>JAWHQI010000366.1:1077500-2421859 GCA_033032865.1 Dactylorhiza incarnata | reverse complement strand
TGCTGGCACTTCAGCCGACCCACTACTTTCAGCGGTGTTACGGGGTCGAGACTGCCCCGTCAGCACTTCTAAGTCACCTATAATCATGCCCAAAGCCACAATTTAGTGACCCAAACACATATCAAACATCAATCATGGACCGCTCAGGTTCCGCAAAACAAGTATGGAGATTTTCTTTTCATTCCTAAGTGGACATTCTTATTAGTTTTTGTCGTTTTAGGTGAATGCACAACCCGTGCGCACCACCCCTTAAAAGGAATTCGTCCGAATTCGCTAAACTACGGATCGAGCCTTAAGTCCGATACCAAATGTAACACCCTGCCAGTACGAATAATATAACAGTAGGTCCGGCCGGGACCCCACGCCATACTAACCACACTAGCTAGGAGTTAAAAAGTGATAAACAGAAAGAAACTACAACAGAGTATACTGAACACTAGCGGAAGCATAAAGATTTAACACTTTCCATTAGAATTGTCCACTATCATAGGAATGTAACCAAGAGAGAGAGTTATGGCCTTAAGGCCTTACATTTAGCAAATGTACTAAAATCTCCAAAACATATCGGCACGCAGGCCGGCAATACATGAGAAAGCTAAAAAGGAGGCTGGCCTTCAAGGGCCAACTCAGCAAAGGGGCCACCGCCCGCTATTTCCCGCTAGGATCACCTGCACCTGCATAAGAACATTCCACCAAGCGGTGGCAAACAAGGTAACGGTCAGCACAGCTGACCAAATTATAACGACCCCACCCCTTTCCCGGGGTGGCGGAGATTCTACCCTGCAAGCAAGCCATACTAGCACAAGTACTAAAATAAGAAAGTGAAACTACACAAGGTGAGGTTTCAAGCACATTCAATCTTCTAGGTTGAGCATCAAAAAGGAGGGGACCTAGGTATGCACATGATGTTGGTTGGGTTCACCCGAAGGTTCCCCGCAACCGCCTAAACACCGCATGAGGCTAACAACATCAATTCCACAAACACTCCACCATAAGGGCCATCGCCTTATGTGGGAAAAAGAGCTTTTGGTCGGTCTAGGTAAACCACCTTCCACGACCTCTCCCATGATCACACGGCTACATGAGGTAGGGACCTCTTACCGATCTGCATGGAAACGGGTTCGGTTTAGCTTTGCCCGTGCTCTAATCGTCGCGATCTGTCGCACGACGCGGGTACGGCTTCGCCTCGGCCCGTAAGGTTTAGCACCTTCAAGTGCTACACAAATATAAGCTACGCACCTAATCCCTTCACAAGGATCTAGGCTTCACAAATACTCAAAAGGGGAGGTATAATACGCTCCGCATAAATTTTGCGGTGAAGGTTTGCCTTCATCCAATCTCAAAGCACGGGGCTTTCGTTAGGATCTTCACAAGACGCCTACACTTAAATCCCGCACTATTATAGACGATTTCACGGAGTCATTCTCCGGCACGCATTCTAGGCTTAACCTAAATGCCACGTCGCAATCCAAGCATCACCGATTCGGGCTCACGACCACGAATAGGCTTCACACAAAATGCCTAAATCCGCACGACTACCGGATTTTCTACATGCAATATGCCGGGGACGGACACAATCGACCCGGAGTTCCGGAGAACTTGAGGGAATCCTACACTTCACCCATTTGGTGAAAGGGATCCCTCATGCAAGCATAGAGACGAAGGAGAGGACAGAAGACAAGGACAAGTCCAAACAACGGGAGAAGAAATCGTTACCCTAGGAGCGTTCTTTTTCGCCATGGATCCGAGATTCTAGACGGAGGGAAATGACCGCACCGGGCTGCACTCTCCAGATCTGGAAACGGTTCGCGAAACGGAGCTCCGGAGCTCCGTCAATGGCGGAATCTCCCTTCTTCTTCCTTGGCTCCTCCTTCTTTCTCTAGGGTTTGGAGAGAGAATGACTTAGAGAATATGAGGTTTAACCCCCTCTCATCAGCCCTAAAGGTCTCCCGCAACTAAACCTAGCCGTTGGATCAAATCCCAGAAGATTTGGACGGTCCGATGTTCTTCTCCGCTCAAAATCGCGGAACAGAATAAACAGGGCGCACGATCGCTGGCGCACGATCACTGGTCATGCGCGAAGAGGGAATAGTCATGCGCACTATCCGAGACAGAACTCGATTCTCTTCTGAATTAACGCCACGATCGCTGGCGCACGATCACTGGTCGTGCGCGAAGAGGACAATGGTCGTGCGCATAAGCCGAGACAGAACTCCGATTCTTTGTGGGTTACGCACGATCATTGGCGCACGCTCACTGGTCGTGCGCTAAGAGGACAATGGTCGTGCGCATGGACCTGATCTGGAATCTTGAGCCTATCCCGAGCGCAACACCACCATTCCGCCTACCTCGCTGAACCACGATCTTTGGGGTGTTACAAATGAGGTGCGCCGCCATCCATTTTCCACTCCACCACCGTGTCCGGTGCCGCACTAGCAATTGCTAGTGGCGTGCTTGTCGAAGAGGTGCTTGCGACCCTCATCCGTATGCCTACTCTTCCATCCGCCTAGCGAAGCGTGGCATAGCGGCCCGTGTATTCCATCCCGCCTAACGAAGCAGCGCGCTCAAGGCCTGCATAGTTCGATCAAGTCTGCTACCCGCTTGTGCCTTGATCGACATCCTAGGCACAAACGTGATGTCGAACTCACTCAGCTCCATGGACCACTTTGCTAGCCTCCCCGAATGCTCCACCCCTTCCATGACTTTGTGGACTGGGTGGTCGGTCACCACTTTGATTGAGTGTGCTTGGAAGTATGGCCTGAGCTTCCGAGCCGATACCACCAAAGCGAAAGCCAACTTTTCTAAAATTTGGTATCGGAGCTCTGCCTTCCTCAGCACTCAGCTGACGTAGTAGATGAGGAACTGTCTCCTCCACTCTTCCCAGACCAACACCGGACTTACTGCCTCAGATCCTACCCCAAGTATAGGGATAGATCCTCCCCTTGCCTTGGTCCCTGGAGTAGAGGGGTCTGGGTGAGTTGCCCTTTCAAAGACTGAAAAGCTTCCTCATATTCCGAGGTCCATTCAAATTTTTGTTTCCCCGTAGCACCTTGAAGAAAGGTGTGCACTTCTCACCCGCCTTGGAGAGGAACCTACTGAGTCCGGCCAATTTTCCCGTGAGGCGCTGACCTCCTTCGTGTTTCTTGGCGACTCCAACTCCATGATCGCCTTAACTTTGTAGGGGTTGGGCTCCACCCTCGCTGGGGTGAGCAAGTGTCCCAGGAACATTCCCCTGCTAGCCCCGAAACCACACTTCAGGGGGTTGAGTTTTTCATCTTATACTTTCGCAAGGTCCCAAAGGTCTTGGAGGTGAGACTTGAGAAGTGAGCTTTAGCATGCGCATCACATAGACTTCCAGGTTTCTTCCCTTCTGCTCTCGGAAGACCTGTCCATCATTCATTGGTACGTAGCCCCTGTCTGAGCCCAAAGGGCAATCATCAAACAATAGCACATCCCTGTGATGAAAGAGACATCCTTGATGTCGGGGGGGGGGGGGGGGGGGGGGGGGGGGTGCATGCGGATCTGATGGGAACCTGAAAAAGCAATCAAAAAAGACATTCAGGAAAACTGAACGGCTGAAAGTCAACCAGCGCGTCGATTCTAGGCAGGGGGTAGCAATCCTTGGGACATGATTTATTAGCAGGAAAAATTGATACGCATCCTCCACTTACCTCCTCCCTTTTTCACCATAACCACGTTGGAGACCCATCCTGGATACTGGATCTCCGATACAAAACCTGCCTGTAGGAGCTTTCCCAACTCTTCCCTGATGGGGCCTTCCAGCTTGTCTGCTATGGCCCTCCTCTTTTGACGGATGGGGCAGGTTCCGGGGTCGAGATTGAGGCGATGGCAAGCCGCATCTGCATCGATCCCGGGCATCTCCGCGGCACTCCAAGCGAAGACATCCACATTTTTCTGGACGCAGGCCAGGATTTTCTTCTGCTCCTACAGGCCGAGCTCCCCGCTGATGTGGACCTTCTCCACCACCCCAGCCTGGGTGGTGACCTCGAGCTCCACGACCTCCTCCATGGCTTCTAGCCAGGACTACTCTACACAAACATCTTCCTTCTCCTCGTCGCAAGTCGGCACTTCGACCTTCTCCCCTCCTTCTCCCCGAACCTTCATCACCTCTTCCGCCCCTCCATACTGGTCTGACCCTCTACCTCATCCTTCTCCTCCTTTGCTTCTTTCTCCGAGACCCGTCGGCTCACCCATCTCTTAATCCCATTTCTCTGCTTCGGCCATCCAAGAGATGGTGTTCACTACCGTCACGTAGCACTGCCTTTCTACCTTCAGATCCCCTCTTACCCGAATCTGGACTCCTCTCGAGTTGAATTTGAGACATTGGTGGAAGGTAGAGGGGACGCAGCGGAAAGCACTGATTAGCGGCCGTCCGAAGGTGGCACTATAGCTGTTGGGGCATCCACTATGACGAAGTGCCAATTCCGAGATTGCCCGCCCAGGACCACATGGAGCCCCACTCTTCCCTCCACCTCCTCTTTTCTCCGGAGAACCCAAACAACGGGCCATCCGAGGCCAACACCCTCTTGGTTTCCACCCTCATCTCATCGAACGCCTTTTTGAAGATGACGTTGACGGAGCTTCCGTTGTCTACGAGGATATGAGACACCGTTAAGTTCTCGATGGCGGTCTCGATGGCGGTCTCGATGGCGGTCTCGATGGCGGTCTCGATGGTGGTCTCGATGGCGGTCTCGGTATGTCCCTTTGAGAGAAAGTAATTTTTTTTGCTGGGGGGGGGCTGTGGATGTCGAACCACGCTCCGATGGTAGATGGTATGGAGGCTCGCCTTGCGGGTTGCCTCCACCCCTACTCCCCTGTGGATCACTCTGATCCCTCCTCGGGTCCCCACATTGACCCGGACCTCACACCTTTCCTCCTCTCCTCCCGAGGCAGGACCTCCTCAATCCTCACCTGCTGCTGCTGCCGCGACACCGCCACTCTAGCCCTCTTTGTCTCCAAAAACTCCGGGCAAGTGGCCCTTGCGTGACCTTCCTCATCATGGAAGTCACAGTAGGGCAGCGTCACCTCTCCCCTCTCGGCCTCTGCCGCCCTATTCCCCTGTTGTTTATAGGGTGTCTACTTTATCACCTAGAAGGGGGGGGGGGGGGGGGGGGGGTGAATAGGTTTTTCAAATTCGATTGTCCCCTTTATGATGTATTTGGTTTCTGATTAATAGTTCTACGAGTTAAAGAGCATAACACAGAAAACACACAACGATCTATAGAGGTTCCTCAAGATCGGGTGTCTTGAGTAGTCCTCTGTCCCTCTACGCCTACCTAGAAGTGTGCTAGGATCGACAAACTCTGCCAAATCTTCAGGCCCTCAATCCTTACAACTCGGACCCGCAAGTCCCAACAGCCTAGGCCCGCAAGGCCC
This sequence comes from Dactylorhiza incarnata, assembly GCA_033032865.1. Lineage (NCBI taxonomy): Eukaryota > Viridiplantae > Streptophyta > Magnoliopsida > Asparagales > Orchidaceae > Dactylorhiza > Dactylorhiza incarnata. The sequence goes on along the minus strand of JAWHQI010000366.1, from coordinate 2,416,462 downwards.
TACTGCCCCCGAGCCCGCAAGCTCGACACTCAGGCCCTCAAGCCCTACAACACGGACCCGCAAGTCCCAATAGGCTAGGCCCGCAAGTCCGTACTGCACCCGAGCCAGCAAGCTCGAGAAATCGCACCCGCAAGTGCACTGCGCTGGCCCTCAAGCCTCACAGCTCTCCAGCCCTCAAGCTGGACAAGTTGGCCAGCAAGCCTTATAAGAAATTACAGTAATAAAACCGTTTCTTCTGCCGGATGAAGATTGGCAACTTTAGCCTGATGAAGATTGGCTTCTTTAGGTTGAAGAAGATGCTTCTTGATCTGGAGATTCAGCACTGGATCTTTTTCAGCCTTGACTTCTTTTGCCTGGTGTTGATCGGTAACTTTTCAGTCGATGATGATGACTGATTCTTTAGAGAGCACTTGATGCTTGCTCTCTACTTGATCTTCTTCTTCTCTGCCGAGAATAAAATTCTATTGAAGTGTAGCAGGGATACTTTCTCGTTCTTTTTTTCTTTCTTCTTCGTTGTTTTCTAGGGCATCACTGTTCCCTTTTATAGGAAAGATAAGTCGCATAACGGTAACATGTGGTGTCCTTTAATGTCAGACGCCCATTCCATAAGAGCACGCGCTGATAGGACAATCAGGCGGCGGCATTAAATGATGACAGCACGTGCGCAACATTTGAATCTGTCTCGACGATGCTTCCATCGTTACGACGTCATGAACAATATATCAACGTCATAACTTTGTCAAACCCTTACGCCTTGATAGATCATTAGTTGTACTTGCTTCTGCTTCTCATACTGGTATCTCGACGATACGAGATACTCTTGCTTTTCGTCATAATCATGTTGTTCTCTCGACGACATGAGTGATGTTATGTCGACGCTTCAGCAGCTGCTAGTCTTCAGCTTGTCTTTCTTCAGTCGACATGCCTTCTTTACGACGATGTCCAACAACATCAGTCATACTTAGCCTTCTCATCGACAAGTCTACTTTGTTAATGTCGACGATGAGCTCTTCTTGACGATATTTCTTCCTTTGTCTTCATTCTTCTCTGCGTTCGACGAACAGCAGCATTCTGCGATCGACGAACACGCCAAGTCTCAGTGTTCAACGAACACGCCAAGTCTCAGCGTTCGACTAACATGCCAAGGCTCAGCGGTCGACGAACACGCCAAGTCTCAGCGGTCGTCGATCTTCCTTCTGAGTTCGACGATCTTCCTTCTGCATTCGACGAATCTTGTTCAACTAACTTCCTGAGACTTGTAAGCTAGAGAAGCCATCAAATACAAAGTGAAGTAGTCTTGACTTGGTAACTTCTTCAAATCAGGAATCATGTGGGCAAGATTCCCAACAATCTCCCCCTATTTGAAGAAGTCAGAATCTCAATTCAAGACTACTTTCATTTGACAATAAATATTATAATCTTAAGATTGTAAGATTGTACTTATCTCTTGCTAAACTTCCTGAGTATATCTAGCTTGTAGCTCCCCCTAGATTTGATGTCTCTTCTTTTATGGCTCCCGTTACTTTTTTGCTCCCCCTATCTTTGAGGTCATCTTCTTGAGCATCTTGTCTTGAACATTTGATGCCCTTTCTCCCCCTTTCTGACTTCTTTTCTGGAGCTCTTCTTTTAGGAGACAATAGTTCAAGGCTCCCCTTGCTCGGTTATAGTTCATCCAAACCCTGAGAAATTTTCTTAACAATTATCTAGAAAGGGATTAGAGAAAAATAAGTGGAGATCACTCTAAGTTTAAGATCCCCAGTTGGAATTTGAAGAAATTAAACTTAGCTTCATCTAGGGACATTGTAAATATATTAGCCACTTTTTTGTCTATTGGGACAAACTCAAGGGTGATATCTTCATTTTCCACATGCTCCCTGATGAAGTGATATACTGATCTCAATATGCTTAGTCCTGCTGTGAGAGACAGGGTTCTTAGCAATTGAGATTGCACCTGAAGAGTCACAAAACAGGGGTGTTTTGGTCATCTTTAGGTTGTAGTCTTCAAGTTCATGTTTGATCCATAGCAGTTGGGCACAGCAGTCCCCAGCAGAGATATACTCTGATTCTGCTGTTGAGATGGCCACGCTAGTCTGCTTCTTACTGCTCCAAGAGATCAGTCTTCCACCAAGGAATTGACCTGTTCCTGATGTACTATTCCTGTCTTCCTTGCATCCTGCATAACCTGTATCACCTGTAACTGATGTCTAGCATAGGCCTATGTAGGTTTTATGACATTTTGCCAGCTAAGTACATAAGGTGTGAGGCACGTTATCAGTTATCAGCAAGCAATAACTAGATATAGCAGTGATTGCACATTTATGAATACCAAACATATCAAGAATAGCATGCCGCAATATTACCACAGGCAAATGCCTTATAAGCAGTCAAAGAAAATTGTTCATATATACCAAACTATTTTAAATAGGAGGATAAATTGTTCTTGAAGTACTATTATCCTTAGAAATCTACGTCACTCAATTGTTTTGAACGAGACGTTTCCTTATGGCATGCCGGAGCTGGCTCCCATCATTTCATTCTTCTTCTTTCGCCTGTAGAAGTCAATAGGCTTCAGGATCTTCTTTGGAGGAGGAGGAGGGCCGTGGGGAATGGCCATCTTATGTCGCTTCCTTTCTTCCAGGTCTTGTACATGACGATTCCATTCCATGGAGGAGTAGACTCTTTCATGGTCTTTCTGGCCGTGACCAAATACTATCCATGACTCTGTGATGATTTCGCTTGAGCGAGGGCTCCACTGGCTTGATTCTGGATCCTGCTTTACCTCGTTTATTCTCTTCTTTCTATACTCTTCGCAGGAGGTTTTCCTTTTCTTTCTAGGTGTTGCGGACTCGTCCGATTCCGCTTCAGAGTCGGTGCTAATGGAGGGTTCAGTGTGTACATATACAGATGGGGTTATTTGGAGTGCTTGCTTCATTTGATTATTTACCCATCTTGCTTGATGTGAACAAGCGGCTATGCTTCCCTTAATCTCCTCCTGGATTTCTTCTTTAATCCCCCTTTCTCCGTCTTGGATTTCTTCCGTTACTGACTCCTTTAGTTCGAACAGCTGTTCTAGGATCTCCTGATCCCCAACATCTTTGAAGTTTCTTACTTCCAGAAGATTAGCATCTAGGGTTTGCTCGTGGTTGGCAATTCTGTTTAGGATGAGGGCGGTGGACTCCGTATGTTGAGTGTGAAGTTGAGAAATGTCCTCCTTTATTGATTTTACCTCTTCCTTCATCTCATCCCTGATTTTGTTCACGGCTTTCTCTATGAAAGTCTCCATTCGCTCCCACGGAGCTGTGAGCATCGTAGAGGAGGGCATCTCACCTGTCCCTTTTTCGGTAGCCATTGTCCTTGGGAAGGCGATACGACGGAGACGAGGAGGGGGGTTGTCGATTGAGTAGTTTGAGGCCGACGATAGAGTGATTTTTGCATTCACTCTATTTATAGGGCAAGTAGGTGAAGAGGCACGTACCTTCGACGCCGTTGATGAATGATCAGACGGCTCCGATGGACCGAGCCAGTGCGAGTTAGAAGGCTCGTTTTTATTTAGCCGATACTATTTTTGTCGTTGAGACACGTACAGGGTGTGCATCCCTCCTTCCAGGTCCATTTGTCGTCGTGATATCTACTATGTCGTCGACATATCTTATTGTATCAACGATACAATTCTTCCTTACATGTCTGCCTAAGGCATTCTTCCACCCTGCTTGGGAGTTACCCTTTGGTATCAAACCTGCACTAAGATGGTTAGTGAGCAAATTTTGCTGTTCCAACCTATGGGCTAGAACAGCTACCTTGTCCAAGGCCCAGATTTATGGGCACTTGGACTATCTGTGAATTGAGATTACAGACTCTTAGGAACCCAAGTAGTTTTGGGTCCTAGCACATTGTTATCTTTAAAAGGCATACTGGATTTAATTACTTTCGGATAAGCGCAGTAATAATGAGCAAGGCGATTTGAAGGTTTAGCAAACGTTACCCTTGGAGCAATTGGATTGTACCAACAATCAATTACAAAGTGGCCCGTCTTGCCACAGCACCAACAGTCAAATTTATTGTATCTTATCCTCTTGCGGTTGGTAGGTGTCTGAATCCTTTGTGGGCAATTGGAGGAGTACCTGTAGAAGACAAAATTGTATTGGTTAGAAATATGATTCTTCCCGTTCACATTTCTCCTTTTGAAGTCAGTCCTTTGTAGGGGTTCCTTCATCCTCCTATGTCTACTGAGCTCATGTTTCTTTGTGTCACCCTTTTTAAGGTGTACCTTGGAAGTAGTAGGTGACATCTTTCTTCCCCTTGTGGGAGTCCCATCCATATGATACCCAGGGACCGGTTCTCCTATGCCCTTGTTGAAGGGAGAAGTGACCTTCCTCAGGTTAGCCATTGTCTCATATAGTGGGTCTAATCCATTTTCATTGAAGCATTTTCCCCCTCTTGGAATGGAGCAGCAACCATTTACTAATGGGGGAGAGATCTCTGGTTTGGAGGAGCTTGTTACTGGATTTCCTTTGATAGAGAATTTGTCCTTCATATTCCTGACCCTTGATTTCAGGAGGCCAGCCTGATCTCTATCCTTCTTTAGAAGAACAACCTCCTTTGTGAGGGAGTAGCACAACTCCCTGGCTATCTTCTAAGGCCTTCAGAGTTTTTCCAAACTTGCTTATTAGGTCCAGGTCGGAACTGGCATTGAAATCCTTCTTGAGTTGGCAGAACTTTGCATTCTGCAGAGTAAGCTTCTCTGCCTTTTCCAAGAGATCAAAGTTTTTGGCTTGAAGAACTGAGATTTCATCATCTTGCTTTTTGCAAAGTTCCCTTCTCCTTCTGAGATCTTCTATAAGATCTTCATAACTCTCTGAGAGGCTCATTCAGAATCTGAATCAGTGTTCGATAGGGGAGCCCTTATGCCACCCTATTCTGAGATGACTTCATTCTGAACTTCTTCCTCTGATTCAGATAGGACAGTTAGTCCAAACTGAGCTTCCTCCTCTGCATCTGAGTTGCTTGAGTCGCTATCACTCAGGGTTTTATTCTTCCCCTCAGCCACAGTACTTCTAACTTCAGAGGATCCTTCCATGAGGACTGTCAGAGAGTTGCACATCTCCTTAGCTATTGTGCAGTGGATCAACTTTTGGAGTATAAGAGTATCAACTGCATCAGCTATGATGTTTTGGCTTTCTTGTCCAAGTTAACTAGGGTGAACTCATCCTCAGTCATTGTCTTGGATGTGGTCTTGGGAGCATATGGCCCTTCTTGAGTGACTTGAAACATCCTGCGATCCATTGCCTCCATGTAAATTCTTGCTCTAACTTTCTAAGGGGCAATGTTCTCTCTAGAACAGGTAACTATTCTTGATTCCATACTTATGATGCTTAGACACCCACTGGCAGATCTGTTCAAGATGTTAAGCTTTATTTGAACAACCTCCCTCTGATACCACTTGTTGTTTATAGGGTGTCTACTTTATCACCTAGAAGGGGGGGGGGGGGGTGAATAGGTTTTTCAAATTGGATTGTCCCCTTTATGATGTATTTGGTTTCTGATTAATAGTTCTACGAGTTAAAGAGCATAACACAGAAAACACACAACGATCTATAGAGGTTCCTCAAGAACGGGTGTCTTGAGTAGTCCTCTGTCCCTCTGCGCATACCCAGCAATATGCTCGGCTCGGCAAACTCTGCCAAATATTCAGGCCCTCAAGCCTTACAACTCGGACCCGCAAGTCCCAACAGCATAGGCCCGCAAGCCCCTACTGCCCCCGAGCCCGCAAGCTCGACACTCAGGCCCTCAAGCCCTACAACATGGACCCGCAAGTCCCAACAGCCTAGGCCCGCAAGCCCCTACTGCCCCTGAGGCCGCAAGCTCGACACTCAGGCCCTCAAGCCCTACAACACGGACCCGCAAGTCCCAACAGCCTAGGCCCGCAAGCCCCTACTTCCCCCGAGCCCGCAAGCTTGACAAATCGCACCTGCAAGTGCACTGCCCTAGCCCTCAAGCCTCACAGCTCTCCAGCCCTCAAGCTGGACAAGTTGGCCCGCAAGCCTTACAAGAAATTACAGTAATAAAACCGTTTCTTCTGCCGGATGAAGATTGGCAACTTTAGCCTGATGAAGATTGGCTTCTTTAGGTTGAACAAGATGCTTCTTGATTTGGAGATTCAGCACTGGATCTTCTTCAGCCTTCACTTCTTTTGCCTGGTGTTGATCGGCAACTTTCAGTCGATGATGATGACTGATTCTTTAGAGAGCACTTGATGCTTGCTCTCTACTTGATCTTCTTCTTCTCCGCCGAGAATACTATTCTATTGAAGTGTAGCGGCGGGATACATTCTCGTTCTTTTTATCTTTCTTCTTCGTTGTTTTCTAGGGCATCACTGTTCTCTTTTATAGGACAGATAAGCCGCATAACGGTAACATTTGATGTCCTTTAATGTCAGACGCCCATTCCATAAGAGCACACACTGATAGGACAATCAGGCGGCGACATTAAATGCTGATAGCACGTCCACAACATTTGAATCTGTCTCGACGATGCTTCCATCATTACGACGTCATGAACAATATCTCGACGTCATAACTTTGTCGAACCCTTACGCCTTGATAGATCTTTAGTTGTACTTTCTTCTGCTTCTCATACTGGTATCTCGACGATATGAGATACTCTTGCTTTTCTGTATATACGACGATACGCTTTCTCTGACTGTGTCGTTGAGATCTTCTTTCTTGCTGTCTGTCGTCGTAATCATGTTATTCTCTCGAGGACATGAGTGATGTTATGTCGACGCTTCAGCAGCTGCCAGTCTTCAGCTTGTCTTTCTTCAGTCGACATGCCTTATTTACGACGATGTCCAACAACATCAGTCATACTTAGCCTTCTCAACGACAAGGCTACTTTGTTAATGTCGACGATGAGCTCTTCTCGACGACATTTCTTCCTTTGCCTTCATTCTTCTCTTCATTCGATGAACAGCAGTATTCTGCGATCGACGAACAAGCCAAGTCTCAGCGTTCGACGAACATGCCAAGTCTCAGCGTTCGACGAACATGCCAAGTCTCAGCGGTCGACGAACACGCCAAGTCTCAGCGGTCGTCGATCTTCCTTCTGAGTTCGACGATCTTCCTTCTGCGTTCGACGAATCTTGTTCTACTAACTTCCTGAGATTTATAAGCTAGATAAGCCATCAATACAAAGTGAAGTAGTCTTGACTTGGTGACTTCTTCAAATCAGGAATCATGTGGGCAAGATTCCCAACATCCCCCTCCTCCTTCCTGCTCCTGCTTCTACTCCTTCTCTTCTTCCTCTTCCTCCCCTCCCTTGCATGATCGCCATGTCCTGCTGAGGCGGGGGAGGCACCGGCCTTGGACCTTGCCTCCATCCCAACTGATGGGGTCTTCCTTGACCCCCATAGAAGTTACCCCCTCCCAGGGCGTAACCTCTTCCTTGACCTTGTATCCCCCCGCCCTGCTGCCTCCATCCCTCTTTGGGGCCCGAGGCTCTTCTCTTCTCCTCACCTCTTGTTGCCTGACCTCCAGCTCACTGAGCTTTGCTAGCCTCCTGGTGAGCTCCGGATTGGCCTCCTCACTTTCGATTTCCTCCGCCACCCTCTCCATCAACTCCTCTTAGGAGACGGGGGCCTTTCTCTTCAAATCCATCTTGAAGAAACTCTCCTTCAGCCTGACCATGAAGGCGAGTTGGAGGGCAAACCCAGGCATCTCCTGGGTGAGAAGCACCTCCTCCTGGAACCGATACGCATATCGAGCCAACGATTCCTTGGGCTGCTGCTTCACCTTGAAGAGGGACTCGACGTCCTCTTCCTCTTCTTCGATGTTGAAAACCGCAATAAGAAGCTTCTACGCAAGTCCTCAAATGCGTAGATTGATCCAACAGGGAGTTGGTAGAACCAATCCCTGGCCTACTACTCTTTTAGGGTGACGGCGAATAGCCGATATTTAAAGGCATCCGACATCGGCCTGATAGAAACCGAGTCCTCGAACGACTGCAGGTGCTGGAATGGGTCGTCCCTGTCGTGGTAGTAGACCCTGTCCCATTCCCTGAACCCTTCCAGGATGGGTGCGGAAAGCACCAGCTCGCAAAAGGGGCTTCCTCCACCTGCTATCCTTTCCTACTCCCCTCACCCCCCGAGCTCCCTCGCCAGGCTTGAGCTCGCTGGGGCCATGCTCGCGAGAGGCACACTCGCTGGATCCGCACCTACGGGTGCCGCGCCCGCCAGGATCGCGCTCACCTGCGCCGTGCTCGCCGGAACCGAGCTCGACGGGGTGGCGAACAGTACTCGCTCCTCCAGGTCTTGCACTGTCCCCCCGACCACTTCCTTTACAGCCCTTCCTCCCGGGGCATTCTCGCCAACCGCTACTGGAAGGTGGGACGTCTGAACCGGCGCGGTCGCGAACTCGCTTCGCAACGCTGCGACCGCGAACCCGAGGGTGTCGAGGACTTCCCTCCTGAAGTCTGAGAACATCCTTGACGTCAACACCGGGGGTGACCCGCATAACTCCTCGCCCTGCTCTTCGTCTCCTGCCATGGCCCTTTCTAGGAAATTTCTTGGACTAGCCACACTCCACGCTCACCGCACCAAAATGTTGAAACCGATTTCTCGGTCTCTTGTGAAGCTCGGGCCCTCAACCAGTTGAGGGGCAGCTAGCCTTTACTAGTCCCTCGGAAGGAGCAGACTGGAGACTCGAAAATAGACTAAGACCTTAGTCATAGCGAGGAGGTCCCACTACAAACCCGGAAGATTGTTGAGCGCTTCCCCTCCCAAGCCAAAGCTAAGACTTGGGCACCTTGGAGAGCTAGAGGGCTAAACCAAATTAACCAAGGGAGGAAGAAGCTAAGAGAACTGAGATTGGGGATCCTCTCCCAAGGTGCCCTTTAAGGTCTATTTATAGTTTTTTGTTCGTGGTCTGTTAATAGTGGAATTCCTCCTTTTGGTTTTACTAAACGCACCCCAATTTGGCCTGCTAACAACCAAACTCCGCTGTTTGGAGGGGCTAACGGCAGACCACCAGGGGCAGAGGGGTAATTTCACCTTCTTAGCCTCGGGGCAAATGGTCTACGAGAGCGCCGCTCGTGAGACTTCTCGCGAATCTCCTCGCGAGTACTGCTCGCGAACCCTCGCCAGGCGAACAACCTGCGAGGGACCGACGTGCCTTCCTTCTGATGACATCCGCCGAGGCCGGGTCTCGCGTGCCTTCCCGCGAGCTCCCCTTGGCCCTGTGAAAATCTGCTGAACTGGCTGAAAGATTGAGCTCGTCGAGCTGAGAAGCAATTTTGTCGAGCTGAACATCTTGTTACTTATACGTCGAGCATAGAGCTGAGTTCATCGATCTCAAACTGGAGTTCGTCGAACTGAAGACAAAATTTGGGGAGCTGGCTGGAAGATTGAGTTTGTCGAGCTGAGAAGCAAGTTCGTCGAACGCAGAACGGATTTCGTCGAATGCAGATTGAAGTTCGTCGAACACAGAAACTTGGAAAGAATCTGGCTCGCCCAGAAGATCACTATAAGCGGACTGCGAGGATCGGGTTCGCCCACCTTCTTACGAGCGGCCTGCGAGAACCTAGCTCGCCTGCCTTCCTGTGAGCGGCCCGCAAGAACCCGACTCGCCCGCCTTCCTGCGAGCGACCCTTGAGATTCTGGCTCGCCTTCCTTGTTACTTCTTTCTCCTGTTGACTTCTCCATTTATGCCCATCTGGCGAATATCGGGGTTGAACATGCCTGGTCCATTTATAGAATATCCCTATATTTATTCTTTTACCAGGAGGAATGGGCACTCCTTTGGACTTGTAGATGTTTGGATAATGTTTGAGGAGCACTTGGCTCATTATTCTCATATAGGCATTTTCTTTATGGGCATACTTGTGCCCAATCATCTTTAGGAGTAGTCTTCCCCAGTTCACCATCTTGTTAAGTACCAGAATTCCCATTACTTGCAGCTGCTGCTTTGGTATTACATCATGAGCAGAGACCTTGCAGAGCAGCACTTTTCCTACAATGTCAGCTAGGAATCTGTATTCCATTGCCAGGTCAACCTTCTTGAGGTTAATTGGCTTCACCTTCCTGAACTGCATTATTTCTAGTACATTCTTTACTTCTTCTGCTGATAGTTCATCTGAGTCATTCCCTGTGGGTAGATCAAATGTTTGGGAGAGAATTTCTTCAGACACACTGATGTCTTGGCCAGATATTGTCCCGTGGAGAGCACCATCATCTGTCACTGAAACGGTATCCTTGAATTCTGTAAGTTCTATGTCTAGAATCTTACATCGTGTGGAGATGAGCTTTGTTAATCCAGCATATTTAAATAGGCCAAAGATGGCCTTGAAACTTTCTGCGGCCGCATTGAAGGAGTCAATGTCCATATCAAATCCTGAATTACCTTTGGAGGAGCCATCTCTTTGAATGTACCTACAAAGATAGAGAAAGTGAGAGAGAAAGTGGCACGGGAGAGATAGAGAGCAAGAGAGCAAGAGAATTCGAAAGCGCAAGTGTTTCGACGCAGTAATTTCTTAAAAGCAGATGAATCGCCACTACTTAGGGTTTATGTCGACGCACCGTCGATATTATTTATTATTTGGCGCACAAAGGTGTGTCGTGATTTCTTCTAGAAGCAATTCTGAGCGCGCTGCTATATCAATGTTGCGTCGACTAGTACTCAACGTAGCTTCTAGACTATTCAGAGACCATATGTCGACGTAGTCCTGTCGTCGTTACGTTGATTTCCACTCGACGTGACTTCGATTTTAATCAGCAATTATAAAGTCGACGTATGCGTCGATAAGAACTTGACGCTGCATCGAATTCTACTCGAATTGTCCGCTCTATGTGCTTCTCGACGCTGGCATCGAGTAGAAGTCAATGGTACGTCGCCTTCTATTCGACGCACCTCTTAGTAAACATATCTATTGCTTTTAGAAAATCCTTGTTGTTTTTCCCAGCAATTTTATTTATTGAAAAAAGATTATACTATTAGTTTCATAACTATAGAGAAAAATCAAGATAGAGTTTTACTCCCTTGGGTGAAGTTTGTTTCTTATCTTTGTCCTACATTTTCCTTCCACTCTATTCTCTCCTGAGTGGGATCCTACCTAACCCTGTACAAGTAATTTAAACATTAGAAGGAACCCAGGTTACCTTGGGTCCTTTGCATTTACCATTATAGGGTTCAATGAAAGAATAAAAGGGTCTTTCATGATACCCTTTGGGATGATAAGGAATGGATCTCCCAAACCTATTATTTTGATGTTTGAAATGACTATAGAATGTATCAAAATATATCAAGTCAGTAGAGTGTCTTATTATCCTAGGTTTTACTTTACCCTATTGTTCTTTGTTATTTTGTTTTCCTATGTCGTTCTTACCTAAGGGTTTTACCTTATTAGTTTTACCTATCCTATCTGACTGATTGGGACTCTCACCCTTATATGAGGCACTCTTCACCCTAAGCTGATAACTACTAGGTCTAACAAAAGACACTGGATTTTTCCAGGCAAGCTTCCTAGGAGGTTCTGTGCTGGTGGAGGGTTCTGCCCCTAATCCTAGATGATTAAATCTCATAGAGAGATTTTCAGTGATGTCTTTGAGCTTTTGACTCCTCCCATTGAGTGAGTCCTCAAAGGCCTTTGTCTCTGCTAGCTCTTCTTTTAGTCTTATATTTTCTTTCCTGATTTCTATTAGTTCTAATTCTTTATTATTAATTTCTTCCATTAGGCCTTGATTTCTTACATATACAACATCTTTCTTTAAGTTTTCTAGTTCTAACCTAATAATGTCTAATTCCTTTTCTACCCTAAGATGAGTAATGCAGAATTCTGTGAAACAAGTTTTAAAATCTTATGATTCAAAATCAAATTCATCAAAAATTGATACCTGCTCTTCTTCATCATCTGATGACATTCCCAGTGCCATCATGCAGGCTGCTTCTGCTTCAGCTTCATCTTCACTTTCAGATGAGGATGAGCTCTCCTCTGCTTCTAGATCACTCCAGGTTTCAGCAATGAAACCTTTGCCTTTCTTCTTGTCCTTTCCTCTGAAGGACTTCTTTTTCTTCTTCTTCTCTTCTTTGGTGTTGCTTCTTTCTCTTTTCTCTTGTGGGCACTCATGAGCAATGTGCCCTGGCTTGTTGCATATGAAGCAGATGATCTCCTTCCTTGGAGTTTTATCATACCCGGGCCTTGAATCTCTTTCTCTTCTCCTTCAGTCTTCAGTCTTGACCCACTTCTTGAATCTCCTTGCTAGGAGATTGAATATCTCATCTCCAGGAGTAGAGGGTTCTCCTTTAGTATCTTTTAGAGCTATGTTCCTTTGGATAGGGGCTGGAGTGGCCTCCCTCTCTTCTGACTCAGCCCTGTTCTTTAGCAGCATCTCATATGACTTAAGCTTTCCCAGCAAAGCTTCAGTGTAGATTTCTCTATGGCATCTGGACTCCCTAATTGCTCAGATTGTGGAATCCCATGAGCTAGGGAAGCACATGAGGATCTTATCATTAATTTCAGTCAAGGATATCTCCTTGTCTAAGCCTCTAAGCTCATTAATGATCAGACTGAATCTGGCATACATGTTGGCAACTGATTCTTCAGCTTTCTTTTGAAAGTTCTCATACTGGGATATGAGAAGGGACATTTTGTCCTTCCTTTCATCAGCACTTCCCACAACCATTGTGGTGAGGGAATCCCAGATCTCTTTTGCTGATTGGAATTCAACAACTTTCTGGAAATGTCATCAGACATTGTTGATACCAGAATATTCATGCCCTTGGCATCACATGCCTTGACCTTCTTCTCAGCCTCTGCCCATTCCTTTCTTGGGATAACCTCCATTATTGAGGATTCTCCTGTCCTTGGTCTGACTGGAGCAGGAGGACCTGTGAGAAGAACATTATATATGTCTTCATCAATTGAATTCATATAAAGCCTTATCCTAGCCTTCAAGAGTGTGAACTTTTTTAAGTTACACACTGGGGGACTTGTGGAAGCATAATCCTTAGTACTCATTTTCTTTATACAATATATTTATAGAAAAGAAATAAGAGTAGGAGGTCTTTTTGATCAAGGTGTTATCCTCTTAATGATCAACCTCCCTCTGATACCAATTGAAAGTGCACAATGTGCCTCTGAGATTCCTCTAGAGGGGGAGGGGGGGGGGTGAATAGAGTTATTAAAACATTTCTATCCTAACTGTGTTTGACAATAAATTACTCTAAGGAGTTATGCTTAACAATCCAGGCAGAGTAAATAATGCAGGAAATAAAGTGCAGAATAAAAGACAGGACAACACAGAAAATCACAGTACAGACACAATGAATTTTATAGAGGTTCCCCAAAATGTGGGTAGTCCTCTCTTCTACCACCTAGTAGGAATGCACCACTGTGCCTGAGTCTTTTGATCAGAAGACTCTTAGAACCAATGATCTTTTGATAAGGAGATCATGAACCACTAGATCTTTTGATAAGGAGTTCTTGAACCACTGAATCCTTTGAAGAGGGATTAATAAAACTCTTTTACAGGAAATAGAAAGAGAAGGAGAAGAAGGAAGGTTAAAAGGAATTCTGTTCTCAGAATTCTTGTGAAGGCTGTATGAAATTCAGCCTCTTAGTTATTCCAAAGAATCTGCTCTTGATTAGCCCCTGCTTTTGATGGTAATAGATTGCAGGAGCTTGTATTGTCAGATTCTTTCTTCCTCTGTTGATTGAGATCTTGGCTGCTAAAAGTAGGTGGTGAAGAGAAGTTGTTCAGATTATTTTGTTCTGTTAGATGAAGAACACCAGAGCCTTCTATTCTCTTTCACAGCTCTGTATTAGGGTTCCTGAGAGAGAGAGGGAGAAGAATACAGGAATCCCTAATTTGAGAAGAGACGGCTGATTTGATTAATGCCTTTTTTCTCTTCTTCCTTCTCTATCCTTATATACCATGTCTCTATTTTGAATTTGTTCCTTGTTAGGTAAGACCTGAAAAGGTATATTTGATAGACATTCTCTTTCCTTCCTTAATTACTTCATGACCCGTCCAACCAGAAGGTGTATACTTCCAAGAAAGCCTTTTTCTCCTTCTTTAATGTTTCCTTCTTCTTAAGGAAAATATTAGGCCGTTGGAGAACGGTCTGAGAGATGTGGGCCATGATAGAAGCCTCAGAATGACAGCTGTAAAGATTGAACTTTCACAGACTGTATTCGACGGTAGCTTCGAATTAACTTCCTCTCTTATCAAAGTTGCTCCGAGTTTATCTAAGAGCTTGCTTCGATCTCTTCTGTGCTCTGGCTGAACTCAGGCTAGATGTCGTTGCGTCGATTCCTCATCAACGCACCCATCAATTTGAATAGCATCCCACTCTGACTTCCATTAACTGCGTCGAGATGAAGTCGACGTTGCATCGACTTTAGATGGTTTTGACATGTATTCCCTTCTGCGTCGAGTTTGAAGTAGAAGCTGTGGTCGACTTCTCAAGTTCCTTCAACAAGTCTCTGGTCTCTGCGTCGATATCTATTCGACGTAACGTCGACTAGTGTTACTTTGACAGTAGAGTTGAGCCACTTGGACTTCTAGTCGGCGTAGCATCGACATGAACTCGATGTTGCGTCGAATTCCATTCGACGCCATTATTAACTTTGCCCAAATTTGCAGCCCTTTAACTGGTCTTGACACTCTAGGTGGAGTCTGACATCCTAAGACATCTAGAGACCAAGTTACCCTCACTATACAATGGGGTAAATTAAATCCTAGTGAATAAAATCACTTTTAATTAATTTGTTAAGTTAAATCAAGGGTTTTTCCCAACACAAATTTCTGGCGAAGTTCCACCCAGTGGACAAAATCGTGAACATGAGGCGAGAGATTGCAACCTTCCGTCAACATGATCAGGAGACCCTTGCGGAAGCTTGGGAAATATTTATCGAACTCCTCCGGAAGTGTCCTCATCATGAGTTGCAACCCTAGAATCTAGTGGAATATTTCTACTTTGCAATAGAGCCTAACTATAGGGCCATAAATGATGCTGCTGCCGGTGGAACTCTGCTAAATCACACCCCCTGATGAAGTATTGCAGATTTTGTAGGACACCGCTACTCATAGCTCATTTTGGACCACAGGGCAGAACACTCCATGGAATGCAAGAGGACTATTTGAAGTAAACACTTCAACATGTCAAGGGGTGCGGGAACCCCAGACATCACACCTATGAATGCCCCACAGGTGAAATATCCTCTGATTTTTCTAATCTAAATGTGGAGGAAATGTTAACTATATAACAATCAAAACCGCACAACACCTTTTTCTAACACATATAATCCGGGTGTGAGAAATCACCCAAACTTCTCTTGGAGCCAAAACACTGCAGGCCAACGATGGCAACCGAGCCAGCATCAATTTGATGCTCAAGCGTCCGGAAGCCAACCGAGGCCACCTCCACCCGGTTATAATCAAGGTGTTCTGGTGCAAAGGAAAAGCGCTTTAGAGGAAATGATGGAAAATTTGTTGACGTGGCCCAAACTAACATGGCCAACCAAACCGCCTCAATGAGAAATCTGGAAATGCAATTGGGCCAATTGGCTCAAGTTCTCTCTGAGCGAGCTCAGGGTGCTCTCCCTAGCATGACGGAAAAGAATCCACGTGAGCAGGAAAAAGCCTTGTTGAGTCGGATGGTTGCCATGAAGGCAATATGATAGTAGAATGTGTAATCAATAATGTTGAAATATTGCCCTTTGCGACACTGGATCATCACACAACTTTCTTACATTGCAAGACGCTGAAAAATTCAACTGTAATATCATTGTTAATGATCAGACATCTTTAGTCCTGGAAAATGGAACAGTGGTGGAAACAAAAGGCGAGATCCGGCGAGGTTGAGGTCATTCTTGATGGAACTTCTGTCGTCATAAACTTCCAGGTATTATGCCCCATGGAAAATAATTCCAAGCCTATTTTGGGTGTTCGCGTTCCTGAAGGAGTGTGTCGCAACTCTTCACATTGCCAATGGTTGTGTTACTTTGTCATCCAAAGTGACAAACCACACTTTGCCATCATCAATAACCAATAACCTCAGTCCTTTTGATGTTATTTCTAATAAGTCTGTGAGTGAGGAAGACTGCAGGTTCGACGAGCTTGAGTTAACTATAGCTGGGGGAGAAGCTGGAAAGTGAAGAAAAATGTCGATCCGGAAGAAGAAAAGATTGGAGATAGTGAAGAAGTTCATAACTAAAGGAGAATATACCAGGAAAGGAAGCGGGGAGACCGAGAAGTTGGATGCTAAGGCAACATGCCAAGCAAATAACTCATTACATAACTCTATCAAGTGTGATTCAAAGTGTAAACAATTAAAATAGGTCATTGGGTGGATCTATCACCTGCGGTGGGTGAAGAAATGAAGCCCCTGGCTGCTCCTAAGTTGATAAATTCTGATTCTGTTCCGGCACATTGTGCCTTATGGTGCTCTCCTTCTGTGGAGAAAGTTAAGTAAGAAAGAATACTTCGCGCTGCTGGTTTTGCCGCCCTCACGACATGAGAAGGAAGAGGTTAGGGGGAAGGGAGAGACATCTCCATTGATGCCTAAGGCCTTCACCTCCTTCCCATCTCGTGTGGCTAGGGAGAATCATCACAAATCAGCATATTGTTGAGTTGTGACGGAGCCTCCGGGCTTTTATTGCTGTTATTTCAGTCTACTTTTGTTTTATCTCTTTAGTGTGCTTGTGTGTTTCTTTTGGTAATTTATTGGACAATTGCAAGAACTCTCTTTATATAATGCTAATGCAGGTATTTGGTCCACCTTAAGGACGGTAAACAAAAGGGCTTATGGGAGACGACCCAATTTTGCTGTTTTGTTTTTGTTTCTGCATATGTTGAAGATTCTATTTTTGTAGGAGTGATGACTTTGGTGGCAAACATACAGAGCTGAATTTGAAGCTTAACGCCAATCTTCTTGTATGCTCATTTCTGAGCTTGGGGTAACCTCTTGATAGGTAAAATTTAGGATATAAAATTTCTCCAAATTCTACGAACTATAGGCAAGAGCACCTATCGGTCATAGCATAGGATATTTAAAACAAATAAATATCAAGTGTCGTATTCCACGGTCCTGTTGATTACTTCTACTCACGCAAATTAATATTATTTTATCGAAAGTAAAATAGAGTTTTGTAAATAATTAAAAGAAGAAAAAACATTTGATCGGGAATCCTTCTTAAGTAAAATATTTCATAAATCTAGAATTCAGAATAAATCAATTTAGACAAACTTGACCGTGGAGGTTCCCAAAATATGATAGAACCTCTCTCGAGATAACTACCACCTAACCTTAGGTTGATCGATTAAGACCCCTCGGCCAGTCGAAACCCCTAAGCTTGCTTTATGATGTGAGCCCCACTATTGGATTTGACTCCAATCCGGAAGAGTTGCGACACCCTCTCTCGAGGAGTGCGAACAATTCTTTCTACCGATGAGCGATCTACCGTATTTAAGGATCTCTCGATACACTAAAATATGGATCAAACTTGATTATCATACCCTAGAAATATGAAACCCAAAAATTGCAAATCAACGGTAAATCTTAGTTTTCAAAATCCAAACAATGAATAAAGATTATGAAATATAAAAGCTTAGGAATTCATCCGATCAAATGCTACAAAATTAGCTACTCATGATTAAAGAAAAAGAACACTTTATAACTAAGAAAGAAGAATTACAATTGCTGGGAAAGTAAATCTAAAATAGGAAATAAAAGGACAAGACATAAAATAAAGTTACACTAAAAATGCAGGAAAACTATACTAGAATGATCCAATCGAAGCATGGACTGGATTCCCATCACTTTGGCAGCAGCTGCAGCTGTTTATAGGCAGAAAATTGGTGAGTCACGCCCTTGGTCACGCCCGTGACCAAGGGCGTGTAAGCTGCGTAATTGCGTCTTGAAAGCCGGGAACGTTGGGGAAGAAAAACCGCCAAAATTAATCATCTCGACGGGTCACGGCCTCGGTCACCCCCGTGACCTAGGGCGTGACTTGACCGAATCTGGAAACGGCGGGAAACGGCGCGATCTGGAGTTATTCTGGCAGTTGCGGGAAGGGTCACCCCTAGGTCATGGCCGTGACATGGAGTCACGCCCGTGACAAAGGGCGTGACTTGACCAAATATTGAAACAGCGCGATCTGGAGTTATTCTGGCAGTTGCGGGAAGGGTCACCGCTAGGTCATGGCCGTGACATGGAGTCACGCCCGTGACCTGGGGCGTGTAGGCTGGAAATGATGTGGCGGCGTGTTCTGGCAGCTAGAAGATGGCTGGGTTGAGTCATGGCCGTGACTTAATGTCACGCCCTTGGTCATGGTCGTGACCGAGGGCGTGTAATACTAAATTGGGCTGGCGGCATGATCTGGTAGCTGTAAGATGGCTGGGTTGAGTCATGGCCGTGACTTAAAGTCACGCCCTTGGTCATGGCCGTGACCGAGGGCGTGTACTGAAGATTTTTGCATACTTGTTCCATTCTTTCCCTCTGAACATGGCTGTGAGCTTTAAATTTGCTATTAGCAGCCCCAGATTACCTGAAAACACAAAATAAAGCGAATTAGATATATATTAAACTAAAATTATATAAAAACTAATTAATTACTACTAAAATACTATATAAAAATAACTATAAATAATGCACTATCACCTCTCCTTCTACCTCCTTTTATAATTGTAGTATTACATTCTGTGATGCTTATATTTAAAGTCTGGGGGAGAGTAGCTTGTCGTCACCCACTTGTACGTGCACATGGCACAACATACTAGAAGATATAATTCATTTTAATCATTATTTGTTTATTTTCATCGCACACCACAATACCCACTAGAGAGCGCACTTAACCATAGGCGCGTAACGAGTCTAACTCGTTTCTCTTATATGATTGGGAAAATTGTTGTGCTGGCTTAGGATTGTGAGATGGAGTAAAACGTTGACTCCCGTAGTGCTCTAGTCGAGTACTCACATCTTGCATAGAATTGTGTGTAGAATATATTTTTCTTTATGCTCATAATTTTGTACTCTTCTAGTTGCGTAATAATTGTTTATTCTACTCAAAAGTGGTGAATCCCGTGTGGATTCGACGGTAGCGTAGGGATGTGTGTAAGATGGTTGCTAGGTTCATATTGCTCGAGTCGGAAGGAAGAATTATCTTTCACAATGGCTAAGAACTTTCCCCAAGCGACTCTTGAAGCATTGCTATAAGTTAGTTAAGTGCGTGAGCGTGATGTAGGCCTTTGAAAGTGCACAATTAACCTCACTAGAATTCTCTAGAGGGGGGGGGGGGGGTGAATAGAGATTTAAAAATACTTTGTGCTATATATATATATATGTGTAATAATCACAAATTTAGGCTTCCCACCACCAACAAGAATTAAGCAAGTAAAGAAGAAAAATAGCAAGAAGAAAATCACAGCACAACACAAAGAAATATAGTGGTTCCCCAAACTTTGGGTAGTCCACTCTTCTACCCCCTTGGTAGGAATTCACTAACTTGCACCGAGTCTTTTGATAAAGAGACTCTTAGAACCAGACTGAGTCTTTTAATAAGGAGACTCTTAGAACCAAACTGAGTCTTTTGGTAAGGAGACTCATAGAACCATTACAACTGAATTTTTTGAAGAGAGATTCTAAAACTCTTTTACACAATTTGAAAATAGAATGAGAAGAAGAAGTAGAACAAGTAGAAGAATAGAAAATGATATATGTAAGAAAGAATCTTCTTCCTAGCAAGAAGATTGGAAGCACAAGTATAGTGAATATGATCTCTCTTCTATAGTGAGAAGGAGATTGTAAGCTTTTCTCTCTTTTGTGAGAGCTTTCAGAATTTGCAGCAGAATGACTTGAGAAGATGAAGGTTTTTTCTTTGCTGCAGCACACTATCTCTTTTCTCAATTTTCTCACTCTTCACTTGGGAGCACTTCCTCTTTTTCAAATGTATATGGTGGATCACTTCTTATCATTCTCTGCCGACCTCCTTCTTATTTATAGTTCTGCTTAAAAGATATTGCTAAAGGAGAATAATCAATTAGCAGACAAAGAATTAGAAAGAGATTTAGAGTTTCCATAATCAATATTTCTGTAGAAGGAAATGAATTCATTCTGATTTCAAATAATATCCATAATAATCTTAATCAAATTAGCCAAGTATCAAATAGAAGGAAAGACTGATTCAGAACGGCTATAAAAGAATAACATCATTCCATAAAAATCAGATCTACAGAAAGAAGGAAAGAGATCTGGCGTGTTTTTGAATTACTTATAGATATAGACGGTGTGTCGATTACTATTCGATGTAAACGTCGATTTCATCCTGGCTGGACGTCGAGAGGAGAATAAGGAAGGTGCGTCGACTTTATCAAATGCGTCGACTAGAAGTTAGAGGTACGTCGACTATGATTACGTCGAATTCTTCTTAGAGTTACTTCGACTCATTCTGAGAGAAACGTCGACTATATTTCGACGTTGCGCCGAATTATATTCGACGCATATTTACTTAGACTAACTTTTCATTCTTAGAAATTATATTCTTCTTAATTCTAGGGGTTAAGATAAATCATTTCCCAACAATCTCCCCCTATTTGTCTTAACCCTATTTAGAGAGAAATTGTATCAGTATTTAATCAACTCAGCAAGACATTTATATAGAGAAGAAATATGTTAAATAATCAGAAGAAGATAGAATAAGAAATTATATAAACAAGTTTCATGTTCAGTTTGACTAATCAGCATTTAAGCATAGACAATTGTTCAAACAGAGTATATCATCATTGTTCAGGGGTAAGAGGAGTTTTTCTTTTCCTAGTGAATACTTTTGTGGGTTGCTCCATCTTAGTAGCAGGTGATTCCCTCAGCTCCCCCTGAGTCTCAGCAATTTGCTCCCCCTGGATGGAACTTCTTTTGAGCCTTCTACTTCTTCTTCAGTTTCCTTTTCATTTCCAGTTTCAGGTATAACAGCATTTGGCTCCCCCTGAGCTTCAGCTCCCTTTTCAGCTTCATTCTCTGCTCTACTTGCCTCCCCTTGCAATATTTGTTGTGCAGCTTCTCTTGCTATAATCAATACATCTGAATGAGGGGTTTTGTGAGAGGGAGTTTTGTGACTGGAGAGATGCTCTTCATCTAACTTCTCCCCCTTCTTGACCTTCTTAGCCAAGGAGGTTAAGAAAGACTTGGTGACCCTAGATGAAGAGATAGAGGATTTCAGGCTTTGCACAGAGGCATTGACCCCATCTATTTG
Organism: Dactylorhiza incarnata; assembly: GCA_033032865.1. NCBI lineage: Eukaryota > Viridiplantae > Streptophyta > Magnoliopsida > Asparagales > Orchidaceae > Dactylorhiza > Dactylorhiza incarnata. The sequence continues at coordinate 2,395,225 of JAWHQI010000366.1, read as the reverse complement.
GGTCTGCATGTGTATGATGGAGGAGTGAATTTGAGAGCAGTGTCCATGCAGCATGTCCTGAAATCTTTGGGATGCTGATTGGATACATTGGGTGATGAGGTTGTCAGTGGATGGAGATGGTTCATGTTGTGTTGGAGGAGGAGGAGTCTGTGGAGGAGGAGGTGTTGTATGTGAAGAAGGTGGAGAGGGGACTGTATCATTTTGATGAGGGGTATTGGATGAAGGAGGTGGAGGAATAGAGGAGGGTTGAGCAGGTGATTGAGTTGGTATTTGTGAAGGTGTAGATGATGGTGGTACATAAGAGATGTATGTATGAGGAGGAGGAGGTGATGATGGATGAGCAGGAGAGTTGGGAGGAGAGGGAGTCCTTTCAGAAATGGCACCAAGCTTGGGAATTTACCTGGTCCATTTTGAGAAGAGAGCAATGGACATCATTTTGCCTGGAGGGATGGAAATCTTTTTGACTTGCATAGGTCAGGGAAGGAGTGGAAGAGAACTTGGCTCATAATTCTCATGTAGGCATTCTCTTTGTGAGAATATTTATAGCCTATCATTTTGAGCAGGCAGCTTGCCCAGTCTACCTTCTTCTTCAGCACAAGGGCCCCATGATGTTCAGTTGCTGCTTGGGCACTGCATCATGGGCAGAGATCTTACATAGTAATATTTTCCCTACTATGTCTGCCAACAGTCTATACTCATCAGAGAAGTCTATTTTCTTCAGGTGGATTGGTCTATCTTTGGAGAACTTCATGGTTATTAACAGATTCTTTATTTCATCAGGGGTAAGTTCCACAGGTTCATCACCTGATAGGGGAATTATTTTAGTTATTCTTTAGAAAATGATTTGCTTTCCCTATTTGAACAAAGATAATATTGGACTGTACCTGATGGTACATCAAAGGTGGTCCTAATGTGTTTTGCAGAATTGAGACAGGTGTCTCATGGATTGTTCCTGTGATTTCTCCTTGTTCAGATATCTGAACATGAGTCATCAGCTCTGTGAGTTCTGTCTCCAGGAGCTTGCATCTTGTGTAGATGAGCTTATCCAGACCAGCTTCAGTGAAGAGAGCTATGATGCTCTTATAATTTTCTGCGGCGGCTTGGAAGGATTCGAGGTCAATGTCAAACCCAGAGTTTATCTTGGGAGCCATTGTAGGTCAGTGAGAAAGAGGAAGAAATGGCTGGACTGAGAGGTAAGAGGGATGAAAGATGCAGAGTGTGAGAGGATTTCTAACTGAAGAGTCTATTTGAGTCAGGTGAAACGTCGAAATGAGACACACTTCGAGGCATATTCGGTACTACAGTGGATGTGACCGAAAATATTTTAGTATTGCCGCTCTTTTTCATGAAGTCGATGTTACGTCGAGTGGAATTCTACGTAAGCGTAGATACAGTCTGAGGTAAGATGTTAGGGTTTCATATCGACGTATACGTCGATTGGAGTCGACGTATGCGTCGATTTAAGTTGTTATTGATAGTTATCGACGGTGCGTTGATTTTAAAATCGACGTGACTTTTATTTTCCTGAAAAATTTTGGGTTTTCCCCTTGTGAGATTATTTCTTCCTGCTCCTAATGTTTTCTAAGACAGTCTTGGACTAATTTTTATAATTAGATTGATTGTACCAACATTGTTTGGCAATGTGGCCAGTTTTATTGCATATATAACATCTGACTATCTTTAGATTATGGGATTTTGAGTTTAGAGAGAGATAGTGGTGTTGATTAGGATAAACCTTTTGATTAGGATAAAAATTTTAATTAGGATAATAGTTTTGACTATGATAGAAATTATGATTAGGATGAATGGGTCCTGAATGGGGGTTAAGATGGAAGGTTTTTGGAGGATGGAAGTGTTCTGTCTTTATGTTGCTCTGAGTTTGTATGCGTCGATATCTATTCGACGTATGTTGATAGTTGCGTCGATTTATACTCCGTGCTTTCTCCAGATTGCGTTGATCTGGAATCGATGCATGGAAGAAGTTGCGTCGATTTGAAGTCGATGTACTTTTATTCAAGCGTCGAATTGAGGTCGAAGCATCTGAGAGATTGCGTCGAGTAGAATTCGACGCACTATCATTCATGCGTCGATATGAAGTCGACGCAATTGTGTTTTCACAAATTTATTTTCCCTTTTTTCTGATTTTATTTCTTTATGAGTTGTTTCTCTTGGCCTAGTTGCCTTCTCAGAAGAAGTTTGAGAGTCATCAGCTGAATAGTATGATGTTTCATCAAATTGGTTTATTTCCTTGAAGTCTTCTCCCTTATTTTGTGAGTCTTCTTCTTGGTTTATTGAGTTAGTGGGTTTAGTGAATTTAATAGGGCTCATCCAAGCAGGTTTTGTTGGATGGATAAGACTAGCTGAGGGATCAGCTCCTAGCCCAAGATTTTTATGTCTTCTTGTTTGTTTTTTCAGTGATTTCTTTAAGTGTTTGGCTTCTCATTTTTATTGATTCTTCAAAGCTTTTGCTTGGGATACCTTATTCTTAAGAAGCTGGTTTTCTATTTTAGCGCTCTCTATTTATTTTTTCTCTGATGTTAACCCTTAACCTCATGATTTTTAGAACAAGTATCCTCTATATTTCTCTGGTTTTTAATGACATTAATTTGTTCTTTTAGATTCTTAATTTCTTGTTTAGCTCTTAGTTGATCTAAACATAATCCTGTAAAATCATTTTTGAAATCATCACACAGAAAATCTATGTCATCAAAGATACTTACCTCATCCTTATCCTCAGATTCCTCTATGATAATAAGGCTATTTTCTTTATCATCTTCAGAAGAGATGCTTCCTTCTGATTCTGTCTCACTCCATGATTTAGCACCATGTTCTTCCTTTGAGCTTTCAACAGCCATTAAACATAGGTCTTCTTGCTTAGACTCTTAATTGTCACTTTGGATGAGGTGCTGTCCTCAGAATCTGTTTCACTCCAAGCTTCTGCAATGAAGCCTCTTTCTTTCTTCTTCCCCTTTTTCTTGAGATCTTTCTTTTTCAGATCTTTCTTCTTCTCAGTATTTTCTGGACATTCTGGTGCAATGTGTCCAGTTTTCCTGCAGGAGTAGCAAATGATTTATTTAGTAGGAGTTTTATCATACCTTGGTTTTGATTCTCTCCTTCTAGACCCATCTGTCCTGACCCATTTCTTGAATCTTCTGGCCAGGAGGCTGAACAATTCTTCTTCAGTGACATGGGTCTCTTCTTCTTTTGCTTTCAAAGCAATGTTTCTATCTTTTGAGGAGGTTGGAGTGCTTCCTCTCCTTTCCTTCTCTTCTCTGGTTTTCAGCAGTTGCTCATAGGATTTGAGTTTTCCTAAGAGGGCATCTGTTGAGATCTTCTTTTGTCCTCTTGTATCTCTTATTGCCCATATTCTTGAGTCTCATGAACTTAGGAGACTCATTAACAGTTTGTCATTGATCTCTATGAGAGAGATCTCTCTATCCAGGCTCCTTAATTGATTGATGATCAGACTGAATCTGTCATACATCTCAGATATGCTTTCTTCATGCTTCTTTTGAAAGTTCTCATATTAGGAGATCAATAGAGCCTTTCTATCTTTCCTTTCATCAGCACTTTCCTTCTACCATCTTTGTAAGAGCCTCCCAGATTTCTTTGGCTGATTCACAGTCAACAACCTTTTGAAAGATTTCATCTGAAAGGGTTGAGACAAGAATGTTCACAGCTTTGCATCACATGTTCCTGCCTTCTTCTCTTCAACTGTCCACTCAGCCTTTGAGACAAGTGTTTGAGTCACTTCACCACTTGAGTCTCTTCTATAAGGCTTGGAGGACCTGTTAAGATAACATTAAATAATTCTTCATCAATATAATTCATATAAATCCTAATTCTTGTTTTCCAAATTGCAAACTTTTTAAGATTGCACATTGGTGGTCTGGTGGAAGAATAATCTTTGATTTGTGCCATGTGAAAAATAATTTTTATAAATATGTATATATAAAAAGAGGTAGGATCTTTTTGATCAAGGAGTTAACCTTTTTAGATCAACCTCCCTCTGATACCAATTGAAAGTGCACAGTTAACCTCACTAGAATTCTCTAGAGTGCGGGGGGGGGGGGGGGGGGGGGGGGGGTGAATAGAGATTTAAAAATACTTTGTGTTATTATATATATATATGTAATAATCACAAATTTAGGCTTCCCACACACCAACAAGAATTAAGCAAGTAAAGAAGAAAAATAGCAAGAAGAAAATCACAGCACAACACAAAGAAATATAGTGGTTCCCCAAACTTTGGGTAGTCCACTCTTCTACCCCCTTGGTAGGAATTCACTAACTTGCACTGAGTCTGGTAAGGAGACTCTTAGAACCATTACAACTGAATTTTTTGAAGAGAGATTCTAAAAACTCTTTTACACAATTTGAAAATAGAATGAGAAGAAGAAGTAGAACAAGTAGAAGAACAGAAAATAATATATGTAAGAAAGAATCTTCTTCCTAGCAAGAAGATTGGAAGCACAAGTATAGTGAATATGATCTCTCTTCTATAGTGAGAAGGAGATTGTAAGCTTTTCTCTCTTTTGTGAGAGCTTTCAGAATTTGCAGCAGAATGACTTGAGAAGATGAAGGCTTTTTCTTTGCTGCAGCACACTATCTCTTTTCTCAATTTTCTCACTCTTCACTTGGGAGCACTTCCTCTTTTTCAAATGTACATGGTGGATCACTTCTTATCATTCTCTGTCGACCTCCTTCTTATTTATAGCTCTGCTTAAAAGATATTGCTAAAGGAGAATAATCAATTAGCAAACAGAGAATTAGAAAGAGATTTAGAGTTTCCATAATCAATATTTCTGTAGAAGGAAAGGAATTCATTCTGATTTCAAATAATATCCATAATAATCTTAATCAAATTAGCCAAGTATCAAATAGAAGGAAAGGCTGATTCAGAACGGCTATAAAAGAATAACATCATTCCATAAAAATCAGATCTACAGAAAGAAGGAAAGAGATCTGGCGTGTTTTTGAATTACTTATAGATATCGACGTGCGTCGATTACTATTCGACGTAAACGTCGATTTCATCCTTACTGGACATCTAGAGGAGAATAAGGAAGGTGCGTCGACAAAGGTGCGTCGACTTTATCAAATGCGTCGACTAGAAGTCAGAGGTACGTCGACTATGATTACGTCGAATTCTTCTTAGAGTTACTTCGACTCATTCTGAGAGAAACGTCGACTATATTTCAACGTTGCGTCGAATTATATTCGACGCATATTTACTTAGACTAACTTTTCATTCTTAGAAATTATATTCTTCTTAATTCTAGGGGTTAAGATAAATCATTTCCCCAACAGCCTTCATTTTGGCCAGGTTGAGCTTTTTGTACCGCTCCTATCATAATCCTTTCTAGCCCCTTTGTGCATACCCCGTCTCTTGATTAAGCTCCACTTTCATTTCACCAAAGCCTAAAAACTAATCCTAGTTGCACACCCAATCCGAGATCTAGTGTTTCATTATTTTTAGTTGAGGGTGTTGATGCGGTGTAATTTTGTGAAATGTGGTTGCGCTTCCTTGAAATATTCGCTGAAAGTGTTTTGACTAGAAAAAGAAAAGAAATGAAAAAAATGTGATTAAGAAAAGAGTTTACTTGAAAGTCTTTTTAAGATATGTATTGGGAGTAGGCGGTGCAAACACCCATGTTTTCAGGTTCAACTCTGGGGGTGTGGTGCACCCGTGTGCTTATTGTTGTGCTTGGATAGTTTCCTTTGCATGAGCTCATTTGGGTTAGGTGCGTAAGCCTTTGAGTTTATCATTGGATATCCTACCGCATCCCAAGCCCCGTATCTATCCTAAAGTCCTACTGACTCACGCAATGAACAGAACTAGTGCCGTGGAGAGAGCGTGATCGTGTGAGCTTATGGTCACCGACATTAATGGATTTCAATGGAGGTTGTTACGAGCACTGATCATGAGCAATGTTCACCTCAGCGATTAGTCTACTTTCTTCCTACGCATGGCCGGATGATTCACCGTGATTCAACTTTTGAGTAGGAATAATATATAATTACTTTGTTAGATTGTTACAAGCTATTTGTATAATTAAAAATTTCATCCATTGCATTTCTACGCGCACGAGCATGGGGCTTCACATGGTACTTTGCATATGCAATTGTTAAGCCCGCTAGTCCTTTTTATCGTCCACATAGGGATGATTTGCTCAGGACGAGCAAATGGTTAAGTCTGGGGGTGTGATGAGTCCGATATTTACACTATTTTATGGACTCATCCGGGCTAGTTTTAACTTGCGTGTGCTTCATTTTCAAGCTATAATCGCTTGTATTTCACTTGTATTCACTTTCACGCTTCGTGCACTATTTAGGCCCGCTTTGGTGTGCATTTGCCCTCCATGTCGTTGGGGGTAAGCACATGGTGCTCCCCAACCTTTTTTCTGTATTTGGATTGAGTTGGAGGGGTATTCTCAGTTGAGTGACTACTGTATGATTTGATGTGCAGGTGGATAGATCGTCCACTTTGCCCAAATTTCATGTGTGCATGAATCACACGGTCGTGCGTTTCCTTGACGCAGATTGCTCCAATCTTGCGTGGTATTTGAACCTTAGATTGATGTTCTGTCCTTGATCGTGCGATTTGTTCACGCACGGGCAATTCGCCCATTCGCAAAGGAATCGTACGATCTCCTGTTGAGTGAAAGTTTTTGGTCTTTCTAGATTTGCTCGTGCGTTTTTACGCACGGTCGGCTTTGACCATGCGTGAGTAAAATGCACGGGCGCTCTGCTTTGTCTTCCTGGGCTTTCTGCTTCATTAATAATGCATGGTCTACGCATGGTCGTGCGGTCGACCGTGCGTGACCATGTTTCTAATTGTTTACTATTTAAAGCTAGGAATTCTGCCTTAAGAGAAAAAAAACTTGGAGACCGCCATTTTTAGATCCAGCTCCGCCCTTTTCGTCGCTCCACCACCGCCCATTCTAGGAGAAGCTCCGACCATCGTATTCTTGCAAATATTATGCTAAAGCTTCCTCCCCGGCCTCCTCCATCATCCTCGAGCTCAAGAACGCCATTGCTTAAGAGTTTCTGTTGCATTCAAGGTGTCTCTAGCGAGAGCTAGCTTGAGATGTATTACGAAGAAGACGGGTAACGTAGAGGAAGGTGACCGCTCCTCAGAACCCTATACGACAACTGAAGACCGAGCTCAGACGAGGCTTGACAACCCTACAATTCTGATCGTGAACCTTCAGCGAGTCTTCGAGCTTGGGTTTACTCTTTCCCCCTCGTATTGCTTCAGATATTTCATGTGGATGTGTGTTTGTTAAGGTTGATATGCATGAACCATTTGTTAATGCTAATGTAATTTCATGTTAGTGAAGTTTATTACAGTTTATGTTAGTTGAGGAGCGCCCCATTCCTCCATCCACTCCATCGATACGTTGTGTGCCGCACTATCAATTGCTAGTTGCGTGTTTAGTGACGGGGTGCTTATGACTCTCACTCCGCCGATTACGAATCATTCATCCGCAAGGCTTCTCGTTCATACGCAAGCCTACTCGTCCACCCACCAAGTGGAGCGGTGCATTCGACCCGCATTAGTTAAATTAGCTTTCTTTAATTGTGTCTCTCATAACCAAACCAAACCCCCCCTCTTTGTATTGATTTAGAAATCTCTTTAATTAATTTCGCCAACGAAAAAATCACACACCCAACTGCAGTCCTTTGAGAACGATATTCGGGAGATCTCTTTCACTTTTATTACTCGTGTGACTGGTGCACTTGCCGTGAACGCATCAGTTAGTCATCACAGAGGAGAAAGTGAAAGGAAGAAGAGCGAGCATCAAAGGCGTGAAGAAGGAAAATTAAGGATACTCGCGAGAAGAGGTGGAATGTTGCCGATAACATAATTAATACCTACCCACACCCTATTTATAGGCAAAGGCAAGGCAGGGGGTATGGGCTAGCCCGCCGTGAGTAGAAATAAGGGTGTCACGAGTAACTTGGAAAGTCGGCGTAGCGACAACGCGCCTCCAAAATTGCCGACCCACAGCTCGCGAGGACCTACACAGAAATACATAGAAGCTCGCCGAAGATGTGCGACATTCCCCCATCAATGATCGCACGTAAAACCAAAGAAGACACGATAGGCACATCATCGCAATAAGCAAGTTGAAAAAATAAATGACGAGATTAAATGCTCGCCAAATAAATATTACAATTAAGAATAGCAAGTTTGTTTACATAGTCTCCAACGACGATCACTCGACAAAGAGAAAGAAAAGACTACTAAGGGTCTAGAGGATGTTGATCCGACGAAGGATGTCTCCCGACCCAGCCCATGTTGCATGCACGCTTGAAGTGCTTAGAGGCCACCGACATCTCTTCCTCGCCCTTGCAAAGCTTATCCTCGATCCTCGCCAGCTTTCCCACCGATCCCATGCTCGCTCGCATGCCGATGAGCTCCTCATGGTGGAGCTAATGGAGATGTTCTATCATTGCCACTTACTTCTCCAGCTCATTGATCAAATGTATCCGGGATTCAGCACCCACTAGCCTGTCCTCGAACTCCTCAAGCTTCGATGCTCGCACCTCTAGAGCGGATAAGCAGTGATGAGGCTCGCAGATGGCCAGCTGATTGAACTTCGCCTCCAGCTCCATGTAAGCATGATCATTCTATTCCAAATACTCGCGGGGTGGGAGCCCGATAGCGTCAATCTGTGCTCCCCACAGAGTATGTTACAAAACTGTAGGTCCGGATATGGAGTGAAAATGCGGAACACACTTTGCAAAAAAAACCTTTCACAAGTGTAGCACAACAGTGACAATGAGAAGACCGAATAGTACTATGGTATTAACTATCTCTTTACAAAGCGAGGTATACATGGCGAGACATGATTCATAAGAATCACGGAGGAGAGAAGCACAAAACAAAGCTGCAGCGACCTGATGACTTGAGACCGCCAGACCGCGCAAACAGACAAGCCAGACGGAATCCCCTGCGACCGCGCGAACAGAGCACATGCCGCACCTGCCAAACCGCAACCACGGACCGCTAACCTGCTGCTTTATTCCTCTGCTGAAAACAAACAGTTCGCACTTCTTGATCGCCTATACCGCACGATCTTGATCACAGAAGAACCCACGAACTCTGAACAAAGAACTGCTACCTGCCACAGACCGCAACTCAAGACCTCCTGGCCACTTAAGACCGCCTGATCAGCTGAGTCCGCTGCGCAAAAAACACAATCCGCCCGGACTGGTTTATTCAAAGTTGGAAGAAGGGAGACAAGCTAACCGTGAGCTGCTAGCCGCTAACAGTTCTCGTTATTAATGACGGGCCCTGCACCCCTATTTATAGGCGAACAGACGGATGTCGTCACCGCACAAACTGGGATACAATAACCTCCCATCAGATCGCGAGCGGTCTCGCAAAGAAGACCGCCCGAGCTCAGCAAAGCTCTCAGCTCCTTATAAACCATATGGTTATCACAAACCGCCCGGTTACCGCGGTTTCCGAAAAACAGACCGCTCGATCTTATTGCAAAGCAAAGAACTCCTTCAGTAACCAGACCGACTAGAACAGTCGTCAAACCGCCCGGTCACTGTAAGAAGCCAGACCTACTATAACACCTGGCCGACTTGAACAAGTCGCCAGAACAACCCGCATAAGCCGCCCGGACAGATGGCGGTCTCCTAGATCAGACCGCCCAGGACAACCGCTGAGACAGAACCGTCCAGAGAACCAGTGCAGACCGCACGGTCTCTACGGTCTCCAATCCGTAGACCGCCCATCACTAATCCACTTCCACTTCAAAAAATTTAACACTCCCCCTTGAAGTGGGAAGTGGAAGTCAGCCCAAGCAAACTCCGCAACCGACCAAAAGGTCCCTTCGCCAGCGGCTTAGTAAATATGTCAGCAACATTCTCCTTGCTCTGCACATGCTCCACAATCAGAGATCCCTCCAACATCTTCTCACGAATGAAATGGTGATGAATCTTTATGTGCTTCGCGCGCTTGAAAAACTGGATTGTTCATCAGTTTGAGAGCACTCTCGTTGTCACCACGTAGCAGAGTAGGACCTCGCACCTCCCTATGAATGTCCTCCACTAGCCTCCTAAGCCAGATGGCTTTCTGATCCGCCAAATACAAAGCTTTGTACTCCGCTTCCGTGGTAGAGACAGACATAGAATCCTGCTTCTTGCTGCACCATGATATAGTTGTAGAGCCTGTCAGAAAGCCATATCCAGACGTCGATTTCCGATCATCCAAATCTCCTCCATAATCAGCGTCCATGTACCCGTGCAAGCAAAATCCCGAATCTCTTCCATAGAAGAGACCCAAATCCGAGGTCGATTTGACATACTTCAATATACTCCTAGACGCCACAAGATGAGGCTTCCGAGGCTCTGCCATAAAATGACTCACCCTACCAACTGCATAATCAATATATGGCCTCGTGATCGTCAAGTATATCAAGCTTCCGACCAAATCCCGGAACACCAAAGGATCGGTAAGAACCTTCCCTTCATCTCGCCGAAGATGAACTCCAACCTCCAATGGAGTAGAGCTGCACTTCCCACCTTCCATGCCGAATCTCTTCACGATTCGATCTGCATAGCCTTTTTGGGACACGAGCATACCACTCTCTTTCCTCTCCACTTCGATCCCAAGGAAATGGCGGAGCTCGCCCAAATCCTTCATCTCAAATCTGATAGCTAGCTCAGCACGAAGCCTAGCCACCTCCATCTCAGAATTCCCCGTGATGATCATATCGTCAACGTACAACAACTCCAAGACCTGAAGCTCCCCCGTCTTCTTTACGAATAAGCTTGAATCTGAATCAGAAGCAAAATATCCGCAGAGCTGGAGGTATTCTGCGATCTTCCCGTACCACGCCCGAGGCGCTTGCTTCAATCCGTAAAGAGCCTTCTTGAGCTTGCAAACATATCTTGGGTGCTCTTTGGATACATAACCAGGTGGCTGATACATGAAAATATCCTTGTCAATCTCGCCATATAAGAAAGCATTCTTCACATCGAGTTGCCAAATCTTCCACCCTTGGCAAGCTGCCAATGCGATCACCACCCGGACTGAAGTCATCTTGGCAACGAGGCTAAACGTTTCTTCATAATCCTCCCCATACTTCTGAGAGAAACCTCGAGCTACAAGGCGAGCCTTGTACTGCTCAATACTTCCATCAGCCTTCTTCTTCAGTTTGAAAACCCACTTGCAAGTCACCGGAGTAACTCCCTCAACCTTAGGCACCAAGTCCCAAGTCTCATTCTTCCTGAGGGCATCCATCTCTTCATCCATGGCTCCTTCCCAATCCTTGACTCCAACAACATTTTCAAAACAAGATGGCTCTCTCTTATCCAGGGGACCTGCGAAGAAACATGTGACAAAGCTCACCAAGTTTCCGCCCGTATACCAATCATGTGGAATAATGGTCCTCTTGGACCTCCTCAGAGCTTGACTCTGAACAACCTCTTCCACTGCAGCTTCTGGACTAGCTCTCCTTTCAGGTAAACATGGAGCATCGCTCCCCCTGCATCCAGAACCTGAAGAACCTGACCCAGAGCTAGAAATACCTAGAGCACCTGGAGAAACAGGCAACTCCACCACAGCTTCCCTTGCAGCTTCCTCTGGTCCACCATCTACCCTGCTTCCTTATAACTCAATAGAAGAGCTACCTTGGTATGACGTCAGCTCATCAAATACCACATTCCTAGAGACCACATATCTCCGTGTCTCGGGATCCATGCATCTCCACCCTTTCTTCCGGTCATCATAACCAACGAAGACTAGCTTCCTTGCTTAACATCTAGCTTCGTTCGAAAGGCATCTGGAACATGCACATAGCAGGTAGAACCAAACACTCGAAAGTGTTCCACGCTTGGCTTCTCCTTGAACATCAACTCATGAGGGGTCTTCATGTTGATGGGACTGAGAGGCATCCGGTTGATAACATAGGTCGCACATGACATTCCCTCTGCCCAGAAGGACTTTGGGATACTCTTGGCATGAAGCCAACATTTGTAGGTCTCCGTCAGGTGACGGATCTTCTGCTCTGCAACTCCGTTCTGTTGTGGAGTGTGAGCACAAGAAAGATCCCTTTGGATGCCATGCTTCCTGCAGAAGTTAAAGAACACCTTGGAGGTGAACTCCCCTCCATTATCAGTTCTGAACTTCTTCACCCACAGGTTTAGACGACCTTCCACCAGCTCCTTGAACTCCACAAACTTCTCGAACGCCTCCGACTCCTCCTTCAGAAAATATACCCAAGTATATCTGGTGAAGTCATCAACCAAAATCAGCATATACCTGTTACCTCAAAGACTTGCAGTATTGGTAGGTCCAAACAGATCACCATGGATGCACTCCAATGGTCTTTTACATCTGCTTTGTGATTTGTCAAATGGAAAGCGTTGAGCTTTACCAAACTAACAACCTGCACAATCGTGACCATCCCCGAAAGATGACAAGCTAGGCAGACCTTTCACCAGGCCTCTTCCCGCCTTAGCTTTCAGCTTATCCATTCCAACATGCCCAAGTCTTTCGTGCCAGATAGCAGCGCTGTCATTAGCCCTCATTTTATCAACATAAGAACTTGTTGAAAGAACAAACAAGCCCTTCACCTGTATCCCAACATGAGTGACCTCAGCTTTCATCGCTGAAACATTACGGAGAAATTTCACTTCTGTTGGACCAAACAGAACGTGATAGCCAGCATGCACCGCATTGGTCACCGAGAAGAGGTTCTTCTTCATCCCCGGAACATGATAAACACTCTTCAATGTAAGAGTACCTCTATCATCGTTCAATGAAACCACACCCTCCTTCTCAACTGCATGAAGAGTATCATCAGCCATAATGATAGCGTCATTACCTGTATATGCCTACAATGAGGGGAACTTCGACTCATCCCCAGTGAGGTGATGACCACACCTAGAGTCCACTATCCAATCGTCCTGATAATTGATGGAAGTCATAGCCCGAACACACGTGCCCGTCATGAATGCACCTCCACCACCCCAACTACTTTCAGAATTGGAACCAGCCTCCTCCTTCCCTGCAGCATGCCCTGAGTGAAGATTGACCTTGCAGTCTCTTTTGAAATGACCAAGCTTGTTGCACCTTAAGCATCTAGGTCCTTCCTGCTTCTTCCCATCATGCTTAGGAGCATAGCTCCTCTCCTGCTGATATGAAGTAGATGGACCAGCATCTCCAGATGTCTTCTTCTTCTTATCCCATCTCTTCTTCTTGCCAGAAAAGAGAACCTCAGCTTCTCCCCCAGAGACAGACATCCCAGCCATTTGCTTAGCCAAAATTTCCTACGAAGCAAGTAAGTTCTCCAGCTCCAGCAACAAAGGCTTATTGGCACAACCTTGAACAAAAGAAACAAAGGCCACATACTCCCTCCGCAAGTCACAGATTATGTGCCTCTTCAGCTTAGCTTCTGAGATAGGCTCATCCGGGTCCAAAGCCGATATCTCTGCGCAGAGGTTCTTCATCTTCAAGAAGAACATTGAGATAGACAAATCCCCCTGAGTTGCTTTCGCCAACTCATTTTCCAAGAACTGTAGTCTAGCTACATTCTTCATATTGAACAAGCCATCCAAGGCTGTCCAAATCTCAGCAGCTGATCCACACCCGATGATGTGATCAAACTATTCTGGAATGATAGCTCTCTTGAGAGTGAACTATGCCTTAGCATTCTTTCTTCTCCAAGCCTTCAGAGCTCAGCATTCCCATCAGCAGGAACAACAGCTTGTCTTGCTTCTCCTTCTACAACCTCCCACAAACCCTCGCCAAGAAGATAGCTCTCCATGCAAGACTTCCACTTCTTAAAGTTAGTCTGCGTAAGGAGCTCAAAACCAAGACCTCTAGCATATCCTCCTTCCATTTATATCCCACTGATTGCAAACCACTTGAGAAACCCGAGATAAGTATCAGCAAGTTCTGCTCAACAACCCCAGCAACCTCCTTCTCATACCATGTTAAAAAACTTGAGGTCCGGAGATGTAGTGAAAAATGCGGAACACACTTCACAAAAAAAACCTTTCACAAGTGTAGCACAATAGTGACAATGGGAAGACCGAATAGTACTATGGTATTAACTATCTCTTTACAAAGCGAGGTATACATGGCGAGACATGATTCATAAGAATCACAGAGGAGAGAAGCACAAAACAAAGTTACAGTGACCTGACGACTTGAGACCGCCAGACCGCGCAAACATACAAGCCAGACGGAAGCCCCTGCGACCGCTGCGAACAGAGCACAAGCCGCACCTGCCAGACCGCAACCACAGACCGCTGACCTGCTGCTTATTCCTCTGCTGAAAACAAACAGTTCGCACTTCTTGATCGCCCAGACTGCACGGTCTTGATCACAGAAGAACCCACGAACTCTGAACAAAGAACTGCTACCTGCCACAGACCGCAACTCAAGATCGCCTGGCCACTTAAGACCACCTGATCAACTGAGTCCGCTGCGTAAAACCAAGAACACCTAAACACAGTCCGCCCGGACTGGTTTATTCAAAGATGGAAGAAGGGAGACAAGCTGACCATGAGCTGCTAGCCGCTAACAGTTCTCGTTATTAATGACGGGCCCTGCACCTCTTTTATAGGTGAACAGACGGATGTCGTCACCGCACAAACCGGGATACAATAACCGCCCATCAGATCGCGAGCGGTCTCGTAAAGCAGACCGCCCGAGCTCAGCAAAGCTCTCAGCTCCTTATAAACCATACGGTTATCACAAACCGCCCGGTTACTGCGGTTTTCGAAAAATAGACTGCCCGGTCTTATTGCAAAGCAAAGAACTCCTTTAGTAACCAGACCGACTAGAACAGTCGTCAAACTGCCCGGTCACTGCAAGAAGGCAGACCAACTATAACACCTGGCTGACTTAAATAAGTCGCCAGAACAACCCGCATAAGTTGCCCGGACAGATAGTGGTCTCCCAGATCAGACCGCCCAGAACAACCGCTAAGACAGAACCATCTAGAGAACCAGCGCATACCGCACGGTCTCTGTGGTCTCTAATCCGCAGACCGCCCAACACTAATCCACTTCCACTTCAAAAATTTTTACAGAGTAGACTCGCGAGCTGCCAACAAAGAAGATGATCGCATGGTTAGCGAGAATTCCAGAAAGCAGAGAAGACTACTACAAAGAGACATATAAAGTATCGGTCTGAGAAGATTCAGTCCTCGCATCACGACGAGGGTTATGAGATGGGCATCGATGAGGAGACCGAACCTGGCGTGTAGAAGGGCTACGATGGGTGGTATCTCGCCGACCCGATGAGGAACTGCCCGGGTGTTCCTGGCTTGTCGGAGCTTGGTGCAGTGATGACATGGCAAGTCACTGGGAGACATCATCGGTGTACCCCCTGTCACAACCATACAGTGGTCTCCCACCTCCTTGTTGGGCAAAGAAGCCCGAAGAGCCCCCATTCCCCCCACGACACGATGATCCCCCCAGATGAACCAAGGGTGTAGATGCCAAGGAAGGGTGAATGTTGGCAGGAGCATTGATTGATGGTGGCATGGGAGGCGAAGATGGAAGGTCACTTGCGGGCACCTGCAAAGTACTCGCAGAGGCGGGCTGAGAAGTAACTAGAGGCAGATGAGGTAGACTGCTCGCCGAAGGATCCCCTTGATTGATCACAGGAGGCTGCGAGGACCCTTCCACTGAAGGCCTCTTGCCCATCGACGCTGACAATGAGACATGGGGGAGGAATGACAGGAGGCTCGTTAGGAGCCTTAGAAGTTTACAGATCTGTGAGTAAAGAAAACACCATCATCATCTCAAAAAATAGAAACAACGTGTAGACAATTTAGCCGGCGAGTAGGAAATCTCTATCTCACGAGAAAGCGAGTTTCGGGTGCGACCGAGTCTGGGACCCTAAAGGTCCACCACAGGAGCGACCTGTAGAGCAGAGGGCTCAGGAGCTGGGTGCTCTACATCATCAGTGAGGCCCAACTCACTGAGTAACCTTTGGGTACTCGTGGGAACCCCATGTTAGTTGACGGGAGGATCAACGACGTTCTCCTCCGGAGCGGGTTGCATCTTCTTCTTCTTCCCGAGCTTCTTCTTCTTAGGAGCGAGTAACTCCTCAACGTCGTTGCCCTCATGAGCACGCTTGTGAGTAGGAGTCCCCAAAAAACTCTCCAACGCAGTAAAATCCACCTAAAATTGTTCCTCGGCAGCTAGCGACATCTTGTGTGAGTTCAGACAAGAAGTACAATAAAAGAGCCCCCTATATATAGAGTCCCAGAACCAGCTAGGCTGATGCCGAGTAGGGACCAATACTCTCCAATAGCAGCTCATAGAATAAGGGTTGGATGTTTCTTTTCGAGCTCCTCTGTTGCGCGCAAAGAGCGGGGTTTGTGTACGACCCATATTCTTTAAGGTTGGGACCCGATTCAGTCCACGTAGGCAGAAGTCAAAGTGAAAAGGTCAAAGAAGAAATCAAGAGTTAGAGGTTAAAGACAACTCAGCCAGCATGAACAGTAGAAAGCCTAGGCTAGTATAGGCGAGTATGAGCGATCAGCCCCTCAAACTCACCATGGTGGGCGAACATAGGGGATGCTCGCCGAAGCTAGGCGAGATCCCCTCAAATGCTGCATAGTCGCCTGGTTGAGCTGGGATATAAATAAGACCCACCTCCCCCTTTGGTTTTCATATAAATAGGACCCCAAGGGTACTTTGATTGGCACCTTTAGTTGAGCTTTCAGAGCCCTACTTTTGAACTCTTGGACCCAACATCCTTGTTCGTCACTCTTGATACTCGCCAAGTCAGTGCCTTCCTCATACCCTATTCGACCATCTTTGGTTATGGTGGGTAAGTCCCTTCTGAGCTTCTGGGTACGTGGTGGGACCTCTCTTTCGCATCACATGGGGTCTTGTTGTTGCTCTCTTAGTCCCTTCGTCGTTGCCCATCAAGACGTCGAGCCGGATCGCTAGACGAGTAACCTTTGGATGCATTGATCGAAATTTTTGGGGTCGGGATTTTCTTGGCTTCAGCATGAAGTATTGCTTGGGGACCACATAAGCATTTTTATATACTTTTTATTTTGGGTGATCCGGGTACAAATAGAAGTGATAAAAAGATATGTTTGCACAAGACACTTTACAATTCTTTCCAAGGTGCTCAACCTCACAATGCTCATTAAGACTTGTTAAGGGGATGAGTAGTGCCTGGTGGAGTTATCTTTGTCATTTTATTCATATTTTTTTTAATTTAGGACAAAGGTCTCTAAATTCACTTAATTTTTACGAACATCAAAAAGTTTGAAATCGCACTTCTATATGTGCAAGAAATTTATTTTTGTTAAGGAATGCTAGGTAATCTTACACAATTTTCTATAAGCACATAACAAGATTTAAGTCAAGGCATGACAAATCTAAAACAATGTTTAGAAAACTTGAAAATAAAATTAAACATTGGAGAAACTATTTAAGAGTATGCTTAGTCACTTTTTACCATAGGATAAGAAAATAACAAGGTTTTTGCTCATGTGACATTCTATAGTCAAGTAGTAAAAAAAACACGACAAAACATATTTTTGAATTTTTTTGATTATTTGAAATTTTTATGGATATTTGAATAAAGGAAAATAAAGATTAATAGATAAATAAAAGCTTTCAAAAACATAGAAATAAATAGAAAATATGCATGAGAAAATACCAGAGATTATTGAACAAAAAATGGAAATTGGAGCAAAAGGGCTAATGTCGGGCATTGACTCCTAACGCCGGCGTTAATGCCTAACGCTGGGCATAGACACTTTACGCTGAAAAAATAATCGATTTCTTTATTTTTTTTGAGAAATCTTTTCCTTAATTTAGATTTATTATTTAGAAGCCGTCTCAGTGTAGAAATTGCAGACATTATAGAGATGATTAGAAGGCTCTTTAAACATGTTTTTGTTTATTTAAAAATGGATTTAACATTTTTATTGGGTTTTGGTTTTTCGAGAAATTAATATAAAAATAATATGCAAGCAGAGATATAAAGAGACGTACAAAGAGAAAGGAAGAAAGAAAGTACCAATTTCAGGAAAATAGTCTAACATCACGCGTTAGACACAATGCAATGCGTTAGCACTTTTAGTTCAAATTTGAACATTTTTGATGACTAAAGAATCAGGCATTTGAAGATATGATGAGACACAACAAGCATGATAGAATAACAGAGAAATTTATATTGAGGAGAAGTAGCCTTTTATAGGTTTTAATGGGATATACCTAAACACCCAATTCTAACCTAAGCATGTTGAAACGAGCATCGGGGAGACATTTGGTAAAGATGTCTGCAAGTTGGGACTTCATGCCAATGAAGCTAACTCTAACATGTTCATTCTTTATGTGATCCCTAATGAAGTAATGACACACATCTATGTGTTTAGACCTTGAATGATGAACTAGATTGTTGGTTAGATCGATTGCACTATTGTCACATTTTAATTCAATATTATTTAGATGAACCCCAAAGTATTCTAGAGTTTGACTCATCCAAAGGGCTTGTGCACAACAACTTCCCGTTGCCCCATATTCGGCCTCGATTTCCTACTCCACCATGCTACAAGTGACGGGCCTAAGAAGTGACATGTGCTACTTGTGCTCTTACGATCTAGTGAACAACCCGCATAATCTGAGTCAGAATAACCATACAATATAAAAGAATCATTATAAGGATACCATAAGCCTATACTAGATGATCCGATTAAATATCTAAAGATCCATTTAACCGCTTTTAAATGAGATTCTTTAGGATTAGCTTAAAATCTAGCACATAAGCAAACAACAAACATAATATCGGGTCTAGAAGCACATAGATACAATAATGATCCCATCATTCCTCTATGTAATGTTTGATCAATAGAGATTCCGGCTTCATCTTTTCCTAAGTTTAGAGATGCACTCATATGTGTAGAAGCTTCTTTTAAATTTTCAAATCCAAATCTTTTCAACACATAATGAACATATTTAGATTGACCAATAATTATTCCATCATTTCTTAGTTTGATTTGAAAACCTAGAAAATATGTGAGTTCTCCTACCAAGCTCATTTCAAATTCTTTTTGCATTACTAGTACAACTTTATTACACAACTCTTCATTTGTGGCTCCAAAAAATATGTCATATACATACATTTGTAATATGATCAAATCATTATTAACATGCTTAATGAAGAGTGTGTTATCAGCACATCCCATTGCATAACCGTGCTTTAATAAATATGAAGTTAATCCTTCATACAAAGCACGTGGCACTTGTTTTAAACCATAAAACACTTTATCTAGTTTGAATACATGATTTAAAATTTTCTCATTTATAAAATCGGGGGGGGGGGGGGGGGGGGGGTTGTTCAATATAAACCTCTTCTTTAATAACCCCATTTAAAAAAGCACTTTTAACATCCATTTGAAACAATTTAAATCTTTTGAAACTCGCAAATGCAAGAAAAATTATAATGGATGCTAAGCGAGCAATGGGTGCAAATGTTTCATCAAAGTCTAGCCCCAAATTTTGAGAATACACTTGTGCTACCAAGCGAGCTTTGTTCCTAGTAATCCTAGATTCACCATCTAATTTATTTTTGAAAATC
This sequence comes from Dactylorhiza incarnata, assembly GCA_033032865.1. Lineage (NCBI taxonomy): Eukaryota > Viridiplantae > Streptophyta > Magnoliopsida > Asparagales > Orchidaceae > Dactylorhiza > Dactylorhiza incarnata. The sequence continues at coordinate 2,375,637 of JAWHQI010000366.1, read as the reverse complement.
CATTTTACCCTAACTACCGGGTGATTAGATGGTCTTTCTATAAGATTCCAAACCTTATTATGTTCAAATTGTTCTAATTCTTCATTCATAGCTAAATACTAAAATTGATCATTTAAAGTGGTTGGAACATTTTTTGGTTCGATTTTAGAAACAATACAATGGTTTGAAAAAGATTCATGTAAGGAAGAATGAGTCGTTACCCCTTTCGATGGCTCTCCAATGACAAGCTCCCTTGGATGATGTTTTGTGAACTTTAGCATGCTAGGAGGCACATACTCCTCTTGCTTGTCCTCCTCTTGCTTGTTCTCCTCTTCCTTGTTCTCCTCTTCTGGTGGCTCGTCATCCTCATGATCTAATGGGGAGAGGGGTTCCTCTTCATTTCCTGCAATAATTTTCTCTACACAAGGAACAAGCTCATCAAATCTAACATGAATTGATTCTTCAACTATTTTTATACTTTTTTATGTGCTCTATAGGCTCTACTAGTTGAAGAATACCCAAAAAATTTCCTTCATCAAATTTTCCTAATGAATCCGTTGTGTTTAATAAAAAGCATTTGAAACAAAATACACGAAAATATGATACATTAGGCTTCTTTTGAAAATAAAATTCATAAGGGGTTAATTTTAAGAAGGGCCGAAACATGACACGATTAATAACATAACATGATGTGCTAAGCGCTTTGGACCAAAATGATCTAGGCAACACAAAATCAGAAAGTGTGGTGCATGATTATTCTTGAAGGGTTCTATTTTTCCTCTTCACAACACCATTTTGTTGTGGGGTGCGTGGAGCGGAAAATTCATGCTCAATTCCTAGATCACTACAAAAAAGTGGTAAAGTTTTCATTTTCAAATTCTCCTCCATGAAACGAGCGAATGTATTGAATTTTTAGACGAAGTTCATTTTGAATATGCTTATATAATTTTGAGAATTCACAAAAAGTATCGGATTTTGAGGTAAGAATGATTGTCCAACAATATCTAGAAAAATCATCAATCAAAACATAAGTATATTTTTTACCACTTAGACTGGCGGTGCTTACTGGGACAAAAACATCCATATGAATTAATTGTAATGGTCTAGTAGTAGAAATTTCATTTTTACTTTTAAAAGTTGTTCTAGAAAATTTCCCTTTTTGGCAAAGTGGGCAAAGTGAAGATAAATTTCCATTAAGCACAGGTATTCCTTTAATTAATTTATCTTTGGATAGTTGCAAAATAATTTTAGTGCTAGTGTGACCAAGACACGCCTATGCCATAATTATAATTCATCATTTTTTGAAATAAGACATTTGATAGATGAATGCGAAAGATCATGAAAAGAAATCATGTAAACATTATGAGTTCTTGGTGAGGTGAGTACATCTTCATTTGTTTTGGGATTTATAATTTTGCAATGGTTTGTAGAAGATTCAAATAGGGCATTTAGACCTTTATCACACAATTGACCAATTGACATTAGATTGTGTTTCAAACCTTCAACATATAAAACATTTGAAATAGAAAAGGAGTCGTTGCCCACTATACCAATGCCCATGATACTTCCCTTGCCATTTTTACCAATAGTCACCATCCCTCCTTTCTTCCTCACAAGGCTGAGGAACTTTGCTTTATCGCCCGTCATGTGCTTGGAGCATCCTGAGTCCAAGTACCATATGTCTTCCTTGTCCTTAGCCTACCAACAAACCTAAAAAGAGCATTGGAGTAAAGATCTGGATACCTAAGAGGTTCCTCCCATAGTATTGGTGGAGACCTTAGGTACCCAGATTTGCTTTAAAGTACATTTTTCCTTCTTCCTACAAGAGTCTTGGTGTGACCAAAAATCAAACAATTGGTACACACAATAAAAGGGGTTGAGACCATTCTCTCCGAAAATTTTGTTGACTCTTGCTGGAAGACAGGGATGTAGTGGGGATGATTGATGAATTTTGTTTTCTAGAAATAGGGCTAATGCTAGCATTAGGAGTTAATGTCGGGCGGTAGCCTCCCGAACCATACCTTCCTTTTTGCGTCTTTCACGAATTATTTCCAAAAAGAGTTTCTTCTCTCCGAATTCTTCATGAATTTCTTGGAATTCTTCACAAAGAGGCTTTCTTTGTCCTCTTCATCATCATTGGCATCCTTCTTGGATTTTAGCGCCAAGGCCTTCTTCTTTGGCTTGCATGGTACTCTTCATGTTGAATTTTGAGTTCCACCTCATGGATTTTTAAATTCCTAATGAGACTCTCAATTTGGAGTTGCCTTAGGTGATGAGACTCTGATATGGCCGTCACCTTTGGATTGAATTTTGGTGGGAGAGATCTGAGAATCTTCCTCACCAGGTCTCCTTCCGAGAAGGTCTTTTCAAGGATTTTTTATCCGTTTACAATCTATATGAATCTTGTATAAATGACGTCGATATCCTCGTTTGGTTCCATGCGGAACTTTTCGTACTCCGATTCGACCTGGAAAAGCTTTGAATCCTTCACCTGCGAAGTACCTTCATGAGTAATTTGTTGGAACAACCCTATTACTGATTTGGGCTAGGATCACTATGTTTTAACTAAGGATCAAGTTGACCCCTTTGTATAGTTTAAGGGTCAAGTCTTTAGGCTGTTAGAGTGGCTAGAACTTAAGGAAAATTTAAGTTCCCAGCGTTCGACAAATGGAGAGTAGCGTTCGACGAATGTCTAGCATCATTCGACAAATTGTTCTCAGCAGACTGAAGTATTATAGCCAGTTCCAGCGCTCAACATTCTCTGAGCAGCGTTCGACAAATGGAAAGCAGCGTTCGACGAATTCCAGCCAGAGCTCGACAAATTCTGTATTAAAGCTCAGTTAGACAAATACAAGTCCAGATTATTTATATCAGTTATTTTTTCAACACTCTGAACACAGATCGACGACTCCAATAGATATATTCAATACATTTGGACGTATTCAAGACAGGCAAGTAAGGATATTATTTTCTTTAAATATATTCCTTATTTCCTTTGTTCCAATACAAGGATAGCCATTGACATTTAATGTAAAGGAGTATTTCACGGCTAAGGAATTAAAGGACCTGTCAAAGTCATTTTGTCTTTGTTGTTATTCCAAGAAAGAATTAAAGACAGATTATTCTATTTCCAAAAATAGAATATATCAAAGACAGACATTATTGTCTTATCTCTCTCAACAGAATTCAATTTAGCATTCTTGCATGAATACAGAAAGACAACAACAAGGATAGAGAAAGAAAGACGAAGAACATTCAGTCTACTATTATCAGTCTTCTTCTTCTTCCTCAAGCAGCACTCATCTTCTCTCTGAGAACATCTTCTTCAAGAACCATCTCTCAGATATCTGCTGCAAGTTCAAGTCTTCTACAAGAGCAACAAGGAATCTGAAGAACCTGTTCTTCCAGATCAATCTGCTACAGAAGATTTATGTCTTCAAGAGAAAGCTTCTCCATCATCTGTCAACTACTTCAATTAGACAGGGGGAGCTTTACAACAAGTCCACTAGAGTCTTCTCTCAGCATCTTGACAGAGAAGAACACTATAACTCTTTTCTCACCTCTCTTGTACAGGGTTAATACTCCCTTCAAAAGTGTAACTCCCTGGTGGCAAGACACCTGATCAAAAAATCCAGTTGGTTTTGAGCACCTGATCAAAAGATCTGTGGTGTGTGGACACCTGATCAAAATCACCTTGGTGTTAGGGCACCTGATCAACCCTCCTAGTGGACTCCTACCAAAGGGTGGTAGAAGAGTGGACTACCCAGGTTTATTGGGGAACCACTATAAATTCCATGTGTCTTCTATGTGTGTTTATTTCTTTGTGCTGTGCTGTGTGCTTTTATTTATTCTGTTTTTCTGTTTATATATATCTCACTCTGCCTACACATATATATAACACTATTTTGATTCCACTATAAAACTAAGGAAAAGTTTTAATACTCTATTCACCCCCCCACCCCCTCTAGATTAACTTAAGATCTAACCTCCACTTTCAATTGGTATCAGAGGCAGTTGATTCTTTACAGGCTAACACCTAAATCACAAAGATCAATTAGATCTTAAATTAATTTAGAGTTTTTTTATTTATCTATTTTCTGTTAAAAACTCATGGCACTGAACAAGGAGTACTCAAGCACAAGACCTCCAATGTGCAATCTTAGCAAGTTTGCACTTTGGAAAGCAAGGATTAGGCTTTATATGAACTCTATTGATGAAGAAATTTTCAATGTTATTCTGACAGGGCCTCCAGCACCTACAACATCAACCAGCACTGAAACTACAACAGACAATCATGCTGTCCCACCTCTTGGGTGGACAGAAACTCAAAAGAAGCAAAGAAGTGCAGATGCTAAAGCCATGAACATACTGGCTCAAACTATGTCTGATGACATATTTCAAAAAGTGGTTGAATGTACTTCAGCTAGAGAAATTTGGATTTCACTAAATAATATGGTTGCAGGTTCTGCAGATGAAAGAAAAGACAAAAGATCACACTTGATCTCTCTGTATGAAAACTTCAAGAAAGGAGACACAGAGACAGTGGCTGACATGTATAACAGACTCAGTCTAACGAGCTGAAGTCTCTGGACAAAGTGATATTTATCACTGAAATAAATGATAAGATTCTAATGTGCTTCCCCAGCATAGGTGATTCTAGAATCTGGCCAATCAAGGAAGCCAGAAGCCTAAATGAGATTACCACTGAAGCTTTGTTGGGGAAACTCAAATCTTATGAGCAACTCATCAAGTCCAGGGAAGCTGAATCATCCACTACATCTCTAGCAACAAAGAAAGAAAAGAGCATAGCTTTCAAAGCAGCTGATGCAGAAGAAGAAAAGACTCCACAAGATGAGCAGTTTATGAGTCTCATAGCCAAGAGATTTTACAAAATGGCTAAGAAGGACTTCAGAAAGAAGGAGTCCAGATCAAGAGGAAAGCAAAGGTATGACAAATCAACTCCTAAAGAAGTTATTTGTTATGGTTGCAGGAAACCTGGACACTACCTGACAGAATGTCCAAAAAATCAAAAGAAAGAAAAGAAAAAGGAAAAAGAAGAGAAAAGAAGCTCCAGCAAATCTTCCTCACACAGGCACAAAAAGAAGGGAAGAGGATTCATTGAAGAATCCTGGAGTGAAACTGAATCTGAATCATCATCCAGTTCATCTGATGATGATGAAGAAAAATCATATGAAAGTGACAAATGTCTGATGGCAATATATGACTCAGGCAGTGAGTCAGAATATGCTTCCTCATCCAGCTCCAGTGATGATGAAGAAGAAAGAACATTCTGCATGATGGCTATCAATGCCTCAGGACATAATTCTGATAAGGAAAAATCAGACTCTGAAGTAGAAGATGATGCAGATCAGGTATTATCTCATTTTGATTTTACTTCAGTTGAATTCAAGGCTGAATTCAAAGTTCTTTGCTTAGACTTACTAAAATCTGAGAAAGAAATAATCTCACTCAGAAATAAGCTAGCTGACATGAAAATTATAAGTGAAGAAAATATTAACCTTAAAAAGGATTCGGCTGCCTCCAGGGAACATATTGTTCTCATTGAGAGCAAGTTGTCTGAAGCCAAAGAGTTTGAAGAATCCCTAAATGGGAGAAGCATCAAACTGATGGACATAACAAGCATAGTTAATGCTAGAATTAATAGCAAATTGGGCTTGGGTGCCTCATCAAGTGAGCCACATCTAGTTAAGAAGAATATATTATCTACACCCATAAAATTCATATCTGCTAAAAGCAAAGGGCTGTATAAGCAAATAAAGATGTTTCAAGCAAGTCTGTTAATAATTAGAGAATTCATAAGAATTCGTCGAACGAAGCTCGACGAAAAGATTGAAATTTGTCGAACGGAGATCGATGAAGACTGAAAACAGATTTCCAGTATAGTTATTACATGGACGGCGCTCGACGAAACCCTGTACATTCGTCGAACGGCGATCGACGAACTTACCCAAATTTGTCGAACAGAAACTATACACAGAATTTCAGGAATTCTAATTCTAAACACACTAAAAAACCTTTTACTGAATGGATTATACCTCCAAGGAGATATCATCCACAAGGCTATAAGGATCAGCCTGAAATGTCCTTTATTTCTGAATATTGTGGACAAACAAATGGACCCAAGGTAGTTTGGGTCAAAAATAACTAGTTTATTTTTCTGTCTTTGCAGGTACACAGCTATTCAAGGATAAAAGAATATTGGTACTTGGATAGTGGATGCTCAAAGCATATGACAGGAAACAAGGCCAATCTAAGTAATTATAAGGCAAAGCTTGGACCCAAAGTTGTCTTTGGAGACTCCAACTGTGGACAGACAAAAGGGTATGGACAAGTCAAGGTTGGAGCAATCACATTCAAATAAGTATCATATGTCAAAGGTCTCAAGCACAACCTCATCAGCATAAGCCAGTTATGTGATGAAGGTTATCAGGTAACCTTTAACCCTTCCCAATGTCTTATTACCTATAATAAAAATAAAAATTTATTATCTGGTATTAGACAAGGAAATATTTATCTAGTCAATTTTGACTCTGCCAATACAAACATCTGTTTATTTAATTCAATAAGTAAGACAAATGAACTATGGCATAAAGGCTAGGACACATTAACCTTAGAACTATCTCTAAGCTTTCTAAGGACAATCTTGTCAAAGGACTGCCTTCTGGTTCATACAAGAAGGAAGGACTTTGCAGGGCTTGTCAGTTAGGTAAGCAGACTAGAAGTAGTTTCAAATCTTTATCCAAGAGTGATTCACCTAGGATTCTGTATCTATTGCATTTAGATCTTTTTGGACCTACTTCTATACAGAGCTTAGGAGGGAAGCATTATTCTCTAGTTATTGTAGATGACTTCTCAAGATTCACTGGGGTGTTCTTTCTTAGGAACAAGTCTGATACTTTCAAAGTTCTAACAGACATTCTCAGGTCCATCAAGACTGAGTACTCTACTATAGTTGCATTGATCAGAAGTGATCATAGCACTGAGTTTGAGTCTCTTCTGATGAGAGAATTATGTGGAAAAGAAGGGATCAGGCAGTGTTTCTCTGCTCCTAGAAGCCCTCAACAAAATGGGGTAGCTGAAAGGAAAAATAGAACATTAATTGAATCAGTAACTACATTGCTTGCTGATGCTCATTTGCCACTCTCCTTTTGGGCAGAGGCAGTGAACACAGCAAATTATGTGTTGAATAGAAGCTTGATACATAAACTTAAGGATAATACTCCCTATGAACTACTCAAGAATAAAAAGCCTAAGGTTAGCTATTTTAAGATTTTTGGTTGTAAATGCTATGTGCATAACAATGATAAGAAATATCTAAGGAAGTTTGAAGCTAAGGCAGTTGAAGGCGTATTCCTTGCATACTCTCTCTCTAGTAAGGCATATAGAGTCTACAACAAATCTACTCTTAAAATAGAGGAGTCCATGCATGTTTCTTTTGATGAAACTAACCTATTGAATGAGGAGAGGAATACCACCTCTACCATAAATACCTTGCAGGTATCAGATCTACGTGGACAGTTAAGTGAGCTAAATCTAGAGAAAAGAGATTCTTCACTTCCAACAACTCAAACACTTGAAGATAGTGAAGAAGAAGATCATCCAGAAGACCTTGCTGACAAGTCAATTCAAGTGACAGCTGATCAAATTCCTCAAGAAAATATCATTGCTGAACAAACTCCAACTGTTGACCACATCACAGTTAGAGATCATCCAATATCACAAGTAATTGGAGATATTTCAGCAGGTGTACAAACAAGGCATCACCTACACCAAAATTAGATGCATACTTGTTTCCTATCACAAGTTGAACCTCAAACCATAACAGATGCACAAGATCCAAATTGGATTCTTGCAATGTAAGAGGAGCTCAACCAATTTGAAAGGAACAAGGTTTGGGATTTGGTTCCAAGACCAAAGGGCCATCCAGTTATTGGCAATAAATGGGTCTTCAGGAACAAGCTAGATGAACAAGGAAACATTGTGAGAAATAAAGCAAGACTGGTAGCTCAAGGTTATTCACAGGAAGAAGGGATTGATTATGATCAGACTTTTGCTCCTGTTGCAAGACTTGAAGCAATCAGAATTTTTCTTGCATTTGCTGCATATAAAGAGTTCAAAGTATTTCAAATGGATGTGAAGAGTGCATTCTTAAATGGAGAAATTAAAGAAGAAGTCTATGTGGAACAACCACCAGGTTTCATCTCTCCAACTCAACCCTCTTTTGTACTTAAGCTTAAGAAAGCTCTTTATGGTCTCAAACAAGCTCCTAGAGCATGGTATGAGACTTTAGCTAGTTTTCTTTTGGAAAACAATTTCTGTAGAGACATAGTAAATAAAACCCTATTTTTTAAGATTCATAAAAAGCAAACTTTGCTAGTTCAAATAAATGTAGATGACATTATTTTTGGTTCTACTGATTCAAATTTGTGCAAAAGATTTTCAAATCTAATGCAATCTAAATTTGAAATGAGTAGTATGGGTAAGTTATCATACTTCCTTGGTCTTCAAGTGAAGCAAACTCCAAATGGAATCTTCATATCCCAATCTAAGTATGCTAAGGAGTTAGTGAAAAGATTTGGTATGTCTGATTCTTCCACCATGAAAACACCCATGCCCTCAAATGCTGTTGTTGATAATGATGAATCAGGGAAACCTGTTGATTCAAAAGTATATTGAGCAATTGTTGGCTCACTACTTTATTTAACAGCTAGTAGACCTGACATAATGTTTGCTACCTGTATTTGTGCTAGGTTTCAAGTTAACCCCAAAGAATCTCACTTAATTTTATTAAAAGGATTTTGAGATATATAAAGGGTTGCCCTAATCTAGGACTTTGGTATCCAACAACATCTGAATTTGAATTAACTGGATTTTCTGATTCAGATTATGCTGGATGCAGAGTAGACAGGAAAAGCACATCAGGAACTTGTCAGTTTCTTGGTGATAGGCTTGTGTCTTGGTTTTGTAAAAAGCAGACATCTGTGTCTACATCAACAGCTGAAGCTGAATACATGGCTGTTGGCAGTTGCTGCTCACAGATGTTGTGGATACAAAATCAACTTAAATAATTCAACTATATTTTGTGACAATACAAGTGCAATATCTATAGCACAAAATCCAGTTCTCCATAGTAGGACTAAACACATAGAAATTAGGCACCACTTCCTTAGGGATAATGTGGATAAAAATAAAATTTGCCTACAATTTATTTCTACTGATTTACAAAGAGCTGACATTTTCACCAAGCCCTAGAATGAAAAGAAGCATATCTTCTTTATGAATCAAATAGGAATGATAGACGGAGATTCAATCTGTTAAAACTTAAAATTTCTATTTATCCCCTCAATTCGTCGAACGGAGGATGACGAATTTGAATCATTTGACGAACGACGGTCGACAAAACCTTCTAACTTCAGAATCGATAAAGAAAATTTCACCTGTCGAACGGTGCTCGACGAAATGGATATTTTTGTCGAACGCTGTCTGACGGAGACCTAAAGTCTTTTCGACTTCTGCTTTTATTAGGTTTTTGCCAAACCCCGCTCCTTAAATGCGCCCCTTCTCCGATCTATATAATCTCTTTTTCTATTTCTTAATAGATTGCGCCTACAGAAATCGTTTCCCTTCAGTTCCCCTCTGCACTTGATCCTTCTCTCTTGCAGGTACTAATGGAAATTTCTCAAGCCGTGCTCTACTCGATGAAGTTCGATGCCGGGTTTGACATCGACATGGAATCTTTTGCACAATCCGACCAAGTCTTCAAAGATATTCTCCAACTCTTTGAAGAGCAATAGTTGAAGAAAGTAATGAGCATGAGGATAAAGCTGCACACAGCAGAAATTAAAGAATGGTGTTTCACGGCTAAGCCAGATGATGAAAGTCTAACAGGAACCATCTCAGGACATCAGGTTTCTCTTACCCCTACTATTCTATCTGAGGTTTTTGGTTTTGTGAATGGTGATGATGAGTTAGAGCTAAGCTCTGTTGAAAATGGTGAAGCATTGATTAAAATGGGTCATTCTACTGGAAACCCTAATCATCTGATTAAGAAAAACTTATCTTTGGAATATAGGTTTCTTTCTGATATTGTTGGAAAAGTGTTGTTAGGGAAAACAATAGGTCATGATTATATTAATAGGCACCAATTTATGTTGATGGTGGCCTTAATGGAAAAGAAGAAAGTGAAGTGGGGATCAATTCTCTTTGGACTGATTAAGAAGAAAATATCTAAGGAAAATGTCTGTTTTGGAAGAATTTTAGGTATTGTATTGCAAGAAAGGCACCAAGACCTTCTGGTCTCTCCCAAGGTAACCATTAATGCTAGCAAGAAGCTGACCTCAGCTCTCTTTGCTAAATGGGATAGGGTGTTCTCCTCCTCCTATTGTTTCTTCTCATCCTCTCCCATCTCCACCTCAGTATATTTCCCCTGCACAAACTCCACCTCCAAATTCTCTGTAACGCCCCGAATTGATTTTATTCAGATTTTGGTGTGCGTTTAGATTGTTTTGGGGTGCGGGTATGGGTGTGGTCTGCGAATAGCAAAGTGGGGTGCGTATAGGCTTAGGTTTTTATAAAACCTCCTCCCCCTCTCAACTCTAAACACCCGACCTCCCCTCTACTTCTCTCGTTCTCGTTGCCAGCCGCAAAGCCCCCTCCCGATCTCCCGTCGCCCTTCCTCTTTCTGTTCGCATGAGGCAACCCGAGCTCCTCCCCGACCTCCCTATCCCTTTCATCGTCCTGGAGCAGGGAAGCGCCACCCCCCCCCCCCCCCCCCCCCCCGATCTTTCCTCCTCCCTCTCTCGCCGTCGGTCTGGAGTAAGAAGGAGCAGCGCCCCCGTCTCCCTTCCTCACTCTCTTTCCCGTCGCTGCCTAGGGCAAGGAGGGCCTGTCTCCCTCCTCTCCCTCTCGTTTGCACAGGGAGGCCGATCCCTCCCCTCTACCTCTCATTTGAGCTCTCTTTAGGGCTTCTACAAAGGGAGACCCCAAGCCGCAGCGTAAGCTTGGAGCGTCGTTTAGCGACTCGAAGCGTCCAGTGGAGGCCGGATCTGCAAAGAGGACAGCCATCTTGAACGTGCTCCATGGTTCAGAAGTGCACTCTAAGGGTAACGATCTCTTCTACCCTCATTTGGACGTGTCCTAGTCCTTTTCTGTGCATCGTTGAGGCCCCTACCCAAAAGGGTGAGGTCGTGGCCTCCGACGGGTCGATTCTTATTATCCCCGTCATATCTTGCATACATGTAGAGTCCATGCGTGAAATGGACGTAGGCGCGCTGTATGAAGCCCATCCGAGACGGTTCGTCCGGATTGGTGATGCTATTTGATATTATGCGTGTCGGGGGAAAAATCCGTGTTGATATCCTGCTTCGTAGGACTAGAGGGTGCTACTGCATGCGCAGCAACGCCTGGGGGTGTTCCCCGGGGAGCACCCGAAGTTAGAAACAGAAATGGAGTTTCTGTTCACTACCGCCGGCGTTAGCGTTATCGCCGGGCGGTATCTCCCAGACTTAGTTCTGGTGATTTTGTGCGTTCTGAGGCAGTGGAAGTGCTACTGCATGTGCAGCAATGCCTGGGTGTGTGCCCCGGGAAGCGCCCACAGCTAGAAGCCAAAATAAGGTTTCTATGCGCTATCGCCAGGCGTTAGCGTTAACGCCGGCGATAGCTCCCAGACTGAGTTCTGGTGATGTTGTTGTGCCCACCTGTTGAGAGGACCTGAGGCCTATGTGCCCGACCTGTGAGGGTGTCCTGGTGGATGACTTAGCGGCCCGTAGAGCCGGCTAATTGAGAATACCTGGGCTGAGGGGACGCCATACCCGCTCTTCGTGTTGTACAACGAGAGCTGTGAACAACATGCATTTGGCGAACCTGAAACCGCACCATCGCAGCACCTGATTAGTAAGTCTCGTACAGCATGTCGGGAAGCAATGGGAAAGAGTCTTCGGACTACGGGATGTTCACAATTAAAGCACGGGAGAGCCCTGGTATTCGGGCCACCGACTTTAGCCTCGAAGGGCAAAGCCATCAAGAGTGAATGGTGGTGGAAGGCGGAGTACACCAAAGAGTGCCTGAGAGCACGAGACCTGGAGGCCATTCCCACGTTTGTGATTGATGCATATGTATGAATTGTTTTGGGCCGCGTTAGCCGCCTCTTTCTGCTATATATATATATATATGATGTGATGCTCTTGCAGGGACGAGAAACTGCCACCCCCTCGAAGGGGTGGGGACGTTATAATTTGGTCAGTCGTAGCTGACCGTTGCCCTATTTTGCCACCGTTTTTGGTGGACTTGTTGTACAGGTGCTGGACCGAGCGGGAACATAGCGGGCTGAAGCCCCTGCGCTGTTGCGGCCCTTGAAGGCCTTTTGATGTTCTTTTGCTTTTCATGTATGGCCGGCCTGCGCGCCGATATTGGTAATTTGTAAGGCCGTCGTGCCTAAATTTTGTGTTGTAAAACATTTATTCCTAAGTAATAGAAGTGGACATACCCGGGTTCGGGTTTTGTGGTTTATATGTCTTGTCTCTCTCTTTTGCTTCCGCATAGAATGCTCTGAGTTAGGTTCGTTGTTTAGGGTCGTTCGATATTTCAATTAAGTGATGTTCCCGTTTGTTTTGTAGTATATGGCGTGGGGCCCCGGCCGGAACTTCTGTTATATGCTCCCGAACGGATGGGGATGTTACAAATTGGTATCAGCTTCTAGGGTTTCGTGTCCTTCTAAGGAATTCATGGACGAATTCTTTTAAGGGGTGGTGAGCACGTGTGTGCACTACCATCGAGATGTAAAAATAAACCCAAAAATGTCCACTTAGGAATAAAATGTAACAACAAACCAACAATTATTGCATGATTTTGGAACCTGAGTGTTCCTTTTGTTGTTAATTGCGACTGTGCTGTCGCCTAACTGTGTGATGCACTCGTGTAGGGAACTCGAAGTGCAGCGGGACCATCGCGTCCCCGTGACGTGGTTGAGAGTAGCGGGTCTGCTGAGGCTCCTACACCTCCGTCTGCTGAGATGGTTCGGCTAGTTACAGAAGCTGTTCTAGCTGCGTTGAATGGCCAGCCTGGAAGGCAAGGTCAACCGCCGGTGCAGGAAGTGGCCCCAGAGCCACTAAGAGTGGAGCAAGTCCCCGTGAGGCGTGCTGCTGAGCAATAGCTGAAGCACTTCCTGGGATTTCGACCTCCTCTGTTTACCGGGGTTGAATCCCCAGCTGAGGCTGAGGACTGGCTGTCGCATATGGAGCGAATTCTGACAGCGACACAGTCGGATGAAGCGCAGAAAGTGACCTTCGCTACTTTCTTGTTGGAAAAGGAAGCCAGGCGGTGGTGGGATGAGGTAGAGAGGCGCCAGTTTTCGGGAAGGTGACTGGTTGATGTGTCGATGGAAGAGTTCTCGAGAATCTTCCTGGCAAGGTATGTGCCTCCGTCGCAGCAGATCGCGATGGAGAACCAGTTCCTGGCTCTGATGCAGGGTGATAGACTGATTGATGACTACCGGTATGAGTTCACCCACCTCGGACGTTACGCTGGAACTTCTTTCGACGACGAGGGGAGAAGGGTGAACAGGTTCTATGGAGGTTTGCGTAGTGAGTTGCGGTACCTTCTGACAGGGCCGTTGACGCAGGGTTTCACGACCCTCGTTAGTTCAGCCTGAGCGCTTGAGCAGGACATGCTCAGGGAGAAGGGCAAGGTGGCTGTGGTCGAGGCAGTGCCGGAGGGCAAGGCGCCGAGTGCGCCAAAGTTGCGGAGGTTGAATCGCTGGAAGAAGGCTCGATTATCTGGGCCAGCTCCCTCTGCTTCGGGCGCGTCGTCTGGACGTGGCCCTCTTATTTGTTTTACTTGTGGCAAGCCTGGCCATTTCTCTCGGGATTGCCAAAGTGGGCTTCCAAGGTCAGAGAAGAAGACTGGGCCATCTTATTCTGAGAAGGGGAAGGCGGCTGAGTCCACTGCCTCCCGTATGGCTCCCCCGCAGCCCAGAGTCTTCAGTCGTGGTCAGCAGGAGGCTATCAAAGCCAAGGACGTCGTGACAGGTATAATTTAAGATACAGTCCTTACTGTTTTATATACCTGTTTTAGTGTTCATGCTAACCTTGTTTGGCGGCGTAGGCTTTGTAAATGTTTTAGGCGTTCCTGCGAGAGCGCTTTTCGATACTGGAGCTCCGCACTCCTTCTTATCGTCGGACTTCGTCCAACGTATTGGTGCACCGTCGATTGCTTCTGCAGATGGACTGGAGGTCCTACTGCTGAATGGATATTCGATGCGTGTGGAGAGGAGTTGCTGCGTGAAGGTTCTAGTTGGAAGCCAGGAGTATGACCTGAAAGCATCGTTACTCCCCCTGGTTGAGTTTGATGTAATCTTCGGCATGGACTGGCTGTCGGAACAGCGTGCGTGCATCGATTGCACCACCAAGGAGGTGAGGTTTGGGCAGTGTGCCGATCGTGAGACGGTCTTTGCGGGCATGCGTGGATCGAGCAAGATGCTGATGTCTGCTCTCCAGGTGTCCAAGGCAGTGCGACAGGGAGAAGAGTTATTCTTTGCTCTAGTGGAGGCTTCAACGCCGAGGCCCAGCCTAGTGGATGTTCCGGTTGTTTCAGAGTTCCCCGATGTGTTCCCGAGTGATCTCCCCGGTGCTCCACCGCAGCGGGAGATAAATTTCACGATTGAGTTGGTGTCAGGCGCTAATCCTGTGGCCTACTCGCCGTATTGTATGGCTCCGAAGGAGTTGGCGGAGTTGAACCTGCAGTTGCAGGAGCTGCTTGAGCAGGGCTACGTGCGTCCAAGTTCCTCACCTTGGAGTGCACCGGTCCTCTTTGTCAAAAAGAAGGACGGTAGCCTGCGGCTTTGCATCGATTATCGAGAGCTGAACAAGCTGACCGAGAAGAACAAGTATCCTCTTCCGAGGATAGACGACTTGTTCGACCAGCTCGTTGGGTCGACAGTATACTCGAAGCTGGACTTGATGTCCGGCTATTATCAGGTGCGGATCAGGGAGTGCGACATCCCGAAGACTGCCTTCAGTACAAGGTACAGGCAGTATGAGTTCACCGTGATGCCGTTTGGGCTGTCTAATGCGCCTTCGGTGTTTATGGACTTGATGCACCGGAATTTCCGAGAGTACCTCGACCGGTTTGTGGTCGTCTTCCTTGACGACATACTGGTCTACTCTCAGTCTGAGGAAGAGCACGGTGATCACCTGCGAGTAGTCTTGGAGGTTCTGAGGAGGAACCAGCTGTATGTCAAGTTCTCGAAGTGCGAGTTCTGGCTACCTTCCGTGGCATTCTTAGGCCATGTGGTTAGTGGAGTGGGTGTGGCGGTAGATCCGGTGAAGGTTGCGGCCATCAGGGAGTGGCCTGTTCTTTCTTCTGTAGCGGAGGTCCGTAGCTTTCTTGGGCTGGCCGGCTATTACAGGCGCTTCATGGAGAACTTCTCACGGATCGCGCTGCCTCTTACGACGCTGACACGGAAGATGCAGGAGTTTATTTGGACGCCCGCGTGTGCGCAGGATTTCGAGGAGTTGAAGTGGTGGCTTACCACGGCTCCGATCTTATGTTTGCCTTGCGGCACAGAGGGCTATGAGATCTACACCGACGCTTCTGGGAGCGGCCTTGGCTATGTTCTGCAGCAGCATGGCAATGTAGTAGCGTACGGCTCTCGCCAGCTGAAGGTGCACGAGCGGAACTATCCGGTCCACGACTTAGAGTTGGCGGCCGTGATATTTGCCCTGAAGCTTTGGCGGCATTATGTGTATGGCGTGAAGATCGGCATCTTCACGGACTATAAGAGCCTGAAGTACCTTATGACGCAGAAGGGGCTGAATATGCGACAGCAGAGGTGGATGGAGTTCCTTGGGGACTACACCTTCGAGATCCACTACACTCCCGGGAAGGGGAATGTTGTTGCAGATGCACTCAGTCGCAGGGCTCCAGCGCAGGCCAACTGGATTCAGATGCATGATGAGCACCTGATACGTGACATGGAGGCCTTGGATATTTCTTGCGTGGAGAAGAGGAGCAGTGCCGGTGCCTGTTTGAGCTAGACTGAGTTGCAGTACGACCTCGCAGATAGAGTCCGCCAGGCTTTAGAACTCGATCAGAGTTTAAAGCGCTACACGGAGGAGGCTGGTGGTGGGTCGGATGCCCAGTTTCAGGTGCGTGACGGGTTGCTGTGGAGAGGCGACCGTTTGTGCGTCCCCAAGGTGGGTGAGCTGCGCGATGAGTTGATGTACGAGGCGCATCGTACCAGGTATTCAGTTCATCCGGGGAGCACGAAGATGTACAAGGACATGAAGGTCCTTTTCTGGTGGCCAGGTATGAAGAGGGACATCGCTCACTACGTGGCCAAGTGCCACACTTGTGCACTAGTGAAGGCAGAAAGTCAGAAGCCCGGTGGCTTTTTGAAGTCATTACTGGTTCTAGAGTGGAAATTCGATGACGTTTCCTTGGATTTTGTGCATGGGCTGCCGAGATCGCAGCGTTGGAACGATTCTATCTGGGTAGTCGTAGACCGGCTGACGAAGGTGGCGCACTTTATCCCCAACCGGAGGGATGACTCGGTGGAGAAGTTGGCGAAGCTGTATGTTGATACAATAGTACGATTGCACGGTGTGCCCCGTAGCATCGTCAGTGATCGAGATGGACGCTTTACTTCGAGCGACTGGAGGCTTGTCAACCGTCTATTGGGTACGAAGCTGCAGTTTAGCGCGACCTTTCATCCTCAGACGGATGGCCAAACTGAGCGTACCAATAGGACGATGGAGGACATGCTCCGGATGTGCGTCCTGGATTTCGGCAAGGGGTGAGAAGATGACCTCTTTCTTGTTGAGTTCGCGTACAACAACAGCTACCAGGCGAGTATTCAGATGGCGCCTTTTGAGGCCCTCTATTGCAGGAAGTGCCGCACTCCCTTAACTTGGGCGGAAACGGGCGAGACTAAGCTTTTCAAGAGGAAAGTCATCGAAGAGGCGACTTCAACGGTACGTATGATCCGGGAGAGGCTTTTGGTTGCCTAGGATAGGCAGGCGAAGTACTATAATGCGAAGCACCGCGACGTCCAGTTCGCCGTTGGCGATTGGGTATACTTGAAGATAAAGCCTTTCAAAGGAGTGTCGAGGATCCGACGCTTGAAGAAGCTGAGTCCGAGGTATGTAGGGCCATTCGAGATCACCGAGCGCATCGGCCAAGCAGCTTACCGACTTGCTTTGGCGACGGAGCTGAGTGGGCTGCATGATGTCTTCCATATCTCTGTGTTGAGGAAGGCGGTGCGAGAGCCTGATTCTGTGTTGGAGGTCGTTAGTGTGCCAGTGGAGAGTAGCCTAACTACAAGGTGACTCCGGTTTGCATTATTGATGCTGATATTCGGCAGTTGCGTAGAAAGGCCATCAAGATGGTGAGAGTCCGTTGGGACAATTGTGGCCGCGAGGAGCTCTCTTGGGAGCCAGAAGAGATCATCCGCGAGGAGTACCCTGATCTGTTTACTCAGGTATGACAAGTTTCATTTCGTTGTTTGTGCTTTAAATTTCGGGACGAAATTTCTTTAAGGGGGAGAGAATTGTAACGCCCCGAATTGATTTAATTCGGATTTTGGTGTGCGTTTAGATTGTTTTGGGGTGCGGGTATGGGTGTGGTCTGCGAATAGCAAAGTGGGGTGCGTATAGGCTTAGGTTTTTTAAAACCTCCTCCCCCTCTCAACCCTAAACACCCGACCTCCCCTCTACTTCTCTCGCTCTCGTTGCCAGCCGCAAAGCCCCCTCCCGATCTCCCGTCACCCTTCCTCTTTCTGTTCGCGTGAGGCAACCTGAGCTCCTCCCCGACCTCCCTATCCCTTTCATCGGCCTGGAGTAGGGAAGCGCCGCCCCCCAATCTTTCCTCCTCCCTCTCTCGTCGTCGGTCTGGAGTAAGGAGGAGCAGCGCCCCCGTCTCCCTTCCTCACTCTCTTTCCCATCGCCACCTAGGGCAAGGAGGGCCTATCTCCCTCCTCTCCCTTTCGTTTGCACAGGGAGGCCGATCCCTCCCCTCTCCCTCTCCTTTGACCTTTCTTTAAGGCTTCTACAAAGGGAGACCGCAAGCCGCAGCGTAATCTTGGAGCGTCATTTAGCGATTCGAAGCATAGTTTAGCGACTCGAAGCATCGAGTGGAGGCCGGATCTGCAAAGAGGACAGCCATCTTGAACGTGCTCCATGGTTCAGAAGCGCACTCTAAGGGTAACGATCTCTTCTACCCTCATTTGGACGTGTCCTAGTCCTTTTCTGTGCATCGTTGAGGCCACTACCCAAAAGGGTGAGGTCGTGGCCTCCGACGGGTCGATTCGTGTTATCCCCGTCAAATCTTGCATACATGTAGAGTCCATGCGTGAAATGGACGTAGGCGCGCTGTGTGAAGCCCATTCGAGACGGTTCGTCCGGATTGGTGATGCTATTTGATATTATGCGTGCCGGGGGAAAACTCCGTGTTGATATCCTGCTTTGTAGGACTAGAGGGTGCTACTGCATGCGCAGCAACGCCTGTGGGTGTGCCCCGGGGAGCACCCGAAGTTAGAAACAAAAATGGAGTTTCTGTTCACTACCGCCGGCATTAGCGTTATCGCCGGGCGGTAGCTCACAGACTTGGTTCTGGTGATTTTGTGTTTTCTGAGGCAGTGGGAGTGCTACTGCATGTGCAGCAATGCCTGGGGGTGTGCCCCGAGAAGCACCCACAGCTAGAAGCTAAAATAGGGTTTCTGTGCGCTATCGCCAGGCGTTAGCGTTAACGCCGGCGATAGCTCCCAGACTGAGTTCTGGTGATGTTGTTGTGCCCACCTGTTGAGAGGACCTGAGGCCTGTGTGCCCGACCTATGAGGGTGTCCTGGTGGATGACTAAGTAGCCTGTAGAGCCGGCTAATTGAGAATACCTGGGCTGACGGGACGCCATACCCGCTCTTCGTGTTGTACAACAAGAGCTGTGAACAACGGGCATTTGGCGAACCTGAAACCGCACCATCGCAGCACCTGATTAGTAAGTCTCGTACAGCATGTCGGGAAGCAATGGGAAAGAGTCTTCGGACTATGGGATGTTCACAATTAAAGCACGGGAGAGCCCTGGTATTTGGGCCACCGACTTTAGCCTCGAAGGGCAAAGCCATCAAGAGTGGATGGTGGTGGAAGGCGGAGTACACCAAAGAGTGCCTAAGAGCACGAGACGTGGAGGCCATTCCCACGTTTGTGATTGATGCATATGTATGAATTGTTTTGGGCCGCGTTATCCGCCTCTTTCTGCTATATATATATATATATATGCTGTGATGCTCTTGCAGGGAAGAGAAACTGCCACCCCCTCGAAGGGGTGGGGACGTTATAATTTGGTCAGCCGTAGCTGACCGTTGCCCTGTTTTGCCACCGTTTTTGGTGGGCTTGTTGTACAGGTGCTGGACCGAGCGGAAACATAGCGGGCTGAAGCCCCTGCGCTGCTGTGGCCCTTGAAGGCCTTTTGATGTTCTTTTGCTTTTCATGTATTGCTGGCCTGCGCGCCGATGTTGGTAATTTGAAAGGCCGTCGTGCCTAAATTTTGTGTTGTAAAACATTTATTCCTAAGTAATAGAAGTGGACATACCCTGGTTCGGGTTTTGTGGTTTATATGTCTTGTCTCTCTCTCTTTTGCTTCCGCATAGAATGCTCTGAGTTAGGTTCGTTGTTTAGGGTCGTTCGATATTTCAATTAAGTGACGTTCCCGTTTGTTTTGTAGTATATGGCGTGGGGCCCCGGCCGGACCTTCTGTTATATGCTCCCGAACGGATGGGGATGTTACATTCTCCCACACCCATTGATGACATTCCACCCTCATTTACCCTTCTACCTCTTCATACTTCTCCACCTCCATCTCCCATGCATGATGACCATCAGTCACCCATCCATCACTCTTGCCCTATTCATTCTGACATCCCTCAACAACATGCAAATGTAGCAAACTTCTTTGTACCAACTTCCATTCCATCCACTTCTCAATCATCTTCATCTCATCCACCTGAAATGTAATTTCTACACTTCCAAACTGTTGCAGATCAAATTCTTGATTATATTCTTCCCAAGATAGATCAAATCCTGGGTGCAAAACTTGCTCCAGTTCATCATATTCTTTCTACTCTTGACTCCACCTTGGATGCAAGAATTGCTCCAATTCTTACAGCAATTTCTGAACTATCTTCCAAAATATCTTCAATTCCTTCCTCTCTTTCTGTCCCTTCTTCTAGGGGCCTAGATTCAGGTTCCCCTGAAGCTAGGAAGGGGGAGATTCCTAATGAAGAAGCTCCAGAAGCTCCTGTTTCAAAGGCCATAGTTTTTGTTGAAGATACAACTCCAGTTTCTGAGGATACAGTTGTTATTGAAGATACAATTCAAATTTCTGATTTAGATATGTTTGATTTGGTTGAAACATCTGAAATACCAGTCATAGAAGAGACAAATAATATCTACATTCATCCTTCTTTAGATATTACTCATTTGCTGTCTAAGTTCAATTCCATTTACTCAGTTCTGCCAAAACATCCTGATTATTCTAGAGCAATTGTTCCATACACTGCTCCCATAGATACAGTTTTGCTGAAAGAGATTATCAGTAGTTTTAAAGCTCAAATTGCAGATCCGGTTCATGTTTCAATTCCAATTCAAAGTCATCCAAATGAATCAGTTGAAATTTCAGAAGAAATTATCAATAGTTTTGATTTCCCAACTTTTGTCCTTGATGAATCACCAATTCCAGATTTTGATGAAATTTGGAAAGCTCAAGATGAAGCTTTTGAAGCTGAAGAGCAAAAGATCAAAGCTCTTAAATTGGTCAATGAGTTATATGATGATCCAATTCCTTCTTCTGATTCTGATGAAGAAGACAATGATAGTGATTCTGATGATACATTATCAAGGAAGAGAAAGAAAAGAAAGGCAAAGTCTTTGGCTGTCCCCAAGCCTCCTAACCCAGATAGTGATATTCCCTATTACATTCTTCATAACATCACTCTTGACAAAGATACCCCTCACTGGATGAAGTTCTCCAGAAATGAAATGAAGAGGAGAAAGAAATTCAAGAAAACTGGTTATTATTCTGATAAGCCAGTTAAGTTTAATCCCCCTCCACCTCCTCCTCCAGCAGGATCAGCAGTCTCAGCAAGACCTTCTTCTTCCTCTCAAAAGTTCACTACCCAGCAATCAAGTAAACCAGCTAACACAAGTGGTTATCAAAGCTCCTGGTCTTCAGGATTTTCTTCAACCCCTTCCAAGAATGTTTCCACAGAGTATAAGCTTATAATATCTGATGGATCCTTGCATAGGAAAAGAAACATTCCTTTTGAAAAACCTTCATTGCATGCTATTGATGAAAGGCCTTTGTCCCCAGAGAATACAGAAGTTGATGAAATAGCATAGATAGCTAGGTTCAAGGAGACAATTGCCTCAACACAGATTAATAAGGCAAAAGCTGAAGGGAAAGACTACTCTCAGTTCTCAACCATGTCAGAGTACAGAAGAAAGGAGTTTGAAAAGTACAAATCAAAGAACTTTTTCAATGCTGAAGAATTCTTGATGAAGTTCCCACAAGCAGTTGTTGTTCAAGGTAAATCTCAAACAATTATTGGAGCTCAGGATCTCTATATAAGCAAGAAGAAATCTGAAGATCCTGACAGGAAAATCATCTTCAAACCTTCATCAGCAAAGAAGTGAAAATGGTTCAGACTTATTTATTTTGTTCTTGTTTAAACATTTTGTTGTAATGATTATGAACTCAGAGCACTATTTTTATTCTATCTGCTGAAATGAATTTTCATTCTGTCAGATATATCTTTTTTATGCTCTGCTGTTTATTTTTCTATTGTATTTATTTGATTGATTGTCAAATAGTATCCTAACCCAAATAGGGGGAGATTGTTGAAACAACCCTATTACTGATTTGGGCTAGGATCACTATGTTTTAACTAAGGATCAAGTTGACAACTTTGTATAGTTTAAGGTTCAAGACTTTAGGCTGTTAGAGTGGCTAGAACTTAAGGAAAATTTAAGTTCCCAGCATTCGACAAATGGCGAGTGGCATTCGACGAATGTCTACCATCGTTCGACAAATTGTTCTCAGCAGACTAAAGTATTATAGCCAGTTCCCGCGCTCAACATTCTCTGAGCAGCGTTCGACAAATGGCAAGCAGCGTTCGACGAATTCCAGCCATAGCTCGACAAATTCTGTATTAAAGCTCAGTTAGACAAATACAAGTCCAGATTATTTATATCAGTTATTTTGTCAACACTCTGAACACAGATCGACGACTCCAACGGATATATTCAATACATTTGGATGTATTCAAGACAGGCAAGTAAAGATATTATTTTCTTTAAATATATTCCTTATTTCCTTTGTTCCAAGACAAGGATAGTCGTTGACATTTAATGCAAAGGAGTATTTCACGGCTAAGGAATTAAAGGACCTGTCAAAGTCGTTTTGTCTTTGTTGTTATTCCAAGAAAGAATTAAAGACATATTATTCTATTTCCAAAAATAGAAAATATCAAAGACAGACATTATTGTCTTATCTCTCTCGACAGAATTCAATTTAGCATTCTTGCAGAATACAGAAAGACAACAACAAGGATAGAGAAAGAAAGAAGAAGAACATTCAGTCTACTATTCTCAGTCTTCTTCTTCTTCCTCAAGCAACACTCATCTTCTCTCTGAGAACATCTTCTTCAAGAACCATCTCTCAGATATCTGCTGCAAGTTCAAGTCTTCTACAAGAGCAACAAGGAATCTGAAGAACCAGTTCTTCCAGATCAATCTGCTACAGAAGATTTGTGTCTTCAAGAGAAAGCTTCTACATCATCTGTCAACTACTTCAATCAGACAGGGGGAGTTTTACAACAAGTCCACTAGAGTCTTCTCTCAGCATCTTGACAGAGAAGAACACTATAACCCTTTTCTTACCTCTCTTGTACAGGGTTAATACTCCCTTCAAAAGTGTAACTCCCTGGTGGCAAGACACCTAATCAAAAAATCCAGTTTGTTTTGAGCACCCGATCAAAAGCTCTGTGGTGTGTGGACACCTGATCAAAATCACCTTGGTGTTAGGGCACCTGATCAACCCTCCTTGTGGACTCCTACCAAAGGGTGGTATAAGAGTGGACTACCCAGGTTTATTGGGGAACCACTATAAATTCCATGTGTCTTCTGTGTGTGTTTATTTCTTTGTGCTGTGTTGTGTGCTTTTACTTATTCTGTTTTTCTGTTTATATATATATCTCACTCTGCCTACACATATATATATAACACTATTTTGATTCCACTATAAAACTAAGGAAAAGTTTTAATACTCTATTCAACCCCCCCCCCCCCCCCCCCCTCTAGAGTAACTTAAGATCTAACCTCCACTTTCATAATTTCTAATAAATTCCATATATCAAATGCAGTCTCACAAGCACAAACATGATTAAATTCGGTTCTATCTAAAGCACAAAATAACGTGTTTATTGCTTTATCATTATTTTTACATTAAAGTTTATCTTGATCATCCCACTTATCTTTGGTTTTTTCAAGAGTACCTTCTCCAAAAATAGTGGTAGCAGGAGAATTACGTTGTTCCATCATTGCCCAAACTTCTATATCTAAATTCATTAGAAAACAACTCATCCTAGTTATCCAGTGGTTATAATAGGACCTGGTAAATAGTGGCGGTCTACTAATCCCTTGCCCCTCATAGAAAATGAGATTATGGTGCGCCATTATTCCCAGTGGTGAAACCATTTTGGAATAACCTCGCTCTGATACCACTTGTTGGATCTTAAGGTGCCCTTAGAGGGGGGGGGGGGGGAGGTGAATAAGGGTTTTAGACATCTGTAGATTTTTAAAGAAAACTTTTGATAGTTTCTAAGAAAGAGATTATATCAAATTAAATTGCTAGAATAGAAAACCAAATCAATTTTATTGAACAAATAGAGACATGATTATTATAGATAAAATTGATTACAAAATAGGATTTCTATAACGCTATAAATTGAGGTGTGAATATGAAAAACTCTTTTTGCTTACTATACCGACTCTTCTCCCTAAGAACCGGTTGGTTTTAGCCAATCTATACCCAGATATGGCCTTAAGCTGCTCTAGCTTCTCTACCCCCAGAAAGGCCTCGATCACCCCTATATCTAAGCCCTAGACATAGTCGCTAACACTCGCAGTGAATTTTCCACTAAATGATCACAAAGATAAAAATGTATTACAAAATATAAGATTCAAATTGAAAACTCCCTATGATGAAATTTGAAGGAGACGATGAAGAACCGTTAAAGATCATTGAAGTCGAAGCATGCGTTCTTCGTGTTGAGGTTGCATTGATCCAATCCTCCTTTGATTCCTTCTCTTAAATTTGAATGGGAGATCTTTGGTTGGCTGGAAATACGGCCTTCATAGAGATTTCAGAGTGGTGGATTAGGGCTCCTTGAGTTGTTGAAGAGAACGAAATCCACCCTTTTATAGGAGAGGAGAATAACGCTGGCGTTAGACCTAACGCCATGTGTTGACTCAGTTTAGTAATGATTGATGGCACATATCCTCATTTCAGGAAGGAGACATTGCATGTTTGGAAAGCTCTTATTTAGGAAATTCTAACGCTGGCGTTAAGGCTAACACCTGGTGTTAGACCAAGTTATTCCAAAACAATTCCCACACTCACGACAGCTTCCCTCCATATCAATTTCACATTGGCGGGTTCGAAGGTCAGCATCAGCCTTGGATTTAACGCCTAGCGTTTAACCACTTTCTTTTCTTTTAGCACATTGAGCTAGTCCAGACAAAAATATAGCATCATAGTGTCATCCTTGTTCATTCATGCATACTAAAAACACAATGGCAAACTTGATCAAATACAAGTAGGATTTGTTATTCTCAAACCAAAAGGATGTGGAAAACTGTGTTCCAACACATGCGCCTAATCAAGCACTACTACCATGCCACACTTGCGCTAATGTTCCGCGCTAACAAACAACTAGAAGGAAAGCTCTGCCACCTTCCATACATGGAACAGGATCGCTGGGAGATATCATGGATACGAAGCCTTCCGCCAGTCCATAACCTACTGTAGGCGGTACCTTATTTAAACTCTGTAAAAAACGATTTTCTTTCTCTTGAGTCAGAAGACACAATGTTGGGTTTCTAATCCATCTCTAGGGCAAGGAGCCACCAACTTTAGAGAAGGAAAGAGAGAAAGAGAGAAATTGTGCCTCCTTGTTTAAAGAAGAACTTCGGTAGAGCGCATATGAGAACAATAATCTGAAGATGATCGAGTGCTCGATGAACTAGAAGCTAAGGCGCTGATCGTAACCGTCTCTGGAGAACAATATTTTGAGGGAGCACTTGTTTTACATTAATTATTTTCTCTCCAGTATTTTTATCTTTATACACTTTGTGTGTGTGGAGGAAAATCAACCGGGGAGGTCATCGGAATACGGGGAGGATTCCGTGCAAGGGCTCGAAGACCTTCGGGGTTATGGGAGAGAGCAGGCTCGAAGACCTTCGAGGAGAAGGGAGAGAGCCAACCGATCCTCAGGGGGAGGGTTGGTATAGAAACCAAAAATGAATTTCTATTCATCTCCCCCAATCTCCGACATCATGGAGATCTAGTTTTGTAATTGTAAACATAACCTTAAATTATAATGAATTTTGATATCTCTCCTTTTGATTTACAATTACATGTGACTCCTACTAATTCCTGGAGTCCTCATCGTGCGCACTGAAATGATCTTATGTATGCAAATAATACAGTTTTTGTTGTTACCACTAGTGCTAACCCTACCGCCCTACGCTGGCTTCCAGAAAGCGCATTCCTACTGCATAATGTTTTAAAACTTACACTAATCACTGAAAACCTTATTCACTGATGCACTTACAACAAGTGTACCGGTCACACAAGTAATATAAAATGGGTGAATGTTTCCTAAGTATCAATCTCACAAGGAACACAGTAAGATAGAGTTTACTTTTGAGAGAGGACTTGAGCTTGATGTCTTTTTGAGCGGATGGATTGCAGAAGGTTTGGTTTTGGTTTGCAGAAAACAAAATCAAATAAACTAAATTAACACTACTATGCAGGTCGCTATGCACTGCTTTGCAAGGTGAATGGAGACTATGCAGGCCGCTATGCACTGCTTCACTAGGCGGATGGGCGAGAAGGCAAGCGGAGTGGAAGAGGAGGCTTGCGAAATCGAAGAGTAGGCTCACGTAGTGGAATGGAGTGGAGGGTGGTGGTGGTGCACCTCAAACACACATATAAATAAGATAATTTCATAAATAAGAAATAAAATTACAAATCAAGGTTTATAGTGCTCATCATTAATATACTGAGATCTAGATACAAGTATCAAATCAAGAGGAAATAGTGCAAGGAATCGACCATATCCGAAGCCTCGTTGAGATTCACGGTAGGAATCGTCGGGTTGTCAATCTGCGTCCAAGCTCGGTCCATAAGAATGTCTCAGGAAGAGGAGGGCAATCACTTCCTCCCAATGGACCCGTCTTCTTCGTCTCATGACCCGATCTACTCCGGTGCAAATCTTTCCTTGCTTGATGATGAACATAGGACTAGAATCTCCTCCTTGGAAGCTCTTGGATGATGGAGGTGGCCTAGGGCAAAGCTCTAATTGTAGGTGGAAGAAAAACAGAGCTGGAGCTCCTCCTACGGCAGAAATGGCGGAAGAAGATGATGGATCCGGTTTAGGGTGAAGTCTGCAACATTTATGTTGGGGAAATGATTTATCTTAACTCCTAGAAATGTGTAGAAAATGATTTCTCAGAGCGAAAAATTATTTTAAGTAAAATATGCATCGAATAGTAATCGACACAATGTCGAAGTGTAGTCGACGCATCTCTCATACTGAGTCGAAGTAACTCTAAACAGAATTTGACGTAACCAAAGTCGACGTAACTCTGATTTCTAGTCGACGCAGCCAGTAAAGTCGACGCACCTCAGTCGACGCTCCTTCCATATTTTCTTCTCGACATCTAGCCAGGCTGAAATTGACGCTTACGTCGAATAGTAATCGACGCACGTCGATTTCTGTGACAGATTCAAAAACTCGCCAGATCTCTTTCCTTCTTTTTGTAGATCTGAATTTTATGGAATTATATTATTGTTTTCTAGTCGTTCTGAATCAGTCTTTCCTTCTAAATGGTTCTTAGCTAATTTGATTAAGATTATTATGGACATTATTTGAAAATAGAATGATCTCTTTCCTTCTATAGATATAATGATTATGGAAACTTTTCTCTCTTACTATTTCTCTGACTGCTAATTGATTATTCTCCTATAGCAATATTTTTGAATAAACAGAGCTATAAATACACAAGGAGGTCGGCAAAGAAAAATAAGAAGTGATCCACTCCATCCATTTGAAAAAGAGGAAAAGCTCCCAAGTGAAAAGTGAGAAAGCTGAGAAAAGTGAAAGAGTGTTGCATCAAAGAAAAAGCCTTCTTCTTCTCCTCCTTTTGAAGCCATACTGCTGCCATTTCTGAAAGCTCTCACTGAAAGAGAAAAGGGCTTTCAATCTCCTTCTCACTATAAGAGAGAGATTTCATTCACGATACTTGTGCTTCTAATCTTCTTGCTAGGAAGAAGATTCTTTCTTGCTTCAATTGTTTTTCTTCTACTTCTTTTTATTCTTATTCCATTTTCAAATTGTGTAAAAGAGTTTTAAGAATCTCTCTTCAAAAAATTCAGTTGTAGTGGTTCTAAGAGTCTCCTTATCAAAAGACTCAGACTGGTTCTAAGAGTCCCCTTATCAAAAGACTCAGTACAAGATAGTGAATTCCTACCAAGGGGGTAGAAGAGTGGACTACCCAAAGTTTGGGGAACCACTATATTTCTTTTTGTTGTGCTGTGATTTTTCTTTTTGCTATTTCTTTCTTTATTTGCTTAATTCTTGTTGGTGTGTGGGAAGCTTAAATCTGTGAATATTACATATATATATATATTTGTTACATTTGCACAAAATATTTTTAAATCTCTATTCACCCCCCTCTAGAGAATTCTAGTGAGGTTAACTGTGCACTTTCAATTGGTATCAGAGGGAGGTTGAACAAAAAAGGGTAACTCCTTGATCAAAAAGATCCTACCTCATATATATATTTTTCTAAAAACTTGTTTATGGCACAAATCAAAGATTATGCTTCCACCAGACCACCAATTTGCAACCTTGAAAAGTTTGCACTTTGGAAAACAAGAATTAAAATTTATTTAAACTCTATTGATGGAGAACTATTTGATGTTATTATGACAGGTCCTCCCAAGCCATTCAAGAAGGACTCAAGTGGAGAGGTCACACAAACACTTGCTCCAAGGGATGAATGGACAGACGAAGAAAAGAAAGCCCAAGCATGTGATGCCAAGGCTATGAATATATTAGTCTCAACCCTCTCAGATGAAATCTTCCAAAAGATTGCTGAATGTGGGTCAGCTAAGGAAATATGGGAAGCTCACACTAAAATGGTAGAAGGGAGTGCTGACGAGAGAAAGGATAAAAAGGCATTACTCATCTCTCAATATGAAAACTTCCAGAAGAAAGATAGTGAAAGTGTTGCTGACATGTATGCCAGATTCAGCCTCATAATCAATGAGTTAAGAACACTTGAGAAGGACATATCTCTCACTGAGATAAATGACAAATTGTTGACTTGCTTCCCTAGCTCTTGGGACTCAAGAATCTGGCCAATTAGAGACTACAGAAGCCAAAAAGAAATCTCAACAGATGTCCTGTTAGGTAAATTAATATCTTATGAACAGTTGTTGAAAACAAGATCTGAGAAAGAAGAGAAAGAAAAGACTCCTTCACTCTCAAAGGAAAAGAGTATTGCCTTAAAGGCTAATGTAGGTGAACCCTCTACAAGTGATGAGGAGTTGATCAGTCTACTGGCCAGAAGACTCAAGAAGTGGATCAAAACAGAAGGATCTAGAAGGAGAAATTCAAAAACCCGGTATGACAAAACTCCTACTAAAGAAATTATATGTTACTCTTTCAGGAAACCTGGACACATTGCACCTGAATGTCCTAAAGAGATCAGTAATAAGAAAGATCTGAAAAGAACAGATTTAAAGAAGAAGAATAAAGAGAAAGGATTCATTGCTCAATCATGGAGTGATTCCAAATCTGAAGGAAGTACCTCATCTGAAAATGATCAAGAAGAGGCTAAGCAAGAGGATACCTGTTTGATGGCTACTGAGAAGCCTGAAGATAAATCTCTGGTAAATATATCTGATGATATAGATTTTTCTTCTACTGATTTCAAAAATAATTTCAAAGAATTTTGTTTAGATCAAGTCAAATCTGAGAACGAAATAAAAAGACCAAGAAATAAATTGAACAATCTCAAACAAATGGATACACAATATAAAAACTATAAGCTCAGTTAAGAACTCTCTAGATCAGAGGAGAAACTAGATAAAATCAATACTGAAAATCAAACACTGAGAAATGAGCTAGCAAAGGCAAAAGCCTTTGAAGATTCTCTAAATGACAGAAGTCAAAAGCTCAAGAATATCTCTGAAAATCTCACTGATAGATTTAGACAACTAGAGTTTAATACTGATTTAGAACCCAGACGACCTCAATCATCCAGCAAATCTGTTTGGAGACATCCTATCCACTTCACTAGGAAGAATAATCTGATAGGAGAAAATTCACAAGAAAATCCAAAAACAACTACTGTTTTTAATAAAAATAATTTCACTATATATGAAGGAATCCTAGGTAAATATCCTCAGAACAGAAATAAATTTACGTCGAGTTATTATCAACGTGCATCGAGTTCTACTCGACGCAACTTAAATGATGCATCGATTTCTAATCAACACATACACCAAAGTGCGTCAACTTCTAGTCGACGCAACTATAAACCTACGTCGAATTCCTATCGACGCAACCAATCTGACAGGAATTTCTCCTTTTCCAAAAAGTCTTCTCAATCCATTTCCTTTTATTATGAATACTATTTCTGCAATATTACCAAAGACTGTTGGTATGATAAGCCAACACTTCTAAAGAAGAAAGGGTACTCTGAAAGACCCACTTATTCTTTCATTGAACCTTTCACTGTTGGAAGGAAGGGACCCCAGCTTAGCAGGGTCCAAACTAATGTTTAAATTTTATGTGCAGGTGTATCACATCTTCAGGCTGGTGTGGTACTTGGACAGTGGATGCTCCATGCACATGACAGGGTACAAAAATCTATTAACCAACTTTGAGGATAGACTTGGACCTTCAGTGACTTTTGGAGACTCTAGCTGTGGGCAAACCAATGGTTTTGGAGATTTCAAAGAAGGGAAAGTAACCTTTAAGAATGTGGCTGTAGTTAAAGGACTAAAACACAATCTGATAAGTATAAGTCAGATATGTGACAGTGGTAAGTATGAAGTAAAATTTACTAAACTAGTTTGCCATGTTATTGATGTCATGACTGGTGCCATTGTACTCAATGGAATCAGAAAAGGGAAAGTATATATAGTAGATTTTAGCTCCACACACACAGAGATTTGTTTGTTCAACAACATTATTGATAAAAGTGAATTATGGCATAGGAGGTGATGAGTCCTGATTATATACACCTTCATGGACTCATCCGGGCCATTATTTAGTCAATATCACGCACTTTAGCCTTATTATAGTTTATAATTGATAACCCATGCTAGGTGCACATTTTGGCCCACTTGGGTGTGTTTTCGTGTTTATTTCCTTTCATAGTACTCATATGTTGTTAAGTGCCACTTTTGGTGGCTAGATCTGTGTTTGTGCTGGAATAGGAGGCGTGCACGATCACTTGTTCTAGTGCGCACGACCACCGGTCGTGCGCCACTAATCGTGCGCACTTAACCCTTTTTCACAAGTTCTGTCTGGTGTAGTGCGCACGACCATCAACTCCAGTGCGCACGACCATCGGTCGTGCGCCACTGCTCGTGCGCATTGACCATTAAATTTCTGAGTTCTGTTTGCTGTAGTGCGCACGACCATCAACTCCAGTGCGCACGACCACCGGTCGTGCGCCACTGGTCGTGCGAACATTGTATTTCATGATTTCATCTCGTGCAGGTTCTGTCCAGGCAGTGCGCACGATCGCAGGATTCCAGTGCGCACGACCACTGGTCGTGCGCCAATGATCGTGCGCAGTGTTTAATCCAGCGCCTATTTAAGCGCCTGTTGCGATTTTAGGGCGGATCATCATTCCGGGAGCGGGATTTCTGCTCCGCACGCCACCGACCGCCCCCTTGGATCGCCCCTACTTCATCTCCTACGCAAGGGGAAGCTTCCTCGGTCCATTCCTAGACATCCTCCATCGTCCGTGAGTGTTCTCCATCATCCGCAAGCCTCCAAGCAATCATTTTCGCTTTCCGCCCGGTGAGAAGAAGAAGAGACCTTGAGTCGAAGACGACGGAGCACGTAGGGAGATTGTGACAGCCCTCTACGCCGGAAGCATCGTCCGCCCGAGTCCGGAGGTAGCCCGACAACCTACCATTCCGGCCGTGAACGGCCGCTAGTCTTCACCGCCGGTTATCTCCTTCCCTCTTTCCTTGGTTGTACCCCTGTGAAGCTTTCACTAAATGAATATTGTGATATTTACTTGATGAGAATGAATGTTTCTGTGTTCTTATTCATGGGTTGGTTGTGATTCACCACGTTCAAGCGCACTCACTCACACACGCACGCAAGGTGTTTGCTCTGTGTTGGCAAGAGCTAACGACGGTTGTGAAGAGGTGTTTGCGACCCTCACTCTCTCGCGCCTGAGTCCACTTCATTCGCCTCACGAAGCACGGCATCGCGGCCGTTGCATCCACCTCACGTTGCGAAGCGGTGTTCTCGACCCGCATATCTTTTATTGTTGTTAAAATTAGGAAAACCAACCAAAAACCCCTTGTTGTGTTTGTGAAACGCTTGTGTAACAATATTCACTGCACGATTCGATCACCCATCCTGCATTCCTCAAGAGACCGACATCCGGGGAATTTATTCTCCACAATTATTACTTGACAGCGACCGGTGCACTTGCCGACGCGCATCAAGTTTTTGGCGCCGTTGCCGGGGACTGCAGACGTGATGAATTCGTCTGTGTAAAGCTTTGTTGCACAAGAATTTCCCTTTCTTTCACCTCTTTTGTTCATCTCTGTATTCGCAGCATGACCTCTATTCAGGAATGCATCTACCATGGAAGCTTAAACGATTTAAGGGATCAAGCAAAAAGGAACAATCATGACTTTGGGATCTCCGCCGACGTCATTGAGTACATGTATGGGAACTGCAAGTTCAGCGGAGATGAGCATGAAGATGCGGGGCAACACATGCGGGATTTCTTAGACATCTATTACACTTGTATTTTCAGTGGAGTTGAAAATGACCCACAGAAGATTCTGGCATTTTCATTCTCCCTGCACAAAAAAGCCAAAAGCTGGTATTGGGATACCCGGAAACGAGAGGTGATCACATGGAAACAACTCGAAGGGAGATTT
Organism: Dactylorhiza incarnata; assembly: GCA_033032865.1. NCBI lineage: Eukaryota > Viridiplantae > Streptophyta > Magnoliopsida > Asparagales > Orchidaceae > Dactylorhiza > Dactylorhiza incarnata. Next base: position 2,343,162 of record JAWHQI010000366.1, on the reverse strand, counting down.
TTACAAGAGTTTCAACATCGTACTCAAGCCTTGGATAAGTACAGGGAACTCATGACCTTTGAACAAGGGAAGGAGGAGACGTTAGACAATGCTTGGGAACGTTTCCAGTCCCTGCATAGGGGTTGTTACCGTGGTGATCTCTCGGAAGCTTTCTTAATTCAGATTTTTTATTTTGGAGTGCGGGAGAAATTCCGTCTTCTATTTGATGTGGCAGCCGGTGGGGCCCTGTTTAATAAATCAGGGAAGGACGCATGGGAAGTGGTCGTGAATATTGTTCACACCAGTCAGCATTGGAGTCATGTCATTTGCTCCACAAGTACCGCTGCAGTTAATGCCGTGACGCTCAAGGGAGCAGCGGATTTGGTGCCGCCTGATCAACCAGAACAGTTAGCAACCTTGGTGGTTGGGGTATTGAACAAAATGAATGACCAATCAGTCGCAATCCAACAGCTTCGCTCTACTATTGGGACTCTGTCTGATGTTGTTTCTGGACTTGCAATTCAGCATCCTGAGTCAGTAAATACCATGCGATTGAGAAGTGGGAGAAGTGTAGACAATCCCCCTCGACCGGAACCGCTTGCGGTTTCCACTGACAAGCCTAATGAAGACATCCACGAGAAGCCGACTCAGATTCATTTCGAGCCACACCCCGTGAGTGAGGCACAACCCTCGAAAAGCGCTGCTCACCCCCCATTTCCCCACAGGCTGCGCAACGAGAAATCCGAGAAGCAATTCCACAGATTCTTGGAAGTAATGAAAGGAGTGCAAGTGAGCATACCACTCATTGAAGCTATCTCTCAAATGCCGGGCTACTCCAAGTTTTTGAAAGACTTGATCTCGAAGCGGAAGCAGTTGGAGGGTCTCAAAACTATCGACCTCACCGAGGAGTGCTCCGCCATCGTTTCCAATTTACCCACAAAGTGCAAGGATCCGGGCAGCTTCACGATCCCTTGCAGGATTGGCCAGCACCGTTTCAGCCAGGCACTCTGTGACTTGGGGGCATCAATCAACTTGATGCCACTCTCTATCTTTCGTGAACTTGGTGCGGGTATCTTGAAGCCAACACAGGTAATGCTGCAACTCGCTGATCGGTCGATCAAGAAGCCATCAGGAATTGTCGAGGACCTCACAATCATTGTAAACGGTCTCGCTTTCCCAGCTGATTTTATCATTCTCGACATGAAGGTCGATACAAATGTACCCATTATCTTGGGGCGGCCCTTTCTGGCTACTGCTCGTGCCATTATTAATGTGGAGCAGGGGGAGCTCACTCTAAGACTGGGGGAGGATGCTATATCGTTCAATGTCCATAGCCCTTCGCAACTCTTTGAAATAACGGAGTGTGAGCCAGCAGAGGCACTTGAAGAATTCGATGGTCAGAACGATGTGGAGTTGGATAACCGCGAGGTGTGTTGGCAGCACAAAGACAAGGAGGAGGAGGGTGTTCACTCAAACCAGCCCGATTTGGCACATTCAATTGGAGAGCCCTCCAACGTTTCTGCTGATCCAGACCCTTGTTCGGCTCTCAAACAACTTCCGGACTCTCTCAAGTATGTCTTTCTTGGAGAAACAAACACGCATCCGGTGATTATCTCGGCAGCCCTCTCCGCTGCCAACGAAACTGCACTAGTGGGTGTGCTGAGAAGGTACCACAAGGTCTTCGGACGTTCTCTAGCTGACATCAAGGGAATCAGCCCCACGGTCTGCATGCATAAGATCCTCCTTGAAGATCAGTACAAACCGACAGCACAACCCCAAAGGCGGCTGAACCCGAAAATGCAAGAGGTTGTGAAGGCTGAAGTGATAAAGCTTTTAGATGCTGGGATCATTTACCCAATCAGCGACAGCAAATGGGTCAGTCCAGTCCAGGTGGTCCCAAAGAAGGGCGGGATCACTGTCGTTGCTAACGAGAAGAATGAGCTGCTACCGACCCGAATGATCACTGGGTGGAGAGTCTGCATTGACTACCGCAAGCTGAACGATGCGACGCGCAAGGACCATTTCCCACTCCCCTTCATTGATTAGATGCTAGAAAAGTTAGCAGGGCAGGATTACTACTGTTTCTTGGATGGGTACTCAGGGTACAATCAGATTTTAATTGACCCTTCTGATCAAGACAAGACTACATTCACATGTCCATCCGGTACCTTCGCGTTCAAAAGAATGCCATTCGGACTGTGTAATGCCCCCGCAACTTTCCAACGTTGTATGCTCGCCATTTTTGCTGATATGGTAGGGGATTTCCTCGAAGTCTTTATGGACGATTTCACTCTATTTGGCAGTAGTTTTGACAGTTGCCTCGCAAATTTGGCCAAGACATTGAAGCGGTGTGAAGACACCAATCTTATCTTAAACTGGGAGAAATGCCACTTCATGGTGCGCGAAGGAATCGTCTTGGGGCATAAAGTTTCCTGCGAAGGGCTTGAAGTGGATCAAGCGAAAGTTAGTGTCATCAGAAACCTCCCTCCACCCATGTCAGTGAAGGGCATTCGAAGTTTTCTTGGCCATGTGGGCTTCTATCGAAGGTTCATCAAGGACTTCTCCTCCATCTCAAAGCCTTTATCTCGCCTGCTGGTTAAGGACGTCCCATTCCATTTCGATGAAGCATGCATGCACGCCTTCGAAACTTTACGGGGGCAACTCATCTCAGCCCCAATTCTGGTGGCACCCGACTGGACTCTACCTTTCATTATCATGTGCGACGCAAGTGATGTGGCCGTAGGTGCTGTTCTCGGTCAAAAGAAAGACAAGACTTTTCACACTATCGCGTATGCCAGTCGAACTCTCAACAGTGCACAAGCCAATTATACCACCACGGAGAAAGAAATGCTAGCTGTGGTCTTCGCTTTTGAAAAGTTTCACTCATACTTGGTACTCTCCGAAGTGATCGTGTATACGGACCACGCCGCTCTCAGGTATCTTTTCAGTAAGAAAGAATCCAAATCGCGTCTGATTCGTTGGATTTTACTCTTGCAGGAATACAATCTGGAAATCAAAGATAAGAAAGGGGTGGAGAATGTGATTGCTGATCATCTCTCACGTTTGGAGTACGACACTCCTAATTGCGTTGTGGAGGAAACTGACGACTATTTCCCGGATGAAAAGTTATTTGCAATCACTACATCCTCCCCGACCGCACCTTGGTATGCAGATATTGCTAATTACTTGGCTTGTAGAACACTCTCCCCGAGTTTGTCCCCTCAGCAAAGACGGAAGCTTGTCTCCGACGCAAAATACTATTTTTGGGAAGATCCGCTCTTGTTCCACACATGCAGCGACGGGATTATTAGGCGTTGCATTCCGGAAGCTGAGTTTCAGTCTGTATTACAGCATTGTCATGACAGAGAGGCCGGCGGGCACTTCGGGGCCGTTCGAACAGCACGAAAAATCCTGCAATGTGGATTGTTCTGGCCGACCCTCTTCCGGGATGCCCATGCCTATGTCACCAAGTGCGACGAATGTCAAAGGACTGGGAATATTTCCCGGCGTGATGAGATGCCCCTTAATAACATGCTGGTTTGCGAACCCTTTGACGTCTGGGGAATAGACTTCATGGGCCCTTTCCCAATGTCTCATGGTAAGCATTACATTATTGTGGCAGTTGATTATGTCTCGAAGTGGGTGGAAGCTGAGGCGGTTGCCACGAATGATGCCAACACTGTGCTGCACTTTATCCACAAGAACATCTTCTCCAGGTTTGGGACGCCGAGAACTATCATCAGCGACGGCGGGAGTCATTTTTGCAATAGACAGTTTGTGCAGCTCATGAAAAAGTTTGGGGTCCATCATAAAATTTCTTTGGCTTACCACCCCCAAACATGCGGGCAAGTCGAAGTCTCCAACCGCGAGCTCAAGCGAATAATTGAGAAATCAATACATTCAAATAGGAAGGAGTGGGCTAAGAAGGTCGATGACGCATTATGGGCCTACCGGACTGCGTTCAAAACACCCATTGGAATGACTCCGTTTCAATTAGTCTATGGCAAGGCATGTCACCTCCCTGTAGAGCTGGAGCATAAAGCATTATGGGCCACCAAACTGTTGAACATGGATATTGGAGCCGCGGCCGAAGTGCGTCGGTCCCAACTCAACGAGTTAGAGGAGCTCCGTCATTTTGCTTATGAAAACGCTCGCATCTATAAGGAGAAAACGAAGAAATGGCATGATCAGCATATAATTCCTAAGGAGTTCAAAATTGGGGACCAGGTGCTACTCTACAACTCCCGTCTCCGCCTCTTCCCAGGGAAGCTTAAATCGAGGTGGAGTGGTCCTTTCTCCGTGACCGATGTCTCGCCTTTTGGTGCCATTGAAATATCTGGAGATAAGGGGGACAAGTTTAAGGTCAATGGACATCGGCTGAAGTTATATGATGGCGCCACTATTAACAAGGAGCGTCAGTTGTTGACATTGGGAGATGGACTTCATACAAGCACCGGCAGCTGATTTCCTATTCTTGTCTCTTATCTTTTGTGTGAAACTCTAGTTCTGAACTTTTTCTTTTTAAATTCCTGCACTCTTTATAAACAATGCTAATACAGGTATTTGGTCCAGCTTAAGGACGTTAAATGAAAGCGCTACTGGGAGACAACCCAGATTTCCGTTTTTTTTTTTTATATATATTTCCTTTTATCTAACCTTTCCCAGTTCAGTTTTTGTTTTTGCTTTTGTTGTTTTGAGTTTTGCTTGCAGGTTTTGTGTTCGATGGTGGATGTTGCGGACTATTTTTGATTTTAAACGCCATTCTTCGGGTATGCTCACGTGCTGAGCATTGGGTAACTTCTTCCCTAGCTTTCAATTTTGATTTTCACTGTCATATCATTATGTTGTATGGTTTTGATTAGGTCTGGGGGAGAGCCGTTTCTTTGTCACCCACTGCACATGCTCATCTCATTTGCATATTAGAAGTATTTGAATTTCAGTTATTTAGTTTCGTTCATCTTCACACACCACTTCACCCACTTGAGTGCGTGCTTTCTTTTGTGTTGTTCCGTTTAAGCTAGTTTGGTTGGAATGTGAAATAGGCTATTAACACAGGAATTATTATTTGGAGCGCGGTGTCGACTCATGTAGTGTTCTAGTCGCTTCGCATGCTATAGTAGGACCTGAGTAGAATTAGATTTTCTTTATGCATTTAATTTATGTGTAGTATCTCTGCGTAAATTTAGATTTAATGTACTCAAGTGGTGAATTCGAATGAAATTGATGATAACCCGGTGTTGTGTGTGTGCGGTCGCTAAACGTGTGTTGCTCGAGTCGGGAGGAAGGTTTATCTTTCTTGTGGGCTAAGAACTTGCCCCAAGCGACTCTTGAAGCATGGGTGAGAGCTACTTGTTGAGTCAAGCATGATGTAGGCCACCATTTGGCTAGTTTGAGCTTTGCTATTCCATGCCCCTTTCATTCACCTTTGCAAGCCAAATTTGTGCCTACCATTTTTTATGTTCAGCTCCTCCTCATCCACCAAAGCCTGAAGCCTATCCTACGCCCGCAAACAAAAAAAAAAAAATGTTTTAACTGTGCTCATAATTTCCAACTTGTGTGGTGTGTGGTATCATTGTGTTTTGAAGAGAAAATATTGTCTATCCGCTGATTTTGAACCAACTGGAGGTTGCTTGAAAGAAGAAAAATATATAAAAGAAAAAAAAAGAAGAGTATCCTGAAAATAATCTTCCCAAGCTAAAGAGAAAAATCAGTTGGTATTTGTAAAGTAGGCTGTGTGCACACCTGGTTTTCATGATAAGTCTGGGGGTGTGTCACACGAGCATAGTTGTTTGGTTTTGTAAGGTGCAGTGTGCCGTTGGCTCAATTGGGTTGCGTAGCCGTCATGTTTATCTTTGCATATCATTCCGTAACCTAAGCCCCGTTTTAATCCTATAAGTCCTACTGATTTGACTTGCGAGTTTGCTAGCGCCGTGGAGAGAGTGTGACCGGGCAAGCGTATGGTTCACGACGTTGATGGATTTCAGCGGAGTTATTCCTAAGTCCCGATCTTTTGCAACACCCGCCTCAGCGTCTAGTCACTTTCATACCGGGCATGATCGTCAAATTCTTCATAATTCACCCACTGAGTACAATTAAATCTTTGATTACGCTTTAGTACTTACGTAAATTAGTTAGCATAGCTAGAATCTTCTTCTACTAGAATTCCTACTCGCATGCATATGTTACTTCGCACTGTACTCCCCTGCGTAATTCGCTATTTTAATTATCTTTTTCAACTTCCGCTGGATTAGTTTGCTCGGGACGCGCAAACAGTTAAGTCTGGGGGTGTGATGAGTCCTGATTATATACACCTTCATGGACTCATCCGGGCCATTATTTAGTCAATATCACGCACTTTAGCCTTATTATAGTTTATAATTGATAACCCATGCTAGGTGCACATTTTGGCCCACTTGGGTGTGTTTTCGTGTTTATTTCCTTTCATAGTACTCATATGTTGTTAAGTGCCACTTTTGGTGGCTAGATCTGTGTTTGTGCTGGAATAGGAGGCGTGCACGATCACTTGTTCTAGTGCGCACGACCACCGGTCGTGCGCCACTAATCGTGCGCACTTAACCCTTTTTCACAAGTTCTGTCTGGTGTAGTGCGCACGACCATCAACTCCAGTGCGCACGACCATCGGTCGTGCGCCACTGCTCGTGCGCATTGACCATTAAATTTCTGAGTTCTGTTTGCTGTAGTGCGCACGACCATCAACTCCAGTGCGCACGACCACCGGTCGTGCGCCACTGGTCGTGCGAACATTGTATTTCATGATTTCATCTCGTGCAGGTTCTGTCCAGGCAGTGCGCACGATCGCAGGATTCCAGTGCGCACGACCACTGGTCGTGCGCCAATGATCGTGCGCAGTGTTTAATCCAGCGCCTATTTAAGCGCCTGTTGCGATTTTAGGGCGGATCATCATTCCGGGAGCGGGATTTCTGCTCCGCACGCCACCGACCGCCCCCTTGGATCGCCCCTACTTCATCTCCTACGCAAGGGGAAGCTTCCTCGGTCCATTCCTAGACATCCTCCATCGTCCGTGAGTGTTCTCCATCATCCGCAAGCCTCCAAGCAATCATTTTCGCTTTCCGCCCGGTGAGAAGAAGAAGAGACCTTGAGTCGAAGACGACGGAGCACGTAGGGAGATTGTGACAGCCCTCTACGCCGGAAGCATCGTCCGCCCGAGTCCGGAGGTAGCCCGACAACCTACCATTCCGGCCGTGAACGGCCGCTAGTCTTCACCGCCGGTTATCTCCTTCCCTCTTTCCTTGGTTGTACCCCTGTGAAGCTTTCACTAAATGAATATTGTGATATTTACTTGATGAGAATGAATGTTTCTGTGTTCTTATTCATGGGTTGGTTGTGATTCACCACGTTCAAGCGCACTCACTCACACACGCACGCAAGGTGTTTGCTCCGTGTTGGCAAGAGCTAACGACGGTTGTGAAGAGGTGTTTGCGACCCTCACTCTCTCGCGCCTGAGTCCACTTCATTCGCCTCACGAAGCACGGCATCGCGGCCGTTGCATCCACCTCACGTTGCGAAGCGGTGTTCTCGACCCGCATCTCTTTTATTGTTGTTAAAATTAGGAAAACCAACCAAAAACCCCTTGTTGTGTTTGTGAAACGCTTGTGTAACAATATTCACTGCACGATTCGATCACCCATCCTGCATTCCTCAAGAGACCGACATCCGGGGAATTTATTCTCCACAATTATTACTTGACAGCGACCGGTGCACTTGCCGACGCGCATCAGGAGGCTGGGCCATTTAAACTATAAAACCATTAGTAAATTAGCAAAGGATAACCTAGTCAGAGGCCTACCAAAGGGTAGGTACTCTAAGGATTCTCCATGTAGACCTTGCCAACTAGGAAAACAAACCAAATGACCTTCAAACAAATTGGTAAGGATGATTCCCCAGGATTCTCTACTTACTGCACATGGATCTCTTTGGTCCTATATCCACTCAGAGCTTAGGTGGAAAGTCTTATACCCTAGTCATTGTGGATGACTATTCTAGATATAGCTGGGTATTCTTTCTAAGAGCTAAGTCTGAAACCCACAAGATTCTCTCAAGATTCATAAGACAGATTCAATCTGAATTCAATACTCATGTTTCCATTATCAGAAGTGATCATGGGACTTAATTTGAAAATCAGTTAATATGTAGTTTCTGTGAGAATGAATGTATCAAACAAAGCTTCTCAGCACCTAGAACTCCTCAACAAAATGGAGTTGCTGAAAGAAAGAATAGAACCTTAATTGAATCAGGAAGGACCTTGCTTGCAGAATCAGGATTACCAAAAACCTTCTGGGCTGAAGCAGTCAACACTGCAAACTATGTTCTGAATAGAAGCCTCATACACAAAACTAAGTTAAAAACTCCATATGAGCTTCTGAAGGGAAAAACACCCACTGTTAGATACTTTAAGACTTTTGGATGTACTTGCTTTATACTAAACAATGGGAAAGATCATCTTGCCATGTTTGACAAGAAGTCTGATGATGGGATATTTCTGGGGTACTCATCATCTAGTAAAGATTATAGGTGCTATAATAGGAGAACTCTTAGAATTGAAGAATCCATGCATATTATATTTGATGAAACTAACATGCTTTTTAAGGGGGAGGAAACTTCCACCAGTCCTTTTCCACAGGAAAACAGCTGCATAGAGACTCACCTTGAACAACTAACTCTAGAGAACACAGACACTGGGAAAGAAAACCAGCTACAGGAACCAAGCGAGGAGTCTGAACAAGAACATGAAGAAGATTCAGAAAAAAACAATCAAAATCAACTCCCACAAGAGAACATGTTTTAAGAACATGTGGGAAATGATTCTATTATTAATGAGGAAGAAGAGCCTCTGACAAATCCAAGCAGGACAGGAATCAATATGAAAAATCATCCACAATCCCAAGTAATTGGAGACCCCAATACTGGAGTAAGAACAAGACACCAAGTCTCCAGTGGAATGATGCTCCAATGCTTCTTATCACAAGTTGAACCAAAGAAGTTTGAAGAAGCAAATTGTGATCCTCACAAGATTATAGCTATGCAAGAAGAACTAAGCCAATTTGAGAGAAACAAAGTATGGAACTTAGTTGAGAGACCAAGAAACTACCCAGTTATTGGTACAAAGTGGTTATACAGAAACAAACTAGATTCCACTGGAGTAATTATCAGGAACAAGGCAAGACTTGTAGCACAAGGATACATACAAGAAGAAGGAATACACTACAACCAAACCTTTGCTCCAGTAGCCAGATTGGAAGCAATCAGACTTTTACTTGCCTATGCAGCTTTCATGAAGATGAAAGTCTACCAGATGGATGTCAAGAGTGCTTTTCTGAATGGTGACCTTCAAGAAGAGGTGTATGTAGAGCAACCACCAGGTTTTATCAATCCTTCCTCTCCTAACTGTGTTTATAGACTTTACAAAGCACTTTATGGTCTTAAGCAAGCACCTAGAGCATGGTATGACACTCTCTCTAACTTCCTTATAGAAAACTCTTTTGAAAGAGGAAAAGTAGATAAAACACTTTTCACTAGAACCCACAAGAATCAACTCCTTCTTGTTCAAATATATGTAGATGACATCATCTTTGGCTCAACTCATCCCAAACTCTGTAAAAGATTTGCTAATCTAATGCAATCTAAATTTGAAATGAGTAGTATGAGAGAACTCTTTTATTTCTTAGGGTTACAAGTAAAACAAAACAGTGAGGGGATCTTTATCTCACAATCTAAATACACTAAAGAATTAATCAAAAAGTTTGGCATGGAATCAGCTTCTACCATGTAAACACCTATGGCAACTAATGCCATTATAGAAAAGGATGATAAGGGAAAATCAGTAGATCAAAAGACATATAGGGCAATCATAGGATCCCTTCTCTATCTAACAGCTAGCAGACCTGACATTATGTTTACCACCTACATATGCGCTCGATTTTAGGTTGATCCAAAAGAATCCCATCTCTCCTCTGTAAAAAGGATTCTTAGATACCTAAAGGGAACACCTGAACTAGGTCTATGGTACTCAGCAGAAACCAACTTTGAATTGACAGGTTTCTCAGATGCAGACTATGCTGGATGTAGGGTTGATAGAAAGACCACATCTGGTACTTGCCAATTCCTTGGTGACAGACTAATATCATGGTTCAGTAAGAAACAAACTTCAGTCTCAACCTCAACAGCTGAAGCTGAATATATACTTGCTGGGAGCTGTTGTTCACAAATCCTATGGATGCAAAATCAGCTTCTTGACTATAAATTGGAAGTCAATAACTCTAAGATCTATTGTGATAGTTCTAGTGCTATATCCATAGCATCCAATCCAGTCCTTCATAGTAGAACCAAACATATAGAGATCAGACATCACTTTCTTAGAGACAGTGTAGAAAAAGGCAAGATAACCTTAGAATATATTCCTACACACAGTCAAAGAGCAGACATTTTTACAAAACCTTTGGATGAAACTAAGCATACTTACTTCATCAACACCTTAGGAATGCTTGATGGAAGCTTGTAAACACCATTGTTGGCAAATGAGAGCACTTGAAGTTACGTCGATTACCTATCGATGCACCGACGAGAGGAACTCAACGCTGGCATTGATTTCTTACAGACAAAGATACGTCGATCCTTTCTCGACAGGCCGTCGACAACAATTCGACGTAACGTCGACTTCATGATAAAACTGGAAACAAATCTTTCCTTCTTCTTTTGACGATTGGATTACCTAATATACCTCGATTTCTGTTTCCTTTTCGACGTTTCACCTTCTTTAAATAATACATCTTATTTCATAACTCATGCTCTCCAAAACCGCCAAAAACTTCGTCTTCTACCTTTCTCTCGGCATCAATGGTGCCGACACCTGCTCAATTTGCCATCATCAAAGCGATAAATGATGTTCTGGAAAAACTTGTGAATGAATTTCAGACAAGTCTGATCGATTTCTCCAACGAGTGTGCCTCCATGCTAACCACTTGTGAAGCCAAACTGGCCGACATCTCTACATCTCTTCCCGAGCTTCATATTCTTCTTCAAGAACAAAATCTGTCGCCAAAAGGTTTTATATCCTTTCTGCAGTGTATAAACCAGGGGGAGAGTTGCTCCAGAAATCCCTCCAATCAGGTTCTCTATTACTCTTAAGCTTCATATTCTTCTCTATTACTCTTAAGCTTCATATTCTTCTCTATTACTATTAAGCTCAGGGTTAATTCTTCTCCATTCTCTAAACCCTAAACTCCATTTCTTACTATAGGCACAAATCTTCTCCACTCACTCTGATTACACCTTCTAGGAGAAAATCCCCTTTGGTATATCCTCATCCTACCATACAGAAGGAGACCATGCTGTGGATTCAGCATTCAAAGCAAATGCCCCATATGTTCAGGGGGAGATTGCTATAGTAAAAAATATAGAAGTCCAGGGGGAGGAAGAAGCAGCTACTTCTGATGACTGTAAAGGGAAAGTCTGGATTGATGAACCCCTTTGTGTGGAAGAATATCAGTATCGCTCTCCTGGCTTCTCTGCCAGTCACATCAAACTTAGGACACCTCTACTTGAGGATGTTCCTCCAGAAGAAATTGAAGGAGAAAAACATTCTTCAGCAGAGTCTACCCTACCTGAGGACATTCTAGCTCCTGTTGCAGAACAAACTCCTCCTCCTGCAAAAGTTCCTTCTCCACCTTATCTTCCTAAAGAGAAAACTCTATCTCCTCTACTACCTTCATCTCCACCATCAACAAATCTTACTTCTACCAAGCAGTTTATAACACCTACTCAAATCTTACCTAGGCAAAGTCCAAGAGGACAAATGAAAAGAAAAAGAGAGGTCATCCCCCACTGGCAAAAATATTCCAAAGAAGAAAGGAAAGAATATGCAAAGGAAAAGAAATACATAAAAGCTTGTGAGGAGATCAAGAGGTTTGAAAAGATTCCTAATATCTCTCCTGACAGTACTGTAAAGGAGTACAATGACCCTGAAATGGAAAAGAGGAATAATGAAATAAGGGAAAGAGATCTGTATGAATTTGAAGCAGCTATGAAAGAAACAGTGGATAAGAGAAATGCTTGGATAGAAAAGATCAAGAAGGGAATGACCAAAGAACAGATTCTTGCTGAACCATCCACCAAAATTCCAAAGAAGTTGTTTGATGTTGAGGCATATCAAAAGAAAAATCCTCAGGCAGGGATTATCCTAGATAAGGGAAAAATGCACAAGAGGGGTATAGGGTGTTCAGAAGATGTTTACATTCCCTATAAGAAGCCTAAAAAACCAGAAGGATTAAACAAATGGCATGATTCACCCTAGAAAGGGAAAGAAAAGATGTCTGAGATCCCTGAGAAACAGGAACCAGAAAAGAAAAGGAAATATAGGCCCAAGGTTGACAACAAGGGACCATCTGAACCCAAACCTACACAAAAGAGAGAGAAACCTCAAGGCATTACAATAGAAATGATTGATGAAAAGGCAGCAATTATCATTAGCAAGGGTTATTCCATAAATAAAACTCTCCCTGATGCTGAAAAGAGCTTGGCAAAACTGCACACAATTATCAAAAATGTTCAGGAGCATCCTGATAGAGCTAGGCCCTACATTTTTGAAGCTGTTGAACAATTATCTAAGAAACTCTACTCTGCCTTTGTTAATTTCATGTATAACAAGAAGTTCTTGGTTTAAACCCTGTGAAAGATACTTACTTATTTATATGGCTTCTTTTTCTCTTCTGATGAATGCTTGACAAACTTCTTTCATATATCAAGGTATTCTTTGGACAAAAAGTAAAATTTTTCCATGATCAGGGTTAAGACAAATAGGGGGAGATTGTTGGGGAAATGATTTATCTTAACTCCTAGAAATGTGTAGAAAATGATTTCTCAGAGTGAAAAATTAGTTTAAGTAAAATATGCGTCGAATAGTAATCGACGCAACGTCGAAGTGTAGTCGACGCATCTCTCATACTGAGTCAAAGTAACTCTAAACAGAATTCGACATAACCAAAGTCGACGTAACTCTGATTTCTAGTCGACGCACCCAGTAAAGTCGATGCACCTCAGTCGACGTTCCTTCCATATTTTCTTCTCGACGTATAGCCAGGCTGAAATCGACGCTTACATCGAATAGTAATCGACGCATGTCGATTTCTGTGACAGATTCAAAAACTCGCCAGATCTCTTTTCTTCTTTCTGTAGATCTGAATTTTATGGAATTATATTATTCTTTTCTAGCCGTTCTGAATCAGTCTTTCCTTCTAAATGGTTCTTGGCTAATTTGATTAAGATTATTATGGACATTATTTGAAAATAGAATGATCTCTTTCCTTCTACAGATATAATGATTATGGAAACTTTTCTCTCTTACTATTTCTCTGACTGCTAATTGATTATCCTCCTATAGCAATATTTTTGAATAAACAGAGCTATAAATACACAAGGAGGTCGGCAAAGAAAAATAAGAAGTGATCCACTCCATCCATTTGAAAAAGAGGAAAAGCTCCCAAGTGAAAAGTGAGAAAGCTGAGAAAAGTGAAAGAGTGCTGCAGCAAAGAAAAAGCCTTCTTCTTCTCCTCCTTCTGAAGCCATACTGCTGCCATTTCTGAAAGCTCTCACTGAAAGAGAAAAGGGCTTTCAATCTCCTTCTCACTACAGGAGAGAGATTTCATTCACTATACTTGTGCTTCTAATCTTCTTTCTAGGAAGAAGATTCTTTCTTGCTTCAATTGTTTTTCTTCTACTTCTTCTTTTTATTCTTATTCCATTTTCAAATTGTGTAAAAGAGTTTTAAGAATCTCTCTTCTAAAAATTCAGTTGTAGTGGTTCTAAGAGTCTCCTTATCAAAAGACTCAGACTGGTTCTAAGAGTCTCCTTATCAAAAGACTCAGTACAAGATAGTGAATTCCTACCAAGGGGGTAGAAGAGTGGACTAACCAAAGTTTGGGGAACCCCTATATTTCTTTGTGTTGTGCTGTGATTTTTCTTTTCGCTATTTCTTTCTTTATTTGCTTAATTCTTGTTGGTGTGTGGGAAGCTTAAATCTGTGAATATTACACACATATATATATATATATATATATATTTGTTAACTTTGCACAAAATATTTTTAAATCTCTATTCACCCCCCTCTAGAGAATTCTAGTGAGGTTAACTGTGCACTTTTAGTTTATAGAAAAGCAATCAGAATTTGGTCACGCATGGTCGAACGCATGACCGTGCATGGACCGTACGATATTAATTGCCCATGAAGCCCAGAAACATGAAGCAGTGCGCCCATGCCTTTTTACTCATGCACGGTCGAAACCGGTCGTGCGCGCAAACACACCGGTAAATCCAGACAGCTCAAAATCTGGCAAACAATAGGATATCGTGCATTTTGTTCGCGTATGGTTGAGTCCAACCGTGCGAGGACAAAACACACGAGCGGGGGCAGATCACTATCTTGATGCAAAGATGAAAGCGCGTGATCGCACCGATCGTGCGTCAAGGAAACACACGACCGTGTGATTCACATAGGAAATAATTCTACCAAAAATGGTTGTATCCACTTGCACAGCAAATACACAAGCTGGGAACACACCTCCAGCATAACCGAAACACCAGAAAAAGAATAGGGAGCACCATGTGCTTACGCCCAACAACAAAGCGCACAAATGCACACCATAATGAGCCAAAATAACGCCTTTACAGTGAAAGTGTCCAATTGAAATATAAGAAATTATGGGCTAAAATTGTAGTGCAAATGCATGAAAACTAGCCCAGATGAGTCTATAAAACACTATAAATATTGGACTCATCTCACCCCCAGACTTAACCTTTTGCTCGTCCTGAGCAAATCACTCCTCAAGTGGACAAGAAAAACACAAGCTGTCATATAAATTATAAAGCGGAGTACCATGTGAAGTCGCATGCTCGTGTATGTAGAAATACAGTAAACGAAATTTCTAATTATACATATTAGTTTATAATTTTCTAGAAGCAAATTAATATATTGTACATTTACTCAATAATTGAATCACGGTGGATTATTCGGTCATGCATAGGAAGAAAGTAGACTGAAGGATGAGGCGAGCATTGCCAAAGATCGTGGCTCAGGGCAACCTCCATTGAAATCCATCAATGTTGGTGACCATAAGCTTGGACATTCGAACTCTCTCCACGATACTAGATTGACTCAATTGCGCAAACCAATAAGACTTTAGGTTTAAGACAGGGCTTGGGCTATGGCTTGGTATACAATGATAAAAACGAAGGCTCAAGCACTAAACCCAAATGAGCTAGCACCAAATAAACTATCTACGCACCACAAACATTCGGGTGCAACACACCCCAAGACTTACACTTAAAAACATGGGTGTATGCACCGCCAACTCTCAATACACATCTCAAATAGATTTTCAATCAAACTCTTTTCTCATTTTTTTTTCTCACTTCTTTTCACCTTCTTATTTTCTTATTTTCTTTTCTTTTCAAATGATTTTTAGCAAATTGAGCAGTGAAGCACCACCACATTTTCACAAAAATTAACACAACATCAACACCCCAATCATGAAAATAAAATACAAACTTGAGCTCAAATTTGTGTGTGCGACTAGGATTGGCTTTAAGGCTTTGGTGAGATAAAAGTGGGGTTGAGTCAAAGAACGGGTAGGAACAACTAGGCTAGCGAGGATATAGTGACAGGAATGGGCATAGAGGCTCAACCGGGCCAAAAATGATGGCCTACATCACATTCACACAATTGACTAACCGTATACCCATGCTTCAAGAATTGCTTTGGGCAAGTTCTTAGCCGCCGAGAAAGATAATCCTTCCTCTCGACTCGGGCAATATGAAGCTAACGAACGTCTACACATATTTCATTGCTACCGTATGATTCACACCGGATTCAACAATTTTTGAGTATAGTAAACAATATTTACGCTAATAGAGAAATATAAACTAAAAGCATAGAAAGAAATTGAGCCTACACGAATTTTTATGCGAGACATGAGCACTCGACTACGAGTACTACTAGAGTCCACATTTTACTCCGCCTTATAATCCTAAGCCAGCACAATGATTTTCCCATCACACTAAAGAAATAAATATAGCTCGCGACATGCTTAGGGTTAAGCACGCGCTCATGTGGGTGCTGTGATGTGCGGTGAGAATGCAACAAAATAACTGAAAGAAAAGCTTCTAGCATGCTATGCAATAATGCACGTGAGTGGGCACAGAAAACTGCTCTCCCTCACACTTAAACTAAACAATCCAACACAATATATGACTATGAAATTCAAAATAAAGCTTGGGGAAGAGAGTACCCAACACTCAGCAAGTGAGCATACCAGAAGATGTGTAAATCTAGGGCAAAGCTGCCAAATGAAGAATCACCACCACCGCCTTCCAAAAAAGAACCTGCAAAGGTGAGCTCCGCAAAAAAAAGACAAACTAAAATGAAATACAACTAACTAAACTGAACTTGATAAGATGAAATGGATGAAAAAGTAAGATAGCTACTGGGGTTATTGTCCTCCCAACACGACTTATTCAGAACTTTAATTGTTCTAGCTTATGGGAGTATGAAAGGTAACATCCCCCAAACAACTAGACCCATAGGATGGTTTTGTCATGACTAGGTCATGAAAAAAATCCTAGGATGCACGAAGAGAACATAAGACCTTAGGTAAATGGATGAAGGCCACATTTGTCTGCGGATAGTAATTTCCAGTTACCAAGCCTAGGGTTGGCTTTAGGGCATCACCATGACCCAAGATCCCACCATAACATGCCTAACCCATTAAGGGGTCATCTCGTAACACCCCAATTACCCAATCGTAGATAGAAAGGTGTTTAATTCTAAGCTACCGTTGGCGCTAGGGGCTAGCGCTGGTGGTAGTGGTGGTTTAGACGAACCGCTGAGAAGAGCTGGTGGTTTAGACGAATCGCTGACGCTAGCGCAGGCGCTAGAGCTAGCACTAGCGCAGGCGATAGCGCTAGCATAGGTGGTAATGGCTGAACCGAGAAGCCTCATAACGTCGGGAGGCTAGTGCTAGCGCCGACGGTAGCTCAATTGATGGTGATTCATTTTCACTATCAATTGGGAGAAGATTAAGAGGTTTCTAACTCTTAAGGAGGGTGAATTTGGTGACTGTTGAGGATGGACAAAATTCTCACCATGAATGGTGTTAATGGTGGAATCTCACGCCTTGCCTATTCCCCTCCCTGAATTGGCTCTTTAGAAGGCTTCAAGGGGTGAAGGGAAGGAGTTTCCCCTACTTTCCAGAAGAAATCAATCATCTAAGCACATATAGGCATGGCGCCCAAGAGCTCACGACCAACCATGGCGGACCGGCGATCGACACGACTACAAGCCACCACTTAGGTCCTCCCCTCCTCCTCTCTCTTAGTGGATAGATCTTATCTTGTTGGCCGCAAGGTTTGAATCCAATTGGCCTCGGATCATCATGGTCGAAGGCTTGGGTTCAAGCTTTACTTTCTTGCATAAAATCCCCGATTCTGGCTTCCACCGGCCGGCCAACCACCGTACATCGTCGGCCGCCACCTTAACGGGGGTGGTGGTGGCATTGGCCGACCGGGAGAGGGTCTAGGTGTAACATTCACCAAACAACTAGACCCCCAAGTTGGTTTTGTCATGACTAGGTCATGACAAACCCATAGGAAGAGTTTAAGATCATGTGAACTTAGGTAAGAAGGACAAAACCCAAGTGGTCTGCAAATAGCAATTTTTCTAATATCAAGCCTAGGGTTGGACTTTAGGGCCTCACCTTGATCTTTTGACCCCCACCATAACATCCCTAACCCATTAGGGGTCCCCTTAGATCACCAAGGACCCATTGGGGTCAACCAAAGAGGACAAATTGACCAAAGTCAATCCTATCCCTAATTTGGTCAAAGTAGCCCAATTAGGGTCAATTGTGCTCCACCATGCCAAATTGACCTTGCCCCTACACTTATAAGGATACTAGGGACCCAATGGACCAAAAAGCCCCATCATGGGGCCTACAATTTGGCCAATTTTACCAATGTCAACCCTAGCCCTATTTTGGTCAAAATGACCTATTAAGGGTCAATTGACCCTCACCTTAACAAATTGACCCTACCTAGACCTTCCTAACCCTTAAGGGAGTCCAATGGGTGACTAGCCACCCATTGGGGTAAACCCATATGGTCAAATAGACCAAAGTCAACTCTACCTCAAATTTGGGTCAAAATGACCTAAGTTGACCTAACCAAGCCCAATCCTCTTGGGCTAGACCCAATTGAGGTGGTCCACCACCTAATGGGGTTGGGTGCTACTGAATAGGCCATTCAATTTCAAGAAAATTGGCTTGGAGAGAGAAAGCCCAATTTGAAAGAGAGAGAGAGAAGGGGGAGTTAATGGGGAGGAAGAAGAAACCTCCAATTCCCCTCATTGATGGCACCATTCATTTCCTCTTGGGGAGAGGAGGAGTTCCCAGCCTTCCACCAGCCACATTGATGCCCAATTCACCTCCCCCATATGAAGCCGAAATTCTCCATCAAGGTCATTAATGGACACCATGTGAAACCCCCTTCTTGCCTCCAATTGGCCTCTTTAACACCTTCAGAGGAGTGAGAGGAAGAAACCCCCAACATTCCAAGAGAAATCGTGCACTGAATACCAGAGGAAGCATGACGTCAAAAGCTCGATTTCTGGCCATGGCAACCCGCCGGAATCCACGACCTCAGGCCACCACATAGGTCCGATCCTGCTCTCCTCCCCTACTTCTAGATCCTCATCTGGTTTGGGGCTTGATTCGAGCCAATTCGGGCTCGAATCAAGCTCCCGAATGGGCTCATTTCGAGCCCTCTTTCCCCCGCTAGAACTCCCCATTCCGGCCACCTCTGGCCGGCCAACCACCTCTAATCGCCAGCCACCACCTCAACGGAGGTGGCGTTGGCATTGGTCGGCCGGGGCGGCGCTCAGGTGGCCGGGAAAATGGGGTGGAAGATGGCCCAGGAGCGGGCAATCAGGACCGTTGGCTCACTGGAGAAGACGACATGATGCCATCGGTTTTGTGCCAAGATCTGTGTTGTGTGATGTATTAAATGATTATTTCATTTCTGTCACATATTATGCAGTGTTTTGAATAAATTATAGAAAATTCTTAGGCCCCTCTGATGAAAAGGTGGCCAACATCAAAGTTGTTTCCCTTGGTGTGTAATTTATTTTAAAATTTGTTTCAGCCGAAAAGGAGCATTGTAGCTCCCTGTATGGCCATTTTTTGGTGGGACTGGTCCCTAGGGTAGGACAACCACTATTTCTTGAATAACATTTGATAGGGAAATGATATTAACATGAAAATTGAAACATATGCTATTTGTACCTACACCCTTAACATATCCAAAGATGGGAATTTTTGGAAAACAGTTTTCTAATATTTTTGTAATAATTTAATAATTCATATATTATTTAATTATAGGTTCTAATGACCTTCAATCCCCTCCAAATTTTGGTGGGTGCTCTTTAGGGTTATTATATGACCCTGGTAAAAATTTCAGCCCAATTGGGACTGATTTGGTTGGGTAATTAGTTAACCCAAGTTTGGTCAAACTAGGTCAAACTAGGTCAAAAGTGCACATGATGGAATTAGGTGGTCAAATATCATCAAAGTGGTGTGAAACTTTGGCCACTGGTTTAGGATCACATAGGACACCCCTATGAGTAATTTGGGGTGATGTGGGGTGGATATGCCCTAGGTCCCTAGTTCTAACCTTAGGGTTGCACTTTAATCCTTGTAAAGGACATATGGGCATATGCCCTTGAATGGTCATGAAACTTGGTAGATAGGTTCATAGCGTGTAAATATTCCCTAGGAAATTTGATGAAAATTTTAGGAACACTTATCCCCTTTGATTTAGGTTATAACAATTTTAGGGAACCTCCCTATAAGAGAAATTTACATGCTCAAATTATCTTGGATGTTGGTGAAAGTTTGGTAGTACCCTCAGAATCATGATATAGACCTCTGGTAATTTTTGTGTAATTATTGAATTAATTTAATTAGCACTTCATTCACAAGTTATCTATTTGGTCTTAGGAATATGTTAAATAAATGAGGGCCAAATATTATCTGGAAAATTATTAAACTTATTGGTAAGACATTTTAGGAAATTAGAGACCTCTGTGAATTTTTTTATAATTTTTGAAATTATTTATCAGTAGGTTACTTCACAAATTTCCATAGTATGGGTTTACTTGGAATAATTATTTATGTAAGTAATTTGTTTTTATAAATTCTGAAATTTGGCCAGTAGACTTTTTTGATTAATAGAAAGGTCTGGTAATTTTCTCATAATTTTTTGACAAGTATTTTTGGTGGTGCCTTCTTTAAATTCTAATTAGGGGTAATTATTCAATAATATAATTAGAGGCCAACCCTTTACTAAAAAATTGTGATGTTGTGTATTTACTGTTATTTTGACTTCATAGATTTTTCATAATTTTGTGGAGGCCATATCATAAGGGAATTTTATATTTCATGTTCAATTTCATACTGGGTCAATGTTGAGGAAAATCATAATAAATGACAATTAAATAAGGAAAAATATGATCCTCTGGATTTAGTCTTAGAATATCATGATAGACTCCCAGTAATAATCTCGAATCAGTTGGATGAATATTTGAGGTACCTCCCCTTATGCAACTCATATAACTCATTTGGTTTGCGTATAGTAAGACTATAAAACTTGAGTAATTTATGGATCATTAGGTGAGAATGGAAGGTAGATGGTGTACCTAGTCTGTTAGAGAGTATGCGAGGTCACCATTAGGGGTCTATATGTTGGGTGTACCCGATAAGCTAAGTGGTAAGGTCGTGTTCGGGACCGACGAAAGATCATCTTTCCCCTTGGAAGTTCATAAAATACTTAGGGTAATCCAAGTGTAATGATAAGAAGGATATACTTAAGGGTAGTCACTAATAACATTAAGTGCCTTGGAAAGGTATCTTTGGTGTATCATCCCATTGTAATTCCTAGTACCGTAACGAGCCCCTCACAGGGTAGTCCTCAGGAAATCCATGGTTAACCCTAAAGTGTAGAAATAAATGGCAGTGCAAGATTAACTTAACAATGCACACACCCAGTCTCCCTGGTTAAGGAGGCTAGTTTGGTTTGGTCTTACGAGCGGTAGGCTCGGTGGGTGTTGACACAGACGGGTTAGTCTGGCGAGCCAGTGGTTCGGAAGGTTATTGTGTCGGACAGGTTAGTCCGAGGAGCTTAGGGCTCAGAGACAGATGGTAACATATTGTATGTGCATAAAGGTGGTGGGTCATTAGTGTTGATGGTCGTCGCACCGACATCGATACTTTGGCTCGATAAGTGTGGTTAACACTTTACCAAAGAAAAGTTTGGTGGACTAGCCAGTAAGAGTACGCAGGAGCTCCGTTGTTGTGTTCTTAGCATTGAGGCGTACGACAGGGCTAGGTTAGGTAGTGCAGATACCAACCTAGAGGTGGGCGATTCCCAACCCACTGATTCCGTTTGCCACTATGGGGGTATCCTGGGAGTTTTGCTAGCTCCGAAAAGGGGGAACTAAAGGTCTGTGCGCATAGAGTCGTAGTGTGTGAGTTGCACTTGTATGAACATAACATTAAACTGCATACCTTGCATGACATAGCATAAACATTGCACTTCAACCCCTACCCCTATCATATAAATTGGTTATGTGACTTTTTATACGAAAAGCCCTGCTAAACAACCCCTTGGTCTATAAGTTTGTGTGGGCATTCCTATAATTAAGGTTACTTGTTCTTATTACTTTTTTCCTTAGTGCCTTTCTTTACTATTGCTTTACTTATTACTACTGCTCACTTGCTAGTATTTTACTTCCTATTGCTTTACTCATTGTACTATATATTGCCTACCGATAGACCCATCTATAGTTAGACTCATTGTCATCTGCTTTTGAGTATACCCCTTGATGTCCTCCGCTTCATCCTTCCCACGCGGTGCCTAGGAGTCACCGGGGGAGGGGTGGGGGATTGGCTTAGGCTTTTGACTAACAGTTGATGGACCTTATCATTTTAGGGGACCGAGGAGATGTTGCAGCACCAGAGGCCGGTGTAGATGGAGGCGGGGCAGTCTAGCACGGGAGCTCCGATGACAGGATCCGTGAGTGTCTTATTAGTTTTAGTAGATTATGCTTCCGCGAGTGAAATTGTAATGAGGAATTGATGTACAGAGCATGAGCCCTTCTACTGTTATCTTTTATTCAGTTATTTCATGTGGACATCTCTTTATGATGAGTTTTTTTCTATGTGATGAGGACTTGAACTTCTAAAAGTTTGTTTATGCTTACTTCTTTTGTGATCGATATGGCTGGCAGAATCGGCATTTTGTAGTGGCGTCCTTCCTGAGTGATGGTGCCACCGCAAAGCGGCGGTTTTGGGCATAAGACCCGGGTTTTTGAAAGAAAAAAAGGGGTCTTACACTAGGAGGCCAAGAAATCACCTCCCAAGTTAGTACAAGATGGGCCAATCGTAGTCGTTGGCTGATTGGAGAAGATGAACCGATGTCCTCCATTTAGATAGATTATTAATTTTATGATTAATTAACGTTATATTTTCCTAGAAATACACATTGTTGAAACCGAAATTCGAATCTCTTAGAGGCCGTTTTAGAAAAAATATCCAGAGACAAAAGTTGTAGATCTTTATTTCTAGTTTATTTTAAAATTGATTTGACCCGATTTGGCCTACTGGTTTGACTTCGGCACTCGAAATGGTGCAACCTCAACATAGGGTTGACCAGAGATTAATTTGAGCGCCCCCGCTACACTAATAATTCAAATGCTTTGAAATTTGGAGCATAGTCTTGATTTACTTTTACCCTCAACATATCCAAAAATGAGATTTTTTGGAGAATTGTTTCTATAGTTTATGTAGAAATTTAATAAAATGTTTGTGTTATAATTTTAGGGTCTAGAGACCTCTAAAACCTTCCAAATTTTGTTGGGTGGTCCTTAGGGTCATGACATGACTCTGGTAAAAATTTCATCCCATTCTGGATTGAATTGGTAGGGTAATTAAGTAACCCGAACTTGGTCAAACTATGGTATATTAGATCAAAGGTGCACTTGATGGATTTGGGAGATCAACCCTCATCCAAATATGGTGAAACTTTGACCACTTATTTGATGTCACATAAAATACCCCCACAAAGTGGGTTTTGGGTGGTTTGGGGTGGATGTGCCCTAGAATCCCGGTTCAAACCGTAGGGTTGTATATTGAACCTATTGAAGGATATAGGGTTGTATATCATCAGATTGACTTAAAACTTGGTAGAGAGGTTCATAGGTTGGTATTATGCCCTAGATAATTTATCTGGAATTTTTAGGAACATTTATCTCCTCTGAATTAATTAAGAATCAATTAGGATACTTTCTTATGTTAAGAATTTATATAATCATATTACCTTGAATGTTCAATAAAATTTGACAGTGAGCTGGTACTAGTGATATTATTCTTTGGTAGTTTTGTTATGAATTTTGGATTGATATATAGTACTTCATTCATAACTTGAATATTTTTCCTAGTTGTAAGAAAATTAATTATAAATTTAATACTCACTAGAAAAACATGAAACTTGGTCAGAGGACTTTTTAGGGCAAGAATATGATCTGTAAATTTTAGTATAATTTTTGAAGAATTTTTTATATGGTTCTCTTCACAAAGTGCCCTATGATTTGTTTATTTAAATAAAGGATTTATATAGATAAATTAATTTGGAAAATTATGAAACTCAACCAGTGAACTTTTTCGATCACCCTAGATATCGGTTAATTTTCTTGTAATTTTTGAATGAGGATTTTTGGTACTTCCTTTGTAAATCCCTGATTGCAATAAATTAATCAATATTTTAATTAGAGGTCAAAACCTTTCTGGAAATTTATGAATTTCATATATGGATGTTATTTTGATGATATGTAGTTGCACAAATTTTATCAAGGTCATAGCTTATCAGAAAACCATACTTGATGTTCAAAGACGTAGTTTCCCTGATTTTGGGAAAATTATAATAAATGCTAAATAAATTAGGAAAATTATGAATTTATGGAGATAGCATTACAATGTCATAACAAACCACCAACAATAATCTTGGGTCATTTGGTTGAGCATTGAGAGTCTTTCTCTTTTTATACATCATATAGTTCAAGTGGTCTGCGTATAGTGAAAAGGCTGAGTAAGGATAAACATGTAGGTTTTGCATGGGGAATTAAGAATTTGGTGCACCCAAAATGATTGGGTTTAGAAGGGGTCACCAAAAGAGGGTAGGAGTGAGATGCCTGGTGGACTAGGAGGCTAGAGTATGCTTGGGATCGATGAAAGATCGTCATTCTCTCGGGGTGAAGTAAAACACATTTAGCGTTAGTAAGTGTAACATTAATATGTCGGGTCAAGGGTAGACACCAATAAGAATAAGTGTCTCGAAAAGGGTGGTTTGGGTTATCATCCCATCATACCTCCTAGTACCGCTGCGAGCCCCTCACAAGGTAGACCTCGGAAAGTCCAAGATTAACCCAAAGCCGTAGGAATAATTTGTTACACAAAATAAACTCAATAATACACTCACTCACACCACGTTGCTACGGGAGGTTAGTTGGTTTGGTCTTATGAGAGGTAGGCTCGGTGGTTGTAGGTATGGACGGGTTAGTCCAGCGAGTCGGTGGATCGAAAGGTTATGGTGACGGGCAGGTTAGCCGGGGGAGCCTATGGCTCGGAGGTGTAAAGTAATCATATTGCATGTGCATAAAGGTGGTGGGTCTGTAGTATTGGATGGTCGTTCGCACCGACGTCGATACTTTGACTCGGCAAGTGTGGTTATCACTTAGCCAAGAAAAGTCTGGTGGACCAGCCAGAAAGAGTACGCAGGCGCTCCGTGGTGTGTTTTTTGCATTAAGGCATATGATATGTCTAGGTTAGGTAGTGTGAATACCAACCTAGAGGTGGGCGAGGCCCAACCCACCGCTTCCATTTGCCACTACGGGGGTATCCTGGGAGTTTTGCTAGCTCCAAAAAGGTGGAAATAAAGGTCTGTGCGCATAGAGTCGAAGTGTGTGTGTTGCACTTGTGTGAACATAACATTAAACAACATAACTCTGCATGTCATAGCATAAGCATTGCATTTCAAACCCTACACATATCATATAAATTGGTATGAGACTTATTATATGATAGGCCTTGCTAAAAGACCATTGCTCTATAGGTTTGTATGGGCATTCCTATAAATCAAAGGTTACTTTTCTATTTTATACCTGTCTTTACTTACTTTTCATTACTTGTTCTTTACCCTTCTATATTTACTGCTTCAATTATATGTAAACACCTGTGTAGTGGTAGATATTCATATAGCTAGGCCATGTCATCTGTTTTGCTATTACCCCTTGCTGTCCTCCGCTTCATCCTCCCACAGGGTGCCTAAGATCCACGACGAGATGGGTGGTGGGAAACGAGGCTTAGTCTTTTTGACTAACGATCGGTGGACTATATCATTTTAGGGGACCGAGGATATGCAGCACCACCAGAGGCCGGTGCAGATGGAGGCGGGCCAGTATAGCACATGAGCACCAGTGTCAGGATCTGTGAGTGTTGTCAGTAGTTTTGCTTCCGCGAGTGACCTCGTAGTGAGGACATGATGTACTGGGCATGAGACTGTTTTATTATTTCCTCTTGTTTCAATTATTATCTGTGGACATCTTTCATTATGATCTATATACTATGTGATGTGGACTTGAGCTTACTTTTGTTTCAATTGTACTTTTCTTCTTCTGTGATTGATATGGCCGACAGGATCAGCGTTTTGTAGTGGCGACCTTCCCAAGTGTTGGTGTCACCGCAAAGCGGCAGTTCTGGGCATAAGACCCAGTTTTGTAGGGGAAAAAATGGGGCCTTACATGAAAGGAGAAGTGGACAGGTACCTGGCCAAATATTCGTATCGGTAGCGGGTACATATACGATGATAAACAACTACCCCTCTACCTAAATAATAATACCTGCTCCTCACATGTAGAGGGAAAAGAATGTAAGTGGAGGAGTAGATATCCTTACTCAACTCACCAAAAATATCCTTGCCCAGCAAGGTGTCGTCTTTAGGGAGGCGGCAGGAGGAGAAGGTCTTGAGTGAGGCTTCCACTGTGGAGGAGGGATCAACCTCCTCACAGATGAGGATACACTCATCATTGACTTGAGCATCATGCTCCAAGTCCTCCTGAAGTACCTATGAAGACTTAACCTGCACGGGCTCAGATGAACAAGGGGGCCAGGGAATAAAAGAGAAGAAAAACTTAAATAGACATCAATCAGGGGAGTGGTCCCGGTCTCACTCCCAAGAGGTTGGGGTAATAAGGAATTGTCGGCATTGTCGACAATGTTGCAGGGCTTGGCAGGATCAACAGTGCCTTGCCCAAGATTTGGACTTCCTCCACAGGTTTTGAGGTAAAATCCTCTTCACCTTGAAGGTGTCCTCCTCCATAAGAATAGGCATAATACTTAGATCTCCTGCCTCATCCTGCGATGCATCATTAATAATATGATTAGAGACGAATGTAGTAGTATGCACAAAAGTGGAAGGAATAGCGCTTGGATAAAAGTCAAGCACCGATTCCTCACAAAGAATCGAATCCACGCACGGTGATATATGCACAGGGGAGATAGGCTCAGCCATGTCGGAGCCCAGATCAGCCACACATCTGATGACTGTGTCCACATCAACCCCTTCAATGCATGAAGGTGATACATACACATAACTGTTGGATCTTGAGGCGCCCTTAGAGGGGGAGGGGTGAATAAGGGTTTTAAAAACTTTAAACTTTAAGAGTGAACTTTTGATATTTTATTTGAATAAGAGTGAATATAAAACAAAGAGTAGTAAATCAATTTTATTAAATAGAAAAAGACATGATTATCATTAATAAACTTGCTTACAAAATTTGATTTCTATGACGCTAGAAATCAAAGAAAATAATATGAAAACTCTTTTTGTTTTCTATACCGACTCGTATCCCCACGAACCGGTTGGCTTTAGCCGATCTCTACCCCGATACGGCCTCTAGCCGCTCTAGCCAATCTATCACAAAAAAGGCCTTGAGCACCCCCTAGATCTACTCCCTAGACCCAGTCGCCAACACGAGGCGAATTACTCCCTAAGTCCTACCTAGACCTAGTCGCCAACATGAGGCAAATTCACAAAACGATTACAACCATAAAATAAAAGACAAATACAAAATATAAATATGAAACTCCCTATGAGGTAATCTGAAGGAGAGGCCGAAGAATCGCTAAAGATCATTGAAGTCCAAGCGTGCGTTCTTCGCGTTGTGTTAGCGTCTTGATCCAAGCCTCCTTTGATTCCTCCTTTTGAAATATGAGTGGGAGATGTGTTGGTCTGGAAATACGACCCTCACAAAGTTTCTGAAGTGCTGGAATAGGGCTCTTGGCAATCAGTAGTCGAAGACATCGAAATCATCCAATTTATAGAATTTGAGCTAACACCATCGTTAAGTGCTAACGTCGGGCGTTGACCATGTATATCAACATATTGATGGCTCGGATATTCAGAAGAGGAAGGAGATTCTTCACTTTAGGAAATATTTTATTTTAGGCAATACTAACGCCGGTGTTAAGGCTAACGCGGGGCGTTGGGCAAATCATTCCTAAAGTTCCTCCTGCAATCACGGCTGCCTTCTCCTTGCCAAATTCATCGACCGGATAGCGCCCAGCGTTAAGACCTAACACCTGCCGTTGAGTTCCTAACTCGCCATTTCGTCAAACGAATTTCATCGAACGGTATCACATTTCGTCGAACATCATTTCGTCGAACGCAGTTCGTCGAACGACGTCTGAGTTCGTCGAACGGCTTCTCATTTAGTCGAACGCCATTTCATTTCGTCGAGCGCTAACGCCCAGCGTTAATCTTAACGTCTGGCGTTAGACAGATTTCAATCTTTTGGCTTGTGGTTAGTGCCAGACAATTGTTGCAGCACCTGGTGTCATATCTGTCCAAACTTGCATGCTAAAAACACAATGGCAAGCAAGATCAAATACAAGTAGGATTTGTTATTCTCAAATCAAAGGGATGCGGAAAACCATGTTCCAACAATAACCGGATGTTGAAGGTTTACCGATAGTGGTAGGTGTTGGATCGGTAGGCGTCCTTAGAGGGGGGGGGGGGGTGAATAAGGATTTTAAGGATTTTAAAACTATTTTGATTATTTTAAAAAAAAAACTTTGAATATGACAATCAAGACAATCAAGTAAAGAGAAAATAGAGACAAGATTGTATTAACTTGAGAGACATGATTACAAAACTTGATCTCTTATGAAAGCTAGAAATCAAAGCTAAATAGAAAAGACAACTTTTGTTTTTCTATCCCGACTCGCTTCCCCACGAACCGGTGGCCCTAGCCTTGTCCTCCCCGGATTCGGCCTCAAGCCGCTCTAGCCAATCCCACCCCGGATGTGGCCTCAAGCCCCCCTAGACCTAGCCTAGATCTAGTCGCCAACACGAGGCGAATTTCCCCCTAAGTCCTACCCAGACCTAGTCGCCAACACGAGGCGATTTCACTACCGTTTATAAGATGAAAAAGAAATAACAATAATTAAAAACTCCCTTATGATGAACTTCTGAAGTGGTGATGAAGATCCGCTGGAGAATCAGCGTTTGTCGAAGCGGACTTCGCTCGGGTTCGGCTTGATGGAATCCTCCTTCAGAAATCGGCAGAGCTTCGCTGGGTCTTCAAGATTCGGCCAAGATGGGCCTCTGGAACTCGAGCAATCTCTCTCTCTGAGGTGTATACTATTGGTGTAAAGAACACGAGGAGATGGGGTCCTTTTATAGCCCAAGCGCTACCGCCGGCGCTAGCGCTACCGCCGGCGCTAGCGCTACCGCCGGCGCTAGCCCGGATTAAGAAACAATTTGCGCGCCCGAATCTCCAATCCGTGGCAACCCGTTGTTCTATTCCTTCTGTGCGCTCCGCTACCGCCGGCGCTATCCGCTATCGCCAGCGCTATCCCTGGTTAGGAAACTCTTTGCGCGGCAAGATCTTCAATCCGAGGCAACAATTTCACCATGCCTTCTGTGCATCGAGCTAGCGCCGGCGCTATCCACTATCGCCTGCGCTAGGGATCAGTTTGGAGTTGATGACTCAATTTCGGGGGCAACCACCATATGTAATCCTTGAGTCATTTGGACCTAATTAACCTGCACACTTGAACACACAAGATCAAATACATAGGATTTGTTATTCTCAAACCTAGGAGATGCGGAAGACCGTGTTCCAACAAACTCCCCCTTTTGATAATAACAAATCCATTAATGATAAATCAGAGCATTAAAAGATAAGCATGTTGAAATCCTATTTGT
This sequence comes from Dactylorhiza incarnata, assembly GCA_033032865.1. Taxonomy (NCBI): domain Eukaryota; kingdom Viridiplantae; phylum Streptophyta; class Magnoliopsida; order Asparagales; family Orchidaceae; genus Dactylorhiza; species Dactylorhiza incarnata. Next base: position 2,313,783 of record JAWHQI010000366.1, on the reverse strand, counting down.
GTGAGTGTGAGAATGATGACTTAGGATAAATATAAATGATTAGTATTTTTAGAGTTGCTCCCCCTAAATACGTGCTCCCCCTATGTGAATGCTCCCCTAATATGTTGACTATCACTATACTTATTCATGTGAAATTTAGTTTGATAGCGGAGTTTATTTATCATGTTAGTTCTCCCCCTTTTGTTATTAGCAAAAGTGGGTTAGAAGGCACAACATTAGCGATAATAAGATAGCAGCATGATCGAGCTTTGAAGATTAAAGGTGAATGATAGGGAGTTTATAGCTTTAATTGATCCCCTTTAGAGAAATATCAGAGTGTGAGTATAAATAATCTGTTAATAGTAACAAATAGACGGTTTACCATGCAAGGAAAATATTTGATAAAACAACTAAAGGATTGGTAAAAAGAAACCAGACTTTTTAAGTAAGCATGTAAGGTAAAGCCATAATATGAGAGTGATGCGGAAGACTTGTAGAAATGCAAAAACATCATAAGCAAGATGATCCAAAAAAGATATGAGTTATATTGCAAAAAGGATGTTGTTGTGAATCATTTTCAATTAATAATAAGAGTAACCAAGCATGAAATAATGTTATTCAAGAGAAAGTACTACAATGTTATTCCAATTTATAATTTCAAAACATACCAAACATTATAGAAAACATGCTAGGTTATCTAGTACATTTCATAACAAAAAAATTGTATAGAATAGCATTAGGGTCCAATACTTATGAGAAGAAGTGTTATGGAAGATAATGATGTGCACATAAGTGTATTTTTGAGTAGAGTATACAGGTGTTTTAATCAAAAATACAAGTACTATGTAAAGTAGAAAGCACAAGAAAACACAAATATGTTTACTTCCACACACTTTAATGCACAAAAAAAATGTACAATTACCAAGGTGCTTTGCACACACAATGCTCATTAAGACTTATCAGGGTGCAACGTAGTGCTTGGGGGATCACAGATTTTATTTTGACTGTTTTGAGACTTGTGATCCGGTGTACTTAAGAATAAGTGGTTTGTCTTATTTTGAAAAGTATGGTTTGCACAAGACACTTTATTATTCTTTCCAAGGTGCTCAACCTCACAATGCTCATTAAGACTTATCAGGAGGTTCAAGTAGTGCTTGGTGGAGTTATCTTTGTTATTTATTTTATGATTTTGTTTTGTACAAAGTTCTCCGAATACACTTGTTTTGCAAACCAATAGAATTTTTTTTAAAAAAATATAACCACTCTTCTTAACTTTTTCATAGTGCAAAAGAAGGGAGTGTAGGTAAGATACTTGTGCAATTTTAATTCATTGTACAATTACAAAACATACACAAGCATTTTTAAGTGAAACCATATGTAGACAATGCCAAAAAGTGAGTGAATTCATATCATTATCTAACATAAACCATTTACTCATACTTAGAGGCATGCTAAGCTTGATTCTACACAACCTTTAATATAATTGATGCACATAGAAATAGATAAATCAAAGCATGGTAAAGACAATGTTCAAAGAATTTTGAAACATAAATTGCAACATTATAGAAATTCGAAATAATAGCGTAACTCATGCTTGATTATCATTAAAAAAATTTGGGTTTTGCAAGTTTTATGTTTTTGTGTTTTGAGTTTTGTACCATAACTTTAAATAAAAGTAAAACATATTTTTGTTTTTTTTTGTAATTTTATATTTGATTTTGGTAAATGACAAAAGTTAAACGAAAAGCATATTTTTGGAATTTTGTCTTTTGTAGCTTTGTTTGATTTTTCTAAAATAGAAGAAAAAACAGATGTGCAAAACTAAATAGTACAAATAGATTTACATATTTTTAAGATTTTTTAGAAAATTTAAAATCACAGAAATTTGAAACTTGATGCTAGCGCCGGCGCTAGCGCTAGCGCGGGAAACAGTAAGTGATTTTTTAGGGTTTTGAAAATTTTGATGTTTGATCTTGATTAGGCGTCTCATTAGTAGTTTCATGCTGAATTTGCAGAATTTTTGAAAAAGTTTTTGATGGTGAAAAATGAAGAAAAATTATATTTGTAAACATGTTTTAACAAGAAAGATCTAGAACACCTAATTCAAGTCGTAGTAAACGAAATCGTGCATCGGGAAGAGGTTTAGTAAATATGTCAGCGAGTTGTGAGTCCGTCCCAATGAAGCTTACTTTTACATTCTCTTTCTTAATGTGATCCCTAATGAAATGATGACGAACATCTATGTGTTTGGATCTAGCATGATGTACTGGATTATATGTGAGGTCTATTGCACTTTTGTTGTCACATTTAAGATCTATGTGTTGAGGTGAAAACCAAAGTCCTCTAATGTTTGACTCATCCATAATGCTTGTGCACAACAACTACCAAGTGCGATATATTCGGCCTCCGTGGTGGAGAGTGCAATCGAAGATTGTTTTCTACTAGACCAAGCAACTAAAGAGGGTCCTAAAAAATGACAAGTACCGCTAGTGCTTTTTCTATCTAGTGAGCACCCTGTGTAGTCTGAATCTGAATAGCCATGGAGTGTGAAAGAATCATTGTGTGGGTACCATAATCCTAACTTAGATGACCCTATTAGATAACGAAAGATACGTTTTACCGCTTTTAAATGAGATTCTTTTGGATCGGCTTGAAAGCGAGCACATAAACAAACGGCAAACATTATATCTGGTCTAGATGCGCTTAAATAAAGAAGAGAGCCTATCATTCCTCTATATAGTGTTTGATCGATAGAAATACCAGATTCATCTTTTCCTAATTTTAAAGAAGCACTCATAGGAGTTGAAGCTTGTTTAAGGTTTTCAAAGCCAAAACGTTTAAGCATATCTTGAACATATTTTGATTGGCAAATAAAAATACCATCATTTCGTTGTGAGATTTGAAAGCCAAGAAAAAATGATAGTTCTCCTACAAGACTCATTTCAAATTCATTTTTCATTATTTCAACTACTTCATTACACAACTCTTCATTAGTGGCTCCAAAAATTATGTCATCAACATATATTTGTAAAATGATTAATTCATTGTTTTTATGCTTAATGAAAAGTGTGTTGTCTGCACTTCCCATAACATAACCGTGCTCTAACAAAAATGATGTAAGACGATCATACCATGCACGGGGCGCTTGTTTTAAACCATAAAGCGCTTTTTCTAATTTGTAAACATGTTTTGGATATTTTTCATTTATGAAACCGGGGGGTTGCTCTACATAGACTTCTTCCTTAATATACCCATTTAAAAAAGCACTTTTAACATCCATTTGAAATAATTTTATTTGTTTAAAACTCGCAAAGGCCAAAAATATTCGTATAGATTCTAAGCGAGCAACGGGTGCAAAAGTTTCTTCAAAATCTACCCCCTCGATTTGTGAATAACCTTGAGCAACTAAGCGTGCTTTATTTCTTACAATCCTAGATTCACCATCTAATTTATTTTTAAAGATCCATTTTACTCCTATAATTGGATGATCAGATGATCTTTCAACTAAATTCCAAACTTTATTTCTTTCAAATTGTCCTAACTCTTCATTCATAGCCAGAAACCAAAATTCGTCATTTAAAGCGGTGGAAACGTTTTTAGGTTCGATTTCAGAAATAAAGCAAATATTAGAAAACGTTTCATGAAGAGAGGAACGAGTTCTCACCCCGGTGGAAGGTTCCCCAATGATGAGTTCTTTTGGATGATTTTTGGAGAAGTTTAACACGCTTGGAGGTACGAGTGTATCTTCATTAGACTTTTCTTCTTCTTCTTTGGACGGCTCTTCTTCGTCGTGCTCCAAGGATGGCAAGGGTTCATCATCGGTACCTATAGAGAGCTTCTCTGCACATGGAACAAACTCATCAAATCTAACATTAATTGATTCTTCAACCTTACTTGATTTTTTATTAAATATTCTATATGCTTTACTAGTTGAAGAATAACCAAGAAATATTCCTTCATCGCATTTTTCGTCAAATTTTCCTAAAGAGTCTTTTGTGTTAAGAATGAAACATTTACATCCGAATACTTTAAAATACGATACGTTAGGTTTCTTTTGAAAATAGAGTTCATATGGTGTGAGATCTAAGGATGGGCGAAGCATAACTCGATTCATTACATAACAAGCAGTGCTTACGGCTTCTGCCCAAAAATACTTGGGTAATTTGTATTCAGATAACATGGTGCGTGCAAGTTCTTGAATTGTCCTATTTTTCCGTTCCACAACACCGTTTTGTTGAGGTGTGCGTGGAGCGGAGAACTCATGTTTAATACCTAGCATATCACAAAAACATTTAAAATTTTCATTTTCAAATTCACCTCCATGATCTGAGCGAATGCATTTTATTTTTAAATCTAATTCATTTTGAATACGAGTACATAATTTTGAAAATTCGCAAAACGCATCAGATTTGGAGGAGAGAAATAAAGTCCAACAGTATCTAGAATAGTCATCTATAAGAACATAAGTGTATAATCTACCACCAAGACTTGCAGTGTTAACGGGACCAAAGAGATCCATATGAATTAATTGTAATGGTTTTGATGTAGAAATTTTGTTTTTGCTTTTAAATGATGACTTTGTAAATTTGCCTTTTTGGCATGGAGAGCATAATGAAGATAAATTTCCATTTAGTTTAGGCAATCCTCTAATCAATTTTCTTTTTGCTAGTTTTAAGATGAGCTTTGAACTAGCGTGGCCTAAACGTCTGTGCCATAATTCCAATTCATCATTTTTGGTTATAAAACATTTTATAGAAGATTTAGAAAGATCATGAAATGAAACTATATAAACATTATGAATTCTAGGTGCAGTTAATAATACATCTTTTGTTTTAGGATTAACAATTTTGCAAAGGTTAGTAGATGATTCAAATAGTACGTCTAAACCTTTGTCACACAGTTGGCTTATAGATATTAGGTTATGTTTTAATCCTTTCACATAGAGTACATTTGATATAAGAAAAGATGTGTTACCTACTGTACCAATACCCATGATACTTCCTTTACCGTTATCTCCAAATGTCACGATCCCTCCTTTCTTTATTTCTACGCTAAGGAATTTTACTTTATTGCCCGTCATGTGCTTGGAGCAGCCTGAGTCCAAGTACCACACGTCTTCTGTTTCCTTAGCCTTTCTGCATATCTAGAAAGAAGATGAGAGTAAAGACCCGGATACCCAAGAGGTACCACCCATAGAGTAAGTGGTTTTCTTAGGTACCCAGATTTGTTTTACAGTTCGTTGTGCTATATTCCTACAAGAGTCAGACGTGTGTCCAAATTTTAGACAATTTGCACACGAAATGAAGGGGGTTGAGACCCTTTTCGGAGTTTCTATGTTGCTCTTGCAGGATGAAGTTTGAGTGTTAGAAAAAATAGAGGATTTTTTAACATAAGAGCTACCGCCGGCGTTAGTAGCTATCGCCGGGCGATAGTGATCATTTTTATATCCAAGTCCGAATTTTTTAGACCCAAAGCATTGATTACCCAGAAGCATATCCAGGGATTTTTGTCCAATCCCGAATTTGTTTATGGCTAAATTGAGGTTATGATTTTGTTCTTTAAGAGATGTGTTTTCTTTCACAATCATAACACATTTATTTTCAAATCCCTTTTTGTTCTTTTCTATTTCTAACATAGAAATTTTCAATTTCCTCTCTAAGTCCCCCTTTTCTTTTGCAATGATTTTGTTTTGTGAGAGGGCATTAGAGAGAGAAATTTCAAGTTCTTTTGTCTTAAATAGAGAGTGCTCACATTCTTGACATGAAACCTTTTGTTTTTCAAGAGAGACTAGATTTTTTGTGAGCCTACGATTTTCTTTCATAATAGATTCATTTTCATGATTTAATAAAACAAATTTATCATAAAGTTCTTCAAAGGTAGGAGGATATACCTCAGTGTCGCTAAGAACATTGGTGTCGTCGTCGTCGCTTTTGGCCATCAAGCACAAGTTTGCTTCCTCCTCACTACTTGACTCAGAACTGTTTGACTCTTCAGAGGAAGAGTCATCCCAAGTAGCGGCCTTCAGCACTTTCTTCTTTTCTTTTGCTTTCATTTGTTCTTTCCGTTCCTTTTGGTATTTTGGGCACTGGCTCCGAATGTGCCCGGTTTTTCTGCAGTGATAGCATTCTGGAGGCGGTCTTTCTTCTTCGTCATCGCTTCCTTTTTCTTTCCTTGATGAAGAGGAAGATCCCTTTCGTCGAGTGTCCTTTTGGAAGAATTTTCTGAATGTGTTCCTTCTTTCTGGATTCCTGATGAACTTTTTGAAGTTCTTCACCAGGAGTCCTTCTTCATCATCATCGTCCTCTTCGGTGCACTCCTTCTTTGATGTTAGTGCCAACGCCTTTTTCTTCGGCTCTTTGTTGTATTCTTCATGTTGAATTTGCAGTTCTACCTCATGGGTTTTGAGATTCCCAATGAGGTTCTCGATCTGGAGTGTTCTTAAGTTGTGCGACTCCGAGATGGCTGTCACCTTCGGGTTGAACCTTGGGGGTAAGGAACGAAGGATTTTCCTCACCAAGTCCCCGTCGGAGTAGGTCTTTCCAAGTGCCTTTGATGCGTTGACAATCTTTGTGAAGCGAGTGTACATGGAGTTGATGTCCTCTTCCGTGTCCATCCTGAATTTCTCGTATTCAGATTCCAGTTGAAACAGCTTTGCATCTTTCACCTGCGATGTACCTTCGTGAGTTACTTCTAATTGATTCCAAATATCATAAGCAGTAGTGCATGCAGAAATTCTATTAAACTCAGTCCTATTTAAGGCGCAATATAAAGCGTTCATTGCTTTAGCATTATTTTTACACTTTAGTTTATCGTTGTCATCCCATTTATCCTTAGGTTTTGCTAATGTCGCCTCTCCTACTACAGTTGTAGGAGGAGAGTACCGCACTTCTACCATGTTCCATACTTCTACATCCATGGTCATAAGAAAACACATCATTCGATTTTTCCAGTAGTTAAAATCTGACCCAGTAAAGAGAGGTGGTCGACTAACCCCTTGACCCTCAGGAAAAGCGAGATCATGAGACGCCATTGTTCCCGGTTGTTAAGCCGATTGGAACAAAACCTGGTTCTGATACCACTTGTTGGATCGGTAGGCGTCCTTAGAGGGGGGGGGGGTGAATAAGGGTTTTAAGGATTTTAAAACTATTTTGATTATTTTAAACAAAACTTTGAATATGACAATCAAGACAATCAAGTAAAGAGAAAATAGAGACAAGATTGTATTAACTTGAGAGACATGATTACAAAACTTGATCTCTTATGAAAGCTAGAAATCAAAGCTAAATAGAAAAGACAACTTTTGTTTTTCTATCCCGACTCGCTTCCCCACGAACCGGTGGCCCTAGCCTTGTCCTCCCCGGATTCGGCCTCAAGCCGCTCTAGCCAATCCCACCCCGGATGTGGCCTCAAGCCCCCCTAGACCTAGCCTAGATCTAGTCGCCAACACGAGGCGAATTTCCCCCTAAGTCCTACCCAGACCTAGTCGCCAACACGAGGCGATTTCACTACCGTTTACAAGATGAAAAAGAAATAACAATAATTAAAAACTCCCTTATGATGAACTTCTGAAGTGGTGACGAAGATCCGCTGGAGAATCAGCGTTTGTCGAAGCGGACTTCGCTCAGGTTCGGCTTGATGGAATCCTCCTTCAGAAATCGGCAGAGCTTCGCTGGGTCTTCAAGATTCGGCCAAGATGGGCCTCTGGAACTCGAGCAATCTCTCTCTCTGAGGTGTATACTATTGGTGTAAAGAACACGAGGAGATGGGGTCCTTTTATAGCCCAAGCGCTACCGCCGGCTCTAGCGCTACCGCCGGCGCTAGCCCGGATTAAGAAACAATTTGCGCGCCCGAATCTCCAATCCGTGGCAACCCGTTGTTCTATTCCTTCTGTGCGCTCCGCTACCGCCGGCGCTATCCGCTATCGCCAGCGCTATCCCTGGTTAGGAAACTCTTTGCGCGGCAAGATCTTCAATCCGAGGCAACAATTTCACCATGCCTTCTGTGCATCGATCTAGCGCCGGCGCTATCCACTATCGCCTGCGCTAGGGATCAGTTTGGAGTTGATGACTCAATTTCGGGGGCAACCACCATATGTAATCCTTGAGTCATTTGGACCTAATTAACCTGCACACTTGAACACACAAGATCAAATACATAGGATTTGTTATTCTCAAACCTAGGAGATGCGGAAGACCGTGTTCCAACAGTAGGATTCGGGATGATCCGGATATCCGTCTCATTATCCTCGTCTAATTGGCGAAGATACTCGACACAGTCCTTCAGGGCGTGATCTATGCTTTAACAAAACAAGCTCCATTTTATATTAATCCTTGGTCCTTGCAGGGCCAGAGAGGAATATAAAAACGGTAAATGCGGCGAGGACGAGTGGCCATAAGACTTGGCCATGGGTTATAAAGGACCGTAGGAGAACGGTGCTCCATACACTGGGCCACGAGAATTATGCCAATGATCTCCAGTAGAGCATTTATCACTAGCATGAGAAATATCTCCACACCAACGACATCGGATATTAAACGCAACCCACATTGTGTGAAGATAACATGATTCAACAGAAAAAGACAATTGTGCAAAACACTACACCTAACAATAAATTACTAAGGCAGCCTAATCTAAAACAAGAAAAATACAAAAAGGAATAAGAAGAAATAAACAAAAACAAACCTATACACAAAAGAAAGAAATTCTCTCTCAGGTTCTCCCGCTCTAGAAACTCACACAACTGTGTTCCCCGACAATGGCGCCAAAACTTGATGCACTTACGACAAGTGTATAGGTCGCACAAGCAATACAAAATGGGCGAATGTTTCCCAAGTATCGATCTCACAAGGAACATAGTAAGGTGGAGTTTACTTTTGAGAAAGGACTTGAGATTGAAGTCCTTTCGAGCGGATGGATTGCGGGAGGTTTGATTTTGGTTTGCAGAAAAACAAAATCAAATAAACTAAATTAACACTACTATATAGGTTCATATGATATCAGTGAACTGGAAATAGAAAGCCTTGTTGGAACATGCTTTCTGCATCTCTTGGTTTGACAATAACAAATCCTATTTTATTTGATCATACTTGTTTTGTGTTTATAGTATGCAGGATTCTGTGCTTTTAAATCTCCATGGAAATGTGTTTTGTTGTTGCTACCACGTAGCATTAGTACTAACGATGACGCTAATAACCACTGAGATGAAACCGCTGAGACGGAAACCTGCGTTCGACGAACTGGCGTTCGATGAAATGAAACCTTCGTTCGACGAACTGAAAGCTCCATTCGACGATCTGCTGAACTACCGCTGGCGCCAACAACCGCTGAGAAGGAAACCTGCGTTCGACGAACTGGCATTCGACGAAATGCTTATCACTGCGTTCGATGAATTTGCGATCGACGAAAGCGGAATCCCGTTCGACGAAAATTCGATCGACGAAATTTGAGGCCGGTTCTACAAAGATGCGCCCGACGAAAAGAAATGTGCTCTATCGCGGAGCGTTAGCACTATCGCTGGCGCTAGCATAAATGGAAACAATTGATAGAAAGGAAACAGTGGAGAAAAAGGAATGTCGACCGGATGCTATTTTGGTAAGTACTATCGCGGCGCGTTAAGTCTAACGCCCGACGGTAGCTTTTGGAAACTTCCCGTCTGCAGTTGATTGAGGAGCAGATTTGGAAGAAGATTGTGGCTGAAGGAAGGATATCTCGCTATTGCGGGGCGTTAGAGTTACCGCGGCGCGCTAGTGTTTTGGCGCTCAAAATGTTTCCTAAACTACCACGATCTGTGTGCTTCATTGCCTAATGTGGATACCACGGGGCTGTAGTACTACCGCAGGCGGTAGTGGCTAATTCTATAAAAAGATGCGGGCCTCCTCAGTTGTGGCTTGCTGATATAGAAGGAATTGAAGCCATATATTCAGAACACTCGTGAGAGCCTTCTCCAAGCAGCCCGAGGAACTCTGTCAATGTTCGTAAACGCAAAGAACTTGAAGACCAGTATGATCATATCTACAACGACATCAAGTTCGACTTTTGAGGGAGTTTCAAGTTTTTGTTTTTACTATCAAATTGTAACTTTTATATCTTTTGTTCGGTAGAGGAACTTGTTAAATTTTCTGTAGATCTAGGAGTGAGCAGGAATCGTACAACTCAAAGTTATAGCCAACAACCAGAAGCACATGAAGCGAAGCAATCTTTATTGATGATAGCAGAAATCTTCATTATAGAGCGCGGTATACATGGCGAGACATGATTTCGCCAGTACACAAAACCAAAAAGAAAATACGGTGCTGAAGAAAAGATAACCAGCGGTCTGAAACTCGAGACCGCCTGACCGCACAACCTGGGAGTTCGCACGACTAGAAAACAAGACCGCCTGAACAACCTGCCTGTGACTTGAACAACACCAACCGAGAACTCCGCAACCTCCCGAACTCTACTGATTCTCCCAAACTCCAGCAACCCGCACTGCAATCCGCGAGACCGCCCGAACACCTTAGAAGACGAGGTAACCGCTGTTGCCTGCACAATCCGCAGAAGCTGCACAAGGAAATTCAATCAGCTAACCGGCCGGTCACAAAAACGAGACCGCAAGAAATAGGCGCGAGCTCAGCTTACACTTGGTGCGATTGATTTTGCTGCTACAGTGACTCCTATTTATAGGCGTGCGACCTGATCCAGTCACCACCCTCTGAGATAGAGTCACCGCCCTTGATCGCGCGACCAAGACCGGTCAACCCGCGCGATCAGCAGAAGATCGCTCTGCGCTTTGTGAGCTCGCCGACTTCAACGACCAGGAGATCACCACTCCTCCAAGAAGCCGCGCGATCATGACAACTCGCACGGTCATGATGCCCACCACCAGTGTTCGCCAATACAAGACCTCCTCCATAGACCGCGAGCACCGCCAAGTCGACTAGGGCAACAGCCCGCCAAGTCGACTAAACACCAGTGATCGCATATACCAGCAGATTGCCGAAGGATCAACTATGCGAACATAAACCGGAGACCGCGCGACTAAGAATACCTTAGTCTGCGCACACCAACAAGAACCCGAACAACCACCAGACTGGACTGCCCCTTCCAAAAAATAAACTGCGCTGTTAACAGCTTAACCAGCACGGTATAAAGAACAACACGCCACGCGGTCACACAAACCAGATCGCGCGGCCTCACCTCGGCACCTTGGATAGAGAGCGGCGGTCAGACCGAATAAGCCGGCGGCTAGACCGAACAGGTCAGACCACAGAAGGAGACCGTGAGCTCGCGCGATTAGGCAGGCCGCGCGAACACCCCTCCATACCGCCAACTTCCACTTCAACATTTTCAACACTCCCCCTTGAAGTGGGAAGTTGAAAACATCCCAAGTAAACTCCTCAGCCGAGTGAACGGCCCCTTCGCCATCGCCTTTGTGAATATGTCAGCAACGTTGTCCTGACTCTGAACATGCTCGACCGAAAGAGACCCCTCCAGCACCTTCTCATGAATGAAATGATGCTCGATCTCGATATGTTTGGTCCTCGCGTGACAAACTAGATTAGTAACCAGTTTGAGTGCACTCTCATTATCGCCGCGGAGCAGAGTCAGACCCCGAACCTCCTTATGGACGTCTCCCACCAACCTCGTAAGCCAGATGGCTTCTTGAGCTGTCAAGGCCGAAGCCTTGTATTCCGCTTCCGTGGTAGAGATAGACACGGAATCATGCTTCTTGTTGCACCATGATATAGCCGTGGGGCCCGCCATGAAGACGAATCCTTCCGATCATCCGAATCTCCCACGTAATCAGCATCCATGTACCCATGCACCTCGAAGCCCGCATCCCTCCTGTATAGGAGACCCATATCCGAAGTCTCCTTGACATACTTCAAAATATTCTTGGCCGCTAGTAGATGAGGCATCTGTGGTTCCGCCATATAACGACTCACCCTGCCAACTGCATATGCAATATCCAGCCTAGTGTTCGTCAGATAAATCAAGCTCCCAACCAGAGCTTGGAACACAATCAGTTCTTCCAGAATCCTCCCCTCATCCTTCCGAAGTTTCATGGCCTTCTCCAGAGGTGTAGAAATGCATTTCCCTTCCTTCATGCCGAATCGCTCCATGATTCGCTCTGCATATCCAGCCTGGGACACCAGCACTCCACTTTCCTTCCTCTGCACTTCGAGTCCAAGGAAATGGTGAAGCTCACCCAAGTCCTTCATTTCAAATCTGATAGATAGCTCTACCCGATGCTTTGCTACCTCCTCCTTCGAGTTCCCCGTCACGATCATATCGTCGACGTAAAGCAGCACGATGACCTGAAGCTCCCCGCTCTTCTTGACAAACAAGCTCGAGTCAGAGTCTGAAGCACCAAATCCACAGAATAGGAGATATTCTGCAGTCTTCCCGTACCACGCCCTCGGCGCTTGCTTCAACCCATACAGGGCCTTCTTCAGCTTACTGATGCGATATTTTCGGCAAGTGCACCGGTCGCGCAAGTAATAAGGTTTGGGAATATGATCCCCGAGTGTCGGTCTCTTGAGGAATGCAGGTTGGGTGAACGAATCGTGTTGTGTGACTATTGTTACACAAGCGTGAACAAACACACAGAAAAAAAGAGGGGTTTTGATTGGGTTTTTCTACTCTTAACAACAATGAAGGAAATGTGGGTCGAAAGCACCGCTTCGCAAGGCGAGATGGATGCAACGGCCGCGATGCCGTGCTTCGTGAGGCGGATGGAGCGTGCTCTAGTGCGGGAAGGTGAGGGTCGCAAACACCTCTTCACAAACGCTGTTAGCTCTTGCTAACGCGGATCGAACACCTTGAGTGCGTGAGTGAGTGAGTGGATGAGTGGAGGCGAGGCGATTCACAAGCAAGTAATTATGAAAAGAGTAGAAACATTCATTTCATTTAAACCAAATATCATGAGATTCAAGTTTAAAAGATTCAAAGATTACAACGAAGGAGAGAGGAAAGAGATAACCAATGGATGAAGACTAGCGGTCGTTCACGGCCGGAATGGTAGTGTGTCAAGCTACCTCCAGACTCGGACGGACTGTGCTTCCGGTGTAGAGAAACTGTCACGATCTCTCTATGTGGTTCCGTTGTCTTCTACCTCAGGATTCCTCTTCTTCTCATCGGACTAGAATGGAAAACAGCTGCTTGAGGGCTTGCGGATGGTGGAGAATGCTCCCGGACAATGGAGAAATGATTGGAATGGTTGGAGAGGACTTCCCCTTGCGTAGGAGATGAAGTGGAGGCGTCCAGGGATGGAAATCGCCCGCGTACGGACTGCCAATCGCGCTCCCGGCGGCTCGATCCCGCCCTAAAATTGGAACAGGCAATATATAGGCGCTGGACTGAATACTGCGCACGGTCATTGGCGCACGACCAGTGGTCGTGCGCACTGGAGTTCTGCGATCGTGCGCGCTGCCTGGAGGGAGCCTGAAATGAAAGAGATTTATAAAATACATGATCGCACGACCAGTGGCGCACGACCGGTGGTCGTGCGCACTATCGTCAATGGTCGTGCGATAAGCCAGACAGAACTCATAAAATGGGCGTTAAGTGCGCACGATCAGTGGCGCACGACCAGTGGTCGTGCGCTATAGAGCCAATGATCGTGCGCAGTGTTCCTGTACAGAACTGTATCGGGAACACCTGCACGACTTTGGTTCCAGCATACAACACCAGTCTAGCCACTGAAGGTGGCACTTAACACTGCATGAAAACTAGTAACGAAGATGAATAACAAATAACATCAAAACGGGCCTAGAAGTGCACTTAGCATGGAATATTAAATAGGAATGAAAACATGTCTAAAGTGAAGTGCAAAGACTAGAAAATCGGCCCAGATGAGTCCAAAAATGTGTATATAATTGGGACTCATCACACCCCAAGACTTACCTGTTTGCGCGTCCCGAGCAAACGAATTCGGCGGAGTGTGAAAATGGTGGTTAACAAAGAAAATTACACAAAGGAGTACAATGCGAAGTAACAAAAGCATGCAAATAGAAATTTAGTAAAAAGAGATTCTAACTATGCTAAATAATTTACGAAAGTATTAGAGCGTAAGTAGAGATTTAGTTATACTCAGTTGGTGAATTATAAAGAATTTGAACGATCATGCCCGGTGTGAAAGTAACAAGACACTAAGGCGGGTGTTGCACAGGTCGGGGTTTAGGAATAACTCCGCTGAAATCCATCAACGTCGTGAACCATACGCTCGCCCGGTCACACTCTCTCCACGACGTTAGCAACTCACAAGTCAAATCAATAGGGCTTTTAGGATTATATTGGGGCTTAGGTTGCGGTATGATATTCAAATTTAAACACGATGGCTACGCAACCCAAGTGAGCTAACGGAACGCTGCACCACACAAAACCAAAAACGATGCTCGTGTGACACACCCCCAGACTTATCATGAAAACTAGGTGTGCACACGGCCTATTTCACAATTACCAACATATTTTCTATTTAGCTCGGAAGGATTTCTTTACGACATATTTCTTTTTCAGATTTTTTTTCTTTTAACAACATACTTTTCTTCTTTTACTTATCCTCCGGTTGGTTCAAATTCAGCAAAATAAAACGTATTTTTCTTCATCACATCACAAAGATTCCTAAAATCACACCAAATCAAGAACATGAGTGCAGATAAACATCAATTTGGTTGCGAAAGTGGGCAAAGCTTCAGGCCTTGGTGAATGGAGGAGGAGCTGAACAAAAGAGTGGTAGGCACAAGTTTGGCTTGCAAGGGTGAGCGAAAAGGACATGGAACGACAAGGCTCAAACTAGCCAAAAGGTGGCCTACATCACGATTAACTCGACGAGTCGCTCTCGCCCATGCTTCGAGAGTCGCTTGGGGAAAGTTCTTAGCCCACGAGAAAGGTAAACCTTCCTCCCGACTCGAGCAACACATGACTAGTGCTTGTACACACACAACACCGGGTTATCGTCAATTTCGTTCACATTCACCATTTGAGTATAACAAATCTAAAACTACACAAAAATACTAATCATAAATTAAATGCATTGAGATAATCTAGTTTTACTCAAATTCTATTGTAGCATGCGGATGCGACTAGAACACTGCTCGAGTCAACATCGCACTCCAGATAGTAATTCCTAAGCTAACGTCCTATTTCACATTCCTAACCAAAATAGTTTATTTGGAAACAACACAAATAGGAAAGCGCGCGCTCATGTGGGTGAAGTGGTGCAAGAAGCATTAAAACAATGATGATGATAAAGATAAATAATAAACAAACTTCTAGTATGCAGTGCAACTCGTGCACAGTGGATGACACATGCTCTCCCCCAGACTTAGTCTAAACTTTACCGGAAGATTGGCGTTAATTTTATGCACGATCCGCAGCATCCGCCACACGAAGTACAAAGCACACCTGCAAACGGTACAACTAAAAGCAGCAAAATAGATAAAAACTGAATTGAAACAGGTTAGAAAAACTAAAACAACAAATCTGGGTTGTCTCCCAGCAACGCTTTTATTTTATGTCCTTAAGCTGGACCAAATACCTGTATTTTAAATGTTTAAAGAGTGCAGAAATTAAATAAGAGTGCAAAAGAGAAAGTTTCACAAAATAAGAGAAATACAGAACGTCAGCTATAAGCACTTTTATGGTGCTCGTCTCCCAATGCCACAAACTGACACTCCTTGTTTATAATTGTGCCATCGTATAACTTCAGTCGATGCCCATTGACCTTAAATTTGTCTCCCTTATCCCCTGATATTTCGATGGCACCAAAGGGAGTAACGTCAGTCACTGAGAAAGGACCGCTCCACCTCGATTTTAACTTCCCTGGAAAGAGGCGGAGACGGGAGTTGTAAAGCAGCACTTGGTCCCCAATTTTGAACTCCTTAGGGATGATGTGTCAATCATGCCATTTTTTTGTTTTCTCTTTATAGATGCGAGCATTTTCATAAGCGAAATGCCGGAGCTCTTCCAATTCGTTGAGTTGTGAACGACGCACCTTGGCCGCGGCTCTAATGTCCATGTTCAACAATTTGGTTGCCCATAATGCTTTATGCTCCAGCTCAACAGGAAGGTGGCATGCCTTGCCATAGACTAATTGAAACGGAGTCATGCCGATAGGTGTTTTGAAAGCGGTCCGGTAAGCCCATAATGCGTCGTCGACCTTTTTAGACCACTCCTTCCTATTTGAATGTATTGATTTCTCGATTATTCGCTTGAGCTCATGGTTGGATACTTCTACTTGTCCACATGTTTGGGGGTGGTACGCTAAGGAAATTTTATGATGGACCCCAAACTTTTTCATGAGCTGCACAAACTGCTTATTACAAAAATGACTACCGCCGTCGCTGATAATAGTTCTCGGCGTCCCAAACCTGGAGAAGATATTCTTGTGGATAAAATGTAGCACCGTGCTGGCATCATTCGTGGCAACTGCCTCGGCCTCCACCCATTTTGAGACATAATCAACTGCCACAATGATATAATGCTTACCATGAGACATTGGGAAAGGACCCATAAAGTCTATCCCCCAGACATCAAATGGTTCGCAGACCAACATGTTATTGAGGGGCATCTCGTTACGCCGGGAGATATTTCCGGTCCTTTGGCATTCGTCACACTTGGTGACATAAGCATGGGCGTCCCTGAAGAGGGTTGGCCAAAATAATCCGCATTGCAGGATTTTTCGCGCTGTTCGAACGGCCCCGAAGTGCCCGCCAGCTTCTCTGTCATGGCAGTGCTGCAGTATAGACTGAAACTCGGCTTCAGGAACGCAGCGTCTGATAATTCCATCACTGCACGTATGGAATAAGAGCGGGTCTTCCCAAAAATAGTATTTTGAATCAGAGGCAAGCTTCCGTCTTTGCTGAGGGGACAGATTCAGAGAAAGGGTTTTACAAGCCAAGTAGTTAGCAATATCAGCGTACCATGGGGCTGTTGGATGAGGCGTAGTGATTGCGAATAACTTTTCATCCGGGAAATAATCGTTCGTTTCCTCCACAAAGCTGTTGGGGATGTCGGCCGTCATGTCGTACTCCAACCGCGAAAGATGATCAGCTATCACGTTCTCCACCCCTTTCTTGTCTTTGATTTCAAAATTGTATTCCTGCAAAAGTAAAATCCAACAAATTAGACGCGATTTGGATTCTTTTTTGCTGAAAAGATACCTGAGTGCAGCGTGGTCCGTGTATACGATTACTTCGGAAAGTACCAAGTATGAGTGAAATTTTTCAAAGGCGAAGACCACGGCTAGCATTTCTTTCTCCGTGGTGGTATAATTTGCTTGCGCGCTGTTGAGAGTTCTACTGGCGTACGCAATGGTGTGAAAAGTCTTATATTTCTTTTGACCGAGTACAACACCTACGGCCACATCACTTGCGTCACACATGATAATAAAGGGTAAATTCCAGTCGGGTGCCACCAAAATTGGAGCCGAGTTGAGTTGTCCCCGTAAAGTTTCAAAGGCCTGCATGCATGCATCGTCGAAGTGGAAGGGAACATCCTTAACGAGTAAGCGAGATAAAGGCTTCGAAATGGATGAAAAGTCCTTAATAAACCTTCGATAAAATCCCACATGACCGAGAAAACTTCGGATACCTTTCACTGACGTAGGCGGAGGGAGGTTTCTAATAACACTTACCTTCGCTTGATCCACCTCGAGCCCTTGGCAGGAAACCTTATGCCCCAACACAATTCCTTCGCGCACCATAAAATGGCATTTCTCCCAGTTCAAGACAAGATTGGTGTCCTCACACCGCTTCAAAGTCTTGGCCAAATTCGCGAGGCAAGAATCGAAGCTGCTGCCAAAGAGAGTAAAGTCATCCATGAAAACTTCGAGGAAGTCTCCCACCATGTCAGCGAAAATAGCAAGCATACAGCGTTGGAAGGTTGCGGGGGCATTACACAGTCCGAATGGCATTCTTTTAAATGCAAAGGTACCCGAGGGACATGTAAATGTTGTTTTGTCTTGATCAGACGGGTCTATTAAGATTTGATTGTAACCTGAGTACCCATCCAAGATACAGTAGTAGTCCTGCCCTGCTAACTTTTCTAACATCTGATCAATGAAGGGGAGTGGGAAATGGTCCTTACGTGTAGCATCATTTAGCTTGCGGTAATCGATGCAGACTCTCCATCCGGTGATCATTCGGGTAGGTAGTAACTCATTCTTTTCATTGGCAACAACGGTGATCCCTCCCTTTTTCGGTACCACCTGAACTGGGCTGTAAATGATGCCAGCGTCTAAGAGCTTTATCACTTCTGCCTTCACTACCTCTTGCATTTTTGGGTTCAAACGCCTTTGGGGCTGTGCTGAGGGTTTGTACTGATCTTCAAGAAGGATCTTATGCATGCAGACCGTGGGGTTGATTCCCTTAATGTCTGCAAGAGAGCGTCCGAAGACTTTATGGTACTTTCTTAGCACACCCACTAATGCGGTTTCGTTGGCGGCGGAAAGAGCTGCGGAAATAATCACTGGATGCGTGGCATTTTCTCCAAGAAAAACGTACTTTAGAGAATCCGGTAGTTGTTTGAGATCCGGGTGAATGTTTGGATCAGTAGAATCACTGGATGGCCCTCCGATTGAATGTGGACTATCGGGCTGGTTCGAATGAGCATCGTCATTGCCCAAGTCCTCGTGCCGCCAACACATCTCGCAGTCATCCAAATCCACATCGATCTGGTCATCGAATTCTTCAAGCAGCTCAGTCGGTTCGCATTTCGTGATTTGGAAGAGTTGCGACGGGTTGTGGACGTTAAAGGATATAGCGTCCTCCCCCAATCTGAGCGTGAGCTCCCCCTGCTCCACATTAATGATAGCACGAGCTGTAGCGAGAAAGGGCCGCCCCAAGATAATGGGCACCATAGTATCAACCTTCATGTCGAGGATGACAAAATCGGCTGGAAATGCGAGCCCGTTTACTACTATTGTGAGGTCCTCGACAATTCCAGATGATTTTTTGATCGACCGATCAGCTAGCTATAGCATTACCCGTGTCGGCTTCAAGGTCCCTGCACCTAGTTCACGAAAGATAGAGAGCGGCATCAAGTTGATTGATGCTCCCAAATCACAGAGCGCCTGGCTGAAATGGTGATGACCGATCCTGCACGGAATAGTGAAGCTGCCCGGATCTTTGCACTTTGTGGGCATATTGGAGATGATGGCGGAGCACTCCTCCGTGAGGTTGATAGTCTTGAGATCCTCCAACAGTCTCCGCTTCGAAATCAAGTCTTTCAAGAATTTGGAGTAGCCCGACATTTGAGAAATGGCTTCAATCAGAGGGATGCTCACTTTCACTCCTTTCATTATTTCCAGGAATTTGCGGAACTGCTTCTCGGATTTCTCGTTTCGCAACCTGTGGGGGAATGGGGGGTGAACAACACTTCCAGAGGGTCGTGCCTCGCTCACGAGGTCTGGCTCAACATGAATCTGAGTCTGCTTCTCGGTCGTGTCTGAATTACACTTGTCAGTGGGCCTCACAAGTGGTTCCTGTCGAGGAGGATTGTCAACACCTCTACCGCTTCTCAATCACATGGTATTCACAGACTCCGGATGCTGACTTGCAAGCCCAGAAACTACATTGGTAAGAATCCCTATAGTGGAGTGAAGCTGTTGAATTGCGGAAGATTGGTCATTCATTTTATCCAGCATCCCGACCACCAAAGCTGCTAACGGCTCCGTTTGCCCGGACGGCACGTGACCCGCTGCTCCGTGGAATGTTACTGCATTCACTTCAGCAGTACTGGGGGAAAGAATGACATGACTCCAGTGCTGGCTGGTGTGAACAATATTCACGACCACTTCCCACGCGTCCTTCCCCGATTTATTAAACAGGGCCCCTCCGGCTGCCACATCGAATAACAGACGGAATTTGTCCAACACGCCGAAATAGAAAATCTGAATTAGAAAGACTTCTGATAGATCTTCACGGTAGCATCCCCGATGCAGGGATTGAAAATGCTCCCAAGCATCAACTAGCGTCTCCTCCTTTCCCTGACTGAAGGTTATGAGTTCCCTGTACTTGTCCAACACTCGAGTACGGTGTTGAAACTCATGCAAAAATCTCCCCTCGAGCTGCTTCCATGAGGTCGCCTCTCTTTTCCGAAAATCCCAATACCAGCTTTTGGCTTTATTATGTAGGGAAAATGAAAATGCTAGGATCTTTTGCGGGTCGTTTTCAACTCCACTGAATATACATGTATAGTAAATTTCTAAGAAGTCCTGCACGTGTTGTACCGCATCTTCATGTTTATCCCCACTGAACTTGCAGTTCCCAGTCATATACTCAATGATGTCGGAGGAAATCCCGAAGTCATGATCGTTCCTTTGTGCTTGAACCTTTAGATCATTTAAACTTCCTTGATAGATGTATTCCTGAATGGAGGTCATGCTGGGAATACTTAAAACCCAAAAGATTAGCGCACGATGGAAAGAACGAGGGTAAAGAAATGTGCGTATCAAAAATAAGCAAAGACAACAGAGGTAAACAAAGAGAAATAATAAAAGAGAAAAGTTCCTCGTGCAACGATTTTTCACGCAGACGAATTCATCACGTCTGCATTCCCCGGCAACGGCGCCAAAATTTGATGCGATATTTTCGGCAAGTGCACCGGTTGCGCAAGTAATAAAGTTTGGGAATATGATCCCCGAGTGTCGGTCTCTTGAGGAATGCAGGTTGGGTGAACGAATCGCGTTGTGTGACTATTGTTACACAAGCGTGAACAAACACACAGAAAAAAGAGGGGTTTTGATTGGGTTTTTCTACTCTTAACAACAATGAAGGAAATGCGGGTCGAAAGCACCGCTTCGCAAGGCGAGATGGATGCAACGGCCGCGATGCCGTGCTTCGTGAGGCGGATGGAGCGTGCTCTAGTGCGGGAAGGTGAGGGTCGCAAACACCTCTTCACAAACGCTGTTAGCTCTTACTAACGCAGATCGAACACCTTGAGTGCGTGAGTGAGTGAGTGGATGAGTGGAAGCGAGGCGATTCACAAGCAAGTAATTATGAAAAGAGTAGAAACATTCATTTCATTTAAACCAAATATCATGAGATTCAAGTTTAAAAGATTCAAAGATTACAACGAAGGAGAGAGGAAAGAGATAACCAATGGATGAAGACTAGCGACCGTTCACGGCCGGAATGGTAGTGTGTCAAGCTACCTCCGGACTCGGGCGGACTGTGCTTCCGGTGTAGAGAAACTGTCACGATCTCTCTATGTGGTTCCGTCGTCTTTTACCTCAGGATTCCTCTTCTTCTCACCGGACTGGAATGGAAAACAGCTGCTTGAGGGCTTGCGGATGGTGGAGAATGCTCCCGGACAATGGAGAAATGATTGGAATGGTTGGAGAGGACTTCCCCTTGCGTAGGAGATGAAGTGGAGGCGTCCAGGGATGGAAATCGCCCGCGTACGGACTGCCAATCGCGCTCCCGGCGGCTCGATCCCGCCCTAAAATCGGAACAGGCAATATATAGGCGCTGCACTGAATACTGCGCACGGTCATTGGCGCACGACCAGTGGTCGTGCGCACTGGAGTTCTGCGATCGTGCGCGCTGCCTGGAGGGAGCCTGAAATGAAAGAAATTTATGAAATACATGATCGCACGACCAGTGGCGCACGACCGGTGGTCGTGCGCACTATCGTCAATGGTCGTGCGATAAGCCAGACAGAACTCATAAAATGGGCGTTAAGTGCGCACGATCAGTGGCGCACGACCAGTGGTCGTGCGCTATAGAGCCAATGATCGTGCGCAGTGTTCCTGTACAGAACTGTACCGGGAACACCTGCACGACTTTGGTTCTAGCATACAACACCAGTCTAGCCACTGAAGGTGGCACTTAACACTGCATGAAAACTAGTAACGAAGATGAATAAGAAATAACATCAAAACGGGCCTAGAAGTGCACTTAGCATGGAGTATTAAATAGGAATGAAAACATGTCTAAAGTGAAGTGCAAAGACTAGAAAATCGGCCCAGATGAGTCCAAAAATGTGTATATAATTGGGACTCATCACTTACAGACATAGTCTGGAAAATCTTCAGATATGAAGCCTGGCGGCTGGACCATGAAGATATCCTTGTCAATCTCGACGTACAAGAAAGCATTCTTTACGTCGAGCTGCCAAATCTCCCACCCCCAAAATTCCGCCAAGGCAATAACAAACCGCACTGAAGTCATCTTCGCCACCGGACTTAATGTCTCTTCATAATCATCACTGTATTGCTGCGAGAATCCACGAGCCACAAGGCGAGCCTTGTATCGCTCGATACTACCATCTGCCTTCTTCTTGATCTTGTAGACCCACTTGCATGTCACAGGGGTGATGCCTTTGGACTTGGGCACCAGTGACCAAGTCTCGTTCTTCTCAAGAGCTCCCATCTCTTCTTCCATAGCCGAATCCCACTGCTTCACACCTTTGGCCTTTTCAAAGCTCACGGGTTCCCACTCATCCAGGGGACCAGCGAAGAAACATGAGACAAAGCTCACCATGTTTCCTCCTGCATAACGATCAGGGGCAATGATCGTTCGCTTCGATCTCCTCAGCTCCTTCTCCTGACTCGCATTATCTCCAACTGCTTCTTCCCTAGATCCTCTTCCAGACGTACTAGGAGCATCGCTCCCCCTGCTTCCCGATCCAGAAGCCTCCGTCCCAAAACTAGAAATGAAAGGACCACCTGGTGACATAGGCAGCTCCACCTGAAAATTTTCCACAGCTCTCTCCTGCTCCTCCACCCTGCTTTCTGGTAACTCAACACCAGAACTTCCCTTGTAAGACGTCACCTCATCAAACACGACGCCGCGCGAGATACAACAAATCTCCGCATCTCCAGGTCCATGCACTTCCAGCCCTTCTTCTGATCATCATATCCAACGAAGACTAGCTTCCTTACTTTAGCATCTAGCTTTGTCCGAAGCGTATTTGGAACGTGCACATAGCAGGTGGAACCAAACACCCGAAGGTGTGCCACGCTTGGCTTTTCTTTGAATATCATCTAATGCGGGGTCAACATGTTGATGGGACTGAGAGGCATCCTGTTGATGACGTAGGCAGCACAAGACATTCCCTCTGCCCAGAAGGACCTTGGGATACTCTTGGCATGTAGCCAACACTTGTAGGTCTCCGTCAGATGATGGATCTTCCACTCTGCAACTCCATTTTGTTGTGGAGTATGTGCACAAGTAAGCTCCCTCCGGATGCCCGCCTTCCTACAAAAACTAGAAAACTCACTAGAGGTGAAATCCCCCCCCCCCATTATTAGTTCTCAGCTTCTTTACCCGCAGGCCTAGCCGACCCTCCACAAGCGCGTTGAACTCCACAAACTTGGCAAACGCCTCCGCCTTCTCCTTCTGGAAATAAACCTAGACATATCTGGTGTAGTCGTCGATCAACACCAGCATATACCTGCTACCTCCGAAGCTTGGGGTAGCAGTCGGTCCCATCAAGTCACCGTGGATACACTCCAATGACACACTACTCCTTATCTGTGACTTATCAAACGGCAGTCGATGAAACTTGCCGAACTGACATCCCGCGCAGACATGACCATCACCATAGGAAGATAGACTAGGCAGGCCCTTAACCAGACCTTTAACCACCATAAATTTCAGTTTATCCATCCCTACATGCCCCAACCTCTCGTGTCATATAACGACACTGTCATTTGTCCTCATCTTGTCAACATAAGAACTTGTCGATAAAACGAACAAGTCTTTTGCCCTTCTCCCGACATGAACGTCCTCAGCCTTTACTGCCTCGACGTTTCGTAGAAACCTCACTTCTGTTGGACCGAACAGAACGTGATACCCAGCGTCTACAACGTTGGTCACAGAGAAGAGGTTTTTCCTCATTCCGGGCACATGATAGACACTCTTCAAAGTTAGTGGCCCTCTATCACTGCCCAAGGAAACAACCCCCACCTTCTCGACAGCATGCATAGTATTATCAGCAGTTATGATGGCATCATTACCTGAGTAAGGCTGCGCTGAAGAAAGCTTCAACTCGTCCCCGGTGAGGTGATGACCACACCCCGAGTCCATGATCCAGTCCTCCTGATAGTTGATAGGAGCCGCAACTCCGACAGAAGCCGAGAAGGCTCCTTCCCATCCTCCACCAATCTGTCTGGCCTCAGCTTCCTCCTTCCCTGCAGCAGTATGCCTTAGCTGAAGATTTACCCGGCAATCTTTCCTAATGTGACCAAGCTTTCCGCACCTGAAGCACTTGGGTCCTTCTCCCTTCTTCTTCCCTTCAGCCTTGGGAGCATAACCCCTCTCTTGCTGTCCAGAAGTTGAAGGCCCATTGCCTCCGGTGGTCATCTTCTTCTTATCCCATTTCTTCTTCTTCCTTGTGAAGAGAACCTCGCCATTTTCCCCAGACACTGACACCCCTGCCATCTGCCTTGCCAGGCTCTCCTGCGAGGCAAGCAGATTCTCCAGCTCCAGCAGAGACGGCTGATTTGCCCAACCCTGCACCGACGTCACAAAGGCAACATACTCCTTCCGCAAGCCACAGATGATGTGCCTCTTCAGCTTCGCCTCAGAAATTGGCTCATTAGGATCCAGTGCTGAAATCTCAGTGCACAGGTTCTTCATCTTCAGGAAGAACATAGAGATAGAAAGATCTCCCTGAGCTGACCTAACCAGCTCATTTTCCAGAAACTGTAGCCTCGCTACATTCTTCTTGTTAAATAGTTCGTCCAGGGCTCTCCAGATCCCGGCAGCTGATCCACACCCTAAGATGTGATCGAATAGGTCAGGTGATATTGCCCTCTTTAAAGTGAACTCTGCTTTCGTATTAATCCTTCTCCAGTTCCTCACCTCATGACCATTATCCCCAATCGGGACAACTTCCTCCGTACTGTCTCCTCCAACAACCTCCCAGAGGTCCTCGCCCAGAAGATAACTCTGCATACACGACTTCCACTTCTTGAAGTTAGTCGAGGTAAGCATCTCAAATCCAAGACCTCTTGCATCCATGGCTCTACCACTGGTTCCTTCTTCACAAAGGCGATGGCAACTTTGAGTTATTCACTGCTCTATCCACTCCAACCTACCTCTGATACCATGTTAAATTTTCCTTAGATCTAGGAGTGAGCAGGAATCGTACAACTCAAAGTTATAGCCAACAACCATAAACACATGAAGCAAAGAAATCTTTATTGATGATAGCAGAAATGTTCATTATAGAGCGAGGTATACATGGTGAGACATGATTTCGCCAGTACAAAAAACCAAAAAGAAAATACAGTGCTGAAGAAAAGATAACCAGCGGTCTGAAACTCAAGACCGCCTGACCGCACGACCTGGGAGTTCGCGCAACTAGAAAACAAGACCGCCTAAACAATGTGCCTGCGACTTGAACAACACCTACCGAGAACTCCGCAACCTCCCGAACTCCACTAATTCTCCCAAACTCCAGCAACCCGCACTGCAAGCCGCGAGACCGCCCGAACACCTTAGAAGACGAGGTGACCGCTGCTGCCCGCACAATCCGAAGAAGCTGCACAAGGAAATTCAATCAGCTAACCGGCCGGTCACAAAAAACGAGACCGCAAGAAATAGGCGCGAGCTCAGCTTATATTTGGTGCGATTGATTTTGCTGCTACAATGAATCCTATTTATAGGCGTGCGACCTGATCCAGTCACCACCCTATGAGATAGAGTCACCACCCTTGATCGCGCGACCAGGACTGGTCAACCCGCGTGATCAGCAGAAGATCGCTCTGCGCTTTGTGAGCTCGCCGACTTCAACGACCAGGAGATCGCCACTCCTCCAAGAAGCCGCGCGATCATGACAACTCGCACGGTCATGATGCCCACCGCCAGTGTTTGCCAATACAAGACCTCCTCTAGAGACCGCAAACACTGCCAAGCCGACTAGGGCAATAGCCCGCCAAGTCGACTAAACACCAGTGACCGCATATACCAGCAGATCGTCGAAGGATCAGCTATGCGAACACAAAACGGGGACCACGCGACTAAGAATAACTTAGTCCGTCCGCACCAACAAGAACCCAGACAGCCACCAGACCGGACTGCCCCTTCCAGAAAACAAACCGCGCGGTTAACAGCTTAACCCGCACGGTATAAAAAACAGCATGCCACGCAATCTCAAAAAATAGACCACGCGGCCTCACCTCGGCACCTTGGACAGAGAGCGGCGGTCAGACCGAATAAGCCGCCGGCTAGACCGAATAGGTCAGACCACAGAAGGAGACCGCGAGCTCGCGCGGTAAGCAGACTGCGTGAACACCCCTCCAGACCGCCAACTTCCACTTAAACATTTTCAACAGAACTCGCCACACGGCGACTAGGGCCTTGTGGGGACTAGGGGGAATTCGCCACACGGCGATTAGGTCTAGTAGGACTTAGGGAGGAATTTGCCACATGGCGACTGGGTCAAGGGAGTAGATCTAGGGGGTGCTCGAGGCCTTTCTGGTGATAGATTGTCTAGAGCGGCTTGAGGCCGTATTTGGGGAGAGATCGACTAAAGCCAACCGGTTCGTGGGGATACGAGTCGGTATAGAAAACAAAAAGGGTTTTCATATTATTTGCTTCGATTTCTAGCGTCATTGAAATCAGATTTTGTAATCAATTTTATAAATGATAATCATGACTTTTCTTGTTTAATAAAATTGATTTCATTTCTAATTTCATTATCTCCTTACTTTTGATTTAACTTCGATCAAAATATCAAAAGATTTCTATTAAAGTTTAAAGTTATTAAAACCCTTATTCACCCCCCTATATTAGTGGGGAATAATGACGTCTAATGATCTCGCTTCTATTAGTGGGGAAAATTTTTATGAAGAGGAAAAATCACTTGCACCACCTTTATTCGAAGGAAGAAATTATAAAGGGTGGAAATTGTTAATGGAAAGGTTTATTAAAACATTATATATCAACGCATGGGATATAACAATAACAAGACCAGCGGACGAATCAAATAAACAAGAGCGTCACCTAAACGCAAAAGCTATGAACTATATTTTCTGTGCTTTATCTCAAGATATCTTCAAATTAATATATAGTTTTTCTAGTGCATACAAAGTATGGAAATTTCTTGAAGAAATGTATGATTCTCCTTCTACAGGTATGGAACAATCACAAGAACCGGAGAATATGCAAGCCTGCACAAGTCTTCAAGAATTCTCCTCTTATGACGGATCCATGAAGTGCACATCAAGTGAAAGAGATGCCAAAGAAGATACCAAAGAAACGATATGTTCAAATCGGGCCTCTCCCATAAGCAATGTAAGGAAATCAAATTCCATTTTGTGTACTTCTATCTCTACATTACAATTGCTTTAAACTACAAAGCGCTAAATTAAGAAATAAAAAAATGCTAATAAACATTTGCGCTTAGAAAATAAAAATTTAAAGGCAAAAATTAATGAACAATCAAATTCAAATATGTCTAGTTCTATCCATGGCTCCTTAGTTGAAAACACTACACCTTGTGTAGAATATAATGAATTAAAAGAAAAACACAAGGTACTTGAAAAGGAACTTCTTTTTATAAAAGAACAAAATGAAAGATTATGTTTAGAAAATTCATCCTTGAAAAATGATTGTGCTAAGTGTAAGGACTATAAAATTGAAATTGAAGAGATGGATGAAACATTTGATGAATATAGAAATAACTATCAAAATCATATTGATTCAATTGTTTTCACTCTTAAAAATAGCACAATCGCTTATAATAAAGCTAGACATAATTTAATGATTAAGAATAATGAATTAAAAACTAAAATCAACTTGCTTAAGGAAATCATAAAGAAAAATTCTCAACACATAAATCAACAATTTCAAGCAAATTCCAAAAACAAGTTAAATATAAATTCTCATAATATGTCTAAGCCTAATAAAGGAAATGAAAAATATCATATGTGTGAAAATGAAATTCCAAATCATTATCATTTACAACATCATCTTTATCCTAACATAAAGATAAACAAATTTCCTATAAATAATGTTTTACAAAATCATCATGGAAATTTGACAAATAAAAACAATATTAAACCAAGGTTTTAATGGCGGCCCAAAGTTAAAGATGAAACACAAACTCAAATAAAAAGGGCCCATTCAATCATATCTCCCCAAAAACAAACACATTGTATTTGGGTACCCAAAGGAACCATCACACCCGGTCCTCTTTGGATACCTAGATCTCTCTTTCATTAATATCCAATCCTTTGCATGAAGTAGAAATCAATTAAAAATGAAATATCAATTCTCTACTTCATGATATGCTTTATTTCCTCTTTGTTTTTATGTCTTTGAGCCATCATGATAAGATCACTTTATATAACTTGTGATATGATTTTTACATATTAAATCTAAATTCATTAATAAATCAAATTGAACACAATTGAATAAATAGTCATATTATTTTCAAGTGATCTAATTATCTTTTATTTTATTTCTATCCTTCTAGATCCATTTCCTATGAAAGTCATATATAAATTAAATCCTAAATTTATTATGTATTATTAAGACTAATGAAATAATTTTCGAAATGGATTTAAAAGATATTTTAGGGGTATTAGGCAAAATTTATAAAATGCACAAGTTTTGCTTAGGTATTTAATATATTTGCGTCATTTTGGTTACCCCTAGTATGTTTAATCATAATCATGTCAAATCGAAATAAAAAAATTGCAAAAATCATTTATGTTTAAATAAAGAATCTCAACTTTGTTGCTAGTGCCTGGTGTTAGGTTCTAACGCTGGCGGTAGCATAATTTTTCCTAAATCCTGATGTATCTAAAATATTATTTTCTAAAAAAATTATTGTATTACCTCTATTATCAATATGCTTTCATAAAACTATATATATATGATTTATTTAAGATTTCAAAAATCAAAGAGAAAATCTACAAAACCTTTTTAAATAACCAAAAATATTTTTCTCTTTATATTTATCTTCAGTTTTCACCTTATAATATTTCTCTCTAATAATTCAAAAAGGATGAATATGAATGTTCTTTAATAATATCTCATTTATATCATCATGAACAATCAATTATGAGTATATAATTCCTATGTGTTAAAATTCATGATCATGTATAATAATCTTGCCAATTCAATAGATCTTTTTAATTCAAATATTAAAAATCTACAAAAGATCCAATTGATTCCATCAAGCAGTTTGTGATCATGACCATTATATGAATCAATTATGTTTTGCATGTATCTCATTTATATGAAGATCGCAGAATCATCTTTATATCTAAAAGAATAAATTAACTAGAATCATCACTTCATTCTATGTCCAAAATTTGAATAACTAGGTTTGAATACATGCAACATTAATGAAATAAATCTTACGCCATAAAATTGTGATCAAACTCTTCTTTCTAGCATTATCAACTAATCAATACTATCTTTCATGCTAGTTATCTAATGATTCCATAATAAATCAATCTTAAAGAAAAACAATTGAAAGTTAAAATTCATAATAACTATGTTGCTTTAAAATCAAACATAATAAGAAATTAACCTCGCATAAAAGCCATAGTTTAATAATTGGTTCAATAAGACTAAAATCTCAGTATGTCCATGATCATTCAACCACATTATGTGTCGCAATATAGCGAGGGCATATGATTGTGTGCATTAGAAACCTAACCACTATGTCATGTCTTGTCCTTAACCGGGAAGGGTTCCAGTGGGGCCTTGCGAGGCACTGGGGGGAAAGAGTGCTGGGGTGAGCATTGTCTTTTGTATGCATATGGGATTAACACCCCAACCTACGACATGCGTGCAGCTCCTCATGCCCATCCATCACTTAGTACAAGGCTAGAGTGTAGACATGTTGTTAGGGTATCTTGATCTTAGACATACATATGTTGTATACATTGCATGAATATATATTTCACTTATTTACAATCATTTCACTCATGCATATTTGTGATCAAATATGTTATTTTATGTTTTTCATATTATCTATTTCTGAACTCTCATGCATGTGAAAAACACAAGTATTTTTGAAAGTGTACTGTGACACCTTAGGTTAGAATTTGGGGTTTTGGACATATTAGCTTAAACTTGGAAAATTCACATTTTTGTGTATGCATATGTCTGATTTCATTGCTGAACTTCATTGTCACAAATCTGCACAAATATATTCAAAAGCAAAATTCTGAAAAATTTCACATTTTCCCTAAAATTCTAGTTCTGTCACTACCACCAGGCGATAGCTGGGTACCGCTGGCGTTAGTGGTATTTCTGAATTTCCTGTTTTCTCTTTCATTTTTTTTATTTTATTTTATTTTTCAGTTCTTGTTATTTTCTTTTAAAATTCTAAAAACAAAAAAAACTATAAAACAAATCAAAATCCAACCATAAACATGCTTTGTTTTTCTATATATCAAAACCAACTACAAAATTGAAAAACCAATCAAAACAACAAAAACATGCTTTTTATTTGTTTTATTTTTATAAAAAACTTAAGATTTTTAAAAACTGATGTAATTTTCTATGTTTCAAGGATGATATGATTTATCTTGCCAAGTTTTATATACAATGTTTCATTCTCTAGTTCAAGTATCTTAATAACATTGTTTTTGTATCATGCCTTGATCATTATCTTATGTGTGCTCTGAAATTGATTATAGAAATCATGTGTAGTATTGCATAGCATGCCTCTATGTATGAGTAAATGGCTTATATTTGCAAATGATTTTTTTTCACTCACACCTTTTTGATATACTACATATGAATTTAATCTTCTCCTTCATGATTGTGTAGTGTAACAACTTAATATTACTGTTATGCATGCTTAGTTTTACCTACACCACAAGTAAAAATCTTTTTCATGCACCTATTTTTGAAGAATTGTGTCTTTCCAAAATCTTTTGTTTGCACATACAAGTGAATTCGGAGACCTTTGTCGTTAAGCACAAAAATTCAACTGAATAATTGACAAAGATAACTCCGCCAAGCACTACTCACCCTCCTGATAAGTCTTAATGAGCATTGTGAGGTTGAGCACCTTGGAGAGAATTGTAATGTGACTTGTTGCAAACATTTTCCTTTTACACTACTTCTTCTTGTACACCGAATCACAAATAACTAAAATTCGAAATAATAATTGTGATTCCCCAAGCACTACTTTGCACCCTGATAAGTCTTAATAAGCATTGTGTGTGCAGAGCACCTTGGTAGTTGTACTATTTTTCTATGTGCATTGAATAATTTATATAGCTTTGTGGGTAGAAGTAACTCTAAAAATGCTTTTTCAATAATATTGTGTTTATTCCATTATACATGTCATGTGTTTTGATTAATTCATATGTATACTTTTATCAAAAACACTATTTTGTACACATCATTATCACTTGTAAGCCTTCTACTCATGAGAATTGGAGTCTATTGCATATCTACATGTATTCTCTAAATTCTTAAGTAAATGCACTAGATAGCCTTGCATGATCAATACAATGTCTAAGTGTACTTGTTTTCTCAATTTAAAACATTGTATTCTTCCATCTTGACTTGATATCTTGTATCATGCTTACATTTTTTTCTGCTACGCCATGAGAACTCTGTATTGCATACCTTTCAAAACTAGTATATGGCTATGTTACAACTGAAATTATTTTGTGTACTTAAAATGCTACAACATCTATTTTGTTATGTCTAAAATTCTTAATCATAATGCTTCACAATTCATATATAGATGTTCACATCAAAAAGTATTTCGTCATGCTTTCCACCTCTTTACTACTTGTACGCTCGATCATGAATATGTTGTCCCAACAAGTGGTTTCTTTATGAACAATTCTTCACATTCCTTTCTTTTCTCTCCTATCTATTGTATTTTTCCTAAGCGTTTCACTCTTTATCATGATCATTCCCTCTCTACACAGTTATTGCACATTTTTTTGTTGAACTACCTCTCCACCCTCTTTTGATAATACCAAAAGGGGGAGAATAAATTTGAAAGAAATTAACATGTTTTGGGGAGTCAAGTTCATAGGAAGTTTTGTCGTAGGGGGAGCATTCATTTAGGGGGAGCATTTGCACATGTCTTAAATTTCAAGCTTATCTCTATTATAAACACAAATTCCTATCAATTGAATTATTTCTTTCTAAAGGGATTTGTTATTATCAAAAGGGGGAGTTTGTTGGAGCATGCTTTCCGCATCTCTTGGTTTGACAATAACAAATCCTATTGTATTTGATCATACTTGTTTTGTGTTTATAGTCTGCAGGATTCTGTGCTTTCAAATCTCCATGGAAATGTGTTTTGTTGTTGGTATCGCGTAGCGTTAGTACTAATGCTGGCGCTAACAACCGCTGAGAAGGAAACCAGCGTTCGACGAACTGGCATTCAACGAAATGAAACCTTCGTTCGACGAACTGAAAGCTCTGTTCGACGATCTGCTGAACAACCGCTGGCGCCAACAACAGCTGAGAAGAAACCGCTGAGAAGGAAACCTGCGTTCGACGAACTGGCATTCGACGAACTGGCATTCGACGAACTGGCGTTCGATGAAATGCTTATCACTACGTTCGACGAATTTGCGATCGACGAAAGCGAAATCCCGTTCGACAAAAATTTGATCAACAAAATTTGAGGCCGATTCGACAAACATGGGCCTGACAAAAAGAAATGTGCTCTACCGCAGAGCGTTAGCACTATCGCTGGTGCTAGCATAAATGGAACAATTGACAGAAATGAAATAGTGGAGAAAAAGGAATGTCGATGGGACGCTATTTTGGCAAGTACTATCGCGGCGCATTAAGTCAAACGCCCGGCGGTAGCTATTGGAAACTTCCCGTCTGTAGTTGATTGAGGAGCAGATTTGGAAGAAGATTATGGCTAAAGGAAGGATATCTCACTATCGCGGGGCGTTAGCGTTACCGCGGCACGCTTGTGTTTTGGCACTCAAAATGTTGCCTAAACTACCACGATATGTGTGCTTCATTGCCTAATGTAGATACCGCGGGGTGGTAGTACTACCGCAGGCGGTAGTGGCTGATTCTATAAAAAGATGCGCGCCTCCTCAGTTGTGGCTTGCTGATATATAAGGAATTGAAGCCATATATTCAGAGCACTCGTGAGAGCCTTCTCTAAGCAGCCCGAAGAACTCCGTCAACGTTCGTGAACGCAAAGAACTTGAAGACCAATACGATCACATCTACATCGACATCAAGTTCTACTTTTGAGGGAGTTTCAAGTTTTTGTTTTTACTTTCAAATTGTAACCTTTATATCTTTTGTTCGGTAGAGGAACTCACCACACGGCACAAGGGCCTTGCGGGGACTAGGGGAATTCGCCACACGACAACTAGGTCTAGATAGGACTTAGGGAGGAATTCACCACACGATGACTGGGTCTAGAGAGTAGATCTAGGGGGTGCTCGAGGCCTTTCTAGTGATAGATTGGCTAGAGCAGCTTGAGGCCGTATCTGGGGAGAGATCGTCTAAAGCCAACCAGTTCGTGGGGATATGAGTCAGTATAGAAAACAAAAAGGGTTTTCATATTATTCGCTTCGATTTCTAGCGTCATTGAAATTAGATTTTTTTAATCAATTTTATAAATGATAATCATGACTTTTCTTGTTTAATAAAATTGATTTCATTTCTAATTTTATTATCTCCTAACTTTTGATTTAACTTCGATCAAAATATCAAAAGTTTTCTAATAAAGTTTAAAGTTTTTAAAACCCTTATTCACCCCCCCCCCCCCCCCCTTCTAAGGCCGCCTACAGATCCAACAAGCCTCATTGGTAATCTGAAGACCCATGAGCTGGAACGAAAAATAAAGCTAAGGAATATCCAAGGGAGACCAAGAAGAAGGCTCTTGCACTGAAAGCATGCAAGGAAAAGGAAGTGGTAGAAGAGACTGATAATGAAGAGAGCCCTCTATGTTTGAGAGTTTAAGAAATTCTTGAGAAATCCAAAGAGTCAAGGAAAATTCAGAAATTTCCTGAAGAAGGGTGCTGAAGGAAAGAGGAGTTGGAATAAGCCATTTATGATGATGGAAAGTGAAGAAGAAAAGTCCATCCTGGAGTGCTTCCACTGTCACAAATCAGGACACATCAAGAGAGAGTGTCCAAAGTTTTTGAAGGAATAAAAAGAGAAGAAGAGTTGGGGCAAGGACAAGAAGAAGGTGTTGAAAGCGTCGACATAGGATGATACATTATCTGGCTAGTCAAGCACCTCTAGCTCGAGTAGTGAGGAGCAGGAGAATATGTGCCTTATGGGCACACACCAAAGTAAGTCTAACAGTGAATCTATTGTCCATAACGACACTAAGGTAACCCCTCCTACTTATGACAAACTATATGATTTATATGAAAATATGTGTAATAAGTTAGATGATTTACTGGATGAAAATAATCGTTTAAAGTCTGAAAACAAGCAAATGAAAAAGGATTTAAATGGTTTATTTAACGAACTAAAAAATGTGGAAAAGAGAAGATTGAATGACAAGAGTACACTCACTCATTGGCCACGATCAAAGAGCTAAAAGAAAGCCTCTCCAAGACTTCCTACTCAATCAAAACTCATACTAAAGAGAGGAAGGATTTGGAGAAAAAGCTTCAGATTTCTTTTGGCTGCATTGAAGATGGTAAAAAATAGTTTGCAAACCGGTGTGTGATGCTCGTCACAGAAAACACTGCTTTGAAAGCTAGGCTCCATGGCCTGAATTGTGCATCCAAAAAATTGGGATTGGCCAAAAATCACTGAATATGCTGCTGGGAGATTAGTGTCAGAAATCTGAAAAATTTGGGCTGGGATACAATAACGTATAGTTGCCGCAAAGCACTACGGCTACCGCAGGCATTAACCGCTCTCCAGCAAATAAGAAAAATCAAAATTCAAACAGAAAAATAAATCTGATAACTCTGGAAGCTCGTCTCCTTCCTCCAGCAAGAGCCCAACCAGAACACAAAGGGAGGCATCCACCGCTTACACCAAGTTTGTCAAATGCAAAAGGATTGGTCACATGTTTGGCTTATGCGTGAAGTAAGTTCTAAAGGAAGAAACAAAAATCTGAGTACCAAAGTCTTCTACCTACAAAATGATATTCACTTTCATCCTCATTTTAGGTGTGTTGGTAGGCTAATGACAAGGAGAACGTGTGGTACTCAGAATCTAGTGTTCAAAGCACATGACAGGAGATGAAGAAAATTCCTTAGCCTAGAGAAGAAGAAAGGAGGCATGGTGACCTTTGGAGACAATAACAAGGGAAGAATTCTAGGAGTCGGCATTATAAGTAATACATGCTTCTCAATTTCCATTAGTCAATTATGTGATAAGGGCTTAAACATGTTATTTGAAACCGCTACAAACACATGCAAATTTATAGATGCTAAAATGAATATTGTATTGCTGATCGCACCTAGAAAATATAATGTGCATACAATCATGTTTGATGACCTCTCTTCTTCTAATCTAAAGTGTTTAGTTGCGAAAAATGAGGAGCTAGAACTTTGGCATAGGACACTTGGACATTATGGAAGTAAACTTAAATTAAGCTATCAAAAGAAAAGCTAATTCGTGGTCTTCCACAACTAAATGGTAGTTTGACTTCTTTATGCACTTCATGCCAAAAGGGCAAGTTCACAAAATAATATTTTAAAAGCAAACTCAACACTACCACTTCTATACCACTATAGTTAATTCACATGGATCTTGTCAGTCCAATTAGTACGTATAGGCTCGGAGGTAAATGATATACATATGTTCTAATAGATGATTACCCTCGATTTTGTTGGACAATCTTTCTAGCTGTTATGTCTGATGCGTTTCATGAATTCCCCACCTTGTGTACTCGAATCCAAAATAAAATGGAATTAAAAATAAAATGCATAAGGTCAGATCATGGGGGAGAGTTTGAAAATGAAAAATTTACACATTTTTATAACAATCTAGGAATCAGACATGAGTTTTTTGCTCCACACACTCCACAGAAAAATGGAGTGGTGGAAAGGAAAAATGGGACACTACAAGAACTTGCACGAACCAAGTTAGCCGAGTACAGCTTACCTAGGTATTTTTGCACTTAAACAGTTAAACTGCATGCTATGTAATGAACCAGGCCATGCTTCGCCCAATCTTAAAGCGTACTCCATATGATTTATACTTTGACAAGAAACCTAGTGTGTCCTATTTCAATGTCTTCGGTTATCCATATTTCATTCTAAACACCAACGATTAATTAGGAAAATTTGATAAGAAATCCGATGTAGGCATCTTTTTAGGATACTCTGCCACTAGTCGTGCCTATAGGGTATATAATAAACAAACTTTGGTTGTTAAAGAATCGGTACATGAGCACTTTGATGAAAACACCCTAAAGTAAAACTCCAAATCAAATGAAGTTGATGATGATAAGCACCTGATAGGGGAGAAAAGTATTGAAAGAGAGGAAGAGGAAGATGGAATAAAAAATGATGAAGGGTATAAACCTCCAAGCACACTAAAATTTACGAAGCATTATCCACGAGGATTACTAATTGGATAACCTTCACGTGGGATAAGAACTCATCCAGCATTACATGAATCTTTCTCAAACATATGTTTTATATCTGAAATTGAATCCAAGAATATTTCTGAAGCATTAAATGATGAATCTTGGTTTATTATAATGAACGAGGAACTTAATCAATTTGAGCAGAATAAAATGTGGATGTTAGTTGACGTCCTAGTAACCATCTGGTCCTAGGATTAAAATGGATTTTAGGATAACAAGGAATATGACTAGGATAACAAGGAATATGACTAGGTTGGTTGCTCTGGGATACTCACAAATAGAGGGAATTGATTTCGAGGAGTCTTTTGCACCTATGCACGTCTTGAGTCCATTAGGATGTTTTTGGCATTTGCTAGTTTTAATTGAATTAAACTATATTGAGTGCATTTTAAAGTGATACATTAAAGAAGAGGTGTATTTTTGGAGAAACATCCTGATGATTTAGTTTGGGGGTTGTTAATGTGTTTGCACAACCTTTATGTGATGAGATTAGAATTAGGCGGATGTTTTCGAGTAGTTTCGCCAGTACTCTTACTTCGAGAAAGTAACTGTTATCCTATCGGAAGATAGAAGTAACAGTCTTTTCTTCTTTCAAAGTATTGACGATTACACCTCGGCTATGATGCCAAATTCTATTGAATTTTAAATAGCAAAGGAGAGTTTTGCAAGTTTTGGTTTTGAAAAGCTTTTGTTTAATTTATATCCAAACTAATCATATGATAAAGGCAAGTATACCTTATCGCGTGTAGTATAGGATATTTTGGTTTAGAAAATATCGAGGTCTTATATTTCCGCAGATCCTGTTGATTACTTCTACTTATAAGGAAGGAACTATTATTTTATTGGAGTAATATTTTGAGTTCATTTTATAAGGAACGATAATATGTGTATAGCTAGAGTTCTAAACGATGATGAAGATAGCGCCCGATGTCGAATTACCTTGAGACGAAAATAGTCTATTTTTTAAAAGTAAAAGATATGACTTTTCAAACATTAAAATGGCTTTGCCGTGGAGGTTCCATAAGTATGAACGCACCTCTCTTGAGGGTACACCCACCTAAGGTTAAGAGTATTCGACCAAACTCTCGTTCTTTAATCGAATTTCCATAATACTCGCTTTATGTTGTGAACCCCTCTATTGGGTTTTTATTTCCAATGAGACTTACCTCATCCTCTCTCGAGGGTAGAGCGCACTTCTCTTCACTCGGGAGTGATCAATCCATACGCATGAGCCTCTCGGCTAACTAGTTTATAGAAATGGAAATGAGTACCATATATCGACTATATGGCCTCACTCGACATTTTTCTCAGGTAAACCTTAAGCTCGTTAATTAATTTTTAGAAAAGAGATGTTTTAATTTTTAGAAAACCATTTATTTGTCCCAATGCTCTTCGACATCGTGCGCTAAAAAAAATTAGCCACTCATCGAAATGGAGATAAGTAATTAGAAAAGACATGTTAATATTTTAAGCGGATATGAACAGGAAAATTGAAAGACTTATTAAAATGCAGAAATAATATTCATCCTAACCATCTTAATCAAGCGCTAAAAAGTACTTAGCCTCTCATCCGGGATGGGGGTGGTAATAAAGAATTGAAATAAAGCTAAGTTGCAAAAAAGAAAAATACTATCTCATACACACACACACACACTCTACTTTTAAGAAAAAGATTGAATCAAAAGAAAGCGTTAAAAGAAAGAGATAAATAAAGCGTTAAGAAAAGCGATTAACTATTTTATGAAAGCTTTTAAATCTAAATTATGAAAGCGATAAATCAATGTTATGAATTCAATAAAATTAATCTCAAACACACACGCACTCTACTTGTAATTAAAAGCTAAATTACAAGAAAATAAAATCAATTCTCACACACACACACACATTTACATAAAATTAAAATGAAGATCCAAATGAGAAAAACATCATTTTATTTTCAAAACAAACATTACAATTAGGCTATGAAAGTAAACCTTACAAAAAAACTAAAACTTAAATGCATAAAAGAACTCACATACACTCAAAACAATTCAAACAAATACTAAAACACTTTCAAAATTTAGATGGAATTGCTTCAGCCGAGCCCCTCTATTTATAGGGAAAATTTTAAAAATGCACGCCCTCGGTCACGGGCATGACCGAGTTACCAAGGGCGTGACTTCTGCGCGTACTGGACGGATAGGATCAACCACTTTCTGGAAGCTTTTAACCGGCAAAATGGCTGCACACGGCAGTGACTTGAAGTGTCACAGGCGTGACCTTGGATGGTAGACATCAGGTTCAACTGGGGCATGACGCCTAGCGTGTACGCTGGCTTCTGGAAGGAATTAATGGGTCACAGCTTCTATCAAGGGCGTGACTTTGCAAATATCGACAGGAGCTGGTGCCAATCGACGGGACGAAAGGTCGATCGACGGGACGGGAGGAGGATCGATGAGAGGTGAATTTGATCAGAGTGTACATGGGCGTGACAATATAAATTGATGGGACAGGAATCCGATCGACGGGACCACAAGGCGATCGTTGGGACGGGATGTCGATCGAGCTGAAAATTGGCATTTTAAGATTTTAGAGCAAAAGTAAGAGAGATCCATACGGGATTAACATAAGTTCTAATTTTTGGCTATCATTTTATTTAATCATAAGAGATTGAAAAATAAAAATCCAGAGTATAAAGAGTTAAGTCCAAAATTATGCAATTGATTTAAGTAGAGAGAAATGTCTTAGCCAAAAGACTTCTTAATTAACCAAATAACAAGTAAAATTGCAATCATTAGTAAACGAGATTAGATCGAAATTATAAGAACCTTTTTTTAAAGAAATGTGAAAGAAAAATACAAGTTACTAATTATGCTCTCAAATGATTTTTTGAATTAAAACTAGATACAATAAATTTGGCTAAGGGAAAGGGGGTAGAAAGCTTTGGCAATAAGAAAAGCACTTGAATTAGGGGTGCTGGTTTTTATCCTTCCACCCCATTATTTTAGTTATCTTTGGTGCCCCCGTGTTTTACGAGGGAAAACTAAATCTTTTGTTTTTATTAACCCAATGCTTATGTTTACGAAATGAAATCTTATTCCCATTAACATAAGATCATTAAAATTTTTATTGGGTGCCTATGTTTACGGAATGAATTCTTATTCCCATTGACATAAGATATTTTTCTTCTTTTATTTTTTTTGCCATGCTAAATTGGTGTTTTAATATAAATGGGTTTTCAAGAGAAATTCTAGAATAATAAAAAAAAGGTTTGAGAGCAACCTTAGTAATTTGAACATTCTTAGATTCCTAAAGACATAAAGTAGGGATAATTGCAGTCTAAAGTTGTTTTACCAACATAATACACATGCCTCTATTTTAGCTAGTAGAAGTAGTGCTTGAAAACAAAGCCTCTATTTAAATTTGAAACACAAGATATTATTTACAACTTAACCCCGAATGTTTAAATCTATCTATCTTAGATAAACAAACAAATAGTAAAACTAGCGATTATGAAAAGCCACAAATAGGTATTCTCAAAACTAAATGCTTTAAGAATAAAAGTAAAGTACATGTTTATTATATTTTTTGGATTTTTCTAAGTTTGGTATTATAAGAAAAAAATAACAATTTTTTTTTTGAATTTTTCCAAGTTTATATTTATGTTTTTGGTTTTTTCATATTTTTCAAGTTTATATTTGCAGGAAGTAAGAAAGATAAAATGCAGAAATAATTAAAAAATATATATGTTTTTGAAATATATATGTTTTTGAAATATATATGTTTTTTGAAATATATTTTTTGTGGAGGTAAGAAAGGTAAAATGTAGAAATAATTACAAAATATATACGTTTTTGAAATAATTTTTGAAATATATATGTTTTTTTTGAAATATATTTTTGTGGAGGTTTTTTAAAGTGAATATTTACAAACTAAACTATATTTACCCTTTGTGTTTTTTTTGAAAATATTGTTTGAAATTTTTTTCTTTTTTGAAATGTTTTTTTTTTGTTTTTTTTATGTTTTCTTAATGAAAAATGGTAAAACACCCCTATACTTAAAACACAACATTGTCCCCAATGTTGTAATTTAAGTATGAAGAAGGGAAAATAAAAGTGTATAATGTACAAACAAAAAGAGGGAACAAAAAGGCTTCCCAGAATTAAAGCTGGCGGGGTTAGAAGAAACCCTACAAAAACATATAAAAAGCATAATAAAATATTAGATAAATATGAGGCGCATCCCAGAAGCGCTTTGTTTACCGTCGCGTAGCTTAACTAAACTAAAGAACATGGATCATCGTTTGATAGGGAGTGTTGCAATGAGGGATTAACATGCAGAGTAACTTCGTCGTCTCCGACCCGAAGGAGGAGTAGACCATTACTGACATCAATTAGCGCACGGGAGGTGGCGAGGAAGGGGCGACCGAGGATGATCGGCACCTCAGCGTCTTCCTCAATGTAGAGGATGACGAAGTCTACTGGAAAGATAAACTTATCTACCTGGAATAGAACATCCTCCACTACCCCTATTAGGTATTTTATCGAGTTATCCATGAGTTGGATACTCATCTTTGTCGGGTTTGGAATGCATAGATCGAGTTTGTTGAAAAGAGAAAAAGGCATCAAATTAATGCTGGTGCCCAAGTCCGCGAGAGCGTACTAGATTAACATATTGCCGAAGAGGCACGGGATGGAGAACCGTCCCGGGTCATTCAATTTTGGTGGCAATTTGTTAAGGAAAACAGCCGAGCATTCTGTGTTAAGGGAAATGTGTGAAACATCTTCGAGTCACTTTTTATTAGAAAGTAACTCTTTAAGATATTTCACGTAATTTGGCATTTGGGAGAGTGCCTCGCAGAAAGGAACGTGTATTTGAATTTGTTTGAA
Organism: Dactylorhiza incarnata; assembly: GCA_033032865.1. Classification (NCBI taxonomy): domain Eukaryota; kingdom Viridiplantae; phylum Streptophyta; class Magnoliopsida; order Asparagales; family Orchidaceae; genus Dactylorhiza; species Dactylorhiza incarnata. Next base: position 2,272,471 of record JAWHQI010000366.1, on the reverse strand, counting down.
AATGTGAAAGAATTTTTTGTATTCCTCATCTTTCCGCTCATTATTTAATTTTGAAGGATAAGGAAGAGGCGAGCAAGAAACGTTTGGCATAATCAAAAGACTCGGTGATTTACCTATAAAGGGAGAGGGTGTAGGGGTCGGTATCAAAATATGTACCAAAGGCTCAACCCATTTTGGGGAGGTTACCTCCTTGCCGCTACGAAGGTTTATGGCATTGGCAGATTCTTTAGGTTTGGCTTCGTATTCCCTGGTAGAGCTCCAAATGGTCGCTCGAAGACCATCTTTGCAAGCTGTCCAAACTGATTTTCCAAGTTTTTAATCGATTCGATAATATTTTTGATATTTGACTCGGTGGATGCAACGCATTTAGCAAAAATATCTTCCAGCGGAGAATGTTTAGGAGGTGGAGGCTAGAATCCGTGCGGAAATCCTTGTGGATTCACATTTGGGGGCCTCTGAGCATTGGTAGGATTGCTCCAGGAGAAATTTGGGTGGTTCCTTCAATCCAGATTATAATTATTACTATAAGGGTTGTTATATTTTGAGTTGATTTTATAAGGAACGATAATATGTGTATAGCTAAAGTTCTAAACGATGATGAATATAGCGCCCGATGTCGAATTACCTTGAGATGAAAATTGTCTATTTTTAAGTAAAAGATATGACTTTTCAAAACATTTAAACGGCTTGGCCGTGGAGGTTCCATAAGTATGAACGCACCTCTCTAGAGGGTACACCCACCTGAGATTAAGAGTATTCGACCGAACTCTCGAACTTTAATCGAATCTCAAGGGTAGAACGCACTTCTCTTCACCCATGAGCGATCAATCCATACGCATGAGCCTCTCGGCTAACTAGTGTATGGAAATGGAAATGAGAACCATACATCGATTATATGGTCTCACTCGACGTTTTTCTCAGGTAAACCTTAAGCTCGTTAATTAATTTTTAGAAAAGAGATGTTTTAATTTTTAGAAAACCATTTATTTGTCCCAATTCTCTTCGACATCGTGCTCTAAATGAAATTAGCCACTCATCTGAATGGAGACGGCATAAGTAATTAGAAAAGACATGTTAATATTTTAAGCGGATATGAGCGGGAAAATTTAAAGACTTATAAAAATGCAGAAATAATATCCGTCCCAACCATCTTAATCAAGCGCTAAAAAGTACTTAGCCTCTCATCCGGGATGGGGGTGGTAATAAAGACTTGAAATAAAGCTAAGTTACAAAAAAAGGAAAATTCTATCTCATACACACACGCACTCTACTTGTAATAAAAAGACTGAATCAAAAGAAACCGTTAAAAGAAAGCGATAAATAAAGCGTTAAGAAAAGCGATAAACTATTTTATGAAAGCTTTTAAATCTAAATTATGAAAGCGATAAATCTAAGTTATGAAAGCAATAAAATTAATCTCATACACACATGCACTCTACTTGTAATTAAAACCTAAATTAAAAGAAAATAAAATCTATTCTCATACACACACACTTACATAAAATTAAAATAATGATCTAAATGAGAAAAACAACATTTTATTTTCAAAACAAACATTACAACTAGGCTATGAAATTAAAACTTACAAAAGAACTAAAACTTAAAAGCAGTTGAACGACGGGACGGGAGGTCGATCGATGAGAGGTGAAGTTGATCGCAGTGTACACGGGTGTGACCATGTAGATTGACGGGATGGCAAGCCGATCGATAGGACCACAAGCCGATCGACGGGATGGGATGTCGATTGAGTTGAAAATTGGCATTTTAAGATTACATGCCCTTGGTCACGGGCGTGACTCAAGGTCACGGGCGTGACCCAGGGCGTGACTTAACAAAAAATTGCAAAAATGCTGAACAACATAAAAAGCTAAGTTTGTAAGGAAAATAATAAAACAAGCAAGTTATTCATTAATTTACATAAAATAATTACAATATTACTTAAAATTATACTAAAAACTATACTACAAATACGTGTATTTTATTACTCATCAAATACCCCGCATACTTAAGCTTTTGCTATTCCAGAGCAAAAGTAAGAGAGATCCATACGAGATTAACATAAGTTCTAATTTTTTGCTATCGTTTCATTATCATAAGAGACTGAAAAATAAAAATCTGGAGTATAAAGAGTTAAGTCCTAAATTATGCAATTGATTTAAGTAGAGAGAAATGTCTTAGCCAAAAGACTTCTTAATTAACCAAATAGCAAGCAAAATTGCAGTCATTAGTAAATGAGATTAGATCGAAATTATAAGAACCTTTGTTTAAAGAAATGTGAAGGAAAAATACAAGTTACTAATTATGCTCTCAAATGATTTTTTGAATTAAAACTAGATATAATAAATTTGGCTAAGGGAAAGGGGGTAGAAAGCTTTGGCAATAAGAATAGTACTTGAATTAGGGGTGATGGTTTTTATCCTTCCACCCCTTCTTTTTAGTTTTCTTTGGTTCCCCCATGGTTTATGAGGGAAAACTAAATCATTTGTTTTTATTCACCCAATGCTTATGTTTACGGAATGAAATCTTATTCCCATTGACATAAGATCATTTAAATTTTTATTGGGTGCATATGTTTATGGAATGAATCCTTATTACCATTGACAAAATATCTTTTTCTTCTTTTATTTTTTTGCCATGCTAAATTGGTGCATATAAGGGGTTTTCAAGAGAAAATCTAGAATAATAAAAAAATGGTTCGAGAGCAACCTTAGTAATTTGAACATTCCTAGATTCCTAAAGACATAAAGTAAGGATAATTGCAGTCTAAAGTTGTTTTGCCAACATAATACACATGCATCTATTTTAGCTAGTAGAAGTAGTGCTTGAAAAAAAGCCTCTATTTAAATTTGAAACACAAGATATTCTGTAAAACTTTACCCCGAACGTTCAAATCTATCGATCTTAGATAAATAAACAAATAGTAAAACTAACGACTATGAAAAGCCACAAATAAATATTCTCGAAACTAAATGCTTTAAGATTAAAAGTAAAGTAGGGGTTTATTATATTTTTGTATTTATCTAAGTTTGGTATTATAAAAAACTAACAATTTTTTGTTTGAAAATTTGTGGGTTTTGCAAATGTTTTTTTTTTGTTTTCCAAGTTTATATTTATGTTTTTGGTTTTCTTGTATTTTTCAAGTATATATTTACAGGAAGTAAGAAAGATAAAATGCAGAAATAATTACAAAATATATATGTTTTTCAAATATATATGTTTTTGAAATATATATGTTTTTTGAAATATATTTTTTGTGGAGGTAAGAAAGATAAAATGCAGAAATAATTACAAAATATATATGTTTTTGAAATATTTTTTTGAAATATATATGTTTTTTGAAATATATTTTTTGTGGATGTTTTTTAAAGCGTATATTTGAAACTAAACTATATTTACCCTTTGTGTTTTTTTTAAATATTGTTTGAAATTTTTTCCTTTTTTGAAATGTTTTGTTTTTTTATATGTTTTTTTAATGAAAAGTGGTAAAACACCCCCATACTTACAACTCAACATTGTCCCCAATATTGTAATTTAAGTATGAAGAAGGAAAAATGAAAGTGCAGTATGTACAAACAAAAAGAGGGAGCAAAAAGGCTTCCCTGAATTAAAGCTGGCGGGGGCAGAAGAAACCCTGCGAAAACATATAAAAAGCATAATAAAATATTAGATAAATATGGGGTGCCTCCCACAAGCGCTTTGTTTACCGTTGTGTAGCTTGACTAAACTAAAGAACGGGGATCATCGTTTGATAGGGAGTGCTGCAATGAGGGATTAACGTACAGAGTAACTTTGTCGTCTTTGACCCGAAGGAGGAGTAGACCATTACTGACATCAATTAGCGCACTTGAGGTGGCAAGGAAGAGGCGACCGAGGATGACAGGCACCTCAGCGTCTTCCTATATGTCGAGGATGATGAAGTCTACTAGGAAGATAAACTTGTCAACCTGGACCGGAACATCCTCCACTACTCCTATTGGGTATTTTATCGAGTTATCCATGAGATGGATACTCATCTTTGTCGGGTTTGGAACGCCTAAATCGAGTTTGTTGAAAAGAGAAAAAGACATCAAATTGATGTTGACACCCAAGTCCACGAGAGAGTACTTGATTAACATATTGCCGAAGAGGCACGGGATGGAGAACCGTCCCGGGTCGTTCAATTTTGGCGGCAATTTGTTAAGGAAAACAGCCGAGCATTCTGTGTTACGGGAAACACGCGAAACATCTTCGAGACGCTTTTTATTAGAAAGCAACTCTTTAAGATATTTCGTGTAAATCAGCATTTGGGAGAGTGCCTCGCAGAAAGGAACATGTATTTGAATTTGTTTGAAAATTTGTAAGAATTTTTTGTGTTACTCATCTTTCCGCTGATTATTTAATTTTGAAGGATAAGGAAGAGGAGAGCAAGAAACGTTCGGCACAATCAGAAGTCTCAGTTATTTATGTATAGAGGGAGAGGGTGTAGGGGTCGGTGTCAAAATATGTACCTTAGGCTCAACCCATTTTGGGGAGGTTACCTCCTTGCCGCTGCGAAGGTTTATGGTGTTGGCAGCTTCTCTGGGGTTCAGCTCCGTATTCCCTGGTAGAGCTCCATATGACTGCTTGGAGACCATCTTTGCAAGCTGTCCAACCTGATATTCCAAGTTTTTAATCGATCTGATAATATTCTGGATATTTGACTCGGTGGACGCAATGTATTTAGCAAAAATATCTTCGAGCGGAGAATGTTTAGGAGGTGGTGGCTGGAATCTGTGCGGAAATCCTTGAGGATTCACATTTTGGGGCCTCTGAGCATTGGTAGAATTACTCCAGGAGAAATTTGGGTGGTTCCTCCAACCCGGATTATAATTATTACTATAAGTGTTGTTATTAGGGTTGAAGTAGGGCCGAACTGGGTTGCCTAAGTAATCTACGGTTTCTTTGACTAAATTATTATTATTATTTGGAGCCCAAGCAGAAGTGGAGGAGGAAGCAGTCATATCCGCTACTTGCTTGCTTAGCCGTGATGAGTCTAATATTTAAAGTGTTTTATGGACTCATTTGGGCTAGTTTTCACTCGTTTGCACTACACTTTTAGTCCTGAATTGCTTAAATTCTACTCGTACACGCTTTCACTTTAAGTGCAATGTTTTGGCCCATTGTGGTGTACAATTGCGCGATTTATTGTTGGGGGTAAGCACATTGTGCTCCCCATTCATTTTTTGCTATTATGCTTGTGCTGAAGGTGTGTTCCCAGCATTTGGATTTGTTGTGCAGGAGGGCAGATCTCTATTTTGCCAAGATTTCATATCTGCATGAATCGCACGGTCATGCGTTTCCTAGACGCACGATCGGTGCGACAGTGCTCTTTCATCTGCGGCTCAGAATGGTGGTATGTCCATGATCGTGCAATTTGTTCACGCACGGGTAGTTCGCCCGTGCGAGAAGGAAACACACGATCTCCTATTGTGAGCCAATTTTTCAAGCCGTCTGGATTTGCCCGTGCATTTTTACACACGGTCGGTTTCGACCATGCGTGAGTAAAATCACACGGGCGATCTGCTTCATCTTCCTGGGCTTTCTGTACATTTAATATCATGCGATCCACGCACGGTCATGCGTTCAATCGTGCGTGCCTATTTTTTTGATTTTTCTCTATAAAAGCCACAAATTTCAACCTAACGGGACACCCCGATTTTATTCCACCATTTCCGCCGCAAGGGGAGCTCCAACTCCATTTTTCTTCCGCCTTCCATGAGGGCTTTTCCCTAGGCCACTTCCATCATCCAAGTGCTTCAAGGAGAGGATTCCACCTCCATCTTCTTCGCCAAGCAAGAGTTCTTTGCATCGGATGTGACGGGATTGTATTTTACCGGAGAAGACATGTCCATTGGGAGGAAGTGACAACCCTCTTCTACCCCGGATGATAGTTGGGACCGAGCTAGGATGCAGATTGACAACCCGGTGATTCCTACCGGGAATCTACAACAAGCCTCCAGAATCGTTCGTATCTCTTGCCTTTTTCTCTAACTTGTGTTGATGTATATGAATGCAATCTTCATTATTTGATGATGTGGCACATGTAAACCTTGCTTTGTAGTGTTTATTTCATGTCTATGTGAAATTACTCTTTTGTTTATATGTGTGTATGAGGTGAGACGATTCTGCCCCACTCCATTCCACTCTACAAACCCGCCATTCCATTTTGTGTGCCTACTCTTCCATCCGCCAAGCTAAGCGATGCTAATGGCCCGTATAATCCACCTCGACTCTGCCAGTGTGAACCACTCCCTCCGCTTGCCTACTCGTCCATCCACGTAGCAAATCAGTGCATAGCAGCCTGCATAGTTTCCATCCGCCCGACGAAGCAGTGCATAGCGGCCTGCATAGTAATAATTAGTTTCTTTTCTTTTATTTTCCACAATCCAATCCAAACCTTCCACAATCCATCCGACCTAAAAGACTTCGTTCTCAAGTTCTTCCTCAAAAGTAAAGTCCACCTTACTGTGTTCCTTAGAGATTCGATATTTGGGGATTCACTCCCACATTTTATATTACTTGAACGATCAGTAGACTGTAGTTTCGTGTCGCAGTCTCGCTCCCGCCTACAGCGGCGTGTGTAGATTTGCGCATCAAGTTTTTGGCGTTGTTGCTGGGGAACATAGTCGTGTGAGTTTCTGGAGAGGGGGAGTTGAGAGGTAGAAGTTATTCCATTTGTAGATTGAATCTTTTTGTTTTGTTTCATATTCTGTTTTTCGTGTTTTAAATTAAGCTGTCTTATTAATTTATTGTTAGGTGTAGTGTTTTGCACAATTGTGATTTTCTATTGAAACTTGGTATCTTCACAATGTGGGCTGCATTTAATGTCCATTGTCGTTGGTGTGGAGAAATTTCCCTCGATAGTCATAAATGCCCAATTGGAGATGGTGGGCATAATTCTCGTGGCCCAGTGTATGGAGCACAATTCTCCTACGACCCATCATACCCCGTGCCCAAGTCTTATGGCCACTCAGCCTTGTCGCATATACCATTTTTTATTCCTCTCTAGCCCTGCAAGTGTTGGAACATGGTCTTCCGCATCTCCTAGGTTTGAGAATAACAAATCCTATGTGTATTTGATCTTGTGTGTTTAAGTGTGCAGGATAACAAAGTCCGCATGACTCAAGGATTACATAGGAAGGTTGCCCCCAAAGTTGAGCCATCAAATCCAAAACTCCTACTAGCGCCGGCGGTAGTCCTAGCGCAGGCGCTAGCTGTCGTTCGACGAACTGTAAGAGGCGCTCGACGAAATGCTCATAACTGCGTTCGAAGAAAATTCGCTTGTCGAACTGTTAGCTGCGTTCGACGAAATTTTGATCGACGAAATGTTTGCTCAAGCAAAATTTCGGGAGTACTTATAGAAGGAGATAGCGCCTGGCGGTATCCGATAGCGCAGGCGATAGCGCGGAGCACAGTAGGCAAGAGAGAAATGTTTCCTCGGATTGAAGATTCTGCCGCGCAGAATATGTCCTAAAATGGGATAGCGCCGGCGGTAGCACTAGCGCATGCGCTAGCGCTGTGGCTATAAAAAGGACCCCTCTTCTCTCGTTTCAGAGAGACATCAGAGAGAGAGAGAGAGATTGAGTGCTAGAATTCCATAGGCTGTCTTGGCTGAAAGTTGATGTCCTACCAAAGTTCTGCAAACTTCTGAAGGAGAATCTCATCACGCCGGATCCAAACAAAGTCCGCTTCTACAATGCTTATTCTACAGCGGATCCTCATCTCCAACTTTAGAAGTTCATCAAGAGGGAGTTTTAATTATTTCCATTTCTTATCTCTTGTAAAGGGTTAGTGAAATCGCCTCGTGTTGGCGACTAGGTCTGGGTAGGACTTAGGGCAGAAACTCGCCTCGTGTTAGCGACTAGATCTAGGCTAGGTCTAGGGGGTGCTTGAGGCCATATCCGGGGAAGGGTTGGCTAGAGCGGCTTGAGGCCGAATTCGGGGAGGATAGGCTAGGGCCACCGGTTTGTGGGGATGCGAGTCGGGATAGAAAACAAAAAGAGTCTACTATTCATCGCCACCGATTTCTAGCGTTATAGAAATCAACTTTTGTAAAACCCTATTTGATATTAATAAAGCATGTCTCTACTTTATTTCAGTCATTTTACTTGACTTCTTATTATCTTAATCTCGCATTATTTCAAAGCTTTTTGAAATATAATATAAGTTTTTAAAAACCCTTATTCACCCCCCCCCCCCCCCCCCTCTAAGGGCGCCTACCGATCCAACAAGTGGTATCAGAGCGATTTTATTCCAATCGGCTTAAAGACGGGAATAATGGCATCTCATGATCTTGCTTTTCTGGAGGGTCAAGGGGTTAGTTGACCACCTCTCTTTATTGGGTCAGATTTTAACTACTGGAAAAATCGAATGATGCGTTTTCTTATGACCATGGATGTAGAAGTATGGAACATGGTAGAAGTTCGGTACTCTCCTCCTACAACTGTAGTGGGAGAGGCGACATTACTAAAACCTAAAGATAAATGGGATGATAACGATAAACTAAGGTGTAAAAATAATGCTAAAGCAATGAACGCTTTATATTGCACTTTAAATGGGACTGAGTTTAATAGAATTTCTGCATGCATAACTGCTTATGATATTTGGAATCAATTGGAAGTTACTCATGAAGGTACATCGCAGGTGAAAGATGCAAAGCTATTCCAATTGGAATCTGAATATGAAAAATTCAGGATGGATACCGAAGAGGACATCAACTCGATGTACACTCGCTTCACCAAGATCGTCAACGCTTCATAGGCACTTGGAAAGACCTACTCAGACGAGGACTTGGTGAGGAAAATTCTTCGCTCCTTACCTCCAAGGTTCAATCCAAAGGTGACAGCCATCTCAAAGTCACACAACTTAAGAACTCTCTAGATCAAGAACCTTATTGGGAATCTCAAAACCCATGAGGTAGAACTCTAGATTCAACACGATGAATACAACAAAGAGCCAAAGAAAAAGGCGCTAGCACTAAAATCAAAGAAGGAGAGCATCGAAGATGATTATGAAGATGAAGAAGGCCTCCTGGTGAAGAACTTCAAGAAGTTCATCAGGAATCCGGAAAGAAGGAACACATTCTGAAAATACTTCCAAAAGGATACTCGACGAAAAGGATCTTCCTCTTCATCAAGGAAAGAAAAAAGGAAGCGAAGATGAAGAAGAAAGACCACCACCAGAGTGCTACCACTGCAGAAAGATCGGGCACATTCGGAGCCAGTGCCCAAAGTATCAAAAGGAGCAAAAAGAACAATACAAATCAAAAGAGAAAAAGAAAGTACTGAAAGCCGCAACTTGGGATGATTCTTCCTCTGAAGAGTCAAACAATTCTGAGTCAAGTAGCGAGGAGGAAGAAAACTTATGCTTGATGGCAAAAGGCAACGATGAAGACACCAGTGTTCTTAGCGACACTGAGGTAACTCCTCCTACTTTCGAAGAACTCTATGATGAATTTGTTCTAACTTGCAAATCCTATGATCAAAGTATAAAAGATAATATTATATTAAATCATGACAATGAATCTATTATCAAAGAAAATCATAAGCTCACAAAAAAAGTGATTTCCCTTGAAAAGAGAAAGGTTTCATGTCAAGAGTGTGAACACTCTTTATTTAAGACAAAAGAACTTGAAGTTTCTCTTTCTAAGGCCCTCTCACAAAACAAAACTATTGCAAAAGAAAAGGGGGACTTAGAGAGAAAACTAAAAACCTCTCTTTTACAAATTGAAAATAACAAAAAGGGATTTGAAAATAAATGTGTTATGATTGTACAAGAAAATACATTTCTTAAAAAACAAAATCATGACCACAATATTGCCATACAAAAATTCGGGATTGGTCAAAAATCCTTGGATATGATTTTGGGAAACCAATGTTATGGTTCTGGAAAATTTGGGGTCGGATATAAAAGTGAACCCTACCGCCCAGCACTAGCCACTAACGCCGGCGGTAGCTCAACTGTTAAAAAATCTTCTTCTTTTTCTAATGTTCAATCATCATCCAGCAAGAGCAATGTAGAAACTCAAAAAAGGGTCTCAACCCCCTTTATTTCGTTTGCTAATTGTCTTAAGTTTGGACACACGTCTAGCTCTTGCAGGAATATAAAACAACGATCATTAAAACAAATCTGGGTACCTAAGAAATCCACTTACTCTATGGGTGGTACCTCTTGGGTATCTGGATCTTTACTCTCATCTTCTCTCTAGATTTGCAGGAAGGCTAAGGAAATGCAGGACGTGTGGTACTTGGACTCAGGCTGCTCCAAGCACATGACGAGCAACAAAGCAAAATTCCTTAGCTTAGAAAAGAAGAAAGGAGGGATCGTAATGTTTGGTGATAACGGTAAAGGAAGGATCATGGGAGTTGGTACAGTGGGTAACGAATCCTTTCTTATCTCAAATGTTCTTTATGTAAAATGATTAAAACATAACTTAATATCTATAAGTCAACTGTGTGATAAAGGATTAGACGTATTATTTGAATCATCCACTAATCTTTGCAAAATAGTTAATCCTAAAACAAAAGATGAGTTACTAACTGCACCTAGAATTCACAATGTTTACATAGTTTCATTTCATGATCTTTCCAAATCATCTATAAAATGTTTTATAACCAAAAATGATGAATTATAACTATGGCATAGACGTTTAGGTCACGCTAGTACAAAGCTTATTTTAAAACTAGCAAAAAGGGAATTGATTAGAGGATTGCCTAAGTTAAATGGAAATTTATCTTCACTATGTTCTCCATGCCAAAAAGGTAAATTTACAAAATCACCATTTAAAAGCAAAAAAAAATTTCTACTTCAAAACAATTGCAATTAATTCATATGGATCTCTTTGGTCCCGTTAACACCGCAAGTCTTGGTGGTAAAATATACACTTTCGTTCTAATAGATGATTTCTCAAGATATTGCTGGACTTTATTTCTCTCTTCCAAATCTGATGCGTTTTGCGAATTCTCAAAATTATGTACTCGTATTCAAAATGAACTAGATTTAAAAATAAAATGCATTCGCTCAGATCATGAAGGTGAATTTGAAAATGAAAATTTTAAATCTTTTTGTAAAATGTTAGGTATTAAGCATGAGTTCTCCGCTCCACGCACACCTCAAAAAAACGGTGTTGTTGAACGGAAAAATAGGACAATCCAAGAACTAGCACGGACCATGTTATCTGAATATAAATTACCTAAGTCTTTTTGGGCCGAAGCCGTATGCACATCATGCTATGTAATGAATAGAGTCATGCTTCGCCCATCACTAAATCTCACACCGTATGAACTATATTATCAAAAGAAACCTAACGTATCGTATTTTAAAGTATTTGGATGTAAATATTTTATTCTTAATACAAAAGATTCTTTAGGAAAATTTGATGAGAAATTTGATGAAGGAATATTTCTTGGATATTCTTCAACCAGTAAAGCCTATAGAATATTTAACAAAAGAACGAGTAAGGTTGAAGAGTCTATTAATGTTAAATTTGATGAGTTTATTCCATGTGCAGAGAAGCTTCCTACAGGTACAAATGATGAACCTTTGCCATCTTTGGAGCACGACAAAGAGGAACCGTCCAAAGAAGAGGAGGAGAAGTCCAAGGAAGATGAATATGTACCTCCAAGCATTTTGAACTTCTCAAAAAATCATCCAAAAGAACTAGTCATTGGGGAACCTTCTACTGGGGTAAGAACTCGATCCTCTCTTCATAAAACATTTTCAAATATTTGCTTTGTTTCCGAAATTGAACCTAAAAACGTTTCCACCGCTTTAAATGACAAATTTTGGTTTTTGGCTATGAATGAAGAGTTAGGTCAATTTGAAAGAAATAAAGTTTGGAATCTAGTAGATAGACCATCTAATCATCCAATTATCGGCGTAAAATGGATCTTTAAAAATAAATTAGATGGTGGATCTAGGATTATAAGAAATAAAGCACGCTTTGTTGCTCAAGGTTATTCTCAAATCGAGGGGGTAGATTTTGAAGAAACTTTTGCACCCGTTGCTCGCTTAGAATCTATAAGAATGTTTTTGGCATTTGCGAGTTTTAAAAGAATAAAATTATTTCAAATGGATGTTAAAAGTGCCTTTTTAAATGGGTTTATAAAAGAAGAAGTTTATGTAGAACAACCCCCCGGTTTCATAAATGAAAAATTCCCTAATCATGTTTACAAATTAGAAAAAGTGCTCTATGGTTTAAAACAAGCGCCCCGTGCATGGTATGATCGACTTACATCGTTTTTGTTAAAGCACGGTTATGTTATGGGAAGTGCCGACAACACACTCTTCATTAAGCATAATAATAACGATCTAATTATTTTACAAATATATGTTGATGATATCATTTTTGGAACCACTAATGAAGAGTTGTGTAATGAAGTAGTCTTAGTAATGAAAAATGGAATTTGAAATGAGTCTTGTAGGAGAACTATCATATTTTCTTGGTTTTCAAATCTCACAACGAACTGATGGTATCTTTATTTGCCAAACAAAATATGTTCACGATATGCTTAAATGATTTGGATTTGAAAATCTTAAACAAGCTTCTACTCCTATGAGTGCTTCTTTAAAACTAGGAAAAGATGAATCTGGAATTTCCATTGATCAAACGTTATATAGAGGAATGATAGGATCTCTTCTTTACTTAAGTGCATCTAAATGAGATATAATGTTTGCCGTATGTTTATGTGCTCGCTTTCAAGCCAATCCAAAATAATCCCATTTAAAAGCAGTAAAACGTATTTTTCGTTATCTATTAGGGTCATCTAAATTAGGATTATGGTACCCACACAATGATTCATTCACACTCCACGGCTATTCCGATTCAGACTACGCCAGGTGTTTACTAGATCGAAAAAGCACTAGCGGTACTTGTCACTTTTTAGGACCCTCTTTAGTTGCTTGGTCTAGTAGGAAACAATCTTCGGTTGCACTCTCCACCACGGAGGCCGAATATATCGCACTTGGTAGTTGTTGTGCACAAGCATTATGGATGAGCCAAACACAAGAGGATTTTGGATTTCATCTCAAAAATATTGATCTTAAATGTGACAACAAAAGTGCAATAGACCTCACATATAATCTCGTACATCATTCTAGATCCAAACACATCGATGTTCGTCATCATTTCATTAGGGATCACATTAAGAAAGAGCATGTAAAAGTAAGCTTCATTGGCACGAACTCTAAACTCGCTGACATATTTACTAAACCTCTTCCCGATGCAAGATTTTGTTTATTACGACTTGAGTTAGGTGTCCTAGATCTTTCGAGTTAAAACACATTCACAAACGCAATTTTGTAATTTTTAACCATTGAAAACATCTCTTAAAATTCTGAAATTTCAGCATGAAAGTAATATTAGGACACTTAATCAAGATCAACAATTAAAAATTTCAAAATCATAAAAAACTGTGCACTATTTCCCGTGCTAGCGCTAACGCCGACGCTAGAGTACTTATTCGCTTTTCTGTATTTTTAAAATTTTGAAAAATTCCTAAAAATATATTAATCTATATGTACTATTTATTTTTGCACTTCTGATTATATTTCATTTTTATAAAATCAAATACAAAAATACAAAAGCCAAATTACAAAAAAAATGTTATGCCTTTTTTGTTTAAAGTCTATGTTTATGCAAAAAACAAATACAAAAATAAAAAAGCAAAATTACAAAAAAAATATGTTTTGCCTTTTTGTTTAAAGTCTATTTTTTATCCAAAAATCAAATACAAAAATACAAAAGCCAAATTACAAAAAATATATATATGTTTTGCCTTTTTGTTTTTGACATTTGTTAAAGTCTATTTTTTTGGCAAAAATCAAACGCAAAAATATAAAACATTAAAACTATAAAAAAAACTGTATGGATTTTCCTATGAAAATCAAGCACGATTTAATCTATTCTTTAGAACTTCTATAATGTTGCAATTTATCTTTTCAAAACTCTTTGAACATTGTTTTCATCATGCTTTGATATATCTAGTAATATGTGCATCAATTGTCTTATAAAAGTTGTGTAGAACTAAGCTTAGCATGCCTCTAAGTATGAGTAAATGTTTTATGTTTGATAATGATCTTTATTCACTCACTTATTTTGGCATTGTCTACATATGTGTTTAATCTAAGAATGCTTGTGTATGTTGTGTATTAGTACAATGAATTAAAATTGCACAAGTATCTTACCTACACTCCTTTATTTGCACTTTTAAAAGTTAAGAAAAGTGGTTATGTTTTTCATAAATTATATTGGTTTGCAAAACAAGTGTATTCGGAGAACTTTGTACAAAACAAAAATCATAAAATAAAGTGACAAAGATGACTCCACCAAGCACTACTTGGACCTCCTGATAAGTCTTGATAAGCGTTGTGAGGTTGAGCACCTTGGAAAGAATAGTAAAGTATCTTGTGCAAATCAAATCTTTCTTTCAAAATAAAAACCACATACTCTTAAGTACACCAGATCACTAGTCTCAACATTAAAAATAAAATATGTGATCCCCCAAGCACTACTTTGCACCCTGATAAGTCTTAATGAGCATTGTGTGTGCAAAGCACCTTGGTAGTTGTATATTTTTGTTTGTGCATTGAAATGTGTGGAAGTGAAATTATTTGTGTTTTATTGTGCTCTTACTTTACATATTTCTTGTATTTTTGATTAAACATTTGTTTACTCTACTCAAAAATACACTTATGTGCACATCATTATCTTCCATAACACTTCTTCTCATGAGTATTGGATCCTAATGCAAATTCTATACTACTCTTTATTTATGAAATGCACTAGATAACCTAACATGCTTTCTACAATGTTTAGTATGTTTTGAAATTGTGAATTAACATAACATTATAGTACTCTCTTTTTGGTAACATTATTTCATGCTTGGTTACTTTATTATTGAATTTAAAGATTTTACTTGAACAATGATTTACAAAACATCTTCTTTATAAAATTGAACTCATATAACTGTTATGAATCATCATGTCTTACAAAAGATGTTTGATTGTATTTTTTTTAAGTCTTCCGCAACTTTACATTTACCTTGTATTTGTTTATGCTACAAACTCTGATTTATGAAAATATTAGATACTCAAAACTCTGATCTATTCCAATGAAAATTATTCTAAAAACTCCTTATCATTTTCTTCTCTATACAAGCTTGATCATGCCTTTATCTTATTATCAACTTTTAAGTGGTGTCTCCTTACCAACGTTTGCTAATAACA
This sequence comes from Dactylorhiza incarnata, assembly GCA_033032865.1. Taxonomy (NCBI): domain Eukaryota; kingdom Viridiplantae; phylum Streptophyta; class Magnoliopsida; order Asparagales; family Orchidaceae; genus Dactylorhiza; species Dactylorhiza incarnata. The sequence continues at coordinate 2,257,228 of JAWHQI010000366.1, read as the reverse complement.
AAAGGGGGAGAACTAACATAATAAATATAATCTGCTATCAAAATAAAAAACTAACATGCTTAATTAAGATGATAGCTTACATATTATGGGAGCATTCACTTAGGGGGAGCATGTATTTAGGGGGAGCAATTCTAAATGCTAAAATCGATAATTATCCTAAGTCAACACTCTCACACACACACAAGTAAGTTTCATCATGCTTATATATTAATGCTCTGATGTATCATTAATGGATTTGATATTATCAAAAGGGGGAGTTTGTTGGAACACGGTCTTCCGCATCTCCTAGGTTTGAGAATAACAAATCCTATGTGTATTTGATATTGTGTGTTTAAGTGTGCAGGATAACAAAGTCCACATGACTCAAGGATTACATAAGAAGGTTGCCCCCAAAGTTGAGCCATCAAATCCAAAACTCCTACTAGCGCCGGCGGTAGTCCTAGCGTAGGCGCTAGCTGTCGTTCGATGAACTTTAAGCGGCGCTCGAAGAAATGCTCATAACTGCGTTCGACGAAAATTCACTCGACGAACTGTTAGCTGCGTTCGACGAAATTTCGATCGACGAAATGTTTTCTTAAGCTAAATTCAGGGAGTACTTATAGAAGGAGATGGCGCCTGGCGGTATCCGATAGCGCGGGCGATAGCGCGGAGCACAGTAGGAAAAAGAGAAATGTTTCCTCGGATTGAAGATTCTGTCGCGCAGAATATGTCCTAAAATGGGATAGTGCCGGCGGTAGCACTAGCGCAGGTGCTAGCGCTGTGGCTATAAAAAGGACCGCTCTTCTCTTGTTTTAGAGAGACATCAGAGAGAGAGATTGAGTGCTAGAATTCCAGAGGCTGTCTTGGCCGAAAGTTGATGTCCTACCAAAGTTCTGCAAACTTCTGAAGGAGAATCTCATCACGCCGGATCCAAACGAAGTCCGCTTCTACAACGCTTATTCTACAGCGAATCTTCGTCTCCAACTTCAGAAGTTCATCAAGAGGGAGTTTTAATTATTTTCATTTCTTATTTCTTGTAAACGGTTAGTGAAATCGCCTCGTGTTGGCGACTAGGTCTGGGTAGGACTTAGGGCAGAAACTCGACTCGTGTTGGCGACTAGATCTAGGCTAGGTCTAGGGGGTGCTCGAGGCCATATCCAGGGAAGGGTTGGCTAGAGAGGCTTGAGGCCGAATACGGGGAGGATAGGCCAGGGCCATCAGTTCGTGGGGATGCGAGTCGGGATAGAAAACAAAAAGAGTCTACTATTCATCGGCATTGATTTCTAGCGTTATAGAAATCAACTTTTGTAAAACCCTATTTGATATTAATAAAGCATGTCTCTACTTTATTTCAATCGTTTACTTGACTTCTTATTGTCTTAATCTCGCATTATTTCAAAGCTTTTCAAAATATAATATAAGTTTTTAAAAACCCTTATTCACCCCCCCTCTAAGGGTGCCTACTAATCCAACAGCAAGGACCAAGGAGTAATATAAAATGGTGCTTGTTTTGTCAAAGCATAGATCACGGCCTGAAGGACTATGCCAAGTATCTTCCGAATTGGACGAGGATGATAAGCTGGATATCCGGATCATCCTAACTCCTACCTCTGGCGGCACACCTTCAACATCTGGTTATGTGTCTGTGCCACCTTCATTTTTTGAAGTGAATTATGTGGACACAGTTATCAGATGTGTGGCTGATCTGGGCTCTGACATGGATGAGCCCATCTCCCATGTGCATATATCACAGTATGTTGATTCAATTCTTTGTGAGCAATCGGTGCATGACTTTTATCCAAGCACTATTCCTCCCCCTGTTGTGCATACCACTATGCTAGTCATTGACGATATTGTTGATGATGCATTGCATGATGAGGCAGGTGATCTATATATTATACCTATTCCTATGGAGGAGGACAAACTTCTAGGTGAAGAGGATTTTACCTCAGCACCGGTGGAGGAAGTCCAAATATTGGGCAAGGTCATTGTTGATCCTACCGAACCTTGCAGCATTGTTGATAATGCTGACATTATTTTACTACCCCAACCTGATGGGAGTGAGATCGGGGCCACTCCCCCGATTGATGAGTATTTAAGTATTTCTTCTATTTTATTCCCTGACCCCCCTTCTTCTTCTTCTTATCCTATACAGGTTGAGCCTTCACAGGTACTTCAAGAGGACTTGGAGCATGATGCTACCCCCTCTTCCTGTGCGTCATGAGTTGAACTCAGTCCTTTGTGTGATTCGGAAAATTATTATGCTGGCGCTTAAATTATGTAGTGGAGTAAAATATTGACACCGGTGTTCCTAATCAAGTACTCACGTATGTATAGAGATTTGCGTAGATTAGATTTCATTTCATACTATTAGTTTTATACATTTCTATTTAGTGTAAATATTATTTACTCTACTCAAATGGTGAATCCGGTGCGAAACAAAAGGTAGCATAGGGATGCGTGTAAAGTATCATTAGACGTATATTGCTCGAGCCGGTAGGAAGGATAATCTTTCTCGGTGACTAAGAACTTGCCCCAAGCGATTCTTGAAGCATAGGCATAGGATAGTTCTTTTGCGTGAGAATGACGTAGTCCATCATTTTGGCCCGGTTGAGCCTTTGTGCCATTCCTGATATCTTCCCTCGCTAGCCCCTTTGTGCCTACCCAATTCTCTTGGTTCAGCTCCACCTATACCTCACCAAAGCCTCAAAGCCAATCCTAGTCGCACACCCAAATGCGAGCATTTTGTTTAGATTTTAAGTTGGTGGTGTTGATTATGGAAATATAAGGTGAAGATATGGATGTGTTCATTGAATATGTGCTGAAAAGAAAAGATAGAAAAAAAGAAAAAAAATATTGTTGAAATGAGTATGACCGTATGATTCATCGTGACTCCTAATTTGAGTAGTAGTAATATATATTTACTCTATTAGAATTATATAAACTATGTGTATAATTATAAATCTTCTCTACTATTATTCTATGCACGTGAGCATGCGACTTCGCATGGTACTCCATTTTGTAATTTTAAGCTAGCTATACCATTTTCGCACTTGCTTAGGATTTGTTTGCTCGGGACGTGCAAACAATTAAATCTGGGGGTGTGATGAGTCCAATATTTATAGTGTTTTATGGACTCATCTGGGCTAGTTTTCACTCGTTTGCACTACACTTTTAGTCCTGAATTGCTTATATTCTGCTCGTACACGCTTTCACTTTAAGTGCAATGTTTTGGCCCATTGTGGTATGCAATTATGCGCTTTATTGTTTGGGGTAAGCACATTATGCTCCCCATTCTTTTTATGCTATTATGCTTGTGCTGGAGGTGTGTTCCCAGCGTATGGATTTGCTGTGTAGTTGTGCATTTCCTTGACGCATGATCGGTGCAACCGTGTGCTTTCATCTTTGGCTCAGAATGGTGTTAAGTCCCTGATTGTGCAATTTGTTCACGCATGGGCAGTTCTCCCATGCGCGAAGGAAACACACGATCTCCTATTGTGAGCATGTTTTTCAAGCTGTCTGGATTTGCCCGTGTGTTTTTACGCATGGTTGGTTTCAACTGTGCGTGAGTAAAATTGCATGGGCGATCTGCTTCATCTTCCTGGCCTTCTGTACATTTAATATCACACGATCCACGCACGGTCGTGCATTCGACCGTGCGTGCCTATTTTTTTGGCTGTTCTTTATAAAACCCGCAGATTTCAACCTAACGGGACACCCCAATTCTATTCCGCCATTTACGCCGCAAGGGGAGCTCCAGCTCTAATTATCTTCCGCCTTCCATGAGGGCTTTGCCCTAGGACACTTCCATCATCCAAGTGCTTCAAGGAGAGGATTCCACCTCCATCTTCATCGCCAAGATAGAGTTCTTTGCATCGGACATGGATGGATTGTAGTTTACCGGAGAAGACGGATCCATTGGGAGGAAGTGACAATATACAGGGTGTTGCAATGGTAATGAGGGATTTAGCTCCTCTTGACACATAAATTGTAACAACCATAACTTTTGATCTAGTTGTCCTATTTTTGCGCACAACGCCGTTTTGGAATGAACTCGGAGCCCTACATCCAATGGAGATCAAGTTTTACCCATTCCAGTTTGTTTAATGGTCAATATATAGCGGGTTGGTAATAAGGTATTTAGCTCAAAAGGAGACCTAAACTTCAAACATCCGTAACTTTTGATCCGTAGGAGCCCTAAATCCAATGAAGAACAATTTTAACCCATTCAAGCTTGTTTAGAGGTCGATATACAGTGGGTTGTACTGGTAATGTGAGATTTTGCTCCAAATGACACATAAATTTCCAAAATGAAAGAATTTTAGATGCGGTTTGTAGTGAAAGTGAGAGATTTAGCTCCAAATGACACTCAAACTTTATACAACAATAACTTTTGATCTGATTGTCTGATTTTACCCCAACAACACCTTTTAGGAATGAGCTCGGAGCCCTACATTCATTGAAGCACAAGATTTACCCATTGCAGTTCATTTAGTTGTCGATATATAGCAGGTTGCACTGGTAATGCGAAATTTAGCTCCAAATGACACCTAAACTTGAAACAGCCATAACTTTTGATCAGGTTGTCTGATTTTTGCCCATAAAACCTCTTCGAAATGATCTCTGAGCCCTACATTCAATGGATAGCAAGTTTTACCCAATCTAGTTCATTTATTGGTCGATATACATTGAGTTGCAGTTGTAATGTTTGATTTAGCTCCAACTGACACTTAAACTTCAAACAACTATAACTTTTGATCTGGTTATCCGGATTTTGCCCAAAACACCTTTTCGGAATGAGATCAGAGCCACACATCCTATGGAGAATAGGATTTACTTGATCGAGTTCATTTAGTGGTCGACGGATAGTGTATTGCAGTGGAAATGTTGGATTTTGCTCTAATTGACACCTAAACTTCAAACATCCATAACTTTGATCCGGTTGTCTGATATTTGCCCACAACACCTTTTCAGAATGAGATCGGAGCCCTACATCTAATGGATAACAAGTTTTACCCATTCCAGTTTGTTTAGTGGTTTATCTACAGTGGGTTGCAGTGGTAATTTGGGATTTTGCTCCAAATGACACATAAACTTCAAGCAGACAGAACTCTTGATCCAGTTACCCAATTTTTGCCCACAATGCCATTTTAAAATGAGCTCAGAGCCCTACAACCAATGGAGAGTAGGATATAACCATTCAAGTTCGTTTATTGTTTGATATATAGTGGGTTCCAATGGTAATGCCGGATTTAGCTCCAAATTACACCTAAACTTTAAGAAGCCATAACTTTTGATCTGGTTCTTCGCTTTTTGCGCACAACACTTTTTCAGAAAGAACTCATATTCTCCATCCAATAGTGAATAAGATTTACCCATTTGAGAATAAGACAACACCTTTCCGGTTGTCCGATTTTCACATACAATACCTTTTCGGAATGAGATCAGAGCCCTAAATCCAATGGAGAACAATTTAAACCCATTCCAGCTCGTTTAGAGGTCGATATACAGTGAGTTGTAGTGGTAATACGAGATTTAGCTCCAAATGACATATACACTTCAAAATGCCAAAAAATTTAATGCGGGTTGTAGTGAAAATGAGAGATTTAGCTTGAAATGACACTCAAACTTTAAACAACAATAACTTTTGATGCAATTGTCTTATTTTACCCCCACAATAACTTTTTGGAATGAGCTCGGAGCACTACATTCATTGGAGCACAAGTTTTACCCATTTCAGTTCATTTAGTCGTCAATATATAGCGGGTTGCAGCGGTAATGTGAAATTTAGCTCCAAATAACACCTAAACTTCAAACAGCCATAACTTTTGATTTGTATGTTTGATTTTTGCCCACAACACCTTTTCGGAAAATGCACGGAGGCATACATCCAATGGAGCACAATTTTAAACCATTCCAGCTCATTTTAGTGGTCAATATATAGCGTGTTGCAATGGTAATGAGGGATTTAGCTTCTCTTGACACATAAACTGTAATAGCCATAACTTTTGATCTGGTTGTCCGATTTTTGCGCACAACACCTTTTTGGAATGAGATCGGAGCCCTACATCCAATGGAGAACAAGTTTTACCCATTCCAGTTTGTTTAGTGGTCAATATACAGCGGGTTGGTAATAAGGTATTTAGCTCGAAAGGAGACTTAAACTTCAAACATCCGTAACTTTTGATCTGGTTGTCAGATTTTCGCCCACAATACCTATTCAGAATGAGATCGGAGCCCTAAATCCAATGGAGAACCATTTTAACCCATTAAAGCTCATTTAGAGGTCGATATACAGTGGGTTGTACTTTTAATGAGAGATTTTTCTCCAAATGACACATAAATTTCCAAAATGTATGAATTTTATATGCGGTTTGTAGTGAAAGTGAGAGATTTAGCTCCAAATGACAGTCAAACTTTATACATCAATAAATTTTGATCCGGTTGTCTGATTTTACCCCCACAACACCTTTTAGGAATGAGCTCGAAGCCCTAAATTCATTGAAGTACAAGTTTTACCCATTGCAGTTCATTTAGTTGTCGATATATAGCAGGTTGCACTGGTAATGCGAAATTTAGCTCCAAATGACACCTAAACTTGAAACAGACATAACTTTTGATCAGGTTATCAGATTTTTTTCCGAAAAAAACTCTTCAAAATGAGCTCTGAACGCTACATTCAATGGAGAGCAAGTTTCACCCAATCTAGTTCATTTAGTGGTCGATATACATTGAGTTGCAGTGGTAATGTTTGATTTAGCTCCAACTGACACCTAAACTTCAAACAGCTATAACTTTTGATCCGGTTATCTGGATTTTGCCCAAAACACCTTTTCGGAATGAGCTCAGAGCCACACATCCTATGGAGAATAGGATTTACTTGATCGAGTTCATTTAGTGGTCGACAGATAGTGGATTGCAGTGGAAATGTGGGATTTTGCTCTAATTGACACCTAAACTTCAAACATCCATAACTTTGATCTGGTTGTCTGATATTTGCACACAACACCTTTTCGTAATGAGATCGGAGCCCTACATCCAATGGACAACAAATTTTACCCATTCCAATTCGTTTAGTGGTTGATCTACAGTGAGTTGCAGTGGTAATTTAGGATTTTGCTCCAAATGACACATAAACTTCAAACAGACAGAACTCTTGATCTAGTTGCCCAATTTTTTCCCACAATACCATTTTAGAATGATCTCAGAGCCCTACAACCAATGGAGAGTACAATTTACCGGAAAGAAAGTTCTTGAGGGACCCATCTTCAAGAAAGTGATCTTCCCGTCAAATCCTTATGACTTTGAGACCTCCTATGGTCACGTTGCTCGACCAACTTATGTTGAGCCAAAGAAAAGCTGCCAAGGATGGACTCATCCTCGAAACTTTGGTACAAGAGATTAGCACATATAAATTATAAAACTGTAAATAAATTGTTTTCAAAGAATTTAGTACGTAATGCTTCTACACTTAAGTGCATTAAAGAGAGACCATGTCACACTTACCAAATGGGCAAACAGACACGGGCCAATTTTAAGAGCATTACTAGCAAAGATTTTGTCAGGTGTTTATACCTGTTACATATGGACTTATTCAGTCCTCTACCAGTTCGTAGTTTAGGAGGAAAGGCTTATACATTGGTTGTTGTAAATGATTACTCACATTTTACTTGGGTATTCTTTCTGAAACACAAGTCAGACACCTCTGACAATCTTACTACTTTTGTCTGGCAAATTCAGAATGATCTTACCTGCTATGTGGTCAAATTCAGAAGTGACCATGGAACGGAGTTCACATCTAGTACCATGACAAAGTTCCGTGAAAGTCAAGGTATCTTTCATGAGTTTTCTTCTCCCCGCACTCCACAACAAAATGGAGCGGCCGAGAGAAGGAACAGAACTCTCATAGAGGCATGTATAACTATGCTAAGTGATGCTTCACTACCAGAGTACTTCTGGGCTGAAGCGGTGAATACTGCTTGCCACGTGCAAAACCGAGCACTCATATACAAGAACCATGATAAGACACTTTATGAACTACTGAAGGGCAAAAGACATACAGTCTCATATTTTAAAATCTTTGGTAGTAAATGCTATGTTCTTAATAATGGCAAGCACTACCAAACTAAGTTAGCAAAAAATGTTTTGAAGTTATTTTTGTAGGGTACAGTAGCCATAGTAAGGCATATATAATTTTTAACAAGAAAACACTGGTGGTAGAAGAGACATTTCATGTTGTATTTGATGAGATGAGTATGCTCTAAAGCAGCCAGTATAGTGTTTTTACTGAAGATACAGGTACTCAGCTCAAAGAACTTCAGATTGAATAAAGTGATAAGGTCAAACACTCTAAGACAGTCAAAGTACACATGCCTACTTTGATGGAAGAAGAAACTATTGAGGAAGAAGAACCTTCAATAGAGGTTGATGCAGCCGAGATAGAAGAACCCGGTGTACCAGAGAATGCAAGGACATTGGGGATGAGATACTCAAGAGATCACCCCATGGAACAAATAATTGTAAACCCCCAAGAAGGGATAAAAACTAGAAGAGGTACAACTAACGAGGTCTTACACCTTAGTTTTCTCTCGCAAATAGAGCGAAAGAAGTTCGAGGAGGCAAACAAGGATGCTTCTTGGATCATGGCTATGCAAGAGGAGCTCAGCCAGCTCAAGAGGTGTAAAGTCTAGAAGATGGTACCCAGGCCTGAAGGAAATAATATAATCAGGACAAAATGGGTGTTCAGGAACAAGCTAGACGAGAATGAAGTCATTACAAAGAACAAGGCAAGACTTGTTGCTTAGGGGTACAGACAAGAAGAAGGGATCGACTTCGATCAGACGTATGCTCCAGTTGCAAGAATTGAAGCTATACGGTTGTTCCTCACCTACGCTGCTCACAAAGGATTCAAGGTTTACCAAATGGACGTGAAGTCAGCATTCCTTAATGGTAATCTTACGGAAGAAGTATACGTGGAACAACCTCCAGGTTTTGTCGACCCACTCTATCCTCATTATGGTTATTTTTTAAATAATGCTTTATATGGGTTAAAGCAAGCTCCCCGAGCCTGGTATGAAACCCTATCTAGCTTCCTTCTTGAGAATCACTTCACAAGAGGGAAGATAGATAAGACATTATTTCTCAGGGAAGTGAAAGACAAGATCTTGCTAGTGCAGATCTATGTGGATGACATCATATTTGGCTCTACAGAAGATAACATTTGCAAAAAGTTCTCAATCTTGATGCAAGGGAAATTTGAATTGAGCAGTATGGGTGAGCTGAAGTACTTCTTAGGACTTCAGGTGAAACAATCTGAAGATGGAATTTTCATCTCTCAGACGAAGTTCACCAAGGAGTTGATTAAGAAGTTTGGAATGGAGAGTGCAACTTCTATGAAGACTCCAATGGGTTCAACTATGACTCTGAACAAGGATGAGAAAGGGAAACCTTTAGATGAAACCAAGTACAAAAGCATAATTGGATCCTTGCTCTACCTAACTGCCATGAGGCTAGACATCATATTTTCTACATGTGTGTGTGCAAGATTTCAGGTGAACGCTAAGGAATCTCATCACGCCACTGCAAAATGGATTTTAAGATACCCTAAGGGTACATCAAATCTTGGCTTATGGTACCCGAGAAGTAATGACTTCGAACTAATTGGTTTTTCAGATGCTGACTTTGCAGGAAGCAAGGATGATAGAAAAAGCTCTTCCGGAACGTGCCAATTCCTCGGAAAGAGACTCATTTCATGTAGTTATATGCGGGAGCAAGACAGCGGCACGAAACGGCAGTGTACCGATTGTTCAAGTAATATAAAATGAGGAGTGAATCCCCGAGTATTAAATCTCAAAGGAACACAGTAAGGTGTATTTTACTTTCGAGGAAGGACTTGAGATCAAAGTCCTAAGGTCGGATGGATTGCGGAAAATGGGTGATTTGGATTGTGGAAAATAAAAGAAAAGAACTAAACTACTCCTATGCAGGACTTGAGTGCACTGCTTCGCTAGGCGGGATGGAAACTACGTAGGCCTTGAACGCACAACTTCGCAAGGGCGGATGAACGAGTAGTCGAATGGAATGGAATGGCGGGTTTGCGGAGTGGAATGGAGTGGGGGCGGAATCGGCGCACCTCACACACACATATAAACAAAAGAGTAATTTCACATAGACATGAAATAAACAATACAAATCAAGGTTTATATGTGCCACATCATCAAATAATAAGGATTACATTCATATACATCAACACAAATAAGAGAAAAAAAGGCAAGAGATACGACCGAATCCGGGGGCTTGTTGTAGATTCTCGGTAGGAATCACCGGGTTGTCAATCCGCATCCTAGCTCGATCCCAACTATCGTCCGGGGTAGAAGAGGGTTGTCACTTCCTCCCAACACTACTAGAAAATTGACTTTTAGCCAGGGCAAATTACCGTGGCTAAAAGTCCAAAATCGTGGCAAAAGACTTTTAGCCATGGACTACCGTGGCAAATGGGCGTGGGCAATACGAGCGTGGCAAAAAAGTATTTTTCATGCTCTTTCTGTGGCAAATACCATTTTTCTATGACTTTTAGCCACGATTTTAGACTTTTAGCCACGATAATTTGACTGTTTGCCACGACAAATGGCCGTGGGCAATACGAGCGTGGCTAAAAGTCAATTTTCTAGTAGTGCAATGGTCCCATCTTCTCCGGTAAACTACAATCCAGTCACGTCCGATGCGAAGAACTCTTTGCTTGGCGATGAAGATGAGGGTGGAATCCTCTCCTTGAAGCACTTGGATGATGGAGGCGGCCGAGAGAATGCTCCGGCTTTAGATTTGCAAGGAAATGGTGGTTGGAGCTCCTCCTTAAGGTGGGAGGCAATGGAGTGGAGAAAATGGCAGAACTGGAACCCTTCAGGAGCGAAAAAGAAGATCCATCGATTAGGGCGGATTCTGTAGCTTTTATAGAAAATTGTCAGAAATTGGTCATACACAGTCGAATTCACGACCATGCGTGGACCGTGCGATATTAATTAAGAATAATGCCCAGGAAGGCGACCCAGAGCGCCCGTGCATTTTACTCACGCACGGTTGAATCCGACCGTGCGTAAAAACGCACGGGCAAATTCCGAATGCATGAAAACAGGCCAATAGAGGGCTCGTGCGATTAACTCACGCACGGTTGAATCCGACCGTGCGTAAAAATACACGGGAAAATTCCAGATCCCTATTTTGCCAGCAAATAAGCACTCACGGTCGGAGCGATCGTGCGTCAAGAAAATGCACGATCGTGCGATTCATGCAGAAATGTAATTTGGGCAAAATGGAGATCTGCCCACCTTCATAGCACAATTAACAGCTGGGAATACACCTCCAACAACATCCAAATATAGAAAAAGGGTTGGGGAGCACCATGTGCTTACCCACAACAAACATAGCGCGCAATTGCACACCAAAACGGCCCTAAAAATGCACTTTGCATGGAATGAAGTATAGAGAACAAATATGAGTGATTATTGATCTAATATGCAGTGCATTGACTATAATACCGGCCCAGATGAGTCCAAAATGTGTATACAAATGGGACTCATCAGTGCTCAAGTTCTGTTTGTGAAGAAGAACGATGGTTCTTTGAGGTTGTGCATAGACTATAGAGAGTTGAATAAGGTAACCATCAAGAACAAATATCCGTTGCCGCAAATCGATGATTTGTTTGATTAGTTGCGTGGTAGTTTGGTGTTTTCGAAGATTGATCTTTGTTCAGGCAACCAACAGTTGTGGATCCGTGAGTCAGATCTTCCGCGGACTATTTTCCATTCTCAGCTTGGACATTTTGAGTTCTTAATAATGTCCTTTGGATTGACAAATGCACCATCTTCCTTCATGGATATGATGAATAGAGTGTTCAAGGATTTCTTAGATCGCTTCGTGGACATTTCCATTGACGACGTTCTGGTGTATTCCCGGAGTGCTGAGGAGCATGCTCAGCACTTGCATTTGGTTCTATCTACTCTGAGAGAGCATATGTTGTATGTGAAGCTGAGAAAGTGTGTGTTTTGGCTCTCTCAAGTATCCTTCTTGGGTCATATAGTGGGTAAAGATGAAATTTCCATGGACCCAGAAAAGATTACTGGAATAATGGATTAGAAAAAACCTACTACGCCTAAGGAGATAAGGAGCTTCTTAGGGTTGGCAGGATATTATAGGAGATTTGTGGAAGGATTTTTTTTGTTGTTTGCGCCACTTACTAAGCTTACGCAGAAGAATGCAGCGTTTGTATGGGACGATAATTGCGAATAAGCCTTCCAGGAATTGAAAAGGAGGTTGTGCACCTCTCCTGTTTTGACATTACCTACCAAGGGAATGGAGTTTGTTGTTTATGTGGACGCATCACACGTCGGTCTTGGGTGCATTTTGATGTAAGAAGGAAAGGTAATTACATATGGGTCAAGACAACTAAAGATTCATGAAAGGAATTATCCAACGCATGATTTCGAATTTGCGACATGAATTTATGATTTAAAACTTTGGAGACACTTATTGTATGGCGCATTGTGCAAGATTTATACATACCATAAGAGTAAAGTATGTCTTCACTCAGAAGGAGTTGAATTTGTGCCACCGTAGATGGTTTGAGTATGTTGTGGATTATGAAGTCGATATTCTTTATCATTCGGGAAAAGCTAATATGGTCGTTGATACCTTGAGTAGAAAGACCGCGCAAGTCTTCAACCTTTCCATGTAGTCTTTGGTGGAAGAGTTTTTTCTGATGGATATCTCAGTTGGACGTAGTAATGTGCCTTATAGCTTGGAAGCCGAAGAGCCTTCTTGGATTACCCTTACAAGATTGCATCAAAAGGACGACCCAGATCTTTAGCATTTCTGAGAAAGGGCAGAGAGGGGAAAGTTGCCAGATTTCTCATTAGATGAAGTAGTTACCCTGCAGTATCGGGGTAGTTTTTATATTCCCTCATTTGGTGATATTCAAGCAAAGATTTGTGGCGAGGCTCATGGATAAAGTGTTTCCTACCACCCTGGTTCTACAAAGATGTATCGAGATTTGAAGCAGATCGTTTGGTGGTCAGGAATGAAGAATGATATTGCTAAGTTTTTTTCTGAATGTTATACCTACCAGCGCCTTAAGGCAAATCATAAGAGGCCTAGAGGTAAGTTGACTCCTTTGGATATTCCGAGTTGGAAGTGGGAGAGCATTTGTATGGATTTCATTACTCGGTTGTCATGGTCTCCCCGAGGGTACGATTCTGTGTGGGCCATAGTTGATAGATTAACAAAGTGTGCCCACTTTGTACCCATCAAGATTGGTTATTCTATGCAGAAGATGGCAGAGTTGTGTTTGGATGAGGTCATCAGATTACATGGTGTACCAGTGAGTATTGTGTCAGTTCGGGATTCTAGGTATATGTCTCGTTTCTGGCAGAGCTAGCAGGGAGTTTTGGGTACTAACCTTAGATATTCTACCGCTTATCATCCACAGACGAATGTTCAGACGGAGAGAGTCAATCAGATTGTGGATGATATGATTAGATGTTATATCCTAGACCATGGTGGTGCATGGTACCAGCGTCTTAGACTTATGGAGTTTGCATATAATAATAGTTATCAAGAGAGTTTACAAATGGCCCCATTTGAGTCTTTGTATGGGAGACATTGTCGAACTCCCCTGTTTTGGGCTGAAGTTGGTGAGAGACCGTTGTTAGGTCCAGAAGCTTTGGAAGAGAAGAGTGTTGTCGTGATGCATATCCGCGAGAAGCTTCGCGTTGCTGAAGATCATTATGAGAAGTAAGCTAATCGGAGAAGGTTTGACCTGGAGTTCGCAGTTGGGGACATGATTTTTCTGAAGGTTTCTCCGATGCCAGGTGTAACAAGATTTGGAAGGAACCACAAGTTGGATCCCCAATATGTGGGACCTTTCAAGGTTGTTGAGCGCATCAGAATGTCAGCTTATACTCTGGATTTGCCTGCTTCTTTCCTAGGTGTTCATGATGTTTTCATGTGAGCTAGTTGAGAAAGTGTGTTCTTAGCGATCATCATGTCCTTGACTCTGTACCCCTATTGCAACCTAATATGTCTTATGTTGAAGAGCCTATCTGTATTCTAGAAACTCAGGATCGAGCATTGCGAAAGAAGATGATTCCTATGGTCAAAGTCCTTTGGCGAAACTAAGGCGTCGAGAGCGCGACTTGGGAGTTGGAATCTGTTATGAGGGAATCTCATCCTCTACTTTTCTCCTAGTTTTCTTCGGTAAGTTTTTCTACCCGATAGGCTCTTAGTTTTTCTCATTTATCTCTTGAGTTTGGTTTGCGTTTCAATTTTCGGGACAAAACTTCTTTTTTTGGGGGGGGGGGGGGGTGGCTGTAACGCCTCTGGATTTTCGATAATTTAATTAAATAATATTTCATGATAATAATGACGTAAGGGCGTTACGTTAACGTGAAGTTAGCGGTGTTTGCCAAAGTGTAGAAATTTCTGAGATTAGAAAATTTAAAATAATTAATTTAAGCGAAATTGTCAAGTTTCGTTGTTTTAAGTTATGAAAATAAAACTATAACTCATAATCGGCTCGTCGAACTCATAATCCGAGTTAATCTTGTCCAAATCGTTAGTTTAAGGCTAAAATCATTATAATTTAATATTAAATAATGACTTTTAAATCCTAGTATAAAAAGGCAACTCCTGGACATTTAGGGTTAAATCCTTTTCTTCTTCCTTCCATTTCTGTCGAACCAGAGCTGAGGGAGGAGAAGTCGCAAGTCTCGTAAAGCATCCGTCAGCCGCTGCGAGAGTTCTAGTGGACGAAATCTCCAGCAAAGCATAGATTCGAAAAGCTCTTGCTGAGGTCTTCGTGTGTGCGGTGAGTATTTTTGATTTCGTGGGTTTTTGACGTTGAAGTGTTTGGACCTAAGCCTTGTTTTTCATTCTAAAGTTTCAGAAATTCTTCCTTGTGGTCTTCTATCGGCCGATCCTTGGCGTGGTGTGCATGGAGGCCGGTGATCGGAAGGTTTGAGGTAAGTGGTGGACTATTCCCCCTCGCTATGTTCTCTTTTTACATTTCCTTCCCCCCTCCTTCCCTATTAATTGTAGATAGATTTCTACTTTGATAATTTCCATTTGTTAGCAGAATTCGCTGAGTAGCTGTTAGAATCTGTCGAGTAGCTAAGTAAATTCGTCGAGTAAAGGTAAATTCATCGAGTAGTTTCGAAGAATTCGTTGAGTCCTTTCGTGTAATAAGCCGAGTAACTTAGCTTAAATCCCTCGAGAAGTTATAAGGAATTTGTCGAGTGAGAAGTGTCTTCGTCGAGTAATCTAAGTGAATTCATCGAGTAGTTTCGACGAATTCGTCGAGTATTCTTAGGATTCGTCGAGTCATTTCGAATTATTCATCGAGTTGTCTTAAATATTCGTCGAGTGCTTTCGACTAATTCGTTGTGAAGGTGGTTTTTCCTTGGAATTTTCTAGGTTTTCCTGTGGTGCCAGATTTGGTCAATATGTTTCTGAATCACTACACCCAGTCGGTTGTTTTTTTTGGACTGTTGGTTGGGTTGGACAAGTGGCCACCATCACAGTGCCAGTTTTTCTTCCTTGGACATGTAGACTATTGGTTGTGTGGGTGTAACCACTACCACAGTGCCTTTTGTTCCCTGAATGTTTTGGTCTGATGGTTTGTGTTGGAAAGATAGCCACTGCTTCAGTACCGTCTTTTGGCTGGGTTAATGATTCACTTCTTGAGCCAATCCGTCACTCTTCCTCCTACTTGGATGTTATTATATAACTTTGACTAAAATTCATGCAAGTTTTTCGCTGTTTGGATGTTAAGATCTCTTTACCTTGAGTGTTAATGTTTTACACCCGAGTTTCTTGTTGGGTTGGTAACCCTGTTGAGCTTGTTAAGCTCTCCATCTTTACTTTTATTGAATTGCTTTTGTGCTAAGGCATTCTTTTTCCATTAAATGCCTCAGGTTTGGACCAGTAGTTGTTTAACGGAGCAAGTCAGGACCTTGTAGCCTTTTGGGATGCTTTTCTTTTCCTCTTTTTAGAGGTAGTTGTTGTTGCTGGCTTTTTGAATTTGTTTATTACTTTGGGTTCGTGTCAGGTTGTTGACACCCACAGTATGATCTTCTTTTTGTGTTAGAGTGTACTTGCCATTTATGCTACTACTGTTAATTTATTGTTGGTGAAATGCTCTATGGGAAGGATTTTTGCTAGGTTGTATAGTAGATATTTTTATATAAGTAAGGCTGCATATTTGTTCATGCATTACATCATTTCACGCTAATAACACTCTATTTTGAAATGCGTAAAAGTTCCATTTGTATCTATACTAAGTCTAGAAAGTGCATGTCATTGGGTTGCTATGTGAGTTCTCATGTTCATTTAGGACGACTTAAAGTAAAACGTGTATTTTCTGCTGCGTATAATTATACTTTCTTGGTTGTGGACTAGATGATCCACTAAACCGAGGGACACAGTGTTTGAAACCTTCAAACTTAAATTATGTTTTGAACATAAAATTATGTCTTTTATAAAGAAAGGTGTGAAGATAAAACTGCCTGAGCATTTACAGTTGTCCCCTGCACGACGTGACATCATGACGTGTGTTTTCTCTTACTCTGACGTTATATTTATATAAAATGCAGGTAGTGACAGCACCCATCCTCAATCTCCTCTCCTCGGTCTCCTCTTGGTGGTGGCCAGCCGAAAGTGCATAGTGTGACCTCTTATTATTCTCTAGAGGGGGTGATTAGAGTTTTAAATCTTTTACACAAAATATGCACACCTAATAAAAACTTCTAATAACTATGCAATCAGAAAACTAGTACAGACTAAATTAAACACAGAATACATAAATATTAAAGGGGACAACAGAGAAAATCACAACACAGAAGAGATAAGTTTTATATTGGTTCCCCAAAATGTGAGTAGTCCACACTTCTACCACCTTGGTAGGAATGCACTATCTGGTGCCTGAGTGTTTTGATAAGGAGACTCTCAGAACCAGCCATTGAGTTTTTGGGTAAAGAGACTCTTAGAACCACTAACTGAGTCTTTTAACAAGGAGACTCTTAGAACCAACTACTGAGTCTTTTGATAACGAGACTCTCAGAACCACTGAATCCTTTGGAGAGGGATTCTTAAGACTCTTTTCTCAGTTACATAATAAGATAGAGAGAAAAGAAGAAGAAGTAGTGAAGATGTTTCTTCTGTTTGAATCCTCCTGCAGCTATCACTGAGGATTCTGTCACTTGGTGTTCTTCAGGATCTGCTTAGAATGAACTCTTGCTTGATGTAGAAAAGAATGCAAGGGTTATGAGCATATGATCTTGATGATCTCTGTACTCTTGATGGCTTCCTGCTGTAAGAGAAGAAGAAGAAGCAATGGCCTTTTTGTTTTTCCTATACAGAGATATTCTCTTGTTCTGTCTATGTTAGGACTTGAGGAAGGAGAGAACATAATAGAATAGCACACACGATTCTTGTTGTCTTCCTGCCTCTGTATACATATTCTCTATTGAATAGTATTTGAATTTGTTTCCTCTTATGTTGTGTCCCTGTTAGGAATATTCACAGAATAATACCGTTCTCTTTCCATTAATGTTGATAGCCCATCAATCACCTTTTTGAATAACTTCCAAGAATATCTTTGTTGTCTCTCTGGAGTACTCCATTCCATTCTTGGCAATAAATGATCTGTTAGAATTCAAATTACATTCTTGGATACCTTCTGAAAAAAGCATCAGAAAACACAACAGAAAATGTTCTATTTCTGTCTGTATTAGATGTAGTGTCGAATTCATTTTCCTTCTAATCGACGCACCTCTGAGTTCTAATGGAAGCTTCTTCGAATTCCTTCTCAACATTGAATAAACTCAGATATCAACGTTGCGTTGAATCCTTATCGACGTATCTGTCGAGTTGAAGGCTTAAACTTTGAACTTCATCTTCTGTGTTGAATTCAAGTCGAAGTTGCACTGACTTCTGATATTGCTTTGACTGGCTCTTTTTCTACGTTGAGCACATTTCGATGTTGCATCAACTTCACTTGACGCTATGACTAACAATCTGAGTTACTTCTACTTGTATTCAAAGTTGCTTCAACTTTCAGTCAAAGTTGCGTCGACTTCAATTCGCCACAAGTTTAACTCAACTGAATTTTATGCTTATTTTGGACTGGTCTTGACACTCTAGTGTGAGTGTGATATCCTAAGACATCTAATGAACAAATTGCACTTTCTATACAACATGGGCAATACATCCTAGATAATGAAATCACTTGTATATAATTTTTAAGATAAATCAAATGGTGTTTTTCCCAACAATCTCCCATATTTATCTTAACAAAATTTTCAAATTGTTTAAGTGATTTCAATCATACTGTTAAAATAAAAAACAGAGTACAAATAAATATAACATAGGCAGAATGACCTGGTAAACTAAAAACTTTTGATTAATATAGATAAATGTTTTTCAGAGTTAGTTACCCAAGTAGTGATCTATTTTCTCTCTTTGAGAAAAGTAGATAAGGCCTCATAGACATTTCTGAATTTTCTTTAAACATACTTGAAATTTGCTGGGATGACCTTCTCTGGATTCTTCTGGATTCTTTCATGTCCTTTGAAAAGCTTCTCCAGGTCAGATTCTGCTTCAAGATAGACATCTTTAAGCTTAAATTCCAGACCAATGACTTTAACAGACATCAAATTTATTTCTTCTAGATCCATCTATTCCGGATTAGGTACTATAAAGGTAGACTGTTTAACTCCAGGAGTTGGAGTTAACTTGAACACAATCTTCTTTCTCTTATAAAGTGGTTGCTCTGGTTCATCCTGATCACATCCAAGGCCCCCTTTGTGGATTTGCCCTATATTTTACAGAATTTTTTATTGAGGATTCATGGCAGCATACTTTGTAGGATCAAACAGAGTGCTTGGAATTTGAATTGCCTCCTTTAATTGTCCTTTTTCCACAACATCTTTGCCCTTCTTAAGCCTTTAAATGAATAACTTTTTCTTTTCATCCAGTTCTCCTTGAGATGCTTCAAACTCATACTGATCCCTTTCTTTGATTTCATCTAGTGCCCTGTCAAGCTTTGAATTATTATATACATCCATCTTTTTTTCAGGTATTTCAACCTTCTCATAGGTTTTGTAATATGATTTGTTCTTCCCGAACTATTTTCTTTGTTCTTTTGTATAGCTTTCCCAAATAGGTATTTTTCTTGCATAACCCCTTCCTCTA
This sequence comes from Dactylorhiza incarnata, assembly GCA_033032865.1. Lineage (NCBI taxonomy): Eukaryota > Viridiplantae > Streptophyta > Magnoliopsida > Asparagales > Orchidaceae > Dactylorhiza > Dactylorhiza incarnata. The sequence goes on along the minus strand of JAWHQI010000366.1, from coordinate 2,238,010 downwards.
AAATCTCTTCCCCTTCCTCTGTAATCTCTTCCTTATCCCCTTCCACTGAATGGAGGTCTTTTTTTGGAAGCTGGTACTGTGACTATAAGAATAGGTGTTGGAGTAGGTGCAGGAGGGAGCTGAGCTATTGTTGGAGAAGATGGAGTAGATTTAGGAGCAAGAGCATCATGATGGACTGAAGGTGATGTTGTTGTTGACTCTTCAGAATAAGGCTTGAAGACTGGTGTCTCAGGAATAGGTGAATCAGCCCATTCTGAGTACACCTTCAGACTTTTCCAGTAATCATTATCATCTGAGAAGAGATCATCCTCCCCCTATTGTGATGGCTCCCCCTAGATTGAAGACAAGGTCCTAAAGGGAGAGGGCGGTGCAGGTGTCCAGATGATCTTGGAAGTGATGCTTGGTTCTCCTTCTAAAACATAAGGGGGGGGGGGAGATTTGTAGTGTAAACTGAGTCTAGAGGGGGTCTGCTGTTCCACTTCTCTACATGCTTTATATCATTGAAGAAGGATATAATGACATCAGCAGGCAGCGCTGACAACCTCACTTCATCTTCAAGGGCTTTTATTTGAGCAATGAGATTATGTAACCTTCTATGTTGAGCACACAATTTTCGGTAGCAATCTTCAGAGAAATCAAGAAACAAAATACTGAACTGAGATAGTAGTGTCTCTAAGGCTAAATCAACTGCTTCAACAAGGTCTATTTGATCTTGAGGAGAAGCCATTGATTACTTATGGGTACCTGCACAGGAAAAAAGAGAGAGAAGTAGAAAGCAAACTGGAGGAGAGCGAAAGAGAGAATTCAAAAGCACAATAAAGTCTAATGACTGAGTTACTTTTAGTAAACAAATCATCGCAGCTTAGGGTTGTATTCGAAGCAACATCAAAAAGTTGTGAATTCAGTGCGCCAAAACATGTCGAAGTCATTTCTAGAAGCTAGTTTGCGAGCGCTTTATAAAGTCGACATAACGTCGAGCAGAAGTCGACGTGGCTCCGAATATATTCAGCAACTATGATGTCGACGTAAGCGTCGATATGAATTTGACGCTATGTCAAGTGCTATTTGAATGAACTATCCCAGACACCTCTCGAAGCTAACATCGAGCAAAAATTGATGGTGCGTCAATTTGTATTCGACGCAGCTCTAAATGAAAAATTATATTTTTCTCAAAAATTTTGCTATTTTTCCCAGCAATACCGTTCTATGAAAAATAGATCTGTGTTCACAATAAAGGTTCCCTAAAGTTCTCCATCAAGCATTCTCAGTGCATTGATGAAGAAATTGTGCTTACTTTTATCAAGTGGCTTAGTGAAGATGTCAGCCCTTTGAATATCTGTGGAAATGTATTGAAGATTGATCTTACCCTCTCTACATTGTCCCTGAGAAAGTGGTGCCTTATCTCTGTGTGCTTAGTTCTGCTGTGGAGAACAGGATTGGAGGCTATAGAAATAACACTAGAACTATCACAAAATATTGTGGAGTTGTCAAGGGAAAAATTGTAGTCTAACAACTGATTCTGCATCCACAATATTTGTGAGTTGTAGCTTCCTGAAGCTATACACTCAGCTTTAGTTGCAGAAGTGGAGACTGAGGTTTGCTTCTTGCTAAACCAGGAGATCAGTCTAGCATCCAGGAGTTGACAAGTTCCTGAGGTGCTTTTTCTATCAATCCTGCATCCAGCACAATATGCATCTGAATAGTCTACTAAGTCAAATCTAGATTCTGCAGGATACCATAACCCAAGTTCATGTGTACCCTTTTGATATCTGAGTATTCTTTTTACATAGCTCATGTGGGTTTACTTAGGGTCAACCTAAAATCTAGCACATATATATGTAGCAAACATAAAATTTGATCTGCTAGCTGTCAGATAGAGGAGTGAGCCAATGGCTGCTCTGTAAGTCTCTGATTAAAGGTTTTACCCTTTTCATCTCTATCAAGAACTGTATTGGTAGCCATGTGGGTTTTCATGATAGAGGATTTTTCCATCCCAAACCTCTTGATAAGTTCTCTGGTATACTTAGATTGGGATATGAAAATGCCATCTGCATTTTTCTTTACTTGGAGGACAAGAAAGTAGGATAATTCCCCCATGCTACTCATCTCAAATCTAGACTGCATTAGGTCAGCAAACCTTTTGCAAAGTGTTTGATCTGTTGAGCCAAATATGATATCATCTACATATATCTGTACTAAGAGAAGCTGATTTTTATGTGCTCTAGTGAAAAGTATTTTATCCACCTTACCTCTAACAAAAGAGTGTTCTAGAAGAAAGGTGGATAAGGTCTCATACCAAGCTCTTGGAGCTTGCTTGAGACCATTTAGTTCTTTATCTAATATATAAACAAAAGAGGTATAAGTTGGATTGACAAAACCTGGGGGCTGCTCCACATATACTTCTTCCTGAAGAGTTTTATTTAGGAATGCACTCTTCACATCCATCTGGTAGACTTTTATCTTCATATGTGCAGCATAAGCAAGAAACAACCTGATTGCTTTCTCCCTTGCCGCTGGATCAAATGTGTAGTTGAAGTCAATTCCCTCCTATTGCCTATATCCTTGAGCAACAAGCCTGGCCTTGTTTCTGACAACGACTCCAGTTGATTCCATCTTATTTTTGTATACCCATTTGGTTCCAATTATTGGGCAATTTCTTGGTCTCTCAAATATGGTCCAGACTTTATTCCTTTCAAGTTTTAATCTGAGCTAGATCCTCTTGCATGGCAGTTATCCAGTGAGGGTCACTGTTTGCTTCTTCAAACTTCTTTGGCTCATATTGTGAGAGGAAGCATTGCAACATAGTTTTATTTGTTATCTAGTTCCTTGTCTTCACTCCCACTGTCAAATCTCCAATAACCTGAGTTGGAGGGTGATCCTTTAGGGTCATCCTGGTTCTTATTGAGCTGATAAGTGGATTCACCTCCTCATGTATTTCCTCTTACTCATTGACTGTGGGAGCACCATTTTCATTAACTAGATTGACCTTTGTGTCTGGTAAAGCTGGTTCTCTAATGTCATCCTCATCTATAGCAGAGTCTTCATCTGAATCATTATTAACTTTCTGTTTACCTTTGTCCTGGCAATCTGATGGGCATGATGCTGAGCATTTCCACTTGATCTGCAAGTTGGTCTTCTTCCTGCAATATAGCATTGGTGCAAGTTTTCTTCCCCTTGGAGAACATGTTAGTTTCATTAAACACAACATGCATTGACTCCTAAATTTCGAGAGAGCCCTTATTATAACACCTATATGCCTTGATTGATGAGGAATATCCTAAGAATATCCCATCATCAGTCTTCTTGCCAAATTTGGAAAGAAGACTCTTCCCATTGTTATGAATTAAGCAAGTACACCCAAAAATCCTAAAGTATGTGACTATATGTGTCTTTCCTTTTAATAACTCATAAGGAGTCTTCAACTTAGTTTTGTTAATAAGACTTCTATTCAGAACATAGTTGACAGTATTCACTACCTCAGCCCAAAAGGACTTTGGCAAATTGGATTCAGCCAATAATGTCCTTCTTGATTTAATTAGATTTCTATTTTTCCTTTCAACCACCCCATTTTGTTGGGGGGTTCTAGGAGCTGAAAACCTTTGTCTTTTCCCTTCATCCTCATAGAATCTACAAATTAACTGATTTTCAAACTTAGTACCACGATCACTCCTGATCTTAGCAACCTGCGTATTGAATTCAGATTGAATCTGTCTAATGAATCTTGAGAGGATCTTGAAGGTGCTGACATAGCTTTTAGAAAGAACACCCAGCTGAATCTAGAAAAGTCATCTACAATGACTAATGTATAGGACTTGCATGCGAAGCTTTAATTAGAAATAAGACAAAATATTCCATGTGCAACAGATAGAGGATTCTAAGGGAATCATTCTTACCAATTGGTTTGAATGATGACTTGGTTTGCTTTCCTAGTTGGCAGGCTCTACAAGGATGGTCTTTCTTAAACTTACCAATTTGTAAGCCTCTTACTAGGTTATGCTTGGATAGCTTAGCTATTGTCTTAAAACGCAGATGACTAAGTCTTCTATGCCATAATTCATTGTTTTCTAGGTGGGAGTTAAACAAACAAACTTCTGACTTAGCATACTCAAAGTCTACTACATAGACCTTACCCTTTCTAAGTCCATCCAATAATATTTGGTTAGTTACAATGCATACTATATGACATAAGGACTTAGTGAATACAACTTTGTATTCACCATCACATAATTGACTAATACTAATTAGATTATGTTCAATACCTTCAACATAAGTTACCTTATAGAAGGAGATTTCCCTAATCCTGAGCACACCATATCCTTTGGTCTGACCAGAGTGGGAGTTCCCAAAGATTACCTTAGGGACTTACTTGGCCTTGTAGTTTTCCAGCACCTCTTTTGCTCCAGTCATATACATGGAGTATCCACTTTCCAGGTACCACTGCTGGTTTGTGGTAAAACAGTCTCCTCTCTGCACATGAATTTAAATATGAGTATAAACCCTCACTTGTTAGGCTCTCTTTCATCTATCATCATATGAAGTCATGAAAGAATAAGTTGGTCTTTCATTATACCCCTTAAGGTGAAGAAGTGATGGTTTATTATGCCAGCAATGTTTGACTTTGTGCCCAAATTTAGAACAACAAAAACATCTAGAATTTTAAGTAGAAATAAGAGAGAGGGGTCTAGTTGTTTGAAAATTATTTACTGGGAACTTGCATCAAGAAGAAATCAATGTATTTTTAGAGTTGCGTCGAGTGAAATTCAATGTTTCTGCACACTTGCGCCAATAGTAAGTCGATGCGGAATATTGGTTGCGTTGAGTAAAATTCGATGCACCCTCATACTTGCTTTGAGTTGATGTCGAAGCATATGCAGAACACTGTTGAGTTGCATTTGATGCATCTCTAAAACCGCGTCGAGTTCTATTCGACGAAAAATCCTTTTATTAAGAATTTTATAATTTTTATTGGATTTTCTAAGGGGTGCTTACCTAGAATTCCAGTTTGATCAGTTGTATTTACCCTATTTAACACAGTGATTTTATTGGGGTTGTTATTCAATTCTTTACAAGATTCTAGGTTGTTATTAGTTTGTTTTACACTAGGTCTAATAAACACTATAGGGTTTTCCCAGGCAGGTTTGTTATGGATTATTGTGCTGGTGGATGGATCTGCTCCTAGACCAAGATGTTTAAATCTCATGGAGAGATTTTGTGTAATGCCTTTCAACTTTTGACTCCTTCCATTGAGTGAATCTTCAAATGTTGTTGCCTTTGTAAGCTCTTCTTTTAAGATAGAGTTTTCAGTAGTTTGTGTATTTATTTATGTTTCTTTACAATACATCTGATTTCTTAATTCATAGTTGGTTGAAGACAGATTGTCTTTCCTAAGGTCTTCTAGTTCTTCTCTAAGTGTGTTAAGTTCTTTTTGACCATTAATATAATCTTGACAAAAATCTTACAAACAGTCTTCAAAATATTCTGAAGAGAAATCAAATTTATCAAATATAGTTACCTGATTTTCTTTTGTAGAATCTTCTAAAGCCATTAAACAAGCTTCTTCAGCTAAACTCTCTTTATCATTGTTAGATGAGGAAGAACTTGACTCAGACTCTGAGTCACTCCAAGTTTCAGCAATAAAACCTTTTCCATTTTTTCTTATCCTTCTTCCTGAAGGACTTCTTCTTGTGCTCCTTCTTATTGTTGCTTCTATCCCTCTGTTCCTCAGGACATTAAGGGGAAATATGCCCTGGCTTTTTGTATGAAAAGCAGATTATTTTCTGCTATGGAGTTTCGTCAAACCTCGGTTTGCTTGAACTCCTCTCCTTTCTTCTAGAGTCTTCTATCTTGACCTATCTTTTGAATCTTCTGGCCAAGAGATTAAACATCTCTTCCTCAGAATTGGCAGGCTCTCCTTCAGTAGCCTTTAGAGCAACTATCCTTTCCTTAGGAGTTGAAATTTTCTCCTTAACTTCTATCTCAGCCCTGCTCTTTAGTAGGATCTCATAGGACTTGAGCTTTCCTAGCACAACATCTGTGAATATTTCTCTATGACATCTGGATTCTCTGATATCCCATATCCTTGAGTCCCATATGCTTGGGAAGCACATGAGGAACTTGTCATTAATTTCTGTCAGAGAAATTTCCTCGTCCAGCCCCTTCAACTCATTTATAATGGTGTTGAATCTATCATGCATCTCAACCACACTTTCTTCAGTCTTCTTCTGAAAGTTCTCATATTGGGATATGAGAAGAGACTTTCTGTCCTTTCTTTCATCAGAGCTGCCCTCAACCAATCTGGAAAGGTATTTCCAGATTTCTTTTGCTGAGTTGCAATCAGCAACCTTTTGGAATATGTCATCAAACATAGTTGATACCAGAATATTCATTGCTTTGACAACATATGCCTTCACCTTCTTTTCAGCATCTGTCCACTCAGTTCTAGGCACAGTATGTTGTGTCGTAGATCCACTGGCATCCTTTCTGACTAGTGTTGGGGGACCTGAAATGATGACATCAAAGATGTCTTCATCAGTAGAGTTCATATATAATTTTATTCTGGCCTTCCAGAGTGTAAACTCATTTAGGTTACACACTGGTGGTCTTGTTGATGCATAGTCCTTAGAACTCATTTTCTAAAAAAAATATTTAAAATATGAAAATATGAGTGAGGCAATCTTTTGATCAAAGTATTAGCTTTTTATGATCAACCTGGCTCTGATACCAATTGAAAGTGAACAGTGTGACCTCTAGGTATTCTCTAGAGGGGGGTGAATAGAGTTTTAAATCTTTTACACTAAATATGCCTACATAATAAAAACTTCTAATAACTATGCAATTAGAAAACCAATACATAATAAATTAAACACAGACTACAAAAATATTAAAGGGGATAACACAAAAAATCACAACACAGAAGAGACAAGTTTTATATTGGTTCCCCAAAATTTGGGTAGTCCACTCTTCTACCACCTTGGTAGGAATGCACTATATAGTGCCTGAGTCTTTTGATAAGGAGACACTCAGAACCAGTCGTTGGATAAGGAGACTCTTAGAACCACTAACTGAGTCTTTTGACAAGGAGACTCTTAGAACCAACTACTAAGTCTTTTGATAACGAGACTCTCAGAACCATTGAATCCTTTGGAGAGGGATTCTTAGGAATCTTTTCTCAGTTACAGAATAAGACAGAGAGAAAAGAAGAAGAAGAAGAAGAAGTGAAGATGTTTCTTCTGTTTGAATCCTCATGCAGCTATCACTAAGGATTCTATCACTTGGTGTTCTTCGGGATCTATTTACAATGAACTCTTGCTTAAGGTAGAAAATAATGCAAGGATTATGAGCATATGATCTCGATGATCTCTGTACTCTTGATGGCTTCCCACTTGTAAGAGAAGAAGAAGAAGCAGTGGCCTTTTTGTTTTTCCTATACAGAGATATTCTCTTGTTCTGTCTAAGTTAGGACTTGAGGAAGGAGAGAACATAATAGAATAACACACGATTTTTGTTGTCTTCCTGCCTCTGTATACTTATTCTCTGTTGAATAGTATTTGAATTTGTTTCCTCTTCTGTTGTGTCCCTGTTAGATATATTCACAGAATAATGACGTTCTCTTTCCATTTATGTTGATAGCACGTCAATCACCTTTTTAAATAACTTCCAAGAATATCTTTGTTGTCTCTCTGGAGTACTCCATTCCATTCTTGACAATAAATGATCTGTTAGAATTCAAATTACATCTTTGGAACCTTCTGAAAAAAGCATCAGGAAAGATAGTAGAAAATGTTTTATTTCTGTCTGTATTAGACGTAGATTCGAATTCATTTTCCTTCTAATCGACGCACCTCTGAGTTCTAATGGAAGCTGCTTCGAATTCCTTCTCAGCATTGAATAAACTCAGATATTGACGTTGCGTTGAATCCTTATCGACGTATCCATCGAGTTGAAGACTTAGACTTTGAACTTCATCTTCTGTGTCGAATTCAAGTCGAAGTTGCGCTGGCTTCTGATATTGCTTTGACTGGATCTTTTTCTACGTCGAGCACATTTTGAGATTGCATCAACTTCACTTGATGCTATGACTAACAATCTGAGTTACTTCTACTTGTATTCGAAGTTGCTTCAACTTTCAGTCAAAGTTGCGTCGACTTCTATTCGACGCAAGTTTAACTCAACTGAATTTTGTGTTTATTTTGGACTGGTCTTGACACTCTAGTGTGAGTGTGATATCCTAGGACATCTAATGACCAAATTACCCTTTCTATACAACATGGGTAATACATCCTAGATAATGAAATCACTTGTATATAATTTTTAAGATAAATCAAAGGGTGTTAATACCCAACACCGACAACCTCTCAAGTTGGGCCTCCTGAATTCTCTTCTAAACCAGGGTGAGTGGGCCTCCTTTGGGCTTAATTAAGTGGGCTTGAGCTCACTTAGGTTGAGCCTTGGGTTCACTTGTTCCAAGGTAGCCTAACATGGACATTTAGGTCAAGATTGACCCTTGGTCAACCATGGTGACGGGGTTGAGGCACATTGGTGACATTGGGTCTATGGGCACCTATTGCGGTGACTTTAGGCTTGGTGAGGCCAATTGGGGCTCTTTTGACCTATTTAGGTCAAATTGGTTTAAGTTAGTCAAGGGTGATTTGACCCAAGCCCTAATCTTGACTTGACCACTTTGTATTGTTTGTGACTCATTGAGTTCCCTAAGGGGTTAGTGGTGTTATGGTGGGTTCATTTATCACCTTGAGTGTCCATTTGACCAAGCTTAGGCTAGGTGACTAAAAGTGGCTAAATGCACACCAATGTGCAATTCACCTACTCTCTTAGGTTTCTAGGCTTCTTTTGGCTAGTCTACCCTTTTTTCATGACATAGCCTTGACAAAAATTCAACTTAGGGTCTAGTGATTTGTGGGATGTTACACTAGGAGAGAAAAACTCCCGAAAGATACTTAGGCTTTCACAGAGGTCATGGCTCTTGATTGAAATTCAGTTCCATGGTCACTTCTGATTTTGGCAATTGAACTGCTCGTTTCATTCTTGATTTGCCTAACAAAGTTAGTGAATATATCTAGAGTATGTGACTTTTGCTTAAGAAAGAACACCCATGTAAACTGATGCGCAAATATAGCACACCGCTATAGGCGGTAGCAAGACTACAGCACGACACGGTAGTGTACCGATCGTTCAAGTAATATAAAACGAGGAGTGAATCCCCGAGTATCAATCTTGAAGGAACACAGTAAGGTGGAGTTTACTTTTGAGGAAGGACATGAGATTGAAGTCCTTTAGATCGGATGGATTGCGGAAGGGTCAAAGTGATTTGTGGAAAACAAAATAAAATAAACTAAATTAACAATGTGGGTCGCCGACACCGCTTTGGAATGTGGGGGATCATGCAGGCTGCTATGCACTGCTTCGCTCGGCGGATGGACGAGTAGGCACGCGGAATGGAAGAGTAGTCAAGCGGAATGGAAGAGGAGGCTTGCGGAATGGGCGAGTAGGCTAGCAGAATGAAGTGGAGGGTGGAGTGGATTTGGTGGCGCACCTCAAATACACATATAAACAAGATAATTTCATTAAAATGAAATAATCATTACAAATCATGGTTTATAGTGCCCATCATCAAATAATGAAGATTACATTCATATACATCTACACAAGTTAGAGAGAAAGACAAGAGATACGACCGAATCCGGAGGCTTGTTGTAGATTCTCGGTAGGAATCGCCGAGTTGTCAATCCGCTTCCTAGCTCGGTCCCAACTATTTTCCGGGGTAGAGGAGGGCTGTCACTTCCTCCCAATGGACCCGTCTTCTCCGGTAAACTACAATCCGGCCACATACGATGCGAAGAACTCTTTGCTTGGCGATGAAGATGATGGTGGAATCCTCTCCGTGAAGCACTTGGATGATGGAGGCGGCCGAGAGGATGCTCCGGCTTTGGATTTGCAAGGAAATGGTGGCCGGAGCTCCTCCTTAAGGTGGGCGGCGATGGAGCGTCAAAAATGGAGGAACTGGAACCCTTCGAGCGCGGGAAAGATGATCGATCTGGTCTAGGGCGAGATCTGCAGCTTATATAGAAAAATAGTCAGAATTTGGTCACGCATGGTCGAACGCACGACCGTGCGTGGACCGTTCATTATTAATGAAGAAATAATGCCTGGAAGAAGCAGCAGATTGCCCGTGCGATTTTATTCACGCACGATCGAAACCGATCGTGCGTTAAAACGCATGGGCAAATCCATATGGCTCGAAAATAGGTTGGGGCACATGTCACCAGCACATAGAAATATATAATAACAACAAAATAAAGACATGGGGAGCACCATGTGCTTACCCCAAGCAGAATAGTGCGCAATTGCACACCAAAGTGGGCCTAGAAGTGCACTTAGCAAGGAATAACAGATAGCGATCAAATATGAACGATAATAAGTCTAATGTGTAGTGCATTGACTAGATTATCGGCCCAGATGAGTCCGTAAATGTGTATATAAATGGGACTCATCACACCCCCAGACTTACCTGTTTGCGCGTTGATGAGTCCTGATCATATACACTTTTATGGACTCATCTGGGCCGTTTTTCTAGTCATTCCACTGCACTTTAGCCTTGTTTTAGCTTATATTTGTTATCACTTGCTATGTGCACTTCTAGGCCCATTTTGGTGTTATTTCGTATCTTTCTTTGTTATTAGTTTTCTTGCGATGTTAAGTCCCACTTTCAGTGGCTAGACTGGTGTCGTACGCTGGAACAGGTGTCGTGCAGGTGTTTCCGGTGCAATTCTGCACAGGAACACTGCGCACGATCACCGGTTCTATTGCGCACGACCACTGGTCGTGCGCCACTGATCGTGTGCACTTAACCCTTTTTTATGAGTTCTGTTTGGTGCAGTGCGCACGACCATCTACGCTAGTGCGCACGACCACCGGTCGTGCGCCACTGTTCGTGCGCGCTTATCATCAATTTCATGAGTTCTGTTTCAACCAGTGCGCACGACCACCTACGATAGTGCGCACGACCACCGGTCGTGCGCCACTGGTCGTGCGAACATGTTATTTCATAATTTCTGTCTTTGCAGGTTCCGTCCAGGCAGAGCGCACGATCACCGAATTCTAGTGCGCACGACCACTGGTCGTGCGCCACTGACCGTGCGCACTGTTTATTCCAGCGCCTATAAATCGACCTGCTCGCGATTTAGGTCAGAGACTCCGCATTTTTCCGCCGTTCTTCCGCCGTTCCGCGCCAATTTCGCCCCTCCACCGCCGCCCACCATCTGGAGGTGCTCCGGGCTTGTTCTTCACGCCAATCTTGAGCCGGAGTTTCCTCTCGGCCTCCTCCTTCATCCAAGAGCTCCAAAGGAAGACCTAGCCGCCATTGCCATCAAGCAAGAGGAAGTTTGCAACCTCTACCGGATCGTGACACGAAGAAGACGGGTCCATTGGAGAGTCGTGACAGCTCTCTCTACCCCGCACGTAGTGCGGACCGAGCTTGGACGCGGATTGACAACCCGGGGATTCCAACCGTGAATCTACAACGAGACTTCGGATTCAGTCGATTTCTTGTCTTATTCTTCTCTTTTTGATGTATATGTAGCTAGATCTAATCATTATGATGAAGTGGCACTTGAATTAGTTATATTTACATATATATTTCATGTCTATGTGATTGTGTAATTTATCTATTTGAGTTGCTTGAGGTGCGCCACCATCCATTTTCCACTCCACCACCGTGTCCGGTGCCGCACTAGCAATTGCTAGTGGCGTGCTTGTCGAAGAGGTGCTTGCGACCCTCATCCGTATGCCTACTCTTCCATCCGCCTAGCGAAGCGTGGCATAGCGGCCCGTGTAATCCATTCCGACTCCGCTGGTGCGAACCATTCCATCCGCTAGCCTGCTCGTCCATCCGCCTACTGAAGCGTGGCATCGCGGCCCGTATTCCATCCCGCCTAACGAAGCAGTGCGCTCAAGGCCTGCATAGTTCGATTCCGCTTGCCTACTCGTCCATCCGCCCTTTCGACGCAGCGCGCTCAAGGCCTGCCTAGTCTCCATCCCGCCAAGCGAAGCATTGCATAGCGGCATTGCATAGGAGTAGTTGATAGCTTTTATTTTATTTTCCAAAAGCCAACCCAACTCCCCCGCATTCCATCCGATTTAAGGACTTCAATCTCAAGTCCTTCCTCGAAACCTAACTCCACCTTACTGTGTTCCTCAAGAGACCGACACTCGGGGATTTTCCCCATTATTATTACTTGCGCGACCGGTGCACTTGCCGAATCATCGCATCAAGTTTTTGGCGCCGTTGCCGGGGAACACAGTCGTGTGAGTTTTCTTGAGAGGGAGAGCTGAGAGAGAGAAGTTTCTTCCAGTGTTTATAGCCGCCTTTTTATTTTTGTTTGCTTTTTAAATTTATATTGTTTGTTATTATTTCTTCTCTCCTATTTTAAATTTTTAAGCAAGTTTAATCCAAGGAGTTTTATTAGTTTGTGTAGATTTCCTTGCAAAGAATTTCAGCCTCTTTATATCTGCTTTTATTATTGAAAATGTCGTCATGGGATATTTCACCTAGCTTTAATGATAAGATGGTTTATTATATAGACCAAATGAATGAGTTGAATGCTAGGCAGTGTAGGAACATTGTTTGCTTGTTGTGTCGAGGAGAGGGTCATGAATTGAAGGACTGTCCTAGTCTTTTCAAGCCTGACTGCCACTCCTCCACTCGGGACAACATTGCCCCTATCGCTCATTCTTTACCCATGGAGGCAATTGTGCCCTCTACCCCTGAGCTTGTCTTGTGCACGGACTCCTCACTCCCTGTTTATGGCTTCACTCCCAGTGCTGATGATCACTCATCTGTTAGCCAACAAGGAGAGGAATGGGAGCTCCTAGATGCACCTGAGTATGATGAGGAAAGTATTCTTTCCATCGGGGAGGCTTTAGCAGATCTTTTTGCGGAGGAATCGAATATTTTTGTCCCTCCAGTTTCTTTGCAAGATTTTTCTACACATATTCTTTATGATCATATCGAAGTAAAGGAGCTGGGTGATGCTTCTGACTCGGAGGGTGCTCCAAAGTGGGATGAGGATGTCATTTTCCCTGAGGGGGAGAATGAATACTTTGAACACGATGATGCACCTCGGTGGGATGAGGAGGATACTCTCTCTGATGAGGAGGTTTGCACTTCTTCATGGGACGAGGAGGTCCAAATCACCACTGAGGCTCCTGAGTTCTCAAGTCCCCCTTGCTATAATATTTACGATGATGATAGTGATCTACCCTTGGATCTTGCTGGGAGTGAGACCGGGACCACTCCCCCGATTTTTGATTATTTATGTCATTCTTCTCTTTTATTTCTGGACCCCCCTTCTTCTTCCGAGCCTGCGCAGGTTGAGTCTTTACAGGTGCCCCAGGAGGACTTGGAGCTTTTTGCTCAAGTCAATGATGAGAGTATCCTCTCATGTGAGGAGGTTTATTCCCCCTCCGTTGAGGAAGCTCCACTCATTGCCTTTTCCTCCTGCTGCCTCCCTGTTGACGATACCTTGCTAGGCAAGGATGTGTTTTGTGAGATGAGTGAGGACCAGGCCTCCTCCTCTTCTTACATTCTCTACCCTCTACCTGTGAGGAGCAGGTATCTATATTTAGGTAGAGGGGTGACTGTTCTATCACCGTATCGGTACCCGCTACCGACACGGATATTAGGCCAGTTACCTGTCCACTTCTCCTTCCATAGGCCCATTAGCTAGAACTCTTAAAGTTTGAATAAGTCGTGCTGGGAGGACAATAACCCCAGTAGTTATCTTTCTTTTCTGCATTTTTATTTCCTCTAATCATGTTTAGTTAGTAGTATTTTCTTTTCAGTTTTCTTTTGTCTTTTGTTTTTGCGGAGCTGACCCCTGCAGGTACTTATTCTGGATGGCGGATGCTGCAGCTTCATTTTAGCTTACACGCCAATCTTCTGGTATGCTCATTTCTGAGCATTGGGTACTCTCTTTCCCTAGCTCTTTTCTGAATTTCATAGATATATATTGTGTGTATTGTCTAGTTTAAGTCTGGGGGAGAGTAGTTTTGTTTACCCGCTCACGTGCACTATTGCACTGCATGCTAGAAGATTTCATTTAAATTGTTGTTCATTTTCATTGCACACCACCGCACCCACTTGAGCACGTACTCGCCTGTATGCATGCTCTGTAGTGAATTTAATTCTTCTGCTTATGTGGGAAAGTCTAGGTGATGGTTTAGGACTATGTAGCAGAGTAAAATGTTGACTCCCGTAGTGCTCCTAGTCGAGTGCTCGGTTGCATAGAAATTTGTGTAGAGTAGACTTCTTTTTATACAATGGTTTTATATTTTTCTCTATTAGTGTAAATGTTGTTTACTCTACTCAAATGGTGAATCCGGTGTGAATCAAACGGTAGCGTAGGGATGTGTGTAAACGATCGCTAGACTCGTATTGCTTGAGTCGGGAGAAAGGAGAATCTTTCTCGGTGGCTAGAACTTGCCCCAAGCGATTCTTGAAGCATGGGTATACGGTTAGTCAATTGTGTGAATGTGATATAGGCCATCATTTTGGCCCGGTTGAGCCTTTGTGCCTATCCTTACCGCTATATCCTCGCTAGCCTAGTTGTGCCTACCCGTTCTTTGATTCAGCCCCACTTTTATTTCACCAAAGCCCAAAAGCCAATCCTAGTCGCACACCCAAAATTTGAGCTTTAGCTGTTTATTATTTTCATGAGTTGGGTTGTTGATGTGGTAATATGTTTGTGAAGATGTGGATGTGTCCTTTTGTTTATTTGCTGAAAATGATAAGAAAAGAAAAAAAAATGAAAAAAAAAGAAAAGAAGTTAAAAAGAAAGGAAAGAGAAGGAGTGTTTAATTGAAAATCTTTATGTATAGATTTATGTTTGGGAGTAGGCGGTGCACGCACCCATGCTGTTAAGTCCAAGTCTGGGGGTGTTGTGTACCCGCGTGTTTGTGTGGTGAATGAGGATAGTTTCCTGCATTAGCTCATTTGGGTTTAGTATTTGAACCATCGTCTTTATCATTGTATACCTCACCTAAACCCAAGCCCCATTTAAAACCTAAAGTCCTATTGATTCACGCATTTGAGTCAAACCAGTGCCGTGGAGAGAATGTGACCGGGCAAGCTTATGGTCACCGACACTGATGGATTTTAGTGGAGTTTTTCCCGCATCCCGATCTTGAGCAATGCTCATCTCAGCGTTTAGTTTACTTTCTCCGTATGCATGACCGAATGATTCACCGTTGTTCACCATTTTGAGTAGTTGTAATATGCTTTTACTCTTTTAGAAATATATAAACTGTTTATATAATCAGAAATCTTCTCTACTATTCTTCTTATGCACGTGAGCATGCGATTTCGCATGGTACTCTGTATTGTAGTTTTAAGCCATCTACTTTTCTTTCCCCGTTCGCTTAGAATTTGTCTGCTCGGGACGCGCAAACAGGTAAGTCTGGGGGTGTGATGAGTCCTGATCATATACACTTTTATGGACTCATCTGGGCCGTTTTTCTAGTCATTCCACTGCACTTTAGCCTTGTTTTAGCTTATATTTGTTATCACTTGCTATGTACACTTCTAGGCCCATTTTGGTGTTATTTCGTATCTTTCTTTGTTATTAGTTTTCTTGCGATGTTAAGTCCCACTTTCAGTGGCTAGACTGGTGTCGTACGCTGGAACAGGTGTCGTGCAGGTGTTTCCGGTGCAATTCTGCACAGGAACACTGCGCACGATCACCGGTTCTATTGCGCACGACCACTGGTCGTGCGCCACTGATCGTGTGCACTTAACCCCTTTTTATGAGTTCTGTTTGGTGCAGTGCGCACGACCATCTATGCTAGTGCGCACGACCACCGGTCGTGCGCCACTGTTCGTGCGCGCTTATCATCAATTTCATGAGTTCTGTTTCAACCAGTGCGCACGACCACCTACGATAGTGCGCACGACCACCGGTCGTGCGCCACTGGTCGTGCGAACATGTTATTTCATAATTTCTGTCTTTGCAGGTTCCGTCCAGGCAGAGCGCACGATCACCGAATTCTAGTGCGCACGACCACTGGTCGTGCACCACTGACCGTGCGCACTGTTTATTCCAGCGCCTATAAATCGACCTGCTCGCGATTTAGGTCAGAGACTCCGCATTTTTCCGCCGTTCTTCCGCCGTTCCGCGCCAGTTTCGCCCCTCTACCGCCGCCCACCATCTGGAGGTGCTCCGGGCTTATTCTTCACGCCAATCTTGAGCCGGAGTTTCCTCTCGGCCTCCTCCTTCATCCAAGAGCTCCAAAGGAAGACCTAGCCGCCATTGCCATCAAGCAAGAGGAAGTTTGCAACCTCTACCGGATCGTGACACGAAGAAGACGGGTCCATTGGAGAGTCGTGACATCTCTCTCTACCCCGGACGTAGTTGCGGACTGAGCTTGGACGCGGATTGACAACCCAGCGATTCCAACCGTGAATCTACAACGAGACTTCGGATTCGGTCGATTTCTTGTCTTATTCTTCTCTTTTTGATGTATATGTAGCTAGATCTAATCATTATGATGAAGTGGCACTTGAATTAGTTATATTTACATATATATTTCATGTCTATGTGATTGTGTAATTTATCTATTTGAGTTGCTTGAGGTGCGCCACCATCCATTTTCCACTCCACCACCGTGTCCGGTGCCGCACTAGCAATTGCTAGTGGCGTGCTTGTCGAAGAGGTGCTTGCGACCCTCATCCATATGCCTACTCTTCCATCCGCCTAGCGAAGCGTGGCATAGCGGCCCGTGTAATCCATTCCGACTCCGCCGGTGCGAACCATTCCATCCGCTAGCCTGCTCGTCCATCCGCCTACTGAAGCGTGGCATCGCGGCCCGTATTCCATCCCGCCTAACGAAGCAGTGCTCTCAAGGCCTGCATAGTTCGATTCCGCTTGCCTACTCGTCCATCCGCCCTTTCGACGCGGCGCGCTCAAGGCCTGCCTAGTCTCCATCCCGCCAAGCGAAGCATTGCATAGCGGCATTGCATAGGAGTAGTTGATAGCTTTTATTTTATTTTCCAAAAGCCAACCCAACTCCCCCGCATTCCATCCGATTTAAGGACTTCAATCTCAAGTCCTTCCTCGAAACCTAACTCCACCTTACTGTGTTCCTCAAGAGACCGACACTCGGGGATTTTCCCCATTATTATTACTTGCGCGACCGGTGCACTTGCCGAATCATTGCATCACGCGTCCCGAGCAAACAAATTCTAAGCAGGCGAGGAAAGAAAAGTAGATGGCTTAAAATTATAATACAGAGTACCATGCGAAGTCGCATGCTCACGTGCATAAGAAAAATAATAGAGAAGATTTCTCATTATACAAATAGTTTATAGATTTCTAAGAGAGTAAAAGCATATTACAACTACTCAAAATGGTGAATCACGGTGAATCATCTGGTCACGCATACAGAGAAAGTAAACTAAGCATTGAGATGAGCAATGGTCAAGATTGGGGTGCATGAAAAACTCCACCGAAACCCATCGGTGTCGGTGACCATAAGCTTGCCCGGTCACATTCTCTCCACGACACTAGATTGGTTCAAGGCGTGAGTAAGTAGGACTTTAGGTTAGAGATGGGGCTTGGGTTACGGTGAGGTAAACAAAGATAAACATGGGGGCTAAGCACACCTAACCCAACATGAGCATAAGGTAGAACTACCCGCAAGACTATAAATAAACAAGTGCACCACACCCTCAGACTTGGACTTATGCAACATAGGTGTGTGCACCGCCTACTCCCAATACATAATTTTTCTCTAAACTATTTTCAATAAAACTCATTTTTCTTTTTCTCTTTTTTTATCATTTTTTTTCTTTTTCTTGTCTTTTTCTTTCAGCAATTTTTTTTTTCAAATGAGCATATCCACAAATTCACATAATAAACACCACAATCAACAACCCCCCCCCCCCCCCCCAAAAAAATGTAAATAAAACTATAACTAAAGCTCAGATTTGGGTGTGCGACTATGTTAGGCTTTTAGGATTTGGTGAGATATATGCGAAGCTGAATCAACGAAAGGGTAGGCACAACTGGGCTAGCAAGGATAGAGCAATTGGAATGGGCACAAAGGCTCAACCGGGTCAAAATTGATGGCCTACGTCATTCTCACGCACTAGAACTATCCTATGCCAATGCTTCAAGAATAGCTTGGTGCAAGTTCTAGCCACCGAGAAAGATTATCCTTTCTCCCGACTAAAACAATACGAGTCTAGCGAACGTTTACCGACATCCATATGCTACCGTTTGATTCACACCGGATTCACCATTTGAGTAGAGTAAACAACATTTACACTAATATAAAAAAAATATAAAACCATTACTATAAAAAGAAGTCTAATCTACATAAATTTCTATGCAACCGAGCACTTGACTAGGAGCACTACTGGAGTCAACATTTTACTCTGCTACATAGTCCTAAGCCAGCACCTAGACTTTCCCAAATAAGCAGAAGAATTCAATTTAACTCAGAGCACGCATAGAGATGAGTACGCGCTAAAGTGGGTGATGTGGTGCGCAAAGAGAATGAAAAACAATTTTCAATAAACTAAAATAAAAGTACTTTTAACATGTTATGCAATAGTGCATGTGAGTGGGCACACAGAACTACTCTCTCCTAGACTTAAAATAGACAATACACACAATATATAGCTATGAAATTCAGAAAAGAGCTAGGGGAAGAGAGTACCCAATGCTCAGAAATGAGCATACCAGAAGATTGGCATTAAAATCTAGACCTAGCTGCAGCATCCACCATCCAGAAGAAGGACCTGCAGGGGTGAGTTCCGCCAAACAAAAAGAAAATAAACAAAAGCAAAATACAATACAGCTAACTAAATGGACAAGATGAAAAGAAATTGCAGAAAAGAAAGATAACTACTGGGTTATTGTCTTCCCAACACGACTTATTCAAATTTAAAATAGTTCTAGCTAATGGGTCTATGAAAAAGGAAATGTACAGGTAACTATTCTAATATGCGTGTCGGTAGTGTGTACCGATACGACGATAAAATAGTTACCCATCTACCTAATTAATAATACCTGCTCCTCACAGGTAAAGGGAAGAGAATGTAAGAAGGGGTGGAGGAATCTTCACTCAACTCACCAAAACTATCATTGCCCGGCAAGGTGTCATTTTCAGGGAGGTGGCAGGAGGAGAAGGTAATGAGTGAGGCTTCCACAATGGAGGAGGAATAAACCTCCTCACATATGAGGATATGCTCATCATTGACTTGAGCAAAATGCTGCAAGTCCTCCTGAAGTACCTTTGAAGACTCAACCTGCACAAGCTCAAATGAAGAAAGGGGGTTAAGAATTAAAAGAGAAGAATGATATAAATAATCAAAAAATGGGGGAGTGGTCCCGGTCTCACTCCCATCAGGTTGGGGTAGTAAAATAATGATGGCATTGTCAACAATGCGGCAAGGTTTGACAGGATCAACAGTGACCTTGCCCAAGATTTGGACTTCCTCCACCGGTGCTGAAGTAAAATCATCTTCACCTAGAAGGTTGTCCTCCTCCATAGGAATAGGTATAGTATATAGATCACCTGCCTCATCATGCAATGCATCATCAACAATGTCGTCAGTGACAAGCGTAGTGGTATGCACAACAGGGGGAGGAATATTGCTTGGATAAAAGTCAAGCACCGATTCCTCACAAAGAATCAAATCATCTCACGGTGATATATGCACATGGGAGATGGGCTCAACCATGTCAGAGCCCAGATCAGCCAAACATCTGATAAATATGTCCACATCATTCCCTTCAAAACATGAAGGTGGCACAGACACAAAACCATATGTTGAAGGGGTGCCGCCAGAGGTAGGTGTCGGGATGATACAGATATCCGGCTCATCATCCTCGTCCAATTGGCGAAGATACTCGGCACAGTCCTTCAGGGCGTGATCCATGCTTTGACAAAACAAGCACCATTTTATATTACTCCTTGGTCCTTGCAGGGCCGGAGAGGAATATAAAAATGGTACATGCGGCAAGGGTGATTGGCCATAAGACTTGGGCACCGGGAATGAAGGACCGTAGGAGGACTGTGCTCCATACACTGGGCCACGAGAATTATGCCCACCATCTCTAGTGGGGCATTTATCACTATCGTGGGAAATATCTCCACACCAACGGCAACGGACATTAAATGCAGACCACATTGTGAAGATACCAAGATTCAATATAAAATCACAATTGTGCAAAACACTACAACTAACAATAAATTACTAAAATAGCCTAATTTAAAACACGAAAAACAAAATATGAAACAAAACAAAAATATGTAATTTACAAATGGAAGCACTTCTATCTCTCAGCTCTCCCTTTCCAGAAACTCACACGACTGTGTTCCCCGGCAACGGCGCAAAAAACTTGATGCGTGAATCTAGCACACTGCTATAGGCGGTAGCAAGACTGCGACACGACACGACATTGTACCGATCATTAAAGTAATATAAAATGAGGAGTGAATCCCCAAGTATCGATCTCGAAGGAACACAGAAAGGTGGAGTTTACTTTTGAGGAAGGACTTGAGATTGAAATCCTTTAGATTGGATGGATTGTGGAAGGGTCGAAGTGGTTTGTTGAAAACAAAATAAAATAAACTAAATTAACAATGCGGGTCACTGGCACTGCTTCGCAATGTGGGGGATCATGCAGGCCGCTATGCACTGCTTCGCTCGGCGGATGGATGAGTAGGCACGTGGAATGGAAGAGTAGTCAAGCGGAATGGAAGAGAAGGCTTGCGGAATGGGCGAGTAGGCTAGCTGAATGAAGTGGAGGGTGGAGTGGATTTGGTGGCGCACCTCAAATACACATATAAACATGATAATTTCATTAAAATGAAATAAACATTAAAAATCAAGGTTTATATTGCGCATCATCAAATAATGAAGATTACATTCATATACATCTACACAAGTTAGAGAGAAAGGCAAGAGATACGAATGAATCCGGAGGCTTGTTGTAGGTTCTCGGTAGGAATCGTCGGGTTGTCAATATGCGTCCTAGATGGGTCCCAACTATCATCCGAGGTAGAGGAGGGCTGTCACTTCCTCCCAATGGACCCGTCTTCTCTGGTAAACTACAATCCGGTCACATCCGATGCGAAGAACTCTTTACTTGGCGATGAAGATGATGGTGGAATCCTCTCCGTGAAGCACTTGGATGATGGAGGCGGCCGAGAGGATGCTCCGGCTTTGGAATTGAAAGGAAATGGTGTCCGGAGCTCCTCCTTCAGGTGGGCGGCGATGGTGCGGTGAAAATGGCGGAACTGGAACCCTTCGGGCGCAGGAAAGATGATCGATCTGGTCTAGGGCGAGATCTACAGCTTATATAGAAAAACAGTCAGTATTTGGTCATGCACGGTCGAACGCACGACCGTGCGTGGACCGTGCGTTCTTAACTAAGAAATAAGCCTTGGAAGAAGAAGAAGATCGCCCATGCGATTTTACTCACGCACGGTCGAAACCGATCATGCGTAAAAACGCATGGGCAAATCCAGATGGCTAGAAAACAGGCTAGTGGGGGGGGGGGGGGGGGGGGAGATCGTGCATTTCCTTCGCGCACGGGCAAACTGCCCGTGTGTGAACAAAATGCACGAGCTGGGGTAGATCACCATTATTTGGCACAGGAGGAATCGCACGATCGTAGGGATCGTGCGTCAAGGAAACACACGACCGTGCGATTTCTCTAGGTTGCAATACCAAAAGAATGAAGATCTGCCCACCGACAATATAAACCAACAAGCTAGGGCACATATCACCAGCACACAGAAATATATAATAACAACAAAATAAAAACATGGGGAGCACCATGTGCTTACCCCAGCAGAATAGTGTGCAATTGCACACCAAAGTGGGCCTAGAAGTGCACTTAGCATGGAATAATAGATAGCGATCAAATATGAACAATAATAAGTCGAATGTGTACTGCGTTGACTAGATTATCGGCCCAGATGAGTCCATAAAAGTGTATATAAATGGGACTCATCATGAACCTCGAATAATCATCAATAATTACAAATATATAAACTTTCTCTCCTAAGCTATAAATAGTTATAAGACCAAACAAGTCCATGTGAGTGAGTATAAACACCAAGTGGAATCCTTAACCTTAATTTGCTTAAACGAAGCCTTTGTTTGCTTGCACATTTGGCAAGCATGCCAAGGGATTTCCTGAACACATTTCCTTTTGGGGCCATCCCAAACCAAATTTTTCTGAGAAAATCTTGTTGATAGTCTTATAGTTATTGTGATCTAGTCCTTTATGCCATTACACGCCGAGTCTTGCTCTATTCTCAGGCATAAGACATATAGAAGAATATGAATTTGCACATAGAAAATTAAGACAATATATATTTCCACTACTAGTGTCAGTTAGTATAATCTCTTCAGATTTCTTAATTAGGCACTAATCCTTGTGGAATACAATCACATAGCCAAGATCACATAGTTGGCTTATGCTGATAAGATTGTGCTGCAATCCTTTTACATAAGCTACCCTTGTGATAGTGACTATGCCATTTGAGATCTTACCATAGCCTTTATACTTTCCTCTTTTAGATCCTCCAAAAATGACTTTTGGACCATCTTCTACTAAGGAATATTCAATTAATAGGCTTCTTGTCCCAGTCATGTGCCTGGAACATCCACTGCTCAAATACCAAATAGGAGTGTGGTTGGTCTTTGGACATACCTACAAAAAGAGAATCACTTCTTCTTAGGCACCAAAATCTTGTTGGGTCCTAGATTCTTGTTAGTATAGAAGACTTTATATAGCTTTTGACAAATCTGAAATGAATTATGGACTATTCCAGTTTTGGATGCTGGCTTGCCATTACCTGCTCTTGTAACTGTTGGATTGTACTAGCAGTCAATGGCAAAGTGGCAACTTTTCCACGACACCAACATTCAAATTTGTAGTGCCTTCTCTTTGGGCTCATAACAGGAATAGAACAACTCTTCATATAGTTAGAAGGATATCTGAATGGTACTGCATGTGAATCTTTACATGGCATATGGTGATGTGCTTCTTGTGTCTTAGGTTCCACAGCCATAGCCTTGCCCTTCCTTGCAGACCTCCTTTTAGATGCTTTTTCTATGCCCTTGGTTTTTGTGTTGGCACCAAACTCAAAAGGGACATGTTTTTTTAGTTCAATTTCTCCATGAGCTCCCTTTAAGGCACTTTTTACATTGTGCACTTCTTTTGTTCCAATTGTGGAGCATTCATTTTTCCAATGTCCATAGACACTGTCCTGGTCATAGCTATTAGAGGCTAATAGAACCTTTTGAAAGATGGTTGATTGAATTTGTATTTTTCCCTTGGCATCAACCTTATCTCCTCCCTTTTTCTCATATCCGACACCACTTTTTTATGGTGCAGAGAAGCTATCAATAATTGAAAGAATGGTCTGTGGCTTAGAAAACTTAGCCACTAGCTTCCTCTCTCTAGGGAGCTCTCCTTCCAATTTCTTTATGGTTCTTTCTTTTTGAACCAATAGATCAGCTTGAAAATCAGTCATTTTCTTGAACTCATTTATCTTAGAGTTCATCTGATAGATTTTGTCTAGCTTCTCATCAAGTTGAGACTCCAGGGTGAAGGAGGCCATCCATTCCTCTCAGTCCTTCTCCATCTCCCTGTTGCTGAAGACGCCCACATGGACCCACACTTTGTGGGGGATGAGGTCGATGCTGATGTTGATGATACTGTTGTGGACCCTCCACCACTGTCAGATCCGCCACCGTATGATGCTGATGTTGATGATACCATTGTGGACCCTCCACCACTGCCAGATCTGCCACCGCATGATCAAGATGATCCACCACCACATGACGAGGATGATAGAGATGATGTTGAAGATGTTGAGGATCCGTCATAGATCCTACCGGAGCCTTTTTAGTTATTTATATGCTCATTTTGTCATGTTCTGTTGTATGTTTAATTTGGGACTGTTTATTTAGTGGCCTGTGTTTAGCCGTCCATTAGAATTTTTATTAGTTGGGCTGCGTTTAGCCGTCGTATGTGTGTGAGCCTATAAATAGGCTAAACTCTATGTTAATTTCAGATTTGATGAAATTGAAAATAAACTTTTCCAAACCCTAAAGTTTCTCCCTCTCATCTTCCTCCTAGTCGCCGCCCCTAGGCTCATCCCTCTCCCTTTGGCCGCCGGCCACGCATCCTCCTCCTCCCCTCTTCTCGGCTCCTTCTCCCTTCCTCACTCCTTCTCTCAACCTCTCCCTCCAAGGCCGACCGTCTCCCTCTCCCTCTTGAAGAATTTCGGCCAGCCACCAAGGGCTTGTGGAAGGAGATCTCTTGGCTCGGATTTGGCTCAAAGGGCTTGTTCGTGGTGGAAGCGGCGAAGGCGAACGAGCTCTACATCAAGTGACTCATCTCCGGTGGTCTCCGCAGACGAACAATCTTTAGGATTCCAACATCTCGGATCTACGATTCTGAGGGGGTAACGAACTCTCAACTTGTGTGGTTCCTTTCTTAGATAGTTCTGTGATGGCTAGATCTGTGACGTGATCTTTGAATCGTTGATTTTTCTCGCGGATTTTCTTTATTTTGGATTTGTATTTCGATCTTGGATTTCATTTTAATTCGACGAGGAGTGGCGATCCTCTTTTGTTCTTGTTGGGGGAGATTTTCCGTTTCTGAAATCTTTACCCTTTCGGAGGATCTCTCTTTGGTAGACAACAACAACCGCTCGACCGGATCGTGCGGATCCTATTAGCCGGGAGCGAAGTTGGCCCATAGCCTCCTTCCGTTCCCTCGCGGTGTGGCTGCCCATGCGTGATAAATAACGTGAATAAAAATCATTCCGTGAGTTGGCTGCGTTCGTTCACGCTTGTGTGAGATTAGGAAGCGTTGGGAGTAATCGAATCAATCGCGCGCGAGTGAGTGAACCCAAACACCCTTTCCTACATCAATTTGGTATCTGAGCCAGGTTCGTGTCAATTTCTTAATTGATGCATTCCTAAAGTTTTCTTAGAACGTCGGCACTCACATTCTACACACGTTTCTACGCCCAAAATTTAAAAATAAAATTTCGCCGGTCTGCGAATAGCGCCCTAAATTTTTTATTTTTTCTGCGAAAATTTAAAAAAAAATCTGGAAATTCTCCATTATTTTCTCAGCAAGTAAATCAAAAATATATTTTACTATCCTAGTTATTAGGCGGGAGAAAATTTATCTTTCATAAAATTTTAGCCTGTTTAGAAGTTCTGGTCTGCGTTTAGCGTCCTAAATCCGTTATTTTCCAGCAAAAAAATAAAAAAAAATTCCTAATTGATACCATCCTAATTTATTTCTTACCGTAGGACGCCGACATATAACTAATCTTGGACGATTGCTTTCCAAAACAACCAAATCTTAATTAATCTTGCACGATTTGTTTCCAAAACAATTAATTTTCAAAATCGGGCTTGCGAATAGCGGCCTAAAACTTTATTTTTTTTCAGCCACAAAAAAAAAATCTGAAAAAAAATTAATTGGCACAATCCTAAATTATATCTTACCTTAGGACACCATCGCACAATAAATCATGTACGATTTGTTGCCAAAATCACAAAATTTTCAAAATCTGGCCTGCGAATAGCGGCCTGAACACTTCAGTTTTTAGATAAAAAATTCCAGAAAAATTCCTGCATATTTCACATGTATTACCACATATTAAAACAAAAAAATATTTAAATTTCCTTAGTTATTTGGTGGTTCCATAAATCATTTCGTCGTAATTTGTAGTCGGGTCACTAGTGCACTAATTTTGATGGTCTGCGAATAACAGGCTAAAATCTGTAATTTTTGGCGAAATAGACTGAAAATTTTTCTGCATATTCCCAACATCATAACCAGCATTAACTTATAAAAAAATACTCCTTTGCGTCAAATCCCAAGCGAAAAAAAATCAATACTCGTAAAATTTATGCTGCTCAGCACCTAGTTTTTACTAGATTATGGCAACTAGGTTAGGTCCGGGGCATTCTCCTGCACTTACCCGTATGGATGCACCACGACCTCCTGAATATGAGTTGATTGCGATCCGTGACCTCAACCGGGAGGTTAAGGGGCTGAAGAATAACATGGAGTATTGTGTTCTCACTCTTAGGATGACTAGAGAGACCCCCCAAACTCTAACCACTATTCCTCGTGATGGAGTGCCACACCGCACTAATAAAAGTTATTACACTGAATCTCGAGCGTTAGATAAAGGGCGGGACACCGTTGCAAGAGTGTTTAGGTTTGACCGTGACATAACAAGAAAATTTTCGAAAAATTTTAAGCACGGTGAGAAATGGTGCAAACTAGTTGTCGACAGCATTTGCCGCATGAATGTCGTTTCTGAAAATGCTATCACGAGGATGTGTTTGACCACCGAGCCGCACCCCCGTCCCTATCGGCTTGTGTGTTCTGACGAGAGCACTGTTTTAGTGTTTAGGCAATGTTTGGTGCCCCTCACCATCAAAGTCTATTCTGAGCGCGTTTGGTGTGATGTCTTTCCTATGAAGGATTGTCATGTATTGCTGGGACGCCCATGGCTTTCTGACCATGTGGTCATCCACTATGACCATGACAACACATTAGAATTCTAGCATAATGGTCAGCTTATCATTCTGAAGGCCACCCCGCCTAAAAGGCCTACGATCCCCTCTAAGGACACAACAGTCCTGAGGAACCGAAAACATTAAGTGTAATAGTTAAGACTGATGTTATCCCGATTAGTCAACCATTACATGATCCCTTTAGCCTTATGATGCCTTCAGTTGAACACCCCAAGATCATTCAGGAGGTTGACGAGAAATTTGAAGGTGAGATTAGAGTTATTGGTGAACGCGACGTCACTCAATTAAGGAGTGCTAACATTTCTGAACTTAAATTTGAGGGCGAAATCATTATTTTAAGACCTTTACCACCTAAGGCCCCTTCGATTCAACTTAGTGAGACCATCATTCTTATGGAGGACAAGACCTGAAATTTAATCAATAACTTGGTGATTGCTCCAAATTTTCCTAACCAACCCAAGCATGAGAATATTGCATTAGCCGACCCATTTTGGTCTTATCACGTTATGTGTAGCGCGCAAAAGAAAACATCCCATCATAAAATGGGAGATTTAATTATGGTATGTCTCATCCCTGAATGGTGGCCTTCCGGCGCTTTAGAGGACATCATGAGTCTGAACGCTAAACCTTTTCGAATTTCACTGAAGTTAGGAAAGAGTACTTTTCATATGAAGGTTTCTGCTGAGTGGGGTTTGCCCCCTATTTTTGATGTTTTAAATTTTACGTCATGCTTTCTGCCACCACCTAAACCCAAACACCCTTTCCCTCGCGGTGTGAGATTAGGAAGCGTTGGAGATGCTCAATCTCCTTAGCTTGCTTCTTAGCAACCTTTTTTCTTCTCTTTAAAGCCTCAAGGAGAACATTGTACTTCTCAATTATCTCATCAAACTTGTTCTCAGAATCAGAATCATTCTCTTCATTGAGTGATGAGCCTGCCTCCTACTCAGCATCAGTCTTATAATCAGATAATGTAAAAGTAGTTTTGATTTTCAACGCATCAGGATGGGAGTCATCCTGATCTTCCCCTTCAGCCACAGCCATGAGCCCACACATGTCATCATTTTCTTAAGTGTCACAACTACATAGTGACAGTGGTTCTCTGATATTTATCCTGACAACGGTTTGCTCTATTTATTTTGTTAGTGCAGTCAACCGAACATATGCTTTCTCTTCATCAGATTCAGAAGATCTTGAGTCACTATAACTTAAGGTCTTTTCCTTCTTTGCCAAGTGGCTCTTTTCAAACCTTTAGTTTGAGTGATACATCTTTTCCTCAGACTTGTTGTTGCTATTTCTCTTTGATAGGCAGTCAGCAATCATGTGTCTTGATTTTTCGCACCCAAAGAAAATAGTATCATCTGAAATGAATTTATTATGTTTTGATTCATACATGTCCCTCTTGGGGTCTCTTCTTGATTTGCGTGAATAGTTGTGATGCTTTTTGGAGGTGGAGGAAGAAGAAGGTTTGCTCTTTCATAGCTTCCTTTTACTCAACATCTTCTTCAGCTACCTTGTGAACAAGGCCATGTCTCCATCTGACAACTCTTCTTTAGAAGTGCAGGGTTCAGATTCCTCTGATTCAGCTGCTCTTCTGGGAGGGAACGGGGCCTTCTCTTTGCCTCTTGTAGAGCTCTCAGCTTTTAGGGCCACTGATTTTTCTTTGACATGCCCTTCTTCACTTTAACTGGTATTCATGTGCAATTCGTGGAACGGTAATTTCCCAAACAGGTTTTGTGGCTGAATATTACCCAGATTTCCCATTTATCTTATAGCACATATCTTAATGTCCAACTCCTTGTTGAGGGACCTTTAGAACTTCATTTAGTTCATAATTTGTGAATGTTCTTCCATAGTTCATCAGTCCATTCACTATCCTGAAGAATTTTTCATAGCAATCAGCTAAGGTGTCTTTCTTTTCTTGCCTGAACGCTTCATACTTTTGATTCAATTGGGACTGTCTGTCATCCCTTACTTCCTCTGTACCTTCCATGTACACAATCAAAGTGCCCCATATTTCTTTTGTTGTTTGACAGTGAATGAGGTTCTGAAATGTGGAGTCATCAATGGCACTAACTAAAATATTTTTAGCTTTTTTGTCCATAGTGGCCAAGATGACCACATCCTTTGTCATCTCTAAGAGTTTCTTTGGCACTCTCAGATTTGCATCAATAGTTGAGACCTACATGGGGATGATAGATCCTTATTCAATATGGTGAAAATCCTAGGGTCAGAGGCCTCCGTGTAGAGCTTAACCCTTTGTTTCCATATACCAAAGTTTTCTTTCCTGCACATAGGAAGCTTCATAGAACTTAATTCCTTATAGTTCTCCCTAAAAGACATGATGCTTTTAGACTTTTAACCCTTTAAGGATCATTTTCAGCTATGAGGCCTTTTTGAACAACCTACCTATGATACCACTTGAAAGATAAGGGTTATTGTCTAATCACCTAGAGGGGGGGGGGGGGGGGGGGGGGGAGGGGGGGTAGGTTATTAGGATTTTAATGCTTTCTTTTTTAAGTATGTACTTGTATGCACAACAAACTAACACAGAAGCACAATCCACAACACAGTACACCAAGATGTAGTGTGGTTCCCCAATTATGGGTACATCCACATTCCCCCTTCAACTATCTAGCAGACTGCTAGCTTAGGCCAACTCCTCCAAATTTCTCAGATCAAATGATCTTACACTCAGAGTCCTTAACTCCACAACTCAGGAACAACAGTCTCCTACCTCATACCTGTAACACAAGATCCTACAACTCAAATTTCAACTCACAAGATCCTACACTCAGGCCAAAGATAGCCCTACCTCAATCCATCCAATAAGAGATCTACACTCAGATCTTTTCAAAGATCATTCCTCAGATCACAATGATCATACAATTCAGATTCCCACTAGAATCCTACAACAAACTTAGATCCAAAAAAGATCCTATAATTACAGAGAGTTTATAGATATTCTGACTCAACCCACAAAACTTTGTTGGATCTGTAGGAGCCCTTAGAGGGGGGGGGGGGGGGGTGAATAAGGGTTTTAAGAACTTTTGAACTTAATTGATTTTATTCAAATAGGTTGATAGTATTCATAAAAATATCTCAGTTTAAATACTGAAGTAGGATTTTTATGAAAGTGGGTTGTATTTGGCACGACAAAAGTGAACTCTGTTGCTACCGCCTGCGGTAGCATTACCACTCGGCATTAGTGATAGAGAACCCCTTTTTTGTTTATATTTCAAAGATTAGAAATTGCAAGACAATATTAGAGAAATACGGATAATATTATTGCTTGAAAAACATTACAAAAAGTTATCCCAATGACGCTTGAGATTGAAGTGAATACATTATAACCTTTTTGGTTTTCTATATCGACCCTTCTTCTAAGGACCGGTTGTCTCTAGCTTATCTCTCGCTAGATAAGGCCTCGAGCCTCCCCCTAGATCTAACCTTAGACCTAGTTGCCACACCCACAAGGCAAATTCTCCCTAGTCCTCGCAAGGCCCTAGTCGCCAACCACGTGGCGAATTTCTCTACCGATAAAATATAATGGTTACAAATAATAAAAACTAAAACATCAAAGAAACTCCCTCAAAGGATGAACTTGAAGATGAAGTCGGCGTGATTGATCTTTCTTCCAGTCCTTAGCGTTCACGAACATTGATGGTATTCTCTTGGCTTGCAAAGAGGAGTCTCTCACGAATACATGAGTTGTGGCTTCAATATCTTCTCGAATTGACCAATCAAAATGGAGGCGGACCGCTCTTTAAATAGGCTCGGATCGTAGCGCCAGCGGTAGTGCTACTGTCGGGCGATAGCCATTTTAGGCAACAATATGGCATGTGGATCAAGCCATTTTGGAAACCTTCTAGCTCCAGAATTGGTATCCCTTCCTACCGCGCCGTGGTAATGCTAACGCGCCGCATTAGTATATATCATTCCCCGCCGTCAGATCTCCTTCCTTTTCTGCTCCTCAATCATCATCGTGATCGCAGGACTTTCACAAGTTACCGTCGGGCGTTAGCCTTAACGCTTTGCGGTAAGAGTTGTCATATTCAGTCTCAACGACCATCCTTTCTCGACGAATGTTTCCTTTTCGACAAAGTTTCCAAATCTACACACGCTACCGCCAGCGGTAGCGTTAGCACGCCGCATTAGCACCAGAGCTTTGACCTAGTATATGAGGAAGAGTTTTTTGTTAGTGGAAAATAGATGTTTTAGCAATTTAAGTACAAGAACAAAATATCATTTGTTATCAAAATACAATAGTACTTGTTTAAAGAGTAAATAGGAAAGAGTGTGCATACAAGGTGTAGCGGAAGATAAGTTCAAATATAATAACCACTTTTAAAATAAACATCCTTTTGGTTTGAAATTTTCAAGCATTGAAAATGAAGAAGAGTGTTAGTTTTTGAGATAAGATGTTTTGAATTTGAAATCCAAGATGTGCTTGTGGTATACAAAAATAATTCAAGAATGATTTTAATTGTCAAGACAAGATAGGAAACTACAATATTCTAAATTCACAATTTAAGTATACTTATATATTGTAGAGATCATGCAAAGCTATCTAGTGCATTTACTAAAAGATTGTAGAAAAGATATGTAAATATGCATTAAAGTCCAATACTCATGAGTATAAGTCTTATAAGAAATAATGATGTGTATAAGTAGTGTTTTTGATAAGAGTATATAAATGATTTAATCCAAACACATAACATGTATAATGGAATAAACACAACTTTTTTGAAATGTGTTTTTAGAATTACTTCCTCCAATATAGCTATATTTTATTTCAATGTACATAAAAGTAGTACAACTCCTAAGGTGCTCTACACACATAATGCTCATTAAGACTTATCAGGGTGCAAAGTAGTGATTGGGGATCCGGTATACAAGTAGTGTTGAAAAAATATTTTGCACAAGATACTTTACAATTCTCTCCAAGGTGCTCAACCTCACATTGCTCGTTAAGACTTATCAGGAGGGTGAGTAGTTCTTGGTGGAGTTATCTTTTTCATGTATTCATTTGAATTTTTGTTTGGGACAAAGTTCTCTGAATTCACTTGTTTTTTGCAAACATAGAGTTTTTGGATTAAAAACACACTTCTTCAAAAATGGGTGCATGAAAAAAGATTTTTATGAGGTGTAGGTAAACTAATCACACATCTAATAATGTTAAGTTGTTAAACTACACAATCATGCAAGAGTAAGATTAAAATTATATGTAGATTATCAAAAAGGTGAGTGAGTAAATCATTATCAAATATAAAATATTACTCATACTTAGAGGCATGTCAAGCACTTCTACACATGATTTCTATCATCATTTTCATTGCACATTATAAGATAAGGTTCAAGGCATGACACAAAATAATGTTTTAAGATACTTGAAATTAGAATTTAACATTCACTACAACATTTTTGGTCTTTGGCAACACTTAATTTTGCAACATGTGTTAAATGTTCCCTAAACATAGAATAGAGAACAGTTTATAACTGTTGTCATATAGTTGCAGCTTTAGGCAACACTTTTGATGCAACATTCAGTAAATGTTCCCTAATCCATTACTGGGAACATTTTTTAAATGTTTCCTATATCAATACACTTTAGGCAACAATTGTAACATGTTGTCTATTAAATTATTATTTTGCAACACTTAAAAAATGTTATATTTGTGATTTTATTAACCACTAATTATATTATATTTGAAGAAGTAAAATTATTGTTATTTTTTGATGAATTATATTATATTTGAGTATATTTGATCGTAGGTCTGATCCGTCGACTTGCAATCACTTAATTTTGGCTTGCACATGTTACAATATGACATTAATTAGAAAAAGCTATATAATGTCACACTAAGGGTTCGTTTGGCGCGGCGGTGGCGGGCGGAGACGGCGGCTGGAGACAATCGTTTGGACTGGAGGCGGGGAGGTTGGGTTCGATATGGAGTGAGTTTGGCTCCTTTTCCTCCTAGCGGCGGGGGGAGACGCGGCAAACGCCGCCGCCGCGTGTTTGGTTTTCCGCTTTGCGGTGGCGATTGCTCCCGCACCGGCATCCCGCCGCTCGTCCTAATCTTCAGAAATGAATGAAAAAATATTTTAAAAAATGATACACAAAATATACGAATTACAAATTATAATATAATATAATATTAAATTGATGAAAATCTATTCCAAATTTAATTAATTCCCTCCTAATTAATTTCAATTCCCTCCCTAATATCAATTCCCTCCTAAATTTTTGCTTTTTCTTACAAACGTGGCAATAGAGGTTAGCCCGCCAATTTATTTCTTCTCTATTCTGCCGCCTACATTTTTAATATCCCACTTCGATTTCGATTTCGCGCACATTCCGTTGTTTTCTTCGTCAAAACCCCATATACGCGCGTGCCCTAATCCCCTTCGCTCTGGCTCGCCTACAGAAATCCGACGCTCCTCGCTCTCGAAAATATTGCGATCCCTCTGCTCTACTCCGTCCACTCGCCCCTCGCCGACTGCTGGCCCCAAAGCTATCGTCGGAGACGAAGAAGATCCAGATCGAGGGCGAACAAGAAAGAAGGTCGAAACATTCCTTCTAGGTTAATCGTCTCTCTCGCCCTCTCTATTTTCCTCTCTCCTCTATCTCTCCTTTTGTTGTTTCTCTCAAAACTCTAGGTTTGTGATCTCAGGGTTGTCTAACAGCAATCATCCCCACCGCCACTTAAGCCTCGAACTCTAATCGTCTGATATTCTACAGCCAGGGCAGGTAACCTTCATCGCTCTTTATTATTACTTTTCAGCTGAAGTGTGCTTACATATTTATGAACTACATATTAGAGAACATTTACTGTGAAATCTATGAATATTAGTGGAAGAGATTTCAGGTTTTTTTTGTTCTTCAAGTAAAATCTGTCCAGTTTTGCTTAAACAGATTTTTTATCTGTTGAAGACCTTAGTGTAATTTTGGCCAGCAATACTTGCTCGATTTGGGTTATTTGTTGAAGACCTTAGTGGTATCAAAGTGAATTGGATGATAGCCATCTACACTACACCCATCTGGATCATCTTGACCTAGAATGGATAATGAAACAAATCAAGGCACTTCTTGGATCGATTGAAGAGCCTCACATATTGACGGTAGGGCTAAATGCCATTGATGAAGGTTGTGCAGTTTGTGCATTTCATCTGTTTGATGATTTACTTCTGAGAGAAGATATGTTATCTGATGTTTATGTACAGTACCATGAAGAGAATGAAAAACCAAGGCTTAGGGATGAAGTCACGAGACTTCTCAAGGAGAAGCAATACATGGATGCCAAGAAATTTCAAGGGAGACTGTAGAGTGAAGCTGTTGTCATGGTTGCTAAGGGGCAAAGTATGAACTTAGCCCCTATTAATTGCATCAGTTTTTAACAATTTTGTTCCAGTGCCAAATAAAAAGTGTGTTCATCAACAGTTATTTTGCATGCTAGTTACCTAAACCATTTTATATGTGAATTAAGTGATTGTTGGGTTGATAATCATTTATATGAGATTAACATGCCATGGCCACATGTATTGTTTTGTGATTATTTACATTCACATACCCGTTCATCAACCGTCATTATGCATGGTGCTA
This sequence comes from Dactylorhiza incarnata, assembly GCA_033032865.1. Lineage (NCBI taxonomy): Eukaryota > Viridiplantae > Streptophyta > Magnoliopsida > Asparagales > Orchidaceae > Dactylorhiza > Dactylorhiza incarnata. Next base: position 2,203,802 of record JAWHQI010000366.1, on the reverse strand, counting down.
TTATTTTGCTTGATCGATCATCTTCCAAGTCTTTCTAATTTGATTTAATTAACTGTTTTGAAAAATTCAAGTATCTTGATCATTTTCCACTAATTCACCCATTGGTATATATGCTGCTAATATTTCAGAATGGAAAAGGTTTCGTAGTTTTGTTTCCACTCATGAGAATGGAAAACGTTTCAGAAATTCAATTTTTTTGTTATTATTATTCTAAATATATTTTGATATACCTCATTGTGATTCGTATAATTCCCACCGGGGCTGTTATGACAACTTTTATTTTAAAAATATGTTTGTTGACTTTAAGGTTCATAATGATGCATATAAATTAAACATATTATATAGTAGGTTTAAACGGGGGCTATGTAGTTATGGAATTGTCTTTTCAATGCATCTCGGTGATTGAATGCATATTTGAATCATATAGTTTAATCCTGTCAGTGATGCGAATATTTAGACCTGTCATTTGGGCATGATATACATGCATATAATTTGGGTGCAGTTCAAATAAGGAGTTTAATTACTACCACATCAAATAGATGCACTCAGAAAATACATTCCCTTATGTTATGCTCCTTTGACAAATTTTTATGTGTTCTACCATTATTCCCTTATGTGAAATATAATGAGTGATTGTACTGTCATTTAACATCTTAGACGATTATCATAATGTTCGTAATCAGGTTGGGACAAAGATTCAACGGCAACTAATATATTCTCCACTATTATCATAATGTTCTGTTTGTGTGTATGTTGTGTGGTGCGTATGTTGTATTTGTGTGTATGTTGTGTTTGTTGTGTATGGTTTGTGTGTATGTTGTGTGTGTGTATGTTGTGTATGTGTGTGTGTGTGTGTGTATGTTGTGTTTGTGTGTGTGTGTGTATGAATTTTTTAATTTTTTAATCTTTTTATTTGAGCGCTTAACCTGTGTTAAAAAATGAAATGATTTTGAATGATGTGTCTTTATCTTGTTTAGGTACTGTCATATTCAAGGTTGGAAAACAAAATATGATGAGAAAGGATTGGGTTAATTTGCCTCGTTATGGTGAAGATTATATTGATGGTGTTAATTATTTCTTGGATGTTGCATTCAGTAAAGGGTTTATCGAAGGGGAAGAGATATTATGTCCGTGTGCTAGCTGTTGTAATGATGTCTGGGGTAAAAGAGACATGGTGTTTAATCATTTGATAAGTAAGGGGTTTGTAAAGGGCTACAAAGATTGGATTTACCATGGGGAAGAGATTAAACGTATCGGTCCTGATCAAAATACTAATGATGATGCCACATCTGATGATATTGATGGATTATTGTTTGAAACATTCAAAGATGCAATTGAAGAAGATGGAGTTCATGAAGGCATAAATGAAGACGCAATGAAGTTTTATAAGCTTATCGAGGAAGCAAATCAAGAACTATATCCTGGTTGTCAAAAATTCTCTACCTTATCTTTCATTATTCGGATGTATTTGTTGAAATGTCTTCATGGATGGAGTAATGCATCATTTACATCTCTCTTAGAGTTATTGAAAGAGGCTCTACCCGACTTGAACATCCCCGTTTCTTTCAATAAAACAAAATCTATGATAAGAGATTTGGGCCTAGATTATAAAAAGATTGATGCATGTCCTAATAACTGCATGTTATTTTGGAAAGAGCATGATAAAGCTGACAAATGTCATATTTGTGGTGAATCTCGATGGATTGTATATCCTGAAGTGAATTGCGAGTCTCAGGTTTCTAAGAAAACTCATAAAATTTCTGCAAAGGTGTTAAGACATTTTCCTTTAATTCCAAGACTAAAAAGACTTTATACGTGTTCAAAGACTGCTGATTCAATGAGATGGCATGCTGAAGAGCGTTCTAAAGATGGTAAGTTAAGACATCCTGCTGATGGACAAGCATGGAAAGACTTTGATGTGAATCACCCAGATTTTGCTTTTGATACTCGTAATGTAAGGCTTGGATTGGCTAGTGATGGATTTAATCCATTTGGCAATATGAGTCTATCACATAGCACATGGCCTGTGATCTTAACAGTATATAATTATCCCCCAAAATTATGCTTGAAGCCAGAAAATCTTATGATGTCCTTGCTTATCCCCGGACCACGATCACCTGGAAATGCTATTGATGTGTATCTACAACCACTAATTGATGAGCTTAAGATATTATGGGATGTCGGGGTAGAAACATATGATGTTTCGAAAAATCAAACATTTCAAATGCGTGCTGCACTTTTATGGACAGTTAGTGATTTCCCTGCATATGCCATGTTATCTGGTTGGAGCACCAAGGGGAGGTTGGCATGTCCTGCTTGTAATTATGAAACATCTTCTACCTATTTGAAACATAGTCGGAAGATGTGCTACATGGGTCATCGAGTCTTTTTGGATTCAAATCATGAGTGGCGCTCCAATAAAATTTCTTTCAATGGAAAGACTGAATATAGGTCCGCACCTTCCTTGTTAGATTCAAAAAGAATTTTAGAAGATTTACAAGACTTTCCTGATATATTCAAGGAGAATGATAAAAAAAAGTTTTGCCCATGGAAAAAAAAGTCCATATTTTGGCAATTGCCATATTGGAAAGACAATGCTTTACGACATAACTTTGATGTCATGCACATTGAGAAAAACATATGTGATAATATAATTGGGACTCTCTTAGAGATTGATGGAAAAAGAAAGGATCATGCAAATGCTCGTTTGGACCTTCAAGAAATGGGGATAAGAAAGAAGCTCCATTTGAAGGCAACAAGTGATGGCAAGAAAACTCAGCTCCCAAAAGCTTGTTTCTCTCTAACAAAAAATGAGAAATCTATTTTTTGTCGTGTTTTAAAGGATGTAAAATTTCCTGATGGTATGGCCTCTAATATTTCACGATGTGTTCAAGTTGACGAAGGAAAAATATCAGGATACAAGAGTCATGATGCTCATATAATGCTACATTTCTTGCTACAAATAGCAATAAGAGGTATAACTCCTAATCAAGTTGCAATTCCATTGATTAGGTTTTGTTCCTTCTTTCGTTGTTTATGCCAAAAGGTTATTGAGATGAAAAGTTTAGATCATTTAGAAGTTGAGATTGCTGAAACACTTTGTCAGTTTGAAAGAATCTTTCCTCCTAGTTTCTTTGACATAATGGTCCATTTACCCATTCACCTTGCAAATGAGGTTAGATTAGGTGGACCAGTTCAATTTAGATGGATGTATTATATGGAAAGATATTTGGGTGAACTAAAATCATTTGTTCGAAATAACAGCCGCCCAGAAGGCTCTATCGCTGAAGCATATTTGGCTAAGGAATCTTTGACATTTTGTTCAAGATATTTATCCAGGGATGTAGATACACGAATGAATAGAATTTCACGAAATAATTGTGAATTTTCTAACAACGGCTATCCTATTGGGGGAAGGACTCTCTTTTCTCTCGATCATAAGTCACAAAACCAAGCTCATGGTTACATTTTATTCAATTCTGACGGAGTTGAAGATTACATCAGGTAATATAATTTATCTACAAAAATATGTTATATTTTCAATATAGTACATGAGATTTGTCTTTTAATAAAAATAGTACTTGACAATTTTTTTTTATTTTGTAGAGAACATGAGATTTATCTTCAGAATTATAAAAAAAGAAGTACATGGAGCAAAGGTAGAAATCAAAGAGATGATTTCATTCAATGGTTTGAAACACGTGTCATGAATGAGGATGTATCTGATTATATAAAGGAGTTATCTAGGGGACCAAATAATATTGCAAAAATGTATTCTGCATATATTATCAATGGATATAGATTCCATACAAGACAACGTGATGCTAAGAGAAAACTCAAAACAATGGTGTCACTTTGGAAGCGGTAACCCGGAGCTTCAAAAGTGTTAAGGATGGAAATCTTGATAAGATTTCTATGAGATATTATGGAGCAATAACCAGTATAATAGAAATTGATTATTATGGGCATTTGAATTATGTATTGTTCAAATGTGTTTGGTTTGAGGCTGAAGAAGACAAATATGGGATGACATGTGTTTACTTAAAAAAAAAATGTTACAAGAATGATCCATTTGTTCTAGCATCTCAAGTACAACAATGCTTTTATGTTCAAGATCCTTTAAATGAAAATAAACACTATGTATTGAAAGTACTTCCAAGGGACACATTTGATATAGGAGATAATACAAGTTCAAATATCCAAGAAACACCTGAAATTTCAATAAATATTGTTGTATCCGAGGATGATTCTGAAGTTGATTTGGCTAGAGAAGATGTACCAGATGATATTATTGAAATGCCTTTATCTGAAATTCATGTTCAATGCAAGGATGATGTGGCTTTTTTTGAAACCGAAAGTGACACTGACTCATTAGGTATTGCTCAATTTATCACAAATTATGTATTACTTTTTTCTTTGTATTCACTGAAATTTATTTATTCTATTTATCACACAAGTGCATATTGAAGCTTAATATTATTTTAATGATTTGATTTCAGAGCTTCAAGAATGAAGAAAGCAGCAACTGGTTTTGATTTACCTATTCAAGCAAGGTCAAGTAATGAGTTGGCACGAAAATTTCATCAAATTAAGCAGGAGAAGGCTGATATTTTGCATAAAAGGCTTCGAGGTAATAGTGCAAATAAAATAAAGGTGGTTGATGACAAATTTGATCAAAATCAAGTTCAAGCTATGCCCCAAGAATGCAATAACATTAAGGGAAGTCAACCACATTTTGGTGGGAGAACTAAGCCACTTCAAGTTGATGAAGATATTAATCAAGAAGGGATGATTGCAGAATCAAACAAAAAAGCTAAGGGAAGTCCTAATAACAAAGTAATGAGGAACAAAAGATGTGCATCAATGTTGATTGATGACTTCGTTGAAGCTCAAGTGGATTCTCTTGAAGGAAGAAATCAGCTTCCTACTCAAGTGAATCAAAATCAACCACATTCTGGTGGGAGAACTAAGTCACTTCAAGTTGATAAAGATATTAATAAAGAAGGGATGGTTGCAGAATCAAACAAAAAAGCTGGTATTTTACTAATTCATTTATTTTCTTTTCATTTTTATATTTAATTATGCTAACATATGTACAATAATATTAGTAATGATGATTAAAGTAGCTCGTGGGAAAACAATGTGCAAAGACATTCATGCAAGAACTATGGAGGAATGAGAAGAAGTAACCTTAAATGAAGATGCTCAGCCTATAGGGCCTACTGATCGTGCTGTATCAAACTTAAGTTTGTTCTTAGGCACACTAGCTAGGAATTCAACATTTTGTCCTTTAATTTATACAAGTTGGAAAGCTATGCCAGATGAAAACATAGAGCGTGTATGGAATTATACTAAGGTATGTGTATATGTGTTTAATATTCTTAATTTTATTTCTACGCAATTCTAAGATTAAAATATTTGTTCTTATTTTTGATTTTGTAGTCAAAGTTTATTTTGCCTGATGAAGCCATTAATTGGGTAAAGATTACTGTTAGAGATGCTTGGAGACGATATAAACACATGATTAAAAAGAATCATTTTTTGAAGTATTCTAATATGACTGATAGGCTAAAAAACCGTCCAGTAAAGATTCCAGAGCCTCAGTTTAAAAAGCTTTGCTACTTTTGGAGTTTGGAAACTATAAAAGTAAGATTAAAAGTTATTCTTTGTTAATTTTCCTGAATATATAAATTTTTATTTGCTCTCATATTTTTTGTTTAATGTGTAGTCGATCAGCGAACGGAATACTAAAAGTAGAGTTGCACAAAAGTGGAGGCATCGAATGGGTCCCAAAACTTTTGCTATAATTCGTCAAAGAATGGTAATTCGTTCAAATGAGAAGAGAGATCCCACTCAAGCTGAAGTTTTTATTGAAACTCGAAAAGGCAACAAGGGAAAAGAGCTGGACTTAGAAACTAGTAATGCCATTGTAAGTTAAAGATTATTATCAAGATAAAATATAGGTTACTTCAAGGTAATTATATATTAATTTTATTTCAATTTTTTATCAGTCTCAACTTCAAGATAGTATGACGAGTAATGGGGAAACTAGTGCAGCAGCATTTCAAGCAGTATTTGGGAAAGAACATCCGGGATCAGTGCGTTGTTTTGGGAAAGGTGTTACACAAAAAAATTTGAAACGGAAGGAAGAGATTGCTGCTTTGAAGAAAGTACATAATGAGGAGGTGATTGTATTGAATGAAAAAATGCATAACGTAGAAAATACACTTAATAAATTAAAAAGTGTACTTAAGACTATGTTGAAACAAAGCAACCCAGCTGGAATTGATATAGAATTATTGGAAGATCTATTGGGTTCATCTCCCGGTGATGAAAATAGTGCTCAAAAGATAATTGGAGTACCACATGCATATTCTTCAACATCAAGTCATATACCAAATTTTGGAGAGGTACATTATAGACTTTCATATATTGATCAATGTTCATGATCAATTCATATATTTCTTTATTTTGTGCAGAAATTTCCTTATGCTGGGGAGGCAAACGAGGAGTTGCAATATGCCGATGATGAATCATGAAGATTATTTGATGTTCAAGTTCATTTTGATATTATTGCTTTTGTGGACTTAAGACTTTTCATGTTATGTTCATGATGCTTTTGTGTGTTTCTCATCTATGAATTTGTAAACTCTATATTACTTGTCTGGGCCATCCTTCAACTATTTGAATTTGTAAACTTATATTTTTCTTATATTGCTTTTATTCATATGTACGATGCACATTTGCAAGCTATAGGCTCTGGACATTTTAGGAATGTAGCACAAGGTGTGCCAGCCCGTTTGAGTAGAGGAGACCTTCATGCTTTAAATCTCAGTGCTGAGTCGGACCTATCATTCAAAGCGCTTGTCACAACCAATGAAACAGATGATTCTGAAGCATCTAATACTCATCAGGGCAGAGAACCTGCTATCATATCCTTACCTTCCGCCTGTTCTTGAGGAGCCAAGTTCTTCATTTTCTGAAGGTTGGATACATTAAATTCTTGTTGATGGTAACCTTAAATTATTCTTTTCTTGTTGTGGCTTATATTTCATGCAAAACAAGCATGGATACATAGTGTATAATTCTTTTCTTGATGAAACTTGGTTTCTTTGTACATCGTATATGTCCGCTTGTTATAGCGGAAGAACCAATTGCTTCCAGGCTATTACTAGCTTAATTGAGGGGCAAACTGCACCATGCAGTTTTGATGAACCTTGGTTGTCTGTATTTGATTCCATCAATTTTGGAGCTAATCACTTTGGTTTGTTTGAATCAATCATAACCGCCCGTTACGAATTGTTGCTGATAAAGTTAACATTTTCTCTACTTAAATTACGAGCTAATCACTTTGAATTGCTGCTCAGTTAACATAGTTACGTGTTGCTCTTCTAATGCATCATATTATTGGTGAAAATTTCTGCAATGCACAACAATTTTGCACATTTCTTCCTTTTGATTAGCTCACTTGCATGCAATTTGTATAGTTGTCTTCTTATTAAATTGTCGATGAAATTCAGGATATTTGATGCTGGCAATATTGATATGAATGAGTCGAAGATTCCTAGCACTTCTGAGTTCAAAACCAAGCCTGATGGATGGGAGACAACCATCAAGACTAAGGATGGGAGCATTTGGGATATCTCCCAGAGGGAAGAGGACATACTTATCCAGGAGTTCGAACGTCGAATGGCCTTCAACAAATTCCAGGTTTTACCCTTATCTTAGAAGTCTTCTATATATGGCTGATTTGTATGAAATGAAAGAAAGGAGAGGAGGGTAATAGACTTTTTATATGAAAGAAAGGAACCAAGGAATGCATTGTAATCTTGGTCTTATGCCAGTGTTCCTTGAAACCTTAGCAGCACTGCAAAGGTAGGCAATAACAAGATCTCATCATGAAGTCTGATATAAAGACCAGATTTTTTTTTTGATAGAGAGAAGCCTTCTGATAAAAGTTTAAATTCTATGGGAAGATGATCCAGTGCCTGCGATAGAAGGGCTTCAGATTTCAGGTGATGCTTTTCCAGGAAGAGAACTTCAAGCTTGTGGGTACTCTATCAATGGAACAACAAGTTGTAATTTTGAGGTACATTTTATCCGTAAACGTCCATATGTTTTAATTATACACTATGGTAGTAAAAAATTTCATCACATGCGCTGTGCATGTTTGGAACAACAAGTTGACTATAGATATGAAATAAATAACATAAAAAATGTTATTTAAAGATGTACAAATATGAAAAAAGTTTTCTAAAAAGAAAAAAATTTAATTAGTAAACTTCATTTGTTGATACTTTTTTTTATTTGATTCTTTAAAATATATAGTAACCATTATAGGTGCAACCTTCATTAGCTGAACTTGCAGAGCAGTTCATCTTTGTCTGTTCTAATAGCAATCATTGTCTGCAACATAGCCCAATAACAGCAAGGTATTATGAAAACATGTTTCTAATGAGGTCAACTATAAACTAATCCAAAAAAGCAAGTCAATTTAGTTAAGAAATTGTCGAAAGATAAAGCCTTAGATTTAGATGAGATAGCTAGTGGATTTGCGTTAATGAAATAATCTTTTAGATACACTGCTACTTGTTTGAAGCTAAAATGATGCCAAGTGATTACCGAGAATTAATTTGATGATAATATTTAAGAACTAAAGAGAATCTAATTTATGCGTCAAAATGGAGTCAAGGAGAGGGAAATAGAACAAAGTTTGAGAAAATCATATCATTATGGAAGACAATTTAGTTTTATGAAGGGAGGGATCAATTTTGAGGTGTATTTTGTGCTAATATAATTAATGAAGTGATAAAAGAAGTAGTGGATGATTTTTCTGCGATTCTTATCATCAATCTTGATAAATCGGAAGGTTTAATGTAAAATAATTTCTGTGATGGGCATTCATGAGAAGATATAAACCATGTTGATGTTATCAAAGCTATTTCTTTGTTTGTTTACAGCTTAATTAGTTTTAAATTAGTTCCTTGAATTTTTGAACCAGGTTAATGGCAGCAGAGGTTCCTGCAGGAGTGTGCCTGCTACAGTCCAGATCTCTGCTCCCCGGACCCAGCTCCTACCCTGAAGAGATCGTCTTATATGAATTTTCTATTATTTTTTCTACATGATGAATATTGACAGTGATGTTTTAGGATTGTAATAAATATTTTTTAAGTAATATATTGTTATGGCTTTGTGCATATAAGTTCCAAATAACTTTGCAGTGTTGAATAATGAAGGAATTTGATGATTTGATTCTTTCCATCTGTGATGAAGGCGTTTTTGTAGAGATTTTAACAATTGGATTTTGATAGGGATCGATTACAAACTTTTATGTTCATGTGCATTAAGCTTCGTATGTGGGTTTCACGAATGATGATTTAACCACCGCGTTCACGATCGCCGTGCCGAACGGAGTCTTATATATATCAAGACCACGTGATGCTTATGTTGAATAAAAATAATATATTTTTTAAAAAATTAAAAGTTTTAGCAACAGTTTTTAAATGTAAATGTTGTCATAAGTATGCAAAAAAACTGTTGCCTAAGGTTTAGCAACAGTTTTTAAATGTAACCCCTATGTCAACATTTTACAAATGTTGCAATAGGTGTACAAAAAAACTGTTGCCTATAAATAAAGTATAGGCAACAGTTTTTTTACTAGTGTTGCCAAAAAGTACAAAAACTGTTGCCTTAGACTTTAGGTAACACTGGTATAGACAACACCATTTGGCAACATTTTTTTATGCTTTGGCAACAGTTTACTGTCTTTGGCAACAGTTTGTCAAGTGTTGCCAAAGACCAAAAATGTTGTAGTGATTGTATTTTAATCTTGAAAAGATAAACCTAATCATCCTTTAAACATTTCAATGAATAGTATTCAGTTTTTATAAATTTCGATTTTTAATAAAAAATACAAAATAGTAAACACACATAAAGGAAAGACATATTTTTTTTCTTTGAAATTGTTTTAATATTGTGTTTGATTTTCAAATTTGAATACTTTTCTGGAAAATATAGAAGTCTTTAACAAGCCTATCAGTAAATGATATTCTATGCCAGAGAAGATGTAAAGGAAAAAAGAAAAAATATCAATTTTATGCTATCGCCAGCTCTAGTACTATCGCATGGCACTAACAATAGAGATTTAGTATTTTGCTTAGAAAACTTGATTTTTGATAATTTCTCTTTCAGATTTTTCTTGATTCTTGTTTTCTAAGATAAGAGACACCATATACCGCACAGAGTTTTGAATAATAGTGTGAAAGATGCAGATAAAATTTTTTTGGCTTAAGGTGTCAAAATACTCTTTCAGAATACTTATGTTTTTCAAAATCATGAATGTCCAAAGAGTATATAGTATGAAAAACATAAGATAACATATATGAACATAATATGCATGAGTGAAATGATCATAAAGAGTTAAATAATTTTCATGCAAATTATATAATATAAGTATGTCTAAGATCAAGATACACTAATTACATGTGTACACTCAAGCCCCGTACAAAGTGACGGATGGGCATGAGGAGCTGCACACATGCCGTAGGTTGGGGTGTTAATCCAATATGCATACAAAAAAGGACGCTCAACCCAACACTCTTTCCCCTTAGTGCCTCGTAAGGCCCCACTAGAACCCTCCCCAGTTAAGGACAAGACATGACTTAGAGGTTAGGTCTCTGATGCACACAATCCTACGCCCTCACTATTGAGAGACACATAATATGAGTGAATGATCATGAACATACTAAGCATTTAGTCCTAAATACCTATTTATAGACTATAGCTTTATTTTTTATAATTTTTTGAAATGAGGATAGTTGATTTAAATCCAAAATAATTTTTATTACTTTCAAATTTCATTATTCTATTTTACTTTAACATAGCATGGCATGATATAACTAGCATAGACATTGATATCTACTTAAAGTAATAGATGCTGCTATAATGAAAAGTTATGGAAACAAAATGTAATGTTATGTAAAGATTATAAACATATAATTGATTCGCATGTATTCAACATTAGTATTTCAATTTATAGACCTAGAATGAAGTGATGATTCTATTTGATTTGATTTTATTGGTATAAAGATGATTCTAGGGTCTACATATAAATAAGATACATGTAAAACATAATAGATTCATATAATGATTGTTGAAACCGATTTCTCGGTCTCTTGTGAAGCTCGGGCCCTCAGCAAGCTGAGGGGAAGCTAGCCCTTACTAGTCCCTCGAAAGGAGAAAACTGGAGACTTGGAAATGGACTAAGACCTTAGTCGCAGCGAGGAGGTCCCACCACAAACCCGGAAGATCGTTGAGCGCTTCCCCTCCCAAGCCAAAGCTGAGACTTGGGCACCTTGGAGAGCTAGAGAGCTGAACCAAAGTAACCAAGGAAGAAGAAGAAGCTCAGAGAACTGAGATCGGAATCCCCTCCCAAGGTGCCCTTTAAGGTCTATTTATAGTTTTTTTGCTCATGGTCTGTCAATAGCGGAATTCCGCCATTTGGTTTTACTAAACGCACCCCAATTTGGCCTGCTAACAGCCAAACTCCGCTGTTTGGAGGGGCTACCTGGATACCACCAGGGGAAGAGGAGTAACTCCATCTCTTTAGTCTATGGACGAGTGGTTTATGAGAGCATCACTCGCGAGAGAGGTGAATTAGTCGAACGGGTTTCGTCGAACGGAGAGGTGAGTTCGTCGAACGGGCTTCGTCGAACGGAGAACGAAATTCGTCGAACGCTGAACTGAGATCGACGATCTCAACAAATGCTCGGCGTTCGTTGAACGCAGGATGGGTCTCGTTGAACCCTAAGACTTAGAAGAAATCTGACTCGCTTGCCTTTCTTGAGGGCAACCGGCGAGTACCCGGATCGCTCGCCTTCTCGTGAGTACCCGGCTCGCTTGCCTTCTTGCTAGTTGACCTTGAGGCTCAGGCTCGCGGGGACGTGACTCACGCCCTTCCCACGAGTGACCCTTGATAGCTCTGGTTCGCCTTCTTTGTTACCCCTTCCATCTGTTGGATTTAAAACCCGCCCCTTGGGCGAGCGGCCTGAGAAGACCCCTGAAAGTGCACAGTTAACCTCACTAGAATTCTCTAGAGGGTGGGGGGTGAAGAGAGATTTAAAAATACTTTGTGCAAAGTTAACAAATACATATATATGTGTAATAATCACAGATTTAAGCTTCCCACACACACCAATAAGAATTAAGCAAATAAAGAAAGTAACTGCAAAAAGAAAATCACAGCACAACACAAAGACATATAGTGGTTCCCCAAACTTTGGGTAGTCCACTCTTCTACCCCCTTGGTAGGAATTCACTATCTTGTACTGAGTCTTAAAACCAGCCTGAGTCTTTTGATAAGGAGACTCTTAGAACCAGTACAACTGAATTTTTTGAAGAGAGATTCTAAAAACTCTTTTACACAGGTTGAAAATGAAATGAAGATAAGAAGAAGAAATATAAGAAGTAATTGAAACAAGAAAGAATCTTCGTCTTAGCAAGAAGATTAGATGCACAAGAAATAGTGAATGAAATCTCTCTTCTATAGTGAGAAGGAGATTGTAGGCCTTTTTCTCTTTCAATGAGAGCTATCAGAGATTGTAGCAGTATGGCTTCAGAAAGAGAAGAAGAAGAAGAAGGCTTGTTGTTTGCTTCAGCACACTATCACTTCTCTCAGCTTTTCTCACTTTTCTCTTGGGAGCTTTTCCTCTATTTCAAATGTATGGAGTGGATCACTTCATTTTTCTTCTCTACCGACTTCCCTCTTATTTATAGCTCTGTTTATTCAAAGAATACTATAGGAGAATAATCAATTAGCAGTCAGAGAAATAGTAAGAAAAAAGATTCCATAATCAATATTTCTGTAGAAGGAAAGAGATCATTCTGATTTCAAATAATATCCATAATAAACTTAATCAATTTAGCCAAGAATCAATTAGAAGGAAAGACTGATTCAGAACGGCTATAAAAGAATAATATAATTTCATAAGAATCAGATCTACAGAAAGAAGGAAAGAGATCTGGCGTGTTTTGAATTTGACATAGAAATCGACGTACGTCGATTACTATTTGACGGAAGCATCGATTTCAGACTGGCTGGACATCGAAAGTGGAATATGGAAGGTGCGTCGACTTCACTAGATACGTCGACTAGAAGTCAAAGTTACGTCGACATAGGTTACGTCGAATTCTGTTTGGAGTTACTTCGCCTCATTCTGAGAGGAACGACGACTACACTTCGACGTTGCGTCGAATACTATTCGACACATATTTACTTAGACTAATTTTTCATTCTTAGAATTTATATTATGCTCATTTTTAGGGGTTAAGATAAATCATTTCCCCAACAATCTCCCCCTATTTGTCTTAACCTTATTCAGGGAGAAATTGTACTAGCTTTTAATCAACACAGCAAGACATTTATATAGAAAAGAAATATGTTAAGTAATCAGAAGAAAGTAGAGAAAGAAATAATATAACATGTAAGTATATTTCACAAGATTTAAACTAAGAACTTCTTGTTATACATGAAGTTGACAAAGGCAGAGTAAAGTTTCTCAGATAAATTTTCAATAGCTTCAAAAATGTAGGTCCTGGCTTTATCAGGATGCTCCTGAACATTTCTGATAATTGTGTGCAGCTTTGCTAGGGTCTTTTCAGCATCAGGGAGAGTGTCATTTATGGAATAGCCCTTGCTAATGATAATTGCTGCCTTTTCATCAATCATTTCAATTGTAATGCTTTGAGGTTTCTTTTGTGTAGATTTGGGATCAGATGGTACCTTGTTGTCAACCTTGGGCCTATATTTTCTCTTCTTCTCTGATTCTTGTTTCTCAGGAATCTCAGACACTTTTCCTTTCCCTTTCCATGGTGAACTATGCCATTTGTCTAATCCTTCTGGTCTTTTAGGCTTCTTATAGGGAATGTAGTCATCTTCTGAACACCTACACCCCTTTTGCGCTTTTGTCCTTTGTCTAGGATAAGCCTTGCCTGAGGATTTTTCTTCTAATATGCTTCAACATCAAACAATTTCTTTGGAAGTTTGATGGTGGATTCAGCAAGAATCTGTTCTTTGGTCATCCCCTTCTTGATCTTTTCCATCCAGATATTCCTCTTACCCTTTATCTCTTTCATTGCTGCTTCAAATTCATACAACTCTCTTTCTCTCATTTCTTCATGACTCTTTTCCATGTCAGGGTCATGGTACTCCTTTACAGGACTGTTAGGAGTGATATTAGGCATTCTTTCAAACCTTTTTATCTCCTCAACAACTTTTCTGTATTTCTTTTCCTTTGCATAGTCTTTCCTTTCTTCTTTGGAGAATTTTTGCCAATGAGGGATGGCTTCTCTTCTTCTTTTCATTTGTCCTCTTGGTCTTTCCCTAGGTAGCATTTGTGGAGGTAAAGGTAGTAGAGGAGGTAGAGAAGGAGGTTGAAGTGGTGGTAGAGGCAGAGGTGGAGACGCAGTTTTCTCTTTAGAAGGAGAAGGTGGGGAAGGAACTTTTATAGGAGAGGGAATTTGTTCTGAAACAGGAGGCAAAATGTCCTCTGGTAGAGTAGACTGTGCTGAGGAATGTTTTTCTCCTTCAATCTCTTCTTGAGGAATATCCTCAAGTAGGGGTGTCTTGAGTTTGATATAGCTAGCAGAGAAGCCAGGAGAGTGATGCTGATATTCTTCCATACACAGGGGTACATCAATCCAGACTTGCCCTTTCAGGTCATCTGAAGTAGCTGCTTCTTCCTCCCTCTGGACTTTTGTATTTTGTACTACAACAATCTCCCCCTGAATATATGGGGCATCTACTCTGAATGCTGAATCCACAGCATGGTCTCCTTCTGTATGGTAGGATGAGGATTCACCAAAGTGTTTGTTGAAGATGTAATCAGAGTGATTGGAGAAGATTTGAGCCTATGGTAAAAAATGAAGTTGGTTTAATACTTAGAGATAATATTTAGAGATTGGAGAAGAGTTAGCCATGAGCTTTAAGAGAATATAGAACCTGAATAGAGGGGTTTCTCGAGCAACTCTCCCACTGGTTTATATCCTGCAGAAAGGATGTAAACCTTTTTGGCGACAGATGTTGTTCGTGAAGAAGAACATGAAGCTCGGGAAGAGAAGCAGAGAGGACGGCCAGTTTGGCTTCACAGGTGGTTATCATTGCGGCAAATTCGTTGGAGAAATTATTCAGTCTTGTTTGAAATTCATTCAGGAGGTTTTCCAGGGCATCGTTGATCACTTTGATGATGGCAGATTGAACAGGAGTTGGCGCCATTGATGCAGAGAGAAAGGGAAGAGATGAAGTTTTTTTTGGCGGTTTGGGAGAGTATGAGTTGTGAAATAAGAGGTATTATTTAAAGAAGGTGAAACGTCGAAAAGGAAATAGAAATCAAGGTATATTAGATAATTCAATCGTCAAAAGGAGAAGGAAAGATTTATTTCCAGTATTATCATGAAGTCGACGCATGCGTCGATATGGAGTCGACGCTCCGTCGAAATTTTGTCAGTCTATTGTCCTTTCGACGTGTTCACAGATTTGCGTCGATATCAAGTCGACGGTGCGTCGATAGGTAATCGACGTATCTTCAAGTGCTCTCTTAGTTTTTCTGACCTCTTTTAGATTTGCCCAACAATGATGTTTACAAGCTTCCATCAAGCATTCCTAAGGTGTTGATGAAGTAAGTATGCTTAGTTTCATCCAAGGGTTTGGTGAAAATGTCTACTCTTTGACTGTCAGTCGAAATATATTCTAAGGTTATCTTGCTTGTTTCTACATTGTCTCTAAGAAAGTGATGTCTGATCTCTATATGTTTGGTTCTACTATGAAGGACTGGGTTGGATGCTATGGATATAGCACTAGAACTATCACAGTAGATTTTAGAGTTGTTGACTTCCAATTTATTGTCAAGAAGCTGATTTTGCATCCATAGGATTTTTGAACAACAGCTCCCAGCAGATATATATTCAGCTTCAGCTGTTGAGGTTGAGACTGAGGTTTGTTTCTTACTGAACCATGATATTAGTCTGTCACCTAGGAATTGGCAAGTACCAGATATGCTTTTTTATCAACCCTACAACCAGCATAGTCTGCATCTGAGAAACCTGTTAATTCAAAGTTGGTTTCTGCTGAGTACCATAGACCTAGTTCAGGTGTTCCCTTTAGATATCTAAGAATTCTTTTTACAGAGGAGAGATGGGATTCTTTTGGATCAACCTGCAATCTAGTACATATGCAGGTGTCAAACATAATGTCAGGTCTGCTAGCTGTTAGATAGAGAAGGGATCCTATGAT
The DNA here is from genome assembly GCA_033032865.1 of Dactylorhiza incarnata. NCBI lineage: Eukaryota > Viridiplantae > Streptophyta > Magnoliopsida > Asparagales > Orchidaceae > Dactylorhiza > Dactylorhiza incarnata. Next base: position 2,187,514 of record JAWHQI010000366.1, on the reverse strand, counting down.
TGCCCTATAGGTCTTTTGATCTACTGATTTTCCCTTATCATCCTTTTCTATGATGGCATTAGTTGCCATAGGTGTTTTCATGGTAGATGCTGATTCCATACCAAACTTTTTGATTAACTCTTTAGTGTATTTAGATTGTGAGATAAAGATCCCCTCACTGCTTTGTTTTACTTGTAGCCCTAAGAAATAAGAGAGTTCTCCTATATTACTCATTTCAAATTTAGATTGCATTAGAGTAGCAAATCTTTTACATAGTTTGGGATGGGTTGAGCCAAAGATGATTTCATCTACATAGATTTGAACAAGCAGGAGTTTATTCTTGTGGGTTTTAGTAAAAAGTGTTTTATCTACTTTACCTCTTTCAAAAGAATTTTCTATCAGGAAGTTGGAGAGAGTTTCATACCAAGCTCTAGGTGCTTGCTTAAGACCATAAAGAGCTTTGTTAAGTCTATAAACAAAGTTAGCAGAGGAGGGATTGATAAAACCTGGTGGTTGCTCTACATACACCTCTTCTTGAAGGTCACCATTCAGAAAAGCACTCTTGACATCCATCTGGTAGACTTTCATCTTCATGAAAGCTGCATAGGCAAGAAAGAGTCTGATTGCTTCCAATCTGGCTACTGGAGCAAAGGTTTGATTGTAGTCTATTCCTTCTTCTTGTCTGTATCCTTGTGCTACAAGTCTTGCCTTGTTCCTGACAATTACTCCAGTGGAATCTAGTTTGTTTCTGTATACCCACTTTGTACCAATAACTGGGTAGTTTCTTGGTCTCTCAACTAAGTTCCACACTTTGTTTCTCTCAAATTGGCTTAGTTCTTCTTGCATTGCTATAATCTAGTGAGGATCACAATTTGCTTCCTCAAAATTCTTTGGTTCAACTTGTGATAAGAAGCATTGGAGCATCATCCCATTGGATATTTGGTGTCTTGTTCTTACTCCAGTATTGGGGTCTCCAATTACTTGGGATTGTGGATGATTTTTCATATTGATCCCTGTCCTGCTTGGATTTGTCAGATGCTCTTCTTCCTCATTAACAATAGGATCATTGTCCAACCGTTTCTCCTGAACCATGTTCTCTTGTGGGAGTTGGTTTTGATTGCTCTTTTCTGAACCTTCTTCATGTTCTTGTTCAGACTCCTCACTTGGTTCCTGTAGCTGGTTTTCTTTCCCAGTGTCTATGTTTTTTAGAGTCAGATGATCAAACTGAGTCTCTATGCTGCTGTTTTCCTGTGGAAAAGGACTGGTGGAAGTTTCCTCCCCCTTAAACAGAATGTTAGTTTCATCAAATATAATGTGCATGGATTCTTCAATTCTGAGAGTTCTCCTGTTATAGCACCTATAAGCTTTACTAGATGATGAGTATCCCAGAAATATTCCATCATCAGACTTCTTGTCAAACTTGGCAAGATGATTTTTCCCATTATTTAGGATAAAGCAAGCACACCCAAAAATTTTAAAGTATTTAACAATGGGTGTTTTTCCCTTCAGGAGCTCATATGGAGTTTTGACTTAGTTTTGTGTATGAGGCTTCTATTTAGAACATTGTTTGCAGTGTTGACTGCTTCAACCCAAAAGGTTTTTGGTTATCCTGATTCTGCAAGCAAGGTCCTTCCTGATTCAATTAAGGTTCTATTCTTTCTTTCAGCAACTCCATTTTGTTGAGGAGTTCTAGGTGCTGAGAAGCTTTGTTTGATACCTACATCCTCACAGAAACTACAGATTAACTGGTTTTCAAATTCAGTCCCATGATCACTTCTGATTATGGAAACATGAGTATTGAATTTAGATTGAATCTGTCTTATGAATATTGAGAGAATCTTGTGGGTTTCAGACTTAGCCCTTAGAAAGAATACCCAGCTAAATCTAGAATAGTCATCCACAATGACTAGGGTATAAGACTTTCCACCTAAGCTCTGAGTGGATATGGGACCAAAGAGATCCATGTGCAGTAAGTAGAGAATCCTGGGGGAGTCATCCTTACCAATTGGTTTGAAGGATGATTTGGTCTGTTATCCTAGTTGGCAAGGTCTACATGGAGAATCCTTAGAGTACCTACCCTTTGGTAGGCCTCTGACTAGGTTATTTTTTGCTAGTTTACTAATGGTTTTGTAGTTTAGATGACCCAGTCTCCTATGCCATAATTCACTTTTATCAATAATATTGTTGAACAAACAAACTTCTGTAGGTGTGGAGCTAAAGTCTACTATATATACTTTCCCTTTTCTAATTCCATTGAGTACTATGGCACCAGTCTTGACATCAATAATATGGCAAAATAGTGTGGTGAATTTTACCTCATACTTACCACTGTCACATATCTGACTTATACTTATCAGATTGTGCTTCAGTCCTTTGACTACTGCCACATTCTTGAAGGTAACTTTCCCTTCTTTGAAATCTCCAAAGCCCCTGGTTTGCCCATAGCTAGAGTCTCCAAAAGTCACTGATGGTCCATGTCTATCTTCAAAGTTGGTTAATAGATTGTTGTACCCTGTCATGTGCATGGAGCATCCACTATCCAAGTACCACACCAGCCTGAATGTGTGATACATCTGCACATAAGATGTTAAACATTAGTTTGGACCCTGCTAAGCTGGGGTCCCTTCCTCCCAACAGGAAAAGGTTCAATGAAAGAGTAAGTTGGTTTTTCAGAGTACCCTTTCATATTTAAGAGTGTTGGCTTATCATACCAACAGTCTTTAGTAATATTGCAGAAATAATATTCATGATAAAAAGAAATGGATTAAGAAGACTTTTTGGAAAAGGAGATATTTCTGTTAGATTGGTTGCGTCGATATGAATTTGACGTATTTTTAAGGTTGCGTCGAGTCGAAGTCGGCGCTTCCTTCATTCTGTGTTCTCTTTTAGTCGAAGCATAGGAGAGGTTGAGTTGATTGGGAGTCGACATATTTCGGTGTATGCGTTGATTAGAAATCAATGTATTATTTGAGTTGCGTTGAGTAGAATTCGACGCACGTCGATACTGATTCGACACAAGTTTGTTTCTTTTCAGAGGATATTTACCTAGGATTCCTTCATACATAGTGAATTTTTTTTTATTAAAAACAGTTGTTGTTTCTGGATTTTCTTGTGATTCTTCTCCTATGAGATTAATCTTCCTAGTGAAGTGGATAGGATGTCTCCAGACAAGTTTGTTGGGTGACTGAGGTCTGGGTTCTAAATCAGTATTAAGCTCTAGTTGTCTAAATATATCAGTGAGATTTTCAGAGATTTTCTTGAGTTTCTGACTTCTGCCATTCAGAGAATCTTCAAAGGCTTTAGCCTTTGCTAGCTCATTTTTCAGTGTTTGATTTTCAGTATTTATTTTATCTAGTTGCTCCTCTGATCTAGAGAGTTCTTGACTGAGCTCATAGTTTTTATATTGTGTATCCATTTGTTTGAGATTGTTCAATTCATTTCTTAGTTCTTTTATTTCCTTTTCAGATTTGACTTGATCTAAACAACATTGTTTGAAATTATTTTTGAAATCAGTAGAAGAGAAGTCTATATCATCAAATATATTTACCAGAGATTTATCTTCAGGCTTCTCAGTAGCCATCAAACAGGTTTCCTCTTGCTTAGCCTCTTCTTGATCATTTTCAGATGAGGCACTTCCTTCAGATTCTGAATCACTCCATGATTGAGCAATGAATCCTTTCTCTTTCTTCTTCTTCTTTAGATCTGTTCTTTTCAAATCTTTCTTGTTACTGATCTCTTTAGGACATTCAGGTGCAATGTGTCCAGGTTTCCTGCAAGAGTAACATATAATCTCTTTAGTAGGAGTTTTATCATACCTGGTTTTTGAATCTCTCCTTTTGGATCCTTCTGTTTTGATCCACTTCTTGAACCTTCTGGCCAGTAGACTGATCAGCTCCTCATCACTTGTAGAGGGTTCACCTGCAGTAGCTTTTAAAGCAATACTCTTTTCTTTTGAGAGTGAAGGATTCTTTTCTTTCTCTTCTTTCTCAGCTCTTGTTTTCAACAACTGTTCATAGGATCTTAATTTACCCAACAGAACATCTGTTGAGATTTCATTTTGGCTTCTGGAGTCTCTAATTGGCCAAATTCTTGAGTCCCAAGAGCTAGGGAAGCAAGTTAGAAATTTGTCATTTATCTCAGTGAGAGATATGTCCTTCTCAAGTATTCTTAACTCATTTATTATGAGGCTGAATCTGGCATACATGTCAGCAACACTTTCACTATCTTTCTTGTGGAAGTTTTCATATTGAGAGATGAGTAATGCCTTTCTATCTTTTCTCTCATCAGCACTCCCTTCTACCATTTTAGTGAGAGCTTCCCATATTTCCTTAGCTGACTCACATTCAACAATCTTTTGGAAGGTTTCATCTGAGAGGGTTGAGACTAAGATATTCATAACCTTGGCATCACATGCATGAGCTTTCTTTTCTTCATCTGTCCATTCAGCCTTTGGAGCAAGTGTTTGTGTGACCTTTCCACTTGAGTCCTTCTTGAATGGCTTGGGAGGACCTGTCATAATAACATCAAATAATTCTCCATCAATAGAGTTTAGATAAATTTTAATTCTTGTTTTCCAAAGTGCAAACTTTTCAAGGTTGCAAATTGGTGGTCTGGTGGAAGCATAATCTTTGATTTGTGCCATAAAAAAATAGTTTTTAGAAATATATATATATGAGGTAGGATCTTTTTGATCAAGGAGTTATCCCTTTTTGATCAACCTCCCTCTGATACCAATTGAAAGTGCACAGTTAACCTCACTAGAATTCTCTAGAGGGGGGTGAATAGAGATTTAAAAATACTTTGTGCAAAGTTAATAAATATATATATATATATGTGTAATAATCACAGATTTAAGCTTCCCACACACACCAACAAGAATTAAGCAAAAAAAGAAAGTAACAGCAAAAAGAAAATCACAGCACAACACAAAGACATATAGTGGTTCCCCAAACTTTGGGTAGTCCACTATTCTACCCCCTTGGTAGGAATTCACTATCTTGTACTAAGTCTTTTGATAAGGAGACTCTTAGAACTAGCCTGAGTCTTTTGATAAGGAGACTCTTAGAACCAGTACAACTGAATTTTTTGGAGATTCTAAAAACTCTTTTACACAGGTTGAAAATGAAATGAAGATAAGAAGAAGAAATAGAAGAAGTAATTGAAACAAGAAAGAATCTTCTTCTTAGCAAGAAGATTAGAAGCACAACAAATAATGAATGAAATCTCTCTTCTATAGTGAGAAGGAGATTGTAGGCCTTTTTCTCTTTCAATGAGAGCTATCAGAGATTGCAACAGTATGGCTTCAGAAAGAGAAGAAGAAGAAGGCTTGTTGTTTGCTTCAGCACACTATCACTTCTCTCAGCTTTTCTCACTTTTCTCTTGGGAGCTTTTCCTCTGTTTCAAATGTATGGAGTGGATCACTTCATTTTTCTTCTCTGCCGACTTCCCTCTTATTTATAGCTCTGTTTATTCAAAGAATACTATAGGAGAATAATCAATTAGCAGTCAGAGAAATAGTAAGAGAGAAAGATTCCATAATCAATATTTCTGTAGAAGGAAAGAGATCATTCTGATTTCAAATAATATCCATAATAAACTTAATCAATTTAGCCAAGAATCAATTAGAAGGAAAGACTGATTCAGAACGGCTATAAAAGCATAATATAATTCCATAAAAATCAGATCTACAGAAAGAAGGAAAGAGATCTGGCGTGTTTTGAATTTGACATAGAAATCGACGTACGTCGATTACTATTCGACGGAAGCGTCGATTTCAGACTGGCTGGACGTCGAGAGGGGAATATGGAAGGTGCGTCGACTAAGGCGCGTCGACTTCACTAGATACGTCGACTAGAAGTCAGAGTTACGTCGACATAGGTTACGTCGAATTCTGTTTGGAGTTACTTTGCCTCATTCTGAGAGGAACGACGACTACACATCGATGTTGGGTCGAATACTATTCGACGCATATTTACTTAGACTAATTTTTCATTCTTAGAATTTATATTCTACTCATTTTTAGGGGTTAAGATAAATCATTTCCCCAACAACCCCGCTCGCACTCTTACCAGCGACGTCCATTGATGCCGGGTCTCGCACATCCTCTTGCTAATTCTCCAGCTGAGATGGGATAGAGATAGCTGCTGAGACGGCCGTCGGAGCTGAAGCAGGACGTTCGTCGAACCGAGAAGCGAATTCGTCGAACGGATTTCGTCGAACGGAGAATGGAATTCGTCGAACGCAGGACGACTTTCGTCGAACGGAGAACGGAATTCGCCGAACTCAGGAGTAGATCGCGAGGATCTGGCTCGCCCACCTTCCTAATGATCGGTCGGCGAGCGCTCAACTCGCCCGCCTTCACGCGGGCTCGCCAATTTGAAGCGCGACGTTCGTCGAACCGAGAAGCAAGTTCGTCGAACGTTAAAATTCAAAAAGGATCTGGTTTGCCTAGAACATCACTGTAAGCGGACCGCGGTGCCCTGGCTCGCTCCTCTCCCTCGCCAGCGGTCGGCGGGTGGCTAGCTCGCCTTCTTGTAAGCGGCCATTGAGATTCTGGCTCGCCAAATCATATTACTTTTGCTTGTTGGTTACTCCTTAGTCTTCGTTCACCTCTAGGCAAATATCAGGGTTGTACAATGATCATGATCACAAACTATATGTTGGAAGCAATATGATCTTTTGTAGTTTATGTTTGATGTTTGAATTAAAAGATCTTTGATTTTACATGATTATTATACATAATCATTAACATTAACACATAGAAATTAAGTACTCATAATTACTAATTCATAATGATGTAAGTGAAGTATAGATAAAACAAATCATATTCATCATTTTAAAATTATTAAAGAGAAATATTGTAAGGTGAATAATGAATATAAATATAACTTGAAAATATTGTTGGATATTTAGAAAGGTTTTGTGACTTTTCACTTTGAATTTTGAAAGTTAAATAAACCATATATATATGTAGTTTTCTGAAAACATAATGATGGTTAAGGTAATAGAATAAGTTTTCAGAAATTTATATTTAGAGAAAGCATAATCTTCAGGAAAATTGTACTACCGCCGGCGTTAGAAACTAACACCAGGCGCTAGCAACAGAGTTGAGATTTATGTTTAAAACACATGATTTTTGCAATTTTACTATTTTTCAATTCTGATTTTTCTTGATTATAATTAAACATGATAGGGGCTATCAAATGACGCAAGGATATTAAATAGATAATCAAAAACTTGCGCATTTTATACTTTTTGTCTAAGACCCCTAATACTCCTTTTAAGTCCATTTTGTCAATTATTTCATTAGTCTTGATAATATCATATAACAAATTTAGTTTTCAATTTATACTGATAATAAAAACTTTTATAGGAAATGGATTTAGAAGGATAAAACAAAAAGGATAGATAGATCACTTGAGAGATGATATGACTTTTTATTCAATTTCATTCAATTTGATTCATTAATGAATTTAGGCTTATTGTGTGAAGGTCATATCACATGTTATATAAAGTGACCATAACATGTTGGCTCAAGAAAAGACAAAAGAAAACAAACAAGCAAAAATAAAGTTAAGTATATCATGAAATGGAGTAATGGAATTCATTTTTTTTATTTGTTTCTACTTCATGCAATTGTATGATACCTAATAAATAAGAGATTTAGGTATCCAAAGAGGACCAAGTGGGATAGTTACTTTGGGTAGCCAAATACAATATGTTTATTTTTGGAGAGATAGAGATGAATGGGCCCATTAGAGTGGAGTTAGTGTTTCATTTTTAACTTTGGGCCTCCATTCAAACCCTGGTTTAATGTTATTTTTATTTTTCAAATATCCATAGTAATTTACTTGAATCTTTGGATAAAAATGACTTTCGAATTTATTATTGAAAGGAAATTTATTTGCATTCAAGTTTATGTTAGGAGAAGATTGATGTTGTAAATGATAATGATGATAGTGTTTTGGAATTTCATTTACATGTTTTTGATGTTTTCATTTCCTTTATTTGGCTTAGTCAAATTATGAAAAATCATATTCAACTTGCTTTTGGTTTTTGCTTGATATTGTGAATGTATATTTTGAGAAATTTTCTTTATAATTTCCTTAAGCAAGTTGACTTTAGTTTCCAATTCATTCTTAATTTTGAGATTATGTCTAGCTTTATTGTAAGCGATTGTGCTATTCTTAAGAGTGGTAACAATAGAATCAGTATGAGTTTTATAATTATTTCATAATTCTTCAAACGTTTCATCCATCATGTTGGGAATCTTGCCAATATGATTCCTGATTTGAAGAAGTTACCAAGTCAAGAAAACTTCACTTTGTATTTGATTACTTCTCTAACATAAAGTTTCAGGAATTTAAAGAAATGTCGTCGAGAAGAATAGGAGACATCGTCGACAATGCGTGCTTGTCGTCGTAATGACGGGCAGAGCTGCAGCCGCTGAAAAGCAAAGTGTTCGTCGAACGCCGAGACATGGCGAGATCGTCGAACGAAGAATGGCCATCGTCGAACAAAGGATGCCAAGTTCGTCGATCGCAGAAAACTGTTCATCGAACGGAGAGAAGACTCAAAGATATCGAAGGAAGGACTGTCGTCGAGACGATGCTGTATCGTCGACATCAACAAAGTGGTCATACTGTCAAGAAGAATAGATATCGTCATATAGAAGCCTTGTCGCTGATAAAGCTAAGGATGATTGATGGCGTTGGACATCGTCATGAAGAAAACATGTCGTCGAGTAAACAACATGATTACGACAACATATTGCAAGAAAGAAGATCGCGACGACAAAGTCAGAGGAAGAAAATCGTCGTATATACAGAATCGCCAGGATATCTTGTATCATCATGATACCAGCATCAGAGGCAGAAGAAAGAAGACATGAAGGTCTACCAGAGTTCATGTCATCGGCAAAGGCCTGTCGTCGAGATATTATCCATGTCATCATAACAATGGAAATATCGTCGAGACAGATTCAAATCGTGCAGACGTACTGTCAGGAGTTAATGCCGCCGCCTGATTATCCAATCAGCGCGTGCACTTAATGAATCGAGGTATCATCGCGTACTCCAAAAAGAAATAATGATATCAGCACGTGCTAAAAAGGAATGGAGGTCTGACACATAAGGAAACCTTTTTAGAAGACCGTTGGGAGACCTCACAGTCTTATAAAAAGGATACATAAGGTTGCCCTAGGAGGTTACTAATCAAGAAAGAACTTGCGCACATAGGGAATCGAAAAACACAAAGTGGCGCAAGAAAGAAAGAGAAAAAGAAGGAGCAGTCATCTTCATCGACTGCTAAGAAGCCAATCCTCATCTGGCTAAGAAAAGATTTGAAGAAGAACCGTGCACTCAAGATCTGATTCAGAATAATCTTATTCAATCTCGAGGAGCCGATATTCAACAGGCTAAAGGTGCCAATCTTCATCCGGCAGAAGAAACATTTTATTATTGTATTTTCTTGTAAGGCTTGCGGGCCAATTTGTCTAGCTTGAGGGCTGGAGAGCTGTGAGGCTTGAGGGCCAGTGTAGTGCACTTGCGGGTGCGACATGTCGAGCTTGAGGGCTCGGGTGCAGTAGGGGCTTGCGGGCCTATGTTGTAGGCACAGGACTTGCGGGTCTGTGTTGTGTAGGGCTTGCGGGTCTGAGTGTCGAGCTTGCGGTCTCGGGGGCAGTAGGGGCTTGCGGGCCTAGGCTGTTGGACTTGCGGGTCCGAGTTGTAAGGCTTGAGGGCCTGAAGATTTTGGCGGAGTTTGCTGAGCCTAGCACGCTGTTGGGTACGCGTAGAGGGAAAGAGGACTACTCAAGACACCCCGTCTTGAGGAACCTCTATAGATCTTGTGTCGTCTGGTGTGACATATTTGTGTGTTAACTTTGTGAATTGCTTGAATCTTGATAACTCACACTAATAGATCAAAAAGCACCACGATCACCTAATACCCCCCCCCCCCCCTCTAGGTGAACGTTCCATAACCAACAAGTGGTATCAGAGGGAGGTTGATCAAAAGAAGACTTAACAGTCTGATCTAGATCAGGAACGACTCACCATGGCCGGTGGAGATCCGAATCGCAAAATGAGAGCCATGAAGCTTCCCATCTGCACAAAAGAGAATTTCCCCATTTGGAAGGAAAGAGTAAGACTCTTTATGGAGGCAGCTGACCCAAGAATCTACCTGACAATCAAGCAGGGTCCCTTCATCCCTACCACTGCCTCCACTATTGATCCAACCAAGCAGGTGATAAAGAAATATGAAGACATGACCAAGGATGAGCTGGCCTTGGCAGGTCTAGACAAGAGGGCACAAAACGTCATTGTAAGTGCCATAGATGACTCAACCCTCCAAAATCTAATTCACTGCAAAACGGCCAAGGAGATGTCGGACTCCTTGATCGTATACATGGAGGGTACTGAAGAGGTAAGGGATGATAGGAAATCTATCCTCAACCAGGAATATGAAGCCTTCAAACAAGGCAAGAATGAAACAATCTCCAACTGCTATGAGAGATTTTTCAAGATCGTGAATGGACTGAGAAACTACGACAGAGAGTTCACAAACTCTGATCTAAATGACAAATTTCTCAGATCCATCACAAAGGAATGGGATATCAAGATATGTGCCATCAGAGAGATGGGCCAACTGGGCAACATGGAGCCCAAGAACCTATATGGGAAGCTGCTGTCTCATGAACTTCAGCTTAATACAAGAAAGGCTGAAGAAGAAGAAAGCTCAAAGGTGAGCTCAAGAGAAAGATCGGTGGCTCTAAAGGCTGAGAGCACCAGAAGATTCAAGGGCAAGACCTCTGATTCTCAGAATAGAACTGAGAACAGTGAGGAATCAGAAGCCAGCTCCTCTGACTCTGATGATACTTATAGAGAGGTGGCCCTCCTCTCAAAACAATTCAGAAAGCTGCTACACAGAAGGAGGAGGGACAACAGCAGAAGCTCCTCCTCAAGCTCCAGAAGATCTAATTATCAGGACAAATCCAGGGCTCCCAGGGAGTACAAGTATAAATCCAACTCCAGTAGATATGATTTAAATAATACTGTTTGCTATTCCTGCAGCAAAATAGGTCACATGGATGTAGAAATGCCCCTCCAAGAAAAAGGAGTCAAGGAACCACAAAGAGAGAAGAAGCTCTAGGAGCAAGCGAACCTCTGAAAAGGGGTTCGTGGCAAAGAAGACCAAAATGTTGAGTGACTCTGATTCAATCTCCTCTGGGACTGAGGATGAAGCACTCATTGGACTGATGGCCATCAATGAAGGAAACCAGGATGACAACTATCCTGGAAAGGTAAAACACAGAACTTCTCTATCTGCCTCTGATTCTGGATCAGTGGCAGATTCTTTGCATGATGACTAGGAGGTGTCTGCTGCCAACAGCACAACCCCAAGATCTCAGTATGAAGTTGAATCTGAACTAATAAGGCAATATAAAGACTTATGGAAAGCCTTCAAAAACAGTAAGAAGCTCCTCAAGGTGCAAACCAAGGAGTTAGAATCCTTGAAGCCTGTCTAATCCAAGCTCCAGGAGACAGTTGAGAAGCTAACTTCTATGAGCAAAGAAGTGGACAAGCTTAAGGAAGCCATAAGGCTTAAGAATGCTGAGTTAAGACAGAAAAACAAGGTCATTAGGGACCTTGAGGAAATGTTGTTGGCCGAGAAGAAACTTGCTTCCAGCTTCTCAATGCCCAAAACTATCCTGCCAGCAACTGACACCTTCTCTTTCAGAGCTGGTATCAGTTTCAATCAGGAGCCAGTCATGGGCAAAGATCCTGAAACTAGACCTTCTTACAAGAAGGTGCTGTTAGCAAGTCCTTCAGCCCACAGACCTGCAGCAACAGCAGACAAGAGAATGGGAAAGGATGTTCCTACAAAGCCTGCTCCCAAAAAGGTGAACCAAAGAGTGGTGAAGCCAATTCCTCCCCCGGCTCACACACATGAGGTTCACCCTAGATCTGTTAGACAAGAAGCCTTCTCTCCTTCTCATCAGCGGTGTCATCCTACTCAGACGATGAAGCAGAAGAGAAGATATAATAGATATGAGTGTTGGTGCTGCGGGAAAGTAGGCCACTTTCCATTGGACTATTGGTTCAACCCAACAGGGCTCAATGCAAGGAGAGTGCAGAACCCTCCGAGGTTTGCGATTCCATTCCATCACCCTAACCGAAACCAAGGACCCAATCCCTATTGGGTACCTAAGGGGAAGTGATTTGTTTTGCAGGTAGGTCTAAATGCCAACCAATCACCAATTTGGTATTTGGACAGTGGCTGCTCCAGGCACATGACTGGAGTTAGAAAGTATTTGAAAGAATTCATCCCTGTGGAGAATGGACCGACTGTTATCTTTGGAGGTTCAAAAAAGGGTGTGACCAGGGGCTACGGGAACGTAACTAATGGGTTAGTTACCATCACAAAGGTAGCTTATGTTGAGGGGTTGAGACACAACCTCATAAGCATAAGTCAGCTTTGTGATCTAGGCTTCATTATTACTTTCCACAAGGACAAGTGTCTAATTAAGAAGTCCTCAGATTCTGAGACTACCTTAACTGGCACTCGGAGTGGGAACATTTATTGTTTAAATTTCTTTAATATAAATTCTTCCATGCCCATATGTCTTGTAGCTGATGGCAAAGAGGCTCTTTGTGTACAATGGCACAAGAGACTTGCACACATCAATTATAAAACAATAGGCAAGCTTTTCTCACAAAACTTGGTCAGAAATGGACCTGACATTAAGTGCATCAAAGATGGTCCTTGTCAAGCCTGCCAACTTGGAAAGCAGACTAGGACTAGCTTTAAAAGCATCTCTAACAAAGAGTCCACGAGGTGCTTATTTTTACTACACATAGATTTATTTGGTCCCATGTCAGTTCATAGCTTAGGAGGGAGGGCATACACCCTTGTAGTTGTTGATGACTACTCAAGGTTCACTTGGGTATTCTTCCTCAAAAAGAAATCAGATACCCTCGATATCTTGAAGAATTTTGTCAGGCAGATCCAGAATGAGATGAGCTGTACTGTGGTCAAATTCAGAAGTGACCATGGGACAGAATTTCAGTCAGGGGCCATGACAGAATTCTTCCAAGACCTAGGTATCTCCCAAGAATTCTCCTCCCCCAGAACTCCTCAACAGAATGGTGTTGCTGAAAGGAAAAACAGAACCTTGATAGAGGCTAGCAGGACAATGCCAAGTGACTCCTCATTATCAGAATACTTCTGGGCAGAGGCTATCAACACTGCTTGTCATGTGATAAACAGGGCCTCTATCATCAAAAACCACAAGAAAACTCCCTATGAGCTAATGAAGGGCAGAAAACCAAATCTATCCTACTTTAGGATCTTTGGTAGCAAATGCTATGTCCTTAATAATGGGAAATTCAAACTAACTAAGTTTGCTGAGAAAAGCTGTGAAGGTATTTTTGTTGGATACAGCTCCTACAGCCAGGCATACAGAGTATACAACCTCAATACCCAAACAGTGGAAGAATCTGTTCATGTTATATTTGATGAGACTAGCCTTATCCATAAGGGCTGGTCTAGTTCTCCAGTGAATGCAGGTACAGAGGAAAGATTAGAGAAGCTATCCATTGAAGACAATGCTGACACCTCATTCAACAACAAGAATCAGCCAGTGATGGTTGAAATAGAGGTAGAACCTGCAGAAGATACAGAAACGACAGAAGAATTGCGGCCTGCAGAAGTAGCTCCTGCAGAAATACCCAGAACCCTCCCAACTGCCTTAAGACAAGTAAGAGATCATCCCCAAGAGCAGATAATAGGAAATGTAAACCAAGGGGTGTTGACAAGGAGTAGAGCTGCAAATTAAGCATTGTACCTGAGTTTTCTCTCTCAAATTGAACCCAAGAAATTTGAGGAGGCAAATCAGGATCCATTTTGGATTGCTGCAATGCAGGAAGAACTGAACCAATTTAAAAGATGCAAAGTGTGGAAATTGGTTCCAAGATCCCAAGGGCACAACATCATAGGAACCAAATGGGTCTACAGGAACAAGTTGGATGAAAATGGAATCATCACCAAGAATAAAGCAAGACTAGTGGCAAAAGGATACAAACAAGAGGAGGGGATAGATTTTGATCAGACATTCGCTACAGTTGCCAGACTGGAAGCAATAAGACTGTTCCTCGCCTATGCAGCATACTAAGGTTTCAAGGTCTACCAAATGGATGTGAAGTCAGCCTTCCTAAATGGTGACCTCAAAGAGGAAGTATATGTAGAGCAGCCTTCATGTTTTGTTGACTCTACTTATCCTGATTATGTTTACTTTCTTAGAATAGGACTTTATGGCTAAAAGCAGGCACCTAGGGCCTGGTATGAGACTCTGTCAAGCTTTCTAATTGAGAACAAGTTCTCAAGGGGAAGATTGATAAGACATTGTTCCTAAGGGAAGTGAAGGGCAAGATCCTGCTAGTGCAGATCTATGTAGATGACATCATCTTTGGCTCTACAGATAACAATCTCTGCAAAAAGTTTGCCAACTTGATGCAGGGAAAGTTTGAGATGAGCAGTATGGGTGAGCTCAAATTCTTCCTAGGTCTCCAAGTGAAACAATCTGAAGATGGGATTTTCATCTCTCAGACCAAATTCACTAGGGAGCTAGTCAAGAAATTTGGATTGGAGAGTGCTTCTTCAATGAAAACTCCAATGGGAACCAATGTGTCTCTGGACAAGGATGACAAGGGCATACCCTTTGATGAAACCAAGTACAGATGCATGATTGGATCCTTGCTCTATCTAACTGCAAGTAGGCCTGACATAATGTTGGCTACATGTGTCTGCGCTAGATATCGGGTGAATCCTAAGGAATCTCACTATGTCTCTGTCAAGAGAATCTTAAGATACCTAAAGGGTACATCAAATCTTGGCCTATGGTACCCTAGGAACAATGAGTGTGAACTGACTGGTTATTCAGATGCAGATTATGCAGGGTACAAGGAAGATAGAAAGAGTACCTCAGGGACATGCCAATTCCTTGGTGGAAGACTGATTTCCTGGAGCAGTAAGAAGCAGACGAGTGTGTCAATCTCGACAGCAGAATCAGAGTATATCTCTGCTGGGAGATGTTGTGCCCAACTGATATGGATTCAACATCAACTTGAAGACTACAATCTAAAGATGACCAAAACACCCCTGTTTTGTGACTTTTCAAGTGTTATCTCAATTGCTAAGAACCTTGTATCTCACAGAAGGACTAAGCATATTGAGATCAGGTATCACTTCATCAGGGAGCATGTGGAAAATGGAGATATCACCCTTGAATTTGTCCCAACAGACAAACAAGTGGCTGATATATTTACAAAGCCCCTAGATGAAGCTAAGTTTAACTTCTTCAAATTCCAATTGGGAATGTTAAACTAAGAATAACCCCCAACTTTACTATTTACTAATTCCCTTATAGATGAGTGGTCAGAAAATCACACAGGATCTTGAAGAATCATGCCTGAGAAAGGGGGAGCTTGTGCTACTCCTTGATTAGAAAAGCAGAAGACAAGAAGTCAGAAAGGGGGAGAAATAGGGCATCAAATGTTAAAAAAGACATGCTCAAAGATAGGGGGAGCAAAGAAGTAGGGGGAGCCATAAAATAAGAGACATCAAATCTAGGGGGAGCTATAAGCTTGATGATGTACTCAGAAAGTTTAGCAAAGATAAGTACAATCTCACATGCTCAAAGTTAAGATTATAATACTTATTGTCCAGTGGAAGTAGTCTTGAATTGAGATTCCGACTTCTTTAAATAGGGGGAGATTGTTGGGAAACTTGCCAATATGATTCCTGATTTGAAGAAGTCACCAAGTCAAGAAAACTTCACTTTGTATTTGATTACTTCTCTAGCATAAAGTTTTAGGAAATTAAAGAAATGTCGTCGAGAAGAATAGGAGACATCGTCGACAATGCATGCTTGTCGTCGTAATGACGGGTAGAGCAGCAGCCGCTGAGAAGCAAAGTGTTCGTCGAACGTCGAGACATGGCGAGATCGTCGAACGAAGAATGGTGATCGTCGAACGAAGGATGGCAAGTTCGTCGATCGCAGAAAGCTGTTCGTCGAACGGAGTGAAGACTCAAAGATATCGAAGGAAGGACTGTCGTCGAGACGATGATGCATCGTCGACATCAACAAAGTGGCCATACTGTCAAGAAGAACAGATATCGTCATATAGAAGCCTTGTCGCTGATAAAGCTAAGGATGACTGATGGCGTTGGACATCGTCATGAAGAAAACATGTCGTCGAGTAAACAACATGATTACGACGACATATTGCAAGAAAGAAGATCGCGACGACAAAGTCAGAGGAAGAAAATCGTCGTATATACAGAATCGCCAGGATATCTTGTATCGTCGTGATACCAGCATCATAGGCAGAAGAAAGAAGACATGAAGGTCTACTAGAGTTCATGGCATCGACAAAGGCCTATCGTCGAGATATTATCCATGTCATCATAACAATGGAAATATTGTCGAGACAGATTAAAATCATGCGGACGTACTGTCAGCAATTAATGCCGCCGCCTGATTGTCCAATCAAAGCATGCACTTAATGAATCGAGGTATCAGCGCGTACTCCAAAAAGAAATAATGATATCAGCGCGTGCTAAAAATGAATGGAGGTCTGACACATAAGGAAACCTTTTTAGAAGACCGTTGGGAGACCTCGCAGTCTTATAAAAGGGATACATAAGGTTTCCCTAGGAGGTTACTAATTAAGAAAGAACTTGCGCACATAGCGAATCGAAAAACACAAAGCGGCGCAAGAAAGAAAGAGAAAAAGAAGGAGCAGTCATCTTCATTGACTGCTAAGAAGCCAATCCTCATCTGGCTAAGAAAAGATTTGAAGAAGAACTGTGCACTCAAGATCTGATTCAGAACAATCTTCTTCAATCTCAAGGAGCCGATCTTTAACAGTCTAAAGGTGCCAATCTTCATCCGGCAGAAGAAACATTTTATTATTGTATTTTCTTATAAGGCTTGTGGACCAATTTGTCTAGCTTGAGGGCTGGAGAGCTGTGAGGCTTGAGGGCCAGGGCAGTGCACTTGCGAGTGCGACTTGTAGAGCTTGAGGGCTCGGGTGCAGTAGGGGCTTGCGGGCCTAGGCTGTAGGCACAGGACTTGCGGGTCTGTGTTGTGTAGGGCTTGCAGGTCTGAGTGTCGAGCTTGCGGGCTCGGGGGCAGAAGGGGCTTGCGGGCATAGGCTATTGGACTTGCGGGTCCGAGTTGTAAGGCTTGAGGGCCTGATGATTTTGGCAGAATTTGCTGAGCCTAACACGCTGCTGGTTAGGCGTAGAGGGAAAGAGGACTACTCAAGACACCCCGTCTTGAGGAACCTCTATAGATCTTCTGTCGTCTGGTGTGACATATTTGTGTGTTAACTTTGTGCATTGCTTGAATCTTGATTGTTGGGACCATTGCCCACAATGTCCTAGATTTGGAGAAGTCCATTCCTAAGTCAAAGATATACCTCAGAATGTATTTGATATACTTTCTAGAATCACTGTGCAGGAGATCAGGTCAAGCTAGGTGCTCAAGTAATTCATCTAAGTTCACTAGCATCGAGACACTACACATCGCTCGACGCCTGTGACCCAGAAGCGTCGACTCATGTCTGCTGTCTCAAAAAGGCAAGGTCGCTGAAGAAGATCTGAGATCAAGTCAAGAAGCATCGAGCCAAGGAATATCGCTCGACGCCATGGGACAAGAAGCGTCGACTAAACTTCAGTTAGCTCAACTCCAGCAAAAAGAGTCTAGATGTGAAGACAAAGTTAAGAAGCATCGAGCTCCTATACATTGCTTGACTCCTACGATAAAAAGCATTGAACGACTAAAGATTGCTTGACGCCTAAGAAGGAGGAGTTGAGAGATTCAGTCTAAGAAGAAAGTGTCGAGCATCTACACATCGCTCGACACCTTATAGAAAAAGCGTCGACAGAGATACACAGTGCTCAACGCCTTTTCCTGAAAAGCTCTGAGTTAAGAGATATGTAACAGTACATCTACAGCAAGCTGAGCCATGTCGAGATGTTGACCATGTCTAAACTCCTCGTCTATTCTGAAGCCACTACAGACAGTTGAAGATTTAATGTCATGCTGACGTGGAGGAGCGTCTAAGATGTTGCGGATGGCGGGTTATAAATAGAAGGCATGACCTATGGTTTTATGAGTTGAAATATTCCTATTGAAAGCCATCATCTTCTCTGTCGTTCAAGAGAAAAATCTGAGGAAGAATTTGAAGAAGCCATCTCCTCTTTCAGAATCGTACTATAAGAAATTACATCAGCAATCTGGTGCTGAGATTATTTCTGAAGAAAGAAGGTCAAGGAGGAAGAATCTGTATTCCTAAAGAAGAACATTCATCACAGCCTGTGCAATTCAAGAAGATCGTTCTGCTGTTGCTGTTCTGCTGAAGCTTTCTGTCTGATCTTTCAGATAGATCAAGAAGACTCAATACATTGAAGAATCTGAGTCTAAGTATTGTTTCTACCTCTTTCATTTTCTGTAGGATCTCAGTTGTCTGATCTGAGTGTAGGATCTTTCAAGGATCTTAGGTGTAGGATCAGGTGTGATCTGAGTTGTAAGATTCAGGGGTGAATCTGAGTGTAAGCCTATTGTTATAAAGGCTGAGGTAGGATCTGTTGAGATCTGAGAGTGTAGGATTTGTTGAGATCTGAGACTATAAGATCTGTTGAGATCTGAGCTATAAGACCTTTTTGGTGGTCTGAGATCTGGAGGAGATATAAACCCTATCTAGCACACTGCTAGAGGGGAGAAGGGGGAAAGTGGATTACCCAAGATAGGGGAACCACTATAAAATCCTATGTGTTTGTGATTGTGTTTGTTTCTTGAAAGCTCTGATCTTCATTCACATTTATTTAGGTTTTATTCAAGAATTGCAAATAGATTTTAAAATAACCTATTCACCCCTCCCCCCTCTAGGTGATTAGCTACCCTTAAATAAAGTCATTTAAGTGGTATCAGAGGAAGGTTGTTCAAGAAAAGGTTTAACAACCTGAACAAGATCTACTAAGGGTAGATTTGTTAAAGTCGTGATGGCTAACAGTGAAGGGAACAAGGAATTCACATCAATGAAGTTACCAATCTGTAGAAAAGAAAACTTTGGGATTTGGAAGGAAAGGGTCAGATTATTCATGGAAGCCTCTGACCCTAGGATATACATCATAGTACTAGAAGGACCTTTTGTTCCAATGAAGGTCTCATTCACAGATGGAAGTATCAAGACTCCCAAAACATATTCTGAGATGACTAAAGATGAAGTGATTCTGGCCACCATGGATAAGAGAGCTCAGAATATCTGATGATTCCCATTTATATACACATTTATGGACTCATCTGGGCCGGTATTTGAGTCAACGCACTACATTTTAGATCCATAATCACTCATATGTGTTCTCTACCTGTTATTCCAAGCTAAGTGCACTTTTAGGCCCGTTTCGATGTATTTTCTTGTTTATCTTATTCATGCTTTATGTTGCAATTCAATTTCTATATTTGAGAATGTGTGGAATGCCCATTTACGTGGCCTGACGATCTTTAATGTTGATACGGGGGTTGTGCGAGTGTTCCGGGGCGCAAAAACTGCACAGGAACACTGCGCACGACCACTGGACATAGTGCGCACGACCTCTGGTCGTGCGCTAGTGATCGTTCATTAATTCCCACCTAAAAAGTGGCATGACTGGCTTAACGCACGACCACTGGACATAGTGCGCACGACCACTGGTCGTGCACCCCTGATCGCGCGCATTGAAAACCTGCACCTGTCTATAAATAGCTGCTCCGCGAAAACAGCCGTAACTTCTTCGTTTCTAGGTCTTTTTGAGCGCCGTTTTTTTGCGTTTTTTCGTTCTAAGCCTCCTCTATTCATCTAGGGACTTCAAGGAAGAGATTGGATCTTACTTTCATCATCAAGGAAGGTTTAAAGAGCATTTGGACATCGTCGGGTCGTGACACGAAGAAGACGGGCCATTGGGAGGAAGTGACAGCCCTCCTTTACCCCGGACGCAGTTGAGGACCGAGCTTGGACGCGGATTGACAACCCAGCGATTCCAACCGTGAATCCTAGCAAGGCTTCGGAGTCGGTCGAATCTCTTACTCTTTATTCTTTTGAAATGATGTTTGTATGCTAAACTCTCTATTTTTTGGATGAAGAGCTTGATAAATCCATATATGTAACTATTATTTCATGTTTATGAAATTACTTTTGATTTATTCAAGTGTATGAGGTGCGCTATTGTCATTCATCTTCCATCCTCCATTACCCTCCATTCCATTCTGCTTAACTTCTCTTCCACTACGTGAGCCTACTCTTCCATTCGCCAAGCTAAGCGGTGCTAACGGCCCGTGTAATCCACTTCATTTCCGCTAGTGCGAACCACCTCATCCGCTTGCCTACTCGCCTATCCGCCTACCGAAGCAGTGCATCGCGGCCTGCATAGTTTCCATCCGCCCGGCGAAGCAGCGCATAGCGGCCTGCATAGAGGTAGTGATTTAGTTGTTTTATTTTGTTTTCCTCAAATCAAACCAACCCTAGCCTTTCGCATCCATCCGACTTAAGGACTTCAATCTCAAGTCCTCCTCAATAGTCAACTCCACCTTACTGTGTTCCTTCTGAGATCGATACTCGGGGATTTACTCCTCGTTTTATATTACTTGAATGATCGGTACACTGCCGTGTCGTGCCGCAGTCTAGCCACCATCTATAGTGGTGTGTAGGATTTGCGCATCAAGTTTTTGGCGTCATTTCCGGGGAACACAGTCGTGTGAGTTTTCTGGAGAGGGAGAATCTGAGAGAGAAGCCCTTCCATTTGTTTATCGCATCTTTTATTTTATTTCTGTTCTCTTTATTCCATTTTCTTGTTTTATAGTAGGTTGCTTTAGTAAATTTTTATTAGGTGTAGTATTTCGCACAATAGTGTTCTTCTTTTTGAATCATTTTATCTTCACACTATGTGGGCACATCTCAATTTCCGTTATCGTTGGTGTGGAGCTACCTCCCACTCTAGTGATGAATGCCCTACGGAGAATAGTAGGCATAATTCTTATAGCCCAGCATATGGAGCACCGACTTCGTCTGGTACTCCATATGGTGCGCGTAAGTCTTATGGCTACTTTGCTGAGCCTTTACCGTCGTACTTCTTTTCGGCTCCAGCTCCCGCTGTGCTAAAGAAGCCCGCAAGGCAGTGCCAGTTTTGTCAGAGCACTGATCATGTCCTGAAGGACTGTGCCGAGTATCTTCGCCAATTGGACGAAGACGACGAGCCGGATATCCGGATCGTCCCAACTCCTAACTCTGGCGGCACACCTTCAACATCCGGTTATGTGTCTTTGTCACCTTCGCATCTTGAAGGGTATGGCATGGACACGGTCACCGGATGTGCGGCTGATCTATGCACCGACATTGCTGAGCCTATTCACCATGTGCCTCCACCACTTCTTGTGGATTCTGTTTTTTCCCCTATTGTGCGTGCTATACTCATCTCCGATGACATTGTTGATGATGTGTCGCAGGATGAGGTGGGTGATCTGAGTGTTGTGCCTATTCCTATGGAGGAGGAAAACCTTCTAGGTGAAGAGGAGTTTTCCTCAGCACCGGTGGAGGAAGTCCAAATCCTAAGCCTGGCCACCGTTGATCCCGCCGAATCTTGTAGCATTGATGACAATCCTAACTTTATTTTACTTCCCCAACCTGATGGGAGTGAGACCGGGATCACTCCACCGATTGACGATTATTTATGTTTTTCGCCTTCTTTATTTCCTGATCCCCTTCCTTCATCTGAGTCTGTGCAGGTTGAATCTTCACAGGTACTTCAGGAGGACTTGGAGCTTTTTGCTCAAGTCAATGATGAGAGCATCCTTTCACGTGAGGAGGTTTACTCCCCCTCTGTAGAGGAAGCTCCCCTCATTACCTTTTCCTCCTGCCACCTCGATGTTGACGACACCTTGCTAGGCAAGGATGTTTTTGGTGAGTTGAGTGAGGATACCTCCTCCTCTTCTTACTTTCTATTCCCTCTACCTGTGACGAGCAGGTATTATTTATATTCGGGTAGAGGCGTGACTGTTCTGTTGCCATATCGATACCCGCTACCGACACGCATATTAGAACAGTTACCTGTGCACTTCTCCTTTCATAGACCCATTAGCTAGAACTGTTTTCAATTTGAATAAGTCGTGCTGGGAGGACAATAACCCCAGTAGTTATCTTACTTTTCCTGCATTTTTATTTCTTCTAATCATGTTTAGTTAACTGTAGTTTATTTTAGTTTGTCTTTTTCTTTTGTTTTTGTGGAGCTCACCCCTGCAGGTACTCATTGCAAATTCTGAATGGCGGGTTTGCTTCAGATTTCCACGCACCTTCTGGTATGCTCACTTGCTGAGCATTGGGTAACTTCTTCCCTAGCTTTCGATTTTGATTTTCACTGTCATATCATTATGTTGTATTGTTTAGATTAAGTCCGGGGGAGAGCCGTTATATGTTACCCACTGCACGTGCACATCTCATTTGCATACTAGAAGTTTTTTAATTTCAGTTATTTAGTATTGTTCATCTTCACTGTACACCACTGCACCCACTTTAGCGTGCACTCACTTGTTTGTATGCTTCCGATATTCAATTCTTGGATGTGATGTAGGAAGTGCTGTATCAGCCAAAATAATTGCAAGATGGAGTGGAATGTTGACTCTTGTAGTGCTCTAGTTGAATACTCGTGTTTGCATAGGGATTTGAGTAGAATTAGTTTTTGTTTATGCTTCTAATTTATAATTTGTAGATTTGCGTAGATTTTAATTTATTTTACTCAAAATGGTGAATGTGGTTGAATCTTGCGGTAGCGTGGTATTGTGTGTAGGCGAATGTGAGGTTCGTGTTGCTCGAGTCGGGAGGAAGGATTACCTTTCTCGGGGGTTAAGAACTTGCCCCAAGTGACTCTCGAAGCATGGGTGCGAATGACTTGCAAGTTGAGCGTGACATAGGCTATCTATTTGGCAAGCTTGAGCTTTGTTGTACCACTCCTATACACTAACCGTTGCTAGCCTATTTTGTGCCTACCCGATCTTTTGATTCAGCCCCACCATACTTCACCAAGGCCTAAAAGCTAATCCTATTATCGCAACAAAAAATTAAGCTATGAGCATTTATGAATTGTAATTTGTCAATGCGGTGCGGTGATGCGTAACTTCAGTGTTGATGTGGAAGTTTTAAAAAAAAAATGCCTTTGTGCTGAGAATTGTGCTAATTAATTTGGGGATAAAAAGAAAAGAAAAAGAAAAAGAAAAAGAAAAAAAAATATATATATATTTATCCCTAGCGCTTTAATTGAAGCATATTTTGGTATTGATTGTTGTAGGCCGTGTGCACACCCGGTTTCAAAGTCATGTCTGGGGGTGTGTTACACGTGTATTATTGGGGCTGCTATGATTTAGCACTTTTGTGTGCTCATTTGGGTTGCAATTAGCCTTCACGTTTATCTTTGCATTCCAAACCGTAACCCAAGCCTCATGTATACCTAAAGTCCTATCGATTCGTCTTGTGAGTTCACTAGCGCCGTGGAGAGAGTGTGACCGGGCGAGCATATGGTTCTCGACGTTGATGGATTTCAACGAAGATAATTCCGAGTTCCGGTCTTGGGTAACATTCACCTGCGCGTCTAGCTTACTTTCGTACTACGCGAGACCACGAGATTCACCAACATTCCATTTTTGAGTAAAAATAAATTCCTTTTTACGCATTTACACTTTTATAAAGTAGCTAGCATATGTAAAAACTTCTTCTAATGAACTTCTATGCACACTAGTAGGAAACTTCACATTCTATTCCATGTTTGCAATTTTTTTAGTTAGCTATGTTTTTCCTACTCCGCCGGATATGTTTGCTCGGGACGCGCAAACAGGTAAGTCTGGGGGTGTGATGAGTCCCATTTATATACACATTTATGGACTCATCTGGGCCGGTATTTGAGTCAACGCACTACATTTTAGATCCATAATCACTCATATGTGTTCTCTACCTGTTATTCCAAGCTGAGTGCACTTTTAGGCCCGTTTCGATGTATTTTCTTGTTTATCTTATTCATGCTTTATGTTGCAATTCAATTTCTATATTTGAGAATGTGTGGAATGCCCATTTACGTGGCCTGACGATCTTTAATGTTGATACGGGGGTTGTGCGAGTGTTCTGGGGCGCAAAAACTGCACAGGAACACTACGCACGACCACTGGACATAGTGCGCACGACCTCTGGTCGTGCGCTAGTGATCGTTCATTAATTCCCACCTAAAAAGTGGCCTGACTGGCTTAACGCACGACCACTGGACATAGTGCGTATGACCACTGGTCGTGCGCCACTGATCGTGCGCATTGAAAACCTGCACCTGTCTATAAATAGCTGCTCCGCGAAAACAGCCGTAACTTCTTCGTTTCTAGGTCTTTTTGAGCGCCGTTTTTTGCGTTTTTTCGTTCTAAGCCTCCTCTATTCATCTAGGGACTTCAAGGAAGAGATTGGATCTTACTTTCATCATCAAGGAAGGTTTAATGAGCATTTGGACATCGCCGGGTCGTGACACGAAGAAGACGGGCCATTGGGAGGAAGTGACAGCCCTCCTTTACCTCGGACGCAGTTGAGGACCGAGCTTGGACGCGGATTGACAACCCAGCGATTCCAACCGTGAATCCCAGCAAGGCTTCGGAGTCGGTCGAATCTCTTACTCTTTATTCTTTTGAAGTGATGTTTGTATGCTAAACTCTCTATTTTTTGGATGAAGAGTTTGATAAATCCATATATGTAACTTTTATTTCATGTTTATGAAATTACTTTTGATTTATTCAAGTGTATGAGGTGCGCTATTGTCATTCATCTTCCATCCTCCATTACCCTCCATTCCATTCCGCTTAACTTCTCTTCCACTACGTGAGCCTACTCTTCCATTCGCCAAGCTAAGCGGTGCTAACGGCCCGTGTAATCCACTTCATTTCCGCTAGTGCGAACCACCTCATCCGCTTGCCTACTCGCCCATCCGCCTACCGAAGCAGTGCATCGCGGCCTGCATAGTTTCCATCCGCCCGGCGAAGCAGCGCATAGCGGCCTGCATAGAGGTAGTGATTTAGTTGTTTTATTTTGTTTTCCTCAAATCAAACCAACCCTAGCCTTTCGCATCCATCCGACTTAAGGACTTCAATCTCAAGTCCTCCTCAATAGTCAACTCCACCTTACTGTGTTCCTTCCGAGATCGATACTCGGGGATTTACTCCTCGTTTTATATTACTTGAACGATCGGTACACTGCCGTGTCGTGCCGCAGTATAGCCACCATCTATAGTGGTGTGTAGGATTTGCGCATCAATATCATTGTGAGTGCAATTGAGGATTCAACCTTCCAGAACTTAGTACACTGCAAAACTGCCAAAGAATTGTGGGATTCTCCCATTGTCTATATGGAAGGGACTGAAGAAGTCAGAGATGATAGGAAGTCTCTTCTGAATCAGCAATATGAGGCTTTCAGACAAGACAAGAAAGATTCAATAGCAATCTGCTATGAGAAATTCTTCAAAATTATAAATGGTCTAAAAACCTATGGAAGAACATTTACAGATTATGAGCTGAATGATAAATTCTTAAGATCTCTGAACAAAGAATGGGATATCAAGATCTGTGCTATCAGGGAAATGGGAAATCTGGGAAACATTCAGCCACAGAATCTATATGGGAAACTTCTGTCCCATGAACTTCACCTGAATACTAGAAAAGCTGAAGAAGGACACAGCAAGGAAAATCCCATTGCTCTGAAGGCAGAAAGTTCCAAGAGAAGCAAAGAAAGGATGTCATTATCCCCCAGGATACCATCTGAATCTGAAGAATCAGAGACCAGTAATTCTGACTCTGAAATATCAGATAGTGAACTGGCACTCTTCCCCAAACAACTGAAAAGGATGCTCAGAAGAAAACAACAATGTAAAACTAGGCCTTCTCAGTCATCCAGATCCAAGGAGCACTCTAACTATTCAGAAGGATTCAAACCAGATTCCAAGAAGGACAGGTATAACTCTAAACATAATAAATGTAATTCAGAAGAATTTGTGTGCTTTGGATGCAGAAAATCTGGACACATGATTGCTGATTGTCAATCAAAAAGAAAGAACAACAAGAAGTTTGATGAAAGGAGGCATAAGTCTGACAAGAAACATGAGAGGAGCCTAATAGCCAAGAAAGACAAAGTCACTCTCAGTTCTGATTCAGACAGTGAAGAGGCACTCATAGCTCTGGTGGCTATCCATGAAAGTGAAGACATTCTAAACCATAGACCTATGATAAGAGCCCCACTATCAAGGTCTGATAGTGAAGAGGATGAAGAAGAAAATACAGGACTCATGGCCCTTAGTGATGAAGAGTATCAGGAGACAATCTCTAATATGAAGGTACTTGATAAATCTCCTTTATCTGATTCTGAATCTGAGAATAAAACTATTTCACTAGATGAAATGTTTGAGAAATAAGAGTCAATTCTTAAAGCTCTCATAAAGAGTAAAAAGATTAACAAAAAATTACATAATAAAATAGCTAAACTAAAAGATTCAAACTCATAATGCTCTGAGACAGCTGAGAGGCTAAATCAGGTAAGCAAGGAGCTTAGAAAATTGAAAACTATGTCTATCATTCACATTCAGACAATATGCACCAAGGAGAAATTAATAAAAGAACTTGAGGCAAAACTCGTAGCTGAAAGGAAGCTTGTGGCAAAATTCTCAAAACCACAAACTATCCTTCCCATAATAGACACATTCTCTGCACAATATAAATGTGGCATAAGATACAATGGGAAGGCAGAAAATAAATCTAAAATTAATGACAAGGCACCCATGCAACCTTTAAAATTCATCAAAGACATGCTTATCACAAATGAGCATGATCTAGAGGGTGTGCATGAGCATTGGAAGGGTGAGTGTTCTACTAGCAAAGCTCACTCAATTCAACCAAGCATTAGTGATGCCAAATCTCTTTATAAAGAAAAAGGATTAATTCATCATGACTCCTTTGTATTTTGAGCAAACACCAAATTCAAAGGAGAGGAACTGAGACCAGTAGTGAAAACTACTGCTGTCAAGAAATCTAAATCAGCAAATTTCATTAAAACACTTTACAAAACTCCATTGAATAAGGCACCTAAACAAAATGTGAGTCAACCCAAAGAAGTGAGAAGACCTCAAAGGAGATATAACAAATATGAATGTTGGTGCTGTGGAAAGGTTGGCCATTTTGCTCTTGATTGCTGGTTCAATCCAACTGTACCTAGAATCAATTCTGGAAGACCAGTACACAGACCAATGGCAACACACACAGCACAAAGGATTATACAACAACTAAATATGCCAGATCATGCTAACAAGGTTCTAGGACACAACTTTGTGTGGGTTCCTAAGAAAAGATAATTTCTTCTTGCAGGTATGTCGAAATACCAATCAATTTCCTATCTGGTACTTGGACAGTGGGTGCTCTATGCACATGACAGGAACAAGAAGTCTACTGAATGACTACACTCCTGTGAAGAATGGACCAAAGGTTATCTTTGGAGGGTCTGACAAAGGTAAAACTAAAGGTTATGGTAAAATCACAAATGGAATTATCACCATCACAAACGTTGCTCATGTTGATGGATTGCAACACAATCTCATCAGCATAAGTCAATTATGTGATATTGGGTATGACATTTCATTCCACAAGGATGAGTGCCTGATTAAGAAAGAGAATGAGATAATTCTCTCAGGCACTAGGAGTGGCAACATTTACTGCTTAAATTTTATATGTTCTGATCAAGTAAATCCCATATGCTTAGTAGCTAAAAATAAAGTCTGTAGTAGTGTACAATGGCACAAAAGGTTAGCCCACATAAACTATAAGACTATAAATAAGCTCATTTCAGGAGACCTAGTGAGAGCTGGACCTAAGTGGAAGTGTGTGCAGGAGGGTCCCTGCCATGCTTGTCAAATGGGTAAGCAAACCAAGTCATCCTTCAAACCAATTGGTGAGAAGGATTCCATTAGATGTCTATACCTACTTCACATGGACCTATTTGGACCAATGTCAATTCATAGCCTAGGAGGAAAGATTTACACCCTTGTAATTGTTGATGATTATTATAGATTCACATGGGTATTCGTCCTTAGACACAAGTCAGATACTCTAGAAGTATTTATTAGCTTTGTTAGGCAAATCAAAAATGAAATAGGAAATCCAGTTGTCAAAATTAGAAGTGATCATGGGACTGAATTTCAGTCAGGTGCAATGACCAAATTTTGTGAAAATCTAGGCATCTCACAAGAGTTCTCATCTCCTAGAACTCCCCAACAAAATGGGATTGCTGAGAGAAGAAATAGAACTCTCATTGAAGCTAGTAGGAGTTTGCTGAGTGACTCCTCTCTTCCTGAGTATTTCTGGGCTGAAGCTGTAAACACAGCATGCCATGTGCAGAATAGGGCTCTTATCAACAAAAGACTGAATAAGACCCCTTATGAGTTGTTGAAAGGTAGAAAACCCACTTTAGCCTACTTCAAAATATTTGGAAGTAAGTGCTTTGTATTAAATAATGGAAAGCACCATCTCACTAAGTTTGCTGAAAAAGCCCATGAGGGAATTTTTGTTGGCTATAGCTCTCAAAGTAGAGCCTATAGAATCTTCAACAAAAGCTCAAATAGGATAAAAGAATGTATTCATGTTGTATTTGATGAAACCAACCTTATTTATAAGGATCTGGGAAGTCTATCTAGTAATGCAGGTTCAACACAGAAATTGAAGGTGATGAATATCAATGAACAGCACATTGAAGACAATGAAGAAACTAATGAGACTGTAATTGTGACTAGAGAGGATGAGTCTCAAGAAGAAGACAAACATGAAGAACCAATTGCTGTTGAAGAACCACAACATCCAGAACCTCTAGAACAGCCAACTCAAATAGATGCACCAGAATCACAAAGGGAGAATGAGAGGTGGATGAATGCAACCAAATACCTGAAGGATCACCCCAAAGAACAGATTATAGAAAATCCAAATGAAGGTGTGCAAACCAGAAGAGGGAACTCAATACATGAGGCATTGCATCACAGCTTTCTATCCAAAATAGAACCTAAGAAATTTGAGGAAGCCAATAAGGACCCTTCATGGATATTAGTTATGCAAGAAGAGCTAAATCAATTTGAAAGATGCAAGGTCTGGATATAGGTTCCTAAATACCCATTTGGTCATAGGCTATTCCTGGCATTTGTATCACATATTGGATTCATAGTTTATCAAATGGATGTGAAGTCGGCATTCCTAAATGGAACAATACTGGAGGAAGTATATATAGAACAACCCCAAGGTTTTATTGACTCTAATCATCCAAACTATGTCTATCTTTTATTAAAAGCTTTGTATGGTATAAAACAGGCACCTAGGGCCTGGTATGAGACATTATCTAGATTTCTCATTGAGAACAAATTCTCAAGGGGAAAGATAGACAAGACATTGTTTCTTAGGGTAGTTAAAGGTCATATTCTACTAGTACAAATATATGTAGATGACATAATTTTTGGTTCAACTGATAATAACCTTTGCAAAAGGTTTGCAAGCCTTATGCAAGGGAAATTTGAAATGAGCAGCATGGGAGATCTCAAATACTTCTTGGGACTCCAAGTGAAACAGTCTGAGGAAGGAATCTTCATTTATCAGACCAAGCACACCAAAGAGATCATCAAGAAGTTTGAAATGGAAAGTTCCACTGTCATGAAAACCCCAAGGGCAGCCAATATGTTACTGGACAAGGATGACAAAGGGAAACCTATTGATGAAACCTTGTACAGAGGCATCATTAGCTCATTGCTCTACCTAACTGCTAGCAGGCCAGATATTATGTTCTCAACATGTGTGTGTGCTAGGTACCAAGTGAACCCAAAAGAATCTCACTACACTGCTGTCAAAAGAATCCTGAGATATCTAAAGGGTACTCTTAATCTTGGCCTTTGGTATCCTAGAAGCAATGACTTTGAACTGACTGGTTTTTCAGATGCTGACTTTGCAGGATGCAAGGAGGACAGAAAAAGTACATCAGGCACATGTCAATTCCTTGGCAAACGACTAATATCTTGGAGTAGCGGGAAGCAGACCAGTGTTGCTATCTCTACAGCAGAATCTGAGTACATATCAGCTGGAAACTGCTGTGCTCAGCTACTATGGATTCAACACCAACTCCAAGACTATAAAATCCAGCTAAGTAAATCTCCTTTATTTTGTGATTCAACTAGTGCTATTGTTATAGCTAATAACCCTGTATCACATAGCAGAACAAAGCACATAGAAATTAGATATCACTTCATAAAAGAACATGTAGAAAATGGAGACATCACAATTGAATATATCCCCACAGACAAACAAGTGGATGATATATTCACTAAACCACTGTATGAAACAAAATTCAATAACTTCAAAATTGAATTAGGAATGCTAAAAATTGAATGAAGTAGTCCTGAAACAAAATAAAATAAAGCTAGAATAAATGACAATTCTCAAATAAGTACATAAAATGAAATAAATAAATGAAAATAATAATTAAGTCCTAAAAGGTGAGTGGAGTTATACCTGGCGTCGAGAGAAGATACCTGGCGTCGAGCAAAGATAAATGGCTTCGAGCGAGGATACTTTACGTCAAGCAATCTCAACGCTTGTGCTACAAGAGCAAGGCCGTCTCGACAGGGTAAATTTGAACCATTTGATCCGTTTTGTTAAACAAGTCTGGCGCATGGCCATTCATCTTCATGAATTAGAAATTCTATAAATAGGAAAGACACATCGTCAGTACCTATGCCCTAGAATTCCCAGTTCAAAATTATCTGCCCTAGAGAATCTCTCCATCAACACTATCAATCAAAATTCAACAATTACATTGCCTCCCAAGAGCAGTGATTACCTTTACGAAGGAGGCGAGCTCGTTCGCAATGGATTCCAAAAAGCACCAGAGGAAATCATGACAACCATCGAGCTAATTTACAAATCAGGGCTAGAATTCATTCTATCGGAATCATCTCTAATCTGGAAGCGAGAAGTTGTAGAACTATTCACCAATGCAGTCATAGACAATGCCAACTCAAAGCTCAAAACCACTGTAAATGGAAAGAAGATTAAGATCTCTCCTACGAGACTCGCTAAGGCACTAGAATTGCCAAGACTCAAAAGTAATGAGGAAGAAGAAGAGGTGAGTTCTGAACAGATAAGATTAGCCCAAGTCTGGTGTGGGATTGAAACATCACATGAAATTTCTGGGAGTATACTGAGAAAAGGGATGAACTCAAGGGGAAAGCTGCTGACAGATGTAATAGGAAAGGGACTATTATGCAAGACAGGGTCCTATGATAAAATCTTTAGGAAAATGTTTGTTCTACTGACCAAGATTATTCATACATTGAGAACTGATTGGGGAAGGGTGGTGTTTGACAAAGTGATAGAATGTGTCCAAGCACCCAACATGGGTAGGATACTGTCTCTATATCTAGTAAAAGTAATTCCAGATTCTTTAAACAACAAACTTGGATCCAAAATAAATCACATGAAGAAAATGGACATCAGAATGCTAGAAAGATGGGAAAGGATTTTGTCAAGTCATCCACCATCAGAATCTTCCCCGAAGCAGGAGAAAATTCAGAAGAAAAAGAAGAAGAAGGTCACTTCCAGCTCTTCAAGCTCATCATCCTCCAAAAGGAAATTGAAATCCTCTCCAATTCACGATCCTAATCTCACATCATCTGAAGAAGAAGAAGGGAACAAACCTAGGGACAGTATTCCTGACACACCAATAGGTACTGATCCAATACTGGAAGGGGTTGACAAGAACAACAAAGAAAAAGATGGAAATGAGAAAGAAGAAGAAGAGAGAGGAGGTCAACCTGGATCCCCTGCTAGAGATGAGGGGAAGTTTCAAAATGAGGGGGAGGCTCCAGATGAGATCCCTGCTCAGGATAATACTGAATATAACAAGGCAGCAGTTGAGGGGGAGGCTCAGGATGAGATCCCTGCTCCAGACAATACTAATTTTAACAATGCAGACATTGAGGGGGAGTCTCAGCATGAGATCCTTGCTCCTGAGAATCTTGATCCAGACAATGCACCATTTGAGGGGGAGTATCAGCCTGAGGTCCCTGCTCAAGAGAATTCTGCTGTTGATTCTATGGATGTGGAAGGAGAGCCTGAAGCCACAAGGAAAGAAGCTGAGAAGGTGATCAAAATAGAATCCTCTAGCTCACATATGAGCCAGAGAAATGACTCTTTCATCAGAGAGAAAAGTAGTAGAAGTATTGGAATAGCAAGAGAAGTTAATGTGGATCTAAGTCCAATACTACCTCACCTGGAGGAGTTGCTCAATAATCAAAGAAGATTTTTGGAACAATATATTGAAGAAAATAACACAAAATTGAAAAATGATGTAGATTTTCAAATGAAAATGGTTAGATTTGAAGTCAATCATCAGATGAATGCTCTGAGAGAGGAAATGGTAAAATTTTTCAAAAGAGTTGGTGCTTCTGTGGACTATACAACTGAACAGCTAGATTCAATCAAGGGGACTTCAAAGGAAATCAAAGAAAAACAAGCAGGTATTGCAAAGACTGCAGATGATGTGCAACTAAATCAGGGAATTCTAAGCAACAATATGCAAGTGTTGTACAAAGAACAAGTTGCACAGACTCTCACAGGCACAGTTAAAATAGAAGCTAAGCTGCAACAGCATGATGCTGCTATACTAGCCAAGATTGATGAGAGCTCCTCCATTATAAAGGATCAAGTAAAGTTAAATATAGATACTATAGATGACCATCTTCTCAAGGTCAAGAAAGTCATTGAAAGTGGAGTAAATCATCTGGAGGGTCAGGTTAGGTTTCAGAAGAATGTATTGAGAGATCATATAGTTGAAGAAGTCCTAAAGGGGGAGAGGTCAATGATTCAAGCCAGCTCTGAGCATGCTGTGTGGACCTCCAATTCTATAAGAGAAACTTTTGGCTATCCTCCCATAGATTATAATGATCAAGTTTCTGAGACCAAGCCAGCATCTCTCACACAAATTCAAAAGCAAATTGCCAAGATGTACAGTCTTGAAGATAAAACCAAGAGAAAGAACATTACCAGTGAACAAGTAGAATCTAGCAAAAGGAAATTCAGAGAAGAAGTTGAATCAAGGGATGATTATGAACATTAGTCTCCCTCATCAAGGGAAATGATTCTGGCAGCATGGGAAGCTGTGAAAGGTAATCCAGAAGAGAGGGGGAAATGGTACTCTGAAGCTGAATGGTTGAAGCACAGGGATCAGGAGGAGCTGAAGATAAAGTTTAAAGCTGGCAAATTGGCTGGGAAAATTCAGGCAAGTGATAAGGAGCCAATCAGATATTTCCCAAAGCCGTTTGGCTACTTTAAGAGAAGGAAAGAAGTTGCTGAAGTCCTATCCAAGAGAGCTAAAAGAGGAATAGATATCAAGGAACCTGAACAGCATTAGGATTTGAATCTTTCTTAAAATTCTCAGAAAATGTATTTGATATAATTTTGGATAATCTTGATGAGCTCCCAGAGCAAATTATCTTTTACTTATCATCATATATATATATATGCCTGTGATATGATTCTTTTCTTATATTTACATGATTTATTCTGAACTGCTTGTGATGTAGATCATGCAATTTGTGATTTTGTGCTCATATTATAAATCATGTCTGAGATAATTTCTTTTGTTAAGAATGTTTTGGTAATCTGATTTTATGAAGTATTATACTCATCATATTATGATTTCCTGTGAAGAAAATATTGGTTATCTTTGAAAAAGGGGTATATCATTGGCTAAGGTTATGACTTCTTCAAATAGGGGGAGATTGTTGGGACCATTGCCCACAATGTCCTAGATTTGGAGAAGTCCATTCCTAAGTCAAAGATATACCTCAGAATGTATTTGATATACTTTATAGAATCACTGTGCAGGAGATCAGGTCAAGCTAGGTGCTCAAGTAATTCATCTAAGTTCACAAGCGTCGAGACACTACACATCGCTCGACGCCTATGACCCAGAAGCGTCGACTCATGTCTGCTGTCTCAAAAAGGCAAGGTCGTTGCTGAAGATCTGAGATCAAGTCAAGAAGCGTCGAGCCAAGGAATATCACTCGACGCCATGGGACAAGAAGCGTCGACTAAACTTCAGTTAGCTCAACGCCAGCAAAAAGAGTCTAGATGTGAAGACAAAGTTAAGAAGCGTCGAGCTCCTATACATTGCTTGACTCCTACAGATAAAAAGCATTGAACGACTAAAGATTGCTCGACGCCTAAGAAGGAGGAGTTGAGAGATTCAGTCTAAGAAGAAAGTGTCGAGCATCTACACATCGCTCGAGACCTTATAGAAAAAGCGTCGACAGAGATACACAGTGCTCAATGCCTTTTCCTGAAAAGCTCTGAGTCAAGAGATATGTAACAGTACATCTACAGCAAGCTGAGCCATGTCGAGATGTTGATCATGTCTAAACTCCTCGTCTATTCTGAAGCCACTAAAGATAGTTGAAGATTTAAAGTCATGCTGACGTGGAGGAGCATCTCAGATGTTGCGGAGGGCGGGTTATAAATTGAAGGCATGACCTATGGTTTTATGAGTTGAAATATTCCTATTGAAAGCCATCATCTTCTCCGTCGTTCAAGAGAAAAATCTGAGGAAGAATTTGAAGAAGCCATCTCCTCTTTCAGAATCGTACTACAAGAAATTACTTCAGCAATCTGGTGCTGAGATTATTTCTGAAGAAAGAAGGTCAAGGAGGAAGAATCTGTCTTCCTAAAGAAGAACATTCATCACAGCCTGTGCAATTCAAGAAGATCATTCTACTGTTGTTGTTCTGCTGAAGCTTTCTGTCTGATCTTTCAGATAGATCAAGAAGACTCAATACATTGAAGAATCTGAGTCTAAGTATTGTTTCTACCTCTTTCAATTTTTGTCGGATCTGAGTTGTCACATCTGAGTGTAGGATCTTTCAAGGATCTGAGGTGTAGGATCAGGTGTGATCTGAGTTGTAAGATTCAGGGGTGAATCTGAGTGTAAGCCTATTGTTATAAAGGCTGAGGTAGGATCTGTTCAGATCTGAGTGTAGGATCTGTTGAGATCTGAGAGTGTAGGATCTGTTGAGATCTGAGACTGTAAGATCTGTTGAGATCTGAGCTGTAAGACCTTTTTGGTGGTCTGAGATCTGGAGGAGATATAAACCCTATCTAGCACACTGCTAGAGGGGTGAAGGGGGAAAGTGGATTACCCAAGATAGGGGAACCACTATAAAATCCTGTGTGTTTGTGATTGTGTTTGTTTCTTGAAAGCTCTGATCTTCATTCACATTCATTTAGGTTTTATTCAAGAATTGCAAATAGATTTTAAAATAACTTATTCACCCCCTCTAGGTGATTACCTACCCTTAAATAAAGTCTTTCATTGATAACTCACACCAATAGATCAAAAAGCACCACGATCACCTAACACCCCCCCTCTAGGTGAACGTTCCATAACCAACACATCACTTTATTTTCAATTTTATATTTTTTACACATATCACAATTAGTTTTCAAAGGTGAATTTTCTAAAGACAATTTATCACTATGTTCTCTTACAAAAATAATTTCCTTTTCAAGTTCCTTGTATTTTTCTTTTAATTCATTAAATTCAATACAAGGTGTAATATTTTCAACTAAAGAGCCATGAGGAAAACTAGATGTGTTGAGGGAGAGAATGCGCCTCCTGGATCACTGCTTGAAAAGCAAGGAAAATGAAGGGTTGCAAGCTATCGGTTACTATCCGACTTAATGATTCAGATTGGTTAGACCACTGACAGCGGTCGAGGCCAGAATTCGCCCGTCACGGCAAATGCCACTCTTATGATGGGCTTTCCTTTGATTAAAGTGAAGCGGTTACAACGAGTTACATATGAAGCTGGCCGGGCAGACAAGACAGTTAACTCGAGATCGCAGCTCAAATAAGCGAGCTCCTGGATTCAAGTGTACGTGTCTTGGGAACGTCGCCGCCCCCTATTTATTAGCTTGGGGGCCTGCCCAAATGGGCAGGGATAAAATAATAGCCTTCCCGGGTACAAGAGAATTGGGAAGGCGGTGACGGGATACAGAAAGGAAAAAGAGACAGGCCGCGCGGCTTGGCGGCCTGAGCATCCGATCCGTACTGGCCAGAGTTAGAGTGCGCTGTGACCAAGGTAATGATGCAGCCCAGGCGGGCTCTGACCTGATGCCGTGGATTGACTTCTGGACTTGAGCCTTGGCAATCTTCAATCCTGGGAGGCGGTCTGAAAACTGTTAGACCTCCCGGTTTGTTCAGGTTGGACCAAGAGACTTGTTAATTCTAGAGCTAGGCGACTTGATGCAGCAAACCGCCCAGTCTGATAGAGGTACTGCCCGGGAAGCGGTTTTCTGGGTAAACATAATCCCCACATATTTTCAAATCTCGAGGAAATTTCGAAAATATTAGTTCTAGCCGGAGACCGCGCCGTCCTTGCCTCAAAGGTTATAAAATGTTCCGGAAGCTTCCTTTTCTGTATAATTGCAGCGCTACCATGGGTCATTACTCGCCTCTTGCGGTTAGAACCCTCCGGCTCACTAGTCCAATTAAGATGGTTAATCTTATGGCTGAGTTTGAAGGGCGCCAAAAGAAAGGTAAAGACCGCGAGGGAGACCGCTCGAAGAAGAAAAAGAAGAAGCCTCATCAAGCTGAAAAAGTTGACCTGACCATTACGATCGCTTCTACGGGGAAGCCGGTCATCCTGGCCCTTGCACTAACAGACGATCTGTCAACCAAAGGAGGAGTGGGTTGTTCCAACCCGCCCCTAGCTGATCCACCTGCTCTTTTCAACAAGGCGGTTGATCTGCCCGCCCCCTCTGACAAGATGGATTCTGAAATTGCCTCCCGGAGACCGGTGGCGGCGATTCTTTTAACATCGATATCACTCCTTCAGGAGTAGTTCATCTGAAGATTGGTGATGGAGGGGAGGCGGTCGATGTTGGAACATGGTCTTCCGCATCTCCTAGGTTTGAGAATAACAAATCCTATGTGTATTTGATCTTGTGTGTTCAAGTGTGCAGGTTAACATAGTCCATATGACTCAAGGAGTACTCATGATGACTGCCCCCAAAATTGAAGCCAAAATTCGAAAAGGCTCACTAGCGCCGGCGGTAGCGATAGCGCCTGGTGCTAGCGATGATTAGCGCAATTCCGGCGGTGTTTTTAGAAAGGGCTAGCGCCCGGCGGTAGCTACTAGCGCTGGCGGTAGCATAGCGCACAAGAGGCATAAAGCAAAATGTTGCTGCGGATTGAAGATCCTGCCGCGCAAAACGTTTCCTAATCTAGGCTAGATCGGCTAGAGCGGCTTGAGGCCGTATCTGGGGAGAGATCGGCTAAAGCCAACCGGTTCGTGGGGATACGAGTCGGTATAGAAAACGAAAAAGAATTTTTAGTAGTCGCCTCCGATTTCTAGCGTCATAGAAATCAAGTTTTGTAAAACATTATTTGATATTAATAGAGCATATCTCTTTATTATTGTTTTACTTGATGTCTCTTTATTAATCTTGCAAATATCCGAAGTTTTTCTAAATATAATCTAAAGTTTTTGAAAACCCTTATTCACCCCCCCCCCCTCTAAGGGCGCCGACCGATCCAACAAGTGGTATCAAAGCGGTTTTAGTCCAATCGGCTTAACAACCGGGAATAATGGTGTCTCATGATCTCGCTTCTACTAGTGGGGGAGATTTTTGTGAAGAGGAAAAATCACTTGCACCACCTTTATTTGAAGGGACAAATTATAAAGGATGGAAAATCTTAATTGAAAAATTTATTAAAACTTTAGACATCGAAGTTTGGAATTTAGCAATAGCAAGACCCGCAAATAAATCAAATAAAAAAGAACTTCAATTAAATGCAAAAGCTAAACACTATTTGTTTTGCGGTCTATCTAATGAAATTTTCAAATTGATATATTGCTTTTCAAGTGCATATAAAGTATGGCAATTTCTTGAAGAAATGTATGATTCTCCATTTACAGGTATGGAACAATCGCAAGAACCGGAGAATATGCAAGCGTGCACAAATCATCAAGAATGCCCTCCTCATGATGAATCAATGGAGCACACATCAAAGGAAAGAGATGAAGCAATCTTACTTTTGGAAGAGGAGTGCCAAGAAGAAGACAAAGGAACATTATGTTCAAATCCTCCCTCATCCAAAAGCAATGTAAGGAAATCAAACTTCATCGCTTGTACTTCCATTTCTACTTTACAAGTGCTACAAATTACAAAGCGCAAACTTAAGAAACTAAAAAATGCAAATTGCAAATTGCGCTTAGAAAATAAAAATTTAAAAGCAAAAGTTAAAGTAGTATCAAAATCTGATTTATCTAGCTTTACTCATGTCACTTCAATTGAAAATACAAAACCTTGTACTGATTGCAATAATATTAAAGAAAAATTTAAGGAACTTGAAAAAGAAATTATTTTTATAAAAGAACAAAATGAAAAATTACATTTAGAAAATTCATCTTTGATAAATGATTGTGCTAAGTGTAAAGAATATAAAATTGAAATTAAAGAGATGGATGAAACATTTGATGAATATAGAAACAACTATCAAGATCATATTGATTCAATTGTTTCCATTCTTAAAAATAGCACAATCACTTATAATAAAGCTAGACATAATTTAAAAATTAAAAATGATGAATTAAAATCAAAAATCAACTTACTTATGAAAATTGTAAATACAAATTCACAAAATCAAATAATATCCAAAAGCAAGATGAATACAAATATGAATATCTTACTTAAACCTAATATTGGGAATAAGAAACAAAAAGCTTTTGGAAATCATAAACCAAGTCTTGAATGGAGACCAAAAAGCAAAAATGAAAACTTAAATGCAAGGATCCATTCATCACATTCTTTTCCCAACTTAAATTCAAATGAAAACAAATTTCCATTATATAATAAATTCAAGAGTAATGATTATGGAAATTTGAAAAACAAAAATTACATTTTTTTCATGGTACGAATGGAAACCCATACTTAAGAATGACACATTAATGTCAAACGAAAGGGCCCATTCAAACATATCTCCCCAAAAGAAAAAGACGATGTATTTGGGTACCCAAAGGAACCGTCACTCCCGGTCCTCTTTGGATACCTAAATCTCCTATTCATTAGTATCCCATCATTTGCATGAAGTAGAAATCAATTAAAATGAAATACACAAATTTCTACTTCATGATGTGCTTTAATGTCTTTTCTATCTTTTTCTTTTTGTGTTCTTTTTAAACTATCATGCCATGGTCATCCTATATAGTATTGGAAATATGATTTTATCTCATAAAGCTTAAAGAGTTTATAAATCATTTTTGATCAAAATTCAAAATCATATTTTTATTTTGATGACCTATCATTTATTATTATAAATATCTTATATTATCCATATGAATCAAACTCTAAATTTGCTATAAGATATTTCAAATTAAATCCGGTTATTAGGCTATTAAGATTCTTAGCCTTCACCAACAAGTGGTTTAGTGAAATAACTTGATCTAAAAGAAAATTCAAGATTTAAATAAAAGCTCAACTTTCAATATGGGTGTCATTGTTCACAACAAAAAATTATATTGTGTTCTCTCCTTGATGTCAAACATGATCTAAACCATCACTATTGTTCACCTATCAAAAAATCACATATATATATTCAAAATTCTTAATTAAAGGAATCACTAAAAGGTGTTGAAAGAAGTTATCTTCATAATGAATATTGAATTCACAAACACCACCATGATCTAGTGATATCTTTTGCTAAACATCTCTAAAATCATAATTCATATCAAGAATCATCTATAAACAACTATCACAAATTATATGATAACAATTGACATTATAATTGTTTACCATGGTTGGTGTTATGGTGTATTATGTGTGTATTGTGATTTATTTCTAGTTTAGACCTTTGAATCATTTTGATATCAAATCAAATAGAATTGTCACTCCATTCTAGGTCTCTAAGTTGAAACACAATCAAACTTTGGCATAACATTAATCTCAAATTTATCATACTAACATTGTCACCTAAAGAATATTTATATCTATGTTAGGTTTTATATGTCAGGGCATATCCATGTTACTATTTGCGTGAACATTACTCCTTGTTCACCGAAACCATGCATATTTGATTTGTTCAAACATGATATCTAGGGTTTTCATTTCCTTTTTTTAAGTTATAAGCACAAGTCTTTAGAAAAGTCAAAATGAAAACATAAGTAAACATATCTCGTGCAATGATTATTTTGTCAAGTCATATAAGAAATCGCTAACGTTTCATGCAATTTGGACCATCCAAAACATCTCCTAAAAATCTGCAACTTTAGCATGGAACTACTATTGGGACACCTAATCAAGACCACCAATCAAAATTTCTAAAATCCTAAAAATGCGTTCACTGTCTCCCGCGCTAGCGCTACCGCAGGCGCTAGCGTCCATGTTCATTTTTCTGTATTTTTTAAATTTCTAAAAATCCCTTAAAATATATAAATATATATTTTCTACTTAGTTTTGCACTTCTGTGTTTCTTTATTTTTTGAAAAATCAAATACAAAACTACAAAAACCAAATTACAAAAAATATGTTTTGTTTTTTTTTGCTTGTGTTGTTTCCTTTATTTAAAGTTTATCTTTATGCAAAAATCAAATATAAAAATTACAAAAGCAAAAATTACAAAAATATGCTTTTATTTGTGAAAATCAACTACAAAAATATAAAACAAAACAAAAACAAGTATCAAAATTATTCTTCTGAACTTAACTTTTCTATGTATCTTGCGAAAGGGTGATTTGGGCTATCATCCCATCATATCACCTAGTACCGGGCGAACCTCTCACAAGGTAGTCCTCGGGAAGTCCAAGATCAATTTTATGAGTTCAAACTTTAAATAAAAATTACTCTTTAAAAATATCAAAAATATTGTATGAACTTCATTGAAAATCAAGCATGATGTAATCTATTATTTAGAACTTCTATAATGTTACAATTTATCTTTTTAAACTACTTTGAACATTGCTTTCATCATGCTCTGATATATCTATTAATATGTGCATCAATTATTGTGAAAAAGTTGTGTAGAACTAAGCTTAGCATGCCTCTAAGTATGAGTAAATGTTTTATGTTTGATAATGATCTTTATTTACTCACTTTTTGGCATTGTCTACATATGTGTTTAATCTAAGAATGCTTGTGTATGTTTTGTGATAGTACACTAAATTAAAATTGCACAAGTATCTTTCCTACACTCCTTCTTTTGCACTCTTAAAAATTAAGAAAAGTGGTTATATTTTCTTTCTCATAAAATCTATTGATTTGCAAAACAAGTGTATTCGGAGAACTTTGTACAAAACAAAATTATAAAATAAATGACAAAGATAACTCCACCAAGCACTACTTGAACTTCCTGATAAGTCTTAATGAGCATTGTGAGGTTGAGCACCTTGGAAAGAATAATAAAGTGTCTTGTGCAAATCAAATCTTTCTTTCAAAAATAAGAAAAACCACTTTCTCTTAAGTACACCATATCACTAGTCTCAAAATTCAAAATAAAGTATGTGATCCCCCAAGCACTACTTTGCACCCTGATAAGTCTTGATGAGCATTGTGTGTGCAAAGCACCTTGGTAGTTGTACATTTTTTTGTGCATTAAAGTGTGTGGAAGTAATCTTATTTGTGTTTTATTGTGCTTCTTACTTTACATATTACTTATATTTTTGATTAAAACATTTGTTTGCTCTCCTCAAAAATAAACTTATGTGCACATCATTATCTTCCATAACACATCTTCTCATGAGTATTGGATCCTAATGCTAATTCTATATTACTTTTTATTTATGAAATGCACTAGATAACCTAGCATGCTTTCTACAATGTTTGGTATGACTTGAAATTGTGAATTGAAATAACATTGTAGTAATCTCTTTGTGATTGTATTATTTCATGCTTGGTTATTTTTGTCAACCATAAAAGATTTTCATTGAAACATGATTTCATAAACATCTTCTTATTATTAAACTCATATATCTTTTTATGGATTATTCTTGATTACAATAAGATGTTTCATTTATTTCTACAAGTCTTCCGCATCACCACCATATAACTTTTACCTTGCACTTTCATGCTTATATCAAGTCTTAAATCTCAATTTTCTTTCTTAAAAACAAGTAGTAGACTTGCTTGGTAAAATTTATATTAGTTATTCTAACACGCATATCATTTTTATGCTAAAAACTCTGATTTATTTCTCTGAAAACTTTCATGCTAAACACTCCTCCAACAAGTAAAATATTGCTTATAAAAACATCCTCTTCTTACTGAATTTCAAATCAAATTTTAGCTCTTACTTGTAATTGCTAAAAGGATGTTGTTTCTTTATTCGAAAATGCTTCAACTCTTATCTTTATAAAAAGTTCACTTTGAAACTCAAAAACATCTCCTTTTTGAACTTAAACTCTTATTTAGTATTATGATGTTTCGTTTTTTCTTCCGCAATACTCAAACTCTGATTCATTCATGAATTTCAATATAGCTAAGAGTATTTTATTTTTAAATAAAAATCCATATGCTATGAAACTTCCCATTAGATTTAAATGCTTAATGTTTCCAATAATTGTTATCCATGACTTCATTTCTCACCATAGCGGGGGCGTAGGGTTGTAGACATTAGATAACCTTATCTAGTCATGTCTTGTCCTTAACCGGGGAGGGTTCCAGTGGGGCCTTGCGAGGCACTGGGGGGAAAGAGTGTTAGGTTAAGTGTGTGTCTAGTGTTTGCATATGGGACTAACACCCCAACCTACGGCTTGTTTGCAGCTCCTCATGCCCATCCGTCACTTAGTACGGGGCTAGGGTGTAGACGTATTGTCTGGGTAGATTGGTTACTTGGAAATCATTATTTTTTATGCTTAAAACTCTTATATAAAGGGGAAATCATTACTTTTGCTCAAACTAAAAACTCTGATATATTTATACAAAAAATATTCTAACAAGTGGCTCTAAAACCCCTTATCATTTCCTTCTCACTCAGAAGCTCGATCATGCCTTTATTATCCAACTTTTCTGTGG
The DNA here is from genome assembly GCA_033032865.1 of Dactylorhiza incarnata. Classification (NCBI taxonomy): domain Eukaryota; kingdom Viridiplantae; phylum Streptophyta; class Magnoliopsida; order Asparagales; family Orchidaceae; genus Dactylorhiza; species Dactylorhiza incarnata. Next base: position 2,144,346 of record JAWHQI010000366.1, on the reverse strand, counting down.
TGCATCCCTACCCACTTTTGCTAATAACAAAGGGGGAGAACTAACATGATAAAATGCAAAAAGGGGAGAACTAACATGATAAATATATAATCCGCTATCAAAATGCAAACCCAACATGATTGATTAAGTTGATAGCATACATATTAGGGGAGCATTCACATAGGGGGAGCATGTATTTAGGGGGAGCAATTCTAAATGCTAAAATCAATAATTATCCTAAAGTCATCACTCTCTCACACACACAAGTATAGTCTCATCATGCTTATTTATTAATGCTTTGTTTTATCATTAATGGATTTGTTATTATCAAAAGGGGGAGTTTGTTGGAACATGGTCTTCCGCATCTCCTAGGTTTGAGAATAACAAATCCTATGTGTATTTGATCTTGTGTGTTCAAGTGTGCAGGTTAACATAGTCCATATGACTCAAGGAGTACTCATGATGACTGCCCCCAAAATTGAATCCAAAATTTGAAAAGGCTCACTAGCGCCGGCGGTAGAGATAGCGCCTGGCGCTAGCGATGATTAGCGCGATTCCGGCGATGTTTTTAGAAAGGGCTAGCACCCGGCGGTAGCTACTAGCGCTGGCGGTAGCACAGCGCATAAGAGGCATAGAGCAAAATGTTGCCGCGGATTGAAGATCCTGCCGCGCAAAACGTTTCCTAATTTGGGCTAGCGCCGGCGGTAGCGTGAAGGCTATAAATTGGATGCTTTGGCTCCGTCTTCTTCATCCTCCTCCAATCCCAAACTCCAGAGCTTCGTGCCACAGCAGAGAGAGGAAGATTCAGAGCGATACTCCCACAATTCCATAAAGCCTTAAGGAGATCTGTGGAGAAGATTTCAACACGCGTCATCATCGTGACGAAAGGCCGCATCGACTACGATCATACTCTGCGGGCCTTCGTCCACTTCTCCAAGAGATCCACATAGATGGAGTTTTTATATTATTGTCTTTTCATTTCATATCTTTTCTGTAAACGGTAGTGAAATCGCCTCGTGTTGGCGACTATGTCTGGGGTAGGACTTAGGGCTGAAATTCGCCTCGTGTTGGCGACTAGATCTAGGTTAGGTCTAAGGGGTGCTCGAGGCCTTTTTGGGGATAGATCGGCTAGAGCGGCTTGAGGCCGTATCTGGGGAGAGATCGGCTAAAGCCAACCGGTTCGTGGGGATACGAGTCGGTATAGAAAATGAAAATGAATTTTTATTAGTCGCCTCCGATTTCTAGCGTCATAGAAATCAAGTTTTGTAAAACATTATTTGATATTAATAAAGCATATCTCTTTATTATTGTTTTACTTGATGTCTCTTTATTAATCTTGCAATATTCCAAAGTTTTTCTGAATATAATCTAAAGTTTTTGAAAACCCTTATTCACCCCCCCTCTAAGGGCGCCGACTGATCCAACAGTCGACTCTCCCAAGCCGCCCAAATAGCAGGGCTCTGTGCTGGTAGTAAATGTTTAGGACAGCCCTAACCGCTCGCAACAGGCCGACCAGGAGTTGGGTAAGAAGAGGAAGAGGGCCGAGACGACAACAGAAAGGATCTTGAAAAAAGCCAAGAGTTTGAAGGCCAAGAATAGGGCGGCCTCAAGAAAACTGGGAGCGGGAAGCCTTCAGAACAAGGCACATGAAAAAGAAGTTTCTGATGGACTGATAACTCCTTCCCCCAAGCTGGGCGATCAGTTTCTTCCTCTGCGCATAGCATGACTGTGAGCGAGATCATCAAGGATTTTGACTCTCTTATGAAGCATGACATGCTACTGGACTCCCCTGCCAACTTGAAGGAGGTTGATCGCCCCGGCGAAGGCATGACCAGGATTGAGAAGGCCGCACCGACTCCTGAGGACCCTGTGATGGTTGAAATGCGGATCATGAAAGTGAAGGCGGAGAGGACGAGAGAGCTTCTGGACAAGCCGCCGCCGCCGCTCGATCTTCTTGCAAAAGGTAAAGAAGTCATGGGTTACACTCCTGTCCGTTTTTTTCAAAACGTGGTCTCGAAAAAAGCCGAATGACTTGACACTGAACCCGCCACCGAGCTTCTTTCCCTCCGCTACTCAATTCTCTGATGCTAAGCGGAGGCAGAATGAGAGGTCGTGGAGAGAGTAGCGTCTAAGGATGGATCCTGAGCAAGCAAGGCGATCTGTCAATCCGAGCATTAATCCCACCATTGCGGCTAATAAGCGAGAAGAATTCTGAATGAGCGGTCTACATTCAGTAATGTCCTTTTTGTATAAAATTATACGCTCCCAATCTTTCTAACCGTGTCTTTTTTACTGCAGATGACCCAGAACTCATTACGAAGTCAGGCGACTTGGAGGCTTGCCTTCCTCCATTACATACATCAGTCCCGAGCTCCTCACTGAACCTTGATACCCGAGTGGAGGGGGAACTAGCCGCCCTTCAAGGCAACCTTGAGATTCTCAGGCAACAGGTGAAAACCTCGAGGAGCGGGAGAAGTCCGCCCGGGATGAAAAAACTGCCATGCTGGTTGCGCTAGAGGCCGAGAGGAAGGAGAGACGGGAGAAGGAAAAGATGCAGCAGGACCAGGTCGCTGCTTTGACCGCTCGTCTTGACAAAGAGAAAAAAGAGATCCGAAAGCTCGAGGATGATTGCGCATACTATAGGGACAAATACCTCCATCTGACATGGGAAGTCGGCGGAAGCCGGTGACCTTTTAATACGACTGATGAAGGACGGCGTGGATCAAACCACCCAGCTGCAGGGATGAGTTCAGCTCTTCCAAGGGTCGGGATGGCTGATTATGTTGCTAATGCAAGTGAGACTGCATCGGCCTTGCCTGCTCGCATGATTCCAGCCGCGCGAGTAGAGCGAGATGTTGCGCAGCTTGACAGCATTATTAACCATCTTCATCATAGTATCAACCAGATGCATGGTACTGTCCTTCAAGTCGGCGATCATGTCGCGTTACTTCACCGAGAGGATGCTCCAAATGATCCCCGCCAGTAATGAGTGATTTTAAACAATGTTTGTAATATTATTCTATTCGGTCCTTGGGACAACTTTAAACATTGAACTCATCTTTATGATATCCGATTTGTTCTGTAGACCGTGCGATCTGTTATTTTAGTGCTTATATTTTCTTCCTTTGAATATGTTGATGCCTTTGAACTGCTCTGTAAGTCGTGCGGCTTATATCTGTTGTTCTTCAAACCGCTTGTCTTAATTTCATTTTTTTGTGGTTTGCTATTCGTAAACTTGACTTAACTATGTGAGATTCTGGTCGCGCGGTTAAATGTGTTAGCCGCGATTTGACTTTGCTAAATGTAGATCACTAGCCATATAAGTAGGTGCCCTTTCAAAGACCCATTCAACAAAATCTTAAGATAGGAGCTAAGCGCCAGCCGGAGCGGTCTAAAAAAGTATCTGCCATGCGGTCTGATGCGGCCTTAGATTTCCATTCAGCCGACCATGAGGAATGTCATTTAACCAAGGCAGAGCTGGACGAGTTCGTTGAAAAACATATGGTAGGGAGTTCATTGCTCGCGCGGCTTCCACTCCATGACGAGCGGATAAACTCTTCCGCCCCCAACCAAATTACCATCCCAATTGACCATTTCGACTGCGGCTTTAGGATCCCAATCCCCATTGAAGTCGCCATGAATTTTGACCACTATGGGGTTGTTCCCGGGCAAGTCTCTCCCAACCTGATAGCGGCCATTTTTAGCTTTGTCTCCTACTTGCGGTCTGAGAAAGTCCGTTACTCAATGAACTTATTCGGGAAAATCTTCTCGGTGTGGGCTATCCCCGACACAGAGACGAAGGTGTTCTAAGGCCATTTGTACTTCGGCTACAGGGGGTTGAAGATGGTCAACCTGTCGAATAAAGTGGTGAACTGGTCCGAGAGATATCTTATCTTTGAAGGCCGGCTCGGCTTGCTGCAAGTCGACCCGCAGGTCCGGCCGGAGGAAGCTTTTCAGCAAGTAGCTGTCAACCAGGTCGGGATGGAGACCTACACGCTCCTTAAAACTGAGCGGCTTAATGTAGACCACTACATTCCGCTGCTCTCTGAGTTGGAGAACATCTGACATAAAGACAGTAAGTCGCTTATTATCTACTGTCTGTTTCCTTGCTGACCGCGCGACTTCTTTATTGACATTTTTCTTTGGTTTTGCAGCTTCCGCTATTGTCCCAAAGAACAAACCGATTTGTCCGGGTGGTTTGATTCTGACTCAAAGGGAGAAGACACAGCGGCTGAGTAAGAGCAAATTGCAGGTGTCTGATGATGAGGAATCGGCTTCTTCTGGTAATTTCTCTTCTCTCCGCTCCTTCAGCAAGGTGAAGGACTTAAAAGGTCGCACGACCTTGTGCTGGCACCCAGATGGCGAGGGTGTTTAAGTCTCCACTGCGCTCCCCCATTGGGAGAACGAAAAATTTGTCCGTCACGCAGAGTCCGCCGGCATTGTCCTAGCTATATGGCCGGCGGAACTTCAGGAGGTTAAGGTCCCCGAGGAAGAGCTACCGCGGCTGGCCACGCGAGTTAGCGCTGGGAACTTCGTTACCAACCATTTCATGGGCATGACCTTCAAAAGATTAATCAGGGCAAATGATTATCTGGAGAAGGAGAATGTCGAGTTGAAGAAAGAGGTCGCGCGATTAAAGGAGGCGGAGTTGGTAAGTTATCACTTTGTTAGTCGACTCCGTCATTCCTTAAACCGTGCGGTCTAACATTTATTCCTTTTGGGAGAAAAAATATGATGAGACGGACCCGGTCTATCAAGAGGAGATCTTCCCTCATGTCACCGAGGGGATTGACTGAGCTTTTGACCGCGTGAGAGAGCTCGGTGGGTTTGCTCCGAGTTTTGAGAATTTTACCTTCTCAGACGCCTATCCAACCTTGCAGAAGAAGCTGGATAAGATTAGGCGCAAGGCTAAAGGAAAAAATAAGGTTGATGGGAGTAGCTCGAAGGAAGAGAGCGACGATGAAAAGGAATAAGGCGCCGAGGAACCCTCCACGGCTGACGGGGAGGAGGAAGACAGCTCGGGTTCGGAATCTAGCGATTCTGGAGAAGAATCCGAGCGGCGTAAGTTGGGCGGCTTGAGCAGTTTATCCTCATCGGGTAGTGAAGGATACTCTCCTGATGTTGATGTCGATGGTAACGAGGACTCAAGCTCCCCTGCAGCCAAAAAGCTCAAGCCGAATGAGCAGTCATGACTTATCTTTTGTATTTGTTTTTTTATTTTGCATAACCGACGGCTTGATTTTGTTAGTCGGTCGGTTAAAAAATGATGTAAAGATATTTTGATAATGAATGGAAAGTTTTTACATGTTTGGCTGTCTATTCTTTGCGACTTACTTATGATTGTTGCGATCTCTTTTTATCTTACAACTGCAAGTCCCTTTAATCAGGTCATGCGGTTTCGTACCAACCCAGGCGGTTAGAATACCAATTAGATAGCCACCTGAAAAGGCTGTCTGGGTGGCATATCTCTTCAATCCTGACTCGGTGAATTTGGTATAACCCGGAAAAAAGTTAGTCATGATAGATCTAGACGAATAATTGATGCGGTTATAATATATAATTGAGCGGATAGAAATTCAAGCTCTGAAGGATCTCAATATGAATGTCTCGAGTCAACCAGAAACCGAACACAACTTTAAGCCGCTATAATAAATAAATCCTGGTTACAAATTGTGCGGTTTGAATGTGTCTTGTGCGATTAATAGCTCCATATATTTTAGATCAAGTCACGCGATTATTGCCCGACTTTGCATAATTACTTCACAGAATAATGAATATCCAAGTCATAAGAAAATAACCAACAGGTCGCGCGGTTAATATTCAATTCAAACGACCTGTAATTTGGATTTCTGTAGGACCTATCCTTGTGAGCATAAACATCAACTGATAAGCTCGTGCGGCCTATATATAACTCGGGCGGTCAGTGACTTGATACTTGGTAATAATACCCATCCTCATAAGAATCATAATCACTTTTCTGTAGAAAACCTGATTCTAACCGATCGAATAAGACAGATACCCATAAGGATGATTGAATCATAGATCGAATAAGAAAAACGATCGGTCATGGTGATACTTGAAACCCTGATCTTTGCCTTATGGCATTTTATGATAACCCATTCTAGCTTTTTCGGCTAGTATAATTCCAACCAATCAGATAGTATATTAAGCCGATCGGTTTAAAGATTCCAAATCGCCTGATATATTACGTTGATGTACTTGCTTATCTTAAACCGGTCAGTTTAATAGGTCAAACCGCCCGGTCTGTTATATACCTGCTTAAATCCTGTTTTCTCCCAAATGGTCCTAAAGGACCATATGAGATGAGATAACTTTCCTGTAACGAAGTAAGAAATGGCTACAGGCTCAGATGACCAAGTGGGTAGGTGGGCCTAGGAGGCGAACATTGCTTTCCTCAAGTGGTCATAAGAGCTGTAGAAATAAAAAAGTAAGTACAGACCCAGATGACCAAGTGGGCAGGTGGGCCTAGGCGGCGAACATTGCTTTCCTCAAGTGGTCATAAGAGCTGTAGAAATAAAGAAAAAGTAAGTACAAACCCAGATGACCAAGTGGGCAGGTGGGCCTAGGCGGCGAACATTGCTTTCCTCAAGTGGTCATAAGAGCTGTAGAAATAAAGAAAAAGTAAGTACATACCCAGATGACCAAGTGGGCCTAGGCGGCGAACATTGCTTTCCTCAAGTGGTCATAAGGGCTGTAAACGACTCAACTGCTCTCTTGCCTAGGGTTACAAGCCGAGTTGATCAATTGGTCAGGTGGGCCTAGACGGCGAACATTGCTTTCCTCAGAGAGATCAACTTAGTTGTGGGTCCCACTTAGGCATCGCTTGAGAGTACCTAGGAGTGTTTGCTAGTCACAGACTAAGATGATCAGTTGGGCAGGTGGGCCTAGGCGGCGAACATTGCTTTCCTCAGAAAGATCATCAAAACTGTAACCATATCCCTTTCGGGGCACAACAGAGCTAACAGTCACCTGGACCTCCCTTAATGCAGAGGTGTGTTAGATGTCGGCCGGGATCCAAAGTTCCAAAGACCACCGCACAGGAATTGGCAAGCTTCCACTACACGTGTGCGAAATCTCCCCGCTACACGTGGTCATTGTGGTATTACGCTAATGACTACAATCCGAGAGGGTGCAAGCAGAACTTGGCGATGTCTCCGCAGTTCAGTGAGTTTGATAATGAGTAATAAAAACAAACAAGTCACCAGACAAGGGAAAGTGTCTGTATGATGTTCCTTCATTCAATCAATCATGAAAGCTCCAATAAATGAAAGAGAAGCAACTTTAAGGATAGAACTATTTCAGGTCGTCCCCGCTCGAAGTACACGGGATGTCTTCTCCATTACTTGTTTGAAGATGATAAGCTCCACTTTTGAGTACCTCCTTGATAATGAATGGACCTGCCCAGTTCGGATTTAGCTTTCCCACAGAGCCTGACCTGGCTGCAGCATACACTTTCTTCAACACGAGGTCTCCCACCATGAATTGCTTGACTCTGACGTGTTTATCGAAATATCGTGCCATCCTCCTTTTCACCTCTTCTTGTCTAATTACCGCTTCATCCTGGAGTTCTTTATTAAAGTCCAAACTGTACTTTATTCCTTCATCATTAGCCTCTATCCATGCTTCGCCACCTTGATGTGCATACATTACCCTGGGACTGACCACCTCAAACTCTATTGGAACAACTGCCTCTGAACCTTGAGATAGTTTGAACGGTGTTTCCCCTGTGGTCGAAGATGGTGTGGTGCGTTGAGTCCAAAGAATGGACGGAAGTTGTTCAGCCTAGTTCCCTTTATGATTGAGAACTCTTTTCATCAGAAGATATTGAATTTGTTTATTAGCAGCCTCCACTTGCCCATTAATCCTGGGATGATGAACAGATGAGAATCAAAGATCAATTCCAACCTGGTCACAGAAATTGATCATTTCTGAATTGTTGAATTGCGGGCCATTATTAGTGACAATTGCTAACGGAATTCCATGTCGATAAACGATCTCCCCCCAGATGAAATTCCTGATGATCTGTGTAGTGGTTTTGGCCAACGCTTTTGCCTCAATCCACTTGGTGAAATAATCTATCATCACAATTATGAAGCGACGTTGAGCGCTAGCAGTTGGAAAAGGTCCAACAAGATCCATTCCCCAAACCGCAAACGGCCATGGTGCGGTTATTGATCTGAGTGTCTGGGCTGGACGGAGCTGAAGTGGAGCAAATTTCTGACACTGGATGCATCGCTTAGCAAAAGCTTCTGCGTCTTTCCTCATTGTCGGCCAAAAGTACCCCTGTCTTAGGATTCTTTTCTCTAGAGTCTTTGCCCCGGAATGACTTCCGCATTCCCCTGAGTGAACTTCCTGGAGTATGGTGGGAACCTCTTCTTCTGAAACGCATCTTGCTAAAGGAGAGATGAATGTCTTTCTATAAAGAATTCCTGCTATAAGATAATAATGGGCCACTTTTCTTTTGAATGTTCTCTTATCTTTGACCTATGGATGATATTCCCCTTTGGATAAGAATAGCTCAAACGGATCCTTCCAGGAAGGCTGCTGATCAATTTGCATTACCTCCCCTTCTTCTATTGTCGGATGAAACAGCTCTGACGTTACTCCCCCTGATGGGAGTCCAAACTTTGACAGCTCATCTGCTTCCTCATTCTAGGATTTTGGGATATGTTCGATAATAAATGATTTGAATCTTTGAATCTCTCCTTTTACGAGTATTAAATACTTCTTTAGTATCGGTTCCCTAGTTTCAAAGTTTCCCAGCACTTGTGAAGCCATTACTAGAGAATCTGCCTTTATGTGCACATATTTTATGCCCAACTCTTTTGCGAGCCTCAATCCAGCCAAGAGTGCTTCATATTCTGCTTGATTGTTCATAACCGGAAAGAAGAATTTGATAGCGTGTTCCAGCTTGATGCCATTCGTGCTGATTAAGACAACTCCTACTCCCGCAGAGTTTCTGCCAGAAGCCCCATCCACATATATTATCCAGGATAATGGAGATCTTTCTGCTTTTTCGGAGCTAATTTCTGTAGTATCAACTAGGAAATCCGCCAATGCCCGTGCCTTGATTGCTGTTCTTGGGATGTAACCTTCCCGAATGACCTGGATTTTCTAATATACTCCTCAAAGGATGATCTGTGACTACTTGAATAGGATGAGCCTGAAAATAGGGGTGAAGTATGCGAGATGGCATGACTAAAGCTAAAGCTAGCTTTTCCAAGATCGAATACCTAGTTTCCGCATCTTTTAGGATATGGCAAACATAGCAGATAAGAAACTTCTTCTTCTTTTCCTCTCGAATGAGGACGGAGCTTACAGCGTCCGGACCGACCCCCAAATATAAGAACATTGTCTCCCCTTCTCGAGGACTCTGGAGCAAAGGAGTTGACGTCAACTGTTTCTTTAAATGTTCGAAAGCATTGTTGCATTCTTCGTTCCACTCAAATTAAGACCCTCCTCGAAGTATTTTAAAGAACGGAGTACTTTTATCTCCTGACTTAGAGATAAATCGACTTAGTCCTGCCAACCTTCCTCCTAATTGTTGAACTTCCTTCGATGTGTGAGGAGGAGTCATATCGAGGACAACCTTCACCTTATCCAGATTTGGTGCAAGGCCATCAGGGGTGAGAAGATGTCCAAGAAATTTCCCCTTATTCGCTCCAAAGATGCATTTTAACGGATTTAACTTCAATTTGAACCTTCGTAGAGTAGCAAACGTCTCTACAAGGTCTTCCAAGTGTGTAGAAAAAGTTTTACCTTTTAACAGGAGGTCATCGACATATACTTCAAGATTCTTCCCTTTTTGTTGTTTAAAGACAGTGTCCATCATTCTCTGGTAAGTCGCACCCGCATTCTTGAGACCAAAAGGCATTACTAAATAGCAATAACACCCATCATTTGTTATGAAGGACGTATGTGGGATATCGGGTTTATGCATTTTAATTTGATGGTAACTAGAGAAAGCATTAAGAAAGCTCATAAAATTGTATCCAACCGCGGAATCAACTAATATATCTATTCGAGGCAAGGGATAACAATCTTTGGGACATGCTTTATTAAGTTTTGTAAAATCCACATACATGCGCCATTTCCCCCAGGCTTGTTTACCATTACAACGTTTGACATCCAGGCGGGGTACTGGATTTCAGAAATAAAACCCGCTCTAAGAAGTTTCGCAACTTCTTCTTTGATAGGAACCGCCAGCTTGGTTGCCACTTCTCTTTTCTTTTGCTGAACTGGCTTGAATTCGGGAGAGATGTTGAGATGATGGCAGGCTATATCCGGGTCCACTCCCGACATATCCTCTGCTGACCAGGCAAAGATGTCCAAATTTTCCAAGAGACAAGTAATCAACTGGAGCTTCTCCTCTTCAGACAGTTCAACATTGATAATCAACTTCTTCTCTTCCCCCTTAGAAATGGGGATTTCTTGGGTCTCCTGGGCAGGTTCCAGGTGAACCCTTTCACGATCCTTATTCTCCTCAACAACTTCTGTAGGCATGGCCACTTCAAGGGTAACAACTGGAGACTCGGTGAGTGGAGAATCTGTAATCATGTTGACTATTTTGACATAACATTCTCGAGCCACTTTTGGATCACTCCGGATCAGATATTGCCTCCCTTATGCAGCAAACTTGATAGCCAGGTGGAAGGTTGACACCACTGCTCGGTAAGTATTCAGAATTGGCCTTCCAAATATGGCATAATAACTGCTTGGAGCGTCCACTGCTACGAAGTTGATGAGCTTTGTAATGCCTCCCAATGTCACCAAAAGATTTATGCATCCCTCTACCTCCTTCTTCTCTCCTGAGAAGCCGTAGAGGGGCCCTTCGGTAGAAAGCAGAGGCTTTCCGGTCTTCAGGGCTTTGAAAGTTGGACGGAAAAGGAGGTTGACGGAGCTTCCTGTGTCGATCAAGATCGTATGCACTGTATAATTTTCTATGTTGGCCTTGATCACAACAGCATCATCAAAAGGATTTGCGTTTGGAGAGAGATCGTCTTGGCCAAAAGTGACGACTGATCTCTCTGGGGAGGAAGTTGAAGCGGTCGCCACTTCCTGCTTGAATACTCTGGCGACACTCAATTTTCTGGAGGACTCAGGCCCGGCTCCCCCATGAACGCACTAAACATGGCCAAGAGGGCCTTCATCATTTACTTCCACACATTCTCCGGTTGGATGAATGTCGCCATAATGACCAATATCTTCAACATCCGCGCATTCCCAACTGATCTCAGCTACTTCTTTTGCCTTCGAAGTGGAGGGTTTGTCAGACACCTCCTTCCGAACCAGACCCCGAAGCTTTCCTTCCCCCAAGAGTTTCTCAATTAACAAGCGAAGGGCCCAACAGTCCTCGGTCAAATGCCCTCCCTCCTTATGATATTCACAATAGAGGCTTGGGTTTCGACTTCGAACATCATACCTCAAAGGAGCTGGCTTCTTGAAATCACGTCTCTTCTGCAGGATTTGAACGACCTCGTTCATTGTTACTTTTAAGGGAGTAAGATTCCTGTGAATTATCATATGAGGTGACTTGAGGTGGAGGCTCAGTATATTGTGGCAGATACACCGACATTATTTGTTGGATTGGCATGGAAGGAGCGAGCGTGATGGCCAACGACAGTTTCTGCTCCTGAAACTGTTGATGGTTTAACGGGGGGTGCCTATGCCTGAAATTTCTTCCCCTTTGAGCTCGGGGTTCGAAATCTTGTCTTGGCTGATGGTGGTATGGTTGGTGATTGGCAGAATATCTGGATGGTTCTTTATGGGTAAGCAATTTGGCGATATAACCAGGATTCCCCCTTTCGCCTCTAATAAACATGTTGGCTAGGCTGATCATTTCCTGGTAAGTTTTGGGTTCTCTGATTTGTGCTTCGAATTTTAGTGGCCCTTCTCTCAGACCATGAATCAGTGCCACTCGATATAGTTCTGGGTCTACATTCTATATTACCAAGATTTCCTTTTGAAATCGATCAACAAATTGACCCCATGTTTCATCTTCACGCTGCTTGATCTCGAAGAGAGTCGCTGGGCCATCTTTTCTTTTCTTGGAAGTTGAGAACCTTAGTAAGAACTCTCTCCTGAGTTCGACAAAGCATCTGATGGATTGGGGGTGCAATGCATAAAACCATTCTCTTGCTTGCCCATCAAAAGACGTGACAAGAAGTTTACATTTGGTTGTGTCTGTAAGAGTCTTCAGTGCAACAGCCGACTCGAAGGCTTGCAAATGTACTGCCGGATTGGACTCCCCATTATATGCCTGCAGACGTGGTTCTATGAAATTATTTGGGGCCGGCTCTCCCCAAATTTCATTCTTGAATGGAGAGGTTTCTTCGGCATCCTCATAGAGGGGAGGGAACGAGTAATAGACTGCTGTAGTTGCGATTGCTTGCGGGCAGGCCGCCGGATAGGCGAAACGGGCTGCGGCTTCCGATGGACAGGTTGTCGGATAAGCAAAACGAGCTGCGGCTTCCGGTGGACAGGCTGCCAGATAAGCGAAACGGGCTGCGACTTCTGGCGGACAGGCTGGCGGATAAGGGAGGCAGGCTGCATTTTAAGTCGTAACTTGGAACTCGAGAACTAGGGTAGGGAAATCTTGGGCGGCCTATCGATAAAAGGCATGGCAGGAGTTGAAATTATCTTTAGGAGGTTGCGGGTTGGCGGCTTGAGAGATGGTATAGTGAGGCGGCGGTGGAGCTGGAGTTACAACCGGGCTGACCGCGGTTTGTTGATCGGTTAGCCGATCAGTGAGAAGGGCTAGAGCCTGACCGATGGCGTCTAAACGCTGATCGGTTTGTTTACGAGACCGCTCGGCCTCCTGTCTGGATTGTTCCAGTGCTTCCCATAGAGCGTCTTCACTGCGATCGGGGCGATCTCTGTGGATGAACTGGCAGTCTGACATATTGTCAGAGTGTTCGCTGATAGCTTGCGATATGAACGTCGCGTGTGTCTATTGAGGCTGAGAATGTGCCTCCTTGATCACTGCTTGAAAAGAAAGGAAAATGAAGGATTGCAAGCTATCAGTTACTATCGGACTTAATAATTTAGATTGGTTAGACCGCTGACAGCGGTCGAGGCCAGAATTTGCCCATCACGACGAATGCCACTCTTGTGATGGGCTTTCCTTTGATTAAAGTGAAGTGGTTACAATGAGTTACATATGAAGCCGGCCGGGTAGACAAGCCGCAAGACATTTAACTCGAGACCACAGCTTTAACAAGCGAGCTCCTGGATTCGAGTGTGCGTGTCTTGGGAATGTCGCCGCCCCCTATTTATAGGCATGGGGGCCTGCCCTAACGGGCAGGGATAAAATAACCGCCTGCCCGGGTACAGGAGAATCGGGCAGGCGGTGACGGGATATAGAAAGGAAAAAGGGAGGTCGCGCGGCTTGGCGGCCTGAGCATCCGATCCGTACTGGCCGGAGTCGGAGTGCGCTGCGACTGGGCGGTCTCTGACCTGAGGCCACGGCTTGACTTCTGGACTTGAGCCTTGGCAATCTTAAATCCTGGGAGGCGGTCTGGAAACTTTTAGACCGCCTGTTTTGTTCAGGTTGGACCGAGAGACCTGTTAATTCTAGAGCTGGGTGACTTGATGTAGCAAACCGCCCAGTCTGATAAAGGTATTGCCCGGGAAGCGGCCTTCTGGGTAAACAAGATGCATCAAAATTTGATTCTACATTAAGTTTTGCTTTTAAACTTTTATTTTCAAAATGCAATTTGAAATTAGCATTTTTCAATTTATTAATTTTACGTTTAGTAATTTGTAGCAATTGTAATGTAGAAATTAAATTACAAACTGAAAGGAGAGTTTTAGTTCTTAATATCTGTTAAAGGATCTTGTTTAGTTTGCTTCAAAATAAATAATATATATATAGATGAGTGTGCTGATTGAGTAATAAAATCAAATAGTTAAAATGCAAAGTGATAAACAACACAAATACAAACATAAAAAAAGCAAGCAAACCACATATCTAGATGACACAAGGAAATATAGTTGTTCCCCTTAACTGGGTACATCTACTCATCTACCACCCTCGGTAGGAATCCACTGGAGGTTGTTCATCAGGTGCCCTCACACCAAGGGATTTTTGATAAGGTGTCCACACACCAATGGAGGTTTGATCAAGTGCCCAATTCACCTATAAACTTTTGATCAGGTGCTTATAAACCAAGATGCAGGTTTTTAGTAAGGTGCCCTGTCACAGGGAGTAAACTTTTGATGGGAGTTTTAACCATTTACAAGATGGGAGAAATAAAATCTAGGAAATCTGAAATTGCTTAAATAAATTTTATAAGAAGAAAATAATCTCTAACCCTTAAGCCTTAAGTTAATTCAAGACTTTTTATGCTTAGGAATCCTAAACCAAATAGTGGGAGATTGTTAGAACCTAGTCTTAATTTGGATTAGGATCCCAACTCAAATATGGGGAGATTGTTGGAACCTTAGTTTTGATTTGAGTTAGGATCCACCTTTAGTATCTAAGTTTATATCATAACTCATATTATAACTTAGATTAAATCTCATTAAGAAAGAAGGCTGAAAAGAAACATATTTTAATAGGTAGAAAAGAATAATATATATAAGAAATATACAATAATATAAATAATGTATATATAATAAGAAATATATAATAATATATATAATATACTAAGAAATATATACATATATTAATAGGCAGAAAAACAAGAGAAGAATTACATTTACACTTGTTCTCTGCGTTCGACGAACGGCATCCTGCGTTCGACGAACGGCACCCTGCGCTCGACAAAATCTAGCTATCTTAGCGGTCGACGAAGATCACTTATCTCAGTGGTCGACGAACAGACCCCGTCTCAGCGGTTGACGAAATCCTGCGTTCGATGAACTCAAGTCTGCGTTCGACGAACAACTCAATATTCAGCGGTCGATGAAATATCAAGTCTGCGTTCGACGAATATTCAACAGATGTTCAGAAACAGTAAATCAAATGTTCCGGTCGACGAATCAAATGATGAGGTCGACGAACTTGAACCTCAGCTCGACGAATTTCTGCAGCATTATTTTTATATCATTAAATATTACTTATATGTTGTCAAACTTTATTAAAGCAATATTTAATTTATTCTATTTTATATATTGCTATATATATTGCTAATCTGACATTACGGCTACAACATTTATTGCGTTGCTGCCAAACTTCTACAACATTTAATGCTTACAAGCTTAGAATAAATAAAATATTGCTTTAATAAAGTCTGACAGCATATAAGTAATATTTAATGATATAAAAATAATGCTGCAGAAATTCGTCGAGCTGAGGTTCAAGTTCGTCGACCTCATCATTTGATTCGTCGACCGGAACATTTGATTTACTGTTTCTGAACATCTGTTGAATATTCGTCGAACGCAAACTTGATATTTCGTCGACCGCTGAATATTGAGCTGTTCGTCGAACGCAGACTTGAGTTCGTCGAACGCAGGATTTCGTCGACCGCTGAGACGGGGTCTGTTCATCGACCGCTGAGATAAGTAATCTTCGTTGACCGCTGAGATAGCTGGATTTCGTCGAACGCAGAATGCACACCATTCGCCGAGCGTAGGGCGCCGTTCGTCGAACGCAGGATGTCGTTCGTCGAACGCAGAGACCAAGTGTAAATTTAATTCTTCTCTTGTTTTTCTGCCTATTAATATATGTATATATTTCTTAGTATGTTATATATATTATTGTATATTTCGTATTATATATACATTATTTATATTATTGTATATTTCTTATATATATATATTATTCTTTTCTACCTATTAAAATATGTTTCTTTTCAGCCTTCTTTCTTAATGAGATTATGCAATCTGAGTAGAATGCTCAAACTAATTTTGGAGAAAATCTTGAAGAATGTGAAGTCTATCTGACTTTGTTTTTGAGAAAAAAAATTCATAAGAATCATTATAATTGCTGTTTAATTATAAATGTTTTAAAATAGGTAAAAATAAATGTTTTATCATTAGAAATATTGGCCTTTTTATTTCATTGAAATATAAATTTGAAAATTTATTTTGATGTTGCTGAATATAAAATTTGTCTTTTTCCTTGAAAGATTGTTTAAAGTTTTCAGCCTTAACTAACTTATTTTTTAAACAAATGTTTTGTTCTGCTGATATTTTAAAGTTTTCTTGAAGTTTATTATATTCAGGAGTTAGAATGTTTATTTTTATTAACTCTTTTATAATATTATTTTCAGATTTCATTAAACCTGTACATGGTGAGTTGAAAACAGATTTAACATCAGAGGTAGAAATAAAATTTGAAGATACCACTTTTACCTTTTCTGAATCAGATTAAGATTCAGATATGTAGTTAGAGCCATATATTACCATCATGCAAAAAGCTTTGGCTTTTTGTTCTTCCTCTTCTTCTTCCTTAGTTAGAGTAGCTGATGGTTATGCATCAAAAATGATGTTAGTGGAAGAGGAAGAAGATGGTTCATTTACCATCCTTGAGAGGGAGTTCCAGATGCTCCTTGCTGAAGTGCAGTTAGCCACTTTAAGAAGAATGTCATCATATATTGATTTAGCCAATATGTTCATGGCCATGGCATCAGCACTGATCAACTTTTCTTGATCATCTGTTGAAGAAGTTGAAGATGAAGTTCCTATCAAAACAGATTTGAAAATACTTTCATCTATGACATTCATATATAACTTAATTCTAACTTGCCATAAATCAAATCTATCCAAATTACATAATGGTGGATCTGAACAAGTAAAATCTGCTAGTGCCATTAACTTTTTCAAAAACCTTTTTACAAAGAGAAATAAGAACTAAGGTGATCTTTATGATTTCAGGTGTTAGCCTGTGTGCAAAATCAACTTCCTCTGATACCAATTGAAAGGGACAATTGATATTCTCTGATGAGGGTGATTGATAAAATCAACCTGCTTTGATACCAATTGAAAGGAGAGTTTTAGTTCTTAATATCTGTTAAAGGATCTTGTTTAGTTTGCTTCAAAATAAATGATATATATATAGATGAGTGTGCTGATTGAGTAATAAAATCAAACAGTTAAAATATGTTGGAACAACCCTATTTCTGATTTGGGCTAGGATCACTATATGTTGACTAAGGACAAAATTGACCCCAATGTATAGTTTATAGGTCAAGAGATTTGGCTGTTAGAACTAAAAATTTCCTTTAGATTCTGCGTTCGACGAACGACTATCTGTGTTCGATGAACAGCTATCTGCGTTCGATGATCGGCAAGCTCTCTGCGTTCGACGAACAGGCTTATTCTCATTGGTCGACGAATCCATCTCAGCGGTTGAAGAATCTGTCTAAGTGCAGCGCTCGACGCTTTTGCTCAAGCTCAGCGCTCGACGCTTTTTCCCAGCTCAGCGCTCGACGCTTTTGCTCAAGCTCAGCGGTCGACGATTTTATCCACGCTCAGCGGTCGACGAATTCTCGAGGTCAACGAATTTGAGTTCGACGAAAACCTTCAGTTCGACGAAAGTTCTCGCAGATCAACAAAATTAATTATTCCTTTGAGGTCGACGAAGTAAATGTTGTGTTCGACGAAAATCTTGAGGTCGACGAATTTGAGATCGATGAATTTTATTCAGATCAAAGAAATATTATTTAAAGTGCAGATTTAATTTCAGAATATTATTTTCACTCATTCTCTGAACTCAGATCGACGACAGCAACGACTCTTTTCTTCAAATCAAGTAAGGAAATATATTTCCTTTATTATTTAAGTTATAGCCGTTGACTCCTCCAGCAGAAAAGGACAAATCATGAAAAAGGAAAGATATTACGGCGTGCAGCTGTACAGTTCCCAGAAATATGCTTTCAGAATAATATATTCCTTAATATAAGGGATTTGCATTTAATAGCTGTCAGATATTTGAAAAGGCAGAAGATTTACAGCAGATCATACACAAGCTTACATGACAGATCAAATATAGCATACTTTACATATTTGCTGTGCAGGAAATCGACAGAAAAAGAAGAGAGAGATTTACAGGAAGAATAGAAGAATAAAATAATAGATCTTCATCTTCTTCCTCCGGAGCATCATTCAGAGAATAGAATTTTCATCTTCTTCCTCCTTCTCGAGCAGCAACAGTTTTCTAAGAACAACTTCAACACCTTCTCTCAGTCTTTTGCTGCAAACAAAGATCTTCAATAGAGCAACTATAATCTGAAGAAATACTTCTCTCAGATTAATTAGCTATAGGAGGATCAAGTTTTTCAAAGAGAAAGCTCCAGCATTTTCAATTGTCAAACAACGTCAATTAGACAGAGGAGTCTTTCTACAACATCAAATCCACTAGAGTCTTCTCTATACATCTTGACAGAGAAGAACAACTAAACCCCTCTCTATTCCTTTCTGTACAGGGTTAATACTCCCTTCAAAAGGGTAACCCACTGGTGGCAAGACACCTTATCAAAAAATCCTTGTGTGGTTTTTAAGCACCTTATCAAAAGCTTATAGGTGATTTGGGCACCTGATCAAACTCCCATTGGTGTGTGGACACCTTATCAAAAATCCCTTGGTGTGAGGGCACCTGATCAAAGATCCTAGTGGATTCCTAGCAAGGGTGCTAGAAGAGTAGACGTACCCAGATTTATTGGGGAACTACTATAGCTCCTTGTGTCCTCTGTGATTGTTTATTTCTTTGTGCTGTGCTGTGTGATTTTAATTATTTTGTTTTTATTATTCACTCTGCTTACACATATATATAACACTATTTTTAATTCCGTAAACAAAACTAAGGGAAAAAGTTTTAAACTCTATTCACCCCCCTCTAGAGTTAATTTTAGATCTAACCTCCACTTTCAATTGGTATCAGAGGGTTGTTGATCTTATTTACAGGCTAACACCTGGATCACAAAGATCAATTAGATCTTAAATTATTTTAGAGTTTTTATTCTATTTATTTTCTGTTAAAAACTTATGGCACAAAACAAGGAGTATTCAAGCACAAGACCTCCTATGTGCAATCTCAGTAAGTTTGCACTGTGGAAAGCAAGGATTAGGCTTTATCTGAATTCAATTGATGAAGAAATATTTAATGTTATTCTGATAGGGCCTCCAGCACCTACAACACCAACAAGTACTAATGAGGCAACAAACAACACTGCTGTCCCACCTCCTGAATGGACTGAAGCTCAGAAAAAGCAAAGAAGTGCTGATGCAGAAGCCATGAACATTCTGGCTCAAACAATGTCTGATGACATATTTCAGAAAGTGGTGGACTGCACCTCAGCTAGAGAGATATGGACCTCTCTCAACAACATGGTTGCAGGCTTTGCTGATGAAAGAAAGGACAGAAGATCTCACATGATCTCTCTGTATGAGAACTTCAAGAAGGGTGAAGAAGAATCAGTTGCAGATATGTACACTAGATTAAGTGTAATCATAAGTGAACTCAGAACACTGGACAAGGAAATCTCATTAACTGAGATCAATGACAAAATCCTAATGTGCTTCCCCAGCACTTGGGACTCTAGGATCTGGCCTATCAAGGAATCCAGAAGTCTTAATGAGATAACTACTAAGACACTGCTAGGAAAGCTCAAATCCTATGAGCAACTCATCAAGACAAGGGAAGCTGAACAAGTCAGCACCTCCTCTTCCACAAAGAAGGACAAGAATATTGCCTTCAAAGCTACAAAAGAAGAAGGAAAGACTCCTGATAATGAGGAGTTGATGAGTCTGTTTGCCAAAAGATTCTACAAGATGGCAAGAAAAGATTTCAGGAAAAAGTCATCCAGAAGCTATGAAAAGCCAAGGTATGACAAAAACAATTCTAAAGAAATTATATGTTTTGGTTGTAGGAAACCAGGACACATTGCACCAGACTGTCCAGAAAACTAGAAGAAAGAAAAGAAAAAGGACAAAGAAGAGAAAAGAAACTCCAGCAAGTCTTCCTCCCACAAACACAAGAAGAAGGGAAGAGGATTTGTAGCAGAATCTTGGAGTGAAACTGAATCAGATCAGTCATCCAGCTCTTCAGATGATGAAGAAGAAACAAAAGAAAATGACCAATGTCTAATGGCCATTTATGACTCAGACAGTGAGTCAGGAAATGCTTCTTCATCCAGTGATGATGAAGACTATGAAGAAGAGAAGAACTTCTGCATGATGGCAATCAATGCCTCAGCAAATAATTCTGATGAAGAAGAATCAGAATCAGAAGCAGAAACTGATGCAGATAAGGTAATATGTACCTTTGATTTTACTTCAGTTGAATTCAAAGCTGAATTCAAAGTCCTTTGCTCAGACTTAATTAAATCTGAGAAAGAAATAATCTCACTCAGACTTAAGCTAGCTGAAATGAATCAAATTAGTGAAGAAAATATAAATCTTAAGAAAGATTTGGCTGCCTCTAGAGAACAAATTATTCTCATTGAGAATAAACTTTCTGAGGCTAAGGAATTTGAAGAATCCCTAAATGGGAGAAGCATCAAACTGATGGACATCACAAGAACAGTAAATGCTAGACTTAATAGCAAACTGGGCTTGTGTACTTCATTAAGTAAGCCACCTCTAATTAAGAAGAACATATTATATACACCGATAAAATTCATCTCTGCTAAGAGCAAAGAGGTTGCAGATGAAAATAAAAACATTTCAAGTAAGACTGTCAAGAATGGTAGAATTCAGCAGAATTCGTCGAATGGAGCTTGATGAAATGCACCCATTTCGTCGAATGCGGCTCAACGAACTCTGAAAACAGATTTTCAGTATAGTCATTATATGAATGGGGCTCGACGATCTCAGCCAAATTCATTGAACAGAAACTATACAGCAAATCTGAACAATTCTCATTCTTCACATTCCATCAATCCTTTCACTGAATGGATAATACGTCCAAGGAGATATCATCCACAAGGTTACAAGGACCAACCTGAAATGTCTTTTATTTCAGATTTCTGTGAAAATACAAAAAGACCCAAGGTAATCTGGGTCAGGAACAAATAGATTGTTTTCTTGTTTTTGCAGGTACATAGCTGTCTAAGAACAAATGAAAAATGGTATTTGGACAGTGGCTGTTCAAAACATATGACAGGGAACAAGGCAAATCTGAACAATTATAAGGCAAAGCTTGGACCAAAAGGTATTTTTGGAGACTCCAACTGTGGACAGACCAAAGGCTATGGAAAAGTCAAGGTTGTAGAAGTCACCTTCAAAGAGGTAGCTTATGTAAAGGGACTGAAGCATAACCTTATCAGCATAAGTCAATTATGTGATGAAGGGTATCAGGTAACCTTTAATAAATTGAAATGCCTTATTAAATCTGCTGATAATATTATTGTTTTATCAGGTATTAGGCAGGGTAATATATATTTAGTGAATTTCAATTCATCTACTTCAGAAGTTTGTTTATTTAGTGATTAAAGCAAACCTAGTGAACTTTGGCATAAAAGATTAGGACATGTAAACCTTAGGACCATTGCTAAATTATCTAAGGACAATCTTGTTAGAGGTTTACCCTTAGGGTCATATAAGAAAGTAGGTCTTTGTAGGGCATGTCAACTAGGCAAGCAAACTAAAAATAGTTTGAAATCACTATCTAAAAGTGATTCACCTAGAATCTTATATTTGCTACATTTGGACCTTTTTGGACCTATTGCAACAAGATTTTAGGGGGGAAGTCTTACACTCTAGTTATTGTAGATGACTTCTCTTGATTCACTTGGGTGTTCTTTTTGAGAGAAAAGTCAGATAACTTTAAAGTTCTTACAGACTTTCTTAAGAGCATAAAGATTGAGTACTCTACTGAAGTTGCATTGATCAGAAGTGATCATGGCTCTGAGTTTGAGTCTCTTCTTATGCAAGAATTCTGTGAGAAGGAAGGTATCAGACTTTGGTTCTCAGCTCTTAGAACTCCTCAACAAAATGGGATAGTTGAAAGGAAAAATAGAACTCTAATTGAATCAGCAAGAACATTGCTTGCAGATGCTAATTTGCCCCTATCCTTTTGGGCAGAGGCTGTTAGCACAGCAAATTATGTATTGAATAGAAGTTTGATACACAAACTTAAGGGTAAGACTCCTTATGAATTACTTAAAGGGAAGAAACCTAAAGTTAATTATTTTAGATCATTTGGCTGTAGATGTTATGTTCATAATAATGATAAGAAATACCTTAGGAAATTTGAACAAAAATCTGATGAAGGAATTTTCTTAGGTTATTCACTAATTAGTAAAGCATATAGGATTTATAATAAATCTTCTCTTAAAATAGAAGAATCTATGCATGTTTCCTTTGATGAAACTAACATGCTTTACAAGAAGAAGAATTCTTCTACCATAGAAAATCTGCAGGTACCTATATTATGTGAGCAGCTAGATCAATTAGCTCTACATAAAGAAGGATTTCTGGATCCTGTACTGCAGAATGCTGAAGAAAGTGAAGAGGAAAATCACCCAGATTTTGCTGAAAATTCAGATCAGATAACAGCAGAACATACCCCAACAGCTGAACAAATTCCCCAAGTGGAAATTATTATTGAACCCACTCCAACTATTGATCACATCACAGTTAGAGATCACCCAATATCCCAGATTATTGGTGATATTTCAGCAGGTGTGCAAACAAGGAATCAAGTAAATCAGAATATGATGCACACTTGTTTTCTCTCTCAGATTGAACCTCAATCTCTACAAGATGCATAACAAGATCCCAACTGGATCATTGTTATGCAAGAGGAACTCAATCAGTTTGATACAAACAAAGTATGGGATTTGGTTCCTAGACCAAAAGACCATCCAGTGATTGGCACCAAATGGGTCTACAGGAATAAGCTAGATGCAGATGGAAATATTGTAAGAAACAAAGCAAGATTGGTAGCCCAAGGATATTCACAGGAAGAAGGGATTGAATATGATCAGACCTTTGCTCCTGTTGCAAGACTTGAAGCAATCAGAATCTTTCTTGCATTTGCTGCATACAAGAAATTCAAGGTTTATCAAATGGATGTAAAAAGTGATTTCCTTAATGGAGAAATCAAAGAGGAAGTCTATGTTGAACAACCACCAGGTTTCATCTCTCCAACTCACTCCTCTTTTGTATTTAAGCTTAAGAAAGCTCTTTATGGTCTCAAACAAGCTCCTAGAGCATGGTATGTGACTTTAACTAGTTTTCTTCTAGAGAATAAATTCTGTAGAGGCATAGTAGACAAAACATTATTTTTTAGGATACATAAAAATCAAACATTGCTAGTTCAAATATATGTAGATGATATCATATTTGGCTCTACTGATTCAAATTTGTGCAAAAGATTTTCTAATTTGATGCAATCTAAATTTGAAATGAGTAGTATGGGTGAACTATCATACTTCCTTGGTCTTCAAGTGAAGCAAACTCCAAATGGAATCTTCATATCCCAATTTAAGTATGCTAAGGAATTAGTGAAAAGATTTGGTATGTCTGATTCTTCCACCATGAAAACACCCATGCCCTCTAATGCTGTTGTTGATATTGATGAATCAGGGAAACCTATTGATTCAAAAGTATATAGAGCAATTGTTGGCTCTTTACTTTATTTAACAGCTAGTAGGCCTGATATAATGTTTGCTACATGTATTTATGCTAGATTCCAAGTTAACCCCAAAGAATCTCACTTAATTTTACTAAAAAGAATTTTGAGATATATAAAGTGTTGCCCTAATCTAGGACTTTGGTATCCAACAGCATCTGAATTTGATTTAACTGGATTCTCAGATTCAGATTATGCTGGATGCAGAGTAGACAGGAAAAGCACATCAGGAACTTGTCAGTTTCTTGGTGATAGGCTTGTGTCTTGGTTTTGCAAGAAACAAACATCTGTGTCTACTTCAACAGTGAAGCTGAATACATAGCTGCAGGAAGTTGATGTTCACAGATATTGTGGATACAAAATCAGCTCCTAGACTATGGTGTCAACTTAAATAACTCAATTATATTTTGTGACAACACTAGTGCAATATCTATAGCACAAAATCAAGTTCTCCATAGTAGGACTAAACACAGAGATTAGGCACCACTTCCTTAGGGATAATGTGGATAAAAACAAAATCTGCCTACAATTCATCTCTATTGATTTGCAAAGAGCTGACATTTTCACCAAGCCCTTGGATGAAAAGAAACATATCTTCTTTATAAATCAGCTAGGTATGATAGATGGAGATTCAGTTTGTTAAAAATTAAGTTTTCTACTTACCCATCTCTTCATTGAATTGAAGCTTTTTATTTTCAGCCTGTCATCATTAATAAAATTTTTTATTGGCTGATTATCTACAGAATTGCTTCTCTTTCTAGTTCCCTTTGCACTTGATCTCTATTTTATTGTGCAGGAACAAAAGCAATATAAAACTTGCATGCCTCCCTACCTCCATCAAATGTCCCTTTTTCAAGGGGCCTAGCTTCAGGCCTTTCCTGAAACTAGGCAGGGGAGAAGTTTTGTATGAACAAGCTCCATTTGATGCACTATTTTGCTCAGGGGGAGTTGTTCTATAATCTAGGCAAGAGAGAAAGCTGAAGAACCTTCAGAACTCAGGGGGAGACACTCTCAGGGGGAGTTGGTGTTTGAAGAAAAGCTTGATAAAGCTTACAACAGCTTGCTGATTACAGTTTGCTGTTTCAGAAAAGTATTCTGTAATTCAGATGCAGATACAGCTCAGAAGAAGAACTTTTTATAGCAAATTCAATATCAGTTATTGCTACAGCATAGCTAATCAAAATTATAAAGCTGATCAAAAGTAGAAAGCAGATTGCAGATTCAAATTTCAGAATATATCTATATGCAGATTTAGAACATAGTTTTTGGATTTTAAAAGGAGCAGTAGATAACACATACAGAAATCAGATAAAGATTTAATTCAAAATTCAGAACAATACAATTCAGTTCAGATCAGAATTCAGAACAACACACAGTTCAGACAAAATCAGAATTTCAGAATTTAGAAGCAGCAGAATTCAGAATAAATCAAGGTTCTGATTGTATTTTCATTTCTATTTTTATTGAAATGTGTTTTCAAAACTCAGAGCACTATTTATTTTCTATCTGATAAAATAATTAAAAAATAATATCAGATATATTCATGCTCTATTGTTTTTGATGTTTTAGTATTTGTTTATTTTCAAATTTTGTCAAATAGTGTCCTAACCCAAATAAGGGGAGATTGTTGGAACAACCCTATTTCTGATTTGGGCTATGATCACTATATGTTGACTAAGGACAAAATTGACCCCAATGTGTAGTTTATGGGTCAAGAGATTTGGCTGTTAGAACTAGAAATTCCAGTCAGATTCTGCGTTTTACGAACGACTATCTGCGTTCGACGAACGACTATCTGCGTTCGACGATCGGCAAGCTCTCTGCGTTCGACGAACAGGCTTGTTCTCAGCGGTCGACGAATCCATCTCAGCGGTCGAAGAATCTGTCTAAGTGCAACGCTCGACGCTTTTTCTCAAGCTCAGCGATCGACACTTTTTCCCATCTCAGCGCTCGACGCTTTTGCTCAAGCTCAGCGGTCGACGATTTTATCTAGGCTCAGCGATCGACGAATTCTTAAGGTCGACGAATTTGAGTTTGACGAAAACCTTCAGTTCGACGAAAGTTCTCGCAGATCAACAAAATTAATTATTCCTTTGAGGTCGACAAAGTAAATGTTGTGTTCGACAAAAATCTTGAGGTCGACAAATCTGAGATCGACGAATTTTATTCAGATCGAAGAAATATTATTTAAAGTGCAGATTTAATTTCAGAATATTATTTTCACTCATTCTCTGAACTCAGATCGACGACAGCAACGACTGTTTTCTTCAGATCAAGTAAGGAAATATATTTCCTTTATTATTTAAGTTATAGGCGTTGACTCCTCCAGCAGAAAAGGACAAATCATGGAAAAGGAAAGATATTACGGCGTGCAGTTGTACAGTTCCCAGAAATATGCTTTCAGAATAATATATTCCTTAATATAAGGGATTTGCATTTAATAGCTGTCAGATATTTGAAAAGGCAGAAGATTTACAGCAGATCATACACAAGCTTACACGACAGATCAAATATAGCATACTTTACATATTTGCTATGCAGGAAATCGACAGAAAAAGAAGAGAGAGATTTACAGGAAGAATAGAAGAATAAAATAACAGATCTTCATCTTCTTCCTCGGAAGCATCATTCAGAGAATAGAACTTTCATCTTCTTCCTCCTTCTCGAGCAGCAGCAATTTTCTGAGAATAACTTCAACACCTTCTCTCAGTCTTTGCTGCAAACACAGATCTTCAACATAACAACTATAATCTGAAGAAATTCTTCTCTCAGATTAATTAGCTACAGGAGGATCAAGTTTTTCAAAGAGAAAGCTCCAACATTTTCAACTGTCAAACAACTTCAATCAGACAGAGGAGTCTTTATACAACATCAAATCCACTAGAGTCTTCTATATACATCTTGACAGAGAAGAACAACTAAACCCCTCTCTATTCCATTCTGTACAGGGTTAATACTCCCTTCAAAAGTGTAACCCACTGGTGGCAAGACACCTTATCAAAAAATCCTTTTGTGGTTTTTAAGCACCTTATCAAAAGCTTATAGGTGATTTGGGCACCTGATCAAACTCCCATTGGTGTGTGGACACCTTATCAAAAATCCCTTGGTGTGAGGGCACCTGATCTAAATCCTAGTGGATTCCTACCAAGGGTGGTAGAAGAGTAGACGTACCCAGATTTATTGGGGAACTACTATAGCTCCTTGTGTCCTCTGTGATTGTTTATTTCTTTGTGCTGTGCTGTGTGACTTTATTTATTTTGTTTTTATTATTCACTCTGCTTACACATATATAAAACACTATTTTTAATTCCGCAAACAAAACTAAGTGAAAAAGTTTTAAACTCTATTCACCCCCCTCTAGAGTTAATTTAAGATCTAACCTCCACTTTCAAAATGCAAAGTGATAAACAACACAAATAAGAACATAAAATAAAGCAAGCAAACCACACATCCAGATGACACAAGGAAATATAGTAGTTCCCCTCAACTGGGTACATCTACTCTTCTACCACCCTTGGTAGGATTCCATTGGAGGTTGTTGATCAGGTTCCCTCACACCAAGGGATTTTTGATAAGGTGTCCACACACCAATGGAGGTTTGATCAGGTGACCAATTCACCTATAAGCTTTTGATCAGGTGCTTATAAACCAAGATGCAGGTTTTTGCTAAGGTGCCCTGTCACCGGGAGTAAACTTTTGAAGGGAGTTTTAACCCTTTACAAGATGGGAGAAATAAAAGAAAACAGAAAAAGGTTTGTTGTTCTTCTCTTATGCTAAGAAGACTCTTGATGAAGATGTTGAAGAGTGCTCCCCATGTCTGATTTAGTTTAGATGACATCCTTGTGGTTGGAGCTCCTTCTCTAGATTGTGATACTCTTCTTCTTCTCCCTGAGCAAATGATATTGATTTGGTGTCTCAGGTTGTAGAAGATCTGCAAGAAAGGGTTAGCAAAAAGAAGATAATATATTTTGATCTGTTCTTCTTTTTGCTCTGTTCTTCTTTTTATCTTCTTCTTCTTCTTCTCTTTTTCCTGTACAGAAGATGTTAATATATTATGTATGTAATATATATATATCTGTACAACAATATATATTCTGTATGTATATGTCGAGAGAGAACAGCTATATATATTCTGATATATATTATCTGCTGTATATAATGATCTGCTACTACTATTTATCATCTTCATGCTCTATATATTTAATCTGAGAGCTTTCGACTGTTTTGAATCCTTGCCGACCAAAGAGGAAAGGAGTAACGTCTCTTTCATTTCCCAGATCCTCGAGAACATAACTTGCCGTGTTTGACTTGCTGCAATGACTACAACATTTATTGCGTTGCTGCCAAATGGCTACAACATTTAATGCTTGCACGTTGTAATGTCAGATCAGCAATATATATAGCAATATATAAAATAGAATAAATAAAATATTACTTTAATAAAGTCTGACAACATATAAGTAATATTTAATGATATAAAAATAATGCTGCAGAAATTCGTCGAGTTGAGGTTCAAGTTCGTCGACCTCATCATTTGATTCGTCGACCGGAACATTTGATTTACTGTTTCTGAACATCTGTTGAATATTCGTCGAACGCAGACTTGATATTTCGTCGACCGCTGAATATTGAGCTGTTCGTCGAACGCAGACTTGAGTTCGTCGAACGCAGGATTTTGTCGACCGCTGAGACCGGGTCTGCTCATCGACCGCTGAGATAAGTGATGTTCGTCGACCGCTGAGATAGCTGGATTTCGTCGATCACAGAATGCATGCCATTCGTCGAGCGCAGGGCGCCGTTCGTCGAACGCAGGATGCCGTTCGTCGAACGCAGAGAACAAGTGTAAATTTAATTCTTCTCTTATTTTTCTGCCTATTAATATATGTATATGTTTCTTATTATATTATATATTATTATATATTTCTTATTATATATACATTATTTATATTATTGTATATTTCTTATATATATATATTATTTTCTGCCTATTAAAATATGTTTCTTTTCAGCCTTCTTTCTTAATGAGATTTAATCTAAGTTATAATATGAGTTATGATATAAACTTAGATACTAAAGGTGGATCCTAACTCAAATCAAAACTAAGGTTCCAACACAAACAAAAAGAGAATTTGATTTCCTTACAATGCTTTTGGGTGAGGCAAGATTTGAACATAAAGTTCCTTTGACACCATCTTCTTCATCATCCATTAATGATTTGTCATCTTCCCTTTCGCTTGCTGCGCATTCCATGGATTCTTCATGAGAGGAGCTTTCTTGAATAAATATGCAAGCTTGCATATTCTCCGATTCTCGCGATTGTTCCATACCTATAGAAGGAGAATCATAATTTATTTCAAGAAAGTTCCAAATTTCATAAGCAGTAGGAAGTATAAACAAGTTTGAAAATATTTTGATCTAGGACAAAAAATAGACTATTTATAGATTTCGCATTTAAAACCATTTCGTTTCTATTTAATACGCTTGATGATTTTTCAATAGTAATATTCCAAACTTTTTCATCTAAGGATTTAAGGAAATTTTCCAATAATATTTTCCACCCTTTATAGTTTTTGCCCATAAATAAAGGTGGTGCTAAAGATTTTTCATTTAATAAAAAAAAACATCCTCTCTATTGGATGCGAGATCATGAAGCGTCATTATTCTCGGTTGTGAAGCCGTTTTGGAATAAACTGTCTCTGATACCACTTGTTGGATCTGTAGGCGCCCTTAGAGGGGGGGGGGGGGGGGGGGGGGGGGGGGAGGGGGTGAATAAGAGTTTTAAGAACTTTTGAACTTAATTGTTTTTATTCAAATAGGTTGATAGTATTCATAAAAAATATCTCAGTTTAAATACTACAGTAGGCTTTTTATGAGAGTGGGCTGTATTTGGCATGACAGAAGTGAAGTCTATTGCTACCGCCTGCGGTAGCATTACCACACGACGTTAGTGATAGAGAACCCCATTTCATTTAGATTTCAATGATCAGAAATTGCAAGACAATATTATAGAAATACAGATAATATTATTGCTTGAAAAATATTACAAAAACTTATCCCAATGACGCTTGAGACTAAGGCGAATGCGTAAAAACCTTTTTGTTTTTCTATACCGATCATTCTCCTAAGGACCGGTTGGCTCTAGCATATCTCTCCCCAGATGAGGCCTCGAGCTGCCCCTAGATCTAAACCTAGACCAAGTCGCCACACCCATGAAGCAAATTCTCCCTATTCCTCGCAAGGCCCTAGTCGCCAACTACGCAGCGAATTTCTCTATCGATAAAAATATAAGGGTTACAAACAATAAAACTACAACATCAAAGAAACTCCTTCAAAGGATGAACTTGAAGATGAAGTCGGCGAGATTGAAAACTCTTCAAGTCCTTAGCATTCCCGAACGTTGATGGAGTTCTCTTGGCTTACAAAGAGGAGGCTCTCACAAATACATGAGTTATGGCTTCAATATCTTCTCAAATAAGCCAATCAAAATGGAGGCAGACCGCTCTTTAAATAGGCTCGGATCCTAGCACCAGCGATAGTGCTACCACCGGGCAATAGCCACTATAGGAAACAATCTAGCACGCAGATCGAGCCATTTTTGGCAACCTTCTGGCTCCATAATTGGTATCCCCTCCTATTGGGCCGTGGTAATGCTAACGCGCCATGTTAGTATATATCATTCCCAGCAGTCAGATCTCCTTCCTTTTCTGCTCCTCAATCAGCATCATGATCGCAGGACTTCCATAAGTTACCGCCGGGCGTTAGCATTAATGCCCTACAGTAAGAGTTGCCATATTCAGTCTCGACAACCTTCCTTTCTCGATGAATGTTTCCTTTTTGACGAAGTTTCTAAATCTGCACACGCTGTCGCCAGCGGTAGCGTTAGCGCACCACACTATCACCATAGTTTTGACCTGGTAAGGAATTCTTCGTCTTTCTTTCTCGTAGCCATAGAGGTTTGAAAGTAGAAGTTCCTACACACTATAAACACATGACAAGTATAACTAAATACAATGGGATTTGCTATTCTCAAACCAAGAGATGTGGAAAGCATGTTCCAACAAACTCGAGTCTTCAATAGAAGCACTGTGAAAGCTTCTTCTTCATTAATCTGCCTTTGAATGTATCAGCTTGAAATGGATTTGGTGGATCAAGAATACTTACTAAAGAGAGAAATGTTCCTCAATAATAGACTAGGTCTGTTGGCATTGGAAGAAATCTCTCAGGATTGCAATGACTGTAGATTATACAGAATTCTATAGCTTGATTACTGCAAAAATTCTTGCACAGGAAATATTTCTTAGTATATGCACGTGTGCCTTCTTTGTAAATGTATGTATATGTCTCTTGTTCATTTTTCATATCCCTTTATATAGAAGACTGGATCGGTAGGGACCTTGCTTATAAAAAGGAATGCTTCAGCGACTATACATTTTTGCTAAGGAAAGTCCGTTAAGTGATAGCAATCTGAAATCAATGAGTATAATCTATTTCCTCTTAAAGCACCTTGATTATTATAGCAGAATTTGGAATTGAAATCAATTTGAAAGACTGGGCAATTTATGGCATGATTTCAGCATAGGGTCGTTAGAACATGCTTCAGGCCGATAAAATAGTCTATGCAGTCGATACAATCCTTCAACACTTGTAGTCAATAAAATTCTTCAGTACTTATAGTCGATAAAATCCTTCGGTACTTGCAGTCATGATGTAGTCGGCAATCTCAATCTCATAAGCATTATATGATGCAATCCATACTTGAGCAATCAATCCTTGAAAGACACTTCTGTCACAGTCTGAACTATGCAATTGATAAATCAGGTAGTCTTCCAGTCGATGTAGTCGATATTTTTCTTAGTCATTCAGTCAATGCAGTCGATATTTGACTTAAACTAAACATTGCTTCTCCCTATAATTTCTTTTATCCATGCTGCTTTTGTTGGGAACAGTGCCCAACAATGTTCCTGATTTGAAGAAGTGCTCAGGTCAATGATAAGAGAATTGTGTATTTGATGGTGTGTTCAGTTTATGCTTGCAGAAGTCAAACAATATGTCCAGTACTTCTCAGACTTCACTAAGTAAAATATCATCGAGAAGCACTAGACCTATCGTCGAAAAGCACTCGTACATCGTCGAGAATGAATACGGAGATAAGTTGAAAGATCGCGACAGTTATCGTCAAAATGATGTGGACATATCATCGAAAAGCTCTCATACATCATCGAGAATGAATATAGAAATAAGCTGAAGGATCACGACAGTTATCGTCAAAATGACATGGACAAACCGACGATATCATTTTAATGTACAAGAATATTCAATCAAGTTAAATATCGTCGTGTCAATCTGTATCACACGACGATATCGTTGAAAGCCTTAGAGAATTCAGGAATGTCGACGACATCGTCGTAAAGAAGTCTTGTCGCTGAGAAGACTAAGAAAGATCTGGTAAAGGCAGCTGTTAGAAGAAGAATGGGTTGTCGTCGAAATGATCAAGGCAATATCGTCGAGAAGTAAGAATGAACAAGACGATATCGTCAAAAAGATAGTATACTCTCAATGACATCGTTGAGAAGATCACAAATCAACATCAAGTTCACGATGACATCATTCAGATAACTTTCACGTCGTTGTAAAGTAAAGTTCAGCTGGGATATCTCGTATCGTCGAGATATGGTCCTATGAAGAAGACTTGAATATTTACACAAGTCTAAGGTGGATTATCGTATCGATAAGTCTTATCACTAAAATGTTGACAACATCATCTAAACATTGAATATCTCATCGAGACGGGTCGAGACAATTCAAATCACACTGCCTGCATTTAATGCCGCCGCCTGATGGTCCAATCATCGCATGTTGTTAAGGAATGGGCCACTGACACTTCAGGTACATTCTATGAGACCGTTAGACGGCTCCTTAGAGGTATAAATAGGATAAGTTTATGCCCTAATAAATTATAGAGAATTCACGCAAGCATTTTGATAGAATAGTAATACGAATGCGTTAGGAAGGAACAAGAACTAGAGAACGACAAAATCTTCATCAAGTTCTCCAAGTTTCAGCCTAGCAACATTGACTGACAAGAAGTGTTCCAGAGAGGATTGAGGAGAAATCTGTGTTGTCCAAGGAAAGATAAAAAGTATTCTCTGCACCCCTGAGAAGCCAATCTTCCTCCGAATAAAGAAAGTTCTTGTACTTTTTCCTATGTTTCTTTATAAGGCTTGAGGGCCTGAGACTTGTAGGGCTTGAGGGCCTGAGCTCTATAGGGTTTGCTGGCTTGAGTTGTAGGATTTATTTTATATCTGAGATTGTAGGGCTTGAGTGCCTGAGTGTAGGGCTTAAGGTCCTGAGATTATAAGGCTCGAGGGCCTGAGTATTTGATGGTGTTTGCCGAACCTAGCACACTGCTAGAAAGGCGCAGAGGGGGAGTTGACTACAAAAGACACCCTATCTTGAGGAACCAATATACATCTGTTGTTTCAGTGTGTGATTTTTCTGCAACTGCATGGTATTCTTTGATAGTTTAGTTTAAACTTTTGTGCATAAAATCAATGAACAGGCATATCACCTTGTGAGCCGGGTTGCCAGCCCTCAGTGTGGTGGTCGGGGCTGGGCCGTTACAAAAAAGTGCACTTTTTTGTAACGGCCCAGCCCCGACCACCACACTGAGGGCTGGCAACCCGGCTCACAAGGCCGGTCCATCTCCACCCAGTGGGCCGGCTAACCGACCGTTAGACGCCTGGCCCCATTGTCCAGGACGCCCGGGCTGCAGCCCGCTTAGCAACACCCCAACCAATCCCTGTAGCCTGTTTCTCAGCTACAGTATTACTTGAATGATCGGTACACTGCCGTGTCGTGCCGCAGTCTAGCCACCATCTATAGTGGTGTGTAGGATTTGCGCATCACTTGTGCCTTGTTCGCACGGTCTCAGGGGCTATCCGTCTGGCTTGTCTGTTCGTGCGGTCTGGCGATCTCAAGTGGTCAAGTCGCCGGCATCTTGTTTACTCTTGTGTTTTGTGCTTCTCTCCTCCGTGATTCTTATGAATCATGTCTCGCCATGTATACCTCAAATTGTAAAGAGATAGTTAATACCATAGCACTATTCGGTCTTCCCATTGTCATTGTTGAGCTACACTTGTGGAAGGTTTTGTGAAGTGTTCCGCATTTTACTTCACACTCACAGGGGCTTCTCCAGCTGTTGTGGAACCTCCGAGTCCCGGTCAGGCCACCACATCACGCTCTGTCCTCTAGGTGTACTGGGTCTGCTGCTCCTGGTGCTCCTATTATTATGCCACATCCGACCGTTAGTCAAAAAGACTAAGCGATTTTCCCTCCCCTCCCCCGGTGACTCCTAGGTACCGGGCGGGAGGAAGAAAAAAGGGGGAAAACAACTCAAAAGAATCAAAAATAGGTGGCAGTGCTCTCTCTCACATAGTATTAAATCAGTAACATATGGTATATCTATTAGGAGGTCTATTAGCAAGTATAATAAAACACTAACAATTCTACTGTTAAAGGAGCTGGAAGTAAAGGGCAATATTAAGAGCAATAACATAAGTAAAACAAGTGTGTCTAACTACCATCACAGAAAGGTAACCTTAACTTATAAGGAAAACCCATACAAACTCATAAGTTAAGGGGTCATTTTGCATAAACCCGTGGTATAATGGAGCCCATACTAGATTATACGATGGGGGTTTATGAAGTATGTAATGATGCGTATGATATGCAGTGCAATGTAATGTTATGCTATTATTTCACACACATACAACTCACACACACGACTCTGCACGTACAGACCTTTATTAGTTTCCACTTTTTGGAGGTAGCTAACCTCTCGGGCACCTCCCTGTTTTCCCAGAAGACCGCTATCAATATAATGACCCCTTTAGACTGGGCGGCTTGCCAGGTTTAGCCGCCTAACTCATCCTTGGTTGCCTGCATACAAACCACCCAGCCCTCGAACAATAAACTGAGCGGTCTACTAAGCCCAGACCGCCATCAAGAATCGAAGACTATTAGGGCTCGAGTCCAGAAGACAAGCCAGCGGTTTCAGATCACAGACCGCCCGGGTTCCCCTCTATCCAATTTGAGATTCACCCCAACTCAAGCTCAGCATAGATCGAGGTTCAAGCCGCCAGGTCGTGCGACTTCTCTTTTATCTCCTTTATGTATCCTGTCACCTCCTGCCCGATTCTCCTGTATCTGGGCAGACGGTTATTTTATCCCTGCCTGTTTGGGCAGACCCCCGAGCCTATAAATAGGTGGGCGACGTTCCCAAGACATGCACATTTGAATCCAGGAGCTCTCTTGTAAGAGCTGTGGTCTCGAGTTCAGTGTTTTGTGACTTGTTACCTGGCCGGCATCTCTCTCACTTTGCCCTGTAACCCGCTGTAACCTCTTTTCTTAAATCAAAGGAAAGCCTGTCACAAGAGTGGCATTTGCCGTGACGGGCAAAGTTTGGTCTCAACTGCTGCCAGCGGCCCAAGTAGTCTGAATTCTCTAAATCAATAGTAACCAGCAACTCACAGCCTCATCTTTCCCTCGCTTCCTTGGCGTTGATCGTGGAGGTGCAATTTCAGCATTAATAGAAACACGCGACCTTCAGATAGCAACTTGTTGGTGAATTTCTTAACGAAATGTCATACCGCTAGTTCGTCCAGAGAGATCGCTCCGACCGCAGCGATGACTCCTTAGGGGAGGCGCTGGAACAATCCAAGCAAGAAGCTGAGCGGGCTCAAAAGCTGACCGATTAGCGATTGGAAGAGATCAGTCAGGCCTTAGTCGTGCTTACCGAATGGTTAATCCCTCAGCAAGCCACGACTAGCCCAGCAGTCACACTAGTTCTTCCTCCTCCAAATTCATTACCCCAAGTCTCCAACCTTCAACCTCCCCAAGAAGGTTTTATAGCTCGGCAAACCTTCTACTAAGAGGCCTCTCAGAATATTCCAGCATGGGCTCTCGATTTCCAGGGTGCGACCTCTCACGCATCCCACCTCTCCTATCCAGCGGCTTGTCCTCCGGAGGCCGCAGCCCGCTTTCTGTATCCAGCAGTTTGTCCGCGAGTAGCCCCAACTGCAGCGACTTAATATCCAGTTCCTCCTCTTTATGAAGATATCGGGGAACCTTCTCCATTCGTGGATGAAGTTCAGAGAGAGCGGGCTCTGAGCATTTTTAGGGAACCATGTTTGCCGACATACAATGGGGAATCTGATCCAGCCACTCATCTTCAATCCTTCAAGTCGGTTGTTGCCCTAAAAACCCTCACTGATGCTACTAAATGTAAACTCCTCGTAACGTCCTTCGATGGACAAGCGAGGGAGTGGTTGTTTGGATTGCATCCTCAATCCATCAGTTGCTTCATAGAGCTGCGCAGAGAATTCTTGCTGAGATTCTCTACTTCAAAGAAAAGGAAAAGTGTCCCGGCGGCCCTATTCGAAATAAAGCAGCGCGAAGATGTGACGTGAGCTTGTTTTGTTGATCGCTTTCAAAAGGAGATCATAGAGATACAAAATATTGATCCAAAATTATACAGAGTTGCTCTGATCCATGGCCTGAGAGAAGTGTCACTCAAATTTGAAGCCAATATCAGAGTACCGAAGACTTATCAGGAGATGATCAGCTTAGCGAACATGTTCATCAGGGGTGAAAAGAGT
This sequence comes from Dactylorhiza incarnata, assembly GCA_033032865.1. Classification (NCBI taxonomy): domain Eukaryota; kingdom Viridiplantae; phylum Streptophyta; class Magnoliopsida; order Asparagales; family Orchidaceae; genus Dactylorhiza; species Dactylorhiza incarnata. The sequence goes on along the minus strand of JAWHQI010000366.1, from coordinate 2,108,169 downwards.
AACCTAGGCTATGTCACAAAGCTGCTCAACGATAAAGATCCGTCCAGTTCCTCTTGCACTTATCATCAGTAATACCATCATCCACCTCGGCCATATTTCAAACCCCGTGCTCGAAGGGGGAGAAATTTCATGCATAAATAACCTTCCTTCGCCCATCAAAGGTTTCAGGAGCAGAACCCGTCGTTGGCCACCGTACCCGCTCTGTCCATGGCACTTCCACAGATAATGCCAGTGTATCTACCACAATACACTGCGCCATCACCTCCAGTTTCTCCTTCCACTCAGTATGATGATTCTCAAGAATCCTTCACTCCCCTCAATATCACCATGAACGAAGTTGTTTAAATTTTACAAAAGAGGCCTGACTTCAAGAGACCGGCTCCCCTAAACTCGGATGTCAGAAACCGCAATCCAAACCTCTTCTATGAATACCATAAGGAAGGAGGGCATCTGACCGAAAATTGTCGAGCCCTCCGCTTGTTAATTGAAAGACTCTTGGGAGAGGGAAAGCTCCAAGGTCTGGTCCGAAAAGAGATATCTACCGAACCATCAACTTCAAAGGGGAAGGAGCCAGAAGAGGTCAGTTGTGAGTGCGCTGATGTGGAGGATGTCGGTTGTTATGGCGACATTCATCCTGCTACAGAATGCATCGAAGTAAATGACGAGGGTCCCCTCGGTAACATTTATTGCATTCATGGAGGGGTCGGGCCCGAGTCTTCTCAGAAGTCGAGCGTTGCGAGAGTTTTCCATCAGGAAGTAACAACCACTTCCACCTCCACTCCAGAGAGGGCGGTCATTACTTTCGGCCAATATGACCTCCCTTCGAATGCAAATCCATTTGACGACGTCGTGGTGATTAAAGCTATAATTGAACATTACACGGTGCGCAAAATCCGGATTGACATAGGAAGTTCTGTCAATCTTCTTTTCCGCCCAACTTTCAAAGCCCTAAAGACCGAAAAGCCAATGCTTTCCATTGAAGGGCCCCTCTACGGTTTTTCGGGAGAGAAAAAAAGAAGTAGAAGGGTATGTAAAGCTTCTGGTATCATTGGGAGGAATAACGAAGCTTATTAACTTTGTGGTGGTAGATGCCCCAAGCAGCTATTGTGCCATCTTCGGAAGGCCTATCTTGAATTCTTATCAAGCACTAGTGTCTACTTTCCACCTGGATCTCAAGTTTGCAGCAGAAGGGAAGCAATATCGTATTCGAAGTGATCCAAAGGTGGCCCGGGAGTGTTATGTCAGAACAGTCAACATGATTATAGATACTCCACATTACGAGTCTCCGACTATTGTCCTTGAAGTGGCCAAGCTTCCAGAAGTTGCTAAAGAGAATAAAGAGCGAGAAGGGGCTCACCTGGAACCTTCCCAGGTGACCCAAGAAGTCCCAATTATTGAAGGAGAAGAGAAGAAGCTTGTCATCAATGCGAAACTGCCCGAGGAAGAAAAGGTCTAACTGATCTCCTGCCTTTTGAAAAATTTGGATGTCTTCGCCTAGTCGGCGGAAGATATGACAGGAGTGGACGCGGATGTTGCTTGCCACCATCTCAACGTCTCCCCTAACTTCAAGTCAGTTCAGCAGAAGAAAAGGGAGGTGGCAACCAAGCTGACAGTGCCAATCAAAGAAGAAGTCACCAAACTTCTTAAGGCAAACTTTATTTCTAAAATTCAATACCCCACCTTGATGTCGAATGTTGTAATGGTGAAAAAATCAGGGGGGAAATGGCGGATGTGTGTGGATTTCACGAAACTCAATAAAACGTGTCCTAAAGATTGTTACCCTTTGCCTCAGATAGATGTTTTAGTTGATTCCGCGGTTGGGTATAATTTTATGAGCATTCTAGATGCATTCTCCGGGTACCATCAAATTAAAATGCATAAGCCTGACATCCCTCATACGTCTTTCATCATGAATGATGGTTGCTATTGCTTTCTTGTGATGCCCTTTGGCCTCAAGAATGCAAGTGCTACATACCAGAGAATGATGGACACGATTTTTAAACAACAAAAGGGGAGAAACCTCGAAGTATATGTTGACGCCCTCCTCTTAAAAAGCAAAACCTTTTCAATGCATCTGAAAGACCTCGTAGAGACATTCGCTACTCTACAGCGGTTCAAGCTAAAATTAAACCCGTTGAAATGTGTGTTTGGAGCAAATAAAGGGAAGTTTCTCGGACATCTTCTCACCCCCAGATGGCCTTGTACCAAATCCAGATAAGGTGAAGGCTATTCTTGATATGACCCCTCCTCGCAATCTGAAAGAGGTTCAACAATTGGTAGAAAGGTTAGCAGGTTTGAGCTGGTTCATCTCCAAGTCAGGAGATAAAAGCGCTCCATTCTTTAAAACACTCCGGGGAGGATCCAAGTTCGAGTGGAGTGAAGAGTGTAACAACGCTTTTGAGCAATTGAAGATACAACTAACGTAACCCCTCTACTCCAAAGTCCTCGCGAAGGGGATATATTATTCTTATATATATGGGGTTAGCCCAGATGCAGTAAATTCCGTCCTAATCCAGGAAGAGAAGGAAAAATAGTTTCTGATTTATTATGTCAGCCATATCCTTAAAGATGCGGAAACTAGATATTCAATCTTGGAAAAGCTAGCTCTAGCTTTGGTTATGTAATCCCGCAGACTTCATCCTTATTTTCAAGCCCATACTATTCAGGTGGTTTTAGATCATCCTCTGAGAAGTATCCTGGAGAAACCAAACCATTTGGGAAGATTAGCTAAATGGGTCATAGGGCTAAGCGAGTTTGAAATATCTTATATCCCCAGAACAGCAATCAAGGCACAAGTACTGGCAGATTTTCTGTAGATACGACATAGATTGATCCGAGCAAATAGAGACATCTCCTTTGGCCTAGATTATCTACACAGATAATCTAGGCCAAAGGAGATCACCTGCCCGAGGAAGAAAATCTAGGTTGTCCTTGAAGTGGCCAAGCTTCCAGAAGTTGCTAAAGAGAATAAAGAGCGAGAAGGGGCTCACCTGGAACCTGCCCAGGTGACCCAAGAAGTCCCCATTATTGAAGGAGAAGAGAAGAAGCTTGTCATCAATGCGAAACTGCCCGAGGAAGAAAAGGTCCAACTGATCTCCTGCCTTTTGAAGAATTTGGATGTCTTCGCCTAGTCGGCGGAAGATATGACAGGAGTGGACCCGGATGTTGCTTGCCACTATCTCAACGTCTCCCCTAACTTCAAGCCAATTCCGCAGAAGAAAAGGGAGGTAGCAACCAAGCTGACAGTGCCAATCAAAGAAGAAGTCACCAAACTTCTTAAGGCAAACTTTATTTCTAAAATCCAATACCCCACCTTGATGTCGAATGTTGTAATGGTGAAAAAATCAGGGGGGAAATGGAGGATGTGTGTGTATTTCACGAAACTCAATAAAACGTGTCCTAAAGATTGTTACCCTTTGCCTCAGATAGATGTTTTAGTTGATTCCGCGGTTGGGTATAATTTTATGAGCATTCTAGATGCATTCTCCGGGTACCATCAAATTAAAATGCATAAGCCTGACATCCCTCATACGTCTTTCATCATGAATGATGGTTGTTATTGCTATCCTGTGATGCCCTTTGGCCTCAAGAATGCAAGTGCTACATACCAGAGAATGATGGACACGGTTTTTATACAACAAAAGGGAAGAAACCTTGAAGTATATGTTGACGCCCTCCTCTTAAAAAGCAAAACCTTTTCAATGCATCTGAAAGACCTCGTAGAGACGTTCGCTACTCTACAGAGGTTCAAGCTAAAATTAAACCCGTTGAAATGTGTGTTTAGAGCAAATAAAGGGAAGTTTCTCGGACATCTTCTCACCCCCAGATGGCCTTGTACCAAATCCAGATAAGGTGAAGGCTATTCTTGATATGACCCCTCCTCGCAATCCGAAAGAGGTTCAGCAATTGGTAGAAAGGTTAGCAGGTTTGAGCTGGTTCATCTCCAAGTCAGGAGATAAAAGCGCTCCATTCTTTAAAACACTCCGGGGAGGATCCAAGTTCGAGTGGAGTGAAGAGTGTAACAACGCTTTTGAGCAATTGAAGATACAACTAACGTCAACCCCTCTACTCCAAAGTCCTCGCGAAGGGGAAATATTATTCTTATATCTATGGGGTTAGCTCAGATGCAGTAAGTTCCGTCCTAATCCAGGAAGAGAAGGAAAAATAGTTTCCGATTTATTATGTCAGCCATATCCTTAAAAATGCGGAAACTAGATATTCAATCTTGGAAAAGCTAGCTCTAGCTTTGGTTATGTCATCCCGCAGACTTCATCCTTATTTTCAAGCCCATACTATTCAGGTGGTTTCAGATCATCCTCTGAGAAGTATCCTGGGGAAACCAAACCATTTGGGAAGATTAGCTAAATGGGTCATAGGGCTAAGCGAGTTTGAAATATCTTATATCCCCAGAACAGCAATCAAGGCACAAGTACTGGCAGATTTTCTGTAGATACGACATAGATTGATCCGAGCAAATAGAGAGATCTCCTTTGGCCTAGATTATCTACGTAGATGGGGCCTCAAGCAGAAACTCCGCAAGAGCTGGAGTCGTCTTGATCAGCCCAAGTTGTATTAAATTAGAGCAGGCCTTCAAGTTCTTTTTTCGGTCACGATCAACCAAGCGGAGTATGAAGTACTCCTATCCGGTCTAAAACTTGCGAAAGAGCTGGGGATAGAGCACGTACATGTTAAAACAGACTCCCTTTTGATGGCTTCATAAGTACTGGGAAACTTCGAGACAAGGGAGCCAATGTTGAGGAAGTATCTATTATTGGCTAAAAACGAAATTGGGAGATTCAATACTTTCATCATCGAACATATCCCAAGGACACAAAACAAAGAGGCAGATGAATTGTCAAAATTTGGACTTCCGTCAGGTGGGGTATCCTCAGAACTCTTCCATCCGGCAACAGAAGAAGGAGAATTAATGCAGATTGATCCACATCCTTCTTGCAAGGATCCTTTTGAATTGTATTTATCTAAAGGATAGTTTCATCCATCCATAAAAGACAAGAGGAGATTCAGGAGAAAAGCGGTTTATTATTGCTTAGTGGCAGGAGTTCTGTACATAAAAACTCTCATTTCTCCTCTAGCAAGATGTGTCTCGGAGGAGGAAGTTCCTATAATACTCCAAGAAGTTCATTCAGGAGAATGTGAGAGTCATTCAAGGGCAAAAACTTTAGAGAAGAGAATCTTGAGACAAAGATATTTTTCTCCAACAATGAGGAAAGATGCAGAAGCATTCGCCAAGCGATGCGTTCAATGTCAAAAGTTTGCTCCACTTCAGCTCCAACCAGCCCAGACACTCAGATCAATAACAATGCCTTGGCCATTCACAGTTTGGGGGATGGATCTTATCAGATCCTTCCCAACCGCTAGTGGACAATGTCACTTTATAATCATTGTGATCGACTATTTCAGCAAGTGGATTGAAGCGAAGGCGTTGGCCAAAACCACTATGCAAATTGTCAAAAATTTCATTTGGGGAGAAATTATCTGTTGGCTTGGAATTCTGTTGGCTATTGTTACCGATAATGGTCCTCAATTTAATAATCCAGAGAAGATCAGTTTCTGCGATCAAATTGGGATTGAGCTGCGATTCTCCTCAGTACATCATCCCAGAAGTAATGGACAGGTGGATGCTGCGAATAAACAAATCATGTATCTATTGCAAAAGAAAGTTTTGAATCAAAAAGGGAACTGGGCAGAACAACTCCCATCTGTCCTTTGGACTCTCCGGACTACACCAACTTAGGCCACATGGGAAACACCATTCAAATTGTCTCATTGTTCGGAAGCACTCATTCCAATAGAATTTGAAGTAACCAGTCCCAGAGTTAAGTATGCAAAACAAGGGGACGAAGCTTGGATGGAGACCAATGATGAAGGAATAAAATATAGTTTGGATTTCATCGAAGAACTTCAGGATGAAGCAACTATCAGGCATGAGGAAGTGAAGAGGAGAATGACTAGATACTTTGATAAGAATGTCAGAATCAAACAATTCGCAGTCAGAGATATTGTATTAAAAAGGTGGATGCTGCAGCCAGAACGGGTATTGTTGGAAAATTAAATCCCAACTGGGCAGGACCTTTTATCGTCAAGGAAGTACTAAAGAGTGGGGATTACCGTCTTCAGACAAGCGATGGAGAAGACATTTCACATACCTGGAGCGACGACGATTTGAAACGGTTCTATCCCTGAGTTGTTGCCTCTTTTTCATTATTTGCATTTTGAATATTGAATAAAAGGCCCCATACTGACACTTTTCCTTGTCTGGTGACTTTACACTTTTTCTATCCCTCACTGAACATTGGAGACATCGCCAAGTTTTTCTTGTACCCCCACAGATTGTAGTCATTAGTGTAATACCATGAGGATCATGTGTAGCAGTGAGTTTTCGCACATGTGTAGTGGAAGCTTGCCAATTCCTGTGTGGTGGTCTTCAGAATTTTGGATCCCGGTCAGTATCTAACACACCTCTGCATCAAGGGAGGTCTGGGTGACTGTTAGCTCTACTGTGCCTCGAAAGGGATATAGTTACAGCTTTGATGATCTTTTTGAGGAAAGCAATGTCGGTATAGCCTCTGCGGCATAACCACACCTACCCAGCTGATCATCTTAGTCTATGACCATCGAATTGATGGCACGTCCCCTCCGACACTCCTTGATGATGATTACCCGGCTGCCGAGGCGCTGCTCCACAAATATCTGAGGTGCCATGATGATGCTGATGGAAGACCGCGTTATAATCTCCGCCCGCGGCGTGCCAAAACCACCATGAAAAATTAGACTTTTATTCATGCACTTTTATTTTATATTAATAAATATAAAATAATTTCATGCTAGATGATAATTTTATATTTATTAAAATGGTTGTAATTTTTAATTTGAACTCTTAATTTCATTTTGGTGTGTATTTAACCATACAGATGGATGAGGTTTCATCTCCATCATGGATGGTTATGATTTTGTGTAAACTCCTATTTAAAGGGGTCTTTATAAAGGAATGAAGACATTGAAGATTAAAAACCCTAAAAATCTCCCCTAGAGAATTTCGGCCAAGTTTGGGCTTCCTCCTTGCCGCCGCCCCCCCCTCTTGGTGTGACTCCAAGGCCGCCTCCCTCCATCCTCTTCGGTGCGACTCCGACGAGACTTCCGCGGTGCGACTCCAAGGAAGAAAGGGTGCTTCTCCATTCGGTGCGACGCCGGTGGAATCGTGGAGAGAGAGATTCTCCCACATCTATCTTGTGTGTTCATCTTCTTGGTTGGGTAACCTCTCTCCTTGCTAGTGATTCTTTCTACGCTTTAGTTTGTGGAGGTTTTGTCGAATTGTTTTATCCGGGATCTTAATATTTTCGCTTGCAAAATCTGAAACTTAAGTGTTGTCATTGACTCTCTTGTTGTTCGGATTGGGAAGATCCGGTGCGGGAGCGAAACTCGGCCTAGCCTTGGTTTGCTCTCCAAGATTGGCGCACTTAGCATTAACAAGGGAGTTAATCTCAACTAAAGCTTTATCGCCGCTTGAATGTTCACCACCGCTCCAAAATATTGCCGCTGCGTTTTGAAATGAATCGATTGATGGAACAGATGCTTGTGTAGGTGTGGTGAGTTGTGTGCTTGTTGGAGAGGTAGGTCTTAAGGACGTTGTATCGAGTCCGGCTTACGGTGAGTTGTGTGCTTGTTGGAGAGGTAGGTCCTAAGGACGTTGTATCGAGTCCCGCATCTTTTTTCTCCATCGGATTTGGGAGCCAACCGACCCCTTTTTGTTCGCTTTTGGTCGGAGCCCTCCTATGTTATTTTTATTTCTGTGATGAATGTTTTTTTTCTCGCTAGCGTAACGTCCACGTCGTCACTGTACCCCTACATTAATGCACTTTTTTGATGCAGCACGCCCAGGGCCGACCCACCTTGGCTCGGCCAGAAGGAACACGTTCCAGTCGCACTGCCGGGCTGTAGCCCAAGCACCCCAACCCGTCTCCGGCCCCACCACAGAGCAGATAGGTTGTTGAGGCCAGGGCTCAGTTGGTGATGAGAGTCTGCCTGAAGACTCTTTATCAAGGAGGTCAGGGGATCGAGCCCTGGCCTCAACAACCCATCGGCTCTGTGGTGGGGCCGGAGACGGGTTGGGGTCGGCCCTGGGCGTGCTGCATCACGAATACTCCTAGGTAATCTCAAGCGGTGCCAACAAGAGACCCACAACTGAGTTGATCTCTCTGAGGAAAGCAATGTTCGCTGTATAAGCCCACCTGCCCAATTGATCAACTCGGCTTGTAACCCTAGGCAAGAGAGTAGTTGAGTCGTTGAAATTCTTACAGCTTTGATGACCACTTGAGGAAAGTAATGCTTGCTACCAAAGCGCACCTGCCCACTTGGTCATCTGAGTCTGTAATTCCTTTACTTCTTTATAGGAAATTCTTTTCCTCTTATGGCTTTTTATGACCATTTGAGGGAAGTAGTATTTATCAGGTACACGTATTTGCTCACCTAGTTATTTAAAGACTCTTGGCTTTAAGACCGGGCGGCCTAGCCTCATAAGCTGATCGGCTTGAATGGTAATACCTCATGTTAAGAAAAGTGGCAGCATAATATGCTAGCCAGGCAGATAAAATATATCTGGATTTAAAGCTAAAAATAGGTTATTATGGGAAGCCGCAAACCAATATTTTCGACTTGAAACAATCAAGTCAAGGTTTTTTCTCTAATAGGCAGTTATTTTTTCCGATTAAAAATTGTTGTTGATGAGAATACTATTTGATCGGCTTATGACAATGCTATTCGATCAGCTTGTGATTAATCTGATCATAATAATTGCGAGCTGGTGTTATTCGCTCGGTTTGAATCAATTTGTTTATAAGCTGATACTATGAATTAATGCGGCGAGTTGACATTATTCCATCGGTTTGAAGTTATTTTCTTATAAAAGTTATGAGCCAATACAATTCGCTGGTATTATTAAAACTATTCGCTCAATCTATATTGATTTATCAATGAGAGTCATGAACCAGCATAATTCATTGATGTTATGAGTATTACTCGCTCGGTTTGAATTAATTCGCTTACGAGAAATTGGTCATGGTTTGTTCTCACAGTACTGAAATCTGTTCTAAAAATCAGATTATTAGTCGCCCGGATTACAATCTGACCGAGCGACTTGATGCACATAGTCTGGACTTATGGAAATAAAGACTCATTACATCAAGACAATTATTCTCGTCAAACTCCTGAATATTTGGAATTTGCACTGATAGTCGCCCGGGTTACCAAATAACCGCGCTGCTTGATATTTGTTATACTGGGCTTTCGAAAATATTATCATGTTTTATGACGTCAAGGCTGTTGGGAACAGTGCCCAGCAGTGTTCCTGATTTAAAGAAGTGCTCAGCTCAATGATAAGTGCAAGTTGTATTTAATGTCCCATCTAGTTCATGCTTGCAGAGATCGACAATATGTCAAGTACTTTAGTTATTTCACTAAGTACATATCGTCGAGAAGAATAGGAGATATCGTCGACAAAGTATGCTTGTCGTCATGATGATGAGCAAAGCAAACGCTGAGACTTGGCGAGTTCGTCGAACAAAGAATGTTGTTCATCGAACGCAGAATGCTGTTCGTCAAACGAAGAATGAAGTTCGTAGAACGCAAAGACGGGACAGAAGAATGAAGTTCGTCGAACGCAGAATGCTGTTCGTCGAACGCAGAATGAAGTTTGTCGAATGCAGAGAAGACATGAAGATATCAAAGGAAGGAATGTCGTCGAGAAGATGCAGTATCGTCGACATCAACAAAGTAGCCTTGTCGTCGAGAAGAACAGACATCGTCGAAAATAAAGCATGACGTCGAGAAGACTGAAGAAAGACAGCTGAAGACAAGTAGTTGCTAAAGTATAGTCTGTCGACATGATATCGCTCATGTCGTCGAAAGAACAAAGTGATTACGACGACAGTCTGCAAGAAAGAAGATTACGACGACACGGTCAGAGATTGCATATAGTCGTATATGCAGAAACACTGGGATATCTCGTATTGTCGGGATACCAACATCAGAGGCAGAAGCTAGAAGACTTGAAGATCCACCAAGGTCTAAGGCATCGACAAAGTCCCGTCGTCGAGATATTATCCATGTCGTCGTAACAGTTGAAATATCGTCGAGACATATTCAAATGTTGCGGACGCGCTGTCAGCATTTAATATCGCCGCCTGATTGTCTAATCAGTGCATGCTCTTAAGGAATGAGCGTCTGACAGTAAAGGACATTATATGTAACCGTTAAGCGGCTCATCCGTCCTATAAAAGGGAACAGTGATGCCCTAGAAAAAGAAATCTTCGAAAGGGAGACAAGAACGAAAAAGAATCTCGTCGTTGCTTCTCAATACAATAGTACATTCTACGGAGAAGAAGAAGAACAAGTAGAGAACAAGAATCAAGCGTTCTCAGAAGATTCAGTCATCTCCATCGACTGATAAGAAGCTGTTACTTATCAGGCTAAGAGAAGAGATTGAAGAAGAACTGTGCTTTCAAGATCTGAATCAGAAACATCTACTTCAACCTTAAGAAGCCGATCTCCATCAGGCTAAGTTACCGATCTTCATCAGGCAGAAGAAACAGTGTTCGTTACTGTAAACCTTTTATTGTTGTAAGGATTGAGGGCCTAAGTCTCTAGCTTGAGGGCTGGAGAGATGTGAGGCTTGAGGGCCAGGGCAGTTGACTTGCGGGTCCGATTTTGTCTAGCTTGAGGGCTGGAGAGCTGTGAGGCTTGAGGGCTAGGGAAGTGTACTTGCGGGTCCGAGTTTGTCTAGCTTGAGGGTTGGAGAGTTGTGAGGCTTGAGGGCCAGGGCAGTGGACTTGTGGGTCCGAATTTGTCGATCTTGAGGGTTTGGGTGCAGTAAGGGATTGCGGGCTTAGGATGTAGGCACAAGACTTACGGGTCTGTGTTGTGTAGGGCTTGAGGGACTGAGTGTCGAGATTGCGGGCTCGGGTGTAGTAGGGGCTTGCGGGCTTAGGCTGTAGGACTTGTGGGTCCGTGTTGTAAGGCTTGCGGGCCTGAAGATTTGGCGGAGTTTGCCGAGCCTAGCACAATGCTAGGTAGGTGCAGAGGGAAAGAGGACTACTCAAGACACCCGGTCTTGAAGAACCTCTATAGATCACTGTGTGCTTTTCTGTGTTGTGCTTTATAATTTATAGATCTATTAATCAAAAATCAAGAACATCTAAAGGGGATAAAATAATTTGCAAAACCTATTCACCCCCCCTAGGTGATAAGTTGACACCCAATAAACAACAAGTGGTATCAAAGCGAGGTTGTTCAAAGAAAATCTTAACAGCTTAAACAGATCTGCCCGTGGGTGTCCATTCGTCACATCTATGGAATTAAGGATAGTTGTTTGCTCCAGGGAGAACCCTAGTGTGCCTCGTGCAAAGGAGAGACCTCTTGGAAGGGATGAGGAGAGTAGAAGAATTCCATATTATGTTAACAAGAACCTAGGACCCAAGTCACCTTGGGTTCCTAAGGATTATTAAATCTTTCTTGCAGGGTAGTCCATTTAGCCAATCAAAAGCAAACAAGGCTAATGGACAATAAGTGCTCCAGGCTCAACTCTGGACTAAGAAACACTCACCACATTCCAAGGTGCACTGATCAAGGGGGAGCTAAGAGTAAAGATAAGTGGACATCCCATCAAGGGGGAGCTACTAGCTCAAGAAGACTTAAAAGATAAGGTGAAGGTAACTATGTTGATGCTCAATACATAACCTCATATTTATCATTTTATAAAAGTAGTTTTCACTTAAGTAAGTAAAAGTTATCATTCAAGGAGCACATATGTATGGCACTGCTAAAAGCATTGCACTGGTCATACAAAAGAGTGAACCAAAACCATATCGTCGAAATGATGATTGGTTTCATCGAAATTACTCCTCGACATCGAATCTGCATCACGACGATATCCAATCATCAGCAGACTCTTAAATAAACTTGTGCTTAACCAATCATTACAGCTAAACTTGAGTTAATCAGACATTTAACAAATGACACTTCAACTTCCAACTCGGACACGATAACTAAGGTCAAATGTCTTAAGGTTAAAACACTCTCTACATTAGCCCTAAAAATCCGTCGTGTTCTCCACGCCTTCTAAGAGTGGACGAGTCGACAATGCAGGAATCCTCCTAGATCAAGCAAAAGATGGCGCCAAAGAAGGAAGATTTTCTGTACGAAGGAAGTGAAGTGGTGAGAAATGGGTTCTTAGAAGGATCAGAAGAAATCCAGAGCACCATTAAGCTGCTCGAGGCCATCGGCCTGGAGTTCGCCCTCTCTGAGCCGACAGTAATATTAAAAAGAGAAGTGCTGGAGTTCTACTCGAGTGCCAAGAGTGGCTCAAAAGGAACATCTGTGAAGAGCGTAATCAACGGGATAAAGGTCAAGGTGAACCCCCAGAGATTGAACAGGGCTCTTCAGTTGCCGTCCTTTGCCAAGGGGGAGGAAGATGAAAAGATCACCCAGGAAGACCTTGACAAGGCTCTGGCATGGTGCGGGCATTCGAGCAAGACCTATGGGTCTCTGGAAAGGAAGAGATTCAATCAACAAGGAAAGCTGATGGCAGATATTGTGGGAAAAGCACTCCTCTGCAAGGTAGGGTCGCATGACAGGATATCCAGGCCCATGTTTGAGACAATGGAAGGGATAGTCCTAAGGAAGAAGACCAACTAGGGTCAGATTATTTTCAAGAGAATTCAATACAGCCTTCAAGTTCCAAATCTAGGAAGAATACTATCACTGTATCTACTGCTATCCTACCCTGAAAGCTTTAACAAAAAGTATGGAGTAAAAAATCATCATATGAGAAGGATGGACATCAAGATCCTTGACATGTGGGAGAAAGCTCATCTGAAGGAAGTAAGTTAGGAAACAGCTCACCTCCATCTGACTCTGAGGTACCTGTGGAGACAAGGAATGTCGCCCTCCAGACCTCTGCTTTAAGTAAGGGATCCAGGATAACAGCAGGAACAGATCAAGGAAGTGCTGAAACTGAGGGGGAGAAGAACAGTGAGCTCCCTGCTCAAGTGGAAGAAGTGATCAATAAGATCATAGGGGCTGAGGATGCTGGTCATTCTGAACCAGCAATGCAAGAGGAGAACCAAGAGAACCCTGCTGATGAGACTAACAAAGATCAGTAAAGTCCTGAAAAGGAAAATGAGCCAAACCATTCACCCATAAGAAAATCTCTATCCCCAATAATTGAAGGGAATGAAGAAGAGGAACAAGATAGTTCATCTCCAGAGAATAGACCTGTAGAGCTCTCACTGTTGTCTCAGATAAAGATGCTCCTGGAAGAGAAAAGATTAAAAATTGAAAGTTATGCTACCTCTGCGGTCAATGAACTGAAAAGGGAACTATCTGCTGAAATAAAGAGTTTGAGAAATGATGTGAAGAATCTACAAGAGTATACTGCCAAAGAGACAACCCTTACTCACAAGGGTCTATCTAATTTAGGGGTCAATCAGACTCTGTTTGTCACCAACATAGAAAAGGCCTACATTGCATCCACCAAGAAGATGGCTGAACACAAAACTGATCTCCAAGAAAGTCTAGATCACCACAATAAAGATCTAGACAGTCATCTGCTTGAGACCAAGAATCACTTGAAAGAAGGAATCCACATGCTCAAAAACAAGATATTGGCCTCCGATGAGAATCTCCAAAGGGGGATATCTGAAGAAGTCATAAAGGGGGAGAGATCAATGATAAAGGCCAGTGGTGATCATGCCATCTGGACCACAAACACCATCAGGGAAGCAATGAATCTTCCTCCTCTACACTATGACGAGCCTGCTAAAGAGCAACATATAAATATTCCTGATACTGATAAGGGTAAAAAAAGGAAGCACTGGAGGATGAAGAAATAAAAATGAGAAAGAGAAAGTACAGGGAGGAAATTGAAAAAAAGGATTACTATGAAAGATGGAGTCCCATATCCAGGACCATCATTCTAAAAGCATGGGAGCAAGTGAAAGCTAATAAAGGTGAAAGATACAATGTATACAGTCCTCAAGAATTGGCTAAGCATGAAGATCAAGAAGAAGTAAGGATAGAATACAGAAGGAATAAGCAAGCAGGAAGAATTCCAGCTGACACTCCTGAACCTCTAAAGTGTCATCCTAAATCGTTTGAGTACTTCATCAGAAAAGCTAAAGAGGAACAGGAAGTCAGTGCCAAGAAAGCAAAGGGTGAAGCTGATATGAGGGCACCAGAGATATAGATGGCTAAATCTATAGGGGGATAAATGTAGAAATGTCAAAACTTTTGAAAACATTTGGCACTATTTATAAATGAAGTAACATTTGTCAAATTCCGTGTTCACTCAATTATAGTTGCAATGCCATCATTATATGCTTGTTTGCTTAAAATATTAAACCTTTTATTTGAGTGGCATTTATCATTAAGTGGGTTATGACTTCTTCAAATAGGGGGAGATTGTTGGGAACAGGGTCCAGCAGTATTCCAGATTTGAAGAAGTGCTCAGCTCAATGATATGTGCAAGTTGTATTTAATGTCCCATCTAGTTCATGCTTGCAGAGATCAACAATATGTCAAGTAATTTAGTTATTTCACTAAGTAAAATATCGTAGAGAAGAATAGGAGATGTCGTCGACAAATTATGCTTATCATCATGATGATGAACAAAGCAAACGCTGAGACTTGGCGAGTTCGTCGAACGAAGAATGTTGTTCGTCGAACGCAGAATGCTGTTCGTCGAACGAAGAATGAAATTCGTCGAACGCAGAGATGAGACAGAAGAATGAAGTTCGTCGAACTCAGAATGCTGTTCGTCGAATGCAGAATGAAGTTCGTCGAACGCAGAGAAGACATGAAGATATCAAAGGAAGGAATGTCATCGATAAGATGTAGTATCATCGACATCAACAAAGTAGCCTTATCGTTGAGAAGAACAGACATCGTCGTAAAGAAAGCATGACGTCGAGAAGACTGAAGAAAGACAGCTGAAGACAAGTAGTTGCTAAAGCATAGTCTGTCGACATGATATCGCTCATGTCGTCGAAAGAACAAAGTGATTACGACGATAGTCTGCAAGAAAGAAGATTACGACGACACAGTCAGAGATTGCATATCATCGTATATGCAGAAACACTGGGATATCTCGTATCGTCGGGATACCAGCATCAGAGGCAGAAGCTAGAAGACTTGAAGATCCACCAAGGTCTAAGGCATCGACAAAGTCCAGTCGTCGAGATATTATCCATGTCGTCATAATAGTGGAAATATCATCGAGATAGATTCAAATGTTGCGGACGCGCTGTTAGCATTCAATGTCTCCGCCTGATTGTCCAATCAGCGCGTGCTCTTAAGGAATGGGCGTCTGACAGTAAAGGACATTATACATGACCGTTAAGCGGCTCATCCGTCCTATAAAAGGGAACAGTGATGCCCTAGAAAAAGCAATCTTCGAAAGGGAGACAAGAACGAAAAAGAATCCCACCGTTGTTTCTCAATACAACAGTACATTCTGCGGAGAAGAAGAAGAACAAGTAGAGAACAAGAATCAAGCGTTCTCAGAAGATTCAGTCATCTCCATCGACTGATAAAAGTCGTTCCTCATCAGGCTAAGAGAAGAGATTGAAGAAGAACTGTGCTTTCATGATCTGAATCAAAAACATCTTCTTCAACCTCAAGAAGACGATCTCCATCAGGCTAAGTTGTCGATCTTCATCAGGCAGAAGAAACAGTGTTCGTTACTGTAAACCTTTTATTATTGTAAGGCTTGAGGGCCTAAGTGTCTAGCTTGAGGGCTGGAGAGCTGTGAGGCTTGAGGGCTAGGGCAGTGGACTTGCGGGTCCGATTTTGTCTAGCTTAAGGGATGGAGAGCTGTGAGGCATGAGGGCTATGGCAGTGGACTTGCGGGTCCGAGTTTGTCTAGCTTGAGGGCTGGAGAGCTGTGAGGCTTGAGGGCCAGGGTAGTGGACTTGCGGGTACGAATTTGTCGAGCTTGAGGGCTTGGGTGCAGTAAGGGCTTGCGAGCCTAGGCTGTAGGCACAAGACTTGCGGGTCTGTGTTGTGTAGGTCTTGAGGGCCTGAGTATCGAGCTTGAGGGCTCGGGTGCAGTAGGGGCTTGCGGGCTTAGGCTGTAGGACTTGCGGGTCCATGTTTTAAGGCTCGCGGGCCTGAAGATTTGGCGGAGTTTGCCGAGCCTAGCACACTGCTAGGTAGGCGCAGAGGGAAAGAGGACTACTCAAGACACCCGGTCGTGAGGAACCTCTATAGATCACTGTGTGCTTTTCTGTGTTGTGCTTTATAATTTATAGATCTATTAATCAGAAATCAAGAACATCTAAAGGGGATAAAATAATTTACAAAACCTATTCACCCCCCCCCCCCCCCCCCCCCCTCTAGGTGATAAGTCGACACCCAATAAACAACAAATGCGATCACTCATCTTAAACTCATGAATATTCAGAATGTGGACTATTAGTCGTCTGGGATGCATTCTAACCGCACGACTTGTTGTTTACAATCAGAACTTGTGAAGATATTATCTCTGGCGGTTTCAGGCCGTGATTCATCTTCACTGAATCAGGATCTATCTGAAAACTAAAGCGATAAAACCGTCCAAGCAATATTCTATGGTATTCAGACAAGTATCCACTCTTAATTCTTGTATACTCAGAATATAAATTGCTAGTCGCCCGGATTGGATGTTAATCGCGCGACTTAATATTGTCTCTGGCGAACTCAAGAAAGAACTTGTAGTTTAAAACGAATAACACAGATAAAAGACAACATATATCAACAAGTAAGTAAAAATTGCAAGGACACACATCAGAACAGGTAATAATATTTTCCTTTAAAATGTCAAAAATATATTTATATCTGTTCAAACTGACCGACTAACATATTTAAGCCGTCAGATGTAAAGTCTAAATACAGAAGTTAAAACTAGTCATCCGATCTAAGTATTTTAGCCACAGGAGAACTCGAATCTCCTCCACCTTCAATATCAACTTCTGGCGAATAAGATCCGCTATCTGATGAAGAACTCGTGATCCACTGCTGGAGCTGCTTGAGCCTTCTGTTCCCCCGACGCTTAGACGGCTCGGCTTCATCCTCAACATCGCTGGATTCTGAAGCCATGTCATCTTTATTCTTGCCTTCAACCCCAACGGCCTCCTAATCACCTTCTTCGGCTTCATCATCATCATATTCTTCCTATGAATCGCTTTCATCAACCTTATTCTTGCCCTTGGCCTTGCGGGTAATATCATCCAACTTCTTCGTCAGGGATGGATAGACATCCGAGAAGTTGAAGTCTTTGAAGCCCGAGGCCAAACCATCAAGCTCCCTCAGGTGGTTTAAGGCTCCATCGATCCCCTTAGCGACGTGGGGAAAGAACTCATCCTGGAAGACCGGGTTGTCAATATCATATTGTTTCTGTCAAAGAGATAAAGGTTAGACCGCATGGTTTTAATATCTCAAAAATTCATGATAACTTACCAATTCGGCTTCCTTTAACATCGCGTTTTCCCGCTCTAGTTCATCGTATTTTTTCTCTAAATGGCTATGAGTTGATATTAACCGCCTGTACGATATCCCCATGAAGTGATTGGTGACAAAGCTCCTTTCACTGACCTGCGCGGCTAGCTTGGAGAGCTCTTCCTCGGGAATTTCTTTAAGTTTCTTCAAGTTCTGCCGACCATAGAGAGTGGTACCGGCGGCCACTGCGTGGCGGGTTGTCTTATCACTTACCTAGTATGGAAGCGAGGTGGAAACTTGGATGCATTCACCCTTGGGGTGCCATCGCAAGGTCGGGCAGCCTTGCAGGTCTTTCGGGTTGCCACAGAAATTTAGAGGGGAGAACTCATCAAAAGAATCTAAATCATCTTCCTCTTCAGATATTTGGGGTATGTTCCTCTTCTGCCTTTTCTCCCTCTATGTCAGAATCAAACCTCCTGGACTCCGTGGTTTGTTCTTCTGGTCTACTGCGGAAACTTAAAAGAAAGAACAAAGTTATTACACAAACTGCCCGAACAACGATGACAAATTATTATATAAACCACGCGGCCAGGAAAGTAAAATATTCTCAAAAGCTTTACTGCCCTCGGGGTTGGGCGTTTCTAACTCTGCGAGCAGGGGAATGTAGTAATTCGAATCAAGGCACTCGTCCTTAATGAATATGTAGATCTCCTGCTCTACACCTTCAACATTGCGCTGCTGAAAGATCTCCTCTTCCCGAACCCGCGGTTTGACTTGCAGTAGTCCGAGTTGGCCTTCAAAGATTAAATATCTTTTCAACCAGTTTAGGATCTTGTTCGCCAGGTTCACCACCTTGAGACCCCTGCACCCGAAGTACAGGTGCCCTCTGAATATCTTCGTCCCGACGTCTGGAATAGACCGCACGGAGAAGAACTTCCCGAACAGGCTGATAGAGAAGCAAACTCCCTCAGACCGCAGGTAAGAAATGAAGTTGTAGATCGCCGCTATGGAGTTCGGGGGGAGTTGCCCGGGAACGACTCCGTAGTGGTCGAAAATCGCAATAACTTCAAGAAGCAGCGGAACTTGAAGCCTTTGTCGAAGTAATCAATAGGAATTGCGACTTGGGAAGAAGTAGAGAGTTGATTCACTCATCGCGCAAAGGAAATCTCCCAAGCAGGTGGCTTTCCGCCATATGTTTCTCAAAAACATCATCCAACTCCGCTTGAGTAAGATGACACTCTTTGTGGTCCGCTGAATGGAATGCTAAAGCCGCGTCAGTTCGGACGGATGCAACTTTCTCAGACCACATGGATTTGCACTTAGCCCGCATCATGAATGTTGTTGAAGAAGTCTCCGGAACGTCTGCTACTTATAGAGTCCATGACCTGCAAATAACCAAAAACAATCGCGGCTAACCAGCTTAACCGCGTGGCCAGAAA
This sequence comes from Dactylorhiza incarnata, assembly GCA_033032865.1. Classification (NCBI taxonomy): domain Eukaryota; kingdom Viridiplantae; phylum Streptophyta; class Magnoliopsida; order Asparagales; family Orchidaceae; genus Dactylorhiza; species Dactylorhiza incarnata. The sequence continues at coordinate 2,089,246 of JAWHQI010000366.1, read as the reverse complement.
CCTGTATATTCAAAGCATTCTACAGCAAAAACCGCAAGCATATAACACAAGTCGCATGACTTGCAGAATAATTAAAAAATACCACAAATATTCTAAGTACTCAAAAGCAGAAATCACAAGTTTGTAGCACAAGCCGCACGAACTATAAAACGATCCAGATATATCGTAAATATTCAAAGTCATCACTAAGCAAGCATGCAATGTTTGGTGGTTGTCCTGAAGACCGAATAAATAATATTATGAACACATTGTTCTCAAATATAAATCACTCATGGTTGGCGATCAGAAGAAGGATCCTCATGGTGAAGGTGCGGGACCTGGTCACCAGTTTGAAGGAGTGCATACATCTGACTCATATTGTGATGGAGGTGGTTGATGGTACTGTGAAGCCGCGCGGCATCTCTCTCTACCTGTACAGCAGGAATCATGCGAGCAGGCAATGCCGCGACGGTCTCTCCAGTAGTAACGATCGGATCGACCGCACTAATCGCTGGAGGATTCGATGTCTCCCCAGCAGCCTCGCGGCTCGATGTGCGCGGTCTCTCATCATTCACATTCGCAGGTCGCCGACTCCCGCTGACTTCCCTAGTCAGATGAAGATATTTTCCTCGATAATATTTACAATTATCCTCGAGCTTCATATTCGCCTTCTTCTCTTTGTCAAGCCGCGCAACCAAAGTGGTGTTCTTCTCCTGCCACATCTTCTCCTTCTCCACTCGCTCTTTTCTTTCAGCCTCTAGTGCAGACCCCATGTCTTGCTCCTCCACCCGCGCGGTCTCTACCTGATCTTCAAGATCTCTTACTTTTTCCTGCAAAGTAGTAAGAAGACCCTTGAAATCGGCCATCTCCTCTTCTCTAGTATTTAGGTTCAACGAGCAACTTGGTGCTGGTGGAAGCAGTGGAGGAAGGTTGGCAATTAGGTCACCTGGCTTCATGGCCAACTTCGGGTCATCTGCAATAAAAAGAAATGCGGTTAGAACAGTTGGAAGCAAATAACCTAATACAGAGAATAATACAGAATTAAGACCGCTCATTTCAATGCTTTCCCATTTGCTGGCCTCTACTACAAGATTAATGCCTGGATATACAGGTCGCCTCGATTGATCGGGGTCTATTTTTCGACGTTGTTCTCTCCAAAGTCTCTCATTCTGCTTTCGTTTAACAATGGAGGTTTAAGCCACGGATGGAAAGAAATTTGATGGCGGATTCATAATCAAGTCGGCTTGTCTTTTCAGAGGTCGCATCTTAAAGAAGCGAACAGGATGCAAAACCACACCTCATTTACCTTTGGCTAGAGGATTGGGCAGTTTGGGCTCAATTAATGAATGCCTTAACTCCTCGGCTTTCTCCTGCATTTTCCGCAGCCCGGTCTCTTTGGAGGACTCCGGGATTGGATCGGCTCCATCAGATCTGGCCGCACTATCAGGCTCAGTTTCCTTCAAGGCCGCAGGAGTATCCAGAAGATGATCTTGTTTCTAGAGATTGTCCATATCTTTGATGATTTCACTGAGAGTGACACTCATGGCAGAGTTTGACGGAGGTTCATTCGGCTTGTCAGGAGTAGTAGTGAGGCCTTCAACAACCTCTTTCTTGCCCGGCTTGTTCTGAAGACTAGTCGCACCTGATCTTTCAGAAATTGCTTTGTTCTGGGATTTCAACTTTCTCACCTTCTTCATCACCCTCTCTGTTGGGGATGGAACGTTCACCTAGAGGGGGGGGGGGGGGGGTTAGGTGATCTTGGTACCTTTTTAGATTATTAGTGAGTTATCAGAATTCAAGCAGTGCACAAAGTTATCACACAAATAAAATACACCAGACGACATAAGATCTATAGAGGTTCCTCACGACAGGGAGTCGTGAGTAGTCCTCTTTCCCTCTGCGCCTACCCAGCAGTGCGCTAGGCTCGGTAAACGCCGCCAAAAGCTTCAGGCCCTCAAGCCTTACAACGCGGACCCGCAAGTCCCAACAGCCTAGGCCCTCAAGCCCCTACTGCCCCCGAGCCCGCAAGCTTTCCACTCAGGCCCTCAAGCCCTACAACAAGGACCCGCAAGTCCCAACAGCCTAGACCCGCAAGTCCCTACTGCTTCCGAGCCCGCAAGCTCGACAAGACGCACCCGCAAGTGCACTGCCCTGGCCCTCAAGCCTCACAGCTCTCCAACCCTCAAGCTAAACATGTTGGCCCGCAAGCCTTACAAGAAAATACAATAATGAAATGTTTCTTCTGTCGGATGAAGATCGGCACCTTTAGCCTGTTGAAGATAGGCTCCTTAAGATTGAAGAAAATTGTTCTGATCAGATCTTGAGCGCACGGTTCTTCTTCAAATCTTTTCTTTAACCAAATGAGGATTGGCTTCTTAGCAGTCGATGAAGATGACTGCTCCTTCTTTTCTCTTTCTTTCTTGCGGCGCTAGTGTTTTTCAATTCGCTATGTGCGCAGGTTCTTCCTTTTTTTTGTTAACTTCTTAGGGAAACCTCATGTATCCCTTTTATAAGACTGCGGGGTCTCCCAACGGTCTTCTAAAAGGTTTATTTATGTGTCAGACCTCCATTCCTTTTTAGCACGCGCTGATATCTTTTGGAATATGCGTCAATGCCTCGATTCATTAAGTGCACGCGCTGATTGGACAATCAGGCGGCGGCATTAACTGCTGACAGTACGTCCGCACGATTTGAATCTGTCTCGACTATATTTCCATTGTTATGACGACATGGATAATATCTCGATGATTGGCCTTTGTCGATCCCATGAACTCTGGTAGACCTTCATGTCTTCTTTCTTCTGCCTCTGATGCTGGTATTACGACGATACAAGATATCCTGGCGATACGACGATCTTCTTTCTCTGACTTTGTCGTCGCAATCTTCTTTCTTGCATTATGTCGTCGTAATCATATGTTCTCTTGACAACCTGAGTTCCACACGACGATGTCCTGTGGCTTCTCTGAGTTCGATGAATAACATTCTGCGATCGACGAACTTGCCATCCTCCGTTCAACATTCACCATTATTTGTTCGACGATCTCTCCATGTCTCAGCGGTCGACGAACACTTTGCTTCTCAGCGGCTGCTGCTCTGCCCGTCATTACGACGATAAGCACCCATTGTCTACGATGTCTCCTATTCTTCTCGACGACATTTCTTTAATTTCCTGAGACTTTATGCTAGAGAAGTAATCAAATACAAAGTGAAGTTTTCTTGACTTGGTGACTTCTTCAAATTAAGAATCATATGGGCAAGATTCCCAACAATCTCCCCCTATTAGAAGAAGTCAGAATCTCAATTCAAGACTACTTTCACTGGACAATAAGTATTATAATCTTAACTTTGAGCATGTGAGATTGTGCTTATCTTTGGTGAACTTCCTGAGTACATCATCAAGCTTGTAGCTCCCCCTAGATTTGATGTCTCTTCTTTTATGGCTCCCCCTACTTCTTTGCTCCCCCTATCTTTGAGGTCGTCTTCTTGAACATTTGATGGTGCCCTATTTCTCCACCTTTCCGACTTCTTGCCTTCTGCTTTTCTAATCAAGGAGTAGCACAAGCTCCCCCTTGCTCAGGCATGATTCTTCAAGATCCTGTGAGATTTTCTGACCACTCATCTAGAAGGGCATTAGTAAATAGTAAAGTTGAGGGTTACTCTAAGTTTAACATTCCCAATTGGATTTGAAGAAGTTAAACTTAGCTTCATCTAGGGGCTTTGTAAATATATCAGCCACTTGTTTGTCTGTTGGGACAAATTCAAGGGTGATATCTTCATTTTCCACATGCTCCCTGATGAAGTGATACCTGATCTCAATATGCTTAGTCCTGCTGTGAGATACAGGGTTCTTAGCAATTGAGATAGCACTGGAAGAGTCACAAAACAAGGGTGTTTTGGTCATCTTTAGATTGTAGTCTTCAAGTTGATGTTGAATCCATAACAGTTGGGCACAGCAGCTCCCAACAGAGATTTACTCTGATTCTGCTGTCGAGATTGCCACACTGGTTTGCTTCTTACTGCTCCAGGAAATCAATCTTCCACCAAGGAATTGGCATATCCCTGAGGTACTCTTTCTATCTTCCTTGCACCCTGCATAATCTGCATCTGAATAACCAGTCAGTTCACACTCATTGTTCCTAGGGTACCATAGGCCAAGATTTGATGTACCCTTTAGGTATCTTAAGATTCTCTTGACAGAGACATAATGAGATTCCTTAGGATTCACCTGATATCTAGCACAGACACATGTAACAAACATTATGTCAGGCCTACTTGCAGTTAGATAGAGCAAGGATCCAATCATGCATCTGTACTTGGTTTCATCAAAGGGTATGCCCTTCTCATCCTTGTCCAGAGACACATTGGTTCCCATTGGAGTTTTCATTGAAGAAGCACTCTCCAATCCAAATTTCTTAACTAGCTCCCTAGTGAATTTGGTCTGAGAGATGAAAATCCCATCTTCAGATTGTTTCACTTGGAGACCTTGGAAGTATTTGAGCTCACCCATTCTGCTCATCTCAAACTTTCCCTGCATCAAGTTGGCAAACTTTTTGCAGAGATTATTATCTGTAGAGCCAAAGATGATGTCATCTACATAGATCTGCACTAGCAAGATCTTTCCCTTCACTTCCCTTAGGAATAATGTCTTATCAATCTTTCCTCTTGAGAACTTGTTCTCAATTAGAAAGCTTGACAGAGTCTCATACCAGGCCCTAGGTGCCTGATTTAAGCCATAAAGAGCTTTTCTAAGAAAGTAAACATAATCAGGATAAGTAGAGTCAACAAAACCTGAAGGCTGCTCTACATATACTTCCTCTTTGAGATCACCATTTAGGAAGGCTGACTTCACATCCATTTGGTAGACCTTGAAACCTTTGTATGCTGCATAGGCGAGGAACAGTCTTATTGCTTCCAGTCTGGCTACTGGAGCGAATGTCTGATCAAAATCAATCCCCTCCTCTTATCTGTAGACTTTTGCCACTAGTCTTGCTTTATTCTTGGTGATGATTCCATTTTCATCCAACTTGTTCCTGTAGACCCATTTGGTTCCTATGATGTTGTGCCCTTGGGGTCTTGGAACCAATTTCCACACTTTGCATCTTTTAAATTGGTTCAGTTCCTCCTGCATTGCAGCAATCCAAAATGGATCCTGATTTGCTTCCTCAAATTTCTTGGGTTCAATTTGAGAGAGAAAACTCAGGTACAATGCTTGATTTGCAGCTCTACTCCTTGTCAGCACCCCTTGGTTGACATTTCCTATTATCTGCTCTTGGGGATGATCTCTTACTTGTCTTAAGGCAGTTGGTAGTGTTCTGGGTATTTCTGCAGGAGCTACTTCTGCAGGCCGCAATTCTTCTGCCGTTTCTGTATCTTCTGCAGGTTCTACCTCTATTTCAACCATCACTGGCTGATTCTTGTTGTTGAATGAGGTGTCAGCATTGTCTTCAATGGATAGCTTCTCTAATCTTTCCACTGTACCAGCATTCACTGGAGAACTAGACCAGCCCTTATGGATAAGGCTAGTCTCATCAAATACAACATGAATAGATTCTTCCACTGTTTGGGTATTGAGGTTGTATACTCTGTATGCCCGGCTGTAGGAGCTGTATCCAACAAAAATACCTCCATAGCTTTTCTCAGCAAACTTAGTTAGTTTGGATTTCCCATTATTAAGGACATATCATTTGCTACCAAAGATCCTAAAGTAGGATAGAGTTGGTTTTATGCCCTTCATTAGCTCATAGGGAGTTTTCCTGTGGTTTTTGATGATAGTGGCTATGTTTATCACATGACAAGCAGTGTTGATAGCCTCTGCCCAGAAGTATTCTGGTAATGAGGAGTCACTTAGCATTGTCCTGCTAGCCTCTATCAAAGTTCTGTTCTTCCTTTCAGCAACCCCATTCTGTTGAGGAGTTATGGGGGAGGAGAATTCTTGGGAGATACCTAGGTCTTGGCAGAATTTTGTCATGGCCCCTGACTGAAATTCTGTCCCATGGTCACTTCTGAATTTGACCACAGTACAACTCATCTCATTCTGGATCTGCCTGACAAAATTCTTCAGGATATCGAGGGTATCTGATTTCTTTTTGAGGAAGAATACCCAAGTGAACCTTGAGTAGTCATCAACAACTACAAGGGTGTATGCCTTCCCTCCTAAGCTATGAACTGACATGGGACCAAATAAATCCATGTGCGGTAAAAATAAGCACCTTGTGGACTCTTTGTTAGAGATGCTTTTAAAGTTAGTCCTAGTCTGCTTTCCAATTTGGCAGGCTTGACAAGGACCATCTTTGATGCACTTAATATCAGGTCCATTTCTGACCAGGTTCTGTGAGAAAAGCTTGCCTATTTTCTTATAATTGATGTGTGCAAGACTCTTGTGCCATTGTACACAAAGAGCCTCTTTACCATCAGCTACAAGACATATGGGCATGGAAGAATTTATATTAAGGAAATTTAAACAATAAATGTTCCCACTCCGAGTGCCAGTTAAGGTAGTCTCAGAATCTGAGGACTTCTTAATTAGACACTTGTCCTTGTGGAAAGTGATAACGAAGCCTAGATCACAAAGCTGACTTATGCTTATGAGGTTGTGTCTCAACCCCTCCACATAAGCTACCTTTGTGATGGTAACTAACCCATTAGTTACGTTGTCGTAGCCCCTAGTCACTCCCTTTTCTGAACCTCCAAAGATAACAGTCGGTCCATTCTCCACAGGGATGAATTCTTTCAAATACTTTCTGACTCCAGTCATATGCCTGGAGCAGCCACTGTCCAAATACCAAATTGGAGATTGGTTGGCATTTGGATCTACCTGCAAAACAAATCACTTCCCCTCAGGTACCCAATAGGGATTGGGTCCTTGGTTTCTGTTAGGGTGATAGAATGGAATCGCAAACCTCGGAGGGTTCTGCACTTTCCTTGCATTGAGCCCTGTTGGGTTGAACCAACAGTCCAATGCAAAGTGGCCTACTTTTCTGCAGCACCAACACTCATATCTGTTATATCTTCTCTTCTACTTCATCATCTGAGTAGGATGACAGCACTGATGAGCAGGAGAGAAGGCTTCTTGTCTAACAGATCTAGGGTAAACCTCATGTGTGTGAGCCGGGGGAGGAATTGGCTTCACCACTCTTTGGTTCACCTTCTTGGGAGCAGGCTTTGTAGGAACAGCCATTCCCATTCTCTTGTCTGTTGTTGCTGCAGGTCTGTGGGCTGAAGGACTTGCTAACAACACCTTCTTGTAAGAGGGTCTAGCTTCAGGATCTTTGCCCATGACTGGCTCCTGATTGAAACTGATACCAGCTCTGAACTGTCCATAGAAGGTGTCAGTTGCAGGCAGGATAGTTTTGGGCATTGAGAAGCTGGAAGCAAGTTTCTTCTCGGCCAACAACATTTCCTCAAGGTCCTTAATGACCTTGTTTTTCTGTCCTAACTCAGCATTCTTAAGCCTTATGGCTTCCTTAAGCTTGTCCACTTCTTTGCTCATAGAAGTTAGCTTCTCAGCTGTCTCCTGGAGCTTGGATTGGACAGGATTCAAGGATTCTAACTCCTTGGTTTGCACCTTGAGGAGTTTTTTTTACTATTTTTGAAGGCTTTCCATAAGGCTTTATATTGCCTTATTAGTTCAGATTCAACTTCATACTGAGATCTTGGGGCTGTGCTATTGGCAACAAACACCTCCTCATCATCATGCAAAGAATCTGCCACTGATCCAGAATCAGAGGCAGATAGAGAAGTTCTGTGTTTTACCTTTCCAGGAGAGTTGTCATCCTGGTTGCCTTTATTAATAGCCATCAGTCCAATAAGTGCCTCATCCTCAGTCCCAGAGGAACTTGAGTCAGAGTCACTCAACGTTTTGGCCTTCTTTGCTACGAACCCCTTTTCAGAGGTTCTCTTGCTCCTGGAGCTTCTTCTCTCTTCTTGGTTCCTTGACTCCTTTTTCTTGGAGGGGCAGTCTGCAGCCATGTGACCTGTTTTGCTGCAAGAATAGCAAATAGTATTATTTAAATCATATTTACTAGAGTTCGATTTATACCTGTCCTCCTTGGGAGCCCTGGATCTGTCCCGATAATCAGATCTTCTGGAGCTTTAGGAGGAGCTTCTGCTATTGTCCCTCCTCCTTCTGTGTAGCAGCTTTCTGAATTGTTTTGAGAGGAGGGCCACCTCTCTATCAGTATCATCAGAGTCAGAGGAGCTGGCTTCTGATTCCTCACCATTCTCAGTTCTATTCTGAGAAGTAGAGGTCTTGCCCTTGAATCTTCTGGTTCTCTCAGCCTTTAGAGCCACTGATCTTTCTCTTGAGCTCACCTTTGAGCTTTCTTCTTCTTCAGCCTTCCTTGTATTAAGCTGAAGTTCATGAGACAGCAGCTTCCCGTATAGGTTCTTGGGCTCCATGTTGCCCAGTTGGCCCATCTCTCTGATGGCACATATCTTGATATCCCATTCCTTTGTGAGGGATATGAGAAATTTATCATTTAGATCAGAGTTTGTGAACTCTCTGTCGTAGTTTCTCAGTCCATTCATGATCTTGAAAAATCTCTCATAGCAGTTGGAGATTGTTTCATTCTTGCCTTGTTTGAAGGCTTCATATTCCTGGTTGAGGAGAGATTTCCTGTCATCCCTTACCTCTTTAGTACCCTCCATGTATACGATCAAGGAGTCCCACATCTCCTTAGCCGTTTTGCAGTGAATTAGATTTTGGAGGGTTGAATCATCTAGGGCACTTACGATGACGTTTTGTGCCCTCTTGTCTAGACCTGCCAAGGCCAGCTCGTCCTTGGTCATGTCTTCATATTTCTTTATCACCTGCCTGGTTGGATCAATAGTGGAGGCAGTGGTAGGGATGAAGGGACCCTGCTTGATTGTCAGGTAGATTCTTGGGTCAGCTGCTTCCATGAAGAGTCTTACTCTTTCCTTCCAAATGGGGAAATTCTCTTTTGTGCAGATGGGAAACTTCATGGCTCTCATTTCGCGATTCGGATCTCCACCGGCCATGGTGAGTCGTTCCTTATCTAGATCAGACTGTTAAGTCTCCTTTTGATCAACCAACCTATGATACCACTTGTTGGGCATGGAACGTTCACCTAGAGGGGGGGGGGGGGGTTAGGTGATCTTGGTACCTTTTTGGATTATTAGTGAGTTATCAGAATTCAAGCAGTGCATAAAGTTATCACACAAATAAAACACACCAGACGACACAAGATCTATAGAGGTTCCTCACGACAGGGAGTCGTGAGTAGTCCTCTTTCCCTCCGCGCCTACCCAGTAGTGCGCTAGGCTCGGCAAACGCCGCCAAAAGCTTCAGGCCCTCAAGCCTTACAACGCGGACCCGCAAGTCCCAACAGCCTAGGCCCTCAAGCCCCTACTGCCCCCGAGCCCGCAAGCTCGACACTCAGGCCCTCAAGCCCTACAACAAGGACCCGCAAGTCCCAACAGCCTAGACCTGCATGTCCCTACTGCTCCCGAGCCCGCAAGCTCGACAAGACGCACCCGCAAGTGCACTGCCCTGGCCCTCAAGCCTCACAACTCTCCAGCCCTCAAGCTAAACACGTTGGCCCGCAAGTCTTACAAGAAAATACAATAATGAAATGTTTCTTCTGCCGGATGAAGATCGACACCTTTAGCCTGTTGAAGATCGGCTCCTTAAGATTGAAGAAGATTGTTCTGAATCAGATCTTGAGCGCACGGTTCTTCTTCAAATCTTTTCTTTAACCAGATGAGGATTGGCTTCTTAGCAGTTGATGAAGATGACTGCTCCTTCTTTTCTCTTTCTTTCTTGCGGCGCTAGTGTTTTTCGATTTGCTATGTGCGCAGGTTCTTCCTTTTTTTTGTTAACTTCTTAGGGCAACCTCATGTATCCCTTTTATAAGACTGCGGGATCTCCCAACGGTCTTCTAAAAGGTTTCTTTATGTGTCAGACCTCCATTCCTTTTTAGCACGCGCTGATATCTTTTGGAATACGCGTCAATGCCTCGATTCATTAAGTGCACGCGCTGATTGGACAATCAGGCGGCGACATTAACTGCTGACAGTACGTCCGCACGATTTGAATCTGTCTCGACTATATTTCCATTGTTATGACGACATGGATTATATCTCGACGATAGGCCTTTGTCGATCCCATGAACTCTGGTAGACCTTCATGTCTTCTTTCTTCTGCCTCTGATGCTGGTATTACGACGATACAAGACATCCTGGCGATACGATGATCTTCTTTCTCTGACTTTGTCGTTGCGATCTTCTTTCTTGCATTATGTCATCGTAATCATATGTTCTCTTGACGACATGAGTTCCACACGATGATGTCCTGTGGCTTCTCTGCGTTCGACGAACAGCATTCTGCGATCGACGAGCTTGCCATCCTCCGTTCAACATTCGTCATTCTTCGTTCGACGATCTCGCCATGTCTCAACGGTCGACGAACACTTTGCTTCTCAGCGGTTGCTGCTCTGCTCGTCATTACGATGACAAGCACGCATTGTCGATGATGTCTCCTATTCTTCTCGACGACATTTCTTTAATTTCCTGAGACTTTATGCTAGAGAAGTAATCAAATACAAAGTGAAGTTTTCTTGACTTGGTGACTTCTTCAAATCAGGAATCATATGGGCAAGATTCCCAACACTGTCCGACGTCTTCTCAGCTCTCTTTCTCTTATTAACCGTAGTCGGTTCGGCCTGCTGAGACCGACTGGAGTTATCCTCTACGATCACTATCGAAGCAGGAGTATTCGACTCGGTCGGCTTTGGGGAATTAACAACCCCTTCTTCCCCGTCATTCACCTTTAAGTGAGCCACTTCGGATGGGGAGAATACTATGTCAAAAGGATCGCCACCTGCGGCTTTCGAAGGGGCAGTACTTGAACCCGCTTTGCCAGAAGGAGCAGGTGGATTGACCGGGGGAGGGTTAGAGCAACCCGCGTTAGGCTCAGCAGTGTCCTTGTCAGCTGCAGGAAGATTCATGTTAGCCACTTTCTGTGTATAAGCGGTCACGACAGTTCAGTCGGTCTTATCAGACCGACGAATCTTCTTTTTCTTTGGGCAGTTAGCCTCTTTCTCTTCACGGACTAAGCTTTTCGACATAAGATCGGCCATTTGGATTAGAGGGCTGACAGATCGAAAAAGTTTAACCGCTAATGGCGAATAGTTTCCCGTGCCTGCGATAAAGTTATGAAGAGTGGAGAGCCTTCAGATCTTTTTATAGCTTCCAGAGCAGATCAGGCGCGGTCTCCTGCTAGGACTGACATTTCTGAAATTTCTCTGAAATCTGAAAATGTGCGGGGCTCATGTTTACCCAGAAGACCGTTATATATATAATGACCCCTTTAGGCCAGACGGCTTGCCAGGTTTAGCCACCTAGCTCTATCCGTGGTTGCCTGCATACAAACCACCCAGGCCTCCAACAACAACCAAGCGATCTACCAAGCCCAGACCGCCATCAAGGAATTAAGACTATCAGGGCTCGAGTGCAGAAGACAAGCCAATGGCTTCAGATCACAGACCGCCCGGGTTGCCCCTTTATCCAATTCGAGATTCACCCCAACTCAAGCTCAGCACAGATCAAGGTTCAAGCCGCCAGGCCGCAAGGCTTCTCTTTTATCTCCTTTCTGTATCCTGTCACCTCCTGCCCGATTCTTCTATATCCGGGCAGACGGTTATTTTAGCCCTGCCCGTTTGGGTAGACCTCCGAGACTATAAATAGGGGGCGACGTTCCCAAGACACACACACTCGAATCCAGGAGCTCGCTTAGAAGAGCCGCGGTCTCGAGTTTAGTGTTTTGCGACTTGTTACCCGACCGACTTCTCTCTCACTTTGCCATATAACCCGCTATAACCTCTTTTCTTAAATCAAAGGAAAGCCTATCACAAGAGTGGCATTTGCCGTGACGGGCGAAGTCTGGTCTCGATCGCTGCCAGCGGTCTAAGTGGTCTAAATTTTCTAAATCAATAGTAACCAGCAACTCGCAGCCTCCTCTTTTCCCTCGCTTCCTTAGCGTTGATCGTGGAGGGGAAATTTCGGCATCAACACTCCCGTCGTGGTCAAACGGTGGTAGAGGAGCAGACATCTCCTCACCTAGGTGGGTATAACACATTACCAAATATAGACCTTAACGTATGCTATGGAACCTATCCTTGGTACTCATGAACTCATGCGTAATGATGGTGCAGGACTTGGCTCATCATTCTCATATAAGCATTCTCCTTATGTGAGTATTTATGAGCAATCAGCTTAAGGAGGCACCTCCCCCAATTTATTTTCTTGTTGAGAACTAGAACACCCATAATCTGCAGCTGCTGCTTAGGAATAACACCATGTACTGAGATTTTGCATAACAACACCTTCCCCACAATATCTGCCAAGAACCTGTACTCTTCAGATACATCATTCTTCTTCAAATTTATTGTCTTCTCTTTGCTGAATTTCATAATCTATAATGCCATGCTGGTCTCTTCTACTGAAAGTTCATCAGGATCACTACCAGCTGGTAGATCAAAGGTTTGACATAACATTTCCTCTGTAATGTTGATGTCATTCCCTGAGATTCTCCCATTAAGAGATCCATCATCTCCAATATGGATGTTATCTTTCAGTTCTGTTAACTCGATATCGTAGATCTTGCATCTAGTAGAGATTAGCTTTGTCAACCCAGTAGTTTGGAATAGACCGAGAATGGCCTTGAAGTTTTTGGCAGCAACATTGAATGAGCCAATATCCACGTCCAAACCAGAATTTATCTTTGGTGGAGCCATTGAATCTGATCTACCTGCAAAAAGACACGAAAGAGAGAGAGAGAGAGAGAGAGAGAGAGAGAGAGAGAGAGAGAGAGAGACGAGAGAGAGAGAGACGAGACAAGTGAAAGTTGCAGGAGAGTTGGGGAGAGAAAGAGAACGAGATCAGGAGAGAGAATTCGAAAGCGTAATGAATTCGACGCCAATCTTCCATAAAAGAAGATGATTCATAGCTACTTAGGGTTTTATCTGATGCACCGCCGAAAAGAATAATAGACAACGCGCCAAAATGTGTCGAAGTAGCTTCTAGAAGAAAAACTGCGCGCGCTTTCCATGTCGACGTTGTGTCGATTAAAACTCGACGCATCTTTGAATTTGACGAGCGACTATTTATTCGACGTATCTGTTGATATGAAGTCGACGTTGCGTCGAATGCTATTCGAATAATCTGATTTCGATGGCTCTCGAAGCTAGCGTTGAATAGAATTAGACGGTACATCGACTTTTATTCGACGCAACACTGAATTATCAATGACATATTATTTTCGGAGCAACTCTGAATGAATATCTCTATTTTCTTAGATAGTTCTTACTGTTTTTCCCAGCAATGATTTTTATTGAGAATAGTATTTATACTATTATTTTTATAAACTAAAGAAGATATGATGTAGATTCAAGGTAGAAATCACTCCCTTGTTGGATTTGGGTCTTTATTAGACCATAACTCTTCCTTCCCCTTCCATTATCTCCTAGGAAGTATCCTACCTACTCCTGCACAACTAGCTCAAACATTAGATGGAACCCAGGTTACCCTGGGCCCTTTGCTTTTACCATTGTAAGGGTCAATGAAAGAGTAGAAGGGTCTTTCATAATATCCTTTTGGATGGCAGAGGATGAGTTTATCAAACTTTTATTTATTATGTTGGTACTTGAAATGTGTATAAAATGTATCTACATATAACAAATCAGCTGAGTGTCTAATTATTCTACCTTTGGCTTTACCCATTTTATTGTTGTTGGTTACTTTCTCTGAATTACTCTTACCTACATATATCTTCTTATTGGTTGGTTTTCTCTGTTAAATGTAGTTAGTTTATCTAGATTATTAGTATCCTGATCCATAGTTATTGCACTCGTCTCACTTGTTTGATAATCACTAAGGTCTAATGAATCTAACTAGATTTTTCCAGGCTAGTTTACTAGTGACTTCAGTGCTTGTGTAAGGGTCTGCTCCTAGACCTAGGTGTTTAAATCTCATGGAGAGATTTTGTGTGATATTTTTGAGCTTTTGACTCCCATTGAGAGAGTCCTCAAAGGCTTTTGCCTTTGTTAGCTCTTCTTTTAATTTTAGATTTTCATTTCTTATATCTATTAATTCTGTTTCTTTTTCATGAATTTCATTTCTCAAGTCATAATTTGTTGAATATAATTCTTTTTTCTTAAGATTTTCTAATTCTTCCTTATCTGCTTCTAACTATTTTTGAATTTTGAGAAAATCATTACAAAACTCTTTATAGCGGGTTTTAAAATCATCCAAATTAAAATCAAAATCATCAAACAGGGATACCTATTCTTCTTCATCATCTGATGATATCCCCAATGCCATCATGAGTCCTGGGACCGATTCTCCTACTGCAGACCCGGCCGTCACTTCCGCCGCGGCCGATCAGACACACCTCCATGGGAAGGGGAAATCTCTCCACCTCCCTGGCCAACCATTCGTAGGACAGCCCAGCACCTCTCGCCGGTCTCCCGTCGAAGAATACGTACCGGGTTGGTTGTCTTCTTCCGCAGAACTCGCGACTTATACCTGAGAGAGGTCTAATCTCTGCTTTTGCAGGATTTCGCCAGGTCCCGATCACCGACCCTTTAGAGGAGGAGGGGCTTGTCTCGCCTCCCCCTCCCCCAGCGACATCTCTGAATTCCTTGGCGACCACGAGGATGCCCATACTATGAAGGAACATATGACAGAGCTGTTAGACAAGTTGATCTGGATGCAGCGAGATCAAGCCAACCTGACGGAGGAGCACCGTGCGGCCTCCGAGTGCCGGATTAGCGTCCTCGAGTGAGACTACGGGCACCTGATCGGGGAAATGGAGCACCAGGGGGGCGGGTGCGAGGAAACCTCGCCTGGGAGGCACATCGCGTGGGCCAGGGATCAAATGCGCTTGATCAGCCAAAAGCTGACTGCAGTCAGCGCATTCCACTACCCGCGAGTGCCTCCAAGGACTGGGAGGCGAGGCCGGGGCCAATGGCGGTGGGATCAATACTAAGCCTACCGGCTCTCGCTCCCTGCACTCTCCCATACCCCTGCCAATCCTTTCTTTTTTATTTTCGTTTTCGTAGCGGACTAAGGCGAGACCTTTTATGTCTCGTGAACTATTGCTTGCGTATTTGTATGTATATGTCTCGCTTTTTGCTTATTCTTCAGAATGCTGTCTCGCGATTATTTTCGCTCTCGTGCCCTTTGATTCGAATTTTGCAGGGAAGGTCTCGCATACTGCTCTCGCCTTCTGTTTGTGGTCGGGTTCAGGTGGGTGCTTCTGATCCCGAGGCGCAAAGAAGTCGCGAGGGCTATCCGCACCCCACGTGCAAATGATTTCAGTCATTTTCCTACTTTTTTCTATAAATAGTCTGCCCAACCGCCGTCATTATTGCGCTTTCATCTCTCTCCTCTCCTTTGCTCTCGCGATACCACTCGCCATTCTCTCTTCTTTTCTGCTCTTGCGAGATCACTCGACCTTCTCTCTACTCTCCTACTCTCGCGAGATCACCCCGCTCCTCCACGATGACGAAAGAAGCGGACGGTAGGGCTAACTGTGCCCAGGTTTTCTCCAATCGGGACTTCGACACTTGCGACCTCTCGGAGGCAGATTTCAACCAGTCCGTCGTGGATTTCATCCAGCCGGGCTTCGTCGGGCGCTTCCCCGGGAGTCGGGATCGCATCAACCAGTTCTCGCCTGACACACTCGCAATCCCCCTGGAACACTTCGAGGTAGGGCTCCGCCTCCCGCTATGGCCAGAGGTGCGCCTGACCCTGCGCTACTTCGGGGTAGTCCCCACACAGCTCAATCCCAACTCCATCGCCATGCTGGTAGCATTCACCTGCTATTTGCGCGAGGAGGAGATTGAGTTCTCGCTCCCGGTATTCCGCAAGCTCTTCACCTTTAGGGCCACTCGCGGAGTGGCATTCTTCTCTGGCAGAGTCCTCTCAATGTGATCGGCACCGCCAATAAGAACCATGACTGGGTTCGGCGGTTCATCTTCATCACAGGGAAGTTCGGCAACGTGCCATTCGCACTCGTGCAAGAGGACGAGTCGACCTTTCGGCCTCCAACGCTGGGAGGGTTCGAGGCCAAGCTCCATGACTACCTTCTGAAGCACGACATGGGCGTCGTGCACTTGTGAAAGCATGTCGGCTCGCTGCTGATAGTCCCACCGGGAGAAGGTAACCTGAACTACTTTGATCCGAGCTCTCGCTCATTCTACGTTTTCTTCCGCCTATTTTAACTGACCTTTTGAATACAGGGCTTCGGAGCCTCCCCCTCCATCTGCCGAATGCGAATGTAGGGGTCCCTCCTGCCGATGCCCTCGCCCGCGCGCAGTCTGCTGTCGCGGTATGCCACGAGAATCCACCTCCCGCGAAGTCCAGTGGGCAAAAGCCAAAGCCGAAGCGGAGGCCTGACTCGGTTTCGAGCCCTTCCGCCAAGCGGGCGAAACCCTCCGCTGCTGATAAGGGCAAAGCGGTCGTGGAGAATGTCCCGGGCTCGAGTGCTCCTGCGGCTGGAGTCTTGGCCGTCCAGCCCGCCGCTGCGCCAGCGGCGACCATTTCGGGGCCGGTGCCGAGAGGCCACCGAAACTTTCCTCTCGACGAGAAATATGCCGATCTCGCCGATGAGCCCCTTGTTCACTGGGATAGGCAGGCCAACCGTGTCTCCATTTCCACCCTTCCTCCGTCCTGGACGGAGAAGGAAACAATCAGCGGTCACCCTTACGGCCTCTCGTACACACTTTACAGTCGCGAGGCGCTTCTTCCTTCGACATCGAGTCGACACAGAATCTCACGCACGAGGCGGCGAGAGCTATGATCCGGGCCCATGAGCTGACCCACATGTCCTCTCGCCGGGGTATGACACTTGCGTGCAACATTATTGAGGTCGAGAAGACCCATTCTATTGCAACCGCCGAGGCCGCGACAGCAAAGCAACAACTGGCCGCTGCTGAGGCCCTTCTCGCCAGCCGCCTGAGCCGAGTGGTATCCCTTTCCTCCTCTCGCGATTCGAGCTCTCGCTTCCCTTTCTTTCTTCCTTGTGCGTTAATCTTCTTTTCTTTTGCAGGACGTAGCCAACTATGACACCTTGCTCGTTCGATCTCGCATCCTCGAGGAGCGATATCTGGCGCTAGAGGCCAAGAAACGGGGGTTGCGAGATGCTGCCGCACGGCCACCTCCCACAGAGAGGGAAACTCGGCATCTTTACTTCAACGCCGAGTTTGAAGGGTTGATGCAGAGAACGACCCAGGGAGGCGCTGGATGTGCTGCGCAGGGCCGGCCTCCTGAAGGAAGAAGGCAAGAGGATCCTAGCCCGTCATGTATTCCCAGAGCTCTTCGCCCCGATCGATGTCGCGGATGAAGCTGGCAACGGGCGAGATCATGGAGGCCTCTCCTCTCCGAGCAGCGGGTACTCCGAGGATGAGGCTGATGATTCTTGAAGATTTCTTCTTTATTTTGATATAAGGCGAGAGCCTCTTGTAATTTTATGACGAAATAGAAAGTAATACATTTGTTGTCATTCGCGATCTTAGTTACCACTGTGCATTTCTTTTTCTGCACTTCTCGTTAATGTCACCCGACAGTTCACCCACTCGCATTCCCTTTCACGTGTTTTTCAAGCTATCGTGCTCGCACTCGTGTCCCTTGCCTGCTTGGTTGTCGATGGCCCCTATCCTTAGGTTGCGACTGAGACGATTCCGCCACGCAGGCGCGCCCCGCAGACGTAACCCTTTTCGCACTCGCACATGACCTTTAAATTTTTAGACGATTTCATTGATCTCTGCCGGGAGCGAAACTGCGGCGTGGACCCGCCTCATCCCGCATACTTCTCGCATCTCTTGGGACTGCTCTCACTCTGTCATGCATTCGGCAGGCGAATGCCTTTTTGTATAACCCCATTCGCGGGCGAGTGACCATTGTGATGGACACCACTCGCCACTTTTGTGCCAAGGCTTTTCCTCGTGATAATCTTCCTTTTTTTGCCCCGTCATTTGTTATCTTTCCTCCCCTCGGGCCAACCTTCGAACCTTTGGAATCTACCACCGAGTGAGCCTTCGGCCCTACCAGCTTGATGAGAGCCTGGTTAGCGGGTCTGCTCGGGGCCAACCTTTGAAACTTTGGGAACCTGCCACCGAGTGAGCCTTCGACCCTGCCAGCTTGATGAGAGCCTGGAAGCGGGTCTGCTCGGGGCCAACCTTTGAACCTTTAGAACCTGCCACCGAGTGAGCCTTCGACCCTGCCAGCTAGGTGAGAGCCTGGTCAGCGGGTCTGCTTGGGGCCAACCTTTGAAACTTTTGGAACCTACCATTGAGTGAGCCTTCGGCCCTGCTAGCTAGAGGAGAGCCTAGTTAGCGGGTCTGCTCTGGGCCAACCTTTGAACCGTTAGAACCTGCCACCGAGTGAGCCTTCGACCCTGCCAGCTAGGTGAGAGCCTGGTTAGCGGGTCTGCTCGAGGCCAACCGTTGAACCTTTAGTACCTGCCACTGAGTCAGCCTTCGGCCCTGCCAGCTTGATGAGAGCCTGGTCAGCGGGTCTGCTCGGGGCCAACCTTTGAACCTTTAGAACCTGCCACCGAGTGACCCTTCGGCCCTGCCAACTAGGTGAGAGCCTGGTCAGCGGGTCTGCTTGGGGCCAACCTTTGAAACTTTTGGAACCTGCCACCAAGTGAGCCTTCGGCCCTACCAGCTTGATGAGAGCCTGGTCAGTGGGTCTGCTCGGGGTCAACCTTTGAAACTTTTGGAACCTTCCACCGAGTGAGCCTTCGACCCTGCCAGCTAGGTGAGAGCCTGGTCAGCGGGACTGCTCGGGGCCAACCTTTGAACCTTTAGAACCTGCCACCGAGTGAGCCTTCGGCCCTGCCAGCTTCATGGGAGCCTGGTCAGCGGGTCTGCTCAGGGCCAACCATTGAACCTTTAGAACCTGCCACCGAGTGAGCCTTCGGCCCTGCCAGCTAGGTGAGAGCCTGGTCAGTGGGTCTGCTTGGGGCCAACCTTTGAAACTTTTGGAACCTGCCACCGAGTGAGCCTTCGGCCCTGCCAGCTTGATGAGAGCCTGGTCAGCGGGTCTGCTCAGGGCCAACCTTTGAAACTTTTGGAACCTGCCATCGAGTGAGCCTTCGGCCCTGCCAGCTAGGTGAGAGCCTGGTCAGCAGGTCTGCTCAGGTCCAACCTTTGAACCGTTAGAACCTGCCACTGAGTGAGCCTTCGGCCCAGCCAGCTAGGTGAGAGTCTGGTCAGCGGGTCTGCCCGGGGCCAACCTTTAAACCTCTAGAACCTGCCACCGAGTGAGCCATCGGCCCTGCCAGCTAGGTGAGAGCTTGGTCAGTAGATCTGCTCGGGTCCAACCTTTAAACCTTTAGAACCTGCCACCGAGTGAGACTTTGGACCTACCAGCTAGGTGAGAGACTGGTCAGCGGATCTGCTCGGGGCCAACCTTTGAACCTTTTGGAACCTGCCACCGAGTGAGCCTTCGGCCCTACCAGCTTGATGAGAGCCTGGTCAGCATGTCTGCTCGGGGCCAACATTTGAACCTTTTGGTACCTGCCACCGAGTGAGCCTTCGGCCTTGCCAGCTTGATGAGAGCCAGGTCAGCGGGTCTGCTCGGGGCCAACCTTTGAAACTTTTGGAACCTGCCACCGAGTTAGCCTTCGGCCCTGCCAGCTTGATGAGAGCCTGGTCAGCGGGTCTGCTCGGGGCCATCCTTTGAAACTTTGGGAACCTACCACCGAGTGAGCCTTCGGCCTTGCCAGCTTGGTGAGATCCTGGTCCGCGGGTCTGCTCGGGGCCAACCTTTGAACCTTTAGAACCTGCCTCCAAGTGAGCCTTCGGCCCTGCCAGCTTGATGAGAGCCTGGTCAGCGGGTCTGCTCTGGGCCAACCTTTGAACCTTTAGAACCTGCCATCGAGTGAGCCTTCGGCCCTGCCAGCTAGGTGAGATCCTGGTCAACGGGTCTGCTCAGGGCCAACCTTTGAAACTTTTGGAAACTGCCACCGAGTGAGCCTCCGGCCCTGCCAGCTTAAAGAGATCCTGGTCAGCGGGTCTGCTCGGGGCCAACCTTTAAACAGTTAGAACCTGCCACCGAGTGAGCCTTCGGCCCTGCCAGCTAGGTGAGAGCCTGGTCAGCGGGTCTGTCCGAGGCCAACCCCTGAACCTTTAGAACCTGCCACCGAGTGAGCCTTCGGCCCTGCCAGCTTGATGAGAGCTTGCTCAACGGGTTTGCTCGGGGCCAACCTTTGAACTTGTAGAACCTGCCACCGAGTGAGCCTTCGACCCTACAAGCTAAGTGAGAGCCTGGTCAGCGTGTCTGCTTGGGGCCAACCTTTGAAACTTTTGGAACCTGCCACCGAGTGAGCCTTCGGCCCTGCCAGCTTGATGAGAGCCTGGTCAGCGGGTCTGCTCGGGGCCAACCTTTGAAACTTTTGGAACCTGCCACCGAGTGAGCCTTCGGCCCTGCCAGCTAGGTGAGAGCCTGGTCAGCGGGTCTGCTCGGGGCCAACCTTTGAACCATTAGAACCTGCCACCGAGTGAGCCTTCGACCCTGCCAGCTAGCTGAGAGCCTGGTCAGCGGGTCTATTCGGGGCCAACCTTTGAACCGCAATCTGCCACCGAGTGAGCCTTCGGCCCTACCAGCTAGGTGAGAGCCTGGTCAGCGGGTCTGCCCGGGGCCAACCTTTGAACCTTTAGAACCTGCCACTGAGTGAGCCTTTGGCCCTGCAAGCTAGGTGAGAGCCTGGTCAGCGGATCTTCTCGGGGCCAACCTTTGAACCTTTTGGAACCTGCCACCGAGTGAGCCTTCGGCCCTGCCAGCTTGATGAGAGCCTGGTTAGCGGGTCTGCTCGGGGCCAAACTTTGAAACTTTTGGAACCTTCCACCGAGTGAGCCTTCGGCCCTGCCAGCTTGATGAGAGCCTGGTCAGCGGGTCTGCTCTGGGCCAACCTTTGAAACTTTTGGAACCTGCCACCGAGTGAGCCTTCGGCCCTGCCAGCTTGATGAGAGCCTTGTCAGTGGGTCTGCTCAGGGCCAACCTTTACAACTTTGGGAACCTGCCACCGAGTGAGCCTTCGGCCCTGCCAGCTTGATGAGAGCGTGGTCAGCGGGTCTGCTCGGGGCAAACCTTTGAACCTATAGAACCTGCCACCGAGTGAGCCTTCGGCCCTGCCAGCTTCATGAGAGCCTGGTCAGCGGGTCTGCTCGGGGCCAACCTCTTTGCAAACTCAGGATTGGCAGCCTCTCCCTCGATCTCCTCCGCCGCCCACTCCATCAGCTCCTCAAAGGATAGAGGAGCCTTCTACTTCATGTCCATCTTGAAGAACCCCTCTCGCAGCCCCAATATAAAGGCTAGCTGGAGGGTGAACCCTGGCACCTCCTAGACTTGCAGGACCTCTTCTTGGAATCTGTCTACGTAATGGGCCAATGACTCCCCAGGCCCTTGCTTGATCTTAAAAAGTGCCTATGCATCCTTCTTCCTCTTTTATGACGTTGAGAAGCGCAATCTGAAGCTCTGTCGCAAGTCCTCGAAGGTGTAGATGGAACCCACGGGAAGCTGGTGAAACTAGTCCCTCGCCTTCTCCTTCAAGGTGGTGGCAAAGAGCCGACACTGGAAGACATCTGTCATTGGTAGGATCGAGACCATGTCATCAAACCACTGTAGGTGCAGGACTGGGTCATCATTACCGGTGTAGTAAGACATCTCCGGCCTTCTGAACCCCTCTGGCACTGGGGCCGAGACGATCAACTCACAGAAGGGGCTCCCTTCCCCTGCTCGGCGAGTGGTCCTCTCGCGCGGAGTCAGCTCGCACACCTCCGCACTCACCGGACAGCTGAACAGCTGCCGCCCGGGGAGATCTCGCGCACTCACTTCCGCTGCGACCTCCTTCCCAAGCCGCTGGCCCGGAGCATTCTCTCCGATCTGTTGGGGCAGAACCACCGGAACCACTGGGGTCTCGCACTCGCCTCTCCCGGCGAGAGCCACCTGCATCGTCTGCATGACCTCTCGCTTGAACTTCTCGAACATCTCCAGCCACTCCATTGTTGCTGGTGGCTGCGAGTGGCCTAGGTCAGAACCATTTCCTCCATCTCCTGTCATCGAGCTCAACTTGGGATTTTCGTGCACTAGCTACGGTCCACGCTCACCGCACTAAAAATGTTGAAACCGTCAACCGGTCTCTGAGTTCGGACCCACAGGGGGAGTAGCCTGCGCCTACTTATCCCTCACTAAACTCTCCTGACCGAGGATGATGAATCTGGAACAGACCCAAGGCTGCAGCGAGGAGGTCCCGCCACACACCCGGAAGATCTTAGAGAGCTTCCCCTCCCAGACCAATGCTCAGCCGGGCACCTTGGAGGGCACTAGCAGCCAACTCCGAAAATTACCGGGAGGAGAGAGCTCAAAAAGATCTGATCTCCTCCAAGGTGCCCTTAAGGGTCTATTTATGGATTCTCCTAGGCTGGTCTGCAAATAGCATGAATCCGCCTTTTGGTTTTATTAATCGCACCCCAAAATGGTCTGCTAACAACCTAACTCCGCTGTTCTCAAGTGCTATTGGCAGCCCACAAAGGGTATCTAGGTAATTTTCCCCTCAAAGTCCTCTGGGCGAGTGGTCCGTGAAGGCACCACTCGCCAGGCTCCCTGCCCATCATGGTTTTCTGGGCGAATGGTTCATGAGGCCATCACTCGCCATGTGCTCGGCTCGCTTAAGAGGCGAGATCTTGGGCGCTCTCGCCTATTGATGAGTCCAGTTTATATAGTGATTTCCGGACTCATCTGGGCTAGATTTCATGCACTTGCACTTCACTTTAGGCCCATATTTAATTCTATTTGATCACGATGCCCATCTCATTGCTTAGTGCACATTTATGCCCCATCTTGGTGTGATTTCATGAATTTTTGTGGTCTAGTATTTTTCCTGCAGGCCCTGGGATCGCGTGAACGTTCGGGATGGAGCGGGGCAATTTTTGGCCTAAAAAGCCTCTGATCGTGCGCATTCCTTCGCGCACGATCAGGCGCACGACCAGTGGTCGTGCGTTAATTCCCTTCCCTGACAGAGCGTCTGCGCACGATCAGAGGATTCCTTCGCGCACGACCACTGGTCGTGCTCCCCTGACCGTGCGTTATTTTCCATCTTTTTCTTTGCTACAGGTTGACTGCGCACGATCACAGGCATTCCTTCGCGCACAACCATTGGTCGTGCGCCACTAACCGTGCGCAGTGTTTATTCTGCTCCTTATTTAAACCGTTGTTCCGCGAAATTAGGGGAGAGCGCCAGTTCCTGCGCCGTTTTTCCGCCTGTTTCGGGGAGTCCCGACTTCTCCAGCGCCGCCCACCTTAGGGAGGATCTCCGGGCAAGCTTTCAACGCCAAATCGTCGTCGGAGCTTCCTCTTGGCCTCCTCCTTCATCCTTGAGCTTCAAGAAGGGAGTCAACCTAGCCTTCTTATTCAAGATCGGAGCAGCTTGTGTGCTCATTCCTCCGGTTCGTGACACGAAGAAGACGGGTCCACTGGAAGGTAGTGACAGCCTTCTCTACCCCGGACGCAGTTGAGGACCGAGCTTGGACGCGGATTGACAACCCGACGATTCCTTCCGTGAACCCTCAGCAAGACTTCGGAGTCGGTCGATTTCGCACACTCACCTCCCCTTGTAGTGATAACTTAGTTGGATTTCTTATATGTTTGATGAAGTGTGTTTTGACTATTAGCATTTATACTTAATTATGTCTATGTGATTTGGGTATTCTTGCTTATCATTTTGAGGTGTGCCTTGTGGTGTGGCTTGTTTGTGTTCAGTGCCGCACTAGCAATTGCTAGTGGCGTGCTTTGCGAAGAGGTGCTTGCGACCCTCATTCCGCCATTCTCTCCACTCCATCCGTGAGCCTACTCGTCCATCCGCCTAGCGATTCGGTGCACTGCGGCCCGTGTATTTTCCATCCCGCCAAGCGAAGCATTGCATAACGGCATTGCATAGGAGTAGTTGATAGCTTTTATTTTATTTTGCAAAAACCAATCCACCCACCTTCGTGAAACATCGACCTAAGGACTTCAATCTCAAGTCCTCCTCAATAGTTAACTCCACCTTACTGTGTTCCTTTGAGATCGATATTCGGGGATTTACTCCTCGTTTTATATTACTTGAACGATCGGTACACTGCCGTTTCGTGCCGCAGTCTAGCCACCACCTATAGCGGTGTGCGAGATTTGTGCATCAAGTTTTTGGCGCCGTTCCTGGGGAACACAGACGTGTGAGTTTTCTGGAGAGGGAGAATCTGAGCGAGAAGCCCTTCCCTTTGTATATTGCATTCTTTTGTTTTGTTTCTTCCTATTCTGTTTTCCTATTTTATATTAGGTTGCTTTAGTAATCAGTGTTAGGTGTAGTATTTTGCACAATAGTGTCTTTCTTTTTGAATCTTATTATCTTCACATCATGTGGGCTGCATTCAATATTCGTTTCCGTTGGTGTGGAGATATTTCTCATGCTAGTGATAGATGCCCTACGGAAGATGGTGGGCATAATTCTCGTGGCCCGGTGTACGGAGCACCATTTTCCTATGGTTCTTCATGCCCTGTGCCCATGTCTTATGGCCACTCGTCCTCGCCGCATACACCATTTTTATATTCCTCCCCGGCCCCTCAAGGACCAAGGAGTAGTATAAAATGGTGCTTGTTCTGTCAAAGCATGGATCACGCCCTGAAGGACTGTGCCGAGTATCTTCGCCAATTGGAAGAGGATGATGAGCCAGATATCCGGATCGTCCTGACTCCTACTTCTGGAGGCACGCCTTCAACATCTGGTTATATGTCCGTGTCACCTTCATGCTTTGAAGGGGATGATGTGTACACAGTCACCAGATGCGTGGCTGATCTAGGCTCTGACATGGCCGAGCCTATCTCCCCTGTGCATATATCACCGTGCGTAGATTCGATTCTTTGTGAGGAATCGGTGCTTGACTTTTATTCAAGCACTGCTCCTTCCCCTTTTGTGCATACTACTACGCTCGTCTCTGACGACATTGTTTATGATGTGTCGCAAGACGAGGCCGGCGATCTATGTTTTGTGCCTACTCCTATGGAGGAGGACAACCTTCTAGGTGAAGAGGAGCTTTCCTCAGTATCGGTGGAGGAAGTCCAAATCTTAGGCATGGCCACTGTTGATCCCGCCGAACCTTGCAGCATTGATGACAATGCAAACATTATTTTACTTTCCCAATCTAATGGGAGTGAGACCGGAAACACTCCCCCGCTTGATTTTTATTTAAGTCATTCTTCTCTTTTATTTCTTGACCCCCCTTCTGCTAGAACTGAGCTTGTGCAGGTTGAGTCTCCGTAGGTACATAAGGAGGACTTGGAGCTTCCAGCTCAGGTCAATGATGATAGCATCCTCATGTGCGAGGAGGTTGATCCCTCCTCCGATGAGGAAGCTCCAACATTGATCTCTTCCTCCTGCTACCCCCCTGATGATGATACCTTGCTGGGCAAGGATTTTTTATGTGAGATGAGTGAGGACCAGGCCTCCTCCTCTTCTTACATTCTATTCCTTTACCTGCAGTTTGTGGGTATTATTATACAGGTAGAGGGGTAACTGCTCTGTCACCGTATCGGTACCCGCTAGTGAAACGGATAATGGAACAACTACCTGTGCACTTTTCTTTTCATAGGCCTATAAGCTAGAACTGTACAAATGACAAATAAGTCGTGTTGGGATGACAATAACCCCAGTAGTTATCTTACTTTTCTTGCAATTTCAATTTATCCAGTTTGTTTAGTTCGTTGCATTTCTTTTTAGCATTTCTGCTTTCTTTTGTTTTTGTGGAGCTCACCCTTGCAGGCCATCTCCTGGTTGGCGAAAGCTGCTCTTTGTCTTGGTTTTCATGCGTCTTCTGGTATGCTCATTTCTGAGCATTGGGTACCCTCTTCCCCTAACTTTGTTTTAGAATATCTTAATGCATAGTTTAAGTCTGGGGGAGAGTAGTTTTGTTTACTCGCTCACGTGCACGAGTGCACTGCATAGTAGAAGCTTCTATTTAAGTTATTGTTCATTTTCATTGCACACCACAACAACCACTTGAGCGTATACTTAGTTGTTGGCGCGTCTTGAGTGGAACTCCTCCCTTTGTGTGATTAGGAAAATCATTGTGCTGGCTTTTAAATTATGTAGTGGAGTAAAATGTTGACTCCGGTGTTCCTAGTCTAATGCTTTTGTGAGCATAGAGATTTTTGTAGATTAGATTCCTTTTTATACTATTAGTCTTATACATTTCTATTAGTGTAAATGTCGTTTACTTTACTCAAATGGTGAATCCGGTCTGCATCAAAAGGTAGCATAGGGATGTGTGTAAATTATTGCTAGACGTGTATTGCCTGAGCTGGGAGAAAGGATAATTTTTCTTGGTGACTAAGAACTCGCCCCAAGCGATTCTTGAAGCATTGGCATAGGATAATTCTGTTGCGCAAGAATGACGTAGGCCATCATTTTGGCCCGGTTGAGCCTTTGTGCCAATCCTGATATCTTATCCTCGTTAGCCCATTTGTGCCTACCCCATCCCTTTGATTCAGCCCCACATTTTATTCCACCAAAACCAAAAAGCCGATCCTAGTCACATACCCAAAGCTAAGCTTTAGCTGTTTTCAAATTTGTATTTTGGAATGTTGATGTGGTGATTTTAAATTTGGAGATGTGGTTGTACTCCCTTGAACATTTGCTGAATTTGAAAAAATATATAATTAGAAAAAGAAATGAAATGAGAAGAAAAGAAAAGAAAAATGAGAATGAGTTTAATTGAAAATCTATTTGAGATATGTATTTTGGAGTATGCGGTGCACATACCCATGCGTTCAGGTCCATGTCTGGGGGTGTGGTGCATCCGCGTGTTTTTGTAGCTGCGGGGATAGTGTTAATGTTTAAGCTCATTTGGGATAGGTGCTTTAAGCCGTTCTGTTTATCATTGTTTACCTCACCGTAACCCAAGCCCCATGAAAAACATTAAGTCCTACCGACTCACGCTCTGAACTAATCTAGTGCTGTGGAGAGAATGTGACCGGGCGAGCTTATGGTCTTCGACACCGATGGATTTCGGTGGAGTTTGTCCCAAACCCCAGCATGGGCAATGCTCATCTCAGCGTGTGTTTTACTTTCTCCATATGCGTGACCGATTGATTCACCGTGATTCATTTTTTGAGTAATAGTAATATTTATTTACTCCATTAGAAATATATAAACTATGTGTATAATTAGAAACCTTATCTACTATTTCTCTATGCACTTGGGCATGCGACTTCGCATGGTACTCCTCGGTGTAATTTTAAGCTAGCTATTTATTTTCCCTCGCCTGCTTAGGATGTGTTTCCTCGGGACGTGCAAACAGATAAGTCTGGGGGTGTGATGAGTCCAGTTTATATAGTGATTTCCGGACTCAACTGGGCTAGGTTTCATGCACTTGCACTTCACTTTAGGCCCATATTTAATTCTATTTGATAACGATGCCCATCTCATTGCTTAGTGCACATTTATGTCCCATCTTGGAGTGATTACATGTATTTTTGTGGTCTAGTATTTTTCCTGCAGGCCCTGGGATCACGTGAACGTTCGAGATGGAGCGGGGCAATTTTTGGCCTAAAAAGCCTCTGATCGTGCGCATTCCTCCGCGCACGATCAGGCGCACGACCAGTGGTCGTGCGTTAATTCCCTTCCCTGACAGAGCGTCTGCGCATGATCAGAGGATTCCTTCGCGCACGACCACTGGTCGTGCGCCCCTGACCGTGCGTTATTTTCCATCTTTTTCTTTGCTACAGGTTGACTGCGCACGATCACAGGCATTCCTTCGCGCACGACCATTGGTCGTGCGCCACTGACCGTGCGCAGTGTTTATTCTGCTCCTTATTTAAACCGCTGTTTCACGAAATTAGGGGAGAGCGCCAGTTCCTGCGCCGTTTTTTCCGCCTGTTTTGGGGAGTCCCGACTTCTCCAGCGCCGCCCACCTTAGGGAGGATCTCCGGGCAAGCTTTCAACGCCAAATCGTCGCCGGAGCTTCCTCTTGGCCTCCTCCTTCATCCTTGAGCTTCAAGAAGGGAGTCAACCTAGCCTTCTTCTTCAAGATCGGAGAAGCTTGTGTGCTCATTCCTCCGGTTCGTGACACGAAGAAGACGGGTCCACTGGAAGGTAGTGACAACCTTCTCTACCCCGGACGCAGTTGAGGACCGAGCTTGGACGCGGATTGACAACCCGACGATTCCTTTCGTGAACCCTCAGCAAGACTTCGGAGTCGGTCGATTTCGCACACTCACCTCCCCTTGTAGTGATAGCTTAGTTGGATTTCTTATATGTTTGATGAAGTGTGTTTTGACTATTAGCATTTATACTTAATTATGTCGATGTGATTTGGGTATTCTTGCTTATCATTTTGAGGTGTGCCTTGTGGTGTGGCTTGTTTGTGTTCAGTGTCGCACTAGCAATTGCTAGTGGCGTGCTTTGCGAAGAGGTGCTTGCGACCCTCATTCCGCCATTCTCTCCACTCCATCGGCGAGCCTACTCGTCCATCCGCCTAGCGATTCGGTGCACTACAGCCCGTGTAGTTTCCATCCCGCCAAGCGAAGCATTGCATAGCGGCATTGCATAGGAGTAGTTGATAGCTTTTATTTTACTTTGCAAAAACCAATCCACCCACCTTCCTAAAACATCGACCTAAGGACTTCAATCTCAAGTCCTCCTCAATAGTTAACTCCACCTTATTGTGTTCCTTTGAGATCGATATTCGGGGATTTACTCCTCATTTTATATTACTTGAACGATCGGTACACTGCCGTTTCGTGCCGCAGTCTAGCCACCACCTATAGCGGTGTGCGAGATTTGTGCATCACCTATCTCTCCAGATGCCTAGGCGAATGGTCCGCGAGTGCGGGCCCCACTCGCCCGAAAGCCTCTTGGACTCCTATTCCGCTCCTTGGCCTGCCACCTGGCCCCTGGGGCCCCTTGGACCCACTCGGCGAATACGGGGTTGTACACTCGGGTTTGCCTCGAACGAGAAGGCAGAATCAAGCTGGAGTCAAACTTCAAACCGAGAGAAGTCTAGCGCGGGGACAAGCCAGGTGCGATCCCACCTAGGCTAGAGCGAACAGCGGGTGGGGCGCTCACAGACCACTCGCGTATGGTGCCCCCCGCGCAGCGCTTCAAGGACTACTTGGCAACAGTGCCTCAAGGAGTACTCACGGCGAAAGCCACGCGAGCGCGAATGGGCCAGAGTCGCGAATGGCGCTGTATTACCCCAGTATTCGTCAGGAGGTGGACATAGACGAAATCTGTTCTGCGTTCGATGAACGCCAAGCCTCAGTTGAGATCAATGATCTCAGCTCAGTGGTCGACGAAATCCTTTCTGCGCTTGACGAACGGAAACTGAATTTGCCTCAGCGATGGGGCTGAGAGGGTCAGCCGTCTCAGCGGTGATTTCCGTCCCGTCTCGGCGGATCCACTGGGACCGAGTTGTCTCAGTGGTTTTCCTCCATCTGCAGCTCAGCTCGACATGCTCAATCTTCCTTCCAGTTCAGCACTCTCACAAGGCCGAGGGGAGCTCGCAGGAAGGTATGCAAGACCTTGCCTCGGTGGATGTCGCCGGAAGAGATGCGAGCGGGGTCTTCACAGAACGCTCGCCTAAGAGGGGTTTCAGATCCAACAGGTGGAGGAAGTAACAAAGAAGGCGAGCCATGTTGGAACATGCTTTCCGCATCTCTTTGTTTGACATTAACAAATCCTATTGTATTTGATCATACTTGCATTGCGTTTATAGTGTGCAGGATCTTCAACATTCAATCCCCAAAGGAGTGTGAAAAAGAAAGACGTCGAAGCGACATCAGGATGATTATCTGTTGTTACCACATCGCGGTAACACTACCGCTGGTGCTAGCGAATCAGAAACCGCTGAGAAGGAAACCGTTGTGAACGGAACTGGCGTTCGACGAAATGAAAGCTCCGTTCGACGAACTGAAAGCTCCGTTCGACGATCTGTATGCTCTACCGCGATGCTCGACGAAATGTATGCTTTACCGCGGTGCGTTAGAACTACCGCTGGCGCTAGTGTTCGTTCGACGAAATGAAAGCTGCACTCAATGAAATGTGAGGCCGGTTCGACGAAGATGCGCCCGACGAAAAGAGATGTGCTCTACCGCGGAGTGTTAGCACTACCGCTGGCGCTAGCATAAATGGAAACAATTGACGAGAAGGAAACAGTGGAGAAAAAGGAATGTCGACGGGATGCTATTTTGGCAAGTACTATCGCGACGCGTTAAGGATTAGCGCCCGGTGGTAGCTGTCACAACCCGCATTTTCTCTGAATTTAAGAGTATCAGAGTAAGAGAAAATGCACATCATGATGCCACATCATACATGAGACAACTGCAGACGCTCAGGCGGGAACCTATTACTTCACTAAACAAAACATGATTATATGATAAGTCATCATTTGAAATCATTAATTAGGGGTTTTGAGGTAAGAACTGTGTCTCTCAGTTCGTGAATCAACTAGTCCACCGAGAAAGTATATATAATTACAGCGGAAAGTACTTGATTTAGTTTACTTAAAGTCCTAAATGTATGCAAACGACGGAGAATAAAGTAAATGATATGCACATAACTAGGTGTATTGTAAGAGTAGAAAATACCTTTAAGCGACTTTAAAGTTAAGGGTTTCAGTTAGAAAGAATGCAATGAGGATGAAGAAAAGCCATTTCATAACTATAGTGCACCTAACATAAATCATTCCCAGAGAGTAAGATACACACGATCTAATAGTAGTGGCATTTAACTGGCAAATAAACAATAAAGTATAAAAAGGGCACAATGGGCGTCAACAACATGACACTAACCCATTGGCACCAACTAGTATGTCTGAGAACAAGAAGAAACTAAAAACAACTACCTCGCAGCAGCGGGGTGAACAACTACTAAAACTCTGAACTTCAGGCTACACCACTAGCCGCTACGGCTCTGAACCTGAGGCATTCAATAAAACAAAGAACGCCTCAGCAAGGAATTACAAGTGGCAGAAAAGTAGCAGAAAAGTAAGCAAGGCATAAGGGGTACCAACTCAAGCCAGATTTACCGAAAGAGAAGCCCTAAACAAAGAACTAACAAGCACCGAGAGCACTACAAAGAAAGTGCCAAAAAGAGGAACAAACAAGTTTCATTTATCTTGTTTCATTATTTAAAGAGACTGATCGGCTCAATTAAACGGGAGCGGTTATCTACCTCCGCCACCCAAAGCCCAAAAACTTGATGGGGGTACTCTAGACCCAACCACCCAAACACGACTACCGTGCAAGGCTATAGCATTTCCCCCACTGTCCCCCAAACACGACTACCGTGCAAGGCTAAAGACAATGGTTCTTATTAATTAAATTCTCATTTAAAACACGGGGCGTAGCCCGAGAAATAATCACCAAGAAATAGCCTAAGAGATAGGATCACACATGGATTAAACACTGCATAAGACGAAGCATAAGAGGAGTCATAAGGATTCAGGCATGATGGATTCATGATTTGGGGCACAGAAAAGACATTGGCAACATCCATGCACACCTTAGAAAACACGAGGCTCCCAGTGGAACGGAGGAGTCCAAAGTTTAGATTACTGATGCAGAACAAGGACCCAAGGTTTCTCTCATACCTATATACATAAGGAAGTAAGCACGAGATGGTTATAATAGAAATTCATAGGCTACCTAACCAACATGGGTAGAATATTCCATGAGAAAGGGGAAAGGGTTTGCACAGGCATTCCCCGAAAAGGAGGAGGCTCAACATGCATTTCTCGGAAGATGAAGGAAGGCTAACCAACATTTCTCGAGAGATTCAGAGGGCTAAAAGGATTTCTCGAGAGAGTGATGAGCTCAAGCTTGGGATTTCTCGAGAAGTATAGGAGTCCCAGCGGGGGATTTCTCGAGATGTATAGGGGTCCCAGCAGGGAAATTCTCGATAAATCAAGCATTTCTCGAGAGGTCAAGGAGTCCCAGCGGGGGATTTCTCGAGAGATCAAAATTCTGGACAAGGCATTTCTCGAGAAGTATGACATCGGCGGGAAAAGGAGACTCATAACAGGAATGCTTTCTCCGAGGAAACTTCAACTATTTAGGGGGGAGAATCAAGGTTAAAACTACCAACCAATGCACTCGAGACACAAGCCAAATCAGCGTGGTAAGATCTCAAAAGCAGGAAAACAGTGATTCAAGCAATAAGAGGGAAGGGGAAGGAAGCCGCTTGCCTTTAACCTTGCAAACTCGAAGAACACAGCTCTGAAAGCTAAGGATCCGGCCATGAACACCCCTGAGCACAAAACTTGAAACTTTTCGGGTCGAAAGAAGGAGTTAGGTCACTACCCTAACTCAAAAAATTCCACAAAACGGGAAAAGCTTACCTCGAAGACGAAGATCTCGCCGAGAGCTTTCCAAATCCACTCTCCAAACACGATTCCGACTACTACAGCCCTAGAAATCGCTGGCCGAACGCACCACGAAGCTCCGCTCTCATTCTTTTGCTCGGCGGCTGATTAGATCGAGGGAGGAAGAAGAAGAAGAGGGGAGGGATCTTTAGGTTTTATACTAAAACCTAATTTAATATTTAAATAATTAAATATTCCTCATTTACTTAAAACCGCGAGGGAAACTAGATCACCTCGAATTTCTACGAAATTCGCACCTTAACTGAAACACGGCGCTACGAACCCAACGACGAAGTCAGAATTCAATTCTGACGAGCCAAACTTGGGATAAAGCTTCCCAGAGCTAAAATCTCAATATCTACACAAAAACCTTCTCTACAAATCAAAACGACGCGAAAACTCGCTCGCTCGATCTAAATTACAAGCTTTAACTAAGCTAGGGCTCAAAACTAAACCTGACGAGCTGACGTAACGCCCTAACGCCAAAATTACATCACTGTGGCTACGCAAAATAATTAACGAAAATCAGGGGCGTTACAGTCACTCTCCCTAAAAAGAAGTTTCGTCCCGAAACTTGAAATTCAAAGGTAAAGAAAGATATAGAATCAAATCCAAAGGTTTCCAGACAGAAGGTTTACCCGAAATCTAAGAGAAGAGGTTAGGATGAGTCTCTCTCATGGCAGACTCCAGCTCCCATGTTGCTAATTCGACGCCCTGATTCTTCCAAAGAACCTTAACCATCGAGATCGTTTTCTTCCGTAGCACACGCTCCTGAGTCTCCAAGATTCGGACAGGCTCTTCAACATATGAAAGATTGGGCTGCAAAACGGGAACTGAATCAAGAACAAGCCGCTCACTACGCAAACACTTCCTCAACTGGCTCACATGAAACACATAGTGAACATCTGGAAAGGAGGCAGGCAAATCTAATCTATAAGCGAACACTCCGATGCGTTCAACAACCTGGAAAGGTCCCACATACCGGGGGTCCAACTTGTGGTTCCTTCCAAATCTCTTAACGCCCGGCATCGGAGAAACTTTCAAGAACACTAATTCTCCAAAGGAAAACTCTAGATTCACTCTCCTCCGATTAGCGTACTTCTCATACCGCTCCTGAGAAACACGAAGCTTCTCGCGGATATGAGTCACAGCAACGCTCATCTCTTCCAAAGCTTCTGGGCCTAACAACGGACTCTCACCAACCTCGGCCCAAAACAAGGGAGTTCGGCAATGCCTCCCAAATAAAGCCTCAAAGGGGGCCATCTGCAAGCTTTCCTGATAACTGTTATTGTAAGCAAATTCCATCAATCCCAGGCGCTTATCCCAAGCCCCACCATGATCCAAAATATAACACCTGATCATATCTTCCAAAATCTGATTCACTCTATCCGTCTGACCATTTGTCTGGGGGTGGTAAGCGGTAGAGTATCTAAGGTCAGTACCCAAAGCTCCTTGCAGACTTCTCCAGAAATGAGACATATACCTTGAATCTCGGTCCGACACAATGCTTACGGGCACACCGTGCAATCTGATGACTTCATTCAAATAAAGTTCTGCTATCTTCTCCATAGAATATCCAATTTTAAACGGCACAAAGTGAGCACACTTTGTCAGACGGTCAACTATGACCCATACCGAATCGTGACCTCCAGGAGATCTCGACAAACCGGTAATGAAATCTGTTGAAATACTCTCCCACTTCCAGGTTGGAATATCCAAAGGGTTTAATTTACCACCAGGCCTCTTATGATCTGCCTTAACACGTTGACAAGTAAAGCATTCAGAAACATACTTGGCTATATCACTTTTCATACCTGACCACCAAACGATCTGCTTCAGGTCTTTGTACATCTTTGTGGAGCCAGGATGATATGAAACACTAGAATCGTGCGCCTCACTACAGATCTTTGCTCGAATATCTTCCGACGCGGGAATGCAATATCTGCCTCGATACTTCAAAGTATCTTTATCATCGATTGAAAAGTCAGGTAGCTCACCTTTTTCAGTTCTATTCCAGAGATGTTGCAAATCAGGATCTTCCTTCTGATGCAATCTCGTAAGGGTAATCCAAGAAGGTTCTTCAACTCCTAAGCTCGAAGGCGCGGTACTACTACTGACTGAGATATCCATCAACATAAACTCTTCAACCAAGGACTGCACAGAGAGATTGAAGATATGCGCGGTCTTTCTGCTCAGGGCATCAGCCACTACGTTGGCCTTACCCAGATGATATAGGATATCAACTTCATAATCCGCAACATACTCCAACCACCTCCGCTGGCGCTAATTCAGTTCCTTCTGGGTGAAGACATACTTCAGGCTCTTGTGATCCGTATAAATCTTGCATGACACTCCATATAATAAACGTCTCCAAAGTTTTAAAGCATAGATCACTGCATCAAATTCTAAGTCATGCGTAGGGTAATTCCTCTCATGAACTTTCAGTTGTCTAGACCCATAGGCAATCACCTTTCCTTCTTGCATCAAAACACATCCTAAACCAATGTGAGATGCGTCCACATAAATGGCATACTCTAATCCTTCGATCGGCAAGACCAACACAGGTGCACTGCACAAACGCCTCTTTAATTCCTGGAAGGCTTCTTCGCATTTTTCGCTCTAGATAAAAGCCGTATTCTTCTGGGTAAGCTTAGTCAAAGGTGCCGACAGCACCGAGAATCCTTGAACAAATCTCCTGTAGTACCCAGCCAACCCTAAGAAACTCCTTATCTCCTTAGGTGTTGAAGGCGTCTTCCAATCTAACACAGCAGAAATCTTAGCTGGGTCTATAGTAAT
Organism: Dactylorhiza incarnata; assembly: GCA_033032865.1. NCBI lineage: Eukaryota > Viridiplantae > Streptophyta > Magnoliopsida > Asparagales > Orchidaceae > Dactylorhiza > Dactylorhiza incarnata. The sequence goes on along the minus strand of JAWHQI010000366.1, from coordinate 2,054,054 downwards.
TCCATCCTTGTTCACCACATGACCCAGAAAGGACACCTGAGAAAGCCAGAACTCGCACTTACTCAGCTTCGCAAACAACTTGTGCTCTCTAAGAGTAGACAATACTAAGCGCAAATGCGTAGCATGCTCCTCAGCACTCTTAGAATACATTAACACATCATCTATGAATACCACAACAAAATGGTCCAGAAAATCCTTGAACACGCGGTTCATCATGTCCATAAATGCAGAGGGTGCATTTGTCAAACCAAACGACATGACTAGAAACTCAAAATGGCCATAACGAGAATGAAAGGCAGTCCGGGGTACGTCAGACTCACGGATCCTCAACTGATGGTAGCCTGATCGATGGTCAATCTTCGAAAACACCGTGCTACCACGCAACTGATCAAACAGATCATCTATCCTCTGCAACGGATACCTGTTCTTGATGGTCACTTTGTTTAATTCTCTATAATCTATGCACAACCTCATATAACCGTCCTTCTTTTTCACAAACAAAACTGGAGCACCCCAGGGCGAAGAACTTGGCCTAATGAAACCACACTACAACAATTCATCTAACTGAGTTCGCAACTCTTCTAACTCGCGCAGGGCCACACAGTATGGTGCCTTAGCAATAGGACGAGTACCAGGCTCAAGATCAATGACAAACTCTACATCTCTATCAGGCGGGAGTCCAGGAAGACTGACAGGAAAGACATCAGGAAACTCTCGCACCACCGGAACACTCTCAATACACGGCGGTCCAGGAACAGTTTCTACTACAGAAATAAGATAAGCCAAACAACCGAAAATTAACAGTTTCCGAGCACATACCGCAGAAATTATCGAAGAACTCTGGTACGGAGAACCAAAGACGCTCATGGGATGACCGTTGTCCATCACAAAGTCCAGACGCTTTTCCTTGCATCGGATGACCGCATCATAACTGGACAACTAGTCCATACCCAAAATCACGTCAATGTCTTCTAAGTCCAACACTTTGAGATCAGCAACTGCCAAGAAATCTCCTAAGAGAATGGGGCAACTTCGGACGCACCGGTTCGAGGACACCAAATCACTAGAAGGGAACTTAACGAGGAACGAATCGTTGCCAAGCTCAGGGGTCAAACGGTGACGCTCGACGGAAGCCCTTGCTACGAACGAATGGGTAGCACCCGAATCAAACAGAACACGCGCCCGATGATTCTTTACATTAAATCTACCTATAAGCGCGAACAATAACTAGCTAGCTCAGCGAACTAAAAGGAATCAAGACTAACCAGTTGGCTTAAGATCTAACCTGCGATCACTTGGGTGGAAGACTGCGCTTGCTCCTGGGTTAACACGTCCAGCTTTCCTCTTCCTTTATCCTGATGTTGCGGCGACAGCAAGGTTCGAAGCGGGACAGGCTGCAACGGGGGTTGAACTAGCGGGCATTGGAACTTCATGTGCCCTTTCTGCCTGCACTGGAAACAGACCTTCTCCTTAGTCCAACACTGGGCCACATCATGCCCTTTCTGTTTGCACAATTGGCAGAGCACCTCACCCTTTGGAGCACCCTGAATTGCTAGCACTCACTGCTGCTTCTGAGCTCCCTTCCTCTGGAAACATTTCTCAACTGGATGGCCAGGGCGGCCACAGAAGCTACACACTTCACCACTCCTTTTCTTTGGAGCCGGACTAACTACCTTGGGGGTCTCCCCCTCTTCGACTTTCCTCTTGTCCTTTTTCATTAATGCACCTCTATTCTTGGCGTTGTCGATAGCCTCGACCTTCAGCGCTGCTTCTTCCACTTCAGCATAACTTTCAGATCTATAAGAGCTCGCCAACTGCTGAATATCGCTACGAAGTCCTCCGAGAAAACGCTTCACTCTTCCTGCCTCAGACGCCACTAAATCTGGGGCAAATCTGCTCAACTTACTAAACTCGATCTCATACTCACTAACCGTGAGCTATCTTTGCTTCAAGTGCAGAAAATTATTCATTAAACGGTCTTGCTCGACCGACGGCAGGAACTTCTTTAACACCATCGCCTTGAACGACTCCCACGAACATCCGCCTACGAGATTTTCCCTCTCCCTAATCCACCAGCTTTTAGCAAGTCCTTTCAGCTGGTAAGCGGCGACCATCACCTTTTGGTCTGCAGAGATTCCAGAGTACGAAAACATCTCCTCAATGGCAACAAACCAGTCATCTAATGCCATGAAATCAGCTCTTCCGTCAAATGTAAGAGGTCCTAGTCGCTGGAAATGCGAAATGAAGTTCATCTCTGGTGGCAGCAAAACTGGAGGCACCAAAGGAGCGGGAGGAACAGGTATAGTCTGACCAACTACAGGGTCCTGCACCACAGGCTGCTGCCCAGCGGCGGCAGTCATCAACGTCTGGATCTGCGATTGCATCGCAACTAACTTCCTGGACAGAGCCTCATTTCTTTGTCGCAGACTTTCGATCATGGCCTCACTTTGCGCAATCGAAGATTCACCCTCCGATTGGGGGGTCAACCTCGTCGCAACACGCCTCCGAGACATCTCTGCTAACGCATAAACCTATAATTAAAACTTAACCTTACACTAGAACTACACTGCTTGGTTCAGAACATACATGTACAACTACTTGCCATTTCCACTACCTTTCTCTGGGATATATTTTTTTTATGATATGCTAAATTTGGGAATGATACTACATCGTCCCTCTTGACTCATGTGCAAAGGGCATGAATGCATGAATTTTGCTATTCGTTTTGAAATCATGTGTGTGTGTGTGTCATCATATAAGTCTTTAACTTCGCACGTGTGCTTATGCAATGCTATGTAAGGTATGTTGTGCTATGCATTCTAATAAAGGCCTTAATGCATGTTATGAGCGGCGTACACATGTAATATTATGCATCCCATACTACATAATATTGCATGTAACGAAAGAGAAAACGTGCTAATGGGCATCCATGTGATGGTGGTTATGCATCCCATACTACATAATCATCACATGTTGCCACCTATGGTGGATCCATATACTAACACATATTATGCATCCCATAATACATAATATGCCCCGTATACTTCTTATCATGCTATGAGTGTAGTGTTCATGCTTCGGCCAAGACGTACTGATGACACGTCGGTGTGTGTATGTAATGAAACCAAAACAACTACTATATCAGAATTTGTTGCCCGACCAACTTGTCGAACAACCTGCCTCTGATACCAACTGTCACAACCCGCATTTTCTCTGAATTTAAGAGTATCAGAGTAAGAGAAAATGCACGTCATGATGTCACGTCATACAGGAGACAACTGTAGACGCTCAGGCGGGAACCTATTACTTAACTAAACAAAACATGATTATATGATAAGTCATCATTTGAAATCATTAATTAGGGGTTTTGAGGTAAGAACTGTGTCTCTCAGTTCGTGGATCAACTAGTCCACCGAGAAAGTATATATAATTGCAGCGGAAAGTACTTGATTTAGTTTACTTAAAGTCCTAAATATATGCAAATGACGGAGCATAAAGTAAATGATATGCACATAACTAGGTGTATTGTAAGAGTAAAAATATCTTTAAGCGACTTTAAAGTTAAGGGTTTCAGTTAGAAAGAATGCAATGAGGATGAAGAAAAGCCATTTTATAACTATAGTGCACCTAACATAAATCATTCCCAGGGAGTAAGATACACAAGATCTAAAAGTAGTGGCATTTAACTGGCAAATAAACTATAAAGTATAAAAAGGGCACAATGGGCGTCAACAATATGACACTAACCCATTGGCACCAACTAGTATGTCTGACCACAAGAAGAAACTAAAAACAACTACCTCGCAGCAGCGGGGTGAACAACTACTAAAACTCTGAACTTCAGGCTACACCACTAGCCGCTACGGCTCTGAACCTGAGGCATTCAATAAAACAAAGAACGCCTCAGCAAGGAATTACAAGTGGCAGAAAACTAGCAGAAAAGTAAGCAAGGCATAAGGGGTACCAACGCAAGCCAGATTTACCGAAAGAGAAGCCCTAAACAAAGAACTAACAAGCACCGAGAGCACTAAAAAGAAAGTGCCAAAAAGAGGAACAAGCAAGTTTCATTTATCTTGTTTCATTAATTAAAGAGACTGATCAGCTCAATTAAACGGAAGCGGTTATCTACCTCCGCCACCCAAAGCCCAAAAACTGGATGGGGTACTCTAGACCCAACCACCCAAACATGACTACCGTGCAAGGCTATAGCATTTCCCCCACTGTCCCCCAAACACGACTACCGTGCAAGGCTAAAGACAATGGTTCTTTTTAATTAAATTCTCATTTAAAACACGGGGCGTAGCCCGAGAAATAATCACCAAGAAATACCCTAAGAGATAGGGTCACACATGGATTAAACACTGCATAAGACGAAGCATAAGAGGAGTCATAAGGATTCAGGCATGATGGATTCATGATTTGGGGCATAGAAAGGACAGTGGCAACATCCATGCACACCTTAGAAAACACGAGGCTCCCAGTGGAATGGAGGAGTCCAAAGTTTAGATTACTGATGCAGAACTAGGACCCAGGGTTTCTCTCACACCTATATACATAAGGAAGTTAGCACGAGACGGTTCATAATAGAAACTCATAGGCTACCTAACCACCATGGGTAGAAGATTCCATGAGAAAGGAGAAAGGGTTTGCACAGGCATTCCCCGTAAAGGAGGAGGCTCAACATGCATTTCTCAGAAGATGAAGGAAGGCTAACCAACATTTCTCGAGAGATTCGGAGGGCTAAAAGGATTTCTCGAGAGAGTGATGAGCTCAAGCTTGGGATTTCTCGAGAAGTATAGGAGTCTCAGCGGGGGATTTCTCGAGAAGTATAGGGGTCCCAGTGGGGAAATTCTCAAGAAATCAAGCATTTCTCGAGAGGTCAAGGAGTCCCAGCGGGGGATTTCTCGAGAGATCAAAATTCTGGACAAGGCATTTCTCGAGAAGTGTGACATCAGCGGGAAAAGGAGACTCATAACAGGAATGCTTTCTCCGAGGAAACTTCAACTATTTAGGGTGGAGAATCAAGGTTAAAACTACCAACCAATGCACTCGAGACACAAGCCAAATCAGCGTGGTAAGATCTCAAAAGCAGGAAAACCGTGATTCAAGCAATAAGAGGGAAGGGGAAGGAAGCCACTTGCCTTTAACCTTGCAAACTCGAAGAACACAACTCCGAAAGCTAAGGATCCGGCCAAGAACACCCCTGAGCACAAAACCTAAAACTTTTCGGGTCGAAAGAAGGGGTTAGGTCACTACCCTAACTCCAAAAATTCCACAAAACGGAAAAAGCTTACCTCGAAGACGAAGATCTCGCCGAGAGCTTTCCAAATCCACTCTCCAAACACGATTCCGACTACTACAGCCCTAGAAATCGCTGGCCGAACGCACCACGATGCTCCGCTCTCGTTCTTTCGCTCGGCGGCTGATTAGATCGAGGGAGGAAGAAGAAGAAGAGGGGAGGGATCTTTAGGTTTTATACTAAAACCTAATTTAATATTTAAATAATTAAATATTCCCCATTTACTTAAAACCGCGAGGGAAACTAGATCACCTCGAATTTCTACGAAATTCGCACCTTAACTGAAACACGGCGCTACGAACCCAACGACGAAGTCAAAATTTAATTCCAACGAGCCAAACTCGGGATAAAGCATCCCAGAGCTAAAATCACAATATCTACACAAAAACCTTCTCTACAAATCAAAACGACGTGAAAACTCGCCCGCTCGATCTAAATTACAAGCTTCAACTAAGCTAGGGCTCAAAACTAAACCTTACGAGCTGACGTGACGCCCTAACGCCAAAATTACATCACAGCGGCTACGCAAAATAATTAACAAAAATCAGGGGCGTTACAGTAGCTTTTGGAAACCTCCTGATAGGAAAATTATTTTCCAAGAACTTGATAAGAAAATAATTTTACGAAATTGCTAGAGGCAAGCGCACCTATCGCGTGTAGTATATATATGATAAAAATATCATAACATAGTCGTATTAGTCCTGGGTCCCGTCGAGTATTGTTACTTCGAGCTACGCGCATTGTTTTATCCGATATAAAAATAGATGAAAGTTTATGCATTAATTGAAAAAAATGATAACAATCGCGGGCTTGGTGTGCGTTTAGCAAAAACCAAGAAAAGCGATAATACGATAATAAGTGCATTAATTTGAAAACGAAAAATGATAACATAACAATCGCGGGCTTGGTGTGCGTTTAGCAAAAACCAAGAAAAGCGATAGAAAAGACAAAAAAGCTAAATTATGAAAGCTATAAAGAAAGCGGTAAATCTAAGTTATGAAAGCGATAAAAAAAATGCAGAAAATCTAGCTATGAAAACTTTAAATAAAGCATTAAAATCTACCTATGAAAGCTTTTAAATTCTAATTATGAAAGCATAAAACTAAATTATGAAAGCTTAAAATTAATTATGAAAGCATAAAAACTAAATATCAAAGCATAAAAATTCTAATTATGAAAGCTTTTAAACTAACCTCATACACTCACACACCCAACAAAAATAAAAAAATAAAATAAAAGAAGAACAATATTCTCATACACACACACCCAACAAAAAATAAAATAAAAGAAAATAAAAGAAGAACAATATTCTCATACACACACACACACTAAATGAAATCTACTAAAATTAAAAGAAAAATACAAAATAGGTAAAATTAACTCTCACACACACACACACTCTACATAAATTAAGAAAAAAAGAAAAGAAAAGACAAGGCATGAACAAAAGAAAGAAGAACAAACAAAGAAAAACAAGAGCAAGATTAAGAACAAGAGGAACAAGAGTAAAAACTTATTTCATTTAAACAAAACTTATTTTACATACCAAAGAGAGGAGACAAAGGATAACAAGGAGAGAGAAAAAAATAAAAACACAAACAAAAAAACAAAAAGGTGGAACACAAATCCCCTAAACTATTTAGGATTTGTGAACCTTTTTTACAAGGGAGAGGGCCTCTTATTTATAGGCAAGAGGTGGGGGTGCATTTAGCAAAAAAAAAAAAGAAAAGAGTTGGAGGCTTCTAGAAGGAGAAGAGGCCAAATTTGACTTGATCAATTGCTGGAATTGGAGAGCTGGAGGAGCAGCTGGAGGAGCAGCTGGCTGGCGCGCGGGCAGGGCGGCAGCGGGCAGGGGCGCGGGCAGGGGCGCGGGCAGGTTAAATTGGCGCAAAATTGCGCTGGCCAGGATTCGAACCCTCCACCTCAAGGAGGCTAGCCAATGCCTTCTCCACTTGGCCAAGCGGATTCATCTACAATATATATGGGTATATTAATTATATAATGTTAGCGTCATAATTAATTAAAAGCAAAAAGGGGGGGGGGACAGGCGGCAACTTTAATCTAATTAATCATGACTGCGCCAGGACTCGAACCCGGGGCAGCAGCGCGGCAAGCAAAGACAGAACCAATGAGCCAAGCGGCTCCTTCAACATATATAGGGCAATAAATATTCTTATTATAGTTACACAGATTTTTTATTTTTTAATTTTAATTTAATTTACAAAATTAATTATATGATTATATTTAATATATATACTCTCTAATTATTTATTATATATATATGTTATTATTATATATTATATACTATTATTATTTTACATTTATTATATATATATATTTCAATATATATAATAATATATACTTTATTTTATATCTTATTTATTTATTTATATACATTATGATCATTACTATGTTTATTTATTATATGATACTACTATATTTATTATATATATTTCTATATATTTATATTATATACATAACACTATCTTATTCTCAAATTTATTCTTATATAAGTATAAGTACTTATTTTTACAAAATTTATATGAATATTTATATACATATAAAAAGAAGTGATTATTTCAATAATTTGCATATTGTATGTACAAAAATACCCAAAATTAGGCTAGAAATTATACTAAAAATATGCAATATTTTCTATTTATCAAACACCCCCATACTTAAGCTTTTGCTATTCCAGAGCAAAAAGTAAGGGATACCTATAAGACGTTAATAAAATTTTTAAGTTACTAAAGTTTTTATTTAATCAAAAGTGAGATCGAAATAAATTTAGGATATTTAAAGAGGTAAGTCCTAAATTATGAAGATGATTTAAAAAGAGCGAAAAAGTTTTAGCGAGACTTCTAAAGTTAGCTAAATAACGTCGAATATTGCAGTCTTTGGCGCCTTTAATTAGAGTAGAATTATAAAAAACTTTAACTTTTTAAAGAAAGTTTTTAAGAATAAATAAAACCTACTAATTATGCTCTCGCAAACTTTTTAAATTAAAATCTAGCCTACAATTTTATTGGCTAAGGGGTAGGGGAAAAAAGGTAGCCTTGGCAAAAAGAAGAGTGCTTGGATTATGGGTGATGGATTTAATCCTCTCACCCCACCATTTTGGTGGTTTTGCTTTGATTCCCAACGTTGGTTTACGGGGGATGGCTGAAATCTTTTTAAACTTAACCCAATGCCCGTGTTTACGGAATTTTATTTTTTTATTCCCATTGACACAAGATTTCTTTTAACAATATTGGGTGCCTGTGTTTACGGAATCTTTTTATTCCCATTGACACAGGATTTCTTTTAAAACTTCTTCTTTTACTTTTTTATGCCAAGCTAAAGGGGTGAGGGTTTCAAAAGAAAAACTAGAGTAATAAAAGAGTATTTGAGAGCAAAATTTAGTAGATTAGAACATTCCTAAAGTTTCACAAGTTTCGAGTTAGAATAATTGAATCTAAAAAAGGTTTGCCAATATAATACAAAAACGAATCTATTTAGGGTTAACTCGAGGTAGTGCTAAAAATTTTGTTCTCAAATTGAATTAAAATCACAAAATATTTTTTACTACTAAAATTCCAAAAATTTAAATTTGCAAACTATGATACAAATAAAATAGTTTTAGTAAATCAAAAATAATGAAAAACGCTTAAAGATAAACCTAACCTAGCCTTAGAAGTAACAAAAAGCTAAGTAGGGGTTTTATTCTATTTTTGGATTTTTTTTTAGATAAGATTTTTCATCATCATTTTTTTTGGAGTTTTAATTTTATTAAAAATATGTACATTAATACTAAAAAAGAAAGAGAAAGAAAGGAAAATAAAAATTTATATAAAATTTTTTGGTGTTATGACAAAATGAATTTTGTTATAACAAATTTTTAAGTACATTTTTCATCATTTTTTATTTATTTTTTTATTTATTTATTTTGGTTTATAACAAAATACATATATAAATACATATATATTTACATTAATACTAAAAAAGGGAAAAGAAAGAAAAAGAAAAAGAAAGACATATATATTTTTGTATGTTATGACAAATTTTTTGTGAATTTTGTCATAACAAAAATTTTTTAGTAAAACTTTTCGTCATTCATTTTTGGATTTTGATTTATTTTCAAATATGGATATTTATATAAAGACAAAAATAAAACATGAATAATAATTTTTTTGGTGTGTGTTTTTTTTTTAAGTTATTTAATAATTTTTTGGATTTTTGATTTTGTTACGTATTTACACATTAAAATTTTACAAAAAGAAATGAAAAATGAAAAGAGGGACAAAGATGTTGCAACATAATTTGATTATGTTGTAACAAATTTGCTATTTTATTTATTGTCATTTTTTTGGTTTTTTCTAAGTAAAAATGGGGGACAATAATTACAAAGGGGAAAACATCATACCATACCCCCATACTTAAAATCAACATTGTCCCCAATGTTGAAGTAAGTATGAGGAACAAATCTATATATGTACAAAAGTATGAAAAGGAGGAAAAAGAAAATACAAGGGGGGAAAAACAGGGATAAAAAGCACGCCCCTATTTTGGAGACGGGATGACCGGAATAAGTACCTGCAAAAGATGTTAAAACATAATAATAAAGGTTATTTACAAAAGGGGGGGGGGGGGGGATAAAAATGAGATTATATTATATACATATATGTATATATATATAAGTTTTTTTTGTTTTTTTTGTTTTCTTATTGTTCTAAGTTACAAAAAATAAAACCTATATAAATAAAGCAAAACTATATATATATATAAATATTTTTTTTGGGTATTTTTGAAGGTTTTGTTAGATGTGCAAATTTATATACATAATAAAACTTAATAGTAATAACAAAAAAGGAAAAGCAAAGTTATAAAAAAAACAAAGCATCTTTTTTTTCATCATTTTTTGGATTTTTCTTAATTATGTGCATGGATATACATAATATTACTTAATAAAAAGAAAAAAGGGAACAAAAATAAGATATAAAATAAGATACAACATATTATTTTTTTTTGGAGTTTTCTTATATGTACAATTATATACATAATGATACTAATAAAAAGAAAAAAGAAACAAAAATAATAAGTACAAAAAAAGAAAGAAAAACAAAGTAAAAAGATCATTTATTATTTTTGGTTTTTTTATATCACAAAAAGAATGAAATATATACACAAAGTAAAACTATATATATATTTATTATTTTTTTTTGGATTTTTCTAAATATATCTTCATCATTTTTGAAATATGCATAATTATAAAAACCTTTATATTTAATAAAAATAAAAAATAAAGAGAAACTTTAAAATAAAAATCAAAGAAGAAGTGAAATGAAAGGATAAAAGTAATAGGGTTTCCCCTTTTCAAAATATCGACAAAAATCCCCTCGCGGGTCTGCCGAGTAATCCTACTTCGAGAAAACTAACTATTATTCTATCTCAAAAATTCCAAAAATTCTTTTAGATTTATGTTTTAAAGTTTTCCATTATTTTGTCATTTTAGTTAAGATATTATTTTGTTTTGTTAAATATGCATATATAATCTTAATGAAAATAAAATAGAAATCATATCATTTTTTATTTTTTTATATGCATATTTATATACAAAATAAAACTAAATAAGTAATAATAATAAAAAAAACTTAAGAAAGAAAACAAAGAGAAAGTAAAGGAAAGAAATAAAACATATATATATATATTTTTGGATTTTTTCAACTTAATATTTTCATCATCATTATTTTTTTTTAGGTTTTCTTTTTAACATGATAAAAATATGTAATAATACACATATTAAAATATGAATGAAACAAAAAATATATATACAAAAAGAAAATAAAGTTATAATGATTTTTTTTTGGATTTATCTAAGATAAGTTTTCATCATAATACATTTTTTAGATTTTTAATTTTATTACATATATACATATTAAGTAAAAATAAGGGATAAAAAGAAAAGAACAAAAACAAAGGAAAATGAAAATACATTAAGTAAAATTTTTTTTTTTGGATTTTCTTATATGTACAAATATATACATAATGATACTAAAAAAAAGAAACAAAAATAATAAGAACAAGAAAAGAGAAAAACAAAGTGATTTTTTTTTCTTATGATTTTTGGTTTTTTCAATATTTACAAAAAGCATGAAATATATATATAAAGTAAAACCATATATATTTTTGGAGTTTTCTACTTATGTTTTCATCATCTTTTAAAATACACATATTTAAAGTTATATTAAAACATAAGAAAAAAACAAAATTAATAAAGAAAAGCTTTAAGATGAAAAGCAAGGAAGAAAAAGTAGAAATAATAAGGTAAAAACAACGGGGTTTCCTCTTTTCAAATTATCGACAAAAATCCCCTTTCGGGTCTGTCGAGTAATCCTACTTCGAGAAAACGATCTATTGTCCTATCTTAAAATTCCTAGAATTCATTTTGATTTTGATTATAAAGTTTTTCATTATTATTTTTCATTTTGAAATTTGAAATAATATGTTTTCAAATATGCATATAAAAACTTTAATGAAAAACAAAATAGAAATCCTATCATTTTTTTTTGTTTTCTTATAGGCATATAAAGAAAGAACATATATATTATTTTTTTTTTTTGGTTTTTAATTTTATATATTTACAAATTAAGGCTTAATGAAAAGAAAGAACATATATTTTTTTGGTAAGATGGTTTTTTAATTTTTTTGATTTTTTGAAGATGATAAAATCAATAACGTAAACTCTTTTCGCAATATCAACGAAGTTCTCCCCGGCAACGGCGCCAAAAACTTGCAAATTTGTTACAACATAATTTTTTTTTTGGAGTTTTCTTATATGTACAAATATATACATAATGATACTAAGAAAAAGAAACAAAAATAATAAGAACAAGAAAAGAGAAAAACAAAGTGATTTTTTTTTTCTTATGATTTTTGGTTTTTTCAATATTTACAAAAAGCATGAAATATATATATAAAGTAAAACCATATATATTTTTGGAGTTTTCTACTTATGTTTTCATCATCATTTAAAATACACATATTTAAAGTTATATTAAAACATAAGAAAAAAACAAAATTAATAAAGAAAAGCTTTAAGATGAAAAGCAAGGAAGAAAAAGTAGAAATAATAAGGTAAAAGCAACGGGGTTTCCTCTTTTCAAAATATCGACAAAAATCCCCTTTCGGGTCTGTCGAGTAATCCTACTTCGAGAAAACGATCTATTGTCCTATCTTAAAATTCCTAGAATTCATTTTGATTTTGATTATAAAGTTTTTCATTATTATTTTTCATTTTGAAATTTGAAATAATATGTTTTCAAATATGCATATAAAAACTTTAATGAAAAACAAAATAGAAATCCTATCATTTTTTTTGGTTTTCTTATAGGCATATAAAGAAAGAACATATATATTATTATTATTATTTTTTTTTGGTTTTTAATTTTATATATTTACAAATTAAGGCTTAATGAAAAGAAAGAACATATATTTTTTTGGTAAGATGGTTTTTTTAATTTTTTTGATTTTTTGAAGATGATAAAATCAAAAACGTAAACTCTTTTCGCAATATCGACGAAGTTCTCCCTGGCAACGGCGCCAAAAACTTGATAGGAATATTATTTTCCAAAAACTTGATAAGAAAATAATTTTACGAAATTGCTAGAGGCAAGCGCACCTATCGCGTGTAGTATATATATGATAAAAATATCATAACATAGTCGTATTAGTCCTGGGTCCCGTCGAGTATTGTTACTTCGAGCTACGCGTATTGTTTTATCCGATATAAAAATAGATGAAAGTTTATGCATTAATTAAAAAAAAATGATAACAATCGCGGGCTTGGTGTGCGTTTAGCAAAAACCAAGAAAAGCGATAATACGATAATAAGTGCATTAATTTGAAAACGAAAAATGATAACATAACAATCGCGGGCTTGGTGTGCGTTTAGCAAAAACCAAGAAAAGCGATAGAAAAGACAAAAAAGCTAAATTATGAAAGCTATAAAGAAAGCGGTAAATCTAAGTTATGAAAGCGATAAAAAAAATGCAGAAAATCTAGCTATGAAAACCTTAAATAAAGCATTAAAATCTACCTATGAAAGCTTTTAAATTCTAATTATGAAAGCATAAAACTAAATTATGAAAGTTTAAAACTAATTATGAAAGCATAAAAACTAATTATCAAAGCATAAAAATTCTAATTATGAAAGCTTTTAAACTAACCTCATACACTCACACACCCAACAAAAATAAAAAAATTAAATAAAAGAAGAACAATATTCTCATACACACACACACCCAACAAAAAATAAAATAAAAGAAAATAAAAGAAGAACAATATTCTCATACACACACACACTAAATGAAATCTACTAAAATTAAAAGAAAAATACAAAATAGGTAAAATTAACTCTCATACACACACACACTCTACATAAATTAAGAAAAAAAGAAAAGAAAAGACAAGGCATGAACAAAAGAAAGAAGAACAAACAAAGAAAAATAAGAGCAAGATTAAGAACAAGAGGAACAAGAGTAAAAACTTATTTCATTTAAACAAAACTTATTTTACATACCAAAGAGAGGAGACAAAGGATAACAAGTGACAGAAAAAAATAAAAACACAAACAAAAACACAAAAAGGTGGAACACAAATCCCCTAAACTATTTAGGATTTGTGAACCTTTTTTACAAGGGAGAGGGCCTCTTATTTATAGGCAAGAGGTGGGGGTGCATTTAGCAAAAAAAAAAGAAAAGAGTTGGAGGCTTCTAGAAGGAGAAGAGGCCAAATTTGACTTAATCAATTGCTGGAATTGGAGAGCTGGAGGAGCAGCTGGAGGAGCAGCTGGCTGGCGCGCGGGCAGGGCGGCAGCGGGCAGGGGCGCGGGCAGGTTAAATTGGCGCAAAATTGCGCTGGCCAGGATTCGAACCCTCCACCTCAAGGAGGCTAGCCAATGCCTTCTCCACTTGGCCAAGCGGATTCATCTACAATATATATGGGTATATTAATTATATTATGTTAGTGTCATAATTAATTAAAAGCAAAAAGGGGGGGGGGGGGACAGGCGGCAACTTTAATCTAATTAATCATGACTGCGCCAGGACTCGAACCCGGGGCAGCAGCGCGGCAAGCAAAGACAGAACCAATGAGCCAAGCGGCTCCTTCAACATATATAGGGCAATAAATATTCTTATTATAGTTACACAGATTTTTTATTTTTTAATTTTAATTTAATTTACAAAATTAATTATATGATTATATTTAATATATATACTCTCTAATTATTTATTATATATATATGTTATTATTATATATTATATACTATTATTATTTTACATTTATTATATATATATATATATTTCAATATATATAATAATATATACTTTATTTTATATCTTATTTATTTATTTATATACATTATGATCATTACTATGTTTATTTATTATATGATACTACTATATTTATTATATATATTTCTATATATTTATATTATATACATAACACTATCTTATTCTCAAATTTATTCTTATATAAGTATAAGTACTTATTTTTACAAAATTTATATGAATATTTATATACATATAAAAAGAAGTGATTATTTCAATAATTTGCATATTGTATGTACAAAAATACCCAAAAATAGGCTAGAAATTATACTAAAAATATGCAATATTTTCTATTTATCACCTCCCGTCTGCATGTAATTGAGGAGCAATTATGGAAGGAGATATTGGCTGAAGGAAGGATATCTCGCTATCGCAGAGCGTTAGCGTTACCGCGATGCGCTAGTTGGAGTTCAAAGTTTGGCGCTCAAACGTTGCCTAAACTGCCACGATCTGTGTGCCTGATCATTGCCTAATGTGGCTAATGCGGGGCGGTAGTACTACCACAGGAGGTAGCGACTGATTCTATTTAAAGACGCGCGCTGCCTCCGTTGAGGCTTGCTGTTATAGAATGAATTAAAGCCACATATTTAGAGCACTCGTGAGAGCCTTCTCCAAGCAGCCCGAAGAACTCCATCAACGTTCGTGAACGCAAAGAACTTGAAGACCTATCCGATCGCATCTACATCGACTTCAAGTTCTTCTTCTTGAGGGAGTTTTTAGTTTCTGTTTTGCCTTTGTCTTTTATTTTATCTTTGTAATCGGTTTGTGAATTCGCCACACGGCGACTAGGTCTAGGTTGGACTTAGGGAGTAATTTGCCTCGTGTTGGCGACTTGGTCTACGGAATAGATCTAGGGGTGCTCGAGGCCTTTCTGGTGATAGATTGGCTAGAGCGGCTTGAGGCCGTATCTGGGGAGATATCGGCTAAAGCCAACAGGTTTGTGGGGATACGAGTCGGTATAGAAAACAAAAAGGGTTTTCATATTATTCGCTTCGATTTCTAGCGTCATTGAAATCAGATTTTGTAATCAATTTTATAAATGATAATTATGTCTTTTCTTGCTTAATAAAATTGATTTCATTTCTACTTTCATTGTCTCTTTGCTTTTGATTTAACTTACTTTGACCAAAATATCAAAAGTTTTCTATTAAAGTTTAAAGTTTGTAAAACCCTTATTCACCCCCCTCTAAGGGCGCCTACAGATCCAACAAGTGGTGTCAGAGTGAGGTAATTCCAAATTGGCTTTACAACCGGGAATAATGGCGTCTCTTGATCATGATCTCGCTTCTACTACTGGGGAAAATTTTAATATAAATGAAAAAGTATTATCACCACCTTTATTTTTGGGCAAAAATTATAAAGGGTGGAAAATATTAATGAAAAATTTTCTTAAGGTCTTAGATGAAAAAGTTTGGAATATTACTATTGAAAAGCCATCTAGCGTACTAACTAGAAACAAAATTGTTTTAAATGCAAAATCTATGAATAGTATATTTTGTGCGTTAGAACAAAATATTTTCAAACTTATTTATACTTTACCTACCGCGTATAAAATTTGGAATTTTCTTGAAAGAACTTATGATTCTCCTTCTACAGGTACGGAACATTCACAAGAACCGGAGAATATGCAAACCTGCACAAAAGTTTAAGAAAGCTCCTCATGGGATGGATCAATGGAGCACACATCAAATGGAAGAGAAGAAGAAATACTATCTTCGGAAGAGGAGTGCCAAAAAGATGTCAAAGAAACTATATGTTCAAATCATGCCTCTCCCGAAAGCAATGTAAGGAAATCGAATTCCATTTTTTGTACTTCAATCTCTACATTACAATTGTTACAAATTACAAAGCACAAAATTAAGAAATTAAAAAATGCTAATAAACATTTGCGCTTAGAAAATAAAAAATTAAAGGCAAAAATTAATTTATCTAGTTCTACCCAAGGCTCCTTAGTTGAAAACATTACATCTTGTATAGAATTTAATGATCTAAAAGAAAAATGCAAGGAACTTGAAAAGGAACTTCTTTTTATAAAAGAACAAAATGAAAGATTATGTTTAGAAAATTCATCTTTGGAAGATGATTGTGCTAAGTGTAAAGACTATAAAATTGAAATTAAAGAGATGGATGAAACATTTGATGAATATAGAAATAACTATCAAAATCATATTGAGTCAATTGTTTCCATTCTTAAAAATAGCACAATCGCTTATAATAAAGCTAGACATAATTTAAAAATAAAAAATGATGAATTAAAAACAAAAATCAGCTTGCTTATGAAATTTATAAATAAAAATTCACAATATTAAGAAATATCTAAAAGTATGTTGAATATGAATATGAATATTTTAACTAAGACAAATAATGGGAGTAAGAAACACAAAGTATTTGTAAATCAAAGTCAAAATCACCATTATTTACAAAATCATGTTTCTCCCAACATAAAATTAAATGTTCACAAATTTCCTATAAACAATGTTCTACAAAATCATCATGGAAATTTGACAAATAAAAACAATATTAAACAAGGTTTGAATGGAGGCCCAAAGTTAAAGATGAAACACTAACTCCACTCAAAAGGGCTCATTCATCACTATCTTCCCAAAAGCAAACACTATGTATTTGGGTACCCAAAGGATCCGTCACACCCGGTCCTCTTTGGATACCTAAATCTCTCATTCATTAGTATCCAATCATTTGCATGAAGTAGAAATAAACTAAAAATGAAATATCATCAATCTACTTCATGATATGCCTAACCTATTTTTTGTTTATTTTCTTTTTGTTGAACCATCATGATATGATCACTTTATATAACTTGTGATATGACTTCCACATATTAAACCAAAATTCATAAATAAATCAAATTGAATAAAGTTGAATAAAAAGTCATATCATTTTTCAAGTGATCTACTTATCCTTTGTATGTTTATTCTTCTAGATTCATTTCCAATGAAAAGTCATATATAAATTAAATCCTAAATTTGTTATATATTATTAAGACAAATGAAATAATTGTCGAAATGGATTTAAAAGGTACTTTAGGGGTATTAGGCTAAATTTATAAATTGCGCAAGCTCTGCTTAGGTATTTAATATATTTGCATCATTTTGATTACCCCTAGTATGTTTAATCATAATCATGTAAAACCGGAATTGAAAAATTACATGAATATTATTTCACTTATTTATGATCATTTCACTCATGCATATGTTGTGCAAAACTCAAGATTTAAGGTTTAATGAATATGAAACACATGTACTAAAATTTTAACTTCAGCAACTTTTTGCGATTTCTTCTTGTCTCTTCACTTCATTAGACAGGCCTTACATTGCACAAACATAATTAAGCAAAATCGGAAGCAAAATCGAAGAAAATCTAGGCTATATGATTAAAATAAGCACTCTCTGTGAGCTAATGCAGGCGCTAGGACCTAACGCCGATGCTAGCTCAAGTATCCAATTTTCTGTGATTTTAAAATTCTAAAAAATCACTAAAAATATATTATTTTATATGTACTACTCATTTTTGCATTTCTGCCTTTTATTGATTTTTGAAAAATTAAAATACAAAATTACAAAAACCAAATTAAAAAAAAAATATTTTATTTTCTTCTATTCTTTGGTTATTTGTTTGATTTCTATTTCTATATGAAAAAATCAAATACAAAAATATAAAACAAAAACAAGTATCAAAAATTATTATTTTGAACTTAACTTTTCTATTTACATGTATCTTGCGAAAGGGAGATTTGGGCAATCATCCCATCACATCACCTTGTACCAGGCGAACCTCTCACCTGGTAGATCTCGAGAAGTCCAAGATCAAATTATAAAAGTTCAAACTTTAAATTAAAATTATTTTTCAAAAATATCAAAAATACTGTACGGACTCAATTGTGAAACTCAATCACGATTTAATCCATCATTTAGACCTTCTACAATGTTACAATTCATTCCTTCAAACTACTTTGAACATTGTTTGTATCATGCTTTGATATTTCTAAACACATGTGCATAAATTATATTGTAAAAGTTGTGTAGAACCAAGCTTAGCATGCCTCTAAGTATGAGTAAATGTTTTATGTTTGATAATGATATTTATTCACTCACTTACTTTGGCATTGTCTGCATATGTGTTTAATCTAAGAATGCTTGTGTATGTTTTGTATTAGTACAATAAATTAAAATTGTACAAGTATCTTACCTACACTACCTTTATTTGCACTTTTAAAAGTTAAGAAAAGTGATTATGTTTTCATAAATTATATTGGTTTGCAAAACAAGTGTATTTGGAGAACTTTGTACAAAACAAAAATCATAAAATAATGTGACAAAGATAACTACACCAAGCACTACTTGAACCTCCTGATAAGTCTTAATAAGCGTTGTGAGGTTGAGCACCTTGGAAAGAATAGTAAAGTGTCTTGTGCAAACCTTATCTTTCTTTCAAAATAAAAACCACTTACTCTTAAGTACACCGGATCACTAGTTTCAATAATAAAATAAAATAAAATATGTGATCCCCCAAGCACTACTTTGCACCTTGATAAGTCTTAATGAGCATTGTGTGTGCAAAGCACCTTGGTAGTTATACATTTTTTTGTGCATTGAAGTGTGTGAAAGTAAAATTATTTGTGTTTTATTGTGCTCTTTTCTTTAAATATTTCTTGTATTTTTGATTAAAACATTTGTTTACTCTACTCATAATACACTTATGTGCACATCATTATCTTCCATAACACTTCTTCTCATTAGTATTGGATCCTAATGCTAATTCTATACTACTCTTTATTTATGAAATGCACTAGATAACTTAGCATGCTCTCTACAATGTTTTGTATGTGTTGAATTTGTGAATTAATATAACGTTGTAGTAATTTCTTTTTTGAAAACATTATTTCTTGCTTGGTTACTTTATTGTCAAAATTAAAGATTTTAAATGCAAAATGATTTACAAAAAACATCTTCATCTTTGGAATTTAACTCATATATCTTCTTATGAATCGTCATGTTTATAACAAGATGTTTTTCTTGTATTTCTATCAGTCTTCCGCATCATCACCTTATATTTTTACCTTGCGCTTTCATGCTTATATCAAGTCTTAAATATCAAAATTCCTTTTTCAACAAATGGTAGACTTGCTTGGTAGAATTTATATTGGTTATTCTAACACATATATCACTTTTATGCTAAAAACTCTGATCTATTTCAATGAAAATTTGTATGCTAAAAACACTCCTCTAAACATGAAAATATTGTAATGCAAATAACTTTGATTCATTGACGGATTCCAAAATAGCTATGTGAGTTGTTTGTTTAAAAAAATTCAAATTAAAATATAAATCCATAGGCTATGTACTCATCATTAGATTTAAAACGCTTAAATGTTTCCAATAATTTTTATCCATGACTTCATATCTCACCATAGCAGGGGCGTAGGGTTGTAGACATTAGATAATGTAATCTCTAAGTAATGTATTATCCTTAACTGGGGAGGGTTCCAGTGGGGCCTTGCGAGGCACTGGGGGAAAGAGTGCTAGCTAGGGTGAGTTTTGTCTAGTGTTTGCAAATGGGACTAACACCCCCAACCTATGACATGTATGCAGCTCCTCATGCCCATCCGTCACTTAGTACGGGGCTAGGGTGTAGACATATTGTATGGGTAGATTAGTTACTTGGAAATCACTACCTTTTTATGCTTAAAACTTTTATAAAGCAAAATCCTTTGTGTACTTAAATTGCTATAACATCTATTTTATTGCCTAAAACTCTTAATCATCTACTATGCTTCACCATTCCTATATAGATGTTCGCCTCAAAAATATATTTCTTCATGCTTTCCACATCTTTACTACTTGTACGCTCGATCATGAATACGTTTTTCCAACAAGTGGTTTCCTTATGACAATTTCTTAACATTCCCTTTTTCACTCCTATATATTGTATGTTTTCCTAAGCGTTTAACTCTTTATCATGTTTATTCCCTATCTACACATTTATTGCACACATTAACGTTTGACTTTCTCTCCACCCTCTTTTGATAATACCAAAAGGGGGAGAATAACTTTAAAAGAAATTCACATATATGGGGAGTAGATTCAAAGGAAGTTTTGTTGTAGGGGGAGCATATGCACATGTCTTAAAGTTCATGCTAATCTTTTTTAATAACCACAATTCCTATCTTTTGAACTATTTCTTTCTAAAGGGATTTGTTATTATCAAAAGAGGGAGTTTGCTGGAACATGCTTTCCGCATCTCTTGGTTTGACAATAACAAATCATATTATATTTGATCATACTTGCATTGTGTTTATAGTGTGCAGGATCTTCAACATTCAATCCCCTAAGGAGTGTGAAAAATAAAGACATCGAAGCGACATCAGGATGATTATCTGTTGTTACCACGGCGCGGTAACACTACCGCTGGCGCTAGCGAATCAAAAACCGCTGAGAAGGAAACTGCTGGGAAGGAAACCGCTATGAACGGAACTGGCGTTCGACGAAATGAAAGCTCCATTCGATGAACTGGCGCTCGACGAAATGAAAGCTCCGTTCGACGAACTGAAAGCTCCATTCGACGATCTGCATGCTCTACCGCGGTGGTCGACGAAATGTATGCTTTACCGCGGCACGTTAGAACTACCGCTGGCGCTAGTGTTCGTTCGACAAAATGAAAGTTGCGCTCGACGAAATGTGAGGCCGGTTCGACTAAGATGCGCCCGATGAAAAGAGATGTGCTCTACCACGAAGCGTTAGCACTACCGCTGGAGCTAGCATAAACGGAAACAATTGACGAGAAGGAAACAATGAAGAAAAAGGAATGTCGACGGGACGCTATTTTGGCAAGTACTATCGCGACGCGTTAAGGACTAACGCCCGATGGTAGATTTTGGAAACCTCCCGTCTACATGTAATTGAGGAGCAATTATAGAAGGAGATATTGGCTGAAGGAAGGATATCTCGCTATCGCGGAGCGTTAGCGTTACCGCGGCGCGCTAGTTGGAGTTCAAAGTTTGGCGCTCAAACGTTGCCTAAACTGCCACGATCTGTGTGCCTGATCATTGCCTAATGTGGCTAACGCGGGGCGGTAGTACTACCGCAGGTGGTAGTGGTTGATTCTATTTAAAGATGCGCGCTGCCTCCGTTGAGGCTTGCTGTTATAGAGCGAATTAAAGCCACATATTCAGAGCACTCGTGAGAGCCTTCTCCAAGCAGCCCGAAGAACTCCGTCAACGTTCGTGAACGCAAAGAACTTGAAGACCTATCCGATCGCATCTACATCGACTTCAAGTTCTTCTTCTTGAGGGATTTTTTAGTTTCTGTTTTGTCTTTTATTTTATCTTTGTAATCGGTTCGTGAATTCGCCACACGACGACTAGGTCTAGGTTGGACTTAGGGAGTAATTCGCCTCGTGTTGGCGACCCGGTCTTGGGAATAGATCTAGGGGGTGCTCAAGGCCTTTCTGGTGATAGATTGGCTAGAGCGGCTTGAGGTCGTATCTGGGGAGAGATTGGCTAAAGTCAACCGGTTCGTGGGGATACGAGTCGGTATAGAAAACAAAAAGTGTTTTCATATTATTCGCTTCGATTTCTAGCGTCATTGAAATCAGATTTTGTAATCAATTTTATAAATGATAATCATGTCTTTTCTTGTTTAATAAAATTGATTTCATTTCTAATTTCATTATCTCCTTGCTTTTGATTTAACTTACTTTGACCAAAATATCAAAAGTTTTCTATTAAAGTTTAAAGTTTTTAAAACCCTTATTCACCACACCTCTAAGGGCGCCTACAAATCCAACAAGCCAGAGCTCCAGGGGTCGCTCGCAGGAAGGCGGGCGAGACGGGTGCTCGCCGACCACTCGCGGGAAGGCGGACGGGCCGGATTTCTTCCAAGTGTCCGTGTTCGACGAAATCTGTTCCGCGTTCGACGAACTCGCTTAACGTTCTCAGTTCGACGAACTGGCTTCTCCGCTCAACGAACTCGCGGCACGCTCTTAGTGAGACGAATGGGCTTCTCAGCTCGGGGAACTCAATCGTCCAGCCGGTTCAGCAGATTTACACAAGGCGGAGGAGAGCTCGCAGGAAGACATGCGAGACCTGGCCTCGGTGTCTGTCGCCGGAAGAAGTGTGAGCAGGGCCTTCACAGAGCGCTCGCCTAAGAGGGGTTTTGCGAGACATACTCGCGAGGAGACTCGCGGGAGCTCTCGCGAGTAGCCTTCTCGCAGGCCACTTGCCCATAGGCTAAGGAGGCGAAATTACCCCTCTGCCCTTGGTGGTCTGCCGTTAGCCCCTCCAAACAGCGGAGTTTGGCTGTTAGCAGGCCAAATTGGGGTACGTTTAGTAAAACTAAAAGGCAGAATTCCGCTATTAACAGACCACGAACAAAAAACTCGAAATATCATTGAGCGCTTCCTCCTTTGGTTTCTTTGGTTTAGCTCTCTAGCTCTCCAAGGTGCCCCAGTCTCAGCTTTGGCTTGGGAGGGGAAGCGCTCAATGATCTTTCGAGTTTGTGGTGGGACCTCCTTGCTGTGGCAAAGGTCTTAGTCTGTTTCCGAATCCCCAGTCTGCTCCTTCCGAGGGACTAGTAAGGGCTAGCTGCCCCTCAACTTGTTGAGGGCCCGAGCTTCACAAGAGACCGAGAAATCGGTTTCAACAATTACAATACAGGGTTCGTCGAGTGGGTGCGAGCGCAAGATGGATTAGTACTGAATCCACCTCCATCGACCTCGACCTCGACCTCGCACCCCCGAGCTCGGCGGCACCCTTGGATAATGGTAGGCGCAAATGACACAGAGCTCGCATTGCAGAGGGCGCACTGGGTCCTGCGCTCGCGAGATGTGCACCCCCGGGGAGGTGACCTCGCCGTGAGCATCCAGCCACAGCTCGACAATGAGCCGCACATAATCATCCTCGATGACGGCGAGCCGCTCCTCAGAGGCCGTCCTGTCCTCTCGCGCATAGTTGTACAGATCCCGCAACATGTCTCCATACTTCTGGAGCACCTCAGTGGTCCGCCTCTTTAGCACCTCGAGGTCTCGGGGATCGCCCAGGAAGTCAGATATCTTATCCGGCGAAGGCGGGGGGGGGGGGACATCTCCTGCTCCCCAAGGTCAGGTTCGGTGGGGGAGCTCTCACGGGCACCTGCAAAAAAGAAATCAGTGGCAAAAGCAAGGTGTAAATAATAAATGGTATTGATCAACTTGACGAGTTCTTGATTGCTTTACCGAGTCGCTGGCGGGAGGAGCTCGGCTGTCCTGGAAGGCCTCAGTGTAAGTCAACGTGACAGATTTCCCAATGCCAGGAGGTGCGGCGCCTTGCTGGCAACCCGGATAACGCCAGACAGCGAGCTTCCAGGGCTCTTTTGGCCCAGGAGACCAAATCTCGGGATGGGGATGGTCTCGCCAGGTGGCGCTGACAAGTCTGTCGATGTGGCACGCTTCCTAGGGGTCTCTGCAAGAGGAGACAGAGTTGGAAAATCAATGGCCAAGGGGATCCAATCGACAGGGATGAAGGCATGACACTCACCAGGTCGCGACGAGTAATCGAGCAGGTCGACGACGTCCATGGCCACCGAAACGGCACTCCCCAGGATTTGGAGGGCGAGTGCCCGTCAGAACCTCGTGCACGGTGACTCCCTCGAGAAGCATGTCCTGCAAACAAGAGAATGATGTTAGCCTATTTTCAAGAGAATTCAAGACCTATCAACTCGAATGCCAGTTGGGCGAGCCCGGTGTTGAGTGACGGATCCGGGAGCGAGGACCCATCTTCTCCTGGGAGTCGCCGGACCGTCTTCGCCTTCTTTATCTTAGGCAAGGCCGCAAGTGTAACATCCCAACTCTAAAATAGGGTCTAGCCGGTTCAGGTGAACCCTTGGAGGATCTTAGTCTGGGTCATAGGACAACCACGACCCGACCTTCGCCACCTAATGGTGGTCATTTAGAGAAATGACTATTTTGGGTAGCATTATGCTTCACCACAACATCAAAGTAGTACAATGAGCATACGTGCTCCGAATCGACGTCCGTCAGTTGCATTAGACTCGTATGATCGATACGAGTGTAACAGAACTTGTTTCATTCCAATCCGAAGTTATTTGAAGAAAATAAATATTTTGAGTAACATTGAGCGTCACAACAACGCTACTTTAGAATATTGAGTGAAGAAGCTCCGAATAGAAGTCTGGCGTGGTCGCATTCATTTGACTCATAAGACTAAAACACGCTTAACGACACTCCCTTTGTATTATTTTTCACATTTAATTTAGTATTTATTAGTGTGTGTGTGTGTGTGTATATATACACACACACACTTATAAGTAAGTATGAAAATGTAAATAAATATAAGATTATAATTTATATTGTTTTAATTCCTAACCTAAAAGACCATTTGGAGATGAGCTGATCGGAGGGCGGAAACGAGCGAAGCTCTGGCATGGGATGAAATCGCAAGCTCCGGCGGGATCCAAAGCTCGAGCCTCCTCTTCGACGGGATTCCGGGGAGATGTACTGGCCATGGATCAACGACCACACCTTCTTCTCAGGGGAACTCGGCGGATGATCCAGATTGGCCGAGCATGGCTATAAAAGGGGCTGTCAATTGCTTGAAAGACATCCTCTTCTGTCAGATAGCAGTGCAGGTATTACCCCATGGCAACATGGTAGCATACCTCTCTCTCTTGATTTCCTGAGTCCGCGACATCAGAGGCGCTTCTTCTTCTTCTTTTTATTTTGCTACCTGAGCTTGATGTGCTACCTGATGTTGCCGCAGACTAAGACTTTGAGGGGTTTTTGTTTCTAAGCTTCAAGTTAAACATGGGGGGAAATTAAAAAATCTGAGACGCATATTATTTGCAAAAAAAAATTGTCTAACGAAAGGGGAGGTGAAATGGAAGGAGAGATTAAATGCTCATCTTCTAGCCCCTTTCCAGGTCCAATGATAGTTGCAGTAGTTGTCTGAGAAGTCTTCTCCCCAGGCCACCCTCCGCGCGCTATACATTGCAAGAAAAGAAAAAAAAATCATATTGTTAGTCCATTTCAGGTCCATAACTCTTCATCGCCTCCCATTTAAAGAAAAATAACGAAATGGTTCTTCAATATAAATTCTCCTATTAATAAAATAATTGAACTCGGCTTCTTAAAGAGCTAGCTGCTAGACAAAAAAATGATGAGTTTTCTTTTTGGTTATACTAAAGGTTTTATGGTTTTTGATCTGGAGCTATACTCACCAGCCACTATCTTACGGCAGCTCAAACTCTCCTATAATTTCATTATTAAATAAGTTGGGAAGTAAGTGATGTACATCTCCTCTCTCTGTGCAAGTTCTTATATACATATATATACATATATATACATATATATACATATATATATATATACATATATATATACATATATATATATATGTATATATATGTATATATATATTTATGTGTATATATATATGTATATATATATATGTATATATATATGTATCTTTATTATATAAACCAATATACATATTTGGAAGCACACCAAGAATCTCATCTGGACCGTTGGATCACAATGCTTTAAAGAGTGACCATTCGATTTAAGAAATGAGGACTGCGTATAGCGATTCAATAAAAAAAATCAAAACTCCAACTCTCAGAAATCTCGTGCCTCTCCCGTCTCCACCCGCGCCTTCTCGGTTTCACACCGTCGCCGCCGCCGCCGCCGGCCTGACCGGACCTGATGAGTCCCATTTATATATATATATATATTTGGACTCATTTGGGCTGATATTCTAGTGTTTGCACCACATTTTAGTCACGTTTTCATTTACATATACTATTCCATGCTAGGTGCACCATTAAGCCCATTTCGGTGTGCAATTGCATTCCTCGTTGTTGAGGGTAAGGACATTGTGCTCCCCTTCCCTTCTTTTATGTATCCCTGTGCTGGACGTGTATTCCCAGCTAGTATATCTTGTTTGCAGGTGACCTGATCGTTCCGTTTTCCCCCAAATGTAATTTCTGTGCATATCGCACGGTCGTGCGTTTCCTTGACGCACGGTCTGCGCGGTCGTATGTTTGTGTTTGGGAAGAAAATGGAGCATCGGGGTTTACTCGTGCGTTTTAACGCACGTGCGAATTCGCCAATGCGTGAGTAAAACTCACGGTCGACCGGTATCTTTATGATCTCAGAGCGTCGGATTTTACCCGTGCGTTTGAACGCACGGGCGGCATTGGTCGTGCGTGAACAAATCGCACGGGCGGCGCAGCGTATTCTGCAAGTCATATTTCATCCGTTAATATCGCACGGTCTGCGCACGATCGTGCGTTCGACTGTGCGTGATCAATTTTCAGCCTGTTTCTTATAAAAAGTAGGAATCGAGGCAATCAGAAAGAGGACGACCAGGGCACGAGCGGGAGCGATTCTGAGGGCGGGAAAACTCTTCCTTCCCGCTGCTCTTGAGGGGTGAAGGCTTCTCCTTCCTCTCCTCCACCATCAAGGCCATTTCTGGTGACTTTCCACCTCCATCCTACCATCAAGGAGCACTAGGAAGCTTCATCCACCATTAGGTCAAGCATTACTCACCAAGGAGACCAAGGAAGCGCTGAAGATCGTAGGAGCGGTGACAGCCTCCTTCGAGCCAAGCTCACCATCTGAGGGCCGAGTCCAGAGAGAGCCCGACAACCTCTCATTCCGGCCGTGAACCCAAGACGTGATTTCTTCGTTGTGGTCCTCTCTAACCTTTGTTGCTTGAACTCGTTTCCAGTTGCTTTATGAATGCGTGTTAATTAGATCTTATGGATTACTGCTTGTTTTCATATGCAATGTTATTGTGGTGCCATGAATAGCCCCTTTGTTTCTTGCTATTTTCTGTGTTACGTTGTGGTTGAAGCCGCTAGCAAAAGCTAGCGGTGATGTTTTGAGAAGAGGTGTGTGCGACCCTCAACCGTCATAGTGATATTCCGCCCACGCGCCTTCCGAAGCACGGCATCGCGGCCGTTGCACCCATCTCGCCGTGCGAAGCGGAGTTTAGACCCGCATCTTTCTTCATTCTGCAATTGCATAGTAAACCCAATCAAAACCCCCGTCGTTACTATTTTATCCTTTGAACTGATTTCATGCGAGAGCAAATCGTACTACCTAACTTGCGGTCCTTGAGAGATCGATATTCGGGGAGTTCCTCCCTATTTTATTACTTGACAATGACCGGAGCACTGCCGTCATATCGCATTTCGTGCCTGATAATTAGCAGTGCCGAAATAGCGCATCAA
The DNA here is from genome assembly GCA_033032865.1 of Dactylorhiza incarnata. Taxonomy (NCBI): domain Eukaryota; kingdom Viridiplantae; phylum Streptophyta; class Magnoliopsida; order Asparagales; family Orchidaceae; genus Dactylorhiza; species Dactylorhiza incarnata. The sequence goes on along the minus strand of JAWHQI010000366.1, from coordinate 2,026,143 downwards.
GTTTTTGGCGTCGTTGCCGGGGACTGCAAGCGTGTGTGATTTGTTTTTAATTGGAAATTCGCTTTAAGGTATTGTGTTTTTCTTCAGCATGTTATCTTCTTCTTCTATATCATGTGGGCACATTTGAACATCCAATGTCATTGGTGTGGGGACACATCCCACGCTAGTGATATGTGTCCCAAGGAGTATGGTGTTGTTCAGAAACCGTACGGAGCCCATAAGTCTTTTGGCTACTCTACTGCACCTTCGTTATCGCACCTTTACACGGCTGCCGCACCTTTTGTGCTGGCAAAGCCGGCAAAGCAGTGCCTATTTTGCAAAAGTAGAGAGCACGCCTTGAAGGACTGTGCTGCTTATCTTCGCAAATTGGCGGATGACGATGAGCCGGATATCCGGATCATCCCATCTTCAAATTCTGCGAGCACAGCTTCTTCCTCTGATTACGTGTCACTTCCACCTTCACCTTTTGAAGGCTTTGGAATAGACACGTACTTCAGTGTCCCTCATGACTCCATTTTTGATGCGACACCTCATACTTCTTCAGTTCATGTACCACTTTGCGTGGATTTGTGCCCTTGCGTGGAGAGTGAGCCCGAACTCTTACGAAGCACGTCCTCTCCCGCCACGCACGAAATTACATCTGTTGCTGATGTTTTTATTTAGGTCACTTTGCAGGATGTTGCGGACCTGCGCAATGTGGTGCCCACTCTCATGGAGGAGGACAACCTTGATTGTGCTGAAGCAACCACCTCGGTTCAGTGCGGGAAGTCCAAATTGTAGAGGAGGCCATTGCGTGCGCTTTGGAGTCTAGAGAAATCTTTGATGATATCATCAGTGTGTCATTGCCGCACCCCATGGGGGATGAAGCCGAGATTGTCCCCTCAGATGAGATTTCTTTTAATTTTTCTTCCAATTTATTTCCTGACCCCCTTTCTTTATGTACAAGGATGCAGGGTGCCCCTCCTCCAGTTGATCAGACCTTATGCATGGAGGATCTGAAAGCCTGGCGGGATGAGGAAGGTACAGTGAAGGAACATCGTGTTTCCTCATCATCTTTGGTGCTTCCCCTTGAGGATTGGTTACAAGGGGGCAAGCATTTTTTCTTTGAAGATATAATACTGGAGGAGAAGAAGAGAGCGAAAAAGGAGGAGATTTGGGGTTTGAGGCTGAGCATCTTACTTATTTTCCACCCCTACTACAGAGTCTTCGGACCTTTTTCTTCTATCTGCAGTTACTATTTTAAATCAACGTATAGTTGATTTCTCCATATGGTTGTGTAATAATACTATTTAGACGTGGATGATCTCCTCTTTTTAATTCTACGTGAACAATTCTATAAACTGCTTAATACAGGTATTTGGTCCACCTTTAAGGACGTTAAACAAAAGGGCTTCTTGGGAGACAACCCATGGGAACCACCCGGTTCCGTTTGCTTGATTTAATCTCTATCATGTTTTGTTTGCTTTTGCTTTTGTTTTTTTTAGCTATGCAGGTGTGAACCAGATTGGATGAAGAGGAGGAGATCATTGAAGAAGGATTACACCGCTCTTCTGGCATGCTCTTAGGAGCATAGGTACTCTTAACCCAGCTCTTATTTTGCTTCAAAAGATTATATTTTCTTGTGTTTCAATGCAAGTCTGGGGGGGGGGGGGGGGAGCGAGCCTTTGCTTACGCCACACGCACATGCATGCTAGAATGTTGTTAGCAAATTTATATTTATTGTCTCATTGCTTAACACACACCACATGCGTTTTATTTTTACCCGTGCGCAATTATCGTGTAAATGCTTGATGAATATGTTTAGAAATTTGATTGTTAGTTTAGGATTGTGTGGCTGAACAGGATGTGACCCGTGCGGTGCTACTAGTAGAGCGCTCACGCAGCTTAAAAATTCACGTAGAATAGATTTAATTACAAAGTTATAGTTTTATTTACTTCATTTGTGTAATTACTTAATACTCTACTCAAACGGTGAATTTGGTGAATCTAGCGGTAGCCCTTGGTCGAGTGTAGAAGAGTTGTTAGCCTCGTGTTGTTCGAGTTGGAAGGAGAGGAGACCTCGCTCGGTGGTTAAGAACTTGCCCCAAGCTATTTTCAAAATGAGTGCGTTGAATGATCTTGTTGGGAGCATGACGTAGGCCATCATTTGGTCCGGTTGAGCTTTGATTTCCCAACCTAACGTCATCCTTTGCTAGCCCCGTTGAGCCTTACCTTTCCTATTTGTTAAACTCCACTAATCGTTCACCAAGGCCCCATATCCTAACCTCAAACGCAGTAGAGTCAAACTTTGAAACTTATACATATTGTTGATGATTGTGCGAAGCGGAGAACAAATATGTGGTTGTGTGATGTGGTGTGTGTGCGCAAAAAAAAAATTGATGAGATTGAAAAAAAAATCTTGATTGATCCTAAATTATGTCTCTATGGATCTAAAAAAGGAGTAAAAGATCTCTAAAAAGAATCAAACCACAAGTGTGGTAGTCTCGCGCACACCATAGTGCTTAAATGAAGTCTGGGGGAGTGTGCTTCAAGGTGAAGATGTTAAGGTTGAGTTTTGTTTATTTTCCGGAGGTTGAGTGCGTTTAGCCTACGTTCTTCTACTTCATTACCGTACCTTAACCCAAGCCCAAGTCTAACCTAAAAGTCCTACTGATTCTTGATGAGATCGTCTCATGTAGTGGAGAAGGTGTGAAAGGGCAATCATATGACCATCGACCTTGATGGATTTCTTGGAGAGCTCTTTCTTGAGATCCAATTTGAACAACGCTCACCTCAGCAGCTCACGCTATTTTCCCTAGGGCGTGACTATACGATTCACCAATAATTCACCTCAGAGTATTAGTATTTTGTATTTTACACTTGTAGAAGTTCTTAAAATATAGTCTTTGTTTTAAAATCTTTTCTACTTTATTTTCACGCTCGTTAGTCTTTACTTCCCATCGTGTTTCGCCTGCACAGTTGCTTCCTTAACGTTCATTTTTTTACCATAGGATCGAGTGTTTGCCCGAGACGTGCAAACGAGTAAGTCTGGGGGTGTGATGAGTCCCATATATATATATATATTTTTGGACACATTTGGGCTGATATTCTAGTGTTTGCACCACATTTTAGTCACGTTTTCATTTACATATACTATTCCATGCTAGGTGCACCATTAAGCCCATTTCGGTGTGTAATTGCATTCCTCGTTGTTGGGGGTAAGCACATTGTGCGCCCCTTTCCTTCTTTTAGGTATCCCTGTGCTGGACGTGTATTCCCAGCTAGTATATCTTGTTTGCAGGTGACCTGATCGTTCCGTTTTCCCCCAAATGTAATTTCTGTGCATATCGCACGGTCGTGCGTTTCCTTGACGCACGGTCTGCGCGATCGTGTGTTTGTGTTTGGGAAGAAACTGGAGCATCGGGGTTTACTCGTGCATTTTAACGCGAGGGCGAATTCGCCCGTGCGTGAGTAAAACGCACGGTCGACCGGTATCTTTATGATCTCAGAGCGTCGGATTTTACCCGTGCGTTTGAACGCTTGTGCGGCGTTGGTCGTGCGTGAACAAATCGCACAGGCGGCGCAGCGTATTCTGCAAGTCATATTTCATTCGTTAATATCGCACGGTCTGCGCACGATCGTGCGTTCGACCGTGCGTGATCAATTTTCAGCCTGTTTCCTATAAAAGCAGGAATCGAGGCAATCAGAAAGAGGACGACCATGGCACGAGCGGGAGCGATTCTGAGGGCGGGAAAACTCTTCCTTCCCGCTGCTCTTGAGGGGTGAAGGCTTCTCCTTCATCTCCTCCACCATCAAGGCCATTTCCGGTGACTTTCCACCTCCATCCTTCCATCGATGAGCACTAGGAAGCTTCATCCACCATTAGGTCAAGCATTCCTGACCAAGGAGACCAAGGAAGCGCTGAAGATCGTAGGAGCGGTGACAGCCTCCTTCGAGCCAAGCTCACCATCTGAGGGCCGAGTCCGGAGAGAGCCCGACAACCTCTCATTCCGGCCGTGAACCCAAGACGTGATTTCTTCGTTGTGGTCCTCTCTAACCTTTGTTGCTTGAACTCGTTTGCAGTTGCTTTATGAATGCGTGTTAAGTAGATCTTATGGATTACTGCTTGTTTTCATATGCAATGTTATTGTGGTGGCATGAATAGCCCCTTTGTTTCTTGCTATTTTCTGTGTTACGTTGTGGTTGAAGCCGCTAACAAAAGCTAGCGTTGATGTTTTGAGAAGAGGTGTGTGCGACCCTCAACCGTCATAGTGATATTCTGCCCACGCGCCTTCTGAAGCACGGCATCGCGGCCGTTGCACCCATCTCGCCGTGCGAAGCGGAGTTTAGACCCGCATCTTTCTTCATTCTGCAATAGCATAGGAAAGCCAATCAAAACCCCCGCGTTACTATTTTATCCTTTGAACTGATTTCCTGCGAGAGCAAATCGTACTACCTAACTTGCGGTCCTTGAGAGATCGATATTCGGGGAGTTCCTCCCTATTTTATTACTTGACAACAACCGGTGCACTGCCGTCGTATCATATTTCGTTCCTGCTAATTAGCAGTGCCGAAATAGTGCATCAAGTTTTTGGCGCCGTTGCCGGGGACTGCAAGCGTGTGTGATTTGTTCTTAATTGGAAATTTGCTTTAAGGTATTGTGTTTTTCTTCAGCATGTTATCTTCTTCTTCTATATCATGTGGGCACATTTGAACATCCGATGTCGTTGGTGTGGGGACACATCCCATGCTAGTGATAGGTGTCCCAAGGAGTATGGTGTTGTTCAGAAACCGTACGGAGCCCATAAGTCTTTTGGCTACTCTACTGCAACTTCGTTATCGCACCTTTACACGGCTGCCGCACCTTTTGTGCCTGCAAAGCCGGCAAAGCAGTGCCAATTTTGCAAAAGTAGAGAGCACGCCTTGAAGGACTGTGCTGCTTATCTTCGGGAATTGGCGGATGATGATGAGCCGGATATCCGGATCGTCCCATCTTCAAATTCTGCGAGCACAGCTTCTTCCTCTTATTACATGTCACTTCCACCTTCACCTTTTGAAGGCTTTGGAATAGACACGTACGTCAGTGTCCCTCATGACTCCATTTCTGATGCGACACCTCATACTTCTTCGGTTCATGTACCACTTTGCGTGGATTTGTGCCCTTGTGTGGAGAGTGAGCCCGAACTCTTACGAAGCACGTCCTCTCCCGCCATGCACGAAATTACATCTGTTGCTGATGTTTTTATTGAGGTCACTTTGCAGGATGTTGCGGACCTGCGCAATGTGGTGCCCACTCTTATGGAGGAGGACAGCCTTGATTGGGCTGAAGCAACCACTTCGGTTCAGTGCGGGGAAGTCCAAATTGTAGAGGAGGCCATTGCGTGCTGTTTGGAGTCTAGCGAAATCTTCGATGATATCATCAGTGTGTCATTGCTGCACCCCATGGGGGATGAAGCCGGGATTGTCCCCTCAGATGAGATTTCTTTTAGTTTTTCTTCCAATTTATATCCTGACCCCCTTTCTTTATGTACAAGGATGCAGGATGCCCCTCCTCCAGTTGATCAGACCTTATGCATGGAGGATCTGAAAGCCTGGCGGGATGAGGAAGGTACAGTGAAGGAACATCGTGTTTCCTCATCATCTTTGGTGCTTCCCCTTGAGGATTGGTTACAAGGGGGCAAGCGTTTTTTCTTTGAAGATATAATACTGGAGGAGAAGAAGAGAGCGAAAAAGGAGGAGATTTGGGGTTGGAGGCTGAGCATCTTACTTATTTTCCACCCCTACAACAGAGTCTTCAGACCTTTTTCTTCTATCTGCAGTTACTATTTTAAATCAACGTATAGTTGATTTCTCCATATGGTTGTGTAATAATACTATGTAGACGTGGATGATCTCCTCTTTTTAATTCTGCGTGAACAATTCTATAAACTACTTGATACAGGTATTTGGTCCACCTTTAAGGACATTAAACAAAAGGGCTTCTTGGGAGACAACCCATGGGAACCACCCAGTTCCGTTTGCTTGATTTAATCTCTATCATGTTTTGTTTGCTTTTGCTTTTGTTTTTTTTAGCTAAGCAGGTGTGAACCTGATTGGATGAAGAGGAGGAGATCATTGAAGAAGGATTATACCGCTCTTCTGGCATGCTCTTAGGAGCATAGGTACTCTTAACCCAGCTCTTAGTTTGCTTCAAAAGATTATATTTTCTTGTGTTTCAATGCAAGTCTGGGGGGAGCGAGCCTTTGTGTACGCCACACGCACATGCATGCTAGAATGTTGTTAGGAAATTTATATTTATTGTCTCATTGCATAACACACACCACATGCATTTTATTTTTACCCGTGTGCAATTATCGTGTAAATGCTTGATGAATATGTTTAGAAGTTTGATTGTTAGTTTAGGATTGTGTGGCTGAACAGGATGTGCCCCGTGCGGTGCTACTAGTAGAGCGCTCACGCAGCTTAAAAATTCACGTAGAATAGATTTAATTACAAAGTTATAGTTTTATTTACTTCATTTGTGTAATTACTTAATACTCTACTCAAACGGTGAATTTGGTGAATCTAGCGGTAGCCCTTGGTCGAGTGTAGAAGAGCTGTTAGCCTCGTGTTGTTCGAGTTGGAAGGAGAGGAGACCTCGCTCGGTGGTTAAGAACTTGCCCCAAGCTATTTTCAAAACGAGTGCGTTGAATGATCTTGTTGGGAGCATGACGTAGGCCATCATTTGGTCCGGTTGAGCTTTGATTTCCCAACCTAACGTCATCCTTTGCTAGCCCCATTGAGCCTTACCTTTCCTATTTGTTAAACTCCACTAATCGTTCACCAAGGCCCCATATCCTAACCAAAAACGCACTAGAGTCAAACTTTGAAACTTATACATATTGATGATGATTGTGCGAAGCGGAGAACAAATATGTGGTTGTGTGATGTGGTGTGTGCGCGCAAAAAAAAATTGATGAGATTGAAAAAAAAACCTTGATTCATCCTAAATTATGTCTCTATGGATCTAAAAAAGGAGTAAAAGATCTCTAAAAAGAATCGAACCACAAGTGTGGTAGTCTCGCGCACACCATAGTGCTTAAATGAAGTCTGGGGGAGTGTGCTTCAAGGTGAAGATGTTAAGGTTGAGTTTTGTTTATTTTCCGGAGGTTGAGTGCGTTTAGCCTACGTTCTTCTACTTCATTACCGTACCTTAACCCAAGCCCAAGTCTAACCTAAAAGTCCTACTGATTCTTGATGAGATCGTCTCATGCAGTGGAGAAGGTGTGAAAGGGCAAGCATATGACCATCGACCTTGATGGATTTCTTGGAGAGCTCTTTCTTGAGATCCAATTTGAACAACGCTCACCTCAGCAGCTCACGCTATTTTCCCTAGGGCGTGACTGTACGATTCACCAATAATTCACCTCAGAGTATCAGTATTTTGTATTTTACACTTGTAGAAGTTCTTAAAATATAGTCTTTGTTTTAAAATCTTTTCTACTTTATTTTCACGCTCGTTAGTCTTTACTTCCCATCGTGTTTTACCTGCACAGTTGCTTCCTTAACGTTCATTTTTCTACCATAGGATCGAGTGTTTGCCCGAGACGTGCAAACGAGTAAGTCTGGGGGTGTGATGAGTCCCATATATATATATATATATATTTGGACTCATTTGGGCTGATATTCTAGTGTTTGCACCACATTTTAGTCACGTTTTCATTTACATATACTATTCCATGCTAGGTGCACCATTAAGCCCATTTCGGTGTGCAATTGCATTCCTCGTTGTTGGGGGTAAGCACATTGTGCTCCCCTTCCCTTCTTTTATGTATCCCTGTGCTGGACGTGTATTCCCAGCTAGTATATCTTATTTGCAGGTGACCTGATTGTTCCATTTTCCCCCAAATGTAATTTCTGTTCATATCGCACGGTCGTGCGTTTCCTTGAAGCACGGTCTGCGCGGTCGTGTGTTTGTGTTTGGGAAGAAAATGGAGCGTCGGGGTTTACTTGTGCGTTTTAACGCACGGGCGAATTTGCCCGTGTGTGAGTAAAACGCACGGTCGACCGATATCTTTATGATCTCAGAGCTTCGGATTTTACCCGTGCGTTTGAACGCACGGGCGGCGTTGGTCGTGCATGAACAAATTGCACGGGCGGCGCAGCGTATTCTGCAAGTCATATTTCATCCGTTAATATCGCACGGTCTGCGCACGATCGTGCGTTCGACCGTGCGTGATCAATTTTCAGCCTGTTTCCTATAAAAAGCAGGAATCGAGGCAATCAGAAAGAGGACGACCAGGGCACGAGCGGGAGCGATTCTGAGGGCAGGAAAACTCTTCCTTCCTGCTGCTCTTGAGGGGTGAAGGCTTCTCCTTCATCTCCTCCACCATCAAGGCCATTTCCGGTGACTTTCCACCTCCATCCTTCCATCGAGGAGCACTAGGAAGCTTCATCCACCATTAGGTCAAGAATTCCTCACCAAGGAGACCAAGGAAGCGCTGAAGATCGTAGGAGCGGTGACAGCCTCCTTCGAGCCAAGCTCACCATCTGAGGGCCGAGTCCGGAGAGAGCCCGACAACCTCTTATTCCGGCCGTGAACCCAAGACGTGATTTCTTCGTTGTGGCCCTCTCTAACCTTTGTTGCTTGAACTCGTTTGCAGTTGCTTTATGAATGCGTGTTAAGTAGATCTTATGGATTACTGCTTGTTTTCATATGCAATGTTATTGTGGTGGCATGAATAGCCCCTTTGTTTCTTGCTATATTTTGTGTTACGTTGTGGTTGAAGCCTCTAGCAAAAGATAGCGGTGATGTTTTGAGAAGAGGTGTGTGCGACCCTCAACCGTCATAGTGATATTCCGCCCACGCGCCTTCCGAAGCACGGCATCGCGGCCGTTGCACCCATCTCGCCGTGCGAAGCGGAGTTTAGACCCGCATCTTTCTTCATTCTGCAATAGCATAGGAAACCCAATCAAAACCCCCATCGTTACTATTTTATCCTTTGAACTGATTTCCTGCGAGAGAAAATCGTACTACCTAACTTGCGGTCCTTGAGAGATCGATATTCGGGGAGTTCCTCCCTATTTTATTACTTGACAATGACCGGTGCACTGCCGTCGTATCGGATTTCATGCCTGCTAATTAGCAGTGCCGAAATAGCGCATCAGGACCCAACCGCGAGGTTCGCCGGCCCTAGGCGAACACGCCGCCGGTTGTTCGGCGGCGAACGGGCAGGGCCACCGCCGGCGGCAGCCCTGCCCGTAAGCTCCAGTTTAGGGCTCATGGGCAGGGCCACCGCCGGCGGTGGCCCTGCCCTCTCGCCGCCGGACAATCGGCGGCGAGCTCGCCGGGGGCCGGCGAACCTTCCGGTGGGGGCCGGGCAAGCCTCCGGCGGCGGCGGCGTGGTCAGGCCTTGCAGGCGCGGGCTTCCGCCTATTTTTTTTCTTATTTGTTTTTTTAAGAATTTAATAAGTAATTATATATTTAATCATTTATAATGGTAATAATTACTTGCAGTTATAATAATTACTTAAATATAATTATAGTGGTAATTAATAATTACTTATTACCATTACAGGAATTATAATGGTTACCATAACAACTATAGTCAATGGCACCGGCAAATCAGGCAGAAGGGGAAGGAGATTTTACGGGATTTATTTTTTAATTTCGTTTTTTTTATTTTATAATTCATTAACTAATTAAATCAATTATATTTTTAAACTGCGAAGTCCGCCTTGAATGTCAAGCGGGCGAAGCCCGCTTGATTACGGGCGAAGCCCGCAGTGACGCATCGAGAACGGGCGTAGCCCGTTCGAAGATGCTAGTATATATATATATATATATGTATGTATATAAGCTGGTTCAAAAGAGGGCCTATTTGGGGGTTTACATAAGACTGTGTAGGTGATATTTTGTTTGAAATAGAAACTTTGGTATAAGGGTTGAGTTTTGTGGGCTACAAAGGACTTTGTTGTTAATTTCCTTTAGAAAGAGGCGATGAAGAATAACAATTTGAAATGGAAGAAAGATGCTTTTTCTCTGCTCTCCTATCTCTGCTCTGCAGGGAGTTCAAGCCCGGTTGCATTAAGATTGAGTTGAAGTTCATATTGAACTAAGATTTGAAACTTATGCCTACTATCTCTATCTCCCTCCCCTCACCCTCACTCTCTGTTATGCTTCATGAAAAAGGGCGGTTGAGAAGATGGACCCTATTCGTGCTTGGGAGTTAAGTTACCTAATTCTTTATGCTCCTTCTCTGTTGGGTTTGCTTGTTCAATTTCTGCCTTACTCTGTTTATCTAAATACTGAAATTTATTGAAGGAATTTGGAGTGCAGGTAAATACATGAATCATGATCGATTTACGAAGGAAGCCGTCGGTGGCCGTAGTGACTTTTTGGCAACCCAGGCTTTAGCCTTGATTTCTCCCTCCTAGTAATCTCCACCCTACAACTTATGTGGCTTGAATAAATTAGGTTTTGAAGAATTATTAATTTTCCTTATACTAGATTGTCATGGTTTCTGGGAGTTGCAAGAGCAAAAATCAGAAGCTCACAATCATAGATGTATAACTAAAGATTTAATTTTATATGGCTTAAACGATTCCTTACTTAATTCCAGCTAACCCAGGAATTAGAGATGGTTGAGGTATCTGCATGAAATGATGCATTCAAAACTCCTTCCCTCCCTCTTTCTGACTTCTCGCTTTTCCCCATCCTCTATTTTTTTCAATGACTTGGTATAAGCTTCAACTTGGCTTATAAAATGTCCCAGGGATGGCTTGGTCCAGTAAATTATGAATTTATTCTTGAATGCCTTGTACTTGGATCTTCATGTAGCTTATATGGTATTTGTTTTGATATTTTAAAGTTGTTTCGGTCCCTATTTTACCGGATCGTTGCATTCTGGTTTCTTTGGGGTTCTCTTGCTTTGCGATTCATTTGAACCTCGATAAAATCCCTGAGAGGAATGACAAAGGTTTGGAGTTTCCACTTCAAATTTCTTATATACAGAGGCTTGTGTTTTAGGTTGAACAACCTTCTACCATCTCTCACGATAGTGGGATGTTCTTCCTTGTTTTAGTCGTTTTACTCAATTTTATACTAGAAGGATTATTTTTTGTCTTGCTTGGTTGATTTTTTATCAATTCTATAAGCTAATGTTGGGATGACATTTCATATAGTTAGTTTTCTGTCAAACTTTATGGTAAGCCTACATTGTATGATTCCATGTATAATGAGTCAAAGTTAAGGCACTAATCTTCTTTTATTTCATGATTTGAATTCTCATTCTCGCAACATTCCTGGATACCTGATGGATATCAAATGTAAAGTCTTATATCTTGATGGTCGGATAGTTGATCTAAGTATCTAGTCAAACCAAATTTCTTCTCGTGTTCGTACTTTGTCATGGATACTTAACTTGCATACAAATCAAACCGGTCAAGGAATACTAATTTGTCGGGTTATACACGATTTTTCCAAGTTCTCTCGCTCTTAGATTTGATCGGATGAAGAGTCACTTGGAGTTCTAAATTAGGAAATTGTTGAGATGAAGTTGGAATAACTGCCTTAAGAACTTTACAATAATTTCATTGACTAAATAAGAAACCCAATCAACCATGCAGTCTCTTCTTATTCCCTCTATTTCCCGGATGGATAAAATAGTTTTTATTATTATTATTGTGATTACTCTCTTCCTCCTCAGTTTCCTTTTCTGGTAATAATAAAACCTGAGTTTTGAATCTTACGACATATGGTAAGAGGCTGTGACGCTCGCCAAGTTGAGCCGGGGATTTTGATTGTCTTCTCATAATGGCTATGTGTTTTAAATATAACTGCTTGTAATTTTTTGTTCTCTTAAATTCATAATATCGTTCCTCAAGTCCGCTTAAGCCATGCTTACAAGATGCAATTAAAACTCATGGGCAGACTATAATAAAAAGCAGAATTTTGGAAGAAACTCCTATGAACGGAGATAGAACAAAACTTTCCTCCTATGAACTGAGATGAACGAAGCCTCCTATATATGGAGTGAAGGACTACTAACCCTCGTATTCTATTGCACTTTCCCTTACTCCAGTCTTGTACTGGTCCAGTTCCATTCTGTACTTTATTTCAGTATTGCCTAATTTTTAGAGTTGATGTGAAGATGACACATTCCTTCAGGGTCAATCCTAAATATTGCCGAAATGGTCGCCGCTTGTACAACAGAGCAGACAGATCAATGTTTTGGCTTTTTCTTCATTATTGCATATAATTTAGAGTTGACGTGAAGATGGGGCATTTCTTCAGAGTCAACCATAAATAGTGTCGAACTGGCCGCCGCTTGTAGAGCAGACCGGACAGATCGATGTTTTGGATTTTTCTTCATTATTGCATATAATTTAGAGTTGACGTGAAGATGAGGCATTCCTTTAGAGTCAACCCTAAATCGTGTCGAATTGGCCGCCGCTTATAGAGCAGAGCGGACGGATCGATGTTTTGGCATAACATTTCCTTCATTATTGCCTATAATTTAGAGTTGACATGAAAATGAGGCATTCCTTCAGAGTCAACCCTAAATAGTGTCGAACTGGATGCCTCTTGTAGAGTTGAGCGGACAGATCGATGTTTTTGGCTTTTCCTTCTTTATTGCCTATAATTTAGATTTGACGTGAAGATTGGCCATTCCTCCAGAGTTAACCCTAAATAGTGCCGAACTGGCCGCCGCTTGTAGAGCAGCGCGACGAATCAATGTTATGCGGTTTTATTCCTGTATTGACCGTAACTTAGATTTGATGAGAAAATATTGTCTTCGAGAAATATTCCTATGAGAATATATTGTGTCTTCGAGAAATATTCCTACGAGAATATATTGTGCCTTCGAGAAATATTCCTACGCGAATATATTGTGCCTTCGAGAAATATTCCTACCGGAATATATTGTGCCTTCGATATATATTCCTTCGGGAATATATTGTGCCTTCAAGAAATATTCCTATGGGAAAATATATTGTGCTTTCGAGAAATATTCCTACGGGAATATATTGTGCCTTCCAGAAATATTCATATGGGAATATATTGTGCCTTCGAGATATATTCCTACGGGAATATATTGTGCCTTTGAGAAATATTCCTACGGGAATATATTGTGCCTTCGATATATATTCCTTTGGGAATATATTGTGCCTTCGAGAAATATCCATGCGGGAATATATTGTACCTTCGAGGAATATTCCTATGGGAATTAAATGTACCTTCGAAAAATGTGCCTAGGGAAAATATCAGATGGCCGATGAGTTTTACTCTAAGGCAACCCGCACGATGGACGGTCTGGGAGGGCAACCCGTGCAAAACTAATAGAACTGCGTGGGTCTGAGACCGTATGCAGGATGATATAGAGTGCGTAGGCGGTGGTCATGAGAAGACTACCTCGGCCCAATAAGAGTCCAGATATCCTCTCCCTTATAAATGTTACATTATGTTTGTGGTTAATAGGGGTTGGATTCTATTCCTAGTTCTAATAACATGTCCTTAACATCGGTGCCAGGTTTGGGTGAGAGACATCGCCCAGGTGTAGATGAAGCCACATAACAGGCTATGTCAGGTATAAGTTGTTAAGCCGCATCCCCTTTGTTGTGCCATATCTCATGGTATCTATATATTGGCAATGAATCCTTGATTGATAGGATTTAATGCGGTCTTGAGTTTGAGGTTTTTGTGATAGTTAATCTTCCGCTATAATACTGTGTATTCCGCTAAGTACTATAAGGTGCACTCAATAATGGTGCCTTCCACTGGAGAACTGCTTCGCTACTCTGTGGTGTGTTGTAACTTTTGCTTAACATCACTCCTAGGCTTGACAACAGAGTGTTCAAGTAAGGGGGTTGTAGAAGCTAGTACCTTCAACCTTCGTGATAGCTTCAGCGTCGTGCTGAAAGGGTGGTGTGCGATAAGATTCCCCGGTCGACCGCCGATTTGGGAGGGGGGGGGGTCTTGCAAATGGATCAGAGCACAAATGATCTTTTCGACCAATAGTGATCACAGAAACAACTCGTTCTACATCGATCGTTTTAGCGTGGTTAAGGATGAACCACTGCAGCGGAAGCGGTGGTGGACCTTAAGGGGTAAAAGTTGACAACAAACTTGACGTATATATGTAGTTATCCACTCAAATTTGACAAAGTAAGCGTTAGTCATACAATTTTTTATATATAACTAATATCGACGCTTAAATGTCTTTACCACATCTGATCTCAAACGATGATTTACCTTGTCCTCATAAAACACTTCCGTTAAATCCTATAAACGACCACTTCAAAATTTAAATCCCGGGTTTAAGCCTATTTATTTTATTGGGATTAAATTCTCGTTTTCAAAATTCCATTCCGAGGTAAACTAATTAAATGGAATTTTGTGTGCAATGTGAGGATTCTAATAATAATTTCAACCTCAGGTTTAAGCCTCTTTCTTTTATTGAGATTAAATTCTAGTTTTCAAATTTTCATTTGAGGTAGGCTAATTAAATAAAATTTTGTGTGTAGATGGAGAATTACTCCAACGATTGCAAATATGAAGTATGCTTTGACTTGATATAACATTTATCAATTTGACAATCTATTTAAAATAAAGTCGTGCAATCGTAGAAGAACTATGATGACAATGTTAGTCATTTCAATAACGTTAATATTTCAGCATAAAATTCCTGAGGCGACGTGCTGGAGTGAAGTAAATTAGTGGCAAATTTAGAAAAGATTATATAAAAGCAAGAAAAAACTTTTATGCACCCCACCCAGAAGTACATGGTTCGCATTCGTGGGACTTGCAATATTTGCATACTCGGCCAGCCAGAAAGCCTCGTTAAAAGGGTAGGCCACTGCAAACCCGAATGAGTCAGTTACCTATTTTATTCATTACTTTTATTGTAAATTGCTTGCGGTGGAAAATGTTGGATCTTGAGGCGCCCTTAGAGGGGGAGGGGTGAATAAGGGTTTTAGAAAATTTTAATCTTTTATAGAAAATTTTAATCTTTTATAGAAAACTTTAGATATTTTATTAGAAGTAAGTTAAATCAAAAGCAAAGAGATAGAAATTAGAAATAAAATCAATTTTATTAAACAAGAAAAGAAATGACTATCATTTATAAAATTGATTACAAAATCTGATTTCTATGACGCTAGTAATCGAAAGTGAAATATGAAATACTCTTTTCGTTTTATATACCGACTCTTCTCACTAAGAACTGGTTGGCTTTAACCGATCTCTCCCCAGATACAGCCCAAGCCGCTCTAGCATTTCTATCCCCAGAAAGGCCTTGAGCATCCCCTAGATCTACTCCCTAGACCTAGTCGCTAACACGAGGCAAATTCCTCTCTAATTCCTATCCAGAACTAGTGTCCAACATGAGGCGAATTCATGAACTGATTACAAAGATAAACATAAAAGACAAATATAAAAACTCCCTATGAGGTAATCTAAAGGAGACGACGAAGAATCACTGAAGATCATTGAAGTCCAAGCATGCGTTCTTCGCGTTGAGTTAACATATTGATCCAAGCCTCCTTTGATTGCTCCTTTAGAAATTTGAGTGGGAGATGTGGTCTAGAAATTTCGGCCCTTATAGAGTTTCTAAAGTGTTAGAATATGGCACTATTGGATCAATAGTTGGAGAAGACGAAATCCACCTATTTATAAGACTGGACGCTAACGCCGACGTTAAGGCTAACGCCCGACGTTGACCCAGTATAGAATTGTTTTGATGGCTCAGATTTTCAAAATACGAAGGAGATTCTGCACTTTAGGAAACATTCATTTTAGGCAACCTTAATGCTGGTGTTGAGGCTAACACTGACGTTAGGTCAAATCATCCATAAAGAGCTTCTACAATCACGGTTGCTTCCCTCCTTGCCATAATCATCATGATGGGAACGAGAGTCAACGCCCAACATTAAGACCTAACGCCTGGCGTTAGACCACTTTCATTATCTCAGCGGCAAGCCATATCGTCGATCATCTCAGCGGCACACCATATCGTCGAGTGTCAGCGTCGGCGTTAACTCCTAACGCCTAGCGTTAGATCACTTTACTCATTTCAACTTGTGGGTATGTCCAGACCAATAATGAAGCATCCCAGTGTCATATATGTTCAAGCCTGCATGCTAAAAACACAATGACAACCACGATCAAATACAAGCAGGATTTGTTATTCTCAAATCAAAGGGAGGCGGAAAACTATGTTCCAACAATCTCCCCCTTTTGATAATAACAAATCCAATAGAAATAAATCAGATTCATATATAAGAGAGATGAGTTTTTAGAAGGATATATAACACTAAGTAATATTGAGACAATAATAAGAAGTATCGATTCTTAAATTATTCTCCCCCTACATAAGTGCTCCACTTTAGTGTATGCTCCCATAGACTAGATTCATGCTCACCCATAATCTAGTGAATCCTACTCCTTTAATCATTACGATTTACCCTTTTATTCTCCCCTTTTTGTTGTTAGGAAAAGAGGGTGGAGTGAAACAAAACTAGAATAGAGAAGACAAAAGTTGGGACATAACTAAGAGATGATTAAGAGTTTTTTTGTAGACATAAAGTAAATCATGATCGAGCTGAGGGAGAGAGTAGCACAACGGAAAAAGATATGATAAGCGTGAATGAACAACATTCCATTTTTTTTTTGTTTTACCAAAGGAATTCTACACTTGCTTTTCAAAGTGAAATTTTTTAAGAAACTTGTTGGAAGAAATGCAATATAGTTTGACATGCACAAGTGAAGAAAAACCTTAGAAGTAATCATGAAATCCTTCTGTCTGAGGTCCTTTCTAGCCATTTTGTAGAATCTTTTGGCTAGGAGGCTCATGAACTCCAATTCTTCTTGAGCTTTGTCTTCCTCTTCTGTTGCCTAAAAAGCAATGCCTCTTTCCTTTTTGAATGCTGGTGAGGAGGTAGATTGTTCAGCTTCTCTTGACTTGATAAGATGCTCATAGGATTTTAGTTTGCCTAGTAAGGTCTCAGTAGAGATCTCATTTAGGCTTTTGGCTTCCTTGATTGGCCAGATCCTTGAGTCCCATTTGCTGGGGAAGCACATTAGGATCTTATCATTTACTTCAGTGATTGTGATCACATTATCCAAAGACTTCAGCTCATTGATGATGAGACTGAGTCTGCTGTACATATCTGCAACTGTTTCAGTATGTCCCTTCTTGAAGTTCTCATATTAGGAGATAAGATGGGATCTCCTGTCCTTTCTCTCATCTGCAGATCCTTCAACCATGTTGTTGAGAGAGATCCAGATGTCCCTGGCTGAGGTGCAGTCCACAACCTTCTGGAATATGTCACCAGACATGGTCTGTGCCAAGATGTTCATAGCTTTGGCATCAACATTTCTCTATTTCTTCTGAGCATCTATCCACTCAGGAGGTGGAACAGCATTAGTGTTGTGATGAATAGTAAATTATACATATTTTTAGTATAGTTTTTAGTATAATTTTGGGTAATATTGTACATATTGCATGTAAAATATTGAAATAGTCACTTGTTTTATCTAATGTATATAAATAAATATCTATATAAAAAAAGAGTTATTTAAGTATGAAACAAATTAGAAAAATATGTAAAAATATTCTTTGTAAATATATTTATCTAAGAATAAAATTTTGAAATTATTTATTTCTATGTACATATAATACTATGAATAAATAAAACCATAAAACAATGATATATATATATGTAGTTATAAAATAAAGATATACAGATGTATACATAATATAGTCATATATATATATGTAAATAATAAGTATAATAAATAATCATACATTTGTATGTAAATATAAATGAAAAAAATAGTAATAATAATGTATAATAAATATATTATAAATATAATAAAATATATATGTATAATATATGTATTTGTATAAATATATATGTATAATATATAAAACGTAAATAATAATAGTATAATTATATATATATATATTATATATAAACATATAAATAACTATATATATATGTCTGCAGGCGTTCGACGAAAGACAATCTGTGTTCGACGAAAGGCGCTCTGCGTTCGACGAACTCTCCGGGTCCAGGTGTTCGACAAATCCCGAGCTGCGTTCGACGAATCCCGAGCTGCGTTCGACGAACTCTCAGTCCAGGCGTTCGACGAACTATAAATATTATATATATATATTATATACAAACATATAAATAACTATATATATATGTCTGCAGGCGTTCGACGAATCCCTCTCTGCGTCCAGGCGTTCGACGAACTGTCAGTCCAGGCGTTCGACGAACTCTCTCTCTCTCTCAGTCCAGGCGTTCGACGAAACTGGATCTGCGTTCGACAAATCCCTCTCGGCCAACCCGCCAACACTCTCCTTCTAGAATCAGCCAGCTTCTATCCGCACCCCTCCAATGCTCAAGTCAAACTTGCCAACCTCTCAAGTCAAACCGCCAGCAGCTATTTTTTTTGCTAAATGCAGCTCAATTTTGCCTATAAATAGAAGGGGTCGGCTGATGGCTTGGGGGTTCACAAATTTTGATACTTTTGGGATTTGAGATCCACTTTTGTGCTTTTCTTAGTTTTTGTAATTTTCTCTCTCTTTGTTTTCCACTTTCTCTCTCTAGGATTGTAATAATGCCTTTTGCTTAATGAAATAGATTAGTTTTCTTCATGGTATTGTTCTTCTTTTCGTTGCGTAGCTGCTTTTATTTCCTTTTCTTTTCATAGAGTGCGTGGGTGTACGGGTGTTAAAATGCAATTTTATTCCTTAGCATAGCTTTTCTCGCTTTCATAGCATAGCTTTTCTCTCTTTCAAATTAGATTTACCGCTTTCATAGCTAGTTTTATCGCTTTCATAGCTTAGATTTTATGCATTATTTACCGCTTTCATAGCTTAGATTTTCTGCATTATTTACCGCTTTCATAGCTTAGATTTTCTGCATTATTTACCGCTTTCATAGCTTAGATTTTCTACTTTTTATCGCTTTTCTTGGTTTTTGCTAAACGCACACCAAGCCCGCGATTATCGTCTTTTCTGGTTTTCAGAATTAACGCAATCACTTTTTTCATCGATAAGATAATAGCGCGTCCTCAAAGTAGAGATAATCAACACGGCCTCAGAAAAATACGACCGCGATATCATTTTCTAAAAAATTATATACTGTACTATACACGATAAGGTGCACTTGCTTTTATCGTAAGATAAGTTGGATAGATTACTTTCAAAAACTCTGCGAGAGACTTTTTTTTATAAAATTAATTAACCAAAAAAGAATTTCGGCCCCGTCGCCGCGGTGCTACCCCCGATATTCTGAAAGCGGGAGCGACCGTTACCTCCATCACCTCAACAGGTGGGATAATGGTTAAGCTCCTCGAAGTAGGAGTACTCGCCGGACTCCTCGAAAACGCCCGCCGAAATCTAACCAAACACAGGCTCCGCAGGAACGCAATCGCAAAAAATCCATCATGTTGGTTGTTGTTTCATTACTTGTTGTTGCTGATGTAGTAGGAGGTCCTGTCAAAATAGAATTGAAAATATCTTCATCAATAAAGTTCATATATAATTTGATCCTTGCCTTCCATAATATAAACTTGTTAAGATTGCACATATGAGGTCTCGTGCTTGAGTAATCTTTATTCTGTGCCATGGGTTTTTAGAAAAAGAAAACTCTAGAAAAAGTTAAGATCTAATTGATCTTTGGATTCAGGTGTTAGCCTGTGTAACCAAACAACCAACCTCTGATACCAATTGAAAGTGAGGTATTAGATCTTAGATTTACTCTAGAGGGGGGGGGGTGAATAAAGTATTAAAAGTTTTTAACTTATTTTATAGCGGAATTAAAATATTGATATATATATATGTGTGTGTAATAGAGTGAGTAGAGAGACAATATAATAAACACAGCACAACACAGTAAAGAAAATATCACAAACACAGCAAGACACAAGGATCTATAGTTGTTCCTCAATCAACCTGGGTACATCTACTCTTCTACCACCCTTGGTAGGAATCCACTTGGTTTTTGATCAGGTGCCCTATCACCACTGGGATTTTTGATCAGATGCCCAAACACCACTGAGCTTTTGATCAGGTGCTCAAACCAAAACACAGGTTTTTGATCAGGTGCCCTGCCACCAAAGGTTAACTTTTGAAGGGAGTTAAAACCCTATACAAGATGGGGTAAAAAGAATAAACAAAAAAGAGTTTATGAAATTCTTCTCTCAATAAGATCTGAGAGAAGACTAGTGGAATGCTGTTGTTGTAAAGCTCCCCCTGTCTGATAGAATTTGTTGACAGTTGGTGAAGCTTTCTCTTGGATGGAGAAGACTGAGAATCGACAGATGTTTTTGAGAGAAGATTTCAGATGTTCTCAGAAAATGAAGATGCTGCTGTAGAAGATGAAGATGTTCTGTATCTCTGAGTATTTTTCAAGTATCTTCTATATCTTCTCCTTTTTTTATCCACGGGTATATTGATGAGTCCAATATTTACACTGATTTTGGGACTCATCTGGGCCATTTTTCACTCACGTGCACGGTCATTTTCACGTGGAATCGCCACTTTATTGAATATTGCTCATTCCACTTGTTGTGCACGTTATTTGCCCACTCTCGAGTGAATTGGGGTTTTTCCACTCGTGTGTGTATTTGTACTGCATTTTTTATGTTTAGAATGTCTATGTTAAGTGCCATGATCGGTGGGCCCTTTGTGCATTTATGCTGATTCGGGGATCGTGCAGGTTTTCCACATACAAATCTGTACAGGAAGACACGATCATCGATAGAATTGCGCACGATCACTGATCGTGCGCCGCTGGTCGTGCGCACTTAACCCTTTAAAACTGAGTTCTGTCATTCAAATTGCACGCTCATTGTCCACAGTGCACACGATCACTAATCGTGCGCCACTGTCTGTGCGCACTAATATTTTCTGTAAGTTTTCTGGTACAGGTTTTTGCCCTGGCAGAGCGAACGAACACTGCACTCTAGTGCGCACGATCACTGATCGTGCGCCAATGTTCGTGCGCAATGTTTTCTGCCAGCACGTATAAATACCCGCCCTCACGGATTAGGGCGCGGGGGGGGGGGGGGGGGGGGGGGGTGGGGTGGGGGGGTGGGGGTAGGGGGGTCCGGTTTTGTGGCGCGATTAGGCCGCCGTTTTGGGCAATTTTCATCACATCTTCATCCCACTTCCATTCCAATCATCTGGGAGACTCCTTCGGTGATCAAGAGTTGTTTCTCTACCATCGGGGAGCCCTTCCGGCCGCCAGCAAAGCTTTCTTAGCGAGCGTTCTTCAAGTTGTTGCAGAGAAAGTGGAGATCATCGGAGAAAGTGACAAGACTCCGACACCATAAGCATTCTTCGACCGAGATCGGAAGCGGATTGACAACCCGCTATTCCGACCGTGACCGACGGTTCTCCTTCTTGAGTGATTTTCTCTTAACTTTTCTTGTTATAACTAGTTGAATATTTGTGTAATTAACTTGAATGATTTGTTTGTCTAAGAATGAATTATTTGGTGTTTATATAATCTCTTTTGTATTGCTTTGTGTTGCATTCGCTTACAGTCACTCCACTCCACGCACTCCCGTCCATTCACGTTTGCATTGGGTTAGCCACGACTAACGGAGATTTGCGAAGAGGTGTGTGCGACCCTCAATCGTCACAGTTACTTTCCGTCCACGCACTCTCCGAAGCATGACATCGCGGCCGTTGCATCCATCCTGCCTTGCGAAGCGGAGTTTTGACCCGCATTTCATTTCTGTGGAGTAATTTAGGAAACCAAAATCAAAGCCCCGATTTTTCCTTTAATTTACTCTCGTAATTATTTTCTCAATCCGAAGAGTCAAACTAACCACGGGCATTCCTTGAGAGACGATATTTGGGGACGTACTCCCAACTTAATTACTTGTGTGACCAGTGCATTTGCCGCACACGCATCATGTTTTTTGGGGCCATTGCTGGGGAATGCAGGCGTAGTTTGATTTTGGTGTATGAGTTAATAGTTACAGGAGTTGTTTTTTTATTTCTATTATTTTCGGGTTGTGTGTATGCAGGAGCGATGTCGTGTTCTTTACTGCCTCTGTCACAACATGATGAGGATACAACCTATTTGGAGGAGAATTTCTTCAAATTTGCTCAAATTATAATTCAATGCCTTGAAACGCGGCAAGAGTATATTGATAGATTGACTACGCAGGTTCAGACTTTGTTGTCTCTTGCCTCGGCCGTGTTGCAAGAACCTCCTCATGATGTGATAGTTGTACAATCAGAACCTGCAGGGAGTGAAACCGGGATCACTCCCTCGACTAATGATTCTTTATGTTCTTCATCTACTTTGTTTCTTGACCCTCTTTCATTGGTTACAATTCAACAGGAAGAGTTAGTGTTGGTCATCCAGGTGGAATCTGATTATCTCTCACGGGAGGATGTTACTTGTGACATTTCTTCCTCCTGCATTGCTCCTACGAATGTTGAGTCTACTCTCGCTCCATCTCTTCCTGTTATTTCTAACATCATTTCATTTATGTCCCAGCAGAATTTAGAATATGCTGACCCATTTTTGGGCAGTCGGATGATGCGTTCCTGGCAGGATAAGCATGTTGCAGTGGCAGACGATATTTCTCTGTCCACTCCAGTGTCACCGCATGTGCTTCCCCTAAAGGACTGGCTGCAGGGGGGAAAGCGATTTTCTTTGAAGAAATACTCTTGGAAGAGAGAAAGAGAGCAAAAAAAGAGGAGACTTGGGGATGGAGGCTAAACCTCTTACTTCGTTGCCATCAGTTGTGGGTCTCCGGACCTTTTTCTTCTATCTGCAGTTACTATTTTAAATCAACGTATAGTTGATTTCTCCATATGGTTGTGTAATAATACTACGTAGACTTGGATGATCCCCTCTCTTTAATTTTGCGTGAACAATTCTATAATCTGCTAATACAGGTATTTGGTCCACTATAAGGACGTTAAACCAAAGGGTTTCTTGGGAGACAACCCATGGGGGAACCATTCGGTTCCGAACTTTTGTTCAGATTTTTGTTTATTATGTTTTGTTATTTGCTTTATGCTAACATCGCAGGTTTAAGCTCTCGCTTGGGGGATGAGGAAGGAGAAATTTAAAGAAGGAATTGCCGCACTTCTTGCATGCTCATTCGTGAGCATAGGTCCACTCTACCCCTATTTTCATTATTCATGAATTCTTTATTTTATATGGCTTTGAGCAAGTATGGGGGAGAGATCGAGTTATGCACGTGCACGCACTTTGCATAACATGTTAGAATGTGCTGAGTTAGGATTTTCAATTTTGTTGCACACATTGCATACATTTGCACCTAGTCACGCGTACTTGATCGCACGCGCTTATTGGGTATTGCTGCGAGGTTCCCCGCTCATAAGAATTGGATTATTAGTGTAGGAGTGAGGGGTGGAGAAAAATGTTGACTCGAGTAGTGCTCTAGTCGAGTGCTCCCGTCACGCCTAGAAATTCAATTAGAGTAGAATAAAATTCAATGTTATAATTTAATTATTTCTATTATAGTAGTTGCAATTTATTTTACTCTAGTGGTGAATCCTGTGAATCCAACGGTAGCATAAGGTCGAGTGTAGCAGGATTAGTAGTAGCTTATTACTAGGGTCGGAAGGAAGGATAACATTTCTCAGTGGCTAGAACGTGCACTAGGCGACTCTTGAAATGATTGCGTTGAATAACTCATTATAAAGCGTGATGTAGGCCGTTTCTTGATCTGTTTGTGCTTTTGAAATCCTAACCAATGTAATCACCCTTGCAAGCCCACTTGAGCCTACCTATCCTTCTTGTTTAGCTCCACTTAAATTTCACCAAAGCCTACGACCAAACCTATATTCGCACCAACAAATGAGTTTGAAAGAAATTTATATATCTATCACGTTTGGTGTTATCTCTGATGTGTATGGTAGCTTTGAGAAAGCTAAAGGAAAAGTTAATAAAGTGCTTATATAAGATATATATGTCGAGAAGAGAAAATAAAAATAATTGTGCAAAAATAACTCTCGAATACAATCTCTCGATAAAACAATGTATGGTCGGTTTAGCACACACCTAGTGTCCAGTTGAAGTTTGGGGGTGTTGTGTGGTTCTTGAAATTGTTGTATTGGTGACTTTATACTCTTGAGTACTTAGGTTATGTTGAGTGCGATGCCCATCGTTCTTCTACTTATCTAACCTAAACTCAACCTAAGCCAAATCTTAACCTATAAGTCCTATTGATTTTAGATATGAGTCATCTCATGCAGTGGAGAGAGTGCGAACGTGCAAGCCTATGGACACCAACTTTGATGGATTTCTTAGGAGATTGTCCCGAGTTTTGATTCGAGTAATACTCTACTCATTAGTCACGCTATCGTCCCTTGTGCGCGACCGAAAGATTCACCGGGATTCACAATCCGAGTAAACTAGATTTCAAATTACTTTTATAGAAATAGCTAAATATAATCTTGAGTTAAATTCTATTCTAACGTATTTCTACGCACGTGAGCATGCGACTTCGCATGGGTCTCTACCGCTCAAACTCACTCTAACACCCAATTTTTTCGACGGGAGAGCTGAGTAGTTTGCCCTAGACGTGCAAACGGATAAGTCTGGGGGTGTGATGTGTCCAATATTTACACTGATTTTGGGACTCATCTGGGCCATTTTTAACTCACGTGCATGGTCATTTTCACGTGGAATCGCCACTTTATTGAATATTGCTCATTCCACTTGTTGTGCACATTATTTGCCCACTCTCGAGTGAATTGGGGTTTTTCCACTCGCGTCTGTATTTGCACTGCATTTTTTATGTTTAGAATGTCTGTGTTAAGTGCCATGATTGGTGGCTCCTTTGTGCGTTTATGCTGATTCGGGGATCGTGCAGGTTTTCCATGTACAAATCTGTACAGGAAGACACGATCATCGACACAATTGCGGATTGTTGGGAAAATGATTTCTCTTAACCCCTGAAAAAGAGTTAAATATGAATTCTAAGAATGAAAAGTAAGCTAAGTAAATATGCGTCGAATGGTATTCGACGCAACGTCGAAATGTAATCGACGTTTCCTTCAGAATGAGTCGAAGTAACTTTAGGAAGACTTCGACGTATGTGTTGTCGACGTTACTCTGATTTTCAGTCGACGCATCTAATGTAGTCGACGCACCTTTGTCATCGCACCTTCCTTATTTTCCTCTCGACTTCCAGACAGGATGTATTCGACGCTTGCGTCGAATAGTAATCGACGCACGTCGATCTTAATGACAGAATTCAAAATCGCCAGATCTCTTTCCTTATCTTATAGATCTGATTTATATGGAATCAATTTCTGTCTTATAGCCGTTATGAATCTTTCTTTTCCTCTATTAGATTCTTGGCTAATTTGATAAAATTCATTATGGGCATTATTTGAAATTGGAATGAATTCTTTCCTTCTATTGGTATGCTAACTATGGAAATGTTTATATCCTTCTAATTCTCTGTCTGATAATTAATTTTCCTCCTATGAGTATTATTTGAATGAACAGAGCTATATATATATATATATGAAGGAGGTCGACAGAAAGAACAAGGAGGGATCCACCATTTTTACTCATTGAAAAAGAGGAAAAGCTCCCAAGTGATAAAGAGAGAATTGAGAAATAGCCCTGCAGCAATACTCAAGCATTCTTCTTCTCCTGCTTCTGAAGTCACTCTGCTGCAAATTCTGATATCTCTCACATAAGAGGGAAAAGCTACAATCTTCTTCTCTCTATAGAAGAAAGATTTAATTCACTTCTTGTGCTTCCAATCTTCTTGCTAGGAAGAAGATTCATTCCTGTTCTTATTTCTTTCTTCTTTCTTATTCTTACTTAAACATTGTAAAAGAGTTTTTAGAATCTCTCTTCAAAAAATTCAGTGTACTGGTTCTAAGAGTCTCCTTTTCAAAAGACTCAGTTGGTTCTAAGAGTCTCCTTGTCAAAAGACTCAGGGTGGTTCTAAGAGTCTCCTTATCAAAAGACTCAGTACAAGATAGTGAAGTTCCTACCAAGGGGGTAGAAGAGTGGACTACCCAAAGTTTGGGGAACCACTATATCTCTTTGTGTTGTGCTGTGATTTCTTTTCTTGCATTTACTTTCATTATTTGTTTAATTCTTGTTGGTGTGTGTGGGGAGCTCTAATCTGTGATCATACACATATATATATTAACTTTGCACAAAATATTTTTAATCTCTATTCTCCCCCCCCCTCTAGAGAATTCTAGTGATGTTAACTATGCATTTTCAATTGGTATCAGAGGCAGGTTGATCTAAAAAGGACAACTCCTTGATCAAAAAGGTCCTACCTTTTATATATATATATATATATTTCTAACAATTATTTTTCACATGGCACAAATCAAAGATTATGCTTCCACCAACCACTAATGTGCAATCTTGAAAAATTTGCAGTTTGGAAAACAAGAATTAGAATTTATATGAATTCTATTGATGATAACTTGTTTAATATTACTGTGACAGGTCCCCCAAAGCCTTATAGAAAGGATGCAAATGGCAATGTCACACAAACACTTGTTCCAAGATCTGAATGGACAGAAGATGAGAAGAAGGCAAGAACATGTGATCTAAAGGCCATGAACATACTTGTCTCAACCCTCTCAGATGACATCTTTCAAAGGGTTGTTGACTGTGAATCAGCCAAAGAAATTTGGGATGCTCTTACAAAGATGGTGGAAGGAGGTGCTGATGAAAAGAAAGATAAGAAGGCTCTATTGATCTCCCAATATGAGAACTTCCAAAAGAAAAATGAAGAGAGTATCTCTGAGATGTATGACAGATTCAGTCTAATCATCAATCAATTGAAAAACTTGGATAGAGAGATCTCTCTCACTGAGATTAATGACAAATTGCTAATGAGTCTCCCTAGTTCATGGGACTCAAGAACATGGGCAATAAGAGACACAAGAGGACAAAAGGAAATCTCAACAGATGCTCTCTTAGGAAAACTCAAATCCTATGAGCAACTGCTGAAAACTAGAGAAGAGAAGAAGAGAAGAGAAAACACTCCAATCTCCTCAAAAGATAGGAACATAGCTTTAAAGGCAACAGAAGAAGGGACTCCTGTCACTGAAGAAGAACTATTCAGTTTCCTGGCCAGAAGATTTAAGAAATGGGTCAAGATAGAGGGATCAAGAAGAAGGGAGTCAAAACCAAGGTATGACAAAACTCCCACTAAAGAAATTGTGTGTTATTCTTGCAGGAAATCTGGACATATTGCCCCAGAATGTCCAGAGAATGCTGAGACAAAGAAAGTTTTGAAAAAGAAAGATCCCAAGAAAAAGGAGAAGAAGAAAGAAAGAGGCCTTATTGCAGAAGCCTGGAGTGAAACAGACTCTGAGGACAGTTCCTCTTCCAAGAGTGACAATGAAGAATCTAAGCAAGAAGATCTATGCTTGATGGCCCTTGAAGGATCAAAGAATAATGATAGTGCTAAATCATGGAGTGAGACAGGATCAGAAGAAAGCATATCTTCTGAAGATGAAAATGAAGATAGCCTTATTCTCATAGAGGAATCTGAGGATAAGGATGAGGTAAGCATATTTGATAAAATAGATTTTCAAAGTGATAACTTCAGAAATGATTTTGTGGGAATGTGTCTAGATCAACTAAAAGCAACACAAGAAATTAAAGATCTAAAAGAACAAATCAATGTAGCTAAAAACTAGAGAAATTGAGAAGTTAAATGCTCTAAAGATTATGAATTAAGGGCTAACATCATAGAAAAGGAGGTAGAAAAGGCTAAAATAGAAAATCAGTTCCTTAAGGATAAGGTATCCCAGGCAAAGGCCTTTGAAGAATCAATAAAAATGAGAAGCCAAACTCTTAAGGAAATCACAGAAAAACAAAAAATAAGACACAAGAATCTTGGGCTAGGGGCTGATCCATTAATCAGCCTAATTCCATCCAACCAACCTGCTTGGATGAGCCCTGTAAAATTCACTAAACCTGTCAAATGGACAAACCAAGAAAAAGACCCACAAGATAAGGAAGAAAACTCCTTCAAAGAAATAAAGAAATTTGATGAGACTTCATATTATTCAGCTGATGACTCACAAACTTCATCTGAAGAAACAACTAATCCAAGAAAAACAACACATAAAGGAGTAAAAGCAGAAAAAGGTAAAATGAAAATTGAAGATACAATTGCGTCGACTTCATATCGACGCATAAATGATAGTGCGTCGACTTATACTCAACGCAACCTCTCAGATGCCTCGACCTCTTCTAGACGCTTGAACAAAAGCACGTCGACTTCCAATCGACGCAATTTTCTCTATGCGTTGAAATCAGATCGACGCCATCTAGAGAAAGCGCCGAATACAAATCGACACGACTATCAACATGCGTCGAATAGATATCGACGCACAAAAGTTCAGAGCAACTTAAATACCTTTTCTCTAAAAGCCTTTCATCCTAACCCATATTCAGGACCCATTCATCCCAATCATGATTTTTATCCAAATCAACACCTCTATCCTAACCAAAATGTTTATCCTAAACAAAATTCCCATCTTAATCAAACCTTCTATTCTAATCAACACTTCCATCCCCCTCTAAACTTAAATTCTCACAATACTAAGATAATCAAGTGCTATATATGTAATAAAACTGGACACCTTGCCAAACAATGTTGGCACAATCAATCAAACTATCTGTAGAAAATTGTCCAAGACTGACTTAGAAATCTTTAGGGCTAGGAAGAGATGAAAAGAAATAAAACACCTAGAACTTTTAGGAAAATTAAAAGTCACATCGACTTATAATCAACGCACCGTCGAGAAGACCTCGACGCTGGCACTGATCTCCTCAGTCAAAGTAACGTCGATCCCCTATCGATGTAACGTCGACTTCATAAAAATGAGCGGCAATACTTTCAGTCACATCCACTGAAATACCGAATAAGCCTCGAATTAAGTCCAGTTTTGATGCTTCACCTGACTTAAATAGTCTCTTCAGTTAGAAGCCTTCACGACTCTGCATCTTTCATCCTTCTTGCTCCTCAGACCAGCTGATTTTTCCTCTCTCTTTCACTGACCTAAAATGGCTCCCAAAATCAACTCAGGCTTCGACATTGACCTTGAGTCTTTCCAAGCAGCCGCAGAAAACTACAAGAGCATCATTGCTCTTTTTACTGCAGCAGGACTGGACAAGCTCATCTCCACTAGGTGCAAGCTCCTGGAATTAGAGCTCACAGAGCTAAAAACTCATGTTCAGATATCTGAACAAGGAGATATCCAGGGAACACTATATGAGACACTAGTCTTAATCTCAGCAGAACATATTAGGGCCACCTTTGATCTTATATCAGGTATATCCTAATATCCTCTTTGTTCAAATGAAATAAGGAAAGAAAATGAGCTTCTAAAAGAATGACTAAACAAGTCTAAATTATTCCTTTATTAGGTGATGAATCTATAGACCTCACACCTGATGAAATCAAGCATCTGCTAACCATCATGAAGTTTTCAAGGGATAAACCAACCCATCTAAAGAAAATAGACTTTTCTGAGGAGTATAGACTACTAGCAGATATAGTAGGAAAGATACTACTATGTAAGATATATGCCCATGATGCAGTGCCAAAGCAGCAACTGAACATCATAGGGGCTCTTGTGTTGAAGAAGAAAATAGACTGGGCCAGCTGTCTGCTCAAGATGATAGGCTCTAGATATTCTCACAAAGAGAATGCCTACATGAGGATTATGAGTCAAGTACTCTTCCACTCCTTCCCTGACCTCTGTAGGTCAAAAAGAAATTCCTATCCCTCCTGGAAAGAGGATGTCCATTGCCCTCTTCTCCAAATGGACTAGGCAAATCCCCAAGCCTGGTTCCATTCCTGAAAGGACTCCCTCTCCGCCTAACTCTCCTACTCATCCATCTCCTCCTCCTTCTCCTCAAAGAGACAATTCCTCTCTACCACCGTCACCCACTCAAATAGTCTCTACCACCCTCACAACTCCTACTCTACCTACCTCTTCTCAAACACCTGCTCCTCAAACAGCAGCTTCTCCACCTCCTCCTCCTCTTACTTTCTCATCCTCTCCACCTCCTTTATCACCCATACCTCATGTATCAACTAACTTCTCTCCAGCCTCATCACCACCTTCACCACTCTCTCCTTATCCCCAACCACAACATGAACCATCTGCATCCACTGAAGCTCTCCTCACTCAGTGCATTGCATCAGCAGCTCAAACATTCCAAGCAATGCTGGATGAGCACTGCTCCCAGATTCATTCCTCAATCCTACACATGCACACCCAAATAGATGGGGTCAGTGCCTCTGGGAAAAGTCTGAAGAACTCTCTCTCTTCCTCAAGAGTTACCAAGTCTTTCTTAACCTCCTTGGCCAAGAAGGTCAAGAAGGGGGAGAAGCTAGATGAAGAGCAGCCCTCCAATCTTAAACCTCCCTCACACAAATCCCCTCCTTCTTCAAAATCTGACAGGCTTGCACTGCTCAAGACAATTGGAAATGAGATAGTACCTGAGCTAGACAATGATGAACAAACAATAGAGGTACTCAACATAGCAAGAGATGCTGCAAATCAAGTGGCAGTACTACAAGGGGAGGGAAGCAGAGAAAAAAATGAGGCTGAAAAGGAAGAAGGTGAGAAAGAGCTGAATAATGCTATAAATCAAGAAGAAAATGAACCAGCTTAAACCTCCCTCACACAAATCCCCTCCTTCTTCAAAATCTGACAGTCTTGCACTGCTCAAGATAATTGGAAATGAGATAGTACCTGAGCTACACAATGATGAACAAACAATAGAGTTACTCAACATAGCAAGAGATGCTGCAAATCAAGTGGCACTACTACAAGGGGAGGGAAGCAGAGCAGAAAATGAGGCTGAAAATGAAGAAGGTGAGAAAGAGCTGAATACAGCTATAAATCAAGAAGAAAATGAACCAGCTGCTGGAATTGAAAAAGGAAATGAAGCTGATGCTGGAAAAGAGAAAGAGCCAGATGCTGTGATGGCTGAAGAATGGGCTCAGGAGTCAGGGGCAGGGGGAGCTGAGACTCAGGGGGAGCAAATGGCTGAGACCCAGAGGGAGCTGAGGGAGTCACCTGCTACTGGGAAAGAGCAATCCACAATAGTATTCAAGAGAAAAAGAAAGACTCCTCCTGAATAATACTTGAAAACAATGCTTCATATACTTTATGATTGGTCTGAACATGAAGTTTGCTTCTGATTGTGTGAAATCTTCATTATCTGTACAAATGCTTTGCTATGTTAGTTATATGCTAAATACAATTTCTTTCTAAATAGGGTTAAGACAAATAGGGGGAGATTGTTGGGAAAATGATTTCTCTTAACCCCTGAAAAAGAGTTAAATATGAATTCTAAGAATGAAAAATAAGGCTAAGAAAATATGCGTCGAATGGTATTCGACGCAATGTCGAAATGTAATCGACGTTTCCTTCAGAATGAGTCGAAGTAACTTTAGGAAGACTTCGACATATGTGTTGTAGACGCTACTCTGATTTCCAGTCGACGCATCTAATGTAGTCGACGCACCTTTGTCATCGCACCTTCCTTATTCTCCTCTCGACGTCCAGACAGGATGTATTCGACGCTTGCGTCGAATAGTAATCGACGCACGTCGATCTTTATGACAGAATTCAAAATCGCCAGATCTCTTTCCTTATCTTATAGATCTGATTTATATGGAATCAATTTATGTCTTATAGCCATTCTGAATCTTTCTTTTCCTCTATTAGAGTCTTGGATAATTTGACAAAATTCATTATGGGCATTATTTGAAATTGGAATGAATTCTTTCCTTCTATTGGTATGTAACTATGGAAATGTTTTTATCCTTCTAATTCTCTGTCTGATAATTAATTTTCCTCCTATGAGTATTATTTGAATGAACAGAGCTATATATATATATATATGAAGGAGGTCGACAGAAAGAACAAGGAGGGATCCACCATTTTTACTCATTGAAAAAGAGGAAAAGCTCCCAAGTGATAAAGAGAGAATTGAGAAATAGCCCTGCAGCAATACTCAAGCATTCTTCTTCTCCTGCTTCTGAAGTCACTCTGCTGCAAATTCTGATAGCTCTCACATAAGAGGGAAAAGCTACAATCTTCTTCTCTCTATAGAAGAAAGATTTAATTCACTTCTTGTGCTTCCAATCTTCTTGCTAGGAAGAAGATTCATTCCTATTCTTATTTCTTTCTTCTTTCTTATTCTTACTTAAACATTGTAAAAGAGTTTTTAGAATCTCTCTTCAAAAAATTCAGTGTACTGGTTCTAAGAGTCTCTTTTTCAAAAGACTCAGTTGGTTCATAAGTCTCCTTGTCAAAAGACTCAGGGTGGTTCTAAGAGTCTCCTTATCAAAAGACTCAGTACAAGATAGTTAATTTCCTACCAAGGGGGTAGAAGAGTGGACTACCCAAAGTTTGGGGAACCACTATATCTCTTTGTGTTGTGCTGTGATTTCTTTTCTTGCATTTACTTTCTTTATTTGTTTAATTCTTGTTGGTGTGTGTGGGGAGCTCTAATCTGTGATCATACACATATATATATTAACTTTGCACAAAATATTTTTAATCTCTATTCACCCCCCCCCCCCCTCTAGAGAATTCTAGTGAGGTTAACTGTGCATTTTCACGGATGATCACTGATCGTGCGCCACTGGTCGTGCGCACTTAACCCTTTAAAACCTAGATCTGTCATTCAAATCGCACGCTCACTGTCCACAGTGAGCACGATCACTGATCGTGCGTCACTGTCCGTGTGCACTAATAATTTCTGTAAGTTTTCTGGTACAGGTTTTTGCCCTGGCAGAGCGCACAAACACTGCACTGTAGTGCGCACGATCACTGATCGTGCGCCACTGTTCGTGCGCTATGTTTTCTGCCAGCGCGTATAAATACCCGCCCTCACGGATTAGGGCGCGGGGGGGGGGGGGGGGGGGGGGATCCGGCTTTGGGGCGCGATTAGGCCGCCATTTTGGGCGATTTTCATCACATCTTCATCCCCCTTCCATTCCAATCATCCGAGAGACTCCTCCGGCGATCAAGAGTTGTTTCTCTACCATCGGGGAGCCCTTCTGGCCGTCAGCAAAGCTTTCTTAGCGAGCGTTCTTCAAGTTGTTGCAGAGATATTGGAGATCACCGGAGAAAGTGACAAGACTCCGGCACCGGAAGCATCCTTCGACCGAGATCGGAAGCGGATTGACAACCCGCTATTCCCGTCGTGACCGACGGTTCTCCTTCTTGAGTGGTTTTCTGTTAACTTTTCTTGTTATAACTAGTTGAATATTTGTGTAATGAACTTGAATGATTTGTTTGTCTAAGAATGAATTATTTGGTGTTTACCTAATCTCTTTTGTATTGCTTTGTGTTGCGTTCGCTTACACTCACTCCACTCCATGCACTCCCGTCCATTCACGTTTGCGTTGGGTTAGCCACGACTAACAAAGATTTGTGAAGAGGTGTGTGCGACCCTCAATCGTCACAGTTACTTTTCATCCACGCGCTCTCCGAAGCACGACATCACGGCCGTTGCATCCATCCCGCCTTGCGAAGCAAAGTTTTGACCCGCATTTCATTTCTGTGTAGTATTTTAGGAAACCAAAATCAAAGCCCCGATTTTTCCTTTAATTTACTCTCGTAATTATTTTCTCAATCCGAAGAGTCAAACTAACAACGCGCATTCCTTAAGAGACGATATTCGGGGACGTACTCCCAACTTTATTACTTGTGCGACCGGTGCACTTGCCGTACACACATCAAATATCTCATTTTGTATCTCTTGTATTCTGATTCTAAAATTCAAATCTTCTGATAAGGAATAGAATAGTTTGACATAAACTTTCTTGGGACAGCAATAACAAACTTTCTGATTCTGTAGAGACTTTAATTCCTTTTCTATGAAAGTTTCCTTTTCCAAAAAATATGTCAACGACAAGATTCTCGAAAGAAGAGAATAGAATGAATATAAAAAGGGAAGCAGAAAACTTGTCTTATCTGAAAATGAATAAGTCCAAATATATGAATAGATCCGTTGCTGATTAGTCGATCTGAGTTCAGAGAAAAGAGATAACCGATTTTTCAGAAATTGTCAAGCTTAAAAGGAATTTCGTCGAACAGAAAGCTGAGTTCGTCGAACAGAAGACAGAGTTCATCGAACTGAACACTTAGTTACTCATTTGTCGAACAGAACACAGAGTTCGTCGATCTCAATCAGGAGTTCGTCGAATTGAAAGATAGAATCTGTAGAACTGGCTTAAAAGACTGAATTCGTCGAGCAGAGGACCAAGTTCATCAAACTGATGAACGACGTTCGTCGAACTCAGGTCGGGGTTTATCGAACGCAGAGAACTTAGAATTTTCCTAAGTTCTAGCTAGCTCAGACAAACTAAAACATTGACCCTAAGACTATACATTGGGGTCAACTTGAGTCCTAATTACAGATAGTGATCCTAGCCCAAATTAGTAATAGGGTTGTTCCAACATTGTATTTATAGATAAGTGCGCTTGGCCAAGTGGAGAAGGCTCTGGTTAACTTCGACAAGGGGAGGGGGCAGGATCGAATCCAGGCCAGCGCCATTTTTGTTGGAATAAATCCAGCTATTCGCACCCCAACCCGCCAGCTGCCCTCCAAACCGCTAGCTGCCCCCCAAACCGCCAGCTGCCCTCCAACCAGCCAGCTGCTACCCGTTTATCCGCACACCAGTAGCTTCCAGCAAGTCAAACCGCCATCTGCCCTTTCAACCTGCCAGCTCCCCCCTCATTTTTTTTGCTAAATGCAGCTCAATTTTGTCTATAAATAGAGGCTGCGCCTCACTATTTTTCTCTCTGGGTTTGCCAATTTTGGGATGATCTTCCACCATATTTTCCACTCTTTCGTATTTTCTTTTTTTGCAATTTGCTTTTAAATGTAATGTTTTTATTTCTTGTTACACCTTATTATGACAATAATTAAGTTGTTTTTATTTCATGTATTTTCAATTATGCCATTTCAATTCGTAGCATAGTTTCAATTCTACAATTTTATTTCTACACTGCAATTTTAATTCATAACTTAGTTTTATTTCTGTCCTTTCTTTTCAACTCATAACTTAGTTTCATATCCGCACTTCAATTATGCAATTTCAATTCCTGCATTTTCTGTATTTTTTTCTCGCTTTGGTTAGCAATTTATTTATTGCCGTTATTTTGGTTTTCATTTTAATTCGAATTTATTTGTCTTCGTAACTTTCGCTCTTTTTCTTCCTTGACACGGAATCGATAGAGCCGAATATTACATTTCCGTTTATTTTTGCTTTAATTCGAATTTGGTTATCTTTATTTTCACTTTGATTCGAAAGTATTCATTGCCGTAATTTTCGTTCTTTTTCTTCCTTGACGCGGTAGAGATTAGAGCCGAATATTATGTTTTCGTTTATTTTCATTTCGAAGCAATTTTTGTTCTCCTTATTTTCGTTCCCGCAATTTCTGTTTTCATTGTTTTCCATTTCCGTTATTTTTCTTTTCGTTTTTGTCACTTATGTTTTCATTATTTTCTTTAATAGCTTAGTTTTATTTTATTGCAAAGCATTTATTTCCGGTCTACCTGTTTGGGTACAACTCGCTCACGCATTTATTTCTCATCTACATGTTTGGGTAGAACTCGCTCACGCATTTATTTCCCCTCTACCTATTCAGGTTGAGATTGCATTTCTGTCTTTTAATTATGCAATTTCAATTCTATAATTTTCTTTGTCTTTCATTTTCTGTAATTTTAATTTCTTTAAATCATGTTTTAATCCGATAAAACAATAGCCATATTCTTGAAGTAAGAGTACTCGACGAGATCCGTGGAAAAATACGACCTTGATAATTTTCTAAAAATATCCTATAATATATGCGATAAGGTATACTTGCCTTTATCGAATGATTAGTTTGGATAATAACGATACAAAGACTTGCAAAAACTCTCATTTTCTTTTTTTTATAAAGTTTTCGGCGCCGCCGCCGCGGCGTAATCGTCGCTATTCCGAAAGAAGGAAAGACCATTACTTCTATTCATCGAAGTAGGATAAATGTTAGTTTTTCAAAGTAGGAGTACTCGCGAGATGCCTCGAAAGCGCCCGCTAAATTCTACCTGCACCCGAAAGACTTTTGTAGAAACTAAATTTTAATCAACAAGTTTTTGGCGCTGTTGCCGGGGAGATTTGTCGATATTTTGAAAAGAGTTTACGTTATTGATTTTATCATATTCAAAACCCAAAAAAATTTTAAAAACACTTAAAACCCCAAAATAGATGCTTTCTTTTTGTAAATCTCATTTTTTCTCTTTCTTGTATTTTATTTTCAGTTCCTCCTCTTTTCTCGTTCTTAAATTTTGATTTGTTTTCAAATATATATATTTGAAAACATCGAAAAGCTTTTAAAAAACAAAAATAATGACAAACTCAAATAATGAAAAGCTTTGAAATATAAATAAAAAAGAGTTGTAGAAATTTTAAGATAGAACAATAGATAGTTTTCTCGAAGTAGGATTATTCGACAGACACGAAAGGGGATTTTGGTCGATATTTTGAAAAGGGAAAACCCCACTGCTTTTATTTTGTTATTTCTCCTTTTTCTTTGCTTCCTATCTTAAAGCTTCTCATTATTCTTTATTTTTCTCTTTTTTTTAAGATTTGATATGTTGTTTATATATGCATATTTCAAACCCACCCCCCCCCCCCAAAAAAAAAATTTATATAAGAAAATGATGAATTTTTTTTAGAAAAATCCCCAAAAAAGAAGTTTTGTTTTCTTTTATAAATGTTTTACCCCCCTCTATTGTAAATAACTCTTATTATTTTTTAACATATTGTGTAGGTATCAATCCGGTCACCCCACCTCCAAATCAGGGACGTGCTTTTTCCCTTGTTATTTTCTTGCATTTTTTTCATGCTTTTGTATATATAATTTTAGTCCTCATACTTAATTTCAACATTGGGGACAATGTTGACTTTTAAGTATGGGGGTGTTTTCTACTTTTTGTAATTATTTTTGTCCCTCCCATATTAGAAAAGCTTCAAAAAAAACTTTTGATGAATTTTTTTTTATTTTTCTTTCTTTTCTTCTTTTCTTTTGTTTCTTTATTAAAATCAAAAAAATGAAAAAAAATTTACTTAGAAAAAGAAAATCAAAAAAATACATTTGCTCTTTTTTGTTTTTCTTCTTTCTTTGTTTTTCTTTCTTCTCAAGTTTTTGTTTTATCTTAAGTTTCTTTTCTTTATTATTAAGTATTCATGTGTAAATATTTGAAAAAATTAAATCAAAAAATTGATGATGAAAAAAATTGATTAGAAAAAAATATATATATATATATAGATGTTTTATTTCCTTTTTGTAATTTTGTTTTTTTAATGTCTTTGTTTGTATAATTATCCATATTTGAAAAATAAAACTCAAAATCCAAAAAAATGATGAAATTTTTTAAAAAACACCAAAAAATTATTATATATGTTTTTTTAATTTTCTTTTCTCTTTCTTTTTTTTTCTCTCTTTTCTTATTTTCTTTGATATATAAATGCATATACAAATAATATTTGAAAAATAAAAAATGATGAAAATGATAATAAAAAACTTAGAAAAACCCAAAAATTCATATTTGTTATTTTTTTTCTTTTTTTTATCTTTCTTTTTTTCTCTTTTTTTTTGTTAAGTATTAATGTGTATATTTATAACAAAAAAAATGAATGATGAAAAAACAAAACTTAGCAAAAATTCCAAAAATATAATAAAACCCCCACTTAGCTTTTTGTTATTTTCAAAGCAAGGTTGAGTTTATTTATAAGCATTTTCATTATTTTTGATTTGCTACATTATTTTATTTTTATCATAGTTCGTAGATTTGAATTTTTGGAATTTTAGTTGTAAGGAACATTTTGTGATTTTAATTTAATTTGAGAACAAACTTTTTAGCACTACTTCGAGTTTACCCTGAATAGCTTCTTTTTGTATTATATTGGCAAACCATCTTTAGATTCCAATTAATCTTACTTCAAACTTGTGAAACTTTAGGAATATTTTAATCTACTAAACTTTGCTCTCAAAAATTTTCTTATTTTTAAACTCTAGGAATTTCTTCCTTACCCCTTATCCCTTTCACTTGGAATTTTTATTTTACAAGATCTTATGTCAATGGGAATAAGATTTCATTCCGTAAACATAGGCACCCAATTAAAAATAAAAAGATCTTATGTTAATTGGAATAAAATTTCATTTCGTAAACATAGGCATTGGGTATTATTGAAGAGAAGAAAAAAAATTTAATGGGAATAAGACTTTCATTCCCTAAACATATTCAAATGAAAAAAAATTGAGTGGGGTGAGAGGATAAAATTCATCACCCCCAAATCCAAAGTCTCTTCTCTTACCAAGTTTTCCCTTATCCCTAGCCAATAAAATTGAAACTTAGATATAAATTAAAAATTTTGGGAGAGCATAATTAGTAGGTTTTATTCATTCATAAAAATTTCTCTTAAAAGTTAAAAGTTTTTATAATTCTATTCTAATCATGGTGCTAGTAATTGCAATTAGTTAGTCGATATTTAGCAAGCTTTAGAAGTCTTGTTGGCTAGAACTTTTTCGCTCTTTTTAAATTATTAACAAAATTTAGGACTTACCTTTTTAATTCCCTAAAATTTATTTCAAGCTTACTTTTGATTAAATAAAATTTTAGTAAAATTAGAAATTTTATTAATGTCTTATAGGTATCCCTTACTTTTGCTCTGCAATAGAAAAAGCTTAAGTATGTGGGTATTTGATGAATAGTAAATTATAGGTATTTTAGTATAGTTTTTCGCATTGTTTTAAGTAATATTATACATATTTATTGAACATTATTGTATAAATGATTTGTTTTTACTAATTTTTATTTTTATAAATTTATATGTAAAAATGAACTACTAGTATATATTTTATATGAAACTATATAAGTAAGTTTGTAAATATATATGTAAAGTATTTAAAAATATTTATTAAATAAAAACTATATATCTATATATATAAACCTTAAATAAGTTACATATATAAGTTATCTATATATGTAAATATAAATCATAAATATGTAAAGATTTTTGCTTTGTTTTTTTTTAAAATTCGACATCCCTTCCCGTCGATCGACTTCCCTTCCCGTCGATCGACGGGATGGGATGTCGATTCTACCTAAGGATTCCGTCGACTGCCCTGCCCGCCGATCGACAACCCTTCCCGTCGATCGACGGGATGGGATGTCAATTTTTCTTCCCGTCCCGGCGATCAGCTTCTCGCTAGCCTATGTCCCGATCGACATCCCTTCCCGTCGATCAATGGGACGGGATGTCGATTTTCCCTTCTCGTCTATATAATACATGTAGTTATTCTATTTTATTAATATATTATAATATATATATATCTATACTATATTAAAAAGAAGTATGATGGCCTGCGAATAGCATGAGTTCAAAATTACCTAAAAAATTTAGACCGTACAATTTGGCTACGTAATACAACAACCGTCAGATTTCCTTGGCAAAACCTAAAACACGCCTCATAAACCAGCGTTGCGAAGGCAGACGCGCGATCCCTTCCCGATCCCAAGCTTAGCCCTCGCTCGCCACCTCCCCCTCGCGAAACCCTAACGCTCCCTCCTCCTCGCCTAATCCCATCATTGCAAGGCTCAGATAGATTACACCGAACTTCATCGTTGCAAGGCTCAGGCCGACTTCTCCCCTCATCTCTGTCCCTGATCACAAAAATTCCACAGATTTCTTTCCGCAGAGCTGGCTCTCGACCTCTTCCCTTTCACGCAAACGAA
This sequence comes from Dactylorhiza incarnata, assembly GCA_033032865.1. NCBI lineage: Eukaryota > Viridiplantae > Streptophyta > Magnoliopsida > Asparagales > Orchidaceae > Dactylorhiza > Dactylorhiza incarnata. The sequence continues at coordinate 1,986,357 of JAWHQI010000366.1, read as the reverse complement.
GCGATGCTTCCATTCCACCTCCGCAAATGCCAAAGGCTACCGTCAACGACGAAGCCTGCAGCCAATGTCGATGCCTGATCTCAACTTTGAAGTCGATGCCTAACCTCAACTTTGACGTCGAAAGCATGCCCGTGATTCGTCGATACCTCGGCTGAGATCGATGTCTTCCCCCAGCTCATTTAATTTTCTCAAGGTATTTTGTTCAAGTATCCTTCATAATTTGCTGAATTTTCATTAAGGATTCTTAGTTTGCTGGAAGATTGAAAAAATCACGCCAATCATGCAAGGGCAAAAGAATTGGATTATGCATTTTCTCATCCTGCGAATCATTCACTGGCTTTCTGGCTTTCTTCGTATTTTCTCAAGGAATTCTTCATGTTTGTTTTAGTCTTAATTTGGGATCGAAGTTGCCAGTGGCTCCACTCCCAGAAGGGCCTGACCAATCATTAAATGGGATCAGTTTTGCATTCTCAAACAAGGTATGAAGTTTATATGTTTTTATGCAGTTTCTATGCTCATTTATATATTTCCATGAGTTGTTTTAGTCCTGCACCAATATGGCATGAGTTGTGATTGTTAGGGAGGAAATGTAGATATTGTTACGATGCCACCTTATCACATATAGCATCCTGCACTAATATGGCATGAATTGTGATATGGAAGCTGAAAGAATATAAGGTTTGTAGTCTAAATCACCTAGAGGGGGGGGGGGGGTGAATAGGTCTTTTGAATTTTACTTGATTAGCTTTAGTTGTTTCCAGAATTAGTTCAAGCAAATCAACAAACACAGAAAGCACACGATAATTTATAGTGGTTCCCCAAAGACAATGTGTCTATGGGTAGTCCACTTTCCCCCTCCACCCTTCTAACAGTGTGTTAGACAGGGTTAACTTCTCCAATCTCGGCTCAAAGAGCTTACAACACAAGTTCCTCAGAACTTCTCAGATCAAGAATGATCCTACCTCAGGACACAAGTCCCTACAACTCAGAGCTATCACCAGCTCCTACCTCAGGCACATCTGCCCTACAAACTCAGAGGATAACACCTCCTACAGCTCAGACAATAATGTCCTACAACTCAGGCTGTTAAGCCCTACCTCAGATCTGCTCCAGATCCTACAGCTCATACCTCTCCCAGGTTCTACTACTCAGAGGACTCCTCCTCCTACTTCTCAGACCACCTCCTGGTCCTACCTCAGGCTGTTAAGCCCTACCTCAGATCTGCTCCAGATCCTACACTCAGGCCTTCAACCCTACAACTCAGAACCCTCAGGTTCCTACAATCTCAGACCAAGAGGTCTTACAGCTCAGGCAAAATGCCCTACAAAAAAATGATTTAGAAATATTCTACAGTAGAGGTACTCTCCTGTAGATCCTGCACCGTCTGTGCTTCCTGTAGCTGAAGATGTCGATGCCAGCTACTAACTTGATCTTCCTCTTCGATAGAGTGATGGAAGATCACCTTGCTCCTTCTTGCAAATGAGCTAACTTTCTTTCTCTGTTTTCTTCTTCTTGTTCTGTGAGCAGGAGGAAGAAGACGAGAGCTTCAGCCGTCAATGTAACAGTTGATCTCTTTTGCACGCAACTGGGGGGGGGGGGGGTTCAAATGTGCCATAACTCTTCATTTTATACATCTCTGATCTTCAACGGCTCTTAGCTGATCTGCTGAGAAGTATGGGAGAAGTTGGTGGACCCTACACAACTTTTCTGCAACTAGTCCTAGCCGCAGGTTCCACCGCCCTTCTTTTCCGTAGAGAAGGACTACGCTCGATGAACGCGGAACACTCTGCGTTCGACGAACCAGCTGTCCCCTGCGTTCGACGATCTTGCCAGCTCAGCGTTCGACAAACTTGCCTTGTGTGTCTTCTCAGCGGCTCCTTCTTTGATCTCGTCTCAGCGGTCGATGAGCGGCGTTCAGCGTTCGACAAATGTTGAGCCCAGTTCGACGACCACGCTGATTCTCAGCGTATAATGAACTTATCAGCGGAGGCACCTTCTTCTCAGCGGATACGCTGAGACAGCTCCTCGTCTCAGCAGTTTTGACCCCTCGTCTCAGCGGTTCAGCTGAGACAAAACTTCATCTTTTGGGAGATGATTTCTCCACATCTAAGGGAGTGTTTAGCCCTTCCTTTTGAGTCACCTACACCTGTATATCTTACACAAGTATAGCTCATCAAATACAATATGTCCTTAGCATTGAGAGTGATGCCTCTTCAAATCAAGGTACTATTGAGGGTAATATACCTAATAATCTCCCCCTATTTGAAGAAGGCAGAACATCCCCAATGCTAAGGTACATTAACGACAAAAACCATATCACAAAAATGATCTGTGTAGCATAGGCCCCATCTCCCTCTTTCTAACATCCTAAGCATAGGTTCTTACTTAGCATTGGCCCTTTCTCCCCCTTTCTGGTTTCTTCAACTATTTATCCCATTAGGGATTGGGAGGCAACATCTATAGATCCCTTTGGATCAACTTATAGGTCAACCTATACATTCTTGGCATTTGCCATCTCCCCCTTAACCTGAGCAGGGAATTTGCTCCCCCCCCTAATTGGAGAGCTATTTTCTGTAATAACTGAACCTGTTCAAATTGAACATCCCATTCTAGCTCCCCATCAATATGAGTACTAGTCTACACTCAACATCCCTAGTTCTATCTTGAAAGCATTAAACTTGGCCTCATCCAATGGCTTAGTGAAGATATCAGCTACTTGATTGTCTGTAGGGACATATTCAAGTTTGATATCTTCACACTTTATATGCTCCCTAATAAAATGATACCTAATTTCTATGTGCTTGGTCCTGCTATGGGAAACAGGATTTTTAGCAATAGAAATTTCACTGGATGAGTCACACAGCAGGGGAGAATGTCTTACCTTGATGTTGTAATCTTCCAACTGATGTTGGATCCATAGAATTTGAGCACAGCAACTACCTGCTGCAATGTACTCTGACTCAGCTGTGGATATGGCCACACTGGTTTGCTTTTTGCTGCTCTATGAGACCAGCCTCCTCCCTAGGAATTGACAGGTGTCACTAGTGCTTTTCATGTCCTCTTTGCATCCTGCAAAATCTGCATCTGAGTAGCCTATCGGTTCAAAATCAATGTTTCTAGGGTACCAAAGGCCATGATTCAGGATTCCCTTGAGGTATCTCATGATCCTCTTCACAGAGGTGTAGTGAGACTCCTTAGGACAGGCCTGATACCTAGCACAAACACATGTAGAATACATAATGTCTGGCCTACTAGCAGTTAAGTACAACAGGGATCCAATGATACACATGTACATGCACTCATCAAAGGCCTTCCCCTTTTCATCCTTGTCTAATGATACATTAGATCCCATGGGTGTCCTCATGGTGGAAGAAGACTCCATCCCAAATTTCTTGATAAGCTCCTTGGTGTACTTAGTCTGGGAAATGAAGATTCCATCATCAGACTGTTTCACCTGGAGCCCAAGGAAATATTTGAGCTCACCCATACTGCTCATCTCAAACTCCCCCTGCATTAGATTAGCAAATCTCTTGCAGAGGTTGTCATCAGTAGACCCAAAAATTATGTCATCAACATATATTTGGACTAGGAGAATCTTGCCCCTTGTTTCCCTAAGAAACAATGTGCTATCTATCTTTCCCCTCAAGAACTTGTTCTTGATGAGAAAGCTAGACAAAGTCTCATACCAAGCCCTTGGGGCTTGCTTAAGACCATACAGAGCTTTCTTAAGAAAATAGACATGAGAAGTGAGAGAAGGATGGACAAAACCTGATGGCTGCTCTACATATACTTCCTCTTTCAGATTTTCATTTAGGAATGCTGACTTGACATCCATCGGGTAAACTTTGAAGCCCTTGTGGGCTGCATGTGCAAGGAATAAACTTATAGCCTCCAACCTTGCAACTGGGGCAAAGGTTTGATCAAATTCAATCCCTTCCTCTTGCCTGTATCCCTTTGCAACAAGCCTTGTGTAACATCCCCATCCGTTCGGGAGCATATAACAGAGGGTCCGTCCGGGGCCCCACGCCATATACTACAAAACAAACGGGAACGCCACTTAATTGAAATATCGAACGACTCTAAACAACGAACCTAACTCAGAGCATTCTATGCGGAAGCAAAAGAGAGAGACAAGATATATAAACCACAAAACCCGAACCCGGGTATGTCCACTTCTATTACTTGGAATGAAATGTTTTACACAACAAAATTTACGCACAACGGCCTTACAAATTAACAACATCGGCGCGCAGGCCGGCCATACATGAAAACAAGAGAACATTAAAAAGGCCTTCAAGGGCCGCAACAGCGCAGAGGCTTCACCCGCTATGAGCCCGCTATGTTCCCGCTCGGTCCAGCACCTGTACAACAAGCCCACCAAAAACGGTGGCAAAACAGGGCAACGGTCAGCAACGGCTGACCAAATTATAATGACCCCACCCCTTCGAGGGGGTGGCAGTTTCCCGTCCCTGCAAGAGCATCACAGCATATATATAAAACAGAATGAAGCAGCTGACATGGCCCACAACAATTCATACATATGCATCAATCACAAACGTGGGAATGGCCTCCACGTCTCGTGCTCTCAGGCACTCTTTGGTGTACTCCGCCTTCCACCACCATCCACTCTTGATGGCTTTGCCCTTCGAGGGAAAAGTTGGTGGCCCAAATACCAGGGCTCTCCCGTGCTTTAATTGTGAACATCCCGTAGTCTGAAGACTCTTTCCCATTGCTTCCCGACATATTGTACGAGACTTACTAATCAGGTGCTGCAATGGTGCGGTTTCAGGTTCGCCAAATGCCCATTGTTCACAGCTCTCGTTGTACAAGACGAAAAGCGGGTATGGCATCCCCTCAGCCCAGGTATTCTCAATTAGCCGGCTCTACGGGCCGCTAAGTCATCGACCAGGACACCCTCACAGGTTGGGCACACAGGCCTCAGGTCCTCTCAACAGGTGGGCACAACAACATCACCAGAACTCAGTCTGGGAGCTGTCGCCAGCGTTAACGCTAACGCCTGGCGATAGTGCACAGAAACCCCATTTTGGCTTTTAGCTGTGGGAGCTTCCCGGGGAACACCCCCAGGCATTGCTGCACATGCAGTAGCACTCCCACTGCCTCAGAACGCACAAAATCACCAGAACCAAGTCTGGGAGCTACCGCCCGGCGATAACGCTAACGCCCGCGGTAGTGAACAGAAACTCCATTTCTGCTTCTAACTTCGGGTGCTTCCCGGGGCACACCCCCAGGCGTTGCTGCGTATGCAGTAGCACCCTCTAGTCCAAAAGAGGGTAGAAAGGATCGTTACCCTTAGACGTCGCTTCGAGGCCATAACTTGATTTTTGGCACGGTTAGAAAGGAGCATCTAGCCCTCCTCTACGCGTAGCCACCAACGTTGAGGGATTCTGATGAGTGTAGCACCACCAAATCCAAGCCCTAGGGTTTAAAAACCCTATTCATCATCACTTTGGAGCTCTCCCTCTCTCCCAAATCAAAACCCTTAGTGGAATAAGGAATAATGGGGCTTTTCGGCCTTTCTATGCCAGCTCCCGAGCCAACTAACCAAAATCGAGCCCCTAAAGTCCAAGTGCCATCAATGCCCACGATTTCGACCGCAAAGTACATTTTGCCGCTATCGTCGGGCGGTAGCGCTATCGCCTGGCGATAGCGCTAAAGAACCGACTCCGACTGGTCAACGCCACCGCTTTGATCAGTGACTGCCATGCGTCATGCTGTCGCCGGCATTAGCACTAACGCCGCGCGATAGCCTCTAGACAGAAACCTTCTCAACAGATCGCTATCGCCGGGGATAGTCGCTATCGCCAGCGATAGCGCCTGCTCAAGAATTCTGAGCCCACTGGTCGACCAACCACCTGGGCCGACACCTAACCCTTGGTGTCGACAACTCACTATCGCCGGGCGGTAACACTACCGCCAGCGATAGTGCTGGATTCCAGAAATTCAGGGCAAATATATATCCAAAAAGGGGAAAAAAGGTCTTTACAAAAAGGGGAAAAAAGAGAGATAAACGTCACCGAAACAGCTCGGGGAACTCCTCCATCATGGTCTGCTCACGCTCCCATGAGAGTTCCTTACGACCGCAGTTGTCTCAACGGACCTTTACCATACGGATCGACCTGTTCCGCAACTAACGCACCTCAGCATCCTCGATGCTAACGGGCCTGACCGCCGTCTTAAGCCCACTATCCACGGGCACCTGATCCGCCGCGACCACATGCGTAGGCTCTTGCACTGCCTTCCGCCGATAGTGCTAGCCTATAAGTCGCCTTGCCGACGCGCTCGATGATCTCAAACGGTCCAAGGTATCTTGGACTCAGATTTTTCAAGCGTCGAATCCTGGATACACCCTTGAACGGCCTGATCTTCAAGTAAACCCAATTGCCAACGACGAACTGGACGTTGTGGTGCTTCGCATTATAGTACTTCGCCTGCCTATCCTGCGCAACCAAAAGCCTCTCCGGATCATATGTACCGTCGAAGTCGCCTGTTCGACGTCTTTCCTCTTGAAGAGCTTCGTCTCGCCCGTTTCCGCCCAAGCTAAGGGAGTGCGGCACTTCCTGCCATAGAGGGCCTCGAAAGGCGCCATCTGAATACTCGCCTGGTAGCTGTTGTTGTACGCGAACTCAACAAGAAAGAGGTGATCTTCCCACCCCTTGCCGAAATCCAGGACGCACATCCGGAGCATGTCCTCCATCGTCCTATTGGTACGCTCAGTTTGGCCATCCGTCTGAGGTTGAAAGGCCGTGCTAAACTGCAGCTTCGTACCCAATAGACGGTTGACTAGCCTCCAGTCGCTCGAAGTAAAGAGTCCATCTCGATCACTGACGATGCTACGGGGCACACCGTGCAGTCGTACTACTGTATCAACATACAGCTTCGCCAACTTCTCCCCCGAGTCATGATGGCGCAAATCTTAGCACACCGCTATAGGCGGTAGTAAGACCGCGGCACGAAACGGCAGCGTACCGATCGTTCAAGTAATATAAAACGAGGAGTAATCCCCGAGTATCGAATCTATCAAGGAACACAGTAAGGTGGAGTTAACGTTCGAGGAAGGACTTGAGATCGAAGTCCAGCGATAGGTGGAGTGCGGATGAAAGGGATTTGGTTTGTGAATAATAAAATAAAATATTACAACTACTCCTATGCAATGCTGCTATGCAAAGCTTCGCTCGGCGGGATGGAAGACTACGTAGGACTTGAGCGCACTACTTCGTTGGGCGGATGGACGAGTAGGCTAGCGGAATCGAACTATGCAGGCCTTGAGCGCGCTGCTTCGTTAGGCGGGATGGATTACACAGGCCGCGATGCCACGCTTCGGTAGGCGGATGGACGAGTAGGCTAACGGAATGAGGGTCGCAAGCACCTCTTCGACAAGCACACCACTAGCAATTGCTAGTGCGGCACCGAACGTGACGGCGGGATGGAGGATGGATGGTGGCGCACCTCGTACACATATGAACAAAATATAACTTCACATAGACATGAAATTAAGATTACAAGCACGTTTCATAGTGTTCATCATCAATACATGAGAGATCTAGCTACAAACACATCAATAAGAAAAGAACAAGGCAAGAAATCGACCGAATCCGAAGGCTCGTTGTAGATTCACGGTTGGAATCGCCGGGTTGTCAATCCGCGTCCAAGCTCGGTCCGCAACTACGTCCTGGGTAGAGAGAGCTGTCACTACTCTCCAATGAGCCTGTCTTCTTCGTGTCACGATCCGGTAGAGGTTGCAAACTTCCTCTTGCTTGATGGCGATGACGGCTAGATCTTCCTTTAAAGCGCTAGGATGAAGGAGGAGGCCGAGAGGAAGCTCCGGCTCAAGAATGGCATGAAGAACAAGCCCGGAGCACCTCCCGATGGTGGGCGGCGATTGAGAGGCGAAATCGGGCGCTCTGGAGCAGGAAACGGCGCAGCTGGGCGGAGTCGGGAGATGGATCCAACCTAATTCGCGAGCAGGAATATTTATAGGCGCTGGAATAAACAATGCGCACGGTCATTGGCGCACGACTAGTGGTCGTGCGAGCTGGAGTTCTGTGATCGTGCGCCTGCCTGGGTGGAGCCTGCAATGTAAGAAATTTATAAAATACCATGTTCGCACGACCAGTGGCGCACGACCGGTGGTCGTGCGCACTATCGTAGGTGGTCGTGCGCACTGGTCGAAACAGAACTCATAAAATTGATGTTAAGCGCGCACGAACAGTGGCGCACGATCGGTGGTCGTGCGCACTATCGTAGGTGGTCGTGCGCACTATCCGAGACAGAACTAAAAAAAAAGGGTTAAGTGCACACGATCAGCGGCGCACGACCAGTGGTCGTGCGCAATAGAACCAGTGATCGTGCGCAGTATTCCTGTACAGAATTGTACCGGGAACACCTGAACGACTCCTGTTCCAGCATACAACACCAATCTAGCCACTGAAGGTGGCACTTAACAATGCATGAAAACTAATAGCTAAGATAAACACGAAATAACACCAAAAACGGGCCTAGAGGTGCACTTAGCATGGAGTATCAAATATGAGTGAAAACATGTCTAAAGTGAAGTGCATAGACTAGAAAATCGGCCCAGATGAGTCCATAAATGTGTATATATTTGGGACTCATCAAGTCATCCCTCCGGTTGGGGATAAAGTGCGCCACCTTCGTCAGCGGGTCTACGACTACCCAGATGGCATCGTTCCCGCGCTGCGATCTCGGCAGCCCATGCACGAAATCCATGGAAACGTCATCGAATTTACACTCCGGAACCGGTAATGACTCCAAAAAGCCACCGGGCTTCTGACATTCCGCCTTCACTAGCGCACAAGTGTGGCACTTGGCCACGTAGTGAGCGATGTCCCTCTTCATACCCGGCCACCAGAAAAGGACCTTCATGTCCTTGTACATCTTCGTGCTCCCCGGATGAACTGAATACCTGGTACGATGCGCCTCGTACATCAACTCATCCCGCAGCTCACCCACCTTGGGGACGCACAAATGGTCGCCTCTCCACAGCAACCCGTCACGCACCTGAAACTAGGCATCCGACCCACCACCAGCCTCCTCCGCGTAGCGCTTTAAACTCAGATCGAGTTCTAAAGCCTGGCGGACTCTATCTGTGAGGTCGTACTGCACCTCAGTCCAAAAGAGGCAAGCATCAGCACTGCTCCTCTTCTCCATGCACGAAATATCCAAGGCCTCTAGGTCACGCATCAGGTGCGCATCATGCATCTGAATCCAGTTGGCCTGCGTTGGAGCCCTGCGACTAAGCGCGTCCGCGACAACATTCCCCTTCCCGGGAGTGTAATGAATCTCGAAGGTGTAGTCCCCAAGGAACTCCATCCAGCTCTGCTAACGCATATTCAGCTCCTTCTGCGTCATAAGGTACTTCAGGCTCTTATGGTCCGTGAAGATGTCGATCTTCACGCCATACACATAATGCCGCCAAAGCTTCAGGGCAAATATCACGGCCGCCAACTCTAAGTCATGGACCGGATAGTTCCGCTCGTGCACCTTCAGCTGGCGAGAGCCGTACGCTACTACCTTGCCATGCTGCTGCAGAACACAGCCAAGACCACTCCCAGAAGCGTTGATGTAGATCTCGTAGCCCTCTGTGCCGCAAGGCAAACATAAGATCGGAGCCGTGGTAAGCCGCCACTTCAACTCCTTGAAAGCCTGCGCACACGCGGGCGTCCAAATAAACTCCTGCATCTTCCATGTCAGCGTCGTAAGAGGCAGCGCGATCCGTGAGAAGTTCTCCACGAAGCGTCTGTAATAGCCGGCCAGCCTGAGAAAGCTACGGACCTCCGCTACAGTAGAAAGAACAGGCCACTCCCTGATGGCCGCAACCTTCACCGGATCTACCGCCACAGCCGCTCCACTAACCACATGGCCTAAGAACGCCACGGAAGATAGCCAGAACTCGCACTTTGAGAACTTGGCATACAGCTGGTTGCTCCTCAGAACCTCCAAGACTACTCGCAGGTGATCACCGTGCTCCTCCTCGGACTGAGAGTAGACCAGTATGTCGTCAAGGAAGACGATCACAAATCGGTCGAGGTACTCTCAGAAAGTCCGGTGCATCAAGTCCATAAACACCGAAGGCGCATTAGACAGCCCAAACGGCATCACGGTGAACTCATACTGCCCGTACCTTATACTGAAGGCAGTCTTCGGGATGTCGAAATCCCTGATCCGCACCTGATAATAGCCAGACTTCAAGTCCAGCTTCAAGTATACTGTCGAACCAACGAGCTGGTCGAACAAGTCGTCTATCCTCGGAAGGGGATACTTGTTCTTCTCGGTCAGCTTGTTCAGCTCCCGATAATCGATGCAAAGCCGCAGGCTACCGTCCTTCTTTTTGACAAAGAGGACCGGTGCACTCCAAGGTGAGGAACTCGGACGCATGTAGCCCTGCTCAAGTAGCTCCTGCAACTGCAGCTTCAACTCCGCCAACTCCTTCGGAGCGATACGATATGGCGAGCGGGCCACAGGCTTAGCGCCTGGCACCAACTCAATCGTGAAATCTATCTCCTGCTGCGGTGGAGCACCGGGGAGATCGCTCGGGAACACATCGGGGAACTCTGAAACTACCGAAACATCCACTAGGCTGGGCCTCGGCGTTGAAGCCTCCACTAGAGAAAAGAATAACTCTGCTCCCTGTCGCACTGCCTTGGACACCTGGAGAGCAGACATCAGCATCTTGCTCGATCCACGCATGCCCGCAAAGACCGTCTCATGATCGGCACACTGCCCAAACCTCACCTCCTTGGTGGTGCAATCGATGCACGCACGCTGTTCCGACAGCCAGTCCATGCCGAAGATTACATCAAACTCAACCAGGGGGAGTAACGATGCTTACAGGTCATACTCCTGGCTTCCAACTAGAACCTTCACGCAACAACTCCTCTCCACACGCATCGAATATCCATTCGGTAGTAGGACTTCTAGTCCATCTGCAGAAGCAATCGACGGCGCACCAATACGTTGGACGAAGTCCGATGATAAGAAGGAGTGTGAAGCTTTAGTATCGAAAAGCGCTCTCGCAGGAACGCCTAAAACATTTACAAAGCCTACGCCGCCAAACAAGGTTAGCATGAACACTAAAACAGGTATATAAAATAGTAAGGACTGTATCTTAAATTATACCTGTCACGACGTCCTTGGCTTTGATAGCCTCCTGCTGACTAAGACTGAAGACTCTGGGCTGCGGGGGAGCCATACGGGAGGCAGTGGACTCAACCGCCTTCCCCTTCTCAGAATAAGATGGCCCAGTCTTCTTCTTTGACCTTGGAAGCCCACTGCTGCAATCCTGATAGAAATGGCCAGGCTTGCCACAAGTAAAACAAATAAGAGGGCCACGTTCAGACGACGCACCCGAAGCGGAGGGAGCTGGCCCAGATAATCGAGCCTTCTTCCAGCGATTCAACCTCCGCAACTTCGCCTCACTCGGCGCCTTGCCCTCCGGCACTGCCTCGACCACAGCCACCTTGCCCTTCTCCCTGAGCATGTCCTGCTCAAGCGCTCGGGCTGAACTAACGAGGGTCGTGAAACCCTGCGTCAACGGCCCTGTCAGAAGGTACCGCAACTCACTATGCAAGCCTCCGTAGAACCTGTTCACCCTTCTCCCCTCGTCATCGAAGAAGTTCCAGCGTGATGCCCAAGGCGGGTGAACTCATACAGGTAGTCATCAACCAGTCTAGCACCCTGCGTCAGAGCCAGGAACTGGTTCTCCATCGCGATCTGCTGCGACGGAGGCACATACCTTGCCAGGAAGATTCTCGAGAACTCTTCCAACGGCACATCAACCAGTCGCCTTCCCGCAAACTGGCGCCTCTCTACCTCATCCCACCACCGCATGACTTCCTTTTCCAACAAGAAAGTAGCGAAGGTCACTTTCTGCGCTTCATCCGACTGTGTCGTTGTCAGAATTCGCTCCATATGCGACAGCCAGTCCTCATCCTCAGCTGGGGATTCAACCCCGGTAAACGGAGGAGGTCGAAATCCTAGGAAGTGCTTCAGCTGTTGCTCAGCAGCACGCCTCACGGGGACTTGCTCCACTCTTAGTGGCTCTGGGGCCACTTCCTGCACCGGCGGTTGACCTTGCCTTCCTGGCTGGCCATTCAACGCAGCTAGAACGGCTTCTGTAACTCGCTGAACCATCTCAGCAGACGGAGGTGTAGGAGCCTCAGCAGACCCGCTACTCTCAACCACGTCACGGGGACGCGACAGTCCCGCTGCACTTCGAGTGCCCTACACGAGTGCATCACACAGTTAGGCGATAGCACAGTCGCAACTACCAACAAAAGGAACACTCAGGTTCCAAAATCATGCAATATTTGTTGGTTTGTTGTTACATTTTATTCCTAAGTGGACATTTTTGGGTTTATTTTACGTCTTGACGGTAGCGCACGCACGTGCTCACCACCCCTCAAAAGAATTCGTCAACGAATTCCTAAGAAGGCAACGGAACCCTAGAAGCTGATACCAATTTGTAACATCCCCATTCGTTCGGGAGCATATAACAGAGGGTCCGGCCGGGGCCCCACGCCATATACTACAAAACAAACTGGAAAGTCACTTAATTGAAAAATCGAACGACTCTAAACAACGAACCTAACTCAGAGCATTCTATGCGGAAGCAAAAGAGAGAGACAAGATATATAAACCACAAAACCCGAACCCGGGTATGTCCACTTCTATTACTTGGAATGAAATGTTTTACACAACAAAATTTAGGCACAACGGCCTTACAAATTACCAACATCGGCGCGCAGGCCGGCCATACATGAAAACAAGAGAACATTAAAAAGGCGTTCAAGGGCCGCAGCAGCGCAGAGGCTTCAGCCCGCTATGTTCCCGCTTGGTCCAGCACCTGTACAACAAGCCCACCAAAAACGGTGGCAAAACAGGGCAACGGTCAGCAACGGCTGACCAAATTATAATGACCCCACCCCTTTGAGGGGGTGGCAGTTTCCCGTCCCTGCAAGAGCATCACATCATATATATATAATAGAATGAAGCGGCTGACACGGCCCACAACAATTCATACATATGCATCAATCACAAACGTGGGAATGGCCTCCACGTCTCGTGCTCTCAGGCACTCTTTGGTGTACTCCGCCTTCCACCACCATCCACTCTTGATGGCTTTGCCCTTCGAGGCCAAAGTCGGTGGCCCGAATACCAGGGCTCTCCCGTGCTTTAATTGTGAACATCCCGTAGTCCGAAGACTCTTTCCCATTGCTTCTTGACATGCTGTACGAGACTTACTAATCAGGTGCTGCAATGGTGCGGTTTCAGGTTCGCCAAATGCCCGTTGTTCACAACTCTCGTTGTACAACACGAAAAGCGGGTATGGCGTCCCCTCAGCACAGGTATTCTCAATTAGCCAGCTCTACGGGCCGCTAAGTCATCCACCAGGACACCCTCATAGGTCAGGCACATAGGCCTCAGGTCCTCTCAACAGGTGGGCACAACAACATCACCAGAACTCAGTATGGGAGCTGTCGCCAGCGTTAACGCTAACGCCTGGCGATAGTGCACAGAAACCCCATTTTGGCTTCTAGCTGTGGGTGCTTCCCGGGGCACACCCCCAGGCATTGATGCGCATGCAGTAGCACTCCCACTACCTCAGAATGCACAAAATCACCAGAACCAAGTCTGGGAGCTACCGCCCGGCGATAACGCTAACGCCAGCGGTAGTGAACAGAAACTCCATTTCTGCTTCTAACTTCGGGTGCTTCCCGTGGAACACCCCCAGGCATTGCTGCGTATGCAGTAGCACCCTCTAGTCCTACGAAGCAGGATATCAACACGGAGTTTTCCCCGGCACGCATAATATCAAAAAGCATCACCAATCCGGACGAACCATCTCGGATGGGCTTCACACAGCGCGCCTACATCCATTTCACGCATGGACTCTACATGTATGTAAGATCTGACGGGGATAACACGAATCCACCCGTCGGAGGTCACGACCTCACCCTTTTGGGTAGGGACCTCAAAGATGCACGGAAATGGACTAACACATGTCCAAAAGAGGGTAGAAAGGATCGTTACCCTTAGACGTCGCTTCGAGGCCATAACTTGATTTTTGGCACGGTTAGAAAGGAGCATCTAGCCCTCCTCTATGCGTAGCCACCAACGTTGAGGGATTCTGATGAGTGTAGCACCACCAAATCCAAGCCCTAGGGTTTAAAAACCCTATTCATCATCACTTTGGAGCTCTCCCTCTCTCCCAAATCAAAACCCTTAGTGGAATAAGGAATAATGGGGGTTTTCGGCATTTCTATGCCAGCTCCCGAGCCAACTAACCAAAATTCAGCCCCAAAAGTCCAAGTGCCATCAATGCCCACGATTTCGGCTGCAAAGTACATTTTGCCGCTATCGCCGGGCGGTAGCGCTATCGCCTGGCGATAGCGCTAAAGAACTGACTCCGAATGGTCAATGCCACCACTTTGATCAGTGACTGCCACGCGTCACGCTGTCGCCGGCGTTAGCACTAACGCCGCGTGATAGCCTCTAGACAAAAACCTTCTCAATAGAACGCTATCGTCGGGCGATAGTCGCTATTGCCAGCGATAGCGCCTGCTCAAGAATTCCGAGCCCACTGGTCGACCAACCACCTGGGCCGACACCTAACCCTTGGTGTCGACAACTTACTATCGCCAGGCGGTAACACTACCGCCAGCGATAGTGCTGGATTCCAGAAATCCAACCTTTCTGATTTGAGGTCTTACACCTTGCCTTGTTCTTGATGATAGTTCCATTCTCATCCATCTTATTTCTGAAGATCCATTTGGTGTCAATGATGTTGTGTCCTTGTGGTCTTGGCACCAATTTCCATACTTTGCATCTTTTGAATTGTAAAAGTTCTTCCTGCATTGCCTGGATCCAGAATGGATTCACATTGGCCTCTTCAAACTTCTTAGGCTCTACATGTGACAGAAAACTGAGGAACAAGGCCTCATTATGAGCTCTGCTTCTGGTTGTCACACCTTGCTGGAGATTTCCAATGATCTATTCCAAGGGATGATCCCTTAGATGGCTTGTAGCTACAGGTAATCTGTGCTCTACTTGTTGAACTTCTTCAACTGGTTCAGCAGCTTCTTCAGCATTTTCAGCATCTTGCACCTCTGCTTCTTCTTGAACTTCTGCATCAGGATTTGCTTTATTGCAGCTGGAAGGTTCTTGTATGAATAGTTCTTCCATTGCTTCTTCACTTCCTATCAGAACGGAAGAACTGGGCCAGCCCTTGTAGATTAGGCTGGACTCATCAAACACTACATGCATGGACTCTTCAACAACATGAGTTTTCTTGTTATATACCATATAGGCTCTACTATGTGAGCTATATCCAACAAGAATCCCCATGTTGCATTTTTCAGCAAACTTGGTTAACTAAGCTTTTCCATTGTTTAGAATATAGCAATTAGATCCAAAGATCCTAAAGTATGAAATTGTTGGTTGTTTGCCTTTCAAAATCTCATAGGGGGTAATTCCATGATTTTTATTGATGGAAGCTCTATTGAGAACATAACAGGCAGTATTGACTGCTTCAGCCCAGAAATATTCTGGGAGTGAAGAGTCACTAAGCAATGTTCTCCCAGCTTCTATCAATGATCTATTCCTCCTCTCAGCCACCCCATTTTATTGTGGGGTCCTTGGGGAGGAAAATTCTTGAATGATACCTAGTTCTTGACAGAACCTTGTCATGGCTTCAGATTGAAACTCTGTGCCATGGTCAGACCTAGTTCTGACCATAGTACATTGCAAGTCATTCTGAATGGCCTTGACATGGCTTATGAAGACATTTAGAGTATCAGATTTCTTCCTAAGGAAAAATACCCATGTATATCTTGAGTGATCATCAACAATCACTAAGGTATACAACTTCCCTCCTAAGCTTTGAATTGGCATAGGACCAAACAAGTCCATGTGCAATAGATAAAGACATCTCTTAGTGTCTTTGGAGCCAATACTTTTAAAAGTGGCCCTTGTTTGCTTACCCATTTGGCAAGCATGACATGGGCCATTTTTAACAAATTTTAAATTAGAACTATTTCTAACCAAGTTCTTAGAGAATAGTCTATGCATTGTCTTGTAGTTGACGTGGGCAAGTCTCTTGTGCCACTGAACACATAGAGACTCACTCTCATCTGCTACAAGGTATACAGAGAGGAAAAATATTTGCAGAAGAAATCTAAACAGTAAACATTTCCACTCTTAGTGCCTGAAAGAATGATCTCCGAGTCATCAGACTTTTTGATGAGGCACTTATCATTGTGAAATTCATTGACATGGCCATGATCGCACAGTTGGCTTATGCTGACAAGGTTGTGTTGCAACCCTTCAACATAAGCTACTTTTGTGAAAGAGACTATGCCATTAGTGATCATACCATAACCTCTGGTGACTCCCTTTTCTGATCCCCCAAAGATGACTTTGGGTCCATTCTTCACAAGCTTGTAATACTGTAGGAGACTCCTAGTTCCTGTCATGTGCCTTGAGCACCCACTGTCCAAGTACCATATTTGATTGAGACTGGTACTTGAACTACCCTGCAAAGAAGGATTTAGTTATCCTTAGGATCCCAAAGAGCTTTGGGTCCTAGGTGCCTGTTAGTTTGATGAGATACTCTCACACTAGCTACCCTCATAGCAGGAAAGCTCTTCTTTGCATTAGGTACATTGGGGTTGTACCAACAATCTATGGCAAAGTGTCCCACCTTGCCACAGCACCAACAATCATGAATATTGTATCTCCTTTTCTGAGCATTTTTCTGAATAAGTACAGCACTGTGCATATGTTCAACAGAGGAGACTGCAGCATTCTTCCTGTTTCTTTCAGCAATAATCTGACTAAAGGATAATTTGTGGACAGTCTTGCTGCTCTTTGTCCTGATGGCCTCAGCCTGCTTTGTCTTAGCAGCCATACAAGATCTGAGGGAATCAGACACTGAGCAGCAGGCCTTGTCAACAGATTTGATAGTAGTCTTGCTTTTTGCTGAGGCATATTTGGAAGTGCTTGCTTCCTTGTTCTTGACTGAAGGTGCTGAAGCACCAAACATAAATGGTCCAGATTGGGTCATTTGTATTTCCTCATGGGGAGCTTTCATTGCTCTCAAACCCATGCCCTCTCTTTCACTATGGGAAGGAGCATTTCCCTTCCTATAGCAAATCCCAATCTTCCAGTGACCATGAATGCCTTCATGGTCATACCTGTTGGAAGGAAGCATCACCTTTTGAGAGGTGGGTTGAGGCTTAGCCTTCTTCTTGTTCTTTACTCCACTCCCTTCTCCTACTTCCATCTTGTTGAATCCAGGTCCTCTCCTATTGGTTTGAGAGGAGAATGTGTCAATAAAGGGAAGCACAGATTTGAGCTTGGAGAATTGAGCCACCAGGCTCTTCTCATTCTCAAGCTTTTCTTCAAGGTCCTTGATGACCTTGTTCTTCAGGGAAATAGTACTTAATTGCACAATAGTTAACCCTTGTAGATGGCTAATCTGTCTACTCATCTGAGCCACCAGGGTGGTAGGTTCAGTGTAGTCATTCTTAGTCATCTTGAGGGAAACAATTTCCTGGGCTTGCCTCTTGGCAAGCTTCTTACTCTTCTTTAGAGCTTCCAAAAGAATACCATACTTATCAATCAGTTGATTGAATTCTTCCTCAGCATCCTTGCCCCTTCCATCATTTGATAGAGGTGCATCAGATTCTGGACTAGTCTCATAATCAGAAGAGGATATGAAATGAATTAATACCTGCTCATGTTCTAAATTATTGTGGCTGTCCTCATCTTCAGTTAGAGCCATCAGCCCATGGTCATTGTAAATGACCTCATCCTCCTCTACATCACTGTCTGAATGTGATAGAGGGGCCCTGACTGCCATCCTGCCAACAACAGTTTCTTCAACAACAACCAGCCCAATGAGGGCTTCCTCCATTTCAGATTCTGATGAGCTGGAGTCTGATTCACTCCAGCTCTTCTTCTTCTTCTTAGCTAGAAAGGATTTCTCTCCTTTCTTGCTTCTTGATTGATGAGCCTTCTTCTCATCCTTCTCTCTTCTCTTCACATGGCATTCAGCAATGACATGCCCAGGCTTGCTGCAACAATAACAAACAACTTTGGAAGAATTATGTTTTGAGTTAGACTCATACCTGTCACTTCTGGAGTGATGCTTTGACGCCTTGCTATCCTCCTTGTTGTGATGTGAGGAGGAAGGCTTGTTCTTCCATTACTTCCTCCTCAGCAGCTTTCTGAAGTGCCTTGTAAGAACAACAATTTCTTCATCAGAAGAAGAGGAGCTTGATGAGCTAGGCTCAGAATCTTCTGGTTCAGCAGATCTTCTGGGAGGTGAGTGAGCCTTCTCTCTACCTCTTCTTGAGCTTTCAGCCTTGAAGGCCAGGGAATTCTCCCTGGTATCACCCTTTGCCTTCTGCTCTTCTTCCTTCCCGGCAGTCAGCAGCATTTCATAGGAGAGCAGCTTTCCATAGAGAGTTTGGGGAGGAGTTTCAGTCAACTTAGCCACCTCCCTTATGGCACAAATTTTTGTGTCCCAATCTCTTGTTAGAGATCTGAGGAACTTATCATTCAGCTCATAATTTGTGAACACTCTCTCATTGGTTCTTAGTTCATTTATTATTCTAAAGAACCTTTCATAACACATGGAAATGCTCTCCTGCCCTTGCTGCCTGAAAGCTTTATATTCCTGATTGAGGAGTGACTTCTTGTCATTCCTCACATCTTCAGTCCCTTCCATGTATACAATCAGTGTATCCCGCATCTCCTTAGCAGATACACAGTGCACTAAATTTTGAAAAGTTGAGTCATCAATAGCATTGACTATGATATTTTGAGCTATTTTATCCATAGTAGCCAATGCTATCTCATCCTTGGTCATTTCAGTGTATGGTTTGCCTACTTGCCTGGTAGGATCAACAGAGGAGGGTTTTGTGATAATCAAGGGGCCTTCCTGAACAGTAATGTAGATTCTAGGGTCTGAGGCTTCCATGTACAGCCTAACCCTCTGCTTCCATATGCCAAAGTTGGCTTTCTTACATATGGGCAGTTTCATTGAGCTCATCTCCTTCTGCGTTACACTGGAGGCCATTGAGATTTGATTTGACTAAACCTTTTAGGATCTGGTCAGACTGTTAAGTCCTTTTTGACCAACCTCCCTCTGATACCACTTGAAAGAATATAAGGTTTGTAGTATAAATCACCTAGAGGGGGGGGGGGGGGGGGGAATAGGTCTTTTGAATTTTACTTGATTAGCTTTAGTTATTTTCAAAATTAGTTCAAGCAAATCAACAAACACAGAAAGCACACGATAATTTATAGTGGTTCCCAAAAGACAGTGTGTCTATGAGTAGTCCACTTTCCCCCTCCACTCTTCTAACAGTGTGTTAGACAGGGCCAACTTCTCCAATCTCGGCTCAAAGAGCTTACAACACAAGTTCCTCAGAACTTCTCAGATCAAGAATAATCCTACCTCAGGACACAAGTCCCTCCAACTCAGAGCTATCACCAGCTCCTACCTCGGGCACAGCTGCCCTACAAACTTAGAGGATAACACCTCCTACAGCTCAGACAATAATATCCTATAACTTAGGCTGTTAAGCCCTACCTCAGATCTGCTCCAGATCATACAGCCCAGACCTCTCCCAGGTCCTACTACTCAGAGGACTCCTCCTTCAACTTCTCAGACCACCTCCTGGTCCTACCTCAGGCTGTTGAGCCCTACCTCAGATTTTCTCCAGATCCTACGCTCAGGCCTTCAGCCCTACAACTCAGAACCCTCAGGTTCCTACAATCTTAGACCAAAAGGTCTTACAGCTCAGGCAAAATGCCCTACAGAAAAATGATTTAGAAATATTCTACATTAGAGGTACTCTCCTGTAGATCCTGCACCGTCTGTGCTTCCTGTAGCTGAAGATGTCGATGCCAGCTACTAACTTGATCTTCCTCTTCAACAGAGTGATGGAAGATCACCTTGCTCCTTCTTGCAAAGGAGCTAACTTTCTTTCTCTATTTTCTTCTTCTTGTTCTGTGATCAGGAGGAAGAAGACGAGAGCTTCAGCCGTCAATGTAACCGTTGATCTCTTTTACACACAACGGGGGGGGGGGGGGGGGGGGGGGGTTCAAATGTGCCCTAACTCTTCCTTTTATACATCTCTGATCTTCAACGGCTCTTAGCTGATCTGCTGAGAAGTATGGGAGAAGCTGGTGGACCCCACACAGCTTTTTTGCAACTAGTCCTAGCCGCAGGTTCCGCCACCCTTCAATTCCGCAGAGAAGGACTGCGCTCGACGAACGCGGAACACTCTGCGTTCGACGAACCAGCTGTCCCCTGCGTTCGACGATCTTGCCAGCTCAGCGTTCGACAAACTTGCCTTGTGTGTCTTCTCAGCGGCTCCTTCTTTGATCTCATCTCAGCGGTCGATGAGCGGCGTTCAGCGTTCGACGAACTTAACTTGTGTGTCTTCTCAACGACTTCTGCTTTGATCTCATCTCAGCGGTCGATGAACGGCGTTCAACGTTCGACAAATGTCAAGCCCAGTTCGACGACCATGCTAATTCTCAGCGTATAATGAACAGATCAGCGGAGGCACCTTCTTCTCAGCGGATACGCCGAGACGGCTCCTCGTCTCAGCGGTCTTGACCCCTCGTCTCAGCGTTCAGCTGAGACAAAACTTCATCTTTTGGGAGATTATTTCTCCACATCTAAGGGCATGTTTAGCCCTTCCTTTTGAGTCACCTGCACCTGTATATCTTACACAAGTATAGCTCATCAAATACAATATGTCCTTAGCATTGAGAGTGATGCCTCTTCAAATCAAGGTACTATTGAGGGCAATATACCCAACAGAAGCAACATTGGGTTCATCTGGAGCCTCCAATTTGCAATCAAGCCGATGTTTCTAATGTTAAAAACACAATATGTTTAGATCAACTAAGATTTATTTGCGGTACACATTCCTTTATTTATCAGAAATCTTGGTAAGAAGTTACATCTGAATATACTGCTTCTAACTGTTAAATTTTATATTGTTCCCTTATTGCATATATTGTTCTCTTATTTGCGGTACACATTCCTTTTACCGCTAGGGTTTTGGTGACCTTGATTAATTCTTTGATGGCAGGACAAATCCAGTGAGTCGCTCTAGGACATGGCATCGTAGGAGGATTCATTTTTTTTATTCCCTATGAAAGTTTTTTAGCCTCCACAATGGGCGAGCGCTGAGCAAGGCAAGACAAAAAGCTTTTTATTGTTGATGCTAACAATTCTTAATGCAATGTTAAAAAGCCAGCATAACCAATTTTCTTGGTCTCCTTTTTTTTGCTTCTGCATCTAAAAGAAGTTCGTTGGAAAAATTGAAGATACTTGGCAAAATATATCTTCATTTAATTCAAAGCCATCCAACGATCTCCTAATTTGATATTAATGGAATTTGATGGAGTAATCGCTGATTTCATCCCTGCAGGTTGCCTCTGACAAAACATATCTTCATTTCATCGCTAATTTCATCCTCATAGGTTTTATTTCTACATTTCCATTTATACGTTCGAAACTCTGCTGTCAAGAATATTGTTGAAACCAGAGAACTGGTCTCGACGTTTGCAAGGGGGATGCAGCTAACCCTTACTTGACCTGAGCTAGACCCTTGACCAGTCACCAAGAACTGAAGAACCTGACCATTAGAGAGCACCTAAGTCCACAAACGGACCCCTTAAGCTGCAGCGTGGAGGTCCCACCGCGTACCCAGAAGCTCTCAAGGAACTTCCCCTCCTAAGCCAATGTTGAGCCTAGGCACCTTAGAGGGCACTAAAGATCACCTCGCCGTCCACCTTCAATGATAGGGGGAGGGGAGGGGTAGTGCTTGCTCTCAACACACGCGAGGGAGGGGGGGGGGGGGGGGGGGGGGTATCAGCCAACAACCTTTCCCAAGGTGCCCATGGGGGTCTATTTATTGATTTCCCAAAAATTGGACTGCGAATATACAAAAATCTACTATTCGCAGTCCAAAAACTAATCCGGACGACCGAAACAGGGGGGGATAGGATGGGTGGACCAAGGTCCACCACCTGAACTGGGCGAGTGGACCTTAGGACCACTCGCCCCGCTGCCCGGGCGAGTGGACCTATGGTCCACCCGCCCCGGGGGAGTGGACCCCAGGTCCACTCGTCCATAGGCTTGGGGGTGAGTGGACCTTGGGTCCACTCGCCCTCTACCCTGGGTGAGTGGACCCGAGGTCCACTCGCCCCCCCCCCCTCTTGGGAGAGTGGACCAGAGGTCCACTCGCCCGGGGCCTTGGGCGAGTGGACCCAAGGTCTGCTCGCCCAAGAGTACTTGCCTCCCCATGCCTCCTCTTTCTCGGTCCTTAACGACCACCGGTTTGTTCAGTTTACTGCGTCACGGTCATCTTTCACGTCACGACCTCACCCGTGTCGGGTCACACTGACTCAGGAAATACGAGGGTTGTACACAATCCCCGCTCTTTTCGAGCTTGCCTTAAGCTCAGAAAGAAAGTCCAACCCACCTATTTGACGAGGAGGTGGGGCTTAGGGGAACCCACGAATGGTCCTGCCAATGAGATACTCCTGCCAAGTTTTTCAGTTGAACACTACTTGAGGTCGAAGGCGAGCCTTTCTCCATTTAAAAACCCTCCTATGAGCCGAGCTCAACTGGAGGTGGAGAAAGCTCAACACCTTAGGTCGAATTGAACTTTGACCTGAGGTGGAGAAAAACTCAACACCCTTAGCCGAGCCGAGCTCGACCTGAGGTGTAAGGCAAACCTTTCTCCACTTAACAACCCTCCTGTGAGCCGAGCTCACCTGGAGGTGGAGAAAGCTCAACACCTTCGGTCGAATTGAACTTGACCCGAGGTGGAGAAAAACTCAACACCCTTAGCCGAGCCGAGCTCGACCTGAGGTGGAAGGCAAACCTTTCTCCACTTAACAACCCTCCCGTGAGCCGAGCTCACCTGGAGGTGGAGAAAGCTCAACACCTTAGGTCGAATTGAACTCGACCTGCGGTGGAAGGTGAGAACTCCACACCTACCAAAGAGCCGAGCTCACCTAGAGGGGGAGGGAGCTCCACACCTACCAGGGAGCCGAGCTCACCTGGAGGGGGAGTGAACTCCACACCTACCAGGGAGCCGAGCTCACCTGGACGGGGAGTGAACTCCACACCTACCAGGGAGCCGAGCTCACCTTGAGGGGGAGGGAACTCCACACCTACCAGGGAGCCGAGCTCACCTGGAGGGGGAGGGAACTCCACACCTACCAGGGAGCCGAGCTCACATGGAGGGGGAGGGAACTAACAATTTCTTGAACTATCCGGGGGCGGAGAACCAGTCCACGTCCCAGATGCTTACCTTCACATAAAGGAGGAGGAACTCCACCATCTTATCAAAGAAACTGAGGCAGAGATCCAACCCACGTCTTAGGTGCTTAGCTTACCTGGAGGTAGAGGTATTGATGCGCAAATCTTAGCACACCGCTATAGGCGGTAGTAAGACTGCGGCACGAAATGGCAGTGTACCGATCGTTCAAGTAATATAAAACGAGGAGCAAATCCCCGAGTATCGATTTCGAAGGAACATAGTAAGGTGGAGTTAACTTTCGAGGAGGGACTTGAGATCGAAGTCCTTAGGTCGGGTGAAACGTGAACGGGATGGATTGGTTTATGAAAAATAAATGAAAACAACTACTCAACTACTCCTATGCAGGCCTTGGGCGCACTGCTTCGCTGGGCGGGATGGAAACTATGCAGGCCTTGAGCGCGCTGCTTCGCAAGGGCGGATGGACGAGTAGGCTAGCGAAATCGAACTATGCAGGCCTTGAGCACGCTGCTTCGTTAGGCGAATGGATTACACCGGCCGCTATGCCACGCTTCGCTAGGCGGATGGACGAGAAGGCTTGCGGATGGAATGGTTCGCACCGGCGGGGTCGAGGTGGATTACACGGGCCGTTAGCACGACTTAGCTTGGTGGATGGAAGAGTAGGCTCACGGAATGAAATCGATAAAATGAATGACAATAGCGCACCTCATACACATGAATAGATCAAAAGGAATTTCATAAAGATGAAATAAACTTTAAAGATCTAGATTTATCATGCTCTTCATCCACTAAATATAGAGTTTAGCATACAAACATCATTTTGAAAGAGTAAAGAGTACGAGATTCGACCGACTCCGAAGCCTTGCTGGGATTCACGGTTGGAATCGCTGGGTTGTCAATCCGCGTCCAAGCTCGG
The DNA here is from genome assembly GCA_033032865.1 of Dactylorhiza incarnata. Taxonomy (NCBI): domain Eukaryota; kingdom Viridiplantae; phylum Streptophyta; class Magnoliopsida; order Asparagales; family Orchidaceae; genus Dactylorhiza; species Dactylorhiza incarnata. The sequence goes on along the minus strand of JAWHQI010000366.1, from coordinate 1,962,087 downwards.
GTCTCAACTGCGTCCGGGGTAAAGGAGGGCTGTCACTTCCTCCCAATGGCCCGTCTTCTTCGTGTCACGACCCGGTGATGTCCAATGCTCTTCAAACCTTCCTTGATGATAGAAGTAAGATCCAATCTCTTCCTTGAAGTCCCTAGATGAAGAGAGCAGGCTTAGAATGAAAAAACGCAAAAAACGGCGCTGGAAAAGACCTAGAAACGAAGAAGTTCCGACTGTTTTCGCGGAGCAGCTATTTATAGACAGGTGCAGAATTTGTTCATGCACGACCAAACGCACGACCGTGCGTAAAAACGCACAACCAAAGTCAGAAGGCTGTTTTTGGTCCGCAAATGAACGCACGATCACAGCCAACTGTGCGTAAAGAAAACGCACGACCGTGCGATTCATGCAGACATGAAAACTGGGCATAATTGATGATCTACCCACCTGCACATCACCAAACATCAATCATACAGCTGGGAATACCCTTCCAGCTCAATCCAAATACATAAAAAAGGTTGGGGAGCACCGTGTGCTTACCCCCAACAACATAGCGCGCAATTGCACACCAAAATGGGCCCAAAGAGTGCACTTTGTGAAGAAATGTGTTCAAGTGAAGTTTAAGCGATAATGAACTAAAAGTGAAGTGCAAATGCATGAAAGCTAGCCCAGATGAGTTCAAATATGTGTATATAAATGGGACTCATCACACCCCCAGACTTACTCGTTTGCTCGTCCCGAGCAAACTATCTCCCATGTGAAGTAGAAAAATCTTAAGCTGGCAAAGTAATTGAATATGCGAAGTACAATGCGAAGTCGCTTACACGCGCGCGTTGAAATTTCAGTAGAAAAACCTTTTAAACATGTGAAATAGATTAGAATTTTCTAGATTACGTTTCTACTTATTATTGCTACTCATAATTTGAATCATGGTGAATCCTTCAATCACGCGTAGGGTGAAAGTAGCTCGATCACTAAGTGGAATATTGCCAGAGATCGAGGATCGGGACAAACTCCAAAGAAATCCATCAATGACGATGGCCATAAGCTTGCCCGTTCACACTCTCTCCACGACACTAGTTACGCTCAGAGTGCGAATCAATAGGACTTTTAGGTTATGATTTAGGCTTAGGCTATGGTGCGGTAGATAATGATAAATGTGGGGGCTTAGCACACCTAACCCAAATGAGCTCGCAATAAAAACACTATCCGGCAATAATGAAAAATGTGTACACCACACCCCCAGACTTAAACATGAAACTATGGGGTGTGTACACCACCTATTCCCAAATACATTGCTTTACACTTTTTTTCATTTCTTTTCACATTTTTTTCTTTTTTTTTTTAAATTATAACTTTGAACATATAATAACAAACACAACTATATTTTCAATAATGCATTCCCACCACAACCACAAATATACACAGCCTCAACACCCAACTTTTAAATGCACAAATTGCTTGAGCTCAGAATTTAGTGTGCGATTAGGATAGTCATTTTGGCTTTGGTGAATTGAAGGTGGAGCTGAATCAAATGGTAGGGATTAGGCACAAAGGGGATAATCAAGGATAGAGCGTTTAGGAATGGTGCAAAGGCTCAACCGGGTCAGAGAATGGCCTATATCACACTCGCACAAATGAAATAACCTATACCCATGCTTCGAGAGTCGCTAGGGGCAAGTTCATAGCCACCGAGAAAGAACATACTTCCTCCTGACTCGAGCAATACATCACTAGCGATCGTCTACACACGCACCTACACTATCGTCGGATTCAACTGGATTCACAAAATACGAGTAGAATAAACAGTATTCACGCAATTGGAAAATTATAAAACTAAATGCATGAGAAAAAGCTAATCCTACAAGAATTTCAACATGAGACGCGAGCACTCGACTAGGAGCACTGCTAGAGTCAACATGTTACTCCGCCACTCAATCCTATGCCAGCATCATGATCTTTCAATCACACGGAAAAATAATATTTACCCGAGACGCATAGACAAATAAGCGCGTGCTCAAGTGGGTGTTGTGATGTGCTGTGAAGATGAACAATACAAAATAAATGAGATTAATATACTTCTAGTACGCAAATGATATGTGCACGTGCAGTGGGTAACACATAGCGGCTCTCCCCCAGACTTAATCTAAGCAATTGACACAAATGACGTAACCATGAAAATTAAATAAAACACTAGGGGAAGAAACTTTACCCATGCTCAGAAATGAGCATACCAGAAGATTGGCGTTAGTACAAAGAATACACTCCCATATCCGCCAAATAAGAAAATCGCTGCGCACCTGCAGGCAAAAGACTCCACGCGCAAAGTATATATGTAAAACTAAACTATTAGCATGTTAGAGAAAAATAAAAGCAACAAAAGCTTGGGTTGTCTCCCAGCAGCGCTTTTGTTTACCGCCCTTAAGCTGGACTTAATACCTGTATTATGCAGTTTTAATAAAAGTCTAAGCATAAAGCAAAATCTAGTAAATCCTTAATATTACATGCCTCAAAATGATCAACTATAAGTTGATTTAAAATAGTAACTGAAAATAAAAGAGATGGGCCCGAAGACCCAAAAGCAGCACATCAGAAGATCAGGAGCTTTCCATCTCCATATTTCATCTTTCTTCATCCTCTTCCTCTCCTCCAATCTGCGGTCATGGATGAAGTAGCGCTTTCCACCCTGCACCTAGTCTTTCAAGGAAAACGCAGGCAATGATGATGAGGTGGAATAGGCGATGGATTTCATCATTGCCATTTGATTGTCCTTCCAAGACTGCCACTCATAATCACCCAAGAATGGGTCCACATATTCTTTCACCTGTAGGGGGATATATGAAATATCATAAATAGAAGCAGGAGAGGGAGCAAGACGGATGAATTTATCAATATCAGCATTATTAGAAGGAGGATTAGGAAATAAAATGGATGAAGGACTAAAAGGTTCACAAAAAGGAGGAGTGGCCCCGGTGTCACTCCTGGAAGGTTCCACAAAAGGCTCATTATCGACCGCATTAAGAGCACTGCAGGAAGGATATGAGCAGCTAGGAACTTCGATGATGAGTTGGACCTTCTCCTCCGGTGATGAGGTAGAAACCTCATCACTAAGGAAAATGACCTCCTCAGTGCAACTCAGCATAGCTTCAGGCTCCATAGGCTTATCCTGCACATCTAAAAACTCGGCAATAAGAGCAGAAGATACATGCATACTGATACAAGAAAATATCTGAGTAGAAATAGGACTCAAGATAGAGTCCGATAGGAGTGAAGAAATATCCTCAGATACAGAATCCACAGGAAAGGATGGCACCAAAGAGGAAGAAAACTCCAAAATGTCATCGTAGTGATCAACAGCGATGCTGATCGACGCATTCGTTGTGCTCCCAAGATAACCCGGGGGCCTATCGTATGTGTCATCAGTGATGGAAGGAGCGGCGGCATAGGAAGGCAGTGGAATGGTGATAAGTGCTGGCTCATCATCCTCTCCCAATTGCAATTTCCATTGCTCACAGTCCTTCAGCACGTGATCAAGACTCTGACAACACAAGCAGCGCTTCCCGGTAGGTTTTGACTGTAGAAAAGCCAAACCACCCGGTGAAGGCGATGCTCGCGATGGGGACGCATACTTATAATACGTAGGTTCATAGTATGAACTACACGGATTATAATTATGGCTTCTTAAATGGCACTCATCACTAGAGTGACTAGACGCTCTACATGATGCGATAATTTCGGCAAGTGCACCGGTCGCGCAAGTAATAAAATGGGGAAAATCCCCGAGTGTCGGTCTCTTGAGGAACACAGTAAGGTGGAGTTAGGTTTCGAGGAAGGACTTGAGATTGAAGTCCCTAAATCGGATGGAATACGAGGGAGTTAGGTTGGCTTTTGGAAAATAAAATAAAAGCTATCAACTACTCCTATGCAATGCTGCTATGCAATGCTTCGCTTGGCGGGATGGAGACTAGGCAGGCCTTGAGCGCGCTGCGTCGCAAGGGCGGATGGACGAGTAGGCAAGCGGAATCGAACTGTGCAGGCCTTGAACGCACTGCTTCGTTAGGCGGGATGGAATACACGGGCCGCGATGCCACGCTTCGGTAGGCGGGTGGACGAGAAGGCTAGCGGAATGAGGGTCGCAAGCACCTCTTCGACAAGCACGCCACTAGCAATTGCTAGGGCGGCACCGGACACGTTGGTGGAGTGGAAAATGGAATGGGGCGCTCCTCAAGCACACAAATAAACAAAAAGGGTATTTCACATAGACATGAAATATATAGAAATAAGAGCAAGTTTAAGTGCTACTTCATCTTAATACATAGATCTAACTACATACATAGATCAATAAGGAGAGAACAAGGCAAGAAATCGACCGAATCTGAAGGCTCGTTAGAGATTCACAGTTTGAATCGCCGGGTTGTCAATCCGCGTCCAAGCTCGGTCCGCAACTACGTCCGGGGTAGAGAGAGCTGTCACGACTCTCCAATGGACCCGTCTTCTTCGTGTCACGATCCGGTAGAGGTTGCAAACTTCCTCTTGCTTGATGGTAATGGCGGCTAGGTCTTCCTTTGGAGCTCTTGGATGAAGGAGGAGGCCGAGAGGAAACTCCGGCTCAAGATTGGCGTGAAGAGCAAGCCCGGAGCACCTCCATATGGTGGGCGACGGTGGAGGGGCGAATCTGGGCGGAAAATGGCGGCTGAAATTCGGGATCTGACCTAAATCGCGAGCAGGTCGATTTATAGGCGCTGGAATAAACAGTGCGCACGGTCAGTGGCGCACGACCAGTGGTCGTGCGCACTAGAATTCGGTGATCGTGCGCTCTGCCTGGACGGAACCTGCAAAGACAGAAATTATGAAATAACATGTTCGCACGACCAGTGGCGCACGACCGGTGGTCGTGCGCACTATCGTAGGTGGTCGTGCGCAGTAGCCGAAACAGAACTCATGAAATTGATGATAAGCGCGCACGAACAGTGGCGCACGACCGGTGGTCGTGCGCACTAGCGTAGATGGTCGTGCGCACTGCACCAAACAGAACTCATAAAAAAGGGTTAAGTGCACACGATCAGTGGCGCACGACCAGTGGTCGTGCGCAATAGAACCGGTGATCGTGCGCAGTGTTCCTGTGCAGAATTGCACCGGAAACACCTGCACGACACCTGTTCCAGCGTACGACACCAGTCTAGCCACTGAAAGTGAGACTTAACATCGCAAGAAAACTAATAACAAAGAAAGATACGAAATAACACCAAAATGGGCCTAGAAGTGCACATAGCTAGTGATAACAAATATAAGCTAAAACAAGGCTAAAGTGCAGTGGAATGACTAGATAAACGGCCCAGATGAGTCCATATATGTGTATATAATCGGGACTCATCACACCCCCAGACTTACCTGTTTGCGCGTCCCGAGCAAACAAATTCTAAGCGAACGGGGAAAGAACAGTAGATGGCTTAATGATTACACTGCAGAGTATCATGCGAAGTCGCATACTCACGTGCATAAAAAGAATAGTAGAGAAGATTTCTGATTATATAAACAGTTTATATATTTCTAAAAGAGTAAAAGCATATTACAACTACTCAAAATGGTGAACTACGGTGAATCATTCGGTCATGCATACGGAGAAAGTAAACTAAACGCTGAGATGAGCATTGCTCAAGATTGGGGTGCCGGATAAACTTCACTGAAATCCATCAGTGTCGGTGACCATAAGCTTGCCCGGTCACATTCTCTCCACGGCACTGGTTTGACTCAAATGCGTGAATCAATAGGACTTTAGGTTTTAAATAGGGCTTGGGTTTAGGTGAGGTATACAATGATAAAGACGATGGTTCAAATACTAAACCCAAATGAGCAAATGCATAACATTATCCAAGTGGCCACAAAACATGCGGATGCACCACACCCCCATACTTAGACTTAGACGCATGGGTGTGTGCACCGCCTACTCCCAATACATAATATTTCTACATGATTTTTCAATAAAACTCATTTTTCTTTCTTCTCTTTTTTTTCAAATCTTTTTCTTCTTTTCTTTTTCTTTCTTTAACAATTTCAGCAAAATTTTCAAAGATGCACAACCACATTTTCATAATGTACTACCACAATCAACACCACCAATTTGAAATTTAAACAAAATGCTTGCTTTTTGGGTGTGCGACTAGGATTGGAGTTTAGGCTTTGGTGAACAATAGTGGGGCTGAACCAAAAGAATGGGGTAGGCACAACTGGGCTAGCGAGGAAATGATGATAGGAATGGCACAAAGGCTCAACCGGGCCAAGATGATGGCCTATATCACATTCACGCAATTGACTAACCGTATACCCATGCTTCAAGAATCGCTTGGGGCAAGTTCTAGCCACCGAGAAAGATTCTCCTTTCTCCCGACTCAAGCAATACGAATCTAGCGATCGTTTACACACATCCCTATGCTACCGTTTGATTCCACCGAATTCACCATTTGAGTAGAGTAAACCAAATTTACACTAATAAGAAAAATATAAAACCATAAGTATAAAGAGAAGTCTACTCTACACAGATTTCTATGCAACCGAGCACTCGACTAGGAGCACTACTAGAGTCAACATTTTACTCTGCTACATAGTCCTAAGCCATCACCTAGACTTTCCCAAATAAGCAGAAGAATTAAATTCACTACAGAGCACGCATACAGACGAGTACACGCTCAAGTGGGTGCTGTGGTGTGCAATGAAAATAAACAAAACATTTTAAATGAAATCTTCTAGTATGCAGTGCAATAGTGCACGTGAGCGGGTAAACAAAACTACTCTCCCCCAGACTTAAACTAAACAATCCACAGAATATATGACATGAAAATCAGGAAAGGCTAGGGAAAGAGAGTACCCAGTGCTCAGAAATGAGCACACCAGAAGATTGGCGTGTAAGCTAAAATGAAGCTGCAGCATCCGCCATCCAGAAAAGATACCTGCAGGGGTCAGCTCCGCAAAAACAAAAGAAAATAGAAAACTGAAAAGAAATATTACTAACTAAACATGATTAGATGAAATAAAAATGTAGAAAAGAAAGATAACTACTGGGGTTATTGTCATCCCAGCACGACTTATTCAACTTTAAGAGTTCTAGCTAATGGGCCTATGGAAGGAGAAGTGGACAGGTAACTGGCCTAATATCCGTGTCGGTAGCGGGTACCTATACGGAGAAAGAACAGTCACGCCTCTACCCGAATATAGATAAAACCTGCCCATCACAGGTAGAGGGAAAAGAAAGTAAGAAGAGGAGGAGGCCTGGTCCTCACTCATCTCACCAAAACTATCCTTGCCTAGCAAGGAGTCATCAACAGGGAGGCAGCAGGAGGCGAAGGCAATGAGTGGAGCTTCCTCTACGGAGGGAGAATAAACCTCCTCACATGAGAGGATGCTCTCATCATTGACTTGAGCAAAAAGCTCCAAGTCCTCCTGAAGTACCTGTGAAGATTCAACCTGCACAGACTCAGATGAAGGAAGGGGATCAAGAAATAAAGAAGACGAAGAACATAAATAATCTAAAATCAGGGGAGTGGTCCCGGTCTCACTCCCATCAGGTTGGGGAAGTAAAAAAATGTTTGCATTGTCATCAATGCTACAAGATTCGGCGGGATCAACGGTGGCCAAGCTTAGGATTTGGACTTCCTCCACCGGTGCTGAGGAAAAGTCCTCTTCACCTAGAAGGTTGTCCTCCTCCATAGGAGTAGGCACAAAACTAAGATCAACCACCTCATCCTGCGACACATCATCAACAATGTCGTCGGAGACGAATATAGTATGCACAACAGGGAGAGGAATAGTGCTCGGATAAAAGTCGAGCACCAATTCCTCACAAAGAATCGAATCCACTAGGGGTGGTGGATGCACCGGGAGAATAGGCTCAGCAATGTCGGTGCCCAGATCAGCCACACATCCAGTGATCGTGTCCAAGCCATACCCTTCAAGATGTGAAGGTGACAAAGACACATAACCGGATGTTGAAGGTGTGCCGCCAGAGTTAGGAGTTGGGACGATCCGGATGTCCGGCTCGTCATCCTCATCCAATTGGCGAAGATAAGCAACACAATCCTTCAGGGCATGATCTGTGCTCCGACAAAACTGGCACTGCCTTGCGGGCTTCTTTGGCACAGCGGGGGCTGAAGCCGAAAAGAAGTATGACGTTAAAGGCTCAGTAGAGTAGCCATAAGACTTATGCGCACCATATGGAGTACCAGACGAAGTCGGTGCTCCATATGCTGGGCTATAAGAATTATGCCTACTATTCTCCGTAGGGCATTCATCACTAGAGTGGGAGGTAACTCCACACCAACGACAACGGAAATTAAGATGTGCCCACATAGTGCGAAGATAAAACGATTCAAAAAGAAGAACACTATTGTGCGAAATACTACACCTAACAAAAATTTACTAAAGCAACCTACTAAAAAACAAGAAAAAGGAATAAAAAGAACAGAAATAAAATAAGAGATGCAATTTACAAATGGGAGGGCTTCTCTCTCAGACTCTCCCTCTCCAAAAAACTCACACGTCTGTGTTCCCCGGCAACGGCGCCAAAAACTTGATGCGATAATTTCGGCAAGTGCACCGGTCGCGCAAGTAATAAAATGGGGAAAATCCCCGAGTGTCGGTCTCTTGAGGAACACAGTAAGGTGGAGTTAGGTTTCGAGGAAGGACTTGAGATTGAAGTCCCTAAATCGGATGGAATGCGAGGGAGTTGGGTTGGCTTTTGGAAAATAAAATAAAATCTATCAACTACTCCTATGCAATGCCGCTATGCAATGCTTCGCTTGGCGGGATGGAGACTAGGCAGGCCTTGAGCGCGCTGCGTCGCAAGGGCGGATGGACGAGTAGGAAAGCAGAATCGAACTGTGCAGGCCTTGAACGTACTGCTTCGTTAGGCGGGATGGAATACACGGGCCGCGATGCCACGCTTCGGTAGGCGGGTGGACGAGAAGGCTAGCGGAATGAGGGTCGCAAGCACCTCTTCGACAAGCACGCCACTAGCAATTGCTAGGGCGGCACCGGACACGGTGGTGGAGTGGAAAATGGAATGGGGCGCTCCTCAAGCACACAAATAAACAAAAAGGGTATATCACATAGACATGAAATATATAGAAATAAGAGCAAGTTTAAGTGCTACTTCATCTTAATACATAGATCTAACTACATACATACATCAATAAGGAGAGAACAAGGCAAGAAATCGACCGAATCCGAAGGCTCGTTGGAGATTCACGGTTGGAATCGCCGGGTTGTCAATCCGCGTCCAAGCTCGGTCCGCAACTACGTTCGGGGTAGAGAGAGCTGTCACGACTCTCCAATGGACCCGTCTTCTTCGTGTCACGATCCGGTAGAGGTTGCAAACTTCCTCTTGCTTGATGGTAATGGCGGCTAGGTCTTCCTTTGGAGCTCTTGGATGAAGGAGGAGGCCGAGAGGAAACTCCGGCTCAAGATTGGCGTGAAGAGCAAGCCCGGAGCACCTCCATATGGTGGGCGACGGTGGAGGGGCGAATCTGGGCGGAAAACGGCGGCTGAAATTCGGGATCTGACCTAAATCGCGAGCAGGTCGATTTATAGGCGCTGGAATAAACAGTGCGCACGGTCAGTGGCGCACGACCAGTGGTCGTGCACACTAGAATTCGGTGATCGTGCGCTCTGCCTGGACGGAACCTGCAAAGACAGAAATTATGAAATAACATGTTCGCACGACCAGTGGCGCACGACCGGTGGTCGTGCGCATTAGCCGAAACAGAACTCATGAAATTGATGATAAGCGCGCACGAACAGTGGCGCACGACCGGTGGTCGTGCGCACTAGCGTAGATGGTCGTGCGCACTGCACCAAACAGAACTCATAAAAAAGGGTTAAGTGCACACGATCAGTGGCGCACGACTAGTGGTCGTGCGCAATAGAACCGGTGATCGTGCGCAGTGTTCCTGTGCAGAATTGCACCGGAAACACCTGCACGACACCTGTTCCAGCGTACGACACCAGTCTAGCCACTGAAAGTGAGACTTAACATCGCAAGAAAACTAATAACAAAGAAAGATACGAAATAACACCAAAATGGGCCTAGAAGTGCACATAGCTAGTGATAACAAATATAAGCTAAAACAAGGCTAAAGTGCAGTGGAATGACTAGATAAACGGCCCAGATGAGTCCATATATGTGTATATAATCGGGACTCATCACTACACCACCTACATTGTTGATTATCAGACTTATTGGTGCAAAGAAGGATTCACTAATAATATAAGCTGAAAAATAACTCAGTATGCACGAAGGGAAAAATTAAATCAACAGGAACCTGATTTTTGAAATACTTAAAAAGATAATAAGAGAATTTACAAACACTAAATTAAAACAATACGATAAAAAAATGGAAAAGACTTTATCTCTTGTCGCTCTCTCTCAAGTAACTCACACGACTGTGTTTCCCCGGCAACGGCGCCAAAAACTTGATGCGCAAATCTTAGCACACCGCTATAGGCGGTAGTAAGACTGCGGCACGAAATGGCAGTGTACCGATCGTTCAAGTAATATAAAACGAGGAGCAAATCCCCGAGTATCGATCGAAGTCCTTTAGGTCGGGTGAAACGTGAACGGGATGGATTGGTTTATGAAAAATAAATGAAAACAACAACTCAACTACTCCTATGCAGGCTTTGGGCGCACTGCTTCGCTGGGCGGGATGGAAACTAGGCAGGCCTTGAGCGCGCTGCTTCGCAAGGGCGGATGGATGAGTAGGCTAGCGGAATCGAACTGTGCAGGCCTTGAGCGCGCTGCTTCGTTAGGCGAATGGATTACACGGGCCGCTATGCCACGCTTCGCTAGGCGTATGGACGAGAAGGCTTGCAGATGGAATGGTTCGAACCGGCGGGGTCGAGGTGGATTACACGGGCCGTTAGCACCGCTTAGCTTGGCGGATGGAAGAGTAGGCTCACAGAATGAAATCGATAAAATGAATGGCAATAGCGCACCTCATACACATGAATAAATCAAAAGGAATTTCATAAAGATGAAATAAACTTTAAAGATCTAGATTTATCATGCTCTTCATCCACAAACTATAGAGTTTAGCATACAAACATCATTTCGAAAGAGTAAAGAGTAAGAGATTCGACCGACTCCGAAGCCTTGCTGGGATTCAAAGTTGGAATCGCTGGGTTGTTAATCTGCGTCCAAGCTCGGTCCTCAACTGCTTCCGGGGTAAAGGAGGGCTGTCATTTCCTCCCAATGGCCCGTCTTCTTCGTGTCACGACCCGGTGATGTCCAATGCTCTTCAAACCTTCCTTGATGATGGAAGTAAGATCCAATCTCTTCCTTGAAGTCCCTAGATGAAGAGAGGAGGCTTAGAATGAAAAAACGCAAAAAAAACGGCGCTGGAAAAGACCTAGAAACGAAGAAGTTCCGACTGTTTTTGCGGAGCAGCTATTTATAGACAGGTGCAGAATTTGTTCATGCACGACCAAACGCACGACCGTACGTAAAAACGCATGACCAAAGTCAGAAGGCTGTTTTTGGGCCGCAAATGAACGCACGATCGCAGCCAACCGTGCGTAAAGAAAACGCACGACCGTGCGATTCATGCAGACATGAAAACTGGGCATAATTGATGATCTACCCACCTGCACATCACCAAACATCAATCATACAGCTGGGAATACCCTTCCACCTCAATCCAAATACATAAAAAAAGGTTGGGGAGCACCGTGTGCTTACCCCCAACAACATAGTGCGCAATTGCACACCAAAATGGGCCAAAAGAGTACACCTTGTGAAGAAATGTGTTCAAGTGAAGTTTAAGCGATAATGAACTAAAAGTGAAGTGCAAATGCATGAAAGCTAGCCCAGATGAGTCCAATATGTGTATATAAATGGGACTCATCAGGTATTCAACACCTTTCCGAACCAATTGGGGGAGGAGTACCCATCCACGTCCTAGGGGTTTAGCTTACCTGGAGGCAGAGGAACCCAGCTCCTTCCCAAACCAGTTGGGGGTGGGGCACCCGTCCATGTCCTAGGGGCCTAGCTTACCTGGAGGCAGAGGAACTCAACACTTTTCAAACCAACTGGATGTAGAATATCCATCCACGTCCTAGGGTCCTAGCTTACCTGGAGGCGGAGGAGCTCATCATCTCTCCAAGTCACTTACTCAAGCAGCGAGTCAACCCAATGAGTCTCCCATCTGCCGGCATGACTGAGCCCGAAGAATGGTCTCTAGTCGGGGATTTCACCAATCAGTCGACCCGATGAGTCTCCCATTTGCCGGCATGACTGAGCCCGGAGAATGGTCTCTAGTCAAGGATTTCACCAATCAGTCGCCCCGATGAGTCTCCCATCTGCCAGCATGACTGAGCCCGGAGAATGGTCTCTAGTCGGGGATTTCACCAATCAGTCGACCCGATGAGTCTCCCATCTGCCATCATGACTGAGCCCAGAGAATGGTCTCTAGTCGGGGATATCACCAACTGGGGGCGGGGTACCCATCCACATCCTAGGTGCTTACCTTCACCTGGAGGTAGAGGAACCCAACACCTTCCCAAGCCACTCCGCATGTGGCGAGTAGACCCGATGAGTCTCCCATCTACCGGCATTACTGAGCCCGTAGAATGGTCTCTAGTCGGGGATTTCACCAATACGTCGACCCGATGAGTCTCCCATCTGCCGGCATGACTGAGCCCGGAGAATGGTCTCTAGTCGGGGATTTCACCAATCAGTCGACCTCATGAGTCTCCCATCTGCCGGCATGACTGAGCCCGGAGAATGGTCTCTAGTCGGGGATATCACCAATTGGGGGCGGGGTACCCATCCACATCCTAGGTGCTTACCTTCACCTGGAGGCAGAGGAACCCAACACCTTCCCAAGCCACTCCGCATGTGGCCAGTCGACCCGATGAGTCTCCCATCTACCGGCATGACTGAGCCCGGAGAATGGTCTCTAGTCGGGGATATTACCAACTGGGGGCGGGGTACCCATCCACATCCTAGGTGCTTACCTTCACCTGGAGGCAGAGGAACCCAACACCTTCCCAGAGGCTTTACCTAAGGTTCTATCTCTACCTATTTTTTATTCAACAGGGGGAGGTTACATATCTATTACAACGCACCTTCTTGCGCCTACTCGGCCACATGCATCTCGGCCATCTCTTTTATCACCTCCTCCACTTTCTCTGCCTTCTCATTCCTTTTCTTTCTCCTGGTCCTTCCTGCTTCCCTAGTCTACCTGGAGGTGGGAGACTTGCCTATGGAACCGATCTGCGTAGCTTCCTTGCATCTCCCCGTGCTTTTGTTGAATCTGGCACAGGGACTGCGCCTCCTTCCTGGCGAGATGGGGGCATCCTCCCTACCCCCTCACTCGGGGCAGCTGGCCCCAGGGGAGCTGTTGAAGAGTGCTTTGCGCTTGGGGGTTCAGGCCTTCCTCCGAGGCTGTCCCCTTCACTTGCCGACATGCTTGCTCTATCTCCATCAAAGATGGCGAGGCGAGCAAAGGTGTTGGCGATGCCGAGCACTCGCCCTGAGGGGGAGCGCAAAGCTCAAGACTTCCCAGTTTAACTTCCTGAACTCCTCGAAGTCACCTTCCTTCATGTACTTGCCGGCAGGGGTGAGTCCCCCAGCTCATCGCTTCCAGCCATGAGACTTGCCCAGAGCTTTCCGAACTAGCTACTTCCACGCTCACCGCACCATAATGTTGAAACCAAAGAACTGGTCTCGACGTTCGCAAGGGGGATGCAGCTAACCCTTACTTGACCCGTGCTAGACCCTTGACCAGTCACCAAGAACTGAAGAACCTGACCCTTAGAGAGCACCTAAGTCCACAAACGGACCCCTTAAGTCCATCGATTATTGGGCACAAAGCTCAAGTTTAGCATGGCCTTCCATCCGCAAACGGATGGGCATACCGAGAGGACAAATCGGACAATGGAGGATATGCTGCGAATGTTCGTTTTGGATTTCAGGCAGCGTTGGGAAGATCACCTTCACATGGTAGAGTTCGCCTACAACAACAGTTACCAGGAGAGTATTCAAATGGCCCCGTATGAGGCATTATACGTCAGGAAGTGTCGTACTCCATTAGCGTGGGTGGAGACTGGTGATTCCAAGCTGCTGAAGCGTAACGAAGTTGTTGATGCGAATGAGTCATTACGGACCATTCGAGAGCGGTTGTTGACCGCCCAAGACCGACAGGCAAAGTATTACAACGCCAAACACCGGAATGTTGAGTTCGCGGTTGGTGATTGGGTGTATTTGAAGATAATGCCTTTCAAAGGAGTGTCGAGGATCCGACGCTTGAAGAAGCCGAGTCTGAGGTATGTAGGGCCATTCTAGATCACCGAGCGCATCGGCCAAGCAGCTTACCGACTTGCTTTGTCGACGGAGCTGAGTGGGCTGCATGACGTCTTCCATATCTCTGTGTTGAGGAAGGCGGTGCGAGAGCCCGATTCTGTGTTGGAGGCCATTAGTGTGCCAGTGGAGAGTAGCCTAACTACCAAGGTGACTCTGGTTTGCATTATTGATGTTGATATTCGGCAGTGGCGGAGAAAGGCCATCAAAATGGTGAGAGTCCGTTGGGACAACTGTGGCCGTGAGGAGCTCTCTTGGGAGCCAGAAGAGATCATGCGCGAGGAGTACCCTGATCTGTTTACTCAGGTATGACGAATTACATTTCGTTGTTTGTGCGTTAAATTTCGGGACGAAATTTCTTTAAGGGGGAGAGAATTGTAATGCCTCAATTTCAAGGAGAATGATTTTGGTCTGCAAATAGTGGAGTTTGGGGTGCGGATAGGGGGTTGGTGTGCGGATAGCCAATTGTGCTAGGGTTTTAAATAAAATCCCTAAGCTAACCCCCCTTCCCATTACCCGACCCCTCTCCCTCTTTCTCGATTTACTGGAGCAGGACCGCAAAGCCTACCTCCCCGATCTCCCCTCCTCCCTCTCGATCGCTCCTCCCCTCGGATCTCTCTCTCGCCGCCTCCTGGAGCAGGGAAACGCCGCCCCGATCCGTCTCCTCTCCCTCTTTCCCGTCGGCAAGGAGGATCAGCCCCCCTCATCTCCCTCTCCTCTCCTTCCCGTCGCCTGGAGCAAGGAGCCACCCCGGTCTACCCTATCTCCCTCCTCTCCCATTGGCCTGGAGCAAGGAGAACCCTATCTCCCTCCTCTCCCGTTGGTTGGTGCAAGGGCAGCAAAGCCCCTCCTCCTCTCTTTGTCCCGGCCGGCGCCGGCTAGGAGAAGGCCGACCCATTTGGGTTGGGTGTTGCTGTGTGCGCAGCCGTGGAGCTCGTGCTTGGCCGGCGAAGTGCGAGGAAGAACTCACGTGGTCATTTCGGAGCTCGGACCGGTGTGCGGAAACCAAATCTGTGGCATTCAACCTATGCCTCAGAAGCGCACTTCAAGGGTAACGATCTCTTCTACCCTCATTTGGACGTGTCCTAGTCCTTTTCCGTGCATCGTTGAGGCCCCTACCCAAAAGGGTGAGGTCGTGGCCTCTAACGGGTCGATTCGTGTTATCCCCGTCAAATCTTTCATACATGTAGAGTCCATGCATGAAATGGACGTAGGCGCGCTGTGTGAAGCCCATCCGAGATGGTTTGTCTGGATTGGTGATGCTTTTTGATATTATGCGTGCCGGGGGAAAACTCCGTGTTGATATCCTACTTCGTAGGACTAAAGGGTGCTACTGCATGCGCAGCAACGCCTGGGGGTGTGCCCCGGGGAGCACCCGAAGTTAGAAACAGAAATGGAGTTTCTGTTCACTACCGCCGGCGTTAGCGTTATCACCGGGTGGTAGCTCCCAGACTTGGTTCTGGTGATTTAGTGCGTTCTGAGGCGGTGAGAGTGCTACTGCATGTGCAGCAATGCCTGGGGGTGTGCCCCGGGAAGCACCCACAGCTAGAAGCCAAAATAGGGTTTCTGTGCGCTATCGCCAGGCTTTAGCGTTAACGCCGGCGATAGCTCCCAGACTGAGTTCTGGTGATGTTGTTGTGCCCACCTGTTGAGAGGACCTGTGGCCTGTGTGCCCGACCTGTGAGGGTGTCCTGGTGGATGACTTAGCGGCCCGTAAAGCCGGCTAATTGAGAATACCTGGGCTGAGGGGACGCCATACCCGCTCTTCGTATTGTACAACGAGAGGGGTGAACAACGGGCATTTGGCGAACCTGAAACCGCACCATCGCAGCACCTGATTAGTAAGTCTCGTACAGCATGTCGGGAAGCAATGGGAAAGAGTCTTCGGACTACGGGATGTTCACAATTAAAGCACGGGAGAGCCCTGGTATTCGGGCCACCGACTTTAGCCTCGAAGGGCAAAGCCATCAAGAGTGGATGGTGGTGGAAGGCGGAGTACACCAAAGAGTGCCTGAGAGCACGAGACGTGGAGGCCATTCCCACGTTTGTGATTGATGCATATGTATGAATTGTTTTGGGCCGCGTTAGCCGCCTCATTCTGCTACATATATATATTGTGATACTCTTGCAGGGATGAGAAACTGCCACCCCCTCGAAGGGGTGGGGTCGTTATAATTTGGTCAGCCGTAGCTGACCGTTGCCCTGTTTTGCCACCGTTTTTGGCGGGCTTGTTGTACAGGTGCTGGACCGAGCGGGAACATAGCTGGATGAAGCCCCAGCGCTGCTGCGGCCCTTGAAGGCCTTTTGATGTTCTTTTGCTTTTCATGTATGGGCGGCCTGCGCGCTGATGTTGGTAATTTGTAAGGTCGTCGTGCCTAAATTTTGTGTTGTAAAACATTTATTCCTAAGTAATAGAAGTGGACATAACCGGGTTCGGGTTTTGTGGTTTATATGTCTTGTCTCTCTCTTTTGCTTCCGCATAGAATGCTCTGAGTTAGGTTCGTTGTTTAGGGTCGTTGGATATTTCAATTAAGTGACGTTCCCGTTTGTTTTGTAGTATATGACGTGGGGCCCCGGCCGAACCTTCTGTTATATGCTCCCGAACGGATGGGGATGTTACACGCCACCACGACAAATGTCTCCCCCACGACAAATGTCACCCCCACGACAAATGTCACACACACGAAATATGTCGCTCCCACGACGAATGTCGCCTTGCATAGGGCCGGAGGCCCGTGCCTGTCACTCGTATATATATATATATGTTCTTATATTTACAAATAAGCGCGCTTGGCCAAGTGGAGAATGCTCTGGTTAACTTGGGCATGGGGGGGGGGGGGGGGGGGGGGGGATCAAATCCACGCTATTGCCATTTTTCCTGGATTAAATCCAGCTATTCGCATCCCAACCCGCCAGCTGCCCTCCAAACCGCCAGCTGCCACCCCAAACCGCCAGCTGCCCTCCAACCCTCCAGCTGCTACCCATCTATCTGCACCCCAGCAGCTTCCAGCAAGTCAAACCGCCAGCTGCCCTTTCAACCTGCCAGCTCCCCCCTTTTTTTTGCTAAATGCAGCCCAATTTTGTCTATAAATAGAGGCTGCCCCCTCAACATTCTCTCTCTTGGAATGCCCATTTTTGGGTGATCTTCCACCATCTTTCTCACTCTTTTTTTTTGTATTTCTTTTTTTTGTATTTTTTTTTGTAATTTGCTTTTAAATGCAATGTTTTTATTTCTTGTAACCCTTATTATGACAATAAATAAGTTTAGTTTTTATTTCGTGCAATTTCAATTCTAGCATTTTAATTCGTAGCGTAGTTTCAATTCTGCAATTTTATTTCTGCACTGCAATTTTAATTCATAACTTAGTTTTATTTCTATCATGTCATTTCAATTCATAACATTGTTTCATATCCGCACTTCAATTATGCAACTTCAATTCCTGCATTTTTTGCATTTTCTTCTCGCTTTGGTTAGCAATTGATTTGTTGCCATAATTTTGATTTTGATTTTAATTTGAATTTATTCGTCTTTGTAACTTTCGCTCTTTTTCTTCCTTGACACGGAATCGATAGAGCTGAATATTACGTTTCCATTTATTTTCGCTTTAATTCGAATTTTAGTTATCTTTATTTTCGCGTTGATTTGAAAGTATTTGCTACCGTAATTTTTGTTCTTTTTCTTCCTTGACGCGGTCGAGATTAGAGCCGAATATTATGTTTTCATTTATTGTCATTTTGAAGCAATTTTCATTCTCGTTATTTTCGTTCCCGCAATTTCCGCTTTCGTTGTTTTTTGTTTTTGTTATTTTTCTTTTCATTGTTTTACGTTTTCGTTACTTATGTTTTCGTTATTTCCTTTAATAGCTTAGTTTTATTTCATTGCAACGCATTTATTTCTGGTCTACCCATTTGGCTAGAACTCGCTCACGCATTTATTTCCCGTCTACCCATTTGGTTAGAACTCGCTCACGCATTTATTTCCCCTCTACCTATTTGGGTAGAGATTACATTTCTGTCTTTTAATTATGCAATTTCATTTCTGTAATTTTCTTTCTGTCTTTCATTTTCTGTAATTTTAATTTCTTTAAACCACGTTTTTATCCAATAAAACAATAACCGTATTCTCGAAGTAGCAGTACTCGACGAGATCCATGGAGAAATACGACCTTGATAATTTTCTAAGAATATCCTATACTATACGCGATAAGGTATACTTGCCTTTATCGAATGATTAGTTTGGATAATAACGATACAAAGACTTACAAAAACTCTCATTTTCTTTTTTGTTATAAAGTTTTCGGCGCCTCCGCCGCGACGTAATCGTCGATATTCCGAAAGAAGGAAAGAATGTTACTTCTATTCATTGAAGTAGGATAATTATCAGTTTCTCAAAGTAGGAGTTCTCGCGAGTCGCCTCGAAAGCGCCTGCTGAATTCTACCCGCACCCAGGAGGTTTTTGCAGAAACTAAATTTTAATCATCAAGTTTTTGGCGCCGTTGCCGGGGAGATCTGTCGATATATTGAAAAGGGTTTATGCTATTGATTTTATCATATTCAAAACCAAAAGAAATTTAAAAAAAAACACTCAAAACCCCAAAATAGATGTTTTGTTTTTGTAAATCTCATTTTTTCTCTTTCTTGTATTTTATTTCCAGTTCCTCCTCTTTTCTCGTTCTTAAATTTTGATTTGTTTTCAAATTTGTATATTTGAAAGCATCGAAAAGCTTTGAAAAAACAAAAATAATGAAAAGCTTTGAAATATAAATACAAAAGAATTGTAGGAATTTTAAGATGGAACAATAGATAGTTTTCTCGAAGTAGGATTATTCGACAGACACGAAAGGGGATTTTTGTCGATATTTTGAAAGGAAAAACCCCATTGCTTTTATCTTTTTATATCTCTTTTTTCTTTGCTTCCTATCTTAAAGCTTCTCTTTATTCTTTATTTTTCTTTTTTCTTAAGTTTTGATATGTTTTCTATATATGGATATTTAAAAAAAAACCCAAAAATTTTTTATAAAAAAAATGATGAAAATCTTTTTTTAGAAAAATCCCAAAAAAGAAGTTTTGTTTTGTTTTATAAATTTTTTGGCCCCCCTATTGTAAACAACTCTTATTATTTTATTTTAACATATTTTGCAGGTATTAATCCGGTCACCCCGTCTCCAAATCAGGGACGTGCTTTTTCTCCTGCTATTTTCTTACTTGCATTTTTTTCATGCTTTTGTATATATAATTTTGGTCCTCATACTTAATTTTAACATTGGTGACAATGTTGACTTTTATGTATGGGAGTGTTTTTCTTTTTTTGTAATTATTTTGGTCCCTCCCATATTAGAAAAGCTTCAAAAAAAATTGATGAAATTTTTTAATTTTTCTTTCTTTTCTTCTTTTCTTTTGTTTCTTTATTAATGTACATATAGAGAAAATTTGAAAAATCCATAAAAACAAAAAAAATTTTACTTAACAACCTTACACTCTTTTGTACATATAGGAAAATGCCCTACACTCTCAGGCTCAACAGCTTTACAGCTCCCAGACTCAACAACCTTACAATCTCAGGTTTAACAACCCTAAACCTCAGGCAAAGTGCCCTACAAACTCAGAATAATACTGTTACTACATAGGTTATAAGTTTATGTTAGTTATGGAACGTTCACCTAGAGGGGGGGTGTTAGGTGATCTGGGTTCTTTTTCAATTATTTGGGCGAGTTCTGAATATATAAGCACAACACAGAAAATATTGCACAGATAAACACAGATAAAGCAAACCAGACGACACAATGATGTATAGAGGTTCCTCACGACAGGGTGTCTTGAGTAGTCCTCTGTCCCTTTGCGCCTACCCAGCAGTGTGCAAGGATCGGCAAACTCCGCCAAAAACTTCAGGCCCTCAAGCCTTACAACATGGACCCGCAAGTCCAACAGCCTAGGCCTGCAAGCCCCTACTGCCCCCTAGCCCGCAAGCTCGACACTCAGGCCCTCAAGCCCTACATAACACAGACCCGCAAGTCCTGTGCCTACAGCCTAGGCCCGCAAGCCCCTACTGCGCCCGAGCCCTCAAGCTCGACAAGATCGGACCCGCAAGTCCAGTGCCCTGGCCCTCAAGCCTCACAGCTCTCCAGCCCACAAGCTAGACGGTGTCGGACCCGTAAGTCCACTGCCCTGGCCCTCAAGCCTTACAGCTCTCCAGCCCTCAAGCTAGACAAATAGGCCCGCAAGCCTTTACAAGAGATTACAGTAAAAATAACTGTTACTTCTGCCGGATGAAGATTGACAACTTTAGCCTGTTGAGGATCAGCTTCTTAGGGTTGAAGAAGATGCTTCTTGTTTTGAACTTTTAGCACTGGATCTTCTTCAATCTTCTCTTAGCCTGATGAGGATTGGCTTCTTAACAGTCGATGAAGATGACTGCTTCTTCTTTCTCTCTTTCTTTCTTGCGCCGCTTGTACTGTTCTATTTTGTGTATGCGCAAGTTCTTTTCTGTTTCTTGTCGACCTCTTTAGGGCGACCTCTTATCTATTTTATAAGACAGCGAGCCTTCCAACGGTCTTATGAGAATATTCCTTAAGTGTCAGATTTGTTGGATCGGTAGGCGCCCCTAGAGGGGGGGGTGAATAAGGGTTTTAAAAACTTATAATATATTTTGAATAACTTTGAAAAAGCTTTGCTTATTAAACTAGAGAAGATCTAGACAAATCAAGTGAAGTAAAAGTAAAGACATGATTTTATTAACTTGAGAAGCATGATTACAAAACTTGATCTCTTATCGAAGCTAGAAATCAAAGCTAATAGAAAGACTCTTTTTGTTTTCTATACCGACTCGTATCCCCATGAACCGGTTGGCTTTAGCCAATCCTTCCCCGGATACGGCCTCAAGCTGCTCTAGCCAACCCTACCCCGGATATGGCCTCGAGCACCCCCTAGACCTACATCCGAGACCTAGTCGCCAACACGAGGCGAATTTCAGCCCTAAGTCCTACCCAGACCTAGTCGCCAACATGAGGCAAATTTCACTAAACGATTACAGAAAAGATATGAAATGAAAAGACAATAATATAAAAACTCCCTCTATGTGGATCTCTTGGAGAAGTAGACGAAGACACAGAGTATGATCGTAGTCGATATGGTCTTTCGTCACGATGATGATGCGTGTTGAAATCTTCTCCACGGATCTCCTTAAGCCTTCATGGATTTGTGGGAGTATCTCTCTAAACCTTCCTCTCTATGCTGTGGCACGAAGCTCTGGAATTCTGGATCTCTAGAGGATGAAGAAGATGGATCCAAGGGGTTCATTTTATAGCCTTGACGCTAGCGCTAGCGCTACCGCCGACGCTATCCCTGATTAGGCATTATTCTGCGCGGGAGAATCCTCGATCCGTGGCAAAAAATCTTTGATTCCTCTTGTGCTCTGCGATAGCGCCTGCGCTAGCGCTACCGCCAGGCGCTATCTCCTTCTATATATGCATCTTCCCACCCGCAAATAAAAATCGCACTTTCGCGCAATCAGGCGCTTGCGCTAGCGCCGGTGCTAGCGGGCATGTTGGAATTTTGGCTTCAAATTTTGGCGCAGCCTTCTTATGTTATCCTTGAGTCATATGAACTTGTTATCCTGCACACTTAAACCCACAAGATTAAATACACATAGGATTTGTTATTCTCAAACCTAGGAGATGCGGAAGACCATGTTCCAACAAACTCCCCCTTTTGATAATAACAAATCAATTAATGATAAATCAGAGTATTAATAAATAAGCATGAGGAGACTATACTTGTGTGTGTGTGAAAGTAATGACTTAGGATAATTATCTATTTTAGAATTTAGAATTTCTCCCCCTAAATACATGCTCCCCCTATGTGAATGCTCTCCTAATATGTAGGCTATCATCTTAATTAAGCATTATAGTTTGATAGTAGACTAATATTTATCATGTTAGTTCTCCCCCTTTTGTTATTAGCAAAAGTGGGTTAGGAGGCACCACATAAAAATTTTGATAATAAGATAAAAGCATGATCGAGCTTCTTAGTGAGAAGGAAATGAGAAGGAGTTTTAGAACAATTTTTAGAGAAATAGATCAGAGTTTTTAGCCTAAACAAAAGTGATGATTTCCCCTTTATATAATAGTTTTAAACAAAAAAAAGCAATGATTTCCAAGTAACAAATCCACCCAGACAATATGTCTACACCCTATCCCCGTACTAAGTGACGGATGGGCATGAGGAGCTGCAAACATGCCGTAGGTTGGGGTGTTAGTCCCATATGCAAACACTAGACAAAACTCAACCTAGCACTCTTTCCCCCCAGTGCCTCGCAAGGCCCCACTGGAACCCTCCCCGGTTAAGGACAAGACATGACTAGAGATAAGGTTATCTAATGTCTACAACCCTACGCCCCCGCTATGGTGAGATATGAAGTCACAGATAATAATTATTGGAAACATTAAGCTTTTAAATTTAGTGATAGGTTCATAGCCTATGGGTTTATAATTTATTTGAATTTTGTGAAAATACTCACATAGCTATTTTGAAATCCATTAATGAATCAGAGTTATGGCGGAAGACTTAGCATTTTGGAATAAAGAAAACAACATCCTTTTAGCAATTAGAAACACAAAAATAAAATTTGATTTGAAATTCAATAATAAGAGGATGTTTTTATAAGCAATATTTCACTTGTTGGAGAAGTGTTTAGCTTAAAAGTTTATATAGAAATAAATCAGAGTTTTTAGCATAAAAATGATATGCGTGTTAGAACAACCAATATAAATTTTACCAAGCAAGTCTACCACTTATTTGTAGAAAAATTGAGATTTAAGACTTGATATGAGCATGAAAGCGCAAGGTAAAAGTTATATGGTGATGATGCGGAAGACTGATAAAAATACAAGAAAACATTTTATTGTAATGATGATCCGTAAAAAATATATGAGTTAAATTTCAAAAAGAAGATGTTTTTGTAAATCATTTTTCAATTCAAGTTGTCAATAAAGTAACCAAGCAAGAAATAATGTTATCAAAAAGAAGTACTACAATGTTATTTTAATTCACAATTTCAAAACATACCAAACATTGTAGAAAGCATGCTAGGTTATCTAGTGCATTTCATAAGTAAAGAGTAGTATAGAATTAGCATTAGGATCCAATACTCATGAGAAGAAGTGTTATGGAAGATAATGATGTGCACATAAGTGTGTTTTTGAGTAGAGTAAACAAATGTTTTAATCAAAAATACAAGAAATATGTGAAGTAAGAGCACAATAAAACACAAATAATTTTACTTCCACACACTTAAATGCACAAACAAAATGTACAACTACCAAGGTGCTTTGCGCACACAATGCTCATTAAGACTTATCAGGGTGCAAAGTAGTGCTTGGGGGATCACAGATTTTATTTTAATATTGAGACTAGTGATCCGCAGTATATTAGAGTAAGTGGTTTTTATTTTGAAAGAAAGATATGGTTTGCACAAGACACATTACTATTCTTTCCAAGGTGCTCAACCTCACAACGCTTATTAAGACTTATCAGGAGGTTCAAGTAGTGCTTGGTGGAGTTATCTTTGTCATTTATTTTATAATTTTTGTTTTGTACAAAGTTCTCTGAATACACTTGTTTTGCAAACCAATAGAATTTATGAAAGACATAACCACTTTTCTTAGCTTTTAAAAGTGCAAATAAAGGAGTGTAGGTAAGACACTTGTGCAATTTTAATTCATTGTACTAATACATAACATACACAAGCATTCTTAGATTAAACCATATGCAGACAATGCCAAAATAAGTGAGTGAATAAGTATCATTATCAAACATACAACATTTACTCATACTTAGAGGCATGCTAAGCTTGATTCTACACACCCTCTTAAAATAAAATTGATGCACATGTTAATAGATATATCAAAGCATGATGAAAACAGTGTTCAAAGTAATTTGAAAGAATAAATTGTAACATTATAGAAGTTCTAAATAATAGATTAAATCATGCTTGATTTTCAGAAAATCCATACAGTTTTTTGATAGTTTTTTTTTAAGTTTTATATTTTTGTATTTGAATTTTGTAAGCAAAATAGAATTTAAGCAAATGACAAAAAAACATAATTTTTGTATTTTGATTTTTCAAAAATAAAATATAATCAGAAGTGCAAAACTAAATAGTACATATAGATTAATATATTTTTAGAACATTTTCAAAATTTTAAAATCACAGAAAAGTGAATATGGACGCTATCGCCTGCGGTAGCACTAGCGCAGGAAACAGTGAACAATTTTTTATGTTTTTAAAATTTTTGATTGGTGATCTTGATTAGGTGTCCCAATAGTAGTTTCATGCTGAAATGTCAGAATTTTAGGAGATGTTTAGATAGTGCAAATTGCATGAAACACTAGCGATTTTGTATATGACTTTATCAAAATAATTTTGCATGAGATATAAGATAGATCATCATGATGTATGTGAATTCTACTTCTTCTAGACATATGAAAATATGATTTGGTGATGAGCATATTTGATTTGTAGGCCTAGAGAAATGATGATCAAGTAATCATGTCAAAGACAAAGATCACATAAATAACATTTTGGAATTTATAATAGAATTGCATTTTGTAGTTGAGTTCATTGATCTTTGGTTTTGCATGATAATGTATAATTTTAAGATATATTTTCTAATGATTAATCCATAAACTATGTGTTTGATGGAATTTTAGTATTCTATTATGATTTTAAATCACATAGTTATCATGAAATTTTAATAACATTGAAAATATTATACCAAGCATAAGCGTAGACCAAAAAGTGATGCTAGGATGAAGAGTTTGAATGCAGTGTTATATAAAGGACTAATCATGCATTTTGTGAAGAACATTTTTGTTTTCGATTTTTTTTGATAATTTTCTTTAATATAAGGGCTATCATATTCAACACACACGATAGATAATAATCAACATATTGTGCATTTTAATTTTTAGCCTAAGCCCTTTATTAAACCATTTAAATCCACTTTCTAAAATAATTTCATTAGTCTTGATAATAATTTCAATATTCAATTAATAATGATAATTCAAGATATTTAAAAAAGTAATGAAAAAAAACAATAAAAAGGATAAGTAGATCACTTAGAAAAATGATATGACTTTTATTCAATTTGATTCATTTATCAAGATATATAAAGTGATCATATCCTGATGGTTTAAAAAAAATAAACAAAAAGAAGTTTAAGTAAATCATGAAGTAGAATAATGATATTTCATTTTTAGTTGGTTTCTACTTCATGCAAATGATGGGATACTAATGAATGAGAGATTTAGGTATCCAAAGAGGACCGGCAGTGACGGTTCCTTTGGGTACCCAAATACATCGTATTTTCTTTTGGGGAGATATGATTGAATGGGCTCTTTTGATTTGAGTTTGTGTTTCATCTTTAACTTTTGGCCGCCATTCAAACATTGGTTTAATATTATTCTTATTTATCAAATTTCCATGATGATTTTGCAAAACATTCTTTATAGGAAATTTGTTTATCTTTAAGTTTATGTTGGGAGAGTGGTTATTTTGTAAATGATAATGATTTGGAATTTTATTTTCAAGCATTTGATATTTTTTATTTCCTTTGTTGGGCTTAGACGTATTATGAAAATTCATATTTAACTTGCTTTTGGAATTTGTTTGAAATTGTTGATTTATGTGTTGAGAATTTTTCATTATTATTTCCTTAAGCAAGTTGAATTTAGTTTCCAATTCATAATTCTTAACCTTAAGATTATGTGTTGCTTTGTTATAGGCTATTGTGCTATTTTTAAGAGTGGATACAATAGACTCAATATGATTTTGATAGTTATTTCTATATTCATCAAATGTTTCATCCATCTCTTGAATTTCAATTTTAAAATCTTTGCACTTAGCACAATCATTTTTCAAGGAAGAATTTTCTACACAATCTTGCATTTTGTTCTTTTATACAAATAAGTTCCTTTTCAAGTTCCTTGCATTTTTCATTTAAATTATTAAAATTTTTACAAGGTGTTATGTTTTCAACAAAGGAGTCTTTAGAATTTAAGTCTTCATTAATTTTTGCCTTTAAATTTTTATTTTCTAAGCACAAAAGTTTATTAGCCTTTTTTAATTTCTTAATTTTGTGCTTTGTATTTTGTATCAATTGTAATGAAGAGATAGAAGTACAAAAGATGAAATTTGATTTCCTTACATTGCTTTTGGATGAGGGAGGATTTGAACATATTGTTTCTTTGTCTTTTTCTTGGCACTCCTCTTCCAAAAGTAGGATTTCTTCTTCTCTTTCATTTGATGTGTGCTCCATTGATTCGTCATGAGAAGGGCATTCTTGAAGATTTGTGCACGCTTGCATATTCTCCGGTTCTTGCGATTGTTCCATACCTGTAGATGGAGAATCATAAGTTTCTTCAAGAAATTGCCATACTTTGTATGCACTAGAAAAGCAATATATTAATTTGAAAATTTTATTTGATAGACCGCAAAATAAATAGTTTTTAGCTTTTGCATTTAATTGAAGTTCTTTTTTATTTGATTCATTTCCAGGTCTTGCTATTGCTAAATTCCAAACTTCGATGTCTAAAGTTTTAATGAAATTCTTAATTAAAATTTTCCATCCTTTATAATTTGCCCCTTCAAATAAAGGTGGTGCAAGTGATTTTTCCTCTTCACAAAAATTTCCCCCACTAGTTGAAGCGACATCATGAGATGCCATTATTCCCAGTTGTTAAGCCGATTTGGAATAAAACCTGCTTTGATACCACTTGTTGGATCAGTAGGCGCCCTTAGAGGGGGGGGGGTGAATAAGGGTTTTACAAACTTATAATATATTTTGAATAACTTTGAAAAAGCTTTGATTATTAAACTAAAGAAGATCAAGACAAATCAAGTGAAGTAAAAGTAAAGACATGATTTTATTAACTTGAGAAGCATGATTACAAAACTTGATCTCTTATCGAAGCTAGAAATCAAAGCTAATAGAAAGACTCTTTTTGTTTTCTATACCGACTCGTATCCCCACGAACTGGTTGGCTTTAGCCGATCCTTCCCCGGATACGGCCTCAAGCCGCTCTAGCCAACCCTTCCCCGGATATGGCCTCGAGCACCCCCTAGACCTACATCTGAGACCTAGTCGCCAACACGAGACGAATTTCAGCCCTAAGTCCTACCCAGACCTAGTCGCCAACACGAGGCGAATTTCACTAAACAATTATAGAAAAGATATGAAATGAAAAGACAATAATATAAAAACTCCCTCTATGTGGATCTCTTGGAGAAGTAGATGAAGAGGCAGAGTATGATCGTAGTCGATGCGGTCTTTCGTCATGATGATGATGCGTGTTGAAATCTTCTCCACGGATCTCCTTAAGCCTTCATGGATTTGTGGGAGTATCTCTCTAAACCTTCCTCTCTATGCTGTGGCACGAAGCTCTGAAATTCTAGATCTCTAGAGGATGAAGAAGACGGAGCCAAGGGGTTCATTTTATAGCCTTGACGCTAGCGCTAGCGCTAGCGCTACCGCAGACGCTATCCCTGATTAGGCATTATTCTGTGCGGGGGAATCCTCGATCCGTGGCAAAAAATCTTCGATTCCAATTATGCTCTGCGATAGCGCCTGCGCTAGCGCTACCGCCAGGCGCTATATCCTTCTATATATGCATCTTCCCACCTGCGAAGAAAAATCACACTTTCGCGCAATCAGGCGCTAGCGCTAGCGCCGGTGCTAGCGGGCATGTTGGAATTTTGGCTTCAAATTTTGGCGCAGCCTTCTTATGTTATCCTTGAGTCATATGAACTTGTTATCCTGCACACTTAAACCCACAAGATTAAATACACATAGGATTTGTTATTCTCAAACCTAGGAGATGCGGAAGACCATGTTCCAACAAGATTCTCCATTCCTTAGGAGCACGCATTGAATGATGACAACATTAATTGCTGATAGACAATCAGGCGGCGACATTAAATGTTGACAGCCCATCCGCAACTTTTGAATTTGTCTCGACGATATTTCCATAGTTACGACGTCATGGACAATATCTCGACGACATAACTTTGTTGAAGCCTTGAACTTAGACACACTTTCAATTCTTCTTGCTTCTGCTTCTGATGCTGGTATCTCGATGATACGAGACATTCTACATATACGACGATATGCTATCTCTGACTGTGTCGTCATGATCTTCCTTCTTGTAGATTGTCGTCGTATTCATGTTGTTCTCTCGGCGACATGAGTGATACTATGTCGACAGATCATACTTCACCAATCGCTAGTCTTTAGCTGTCCTTCTTCAGTCTTCTTCGATGATATGCCTTCTTTACGGCGATGTTCAATGCCATCATTCACGATGATGTTTGTTCTTTCTCGACGACAAGGCCACTTTGATGAAGTCGACGATACTGCGTCTTCTCTGCGTTCGACGATCTTGCCGAGTCTCAGCGGTCGACGATCTTCCTTCTGAGTTCGACGATCTTGCTTCTGCGTTCGACGAACACGCCAAATCTCAGCGGTCGTCGATCTTCCTTCTGAGTTCGACGAACTCCATTCTTCGTTCGACGAACTTCCTTCTGCGTTCGACGAATCTTGTTCTACTAATTTCCTGAGATTTATAAGCTAGAGAAGCCATCAAATACAAATTGAAGTGGTCTTGACTTGGTGACTTCTTCAAATCAGGAATCATGTGGGCAAGATTCCCAACAATCTCCCCCTATTTGAAGAAGTCTGAATCTCAATTCAAGACTACTTTCATTTGACAATAAATATTATAACCTTAACTTTTGAGCATGTAAGATTGCAAGATTGTACTTATCTTTTGCTGAACTTTTTGAGTACAGCTAGCTTGTAGCTCCCCCTTGATTTGATGTCTCTTCTTTTATGGCTCCCCCTACTTCTTTGCTCCCCCTATCTTTGAGGTCGTCTTCTTGAGCATCTTGTCTTGAACATTTGATGCCCTTTCTCCCCCTTTCTGTCTTATTTTCTGGAGTTCTTCTTTTACTAGACTATAGTCCAAGGCTCCCCCTTGCGCGGTCATAGTTCTTCCAAACCCTGAGAATTTCTCTTAACAATTATCTAGAAAGGGATTAGAGAAAAGTAAGTAGAACATCACTCTAAGTTTAACATCCCCAGTTGGAATTTGAAGAAATTAAACTTAGCTTCATCTAGGGGCTTTGTAAATATATCAGCCACTTGTTTGTCTGTTGGGACAAAGTCAAGGGTGATATCTTCATTTTCTACATGCTCCTTGATGAAGTGATACCTGATCTCAATATGCTTAGTCCTGCTGTGAGAGACAGGGTTCTTAGCAATTGAAATTGCACTTGAAGAGTCACAAAACATGGGTGTTTTGGTCATCTTTAGGTTGTAGTCTTCAAGTTGATGTTTGATCCATAGCAGTAGGGCACAGCAGCTCCCAACAGAGATATACTCTGATTCTGCTATTGAGATTGCTACACTGGTCTGCTTCTTACTGCTCCAAGAGATCAGTCTTCCACCAAGGAATTGAAATGTCCCTGATGTATTCTTCCTGTCTTCCTTGCGCCCTGCATAATCTGCATCTGATTAGCCAGTTAGTTCACATCCATTGTTCCTAGGGTACCATAGGCCAAGATTTGATGTACCCTTTAGGTATCTTAAGATTCTCTTGACAGAGACATGATGAGATTCCTTAGGATTCACCTGATATCTAGCACAGACACATGTAGTAAACATTATGTCAGGCCTACTTGCAGCTAGATAGAGCAGGGATCCAATCATGCATCTGTACTTGGTTTCATCAAAGGGTATTCCCTTCTCATCCTTGTCCAGAGACACATTGGTTCCCATTGGAGTCTTCATTGAAGAAGCACTCTTCAATCCAAATTTCTTGACTAGCTCCCTAGTGAACTTTGTCTGGGAGATGAATATACCATCTTCAAATTGTTTCACTTGGAGACCTAGGAAGTATTTGAGCTCACCCATACTGCTCATCTCAAACTTTCCCTGCATCAAGTTGGCAAACTTTTTGCAGAGATAGTTATCTGTAGAGCCAAAGATGATGTCATCCACAAAGATCTACACTAGCAAGATCTTGCCCTTCACTTCCCTTAGGAACAATGTCTTATCAATCTTTCCCCTTGAGAACTTGTTCTCGATTAGAAAGCTTGATAGAGTCTCATACCAGGCTCTAGGAGCCTGCTTTAAGCCATAAAGAGCTTTTCTAAGAAAATAAACATAATCAGGATGAGTAGAATCTACAAAACCTGATGGCTGCTCTACATATACCTCCTCTTTGAGGTCACCAATTAGGAAGGCTGACTTCACATCCATCTGGTAGACCTTGAAACCTTGGTATGCAGCATAGGCTAGAAATAGTCTTATTGCTTCCAGTCTGGCTACTGGAGCAAATGTCTGATCAAAATTTATCCCTTCCTCCTGTATGTAGCCTTTTGCCACTAACCTTGCTTTATTCTTGATGATGATTCCATTTTCATCCAACTTATTTCTATAGACCCATTTAGTTCCTATGATATTCTGTCCTTGGGGTCTTGGAACCAGTTTCCAAACCTTGCATCTCTTAAACTGGTTCAGTTCCTCCTACATTGCTACAATCCAAAATGGATCCTGATTTGCTTCCTCAAATTTCTTGAGTTCAATTTGAGAGAGAAAACTCAGGTACAATGCTTCATTTGCAGCTCTACTCCTTGTCATCACCCCTTGGTTGACATTTCCTATTATCTGCTCTTGGGGATGATCTCTTACTTGTCTCAAGGCAACTTGTAGTATTCTCGGCACTTCTACATTAACAACTTCTTCAGGTTGCATTTCTTCAGCCGTTTCTGAACTTTCTGCAGGTTCTTCCTCGATTTCAACTATTACTGACTGATACTTGTCTCTTGGTGAGGTCCCAACATTGTCTTCAATGGATAGTTTCTCTATTCTCTCCACTGTACATGCATTCACTAGAGAACTAGACCAGCCCTTATGTATAAGGCTGGTCTCATCAAATACCACATGAACAGATTCTTCCACTGCTTGGTTATTGATGTTGTACACTCTATAAGCCTTACTATGAGAGTTGTAGCCAACAAAAATACCCTCACTGCTTTTCTCAGCAAACTTAGTCAACTTGGATTTCCCATTATTAAGGACATATCATTTGCTACCAAAGATCCTAAAATAGGATAAGGTAGATTTTTTGCCCTTCATTAACTCATAGGGGGTTTTCTTGTAATTTTTGATGATGGAAGCCATGTTTATCACATGACAAGCTGTATTGACAGCCTTTGCCCAGAAGTATTCTGGTAGAGAGGAGTCACTTAGCATTGTCCTACTAGCCTCTATCAAGGTTCTGTTCTTCCTTTCAGCAACCCCATTCTGTTGAGGAGTTTTGGGTGAGGAGAATTCTTGGGAGATACCTAGTTCTTGACAGAATTCTGTCATAGCCCCTGACTGAAATTCTGTCCCATGGTCACTTCTGAGTTTGACCATTGTACAGTCTATTTCATTCTGGATCTGCCTGACAAACTTTTTCAAGATATCTAGGGTATCTGACTTCTTTCTGAGGAAGAATACCCAAGTGAACCTTGAATAATCATCAACTACTACAAGAGTGTAGGCCTTCCCTCCTAAGCTATGAACTGACATAGAACCAAACAAATCCAGGTGCAGTAGAAATAAGCACCTCATGGACTCTTTGTTAGATATGCTTTTAAAGCTGATCCTAGTTTGCTTTCCAAGCTGGCAAGCTTGATATGGGCCATCTTTGATGCACTTAATATCAGGTCCATTTCTAACTAGGTTTTGTGAGAAAAGCTTGCCTATTGTCTTATAGTTGATGTGTGCAAGTCTCTTGTGCCATTGAACACAGAGAGCCTCTTTACCATCAGCCACAAGACATATGGGCATGGAAGAATTTGTATTGAGAAAATTTAAACAATAAATATTCCCACTCCTAGTGCCAGTTAAGGTAGCCTCAGAATCTAAGGACTTCTTAATTAGACACTTGTCCTTGTGGAAGGTAATAACAAAACCTAAGTCACAGAGTTGACTTATGCTTATGAGATTGTGTTTCAATCCCTCCACATAAACCAACCTTGTGATGGTAACTAACCCATTTGAGATGCTGCCATAGCCCCTAGTCACTCCCTTTTCTGAACCACCAAAGATCACGGTTGGTCCATTCTCCACAGGGGTGAACTCTTTTAAGTACCTTCTGACTCCAGTCATGTGCTTGGAGCAGCCACTGTTCAAATACCAAATTGGAGATTGGTTGGTATTTGGACCTACCTGCAAGGCAAATTACTTCCCCTTAGGTACCCAATATGGATTGGGTCCTCGGTTTCTGCTAGGTTGGTATAAAGGAACACTAAACCTCGGAGGGTTCTGCACTCTCTTTGCATTGGGCCCTGTTGGGTTGAACCAACAGTCCAAGGCAAAGTGGCCTACTTTCCCACAGCACCAGCAATCATATTTGTTGTATCTTCCCTTCTGCTTCACCATCTGAGTGGGGTGGCAGTGCTGATGAGCAGAAGAGCATGCTTCTTGCCTAATAAATCCTGGGTGAACCTCATATGTGTGAGTTAGGGGTGAAATCGGTCTCATCACATTTTGATTCACCTTCTTGGGAACAGACTTTGTAGGAACATCCTTTCCCTTACTCTTGATTGCTGTGGCTGCAGGTTTGTGGGCTGAAGGACTTGACACCAGCACCTTCTTATAGGAAGATCCAGCTTCAGAATCTTTGCCCGTGAATGTCTCCTGATTAAAACCAACACCAGCTCTAAACTGCCCAGAGAAGGTATCAATGATAAGCAGGATAGTCTTGGGCATTGAGAAGCTTGATGCAAGTTTCTTCTCAGCCAACAACATTTCCTCAAGGTCCTTGATGACCTTGTTCTTCTATCCCAATTCAGCATTCTTAAGCCTTATGGCTTCCTTTAATTTGTTCACTTCTTTGCTCATAGCATCCAGCTTCTCAGCTGTCTTCTGGAGCTCAGATTGAACAGGCTTCAAGGAATCTAACTCCTTGGTCTGGACTTTGAGGAGTTTCTTACAACCTATGAAGGCTTTCCACAAGGCTTTGTATTGCCTTATCAGTTCAGATTCAACTTCATACTGGGATCTTGAGGATGTGCTGTTGGCAGCAGACACATCCTCATCATCATGCAATAAATCTGCTACTGATTCAGAATCAGAGTTAGATAAAGGAGTTCTGTGATTTACCTTTCCAGGAGAGTTGTCATCCTGGTTCCCTTCATTGATGGCCATCAATCCAATAAGTGTCCCGTCCTCAGTCCCATAGGAGCTTGAGTCAGAGTCACTCAATGTTCTGGTCTTCTTGGCCACGAACCCTTTTTCAGAGTTTCTCTTGCTCCTTGAGCTTCTTCTTTCTTCACGGTTCCTTGACTCCTTCTTCTTAGAAGGGCAGTCAACAACAATGTGACCTCTTTTGCTGCAGGAATATCAAACAATATTATTTAAATCATGTTTACTAGAGTTCGATCTGTACCTTTCATCCTTGGGAAATTTGGATCTGTAACGATAGTCAGATCTTCTGGAGCTTGAGGAAGAGTTTCTGTGACTATCCCCCCTCCTTCTTTGTATCAGCTTCGTGAATTGTTTTGAGAGGAGGGCCACCTCTCTATCAGCATCATCAGAATCGGAAGAGCTGGCTTCTGATTCTTCACTGCTCTCAGATTTGCTCTGAGTGGCAGAGGTCTTGCCCATGGCTCTTCTGGTGCTCTCAGCCTTTAGAGCCACAGATCTCTCTCTTGAGCTCACTTTTGAGCTTTCTTCTTCAGCCTTTCTGGTGTTGAGCTGAAGTTCATGAGACAGCAGCTTTACATACAGATTTTTGGGCTCCATGATGCCCAGCTGACCCATCTCTCTGATGGCACAGATCTTGATGTCCCATTATTTTGTGAGGGATCTTAGAAACTTGTCATTTAGAGCAGAGTTTGTGAACTCTCTATCGTAGTTTCTCAGACCATTCACTATCTTGAAAAATCTCTCATAGCAGTTGGAGATTGTTTCATTCTTGCCTTGCTTGAAGGCCTCGTACTCTTGGTTGAGAAGGGATTTTCTATCATCCCTAACCTCTTCAGTACCCTCCATGTATACGATCAGGGAGTCCCACATCTCCTTGGCCGTTTTGTAGTGAATCAGATTTTGGACGGTAGAGTCATCTACGGCACTTACAATGATGTTTTGTGTAAGACCCCCTTTTTTCCTTCAAAAAACCCGGGTCTCATGCCCAGAACCGCCGCTTTGCGGTGACACCAACACACGGGAAGGTCGTCACTACGAAGCACCGATCTTGCTGGCCATATCGATCACAGAAGAAGAAAAGTATAAACAAACAATAGAAGTTCAAGTCCATAAATCACATGTTATATATATATGTCAACATGGTATAACTGAAATACCAAAAGGTACAATAATAAAGGGCTCATGCCCTGTACATCATATCCTCACTACAAGATCACTCGCGGAAGCTAACTACTAATCACTCACTGATCCTGAATTGTTCCTGTACTAGACTGGCCCACCTCCGTTTGTATCGGCCTCTGGTGCTGCTGCGTCTCCTCGATCCCCTAAAATGATATGGTCCACCGACCGTTAGTCAAAAAGACAAAGCCTTATGTTACCCACCCTACCACCAATGGCTCCTAGGCACCGTGTGGGAGGATGAAGCGGAGGACAGCAAGGGGTATAAACAATAGCAGGTGACAGCGGATTTTGTTTACAGGAAATGTTTCTACACTACACATGTGTATATATATAATTGAAGCAGTAAAAGAGCATAGTAAGAGCAGGTAAAGAATAAGTAAAGTGCAGTAAGTAAAGACATGTATAAAATAGAAAAGTAACCATTGATTTATAGGAATGCCCATACAAACCTATAGACCAAGGGGTCGTTTAGTAAGACCTATCGTATAAAAAGTCCCATAACCAATTTATACGATATGGGTAGGGGTTGAAATGCAATGTTGATGTTATGACATGCAGAGTTATGCAGTTTATGCTATGTTCATACAAGTGCAACTCACACACTTTGACTCTATGCGCATAGACTTTTAGTTCCCCCTTTTTGGAGCTAGCAAGACTCTCAGGATACTCCCGTAGTGGCAAACGGAAGCGGTGGGTTGGGCCTCGCCCACCACTAGGTTGGTATTCACACTACCCTACCTAGACCTATCGTACGCCTCAATGCAAAATCACGGAGCATCTGCGTACTCTTACTGGCTGGACCACCAGACTTTCAAGGCTAAGTGCAAATTCCACACTTGCCGAGTCAACGTATTGACGTCGGTGTAAACGACCGTCCAATACCGGAGACCCACCACTTTCATGCACATGCAACATGTTATACTATATCCCGAGCCATAAATTCCCCGAGCTAACTTGCCCGTCATCATAACCTTCCGAGCCACCAGCTCGCCGGACCAACCCGTCCGCACCAACAACATTACTGAGTCACAAGCTCACTAGACTAACTAGTCTGCTGCTACAACCACCGAGCCTACCGCTCGTACAACCAAACCAACTAACCTCCCGTAACTATGGGGTATGGGTGTGTGCGTTATTATTAAGTTCATCTTGTACATCAACTTATCCCTACAATTTATGGTTAATCTTGGACTTCCCGAGGATTACCCTGTAAGGGGCTCGCTACGGTACTAGGAAATATAATGGGATGACACCCCAAAGTTCCCTTTCTCAAGACACTTAGTGTTTTTGGTATCTACCCATAAGATTACCCCCTCCTTGTTATTACACTTGGATTACCCTAAGTATTTTATGACCCGCTAGGGGAAAGACGATCCTTCGTCAACCCCGAGCACAACTTTACCCTTAACTCACCAAGCACACCCTCATCACCTAAACTCCTTTTGGTGACCTTCAATCTCTTCAACCTGACCATGTACACCAACTACATGCCACTTCTACTTGGTAGGCCCCTAAACACCCAAGTTTCACATTTTTACTATACGCAGACCAAACTAACTACATGAAGCTTATAAGTAGAGGTACTCCAAATATTCATCCAATTGACTCAAGATATTTACTGGAGGTCTATCATGATGTTTTAGAACTAAATCCAGAGATTCATATTTTTTCCTTAATTATTTAGCATTTATTTTAATTTCTCCAAACATTGGCCAAATATGAAAATGAACATGAAGTGTAAGGAATTCTTATGATATGGATCTCCAAAAATTATGATAAATCTATGATGACTAAATAACAGCAAATACAACATATCATATTTTAACAGTAAGAAATTGTCCTCTATTTTTATTATTTATCATCTATCTAAACTTGTAGATTTATGAAGGAACCACCAAAAATATCTACACCAAAATTATGGGAAAAATACCAAACCCTTGTATTCATCAGAAAAGCCTACTGACTAAATATCAGGATTTATGGAAATCATTTTCTCACTTAAATAAATACTTTAAGAATACCTCAAATAAAAGAAATTGTGAAGTAGCCTACTGATTTAAGTCTCCACAAATTATATAAAAAATCACAGAGTTTCCTAATGCTCTGAAATGTCCCATCACCAATTTGCACAATTTATCAAAGAGTATTGGACCCTCAATTAATTTTATTAAGCCTAAGACAAAATAGGTGCCTTGTGAATGAAGCACTGGTTAAATCATTTAATAAATTTCACAAAATTTACCAGAGGTCCAACATGTGATTATAAAGGCACTACCAAGGTTTCATCATCATCCAAGACCATTTGAGCATGTAAGTATCTCTTAAAAGAAGTTTACCTAAAGGGATTATGTCCTATTTTAGGGGGAATAAATTCTCCTAAAATTCTCTCAAAATTTCCTAGGGCATAATTACATCCCATGAACACATATCCTAGGTTCCATGGCCATTCTATAGCTTTTGACCATATATCCTTCACAAAGCTCTATATGCATCCCAAGGGGGTAAAACTAGGGTTCTAAGGCATATCCACCTCTACACCACCCCATCTTACTCATGAAGGTCTTTTAGGGGATCCTAAACCAGTGGCCATGGTTTCAACTCATGGTGAGGGGATTTGACCACAATACCCCAAGATAAACACCATGCCCTAACTTTGACCCAACTTGACCTAACTTGGGTTGACAAATTACCCAACCAAATTAGTCCCAATTGGGCTGAGATTTTTACCAGGGTCATGTGATGAACCTAAGAAGTACCCACCAAAATTTGGAGGGCATTGGTGGTCATTTGACCCAATAATTAATAAATATTTAATTTATGAAATTATTACAAAAACCTTAGAAAAAGGTTCTCCTAAAATTCTCATCTTTGGGTATGATGTGTGGGTAGGTGTAAATAGCCTAGGTTTCAACTTTCAAGGCAATCCCATGACCCAATCAAAAGTCATTCAAGAAATGGTGGTTGTCCTACACTAGGGACCAGTCCCACCAAAATGGACATACAGGGAGCTACAGAACTCCTTTTGGAGTGAAATCAATTTTAAAATAAAGTAGACTCCAAGGGATACAACTATGGTGTTAACCACTTTTTCTGTAGAGGGGCCTAAGTATTTTTAATAAATTAATTTAGGTACAGGAAAAAGTGTGACAGAAAATATAATTTCATAAGGATTTATATTAAATGATTCAGCACGAATCTTGAAGCAAATCGAGTGGCAGCTGGTCATCTTCCTCCTCCAGCCAAGGGTCAGGATTACACCGACCTGTAGCACCTCCTATCTCAATTTCCCGGCCATCCGGCCACCTCCCTGGCCGGCCACCATCACCACCACCTCCGTTGAGGTGGTGGCTATCGCCGGGCGGCGGCACGGCCGCCGGAGGGGCCGATTCCGGCGAACCCAACGGGAAGAACATCCATGGAAATTTCAGATTTTTCTCACTTGGATCGGGCTCAATTGAGCCTGATTTCTCACCTATTTTGATCTAAGATATATCCATAGAGGGAGAGGAGAAGAACCAGACCTTCAATCGGGCTTGATGGTGGTTGCTTCCCGGATTTTCCATGCCTGGCCCCTTCAAGTTGTGCTCCTTGCCGATCTGAGCCTGCACTGCACGATTTCCTCTGGAAGGTTGGGGGTTTCACTCCTCTCAGTCTTTTGAATATTGTTGGGAAATGATTTATCTTAACCCTTAGAATTGAGAAGAACATAATTTCTAAGGATGAAAAATTAGTCTAAGTAAATATGCGTCGAATAGTATTCGACGCAACGTCGAAATGTAGTCGACGTTTCTCTCAGAATGAGTCGAAGTAACTCTAAGAAGAATTCGACGTAATCTTTGTCGACGTAACTCTGACTTCTAGTCGACGCATTTAATAAAGTCGACGCACCTTAGTCGACGCACCTTCCTTATTCTCCTCTCGACGTCCAGCCAGGATGAACTCGACGCTTACGTCTAATAGTAACCGACGCACGTCGATTTCTATGTCAAATTCAAATTCACGCCAGATCTCTTTCCTTCTTTCTAAAGATCTGAATTTTATGGAATGATTTTATTCATTTATAGTCGTTCTGAATCTGTCTTTCCTTCTAATTGATTCTTGGCTAATTTGATTAATGTTTATTTGGATATTATTTGAAATCAGAATTAACTCTTTCCTTCTACAGATAAAATTAATATGGAAACTTTTATCTCTTTCTAATTCTCTGACTGCTATTTGATTATTCTTCTTTAGCAAAATCTTTTCAAACAGAGCTATAAATAAGAAGCAAGTCGACAGAGAATAAAAACGAGTGATCCAATATATACATTTGAAAAAGAGGAAGAGCTCCCAAGTGAAGAGTGAGAAAGCTGAGAAAAGAGATAGTGTGCTGCAGCAAAGAAAAAGCCTTCATCTTCTCCTCCTTCTGAAGCCATTCTGCTGCAAATTCTGAAAGCTCTCACAAAAGAGAGAAAAGCTTACAATCTCCTTCTCACTATAGAAGAGAGATTACATTCACTATTCTTGTGCTTCTAATCTTCTTGCTAGGAAGAAGATTCTTTCCTGTTTAAATTACTTCTTCTACTTCTTCATCTTATCTTCATTTCATTTTCAAACAGTGTAAAAGAGTTTTTAGAATCTCTCTTCAAAAAATTCAGTTGTACTGGTTCTAAGAGTCTCCTTGTCAAAAGACTCAGGCTGGTTCTAAGAGTCTCCTTATCAAAAGACTCAGTGCAAGATAGTGAATTCCTACCAAGGGGGTAGAAGAATGGACTACCCAAAGTTTGGGGAACCAATATATTTCTTTGTGTTGTGCTGTGATTTTCTTCTTGCTATTTTCTTTCTTTACTTGCTTAATTCTTGTTGGTGTGTGGGAAGCTTTAATCTGTGATTATTACACACACACACACATATATATATATATATATATATATAATTGCATAAAGTATTTTTAAATCTCTATTCACCCCCCTCTAGAGAATTCTAGTGAGGTTAATTGTGCACTTTCAATTGGTATCAAAGCGAGGTTGATCTAAAAGGTTAACTCCTTGATCAAAAAGATCCTACCTCTTTTATATATATATATATATTTCTAAAAACTATTTTTCACATGGCACAAATCAAAGATTATGCTTCCACCAGACCACCAATTTGCAACCTTGAAAAGTTTGCACTTTGGAAAACAAGAATTAAAATTTATCTAAACTCTATTGATGGGGAATTATTTGATGTTATTATGATAGGTCCTCCCAAGCCACTCAGAAAGGACTCAAGTGGAAAGGTCACACAAACACCTGTTCCAAAGGCTGAATGGACAGATGAAGAAAAGAAAGCCCAAGCATGTGATGTCAAGGCCATGAATATCTTAGTCTCAACCCTCTCAGATGAAATCTTCCAATAGATTGCTGAATATGAGTCAGCTAAGGAAATATGGGAAGCTCTCAATAAAATGGTAGAAGGGAGTGCTGATGAGAGGAAGGATAGAAAGGCATTACTCATCTCTCAATATGAAAACTTCCAGAAGAAAGAAAGTGAAAGTGTTGCAGACATGTATGCCAGATTCAGCCTCATAGTAAATGAGTTAAGAACACTTGAGAAGGACATATCTCTCACTGAGATAAATGAAAAATTGCTAACTTGCTTCCCTATCTCTTGGGATTCAAGAATCTGGCCAATTAAAGACTCCAGAAGTAAAAAAGAAATCTCAACAGATGTCCTGTTGGGTAAATTAAGATCTTATGAACAGTTGTTGAAAACAAGAGCTGAGAAAGAAGAGAAAGAAAAGGCTCCTCCACTCTCAAAAGAAAAGAGCATTGCTTTGAAGGCTACTGAAGGTGAACCCTTTACAAATGATGAAGAGCTGATCAGTCTACTAGCCAGAAGGTTCAAGAAGTGGATCAAAACAGAAGAATCCAGGATGAGAGACTCAAAAACCAGGTATGACAAAACTCCTAATAAAGAAATTATATGTTACTCTTGCAGGAAACCTGGACACATTGCACCTGAATGTCCTAAAGAGATCAGCAATAAGAAAGATCTGAAAAGAACAGATTTAAAGAATAAGAAGAAGAAAGAGAAAGGGTTCATTGCTCAATCATGGAGTGATTCAGAATCTGAAGAAAGTACCTCATCTGAAGATGATCAGGGAAAGGCTGAGCAAGAGGAAACCTATTTGATGGCTACTGAAAAGCCTGAAGATACATCTATGGTAAATATATTTGATGATATAGATTTCTCTTCCACTGATTTCAAAAATAGTTTCAAAAAATTCTGTTTAGATCTAGTCAAATATGAGAAAGAAGTAAAGGAACTAAGAAATGAACTAAACAATCTCAAACAAATAAATACACAACATAAAAACTATGAGCTTAGTCTAGGACTCTCAGAGGAGCAACTAGATAAAATCAATACTGAAAATCAAGCACTAAGAAATGAGCTAGCAAAGGCAAAAGCCTTTGAAGATTCTCTAAATGGCAGAAGTCAGAAGCTCAAGAATATCTCTAACAATCTCACTGAGAGATTTAGACAACTAGAAATAGAACCCAAACCTTAGTCACCCATCAAATATGTCTGGAGACATCCTATTCACTTCACTAGGGAGAATCATTTGACAGGAGAAAGATCACAAGAAAATCCAGAAACAACCACTGTTTTTAACAAAAATAATCTCACTATGCATGAAGGAATCCTAGGTAAATATCCTCAGAAAAGAAACAAACCTGCGTCGAATCATTATCGACGTGCATCGAATCCTACTCAACGCAACTCAACTAATGCATCGATTTCTAATCAACGCAGACACCAAAATACGTCGACTCCCAATCGACGCAATCTCTCATATGCTTCGACTAAAAGTAACCACAGAATGAACGAAGCGTGGTATTCCACTCGACGCAACTATAAACATACGTCGAATTCATATCGACGCAACCAATCTAACAGAAATGTCTCCTTCTCCAAAAAGTCTTCTCAATCCATCTCCTTTTATTATGAACACTATTTCTGCAATATTACCAAAGACAATTGGTATGATAGGCCAATACCCTTAAAGGAGAAAGGATATTATGAAAAACCCACTTATTCTTTCATTAAACCTTTCAATGTTGGGAGGAAGGGACCCCAGCTTGGGAGGGTCCAAACTAATGCTTGAAATTTTATGTGCAGATGTATCACATCTCCAGGCTGGTGTGGTACTTGGATAGTGGATGCTCCATGCACATGACAGGGTACAAAAACCTATTAATCAATTTTGAGGATAGAATTGGACCATCAGTGACTTTTGGAGACTCTAGCTGTGGCCAAACCAGGGGCTTTGGAGATTTCAAAGAAGAGAAAGTTACCTTCAAGAATGTGGTAGTAGTCAAAGGACTGAAGCACAATCTGATAAGTATAAGTCAGATATGTGACAGTGGTAAGTATGAGGTAAAATTCAACACACTATTTTGCCATATTATTGATATCAAGACTGGTGCCATAGTACTCAATGGAATTAGAAAAGGGAAGGTATATATAGTAGACTTTAGCTCCTTACCCACAGAAGTTTGTTTGTTCAACAATATTATTAATAAAAGTGAATTATGGCATAGGAGACTGGGTCATCTAAACTACAAAACCATTAGTAAACTATCAAAGAATAACCTAGTCAGAGGCCTACCAAAGGGTAGATTCTCTAAGGACTCTCCATGTAGACCTTGCCAACTAGGAAAATAGACCAAGTCATCCTTCAAACCAATTGGTAAGGATGAATCCCCTAGGATCCTCTTCTTACTGCACATGGATCTCTTTGGTCCCATATCCACTCAGAGCTTAGGTGGAAAGTCTTATACCTTAGTCATTGTAGATGACTATTCTAGGTTTAGCTGGGTATTCTTTCTAAGGGCCAAGTCTGAAACCCATAAGATTCTCTCAAGATTCATAAGACAGATTCAATCTGAGTTCAATACTCATGTTTCAATTATCAGGAGTGATCATGGGACTGAATTTGAAAATCAGTCAATTTGTAGTTTCTGTGAGGATATAGGTATTAAACAAAGTTTTTCAGCCCCTAGAACTCCTCAACAAAATGGAGTTGCTGAAAGAAAGAATAGAACTTTAATTAGGAAGGACCTTACTTGCAGAATCAGGATTACCAAAAACCTTCTGGGCTGAAGCAGTCAACATTACAAACTATGTTCTAAATAGAAGCCTCATTCACAAAACTAAGGCAAAAACTCCATATGAGCTTCTGAAGGGAAAAACACCCATTGTTAAATACTTTAAAATTTTTGGATGTGCTTGCTTTATTCTAAATAATGGGAAAGATCATCTTGCCAAGTTTGACAAGAAGTCTGATGATGGAATATTTCTGGGGTCAATGCCTCTGTGCAAAACCTGAAATCCTCTATCTCTTCATCTAGGGTGACCAAGACTTTCTTAACCTCCTTGGATAAGAAGGTCAAGAAGGGGGAGAAGTTAGATGAAGAGCAGCTCTCCAGCCACAAAACTCCCTCTCACAAAACTCCTCATTCTTCAAAATCTGACAAGACCATTGGGAGTGAAGTAGTACCAGAGCTACATACTGAAGAGCAGATATCAGATGTATTGATTATAGCAAGAGAAGCTGCACAACAAGTGGATTCATTGCAAGGGGAGGCAAGTAGAGCAGAGAATGAAGCTGAAGAGTAAGCTGAAGCTCAGGGGGAGCCAGATGCTGCTATACCTGAAACTGGAGATGAGAAAGAAACTGAAGAAGAAGTAGAAGGCTTAAAGAAAGTTCCATCCCAGAGGGAGCAACCTGCTGTGACTCAGGAGGAGCTGAGTGAACTACCTTCTACTGAGAAGGAGCAACCCATCTCTCCAAAAATAGTAGTATTCACTAGGAAAAGAAAAACTCCTCCTACCCCTCCTGAATGATGTGCTGAACAATATTGATACAATCTATATTTCTTTCTTTCTATGCTTAAATACTTATTATGAAGTCTGTTTATATGATTTCTCCCTTCTTCTGATTACTTAGCATACTTCTTCATTATATAAATGCTTTGCTGTGTTGATTAAAAGCTGATAGAATTTCTCTCTAAATAGGGTTAAGACAAATAGGGGGAGATTGTTGGGAAATGATTTATCTTAACCCCTAGAATTGAGAATACCATAATTTCTAAGGATGAAAAATTAGTCTAAGTAAATATGCGTCGAATAGTATTCGACACAACGTCGAAATGTAGTCGACGTTTCTCTCAGAATGAGTCGAAGTAACTCTAAGAAGAATTTGACGTAATCTTTGTCGACGTAACTCTGACTTCTAGTCGACGCATTTAATAAAGTCGACGCACCTTAGTCGACGCACCTTCCTTATTCTCCTCTCGACGTCCAGCCAGGATGAACTCGACGCTTATGTCTAATAGTAATCGACGCACGTCGATTTCTATGTCAAATTCAAATTCACGCCAGATCTCTTTCCTTCTTTCTAAAGATCTGAATTTTATGGAATGATTTTATTCTTTTATAGCCGTTCTGAATCTGTCTTTCGTTCTAATTGATTCTTGGCTAATTTGATTAATGTTTATTTGGATATTATTTAAAATCAGAATTAACTCTTTCCTTCTACAAATAAAATTAATATGGAAACTTTTATCTCTTTCTAATTCTCTGACTGCTAATTGATTATTCTTCTTTAGCAATATCTTTTCAAACAGAGCTATAAATAAGAAGCATGTCGACATAGAATAAAAATGAGTGATCCAATATATACATTTGAAAAAGAGGAAGAGCTCCCAAGTGAAGAGTGAGAAAGCTGAGAAAAGAGA
Source organism: Dactylorhiza incarnata (assembly GCA_033032865.1). Classification (NCBI taxonomy): domain Eukaryota; kingdom Viridiplantae; phylum Streptophyta; class Magnoliopsida; order Asparagales; family Orchidaceae; genus Dactylorhiza; species Dactylorhiza incarnata. The sequence continues at coordinate 1,917,550 of JAWHQI010000366.1, read as the reverse complement.
TAGTGTGCTGCAGCAAAGAAAAAGCCTTCATTTTCTCCTCCTTCTGAAGCCATTCTGCTGCAAATTCTGAAAGCTCTCACAAAAGAGAGAAAAGCTTACAATCTCCTTCTCACTATAGAAGAGAGATTACATTCACTATTCTTGTGCTTCTAATCTTCTTGCTAGGAAGAAGATTCTTTCTTGTTTAAATTACTTCTTCTTCTTCTTATCTTCATTTCATTTTCAAACTGTGCAAAAGAGTTTTTAGAATCTCTCTTCAAAAAATTCAGTTGTACTGGTTCTAAGAGTCTCCTTGTCAAAAGACTCAGGCTGGTTCTAAGAGTCTCCTTATCAAAAGACTCAGTGCAAGATAGTGAATTCCTACCAAGTGGGTAGAAGAGTGGACTACCCAAAGTTTGGGGAACCACTATATTTCTTTGTGTTGTGCTGTGATTTTCTTCTTGCTATTTTCTTTCTTTACATGCTTAATTCTTGTTGGTGTGTGGGAAGCTTTAATCTGTGATTATTACACACATATATATATAATTGCACAAAGTATTTTTAAATCTCTATTCACCCCCCTCTAGAGAATTCTAGTGAGGTTAACTGTGCACTTTCAAAGATGATAGAGAGCTTAATCGTGGGAGGGAGGGGGGGGGGGGGGGGGGGGGGTGGGGGGGGGGGGGGGGGGTATACCTTGAATGCCATTAATGGCCATTAAAGGAGAATTTCGGCCATGGTTAAAACCGCCAAAATCAGCCCCCATGTGGGCTGGAAAACCTCCTAAACTTCTCATAACTAATAGAGGGAGTGAATCCCATCAATTGGGGATGCCTTTGGCCTCCTCTTGGCCATGAATGCCATTACTTCTCTCTTTCTCTCTCCTTCATTTTTGGGGAAAATGGGATTTTCTCTCTCCTGGCCGAATTCTCTAAAATTGAATGTCCAATTCAGTAGCACCCAACCCCATTAGGTGGTGGACCACCTCAATTGGGTCTAGCCCAAGTGAATTGGGCTTGATTGAGTCAAAATAGGTCATTTTGACCTAAATATAACATAATGTTGACTTTGGTCAATTTAAACATTTGGTTTGACCCCAATGGGTGTCTAGTCACCCATTGGCCTCCCTTAAGGGTTAGGAAGGTCTATATAGGGTCAATTTGACAAGGTGAGGGTTAATTGACCCTTAATAGGCGACTTTGACCAAAATAGGGCTAGAGTTGACTTTGGTCAAAATGGCCAAATTGGTGGCCCCATGATGAAGCTTTTTGGTCCATTGTGTCCCTAATAACCTTATAAGGGTAGGGGAAAGGTCAATTTGGCATGGTAAAGGCCAATTGACCCTAATTAGGCTACTTTGACCAATTTGGGGTTAATGTTGACTTTGGTCAATTTGGCCTCTTTGGTTGACCCCAATGGGTCCTTGGTGCTCTAAGGGGACCCCTAAAGGGTTAGGTATGCTATGGTGGGGTCAAAGGGTCAAGGTGAGGACCTCAAGTCCAACCCTAAGCTTGGTAACTGGAAATTGCTATTTGCAGACCAAGGTGCTCTTCTCCTTCAAGCCTAAGTCCAAGTGATCTCTTCAAGCTTCCTAGGGTTTTGTCATAACCTAGTCATGACAAAACTACACTAGGGGTATAGTTGTTTGGGGGATGTTATATTTTGTGCCCTCTTATTTAGGCCTGCCAAGGCCAGCTCGTCCTTGGTCATGTCCTCATATTTCTATACCACCTTCTTTGTTGGATCAATGGTGGAAGCAGTTGTAGGAATAAAAGGACCCTGTTGGACTATCAGATAGATTCTAGGATCATCCCCTTCCATGAACAGTCTAACCCTTTCCTTCCAGATAGGGAAGTTCTCCTTTGAGCAGATTGGAAGTTTCAAGGATCTCATCTCCCGATTCTGATCTCCACAAGCCATAGTGAGTTGTTCCACGATCTAGATCAGACGGTTAAGTCTTCTTTTGATCAAACTAGCTCTGATACCACTTGTTAGTTATGGAACGTTCACCTAGAGGGGGGTGTTAGGTGATCTGGGTTCTTTTTCAATTATTTGGGCGAGTTACGAATATATAAGCACAGCACAGAAAATATTTCACAGATAAACACAGATAAAGCGCACCAGACGACACAACGATGTATAGAGGTTCCTCAAGACAGGGTGTCTTGAGTAGTCCTCTGTCCCTAAGCGCCTACCCAGCATTGTGCAAGGATAGGCAAACTCCGCCAAAAACTTCAGGCCCTCAAGCCTTACAACACGGACCCGCAAGTCCAACAACCTAGGCCCGCAAGCCCCTACTACCCCCGAGCCCGCAAGCTCGACACTCAGGCCCTCAAGCCCTACACAACACAGACCCGAACTGAAAGTCCTGTGCCTACAGCCTAGGCCCGCAAGACCCTACTGCGCCTGAGCCATCAAGCTCGACAAGATCGGACCCGCAAGTCCACTGCCCTGGCCCTCAAGCCTCACAGCTCTCCAGCCCACAAGCTAGACTGTGTCAGACCCGCAAGTCCACTGCCCTGGCCCTCAAGACTCACAACTCTCCAGCCCTCAAGCTAGACAAATAGTCCTGCAAGCCTTTACAAGAGATTACAATAAAAATAACTGTTACTTCTGCCGGATGAAGATTGGCAACTTTAGCCTATTAAGGATCGACTTCTTAGGGTTGAAGAAGATGCTTTTTGTTTTGAACTTTCAGCACTGGATCTTCTTCAATCTTCTCTTAGCCTGATGAGGATTGGCTTCTTAACATTCGATGGAGATGACTGCTTCTTCTTTCTCTCTTTCTTTCTTGCGCCGCTTATACTGTTCTATTTGGTGAATGCGCAAGTTCTTTTCTGTTTCTTGTCGACCTCTTTAGGGCGACCTCTTATCTATTTTATAAGACAGCGAGCCTTCCAACGGTCTTCTGAGAATATTCCTTAAGTGTCAGATGCTCCATTCCTTAGGAGCATGCGTTGAATGATGACAGCATTAATTGCTGATAGACAATCAGGCGGTGGCATTAAATGCTGACAGCCCATCCGCAACTTTTGAATCTGTCTCGACGATATTTCCATCGTTACGACGTCATGGACAATATCTCGACGACATAACTTTGTCGAGGCTTTGAACTAGACACACTTTCAATTCTTCTAGCTTCTGCTTCTGATGCTGGTATCTCGACGATACGAGACATTCTGCATATACGACGGTATGCTATCTCTGACTGTGTCGTCGTGATCTTCCTTCTTGTAGACTGTCATCGTATTCATATTGTTCTCTCGACGACATGAGCGATACTATGTCGACAAATCAGACTTCACCAATTGCTAGTCTTCAGCTGTCCTTCTTCAGTCTTCTTCGACGACATGCCTTCTTTACGACGATGTTCAACGCCATCAGTCATACTTAGCCTTTTCAGCGACAAGGATTCTTCACGACGATGTTTGTTCTTTCTCGACGACAAGGCCACTTTGATGAAGTCGACGATACTGCGTCTTCTCTGCGTTCAACGATCTTTCCGAGTCTCAGCGGTCGATGATCTTCCTTCTGAGTTCGACGATCTTACTTCTGCGTTCGACGAACACACCAAATCTCAGCGGTCGTCGATCTTCCTTCTGAGTTCGACGAACTCCATTCTTCGTTCGACGAACTTCCTTCTGCGTTCGACGAATCTTGTTCTACTAATTTCCTGAGATTTATAAGCTAGAGAAGCCATCAGATACAAAGTGAAGTGATCTTGACTTGGTGACTTCTTCAAATCAGGAATCATGTGGGCATGATTCCCAACAGTTTAGCTTACAAAAGATGACAACAGTGATGTTTCCTTCAGCTTATTGTCTTCTGTTATTGATGCACAGCTGGTGCAACCTTGAAGCAGGGTTGTATGATAAATCTTCAGACCTTGCTTCTATCTGATCCTCCTCTTCAGTAGATGAAGAAAGATCACCTAGCTCTTCTGGATAGAAGAGCTATCTTCTCTCCTTGTATATTCTTGCTGGTTCTGGAAGCAGAAGGAGAGAGCTTGTGGAAGCCGTCAATGGAACAGTAGAAAGCTTTCACCTCTTTTCAGCATTTAGCATAACAACACCTTCTGAAATGCGCTAAGACGTTCATTTATACTTCTTCTATCTTCAACTGCTCTTAGGATGGCCCTGACACAGTATGGAAGAGGATAGAAAACATTATCTTGCCTTTACAGCTGTTAGCACCAAAAGCAAATACCGCCAGTGTCGTCTTTCAGATTTGAATATGTTTCAGCAGTTCGGCTGAGACAGTCTTTAGTCTCAGTGGTTAAGATGTCTTGGTCTCAGCAAATCCGTTGAGACATATTATATTCTCAGCAGAATTTGTCTAACTACAACTCAGCTGAGGCAGATCCCTTTGTTGGCAACAGTGCCTAGCAGTGTTCCTGATTTAAAGAAGTGCTCAGCTCAATGATATGTGCAAGGTGTATTTAATGTCCCATCTAATTCATGCTTGCAGAGATCGAAAATATGTCAAGTACTTTTGTTATTTCACTAAGTACAATATCGTCGAGAAGAATAGGAGATGTCGTCGACAAAGTATGCTTGTCGTCATGATGATGAGCAAAGCAAACGCTGAGACATGGCGAGTTCGTTGAATGAACAATGTTGTTCGTCGAACACAGAATTCTGTTCGTCGAACGAAGAATGAAGTTCGTCGAACGCAGAGACGGGACAGAAGAATGAAGTTCGTCGAACGCAGAATGCTGTTCGTCGAACGCAGAATGAAACTCGTCGAACGCAGAGAAGACATGAAGATATCAAAGGAAGGAATGCGTCGAGAAGATGCAGTATCGTTGACATCAACAAAGTAGCCTTGTCGTCGAGAAGAACAGACATCGTCGTAAAGAAAGCATGACGTCGAGAAGACTGAAGAAAGACAGCTGAAGACAAGTAGTTGCTAAAGCATAGTCTGTTGACATGATATCACTCATGTCGTCGAAAGAACAAAGTGATTACGACGACAGTCTGCAAGAAAGAAGATCACGACGATACAGTCAGATATTGCATATCGTCATATATGCAGAAACACTGGGATATCTCGTATCGTCGGGATACCAGCATCAGAGGCACAAGCTATAAGACTTGAAGATCCACCAAGGTCTAAGGCATCGACAAAGTCCTGTCGTCGAGATATTATCCATGTCGTCGTAACAGTGGAAATATCGTCGAGATAGATTCAAATGTTGCGGACGTGCTGTCAATATTTAATGTCGCTGCCTGATTGTCCAAATAGCGCGTGCTCTTAAGGAATGGGCATCTGACAATAAAGGACATTATATGTGACCGTTAAGCGGCTCATCCGTCCTATAAAAGGGAACAGTGATGCCCTAGAAAAAGCAATCTTCGAAAGGGAGACAAGAACGAAAAAGAATCCCGCCGTTGCTTCTCAATACAATAATACATTCTGCGGAGAAGAAGAAGAACAAGTAGAGAACAAGAATCAAGCGTTCTCAGAAGATTCAGTCATCTCCATCGACTGATAAGAAGTCATTCCTCATTAGGATAAGAGAAGAGATTGAAGAAGAACTGCGCTTTCAAGATCTAAATCAGAAACATCTTCTTCAACTTCAAGAAGCCGATCTCCATCAGGCTATGTTGCAGATATTCATCAGGCAGAAGAAACAGTTTTCATCACTGTAATTTCTTGTAAGGCTTGAGGGCCTAAATGTCTAGCTTGAGGGTTGGAGAGCTGTGAGGCTTGAGGGCCAGAGCAGTGGACTTGCGGGTCCGATTTTGTCTAGCTTGAGGGATGGAGAGCTGTGAGGCTTGAGGGCCAGGGCAGTGGACTTGCGAGTCCGATTTTGTCTAGCTTGAGGGCTGGAGAGCTATGAGGCTTGTGGGTCAGGGAAGTGGACTTGCAGGTCCGATATTGTCGAGCTTGAGTGCTTGGGTGCAGTAAGGGCTTGCGGGCCTAGGCTGTAGGCACAGGATTTGCGGGTCTGTGTTGTGTAGGGCTTGAGGGCCTGAGTGTCGAGCTTGCGGGCTCGGGTTTAGTAGGGGCTTGCGGGCCTAGGCTGTAGGACTTGTGGGTCAGTGTTGTAAGGCTTGCGGGCCTAAAGATTTGACGGAGTTTTCCGAGCCTAGCACACTGCTAGGTAGGCGCAGAGGGAAAGAGGAATACTTGTTGTTAATGGAACATTGACCTAGAGGGGGGGGGTGTTAGGTGATCTGGGTTCTTTTCAAAATACTAGCGCGAGTTATGAATATTTAAGCACAGCACAAAAGTATCGCACAGATAAACACAGATAAAACACAGCAGACGACACAAGATCTATAGAGGTTCCTCAAGACCGGGTGTCTTGAGTAGTCCTCTGTCCCTCTGCGCCTACCCAGTAGTGAGCTAGGATCGACAAACTCCGCCAAAAACTTCATGCCCTCAAGCCTTACACCACGGACCCGTAAGTCCTACAGCCTAGGCCCGCAAGCCCCTACTGCACCCGAGCCCGCAAGCTTGACACTCAAGCCCTCAAGCCCTACACAACATGACCCGCAAGTCCTGTGCCTACAACCTAGGACCGCAAGCCCCTACTACGCCCGAGCCCTCAAGCTCGACAAGATCGGACCCGCAAGTCCATTACCCTGGCCCTCAAGCCTTACAGCTTTCCAACCCTCAAGCTAGACGGTGTCGGACCCGCAAGTCCACTGCCCTGGCCCTCAAGCCTCACAGCTCTCCAGCCGTCAAGATAGATGGTGTCGGACCCGCAAGTCCACTGCCCTGGCCCTCAAGCCTCACAACTCTCCAGCCCTCAAGCTAGACAAATAGGCCCGCAAGCCTTACAAGAAGTTAAAGTGAAAAAGACTGCTTCTTCTGCCGGATGAAGATCGACAACTTTAGCCTGATGAAGATTGGCTTCTTAAGGTTGAAGAAGATGTTTCTGATTCAGATCTTGAGCGCACAGTTCTTCTTCAATCTTTTCTTAGCCTGATGAGGATTGGCTTCTTATTAGTTGATGGAGATGACTGCTTCTTCCTTTTCTCTTTCTTTCTTGCGCCGCTTTTACTGTTTTATTCGCTGTATGCGCAAGTTCTTATTGATTGATCGATCTTCGCATTAGGGCAACCTCTTATCTCTTTTATAAGACTACGAGGCTCCCAACGGTCTTCTGAAAAAGTTTCTTAAGTGTCAGACGCTCCTTTCCTTAATAGCACGCGCTGATTGGATAACCAGGTGGCGACATTAAATGCTGACAGCGCGTCGGCAACTTTTGAATCTGTCTCGACGATATTTCCATTGTTACGACGACATGGATAAAATCTCGAAGACAGGACTTTGTCGATGCTTTGAACTTGGTATACTTTCAATTCTTCTTGCTTCTGCCTCTGATGCTGGTATCTCGACGATACAAGACATTCTGACGCTTCTGCATATACGACGATATGCTATCTCTGACTGTGTCGTCGAGATCTTCTTTCTTGCAGACTATCGTCGTAATTAGGTTGTTCTCTCGACGACATGAGTGATAACATGTTGACAGATCATACTTTAGCAGCTTCTTGTCTTCAGCTGTCCTTATTCAGTCTTCTCGACGACATGCCTTCTTTACGACGATGTTCACCGCCATCAGTCATACTTAGCCTTTTCAGTGACAAGGCTTCTTCACAACGATGTCTGTTCTTCTTTGACTTTCTCAATGATACCGTTCTTTATCGACGATCTCTTCGACACTGATCTTCTCCTTGTCTTTTCAACGACAAGGCTTCTTCATCTTCTCGACGACAAGGCCACTTTGGTGATGTCGACGATACTGCATCTTCTCGACGACATGGCTTCCTTTATCTTCATTCTTCTCAGCGTTCGACGAACTACAATCTTCGTTCGACGAACTCGCCCAGTCTCACCGTTCGACGACCTTCATTCTTCTGTCCTGTCTCTGCGTTCGACGAACTTTATTCTTCGTTCGATGAAATTGCCAAGTCTCAGCATTCGACGAACTTCATTCTTCGTTCGATGAACTTCCTTCTGCGTTCGACGAATTTTGTTCTGCGTTCGACGAACTTTGTTCTTCTAACTTCCTGAGATTTATAAGCTAGAGAAGTGATCAAATACAAAGTGAAGTTTCCTTGACTTGGTGACTTCTTCAAATCAGGAATCATGTGAGCAAGATTCCCAACAATCTCCCCCTATTTGAAGAAGTCAGAATCTCAATTCAAGACTACTTTCACTTAACAATAAATGTTAAAATCTTAAATGGAAGGCATGAGCTTTTAAGATTTTACTTATCTTTTGCTTCTCTTCTGAGTACATCAAGCTTGTAGCTCCCCCTTGATTTGATGTCTCTTCTTTTGTGGCTCCCCCTACTCCTTTGCTCCCCCTAACTTTGAGGTCTTCTTGAGCAGCTTTGTCTAAAACATATTGATGTGCTATCTCTCCCCCTTTCTGACTTCTTTCCTGGAGCTCTTCTTTAGGTATAAAATAGTCCAAGCTCCCCCTTGCCCGGTCATAGTTCTTCCAAATCCTCCTCATTGAGGTTACCATTTAGAAAGGCTGACTTCACATCCATCTCGTAGACCTTGAAACCTTGGTATGCTGCATAGGCCAGAAACAGTCTTATTGCTTCCAGTCTGGCTACTGGAGCAAATGTCTGATCAAAATCTATCCCTTCCTCTTGTCTGTAGCCTTTTGCCACTAGCTTTGCTTTATTCTTGGTGATGATTCCATTTTCATCCAACTTGTTTCTGTAGACCCATTTAGTTCCTATGATGTTCTGTTCTTGGGGTCTTGGAACCAGTTTCCAAACCTTGCATCTCTTAAACTAGTTCAGTTCCTCCTGCATTGCTGCAATCCAAAATGGATCCTGATTTGCTTCCTCAAATTTCTTGGGGTTCAATTTGAGAGAGAAAACTCAGATACAATGCTTCATTTGCAGCTCTGCTCCTTGTCATCACACCTTGATTGACATTTCCTATTATCTGTTCTTGGGTATGATCTCTTACTCGTCTTAAGGCACTTGGTAGTATTCTGGGCACTTCTGCATTAGCAACTTCTTCAGGTTGCATTTCTTCAGCCATTTCTGAGCTTTCTACAGTTTCTTCCTCGATTTCAACTATCACTAACTGATTCTTATTTCTGAGTGAGGTACCTGCATTGTCTTCAATGGATAACTTCTCTATTCTCTCCATTGTACCTGCATCCACTAGAGAACTAGACCAACCCTTATGTATAAGGCTAGTCTCATGAAATACCATATGAGCAGATTCTTCCACTGCTTGGTTATTGATGTTGTACACTCTATAGGCCTTGCTATGAGAGCTGTAGCCAACAAAAATACCCTCAATGCTTTTCGCACCAAACTTGGTTAGTTTGGATTTCCCATTATTAAGGACATAGCATTTGCTACCAAAGATCCTAAAGTAGGATAAGGTTGGTTTTTAGCCCTTCATTAACTCATAGGGAGTTTTCTTGTGGTCTTTGATGATGGAAGCCCTATTTATCACATGACAAGCAGTGTTGATAGCCTCTGCCCAGAAGTATTCTGGTAGAGAGGAGTCACTTAGCATTGTCCTACTTGCTTCTATCAGGGTTTTGTTCTTCCTTTCAGCAACCCCATTCTGTTGAGGAGTTCTGGGTGAGGAAAATTCTTGGGAGATACCTAGTTCTTGGCAGAATTCTGTCATGGCCCCTGACTGAAATTCTGTCCCATGGTCACTTCTGAGTTTGACCACAGTATAGTCTATCTCATTCTGGATCTGCCTGACAAAATTTTTCAAGATATCTAGGGTATCTGATTTCTTTTTGAGGAAGAATACCCAAGTGAACCTTGAATAATCATCAACAACTACAAGGGTGTAGGCCTTCCCTCCTAAGCTATGAACTGACATAGGACCAAACAAATCCAGGTGCAATAGAAATAAGCACCTAGTGGACTCTTTGTTAGATATGCTTTTAAAGCTGGTCCTAGTCTGCTTTCGAAGTTGGCAAGCTTGACATGGACCATCTTTGATGCACTTAATATCAGGTCCATTCCTAACTAGGTTTTGTGAGAAAATCTTGCCTATTATCTTATAGTTGATGTGTGCAAGTCTCTTGTGCCATTGTACACATAAAGCCTCTTTACCATCAGCTATAAGACATATGGGCATGGAAGAATTTGTATTGAGAAAGTTTAAGCAATAAATATTCCCACTCCTAGTGCCAGTTACGGTAGCCTTAGAATCTAAGGACTTCTTAATTAGACACTTGTCCTTGTGGAAGGTAATAACAATGCCTAAGTCACAAAGTTGACTTATGCTTATGAGATTGTGTTTCAATCCCTCCACAAAAGCAACCTTTGTGATTGTAACTAACCCATTTGAGATGTTGCCATAGCCCCTGGTCACCCCCTTTTCTGAACCTCCAAAGATCATGGTTGGTCCATTATCCACAGGGATGAACTCTCTTAAGTAATTTCTGACTCCAGTCATGTGCCTGGAGCAGCCACTGTCCAAATACCAAATTGGAGATTGGTTGGCATTTGGACATACCTTCCCAGGAGAGATTTCATCCTGGTTGTCTTCACCAATGTCCATCAAGCCAATGAGTGCATCTTCCTCAGTACCAGAGGAACTTGAGTCAGAATCACTCAGTGTTCTGACCTTCTTGGCCACGAATCCTTTTTCAGATTTCCTCTTGCTCCTTGAGCTTCTTCTTTCTTCATGGTTCCTCGACTCCTTCTTCTTAGAGGGACATTCGGCAGCTATGTGACCTGTCTTGCTGCAGGAATAACAAACAGTATTATTTAGATCATACTTACCAGGGTTAGATCTGTACCTTTCCTCCCTAGGGGCTCTGGATCTGTCATGATAATTAGATCTTCTGGAGCTTGAGGAGGAGTTTTTGTGATTGTTCCTCCTCCTGCTGTGTATCAACTTTCTGAATTGTTTTGAGATAAAGGGCCACTTCTCTGTCAGTATCATCAGAATCAAAAGAGCTGGCTTCTGATTCTTCACAGCTCTCAGATCTATTCTGAGTTGCAGAGGTCTTGCCCTTGGATCTTCTTGTGCTCTCAGCTTTTAGAGCCACAGATCTGTCTCTTGAGCTGCCCTTTGAGCTTTCTTCTTCAGCCTTCCTAGTGTTGAGCTGAAGTTCATGAGACAGCAACTTCCCATATAGGTTCTTGGGCTCCATGATGCCCAGTTGACCCATCTCTCTGATGACGCAGATCTTGATGTCCCATTGCTTTGTGAGGGATCTAAAGAACTTGTCATTGTGATCAGAGTTGGTGAACTATCTATCATAGTTTCTTAGTCCATTCACTATCTTGAAAAATCTCTCATAACAGTTAGAGATTATTTCATTCTTGCCTTGTTTGAAGGCCTCATACTCCTGGTTGAGAAGGGATTTCCTATCATCCCTTACCTCATCAGTACCATCCATATACACGATCAGGGAGTCCCACATCTCCTTGGCCGTTTTGCAGTGAATTAGGTTCTGGAGGGTTGAGTCATCTATGGCACTCACAATGACATTTTGGGCCCTCTTGTCTAGGCCTGCCAAGGCTAGCTCGTCCTTGGTCATGTCCTCATATTTCTTTATCACCTTCCTTGTTGGATCAATGGTGGAGGGAGTTGTAGGGATAAAGGGACCCTTGTTGGATTGTTAAGTAAATCCTTGGGTCAGCTGCTTCCATGAAAAGCCTTACCCTTTCCTTCCAGATGGGAAAGTTCTCCTTTGTGCAGATTGGGAGTTTCATAGATCTCCTTTCCCAATTCGGATCTCCACTAGCAATGGTGGGTCGTTCCAAGATCTAGATCAGACGGTTAAGTCTTCTTTTGATCAACCTCGCTTCGTTACCACTTGTTGTTAATGGAACGTTCACCTAGAGGGGGGGGGGGGGAGGTGTTAGGTGATCTAGGTTCTTTTCAAAATACTAGCGCGAGTTATGAATATTTAAACATAACACAAAAGTATCGCACAGATAAACACAGATAAAACACAGCAGACGACACAAGATCTATAGAGGTTCCTCAAGACCGGGTGTCTTGAATAGACCTCTGTCCCTCTGCGCCTACCCAGCAGAGAGCTAGGATCGGCAAACTCCGCCAAAAACATCAGGCCCTCAAGCCTTACACCACGGACCCGCAAGTCCTACAGCCTAGGCCCGCAAGCCCCTACTGCACCCGAGCCCACAAGCTCGACACTCAGGCCCTCAAGCCCTACACAACACAGACCCGCAAGTCTTGTGCCTACAGCCTAGGACCACAAGCCCCTACTGTGCCCGAGCCCTCAAGCTCGACAAGATCAGACCCGCAAGTCCATTTCCATGGCCCTCAAGCCTCACAGCTCTCCATCCCTGAAGCTAGACGGCGTTGGACCCGCAAGTCCACTGCCCTGGCCCTCAAGCCTCACAACTCTCCATCCCTCAAGCTAGACGATGTTGGACCTGCAAGTCCACTGGCCTGGCCCTTAAGCCTCACAGATCTCTAGCCCTCAAGCTAGACAAATAGGCCCGCAGGCCTTACAAGAAATTACAGTGAAAAAGACTGCTTCTTCTGCCGGATGAAGATCGGCAACTTTAGCCTGATGAAGATCGGCTTCTTAAGGTTGAAGAAGATGTTTCTGATACAGATCTTGAGCGCACAGTTCTTCTTCAATCTTTTCTTAGCCTGATGAAGATTGGCTTCTTATAAGTCGATGGATATGACCGCTTCTTCCTTTTCTCTTTCTTTCTTGCGCCGCTTTTACTGTTCTATTCGCTGTATGCGCAAGTTCTTTTTGATTGATCGATCTTCGCATTAGGGCAACCTCTTATCTCTTTTATAAGACTGTGAGGCTCCCAACGGTCTTCTGAAAAAGTTCCTTAAGTGTCAGATGCTCCTTTCCTTAATAGCACACGCTGATTGGACAATCAGGCGGCGTCATTAAATGCTGACAGCGCGTCCGCAACTTTTGAATCTGTCTCGACGATATTTCCATTGTTACGATGACATGGATAATATCTCGACGACAAGACTTTGTCGATGCTTTGAACTTGGTAGACTTTCAATTCTTCTTTCTTCTGCCTCTGATGCTGGTATCTCGATGATACGAGACATTCTGGCTCTTCTACATATACGACGATATGCTATCTCTGACTGTGTCATCGATATCTTCTTTCTTGCAGACTGTCACCGTAATCACGTTGTTCTCTCGACGACATGAGTGATAACATGTCGACAGATCATACTTTAGCAACTGCTTGTCTTCAGCTGTCCTTCTTCAGTCTTCTCGACGGCATGCCTTCTTTACAACGATGTTCACCGCCATCAGTCATACATAGCCTTTTCAGCGACAAGGCTTCTTCACAACGATGTCTGTTCTTCTTTGACTTTCTCGACGATACAGTTCTTTATCGACAATCTCTTCGACAATGATCTTCTCTTTGTCTTTTCAACGACAAGGCTTCTTCATCTTCTCGAAGACAAGGCCACATTGGTGATGTCGACGATACTGTTTCTTCTCGACGACATGACTTCCTTTATCTTCAGTCTTCTCTGCGTTCGACGAACTGCAATCTTCGTTCGATGAACTAGCCTAGTCTCAGCGTTCGACGACCTTCATTCTTCTGTCCCATCTCTGCGTTCGACGAACTTTATTCTTCGTTCGATGAACTCGCCAAGTCTTAGCGTTCGACGAACTTCATTCTTCGTTCGACTAACTTCCTTCTGCGTTCGACGATTTTTTTTCTGCGTTCGATGAACTTTGTTCTTCTAACTTCCTGAGATTTATAAGCTAGAGAAGTGATCAAATACAAAGTAAGGTTTCCTTGACTTGGTGTCTTCTTCAAATCAAGAATCATGTGGGCAAGTATTCTAGCTGGTGCAGTAGATCTGCCAACACTCCAGAAGCTGAGTCATTGCACTACAACAAAGGATATGTGGGACTCCCTAGAAGTCCTCATGGAAGGGTCAGAGGAAGATTTTCAAGATGAAATCCCTCATGAAGAGGTATGAATCAGAGCACCCCTGACTACTTCAGACAATGAATCAGATGATGAAGAATGCTCTGTAGTCAGAAGAAGAATAAGAGCACCCTTGACTCTCACAGACTCTGATTCTGAGGATGAGGAGGTCTATAGGCTGATGGCTCTATCAGATGAAGAAAATCATGATAAATCACATCATGATCAGGTATGCACCACTCACAGACCTTTACTACCTGTTTCATTTAAGAAGACCAAGAGTGCATCAAGTGATTGTTCATCTTTTGAAGATGATGCAGAAGACTGCCCATCTTGCAATAATAAGAACCATGCTGATCTAATAGAGCAGTTTGGTGATCTCTTGGGAGCTCTGAGAAAGAGCAAAATGCTTGTTAAGACGAAAGCTAGGGAGCTAGAATCACTCAGACCTTTTAAGGTTGAGTTAGATGGGGAAATGGGTATGTCCCCCAATGTGGGCACCAACTCCTGTGAGCTCAAGAAAATCATAGACAAGCTTTATGATGAAAGGATCCAAAAGGAAGAACTTATCAAGAAACTTGAGAATGACCTTCTTAAGGAAAGAAGCTTGGTGGCTCAATACTCTAAGCCCAAAACTGTACTGCCCATCATTGACACCTTCTCCTCTTATGGAAATAGGAGGGGATTGGGTTTCAATGAAGGGGCAATAGATGCTGGAATGGAGAAAGGGGCAAAACTAAAGCAGAGCCTCATACCACCTTTCAGAAGGTAGTGCTTCCCTCTAATAGGTATGATAAGGACAGTGTCCATGGTCACTGGATGAATGGAAGCTCCATTAGTCATGGAAATGCTCCTGACTATGGGAAGAGAAAGGGCATGGGGATGAGTGCATTAAAGGCTTCCCATGAGGAAATCCAAATGGCCCATCATGGACCATTTGTGTTTGGTGCCCCAGCCCCCACTTTCAAGGATAAAGGAGCAACATCTTCCAAATATCTTCCAGATAAGAAGCAGACTGGTAGCCCCAGTATAATCAATTCTCACTTGATCATATCTGATGCCATCAACACCATGTCAGCTACCAAGCTGACATCTGTTGCTGACAAACAGATAAAGTCAAGAAGAAAAAATTATACTAGAGCAGCTAGTCAGCTCTTGGCTGAAAGAGATAGGAAGAATGTTGTTGTGTTCTCTACTGAACATAATTCAAAAATTGTTCAAAAAAGAAGGTACAACATCTATGAATGTTGGTGCTGTGGCAAAGTGGGACACTTTGCCATTGACTGTTGGCACAACCCTAGTGTGCCTAGTGCAAAGGAGAGACCTCCTGGAAGGGATGAGGAGAGTAGAAGAATTCCCTATTATGCTAACAAGAACCTAGGACCCAAGTCACCTTGGGTTCCTAAGGATTATTAAATCTTTCTTGCAGGGTAGTCCATTTAGCCAATCAAAAGCAAACAAGGCTAATGGACAATAAGTGCTCCAGGCTCAACTCTGGACTAAGAAAAACTCACCACATGCCAAGGTGCACTGATCAAGGGGGAGCTAAGAGTAAAGATAAGTGGACATCCCATCAAGGGGGAGCTACTAGCTCAAGAAGACTTAAAAGCTAAGGTGAAGGTAACTATGTTGATGCTCAATACATAACCTCATCTTTATCATTTTGTAAAAGTAGTTTTCACTTAAGTAAGTAAAAGTTATCATTCAAGGAGCACATATGTATGGCACTGCTAAAAGCATTGCACTGGTCATACAAAAGAGTGAACCAAAACCATATCGTCGAAATGATGATTGGTATCGTCGAAATGACTCATCGACATCGAATCTGCATCACGACGATATCCAATCATCAACAGACTCTTAAATAAACTTGTGCTTAACCAATCATTACAGCTAAACTCGAGTTAATCAAACATTTAACAAATAACACTTCAACTTCCAACTCGGACACTATAAATAAGGTCAAATGTCTTAAGGTTAAAACACTCTCTACATTAGCCCTAAAAAGCCATCGTGTTCTCCACGCCTTCTAAGAGTGGATGAGTCGACACTGCTGAAATCCTCCTGGATCAAGCAAAAGATGGCGCCAAAGAAGGAAGATTTTCTGTACAAAGGAAGTGAAGTGGTGAGGAATGGGTTCTTAGAAGGATCAGAAGAAATCCAGAGCACCATTAAGCTGCTCGAGGCCATCGGCCTAAAGTTCGCCCTCTCTGAGCCGAAAGTAATATTAAAAAGAGAAGTGCTGGAGTTCTACTCGAGTGCCAAGGGTGGCTCAAAAGGAACATATGTGAAGAGCGTAATCAACGGGATAACGGTCAATGTGAACCCCAAGAGATTGAACAGGGCTCTTCAGTTGCCGGCCTTTTCCAAGGGGGAGGAAGATGAAAAGATCACCCAGGAAGACCTTGATAAGGCTCTGGCATGGTGCGGGCATTCGAGCAAGACCTATGGGTCTTTGGAAAGGAAGAGCTTCAATCAACAAGGAAAGCTAATGGCAGACATTGTGGGAAAAGCACTCCTCTGCAAGGTAGGGTTGCATAACAGGATATCCAGCCCATGTTCGAGACAATGGCAAGGATAATCCTAAGGAAGAAGACCAACTGGGGTCAGATTATTTTCAAGAGAATTCAAGACAGCCTTCAAGTTCCAAATCTAGGAAGAATACAATCACTGTATCTACTGCTATCCTACCCTGAAAGCTTTAACAAAAAGTATGGAGTAAAAATTCATCACATGTGAAGGATGAACATCAAGATCCTTGACAGGTGGGAGAAAACTCTGACTAAGCCTCCCAAGAAGTTGAAGACTGCAGAAGAAGTGAAGAGGAAGGGAGAAAGCTCATCTGAAGGAAGTAAGTCAGGCAACAACTCACCTCCATCTAACTCTGAGGTACCTGTGGAGACAAGGAATGTCGCCCTCCAGACCTCTGCTCTAAGTGAGGGATCCAGGATAGCAACAGGAACAGATCAAGGAAGTGCTGAAACTGAGCGGGAGAAGAACAATGAGCTCCCTGCTCAAGTGGAAGAAGTGATCAATAAGATCATAGGGGCCGAGGATGCTGGTCATTCTGAACCAGCAATGCAAGAGCACAACAAAGAGAACCCTGCTGATGAGACTAGCAAAGATCAGCAAAGTTCTGAAAATGAAAATGAGCCAAACCATTCACCCATAAGAAAATCTCTATCTCAAATAATTGAAGGGAATGAAGAAGAGGAACAAGATAGTTCATCTCCAGAGAATAGACCTGTGGATCTCTCACTGTTGTCTCAGATTAAGATGCTCCTGGATGAAAGTTATGTTACCTCTGCGGTCAATGAACTGAAAAGGGAACTATCTGCTGAAACAAAGAGCTTGAGAAATGATGTGAAGAATCTACAAGAGTATACTACCGAAGAGACAACCCTTACTCACAAGGGTCTATCTAATTTAGGGGTCAATCCGACTCTGATTGTCAGCAACATAGAAAAGGCCTATATTACATCCACCAAGAAGATGGCTGAACACAAAACTTATCTCCAAGAAAGTCTAGATCACCACAATAAAGTTCTAGACAGCCATCTGTTTGAGATCAAGAATCACTTGGAAGCAGGAATCCACATGCTCAAAAACAAGATATTGGCCTCCGAGGAGAATCTCCAAAGGGGGATATCTGAAGAAGACTTAAAGGGGGAGAGATCAATGATGAAGTCCAGTGGTGATCATGCCATCTGGACCACAAACACCATCAGGGAAGCAATGAATCTTCCACCTCTACATTATGATGAGCCTGCTGAAGAGCAACATATAGATATTCCTGATACTGATAAGGGTAAAGAAAAGGAAGCACTGGAGGATGAAGAAATAAAAATGAGAAAGTGAAAGTACAGGGAGGAAATGGAGAAAAAGGATGACTATGAAAGATGGAGTCCCATATCCAGGACCATCATTCTAAAAGCATGGGAGCAAGTGAAAGATAATAAAGGTGAAAGATACAATGTATACAGTCCTCGAGAATGGGCTAAGCATGGAGATCAAGAAGAAGTAAGGAGAGAATAAAGAAGGAATAAGCAAGCAGGAAGAATTCCAGCTGACACTCCTGAACATCTAAAGTATCATTCTAAACTATTTGAGTACTTCATCAGACAAGCTGAAAAGGAACATGAAGCCAGTGCCAAGAAAGCAAAGGGTGAAGCTGATATGAGGGCACCAAAGATATATATGGCTAAATCTTTAGGGGGCTAAATGTAGAAATGTCAAATTTTTTGAAAACATTTGACACTATTTATAAATGAAGTAATATTTGTCAAATTCTCTGTTCACTCAATTATAGCTGCAATGTCATCATTATATGCTTGTTTGCTTAAAATATTAAACCTTTTATTTGAGTGGCATTTATCATTAAGTGGGTAATGACTTCTTCAAATAGGGGCAGATTGTTGGGAACAATGCCCAACAGTGTTCCTGATTTGAAGAAGTGCTCAGCTCAATGATAAGTGCAAGTTATATTTAATGTCCCATCTTGTTCATGCTTGTAGAGATCGACAATATGTCAAGTACTTTAGTTATTTCAATAAGTACAATATCGTCGAGAAGAATAGGAGATGTCGTCGACAAAGTATGCTTGTCGTCATGATGATGAGCAAACCAAACACTGAGACTTGGCGAGTTCGTCGAACGAAGAATGCTGTTCGTCGAACGCAGAATGCTGTTCGTCGAACGAAGAATGATGTTCGTCGAACGCAGAGACGGGACAGAAGAATGAAGTTCGTCGAACGCAGAATGAAGTTCGTCGAACGCAAAGAAGACATGAAGATATCAAAGGAAGGAATGTCGTCGAGAAGATGCAGTATCGTCGACATCAACAAAGTAGCCTTGTCGTCGAGAAGAACATACATCGTCGTAAAGAAAGCATGACGTCGAGAAGACTGTGTTGGATCAGTAGGCGCCCTTAGAGGGGGGGGGGGTGAATAAGGGTTTTAAAAACTTATAATATATTTTGAATAACTTTGAAAAAGCTTTGATTATTAAACTAGAAAAGATCAAGACCAATCAAATGAAGTAAAAGTAAAGACATGATTTTATTAACTTGAGAAGCATGATTACAAAACTTGATCTCTTATTGAAGCTAGAAATCAAAGCTAATAGAAAGACTCTTTTTGTTTTCTATACCGACTCGTATCCCCACGAACTATCATCTTCCCCTAAATACATGCTCCCCCTAAGTGAATACTCTCCTAATATGTAAACTATCATCTTGATTAAGCATGTTAGTTTTATATTTTGATAGCAGATTATATTTATCATGTTAGTTCTCCCCATTTTGTTATTAGCAAAAGCGGGTAAGGAGACACCACTTAAAAGTTGATAATAAGATAAAAGCATGATCGAGCTTGTAGTGAAGGAAATGATAAGGAGTTTTAGAATACTTGTCATTTAAAAAGATCAGAGTTTGAGTATTACAACATTTTCATAAATCAGAGTTTGTAGCATAAACAAAAACTAATGATTTCCAAGTAACTAAACTAACTAGACAATATGTCTACACCCTAGCCCCGTACTAAGTGACGGATGGGCATGAGGAGCTGCAAACCTGTCGTAGGTTGGGGTGTTAGTCCCATATGCAAACACTAGACACAACTTAACCTAGCACTCTTTCCCCCTAGTTCCTCGCAAGGCCCCACTGGAACCCTCCCCGGTTAAGGACAAGACATGACTAGAGATAAAGGTTATCTAATGTCTACAACCCTACGCCCCCGCTATGGTGAGATATGAAGTCATGGATAATAATTATTGGAAACATTTAAGTGTTTTAAATCTAATTACATACCCTATGGATTTATATTTTTATTTGAATTTATGAAAATACTCACATAGCTATTTGGAAGTCCATTAATAAATCAGAGTTTTAGCGTAATAACATTTTCATAGAAATAAATCAGAGTTTTATAGCAAAAAAATCCATGTTAAAAGCAACCAATATAAAGTTTACCAAGCAAGTCTACAACTTGTTGCAAGAAAGGAATTTTAAGATTCAGGTGATGATGCACACAAAATAAAAGACTTTAAATAAGCATGAAAGTGCGGGGTAAAACAATTATATGGTTATAATGCGGAAGACTTATAGAAATATAAGAAACATCTTATTGTAATCAATGATGATCCATAAAAAGATATATGAATTAAATTTCAAAAAAAGATGTTTTTGTAAATCATTTTTCAATTAAAATCTTTAAGTTTAACAATAAAGTAACCAAGCATGAAATAATGTTATCAAAAAGAGATTACTACAATGTTACTTTAATTCACAATTTCAAAACATACTAAACATTGTAGAAAGCATGCTAGGTTATCTAGTGCATTTCATAAATAAAGAGTAGTATAGAATTAGCATTAGGATCCAATACTCATGAGAAGAAGTGTTATGGAAGATAATGATGTGCACATAAGTGTATTTTGAATAGAGTAAACAAATGTTTTAATCAAAAATACAAGAGATATGTAAAGTAAAGAGCACAATAAAACACAAATAATTTTACTTCTACACACTTTAATGCACAAACAAAAATGTACAACTACCAAGGTGCTTTGCACACACAATGCTCATTAAGACTTATCAGGGTGCAAAGTAGTGCTTGGGGGATCACATAATTTATTTGTAATGTTGAGACTAGTGATTCGGTGTACTTAAGAATAAGTGGTTTTTTATTTTGAAAGAAAGTTATGGTTTGCACAAGATACTTTACTATTCTTTCCAAGGTGCTCAACCTCACAACGCTTATTAAGACTTATCAGGAGGTTCAAGTAGTGCTTGGTGGAGTTATCTTTGTCACTTTATTTTATGTTTTTTTTTGTTTTGTACAAAGTTCTCCGAATACACTTGCTTTGCAAACCAATATAATTTATAAAACATAACCACTTTTCTTAACTTTTAAAGTAAAAATAAAGGTTGTGTAGGTAAGATACTTGTGCAATTTTAATTCATTATACTATTACAAAACATACAAGCATTCTTAGATTAAACGCATATGTAGACAATGCCAAAATAAGTGAGTGAATAGCGATCATTATCAAACATAAAACATTTACTCATACTTAGAGGCATGCTAAGCTTAGTTCTACACAACTTTTTCAATATAATTGATGCACATATTAATAGATATATCAAAGCATGATGAAAGCAATGTTCAACATAGTTTGAAAAGATAAATTGCAACATTATAGAAGTTCTAAATAATAGATTAAATCATGCTTGATTTTCAATGAAGTCCATACAATATTTTTGATATTTTTGAAGAATAATATTTATTTAAAGTTTGAACCATAAAATTGATCTTGGACTTCCCGAGGACTACCTTGTGAGAGGTTCGCCCGGTACTAGGTGATATGATTGGATGATTGCCCAAATCACCCTTTCGCAAGATACAAGTAAAAAAGTTAAGTTCAAAAATAACAATTTTTGATAAATTTTTTGTTTTATATTTTTGTATTTTATTTTTGCTTTTAGAAATAGAATTTAAACAAATGACAAAAAACACAAAGGCAAAACATATAATATTTGTTTGTAATTTGGCTTTTGTATTTTTGTATTTGATTTTTCAAAAATGTAATAAAAGCAAAAATGTAGAAATGAATAGTACACATAGATTAATATATTTGTAGGGATTTTTCAAAATTTAAAAAATACAGAAAAACACATAGGTGCACTAGCGCCGGCGTTAGCGCTAGCGCGGGAAATAGTACCCGATTTTTGATGATTTTGAAATTTTTAATTGTTGATCTTGATTAAGTGTCCAAACAGTAGTTTCATGCTGAAATTTCAGATTTTTAGGAAATGTCTAGATAGTGCAAATTTCATGAAACATTAGCGATTTTGTATATGACTTTACCAACTAAACATTGCATGAATGAACAAATCAAATATGCATGATTTTAGTGATTAACCATAATGTTCATGCACAAGAATACCATGCATAAGCCCTAGATGAGAATACCCAGCCAGTATGTCTTGGTAAACATATAAAGCCTAACATACATGCAAATATTCTTTAGGCGACAATGTTAGTATGATAAGTTTGAGATTAATGTTATACCAAGGTTTGTTGATACAATGTTGTATGTATGTAACAATAGAGATTCAAATCTTAGACATAGAATAAAGTGATGATTCTAATTTATTTATTCATATAGATATTGAGTTGATTCTATGGTCTATGCAAAACATAATAGATTCATATAGTAATCATGATCACAAACTATATGTTTGGAAGGAATAAAATCTTTTGTAGTTATATTTGATGTTTGACTTAAAAGATCATATGATTTTGCATGATTATTATATATGATCATTAATATTAATTCATAATGATTAAGGCTCCGTTTGGGGGGACTTATTTTCACCGGTCAAGCGGTCACGACCGCATGAATCAGACCTTAATTAAGGTCCGGTTCATGCGGTCGTGATCGCTTGACCGGTGAAAGTAAGTCCTCCCAAACGGAGCCTAAGTACTCGTAATTAATTATTCATGATAATGTACATGAGGAATTTTTAACGAAAATTCATATTCAACCTTTTCAAATTATTAAGTAGAAACGTTGTAAGGTGAATAGTGAATATGAGAAAATATGTTTATTTTGAAGAGTTCTGTAAATTTTCTCTTTGGTTTTTTGAATATTAAACAAATACATATATTTTTATTGATTTTTCAAAATTTTAAAATTATAGAAAATCAGACAATTGAGCTAGAGTCGGTGTTAGGTACTAACGCCTGCGTTAGCTCACAGAGAGTGCATATTTTGATCATATAGCCTAGATTTTCTTCGATTTTGCTTCCGATTTTTCTTAATTATGTTTGTGCAATGTAAGGCCTGTCTAATGAAGTGATGAGACGAGAAAAAAATCGCAAAAAGTTGCGGAAGTTAAAATTAGTACATGAGTTTCATCTTCATTAGAGTTTCATATTTATTAAACCTTAATTATTGAGTTTTGCACAACATATGCATGAGTGAAATGATCATAAATAAGTGAAATAATATTCATGCAATTTTTCAATTCCGATTTAAACATGATTATGATTAAACATACTTGGGGTAATTGAAAATGACGCAAATATATTAACTACCTAAGCAAAACTTGCTCATTTTATAAATTTAGCCTAATACCCCTAAAATACACCTTTTAAATCCATTTTGACACTTATTTCATTTAGTCTTAATAATATCATATAACAAATTTAGTTCTTCAAATTTTATAAGACTTTTAGGAAATGGATTTAGAAGGATAGAAATAAAAAGGATAAGTAGATCACTTGAACAATGACATGACTATTTATTCAATTTTATTCAATTTGATTTATAAATTTTGATTTTAAAATGTGAAAGTCATATCCCAAGTTATATAAAGTGATCATATCATAATAGTTCAATAAAAAGAAAAAACAAAAAAAGGAAATTGAACATATCATGAAGTAGAGAATTGATATTTTATTTTGAGTTGATTTCTACTTCATGCAAATGATTGGATATTAATGAATAAGAGATTTAGGGATCCAAAGGGGACCGGGTGTGACGGTTCCTTTGGGTACCCAAATACATCGTGTTTGCTTTTGAGGAGATGGAAGTGAATGAGCCCTTTTGAGTGGAGTTTGTGTTTCATCTTTAACTTTGGGTCTCCATTCAAATCTTGGTTTAACATTATTTTTAGTTTTCAAATTTCCATAATCACTTACTTGAACATTTGGATCAAAAAGGTTTTTGAATTTATAATTTGAAGGAAATTTGTTTGCATTTAATTTTAGGTTGGGAGAAACATGATTTTGTAAATTATGGTGATTTTGATTTTGACTTACAAATCCTTTATGTTCCTTACTCCCATTTTTAAACTTAGGTAAGATGTTCATATTCAACTTGTTTTTAGATATAGTTTGATATTGTGAATTTGTATTTACAATTTTCCTAAGCAAGTTGATTTTTGATTTTAATTCATCATTTTTAATCATTAAATTATGTCTAGCTTTATTATAAGCAATTGTGCTATTTTTAAGAGTTGAAACAATTGAATCTATATGATCTAGATAGTTATTTCTACATTCATCAAATGTTTCATCCATCTCTTTAATTTCAATTTTATAGTCCTTGCACTTAATACAATCATTTATCAAAGATGAATTTTCTAAACATAATTTTTCATTTTGTTCTTTTACTAAAATAAAATCCTTTTCAAGTTTCTTGTGCTTTTCTTTTAATTTATTATATCCTACACAAGTTGTGGTGTTTTCAACTAAGGACCCATGTGTAGAACTAGATATATTAGAATTAGATTCTTCATTAATTTTTGCCTTTAAATTTTTATTTTCTAAGCGCAAATGTTTAATAACATTTTTTAATTTCTTAATTTTGCGCTTTGTACTTTGAAGCAATTATAATGAAGAGATAAAAGTACAAAATATGGAATTTGATTTCCTTACATTGCTTTCGGGAGAGGCACGATTTGAACATATCGTTTCTTTGACATCTTTTTGGCACTCCTCTTCCGAAGATAGTATTTCTTCTTCTCTTTCACTTGATGTGCACTTCATGGATACGTCATGAAAGGAGCATTCTTGAAGACTTGTGCAAGCTTGCATATTCTCCGGTTCTTGCGATTATTCCATACCTGTAGAAGGAGAATCATACATTTCTTCAAGAAATTTCCATACTTTGTATGCACTAGAAAAACAATATATTAATTTTGAATTTTCGTGAGATAAAGCACAGAAAATGCTATTTAAAGCTTTTGCATTTAGATGACGTTCCTGTTTATTTGATTCATCCGCTGGTCTAAATATTGCTATATCCCATGCATTGATATCTAAATTTTTAATAAACTTTTCCATTAAAAATTTCCACCTTTTATAATTTCTCCCTTCGAATAAAGGTGGTTTAGGAGATTTTTCTTCTTTATAAAAATTTACCCCACTAGTAGAAACGAGATCATGAGACGCCATTATTCCCGGTTGTTAAGCCGATTTGGAATAAAACCCCTCTGATACCACTTGTTGGATCGGTAGGCGCCCTTAGAGGGGGGTGAATAAGGGTTTTAAAAACTTATAATATATTTTGAATAACTTTGAAAAAGCTTTGATTATTAAACTAGAAAAGATCAAGACCAATCAAATGAAGTAAAAGTAAAGACATGATTTTATTAACTTGAGAAGCATGATTACAAAACTTGATCTCTTATTGAAGCTAGAAATCAAAGCTAATAGAAAGACTCTTTTTGTTTTCTATACTGACTCGTATCCCCACGAACCGGTTGGCTTTAGCCGATCCTTCCCCGGATACGGCCTTAAGCCGCTCTAGCCAACCCATCCCCGGATATGGCCTCGAGCACCCCCTAGGCCTACACCCGAGACCTAGTCGGCAACACGAGGCGAATTTTAGCCCTAAGTCCTACCCAGACCTAGTCGCCAACACGAGGTGAATTTCACTAAACGATTACAGAAAAGATATGAAATGAAAAGACAATAATGTAAAAATCCCTCTATGTGGATCTCTTGGAGAAGTAGACGAATATGCAGAGTATGATCGTAGTCGATGCGGTCTTTCATCACGATGATGATGCGTGTTGAAATCTTCTCCACGGATCTCCTTTAGTCTTTATGTATTTGTGGGAGTATCTCTCTGAAACTTCCTCTCAATGTTGTGGCACGAAGCTCTGGAATTCTGGGTCTCAAGAGGATTATCAAGACGGAGCCAAGATGTCCTTTTTATAGACTTAGCGCTAGCGCCTGCGCTAGCGGTACCGCCGGCGCTATCCCATATTAGGACACATTCTGCGCGGCAGAATCTTCAATCCGAGGAAACAATTCTCCCTTGCCTACTATGCTCCTCTCTACCGCCTGCACTATCGGATACCGCCTGGCGCTATCTCCTTCTATAAGTTCTCCCGACAATTGCGCTTAAGCAATCCATTTCGTCGATTGAAATTTCGTCGAACGGAGCAAGGAGTTTGTCGAACGAATTTTCATCGAACGCCGTTATGAGCATTTCGTCGAGCGCCGCTAACAGTTCGTCGAACGAAGCTAGCGCCTGCACTAGTACTACCGCCAGCGCTAGTGGGAGATTTGGATTTGATGACTCAACTTTGGGGGCAACCTTCCCATGTAATCCTTGAGTCATGTGGACTTAGTTATCCTGCACACTTAAACACACAAGATCAAATACACATAGGATTTGTTATTCTCAAACCTAGGATATGCGGAAGACCATGTTCCAACAGATTGAAGAAAGATAGCTGAAGACAAGTAGTTGCTAAAGCATAGTCTGTCGACATGATATCGCGCATGTCGTCGAAAGAACAAAGTGATTACGACGACAGTCTGTAAGAAAGAAGATCACGACGACACGATCAGAGATTGCATATCGTCGTATATACAGAAACGCTGGGATATCTCGTATCGTCGGGATACCAGCATCAGAGGCAGAAGCTAGAAGTCTTGAAGATCCACCAAGGTCTAAGGCATCGACAAAGTCCTATCATCGAGATATTATCCATGTCATCGTAATAGTGGAAATATCATTGAGACAGATTCAAATGTTGCGGACGCACTGTCAGCATTTAATGCCGCCGCCTGATTGTCCAATCAGCACGTGCTCTTAAGGAATGGGCGACTGACAGTAAAGGACATTATATGTGACCGTTAAGCGGCTCATCCGTCCTATAAAAGGGAATAGTGATGCCCTAGAAAAAGCAATCTTTGAAAGGGAGACAAGAACGAAAAAGAATCCCGCCGTTGCTTCTCAATACAATAGTACATTCTGCGGAGAAGAAGAAGAACAAGTAGAGAACTAGAATCAAGCGTTCTCAGAAGATTCAGTCATCTCCATCGACTGATAAGAAGCCATTCCTCATCAGGCTAAGAGAAGAGATTGAAGAAGAACCATGCTTTCAAGATCTAAATCAGAAACATCTTCTTCAACCTCAAGAAGCCGATCTCCATCAGGCAAAGTTGCCGATCTTCATCAGACAGAAGAAATAGTTTTCATCACTGTAATTTCTTGTAAGGCTTGAGGGCCTAAGTGTCTAGCTTGAGGGCTGGAGAGCTGTGAGGCTTGAGGGCCAGGGCAGTGGACTTGCGTGTCCGATTTTGTCTAACTTGAGGGCTGGAGAGCTGTGAGGTTTGAGGGCCAGGGCAATGGACTTGTGGGTCCAATTTTGTCTAGCTTGAGGGCTGGAGAGCTGTGAGTCTTTAGGGCTAGGGCAGTGGACTTGCGGGTCCGATATTGTCGAGCTTGAGGGCTTGGGTTCAGTAAGGGCATGCGGGCCTAGGCTGTAGGCATAGGACTTGCGGGTCTGTGTTGTGTAGGGATTGAGGGCCTGAGTGTCGAGCTTGCAGGCTCGGGTGTAGTAGGGGCTTGCGGGTCTAGGCTGTAGGACTTGCGGGTCCGTGTTGTAAGGCTTGCGGGCCTGAATATTTGGCGGAGTTTGCCGAGCCTAGCACACTGCTAGGTAGGCACAGAGGGAAAGATGACTACTCAAGACACCCGGTCTTGAGGAACCTCTATAAATCACTGTGTGCTTTACTGTGTTGTGCTTTCTAATCTATAGATCTATTAATCAGAAATCAAGAACACCTAAAGGGGATAATATAACTTGAAAAACCTATTCACCCCCCTCTAGGTGATAAGTTGACACCCAATAAACAACACCCTTCTCAGCGGCTCTTAGCCTCGTCTCAGCGTTTCAGTTGAGATAGTTAGCTCGTCTCAGTGGTTTTGACAGTAAACCACTGACCTTATCCCAAAGCTTGGAATAACTTAACCCCGCAAAGTCATGATGCAAAATAGGGTTTATTAAATCTAATATGTACTTAGCATCGTGAGTGATGCCTCTTCAAATCAAGAGAACATTGAGGGCAATATTCTCAACAAGACTTTTATATTTAAAGTCATTAAGAAATACCGCATCATAGTTCTCCAATAAATATAGTTGTATCTGATTAGTAAAGGAGGTCTACTAATACCTAGCCCCTCATAAAAACGAGATCATGATGAGCCATTATTCTCGGTGGTAAAACCATTTTGTAATAACCTCGCTTTGATACCACTTGTTGGATCTACTGGCGCCCGTAGAGGGGTGAATAAGGGTTTTTAATATTTTAAAACTAAATAGGAATATTCTTGATAAATAAAGTAGTTTCAGGATATTTATGGAAAACCTTATTTTAACTTTGCACAAAAGATTGTATCAAATGTTACCACTTGTTAGATCTACTGGAGGTAGGTTCTATCGCAATGCGCTACCTCACAGAGATTGAATTCCTTGAGTTATATAACACTAATGGACCTTGCAATATATTTTGAGTTTAAACTTTGATAGAAAATAATATTCAAAATATTTATGAATAAGAAATAAAATCCAGTTGGTGAACAACAAAGAGAGACATGATTTTATTTCATAAAATGATTGATTACAAAAAGGTTTGATTTCTATTACGCTAGAAATTGAGGCGACAATGAAAAAACTTTTTTCGTTTTCTATACCGATCCTTCTCCTAAGGACCGATTAGCTCTAGCCTCAAGCCTCCCCTAGATCTAAACCCAAGACCTTATCACCACCACACATGGCAAATTCCCCCAAAGCCACATAAGGACCTAGTCGCCAACAATTGTAGCAAATTCCCCCCAAGGCACACAAGGACATAGTCGCCAACACGAGTGAATTCTCCCAAAGGCACACACGGACCTAGTCGCCAACACGTCCGGATTTCTCTACGGGTAAACAAAATGAAATACAAGATGAAGTAAAAACTCCCTATAGAGATTTTTGAAGGAGATGACGAAGGAAAGCAGGAGATCAACGTTGTCGATGTATTCGTTCTTCATGTTAAATAAGCGTGATGAATCCTCCTTCACAAATAATACTCCTTTTGATCTTGAAGTTCTAGATGGGAGTGCTCTCAAATGTTTTAAATAAGGTCCCTTACAGAGTGCTTCTATGTAGTAGAGTTAGGGTTCCTCAATCAGCAATGAGTGCATCAAAAATTACCTTTTTATAGATTAAAACCTCTACCGCTAACGGTATTGATAACGCCTGGCGATAACACTTAAGACAACAATTTGAGCACCAAAATCTTCAATCCAGGAAGGAAATTCTGTGCTTTAGGAAACATTTCATTTTGGGCAATACTAACACCCAACATTAGAGATACCGACCAGCGATAGTATCCTTCTATATGTGTGTCCATCTTCCCGCCGGAGATATTCCTTAGAACTTTATTTAGGCATGCTTGCATATTCTAGAGCTAACGCCTCCCATTAGGAATAACACCTAACGGTAGTGGACTAGAAGACTTCACGTCGTCTTGACCAACATCCATATCGTCATGAAGGCTCCATGTCATATTTGCCAGCATCTGATATAGGGACAATATTGCCGAGACACTAACGTCAGCATTAGAGCTAATGCCACGCATATCATCTTGACTAGCATCTGTATCGTCGTGAAGGCTCCATGTTATCTTGACCAGCGTCCGACAAGGGACAATATAGTCGAGACGTTAACGCTAGCGTTAGAGCTAATACCACGTATTAGTGGTCACTTTTTTTTTTATTTTTATCCTATATCAGTGCCCATTTTGCTTGTAGCATCCTAGTGTTATACCCGTGAGTTCCTGTAGGCTATAAACCATATTCCAAAGAGGTGCAGAAAACCATGTTCCAATACCAACTACATTGTGCAAATGCATGCGCCATTTTGTCTTCTTTTGCAGGGAAAAACATCTTGGAGGGGGCATGTGCCATTTTGTCTTCTTTTGCAGGGAAAAACATCTTGGAGGGGGTGGTTACCGAGAAGTGCCCGCCCGAACCTTTTGACTGTCGGCGTTTCGGTCTCTAGGAAGCATATCGTGCCCCCTCTTTAAAATAGGGATGATCTCCTTCCTTTTTGCCTGAATTGGAGTGAGAGATATAGAGCAAAATGGTGCAACCACCTCCTCCATCCAATTGAGTTGATTGTGCGGTCTCCCTCTTAACTTACGAACTAACCCTTTCTTCAATATCCTAGATGGTCCTCACGATGCTCTTGCCACGACACCCGATAGATGATCGCTAGGACACATGGTTACCACAAGGGGAGGTGTGGTTCACCACTGTCATTGAGGATGACTCGTAATCCCCTTCGAGCATTTTGAGGTGGGTTGGACGTTCCCAATCTTTCTGGAGATGGTGGAGATTTTTAACTCTTATGGGGCAGTGCCTGCATAGCTCCCTCCCTATGATATCGTTGCAATCACCTTGATCATCATTTATATGCGGACGAAAGATATCTGCTTCAGCATGGAGGTATTTCTTTTCATGTTTTGAGTGTGCACACAGAAGCACGAGCAAATATACTTTGGGTCAGAGAAGTTCCAGTTTTGAACCTTGCGAACAAGGTTCATGATTGGCAGGAGCAGTTCACTGTATTCAACGAGAACTTTGACGGACTATGTCTGGCTCCTAATCCGCATGATAAAGATACGCTCAGACTGCCTGAATTGACCAATATCGGGGTGCAAATAACAAACTTTTTGTCTGACACCTCACTTGCCTATTATGTTCGCCATGTAAGGGAGGTCAAGGACATGCCTATAAGCGAATGTAAGTATAAGTGGTTGGAAACATATGTAACTGCACATACCTTTGGATGTTAACGTCTTATGTTTTTGCAGTTATCCTGATGGTGTTGACACTTAAGCCGTATGAGCCTTCTGGGAACATCTTAACCTCCATTGAGAAGCGGTGCGCCCAGTATCAGTGAAGGGAGGTCGAGCTTGCCCAGGTCCTTCGAGGATGAAATGGTCTTCGCATCCTGGTACGGATACCGACGGGGCTCCCGCCTTTTCAAATTCGAGGGAAGATTTGCTTGAGCTCAAGGGATTTCCACTACTAGTGTGGGATGCTGAGGAAGTTACTCTCAGCACTATCCTCCTCTATTGGAGGGAGCCTGAGCATCCTCAACTGCATGCGCTCGTGGAATCTACAGTGATGTTTGTCCAAGAGGATTTGGCCAATATGAGGAGGATCCCAATAGGAGACATCTCAAAGAAGGATGTTTCCACGAACCTACGGGCAGCTGCATTCAATTATGTTGCCCTGAGTGCTCTTGACGATGCCTTGGCAGTGAATTCACATCTACGAGAGAAGCTGAAGGTAACAGAATCCATTTGTTGGAAGTGGTTGTCCATACCTGTGTGCGGTTACTAATTCATGACCACTTTTCCTTCAGGTGAGCCTAACGGTGGATAACCCAATGTTCCGGAGGATGGTGCTCCGGCTCTCCAAGCATTTTATGGAGTTTACTCTTGGTCTCCTAAAGAATCAAAGATCGCTAAAGGATGAGTTTGTGGATATTGATTAAACAACTTTGTATGAAGAGTACGCGGATGCTGATGTTTCAGATTCGGAAGAGGCCCCCGAGGAAGGTGTCGATGCCATCGAGGAGGTCGTTTACACTGCAGCGGAAAAAGAATATTAGCCATCCGCACGGTTAGTAACCTCATCGAATGGGTTCAGCCAATCCATGGAATCTCGCTCAAAGAAATTGAAGGCCACTGAAGGGGATAGCGTCATGTCTGAATCTAAGGAGGACTGATGATTGTACTTTTTATTTCTTTTAGGAGTGACCAAGCGACTTAGTTTTTTGTAATCGCGGCTTCCTCATATTGTAATTTTGAGAAGTAATGACAACACTTAATTTTTGTTGCGAGCCCCTTTTTTATGCTCCTGCGAATAAGCATATATAATGCATGTATTTATACTTAGTAATTTACTGTGTACCTTTTCTAAGAGAATTATGCGAATTCCGAAGTTGCATGCGGATATTATAATGCTCATCCGAGAAATGTATACTTGTGGTTAGTATGTAGTATTTGCTACTTACTAGCATGAAGGGACTCAATCAGGGCAATAAGGATGATGAACCCGTAAAATTGAATAACCATCATGCAATTACTTCTACCGGCAACTGCCCAACCCCATAGATAGTGGCAAGACGTTATCAACATACAAGGATCAGAGAATTATGTTGTAGTGATAACTCAGTGAGAATATGATTCCAATATCCGTCCATCATAAGAATAAGTAATGTTTAGTGAATTCCCAACATTCAAAATAGATGATAATAGTTTGTGCGCCCGCTATAGGGGTAACCACACATTACAGTTCAATAGTTTAAAGCCCAAAGAAGATAAGTTGAGAACAACTGGTAGCAAGGATAACCATTGCATGGGCAGTTTCTGAATACCCCACATTCTATATTAGACAGCATGTAATAACTTGTACACTATACACCCTATACCTGAGTGTCCACACATTACATAATGTAACCGTCTGTAAAGAAAGATACTAGCTTGGTGTCATTGCTAATGACGTAACCACCCGATGGACTTAGCATAGTTCACTGCATGAGAGACTGTCGATAACCTTTCTGATCCCGACTTAATTATTCAGAAGTGGGGGGGGGGGGGGGGTGCTTATATTAACCTGTTAAACAGAGTTAATGCGCCCATGGATCTTTCCTCCGCCGGAATCAGCTAGTGGGGTTATGGGTGTCCAAAGATAGAGCGCTCCTATGAAAAGATATCTCGTGGGGACAATGGAATCAACTACTCAACCAAGGGAGTCTACCGCCAAAGGTGTGGGTCACCGTTTGGGCATATGACATCCATGGACCTCTCCTCTACAAGAAACATCTAGACACACTCTAGACGGATGAGGCATCCGTTATACATAGCTTGTCAACATAAAGGAACCCAGAGGTCAGCAACGACACCTCTGTTGATGCATGACCAGCTATCATGTTCGTTGAGATCTACAAGGCCTACCACGTATTCCAATCGTGAGAGTCTCCAATGAGAGAAATTGTAGTGGAATTATGGGAGTGATAAGAGGATGCAACACTTGCCGCTATAGAGGGTCGGATACTTGAAGACGCTTGCAAGTCATTGGATCCAAATATCATGAATGAAGGGGGTTCAAGCAAGTTCCGTGACTGCCTAAGGGGAGCAAAATGGGCGAGGATAAGAGTCCTCAGCTTGACGGGATGAACGCCATAGGTCAAGGGAAAAATAAATAAGCAATAACTTAGGGTCTGAGTTTTTGTTTGATTCTTTGAGACAATTCGAAAGAACTCTCACCACAACAAAAATGTTAGTATCTCATAGGAAATTATAAAAGCGTACTCATTGCTTAGACAAATAAATAGATTTCAAAATAAAAAAGGAGAATGTGTAATAGGTAAAGGTACTGGTGGCAGAGCTTTGTAAATCATCCCTCGACCTCTCGCTACTCCTTAATGAGAGAAGAATCCTCTGTCGCTGCTTTGGAGAACCGAGGGGGGGATATACTCACTATAACATTCCCATTCCTACTAGACCCTTAGTGTGTGATAGGGCTTGACATGTGCCATGACGTGAATTAGGGAAAGAAAGTGACCTTAGGACCCAAAGTGACTAGGTAATTTCTAGTGAACCCCAATAGACACAAGTCAACCTAGGTCAATTCACCTCAAACTAAACTCACAAGCTCAAATTGACCTCACCAATACATTCCTAACCCTAAGGATGAGTCCATGGACCACATGGATTGGTCAACCAAATTAGAAAACCTGACCAAAGACGAATTTAGGTCAAACTAGCCCAATTAGCCATAATATGGCTCAATTGGACTTTAATTGACCAAATTGATCTCACCACTACCCTCTTAGCCATTAACTGAGGACATTAGGTCAATAATAATCCCTTGGTCTCAACCAATTTCATGAAATTAACCAGTTAACTTTGGGTTAATTTAGGTCAATTTAACCCTAAATGAATCAATTAGCTCAATCATGACTCCACCATGACCCAATCATCATTAGACGGTGTCATATGACCCATGACAATCATATGGGGGCAGCCACCTCATCAATTTGACCAAGTCAACCCCAAAGTCAACCTTGGTCAAACTTAGCCTAAATATGAAAATCAAAGGAGCTTAACTTAATTCCCATGGGCTAAAGCCCTCAATGGCAGCCCATTCTGCAACCCACTATCCTAAAGACCCCCCTTGCCCTCTAAATTCAAATGAGGATGACATGCAAGAGGGAAAATAGGCGATTTCCACAAATTTCATACGAGGCAAAGGAGGGATTCATGGAATGAATTCCACATGGCCCTCAATTCTTCTCCCAAAGCTCTCCTCTGAACTCACCAGAAAATTCTTCATCAATTCCCTGCATGAATTAAGCCATGTGGAGGAGAATTTTAGAAATTGGGAGGTGGATGACCCATGCCATCAATGGAAACTTTGTAAAGAATCTCCCCCACTTTCAATTGAGCTTCCTATTAGCTTTAATGTGCTGAGAGGAGAAAAATTCCCCACTCAAAGAAGAGAATTGAGCTCTATTGGAGGAAATCGGCTTGCAGCTCAAGAGTGGTGGTCGGCTATGGCACCAAAGGCAATAACCCATCTTCAAGATAGATTAATGGTTTGTTTCTCCTGCCCTTCTCTTGTGCTAGATCTATAGATTAATTAGGAAGGAAACCGAGCTCAATTGAGCTCATATCCATGGGATTCGAGTGAGAATTTCATGCCAAATTTCCCTCCCCAAAATTGCTATTCCGGACACTTCCGACCAACAAACCACCGCCAATCGATGACCACCACATCGACGGAGGAGGTGGTGGTGGTTGACCATGGAGAGAAGGAGGCTGTTGGGAAATCCCCTCACTAAATGGCTTAGGCACTTTCATTTTCAGCTGTCAGTTGAAGCTAACGAATGACCAAGAACCATTGATCTTGCTTCAAGATCTGTGCTGCATGATGATTTCATGAGTTATAGTTTTTTTCACTATAATATATTCTATCACACTTTATTCAGCAACTTTAAGCTCAAAATTAAGCACCTTAGGGGTTGAATCAGTTCAAGTCTAGAACATCATAGTTGTAGGTCTTGAAGAGAGCTTTCCAGATTGGGGTTAAACTCACCAAGAGGTTGAGTGTAGCCCACACAATCTTCATTTTAGTGGAGGGTGTATTTTATGTGCATGCATATGTATTTTGTGTATATTTCACAAAATACTCATTGCCTCTGGATGAAACTTTAAAACTAGATGTAACATAACTAAATACACCTGTAACGCCCCTGAATTTCCAGGACTTATTTTAATCCTTCTTTGACGTCATTTTTGACTTAAGGGCGTTGCGTTAGTGCGAAGTTAGCGGTGCGCCGTCGTTTGCACATTTTCGCGTTCGTTCGGTCAATTCGACCAAATTTTGGAGTGTGCTGGAATTGGAAAATTTACGTTAGGAAATTAAATTATTTAATTTTAGAGAGGCTCATCGAAGTTTCGTTGCGATCCGAGCATTTTTAGAGCCCCAGTGATTTTTTGAATATTTGTTTAATTACCGTCGCCTCAATCTTAAAAAATTTATATCTTAAGTTTGGCTCGTCGGAATTTTATTTTGACTTCTCCGTTGGATTCGTAGCGCTGATGTGTGTCTTCGGTGCGATTGTTGTTGCAATCAGCGACCATTGGTTCGGTCTTTCTTTTCTTATTCTTATTATTATTATGGATTCGTTGTTGTCATCCACTTCCTCAATCTCTCTGTATATATATATTATATAAATTTCTTCCTCCATCTCTTTATAAATATATACATATATATTATACTATTCTCTTTCTTCTTCTTCTTCTTCCTCCTTGGTTTACCGAGCTAGTGCTTTCGAGAGAGAGAAAGAGGGTTTTTCTTCTTTCCGTTGGCCGTCGAGGGAGCTCGAGAGCTCGAAATCTTCACCGGAGCATAGATTTGGAAAGCTCTCGCCGCGCCCGTCGTGGGCGTGGTAAGTTTTGTCCATTTTGTAGATTTTTGGCGCTAGGGTTAGCGGCCCTAACCCTCTTTTTTATTCGATCTTCGTAGATCCTTCGTGTTTAGGCCATGTTTGAGCCGATCCTTGACATGGAGGGCTTGAGAGACCGTATTTTGGTGATTCAAGTAAAGGCAAGTGGTGGTTTGCTCTCCCCCCTTGGCTTGTATGTTTC
Source organism: Dactylorhiza incarnata (assembly GCA_033032865.1). NCBI lineage: Eukaryota > Viridiplantae > Streptophyta > Magnoliopsida > Asparagales > Orchidaceae > Dactylorhiza > Dactylorhiza incarnata. Next base: position 1,881,685 of record JAWHQI010000366.1, on the reverse strand, counting down.
TTCAGAACTCTTTTAATCTTCATTATTTATATGTATATATATATTTGGTAATTAGTGTTGTTGAATGTTTGCTTTACCTTAATTTTTATTAAATAAGGGTGTTCTGGTAGTCCAGGTTTGGCTTTTGAATGGAGAAGGTTAGGTTAGCTTAGGAAATATTTTTAGAAATTTCTATCCAAGTAAGAATCGATGGGTCATCCCGTTGATCGACGGGACCTCCCGTCGATCGGCGAGACCATCCCGTCGATCCCTAGTCTCAGCCGCTTTGTGGCTTTTGTTTGTTTTCTCTATGTCAAAATCAACGGGACATCCCGTCGATCGACGGGACCTTCAATCGATCGGCGGGACCATCTCGTCGATCTTTGACCTTAGCCGAGTAGCCTTTTTCTCTAAGTCAGAATCGACGGCTCTTCCCATCGATCGACGGGACCGTCTGTCGATCGACGGGATAGCCAGTCGATTTCTGCCTTTTCCCTTATTGAAACTTTTTTTCCTTGTTTTGTTTCTCTTCCCCTTTAATGCTTGTTTCCTTCCCCTTTTATGCAAGTGTAGTTTTGACTGTGGTCTTTCTTGTTGTCCTGATAGACTCTTTCAGAAAAGTCATTTTCTATGTATTCTCAGAAATCAAGTTTCTTCTTGTGTATTCTGATTCCTGTTTATACCATAGACTTGTTCCAGAACTCTCTCTGTGAATTTCCTGAATTTATTAGCCTGTTTGTCCAGAATTCATTAGAACTTCTGTCCTGAATTTATTAGACTTTCTGTCCAGAATTTTTGTCCAGAGCTCCCAGATTTTCTGGGTGGTCTACCTTTGACTTCTGAGTATTTAAACCTTCCAGACAACCTTCTATGTAATTTTATGTTAACTTTCTTAGTGAGGAGTAATGCTTCTTCCTCACTGTCTGTAGTAATCTTGTTGAATGTAAAGGTTCTCTTAGTGGTTATGGGCTGCAAATAACAGTCTTTCTCCTTAATGACTTTGTTTTCCTGGAATCTAGTTATGCTAGGTTCTCTTGTTAATTGTATAGTCCTCTTGGGCTGGTTTTACTGTGTGATTGAAAGTCCTTCATTTCAGTCCTTTTCTTCTTCCTTGTATGCCTAACCTGTTTATTTTAGGTTAGTGGCTGTTGTTTTTCCCTTTTTGTGTCTTGATTGGTTTTCTGGGTTCTGGATTCTTGCTGTCACCCCCCTTGGAATCTGGATAGCTTCTATTTACTTATTTAGTTATGCTACCAGATAGTTTGATAAGACTTCCCTAGGTTTAGAAAAGTTTGCTCTTCTTAAGATTGTGTAATTATTTCTTCTTTATTAAGCTTTCCGTCGATTTTTGTTAAGTCTTTCCCCATCGACTTTGTCGCATATTCTGAATTGTTTCATCATATTTGTATATTCTTTTGTCAGGTGTTCCCGGGTATCTTAAGTTATGCTTTATTCATCGAGGAGTCTCGTAATTGCTAAGGGATCATTTATGGTATCTTTTTGTGGCTTTCATTATCTGGTTTTGAGATGATCGTTAGGAGTCAAGTTAGACTCACCGAGTGTTTTATATTAAACCGTTGAGTATTGTTCTGGTGTTTGGCCTTTGTGTTAAGCTTATCATGGTCGTGTCCTGGCACCAAGTATTGCATGGTGTCGGCTTGCTGAAATCTTCAACCTGTTATTAAGTTGAATGTTGATCTAATGATTAATTTTTGAATCATGTGCTTATTGATTCTCCCGTCTTGAGTTATGGTTAAAACCATCTGAAATCCTATTTTTCCTGCCCAACACTCTCTTGTTTGGCATGTTGGCGATGTTTGCTCTGTTGAATATTGAGAGCCAGGTATGCCCTAATGGGGTCTGTTGGTTGTGTGAGCTAAGAGTCACCGCCACAGTGCCTCTGCTGGGCCGTTGGTTTGTGTAGACTGGATTCACCGCCACAACACCCCTGGTTTGGTTTATTTTGGGCTAAGGTTGGCAGTGGATAAAGGACCACCACCTCAGTGCCCATTTGTGGATCATACACCCGAGGCCTTGTGTGTTGCCCGACATTAAATGATGGCCTTTTCTAGAGCTGATCAGTCTCAAGTTCTTAAACATATATGTTTATATATATGTGTGTATTGCATGATGTTTGACCATCACCTCTGAGCCGCCGTAACGGACATGTCGTTGGTTTTGTTCAATTTGGCCATTACTTTGGTGCAAGCATTTCTCTTACCGAGTGCACTCATTTGAGCTGGTTCGGGTTGTTGTAAGCTAATAGTTGCTTATGTTTTAGTTCTCCTTTTTGCAATCTATTATTCTTATTGCTGCTAACTCTTGTATAGAATCTTGGTTTTTTTCTTGCTACCACTTGCACTTTCTTGCTGAGGCATTCTTTTCTTTTGAATGTCTCAGGCTCAGAGTTGTAGCAGTTCGGGTAATAGAGTTGGTGTCTTTGGAGCTGCAGTTAGTTGTAATTGTCCGTTCTCCCCTCATTGTTGTGAGGTGGTTGTTCCTTTGCTTCAGCTGTAGCTTTGGCTTTTCAGTGTTAGATTACTTGCTAGCTTTTCTGCTGTTACTTTCAGGTTAATTATTTACTTGCTCTCTGGGAGGTTTTATGTTAGGATGCATGAGTCATTTTATGTATAAAAAATGACATTCTTGCATAGCATGATTTTAAGTAAATGTCACCAATTTTGAAGATCGTAGAAAATCCATTCTTTACTTATACTAAATTTAGAGATGTGCATATCATTTCTGAACTTTTGATCTTCATGCTCATGTAGGATATTATGAACCCATTTCTCTGCTGCGTATGTATAGTTTTTTATTTGTGGACTAGTAAATTCACTAGACCGAGGGGCACAGTCCTAAGCTAAAAAATGTAAATTTTCTATTTAATTCGATCATATTCATCTCTTTATAAATTATTTGTAAGGAGTGTTTTCCTGAGCGTCTGTAGTTGTCCCCTGCAGGACGTGGCATCATAACGTGTGTTTTTCCCCTTGCTTTGATAATATTTATTAAATTCATGGGAAAAATGTGGGTTGTGACAACACTCCCATACAAAAATCAGAATTTTTGAAGGTGATTTTCTTTGTAGTAATAGTGAAAATATAATTTTATGTATATCAGGCATATACATGTCTAGATGACCTCAAAATGACTCAAAGCTTTTGTAGATGGTATTTTATGTCATCAAATGTCCCTGGTTATATTTTGGGACCATTTGGACTTGGCATGTGGAGGTGTTCAAAATGCAAGAATTATTTAATATGAGAAATGGCGTGCAAGTAGCACAAAATGATATTTTGTGAATTTGTCCCAAAATAATTGATGAATGCCAATGAAATTTTGGCCATGCTTGTGTTATGATAATATGCATCACCTTTGGAGAAATTAGTGTTTTTGGACTTAATTTACCTAAAGTTCGTAAATACATTTAATTTGTCACACCTTGAGATTATTGAAATAAATGTGGCTACACAAATTAGGAAAAATTCAAAACTCTGCCATATACTTTCTTAGAAAAAAAATATGGCTCTGGGAAATTATTAGGATTTTTTGAACATGATTTTCCATGTTGTCTATCATTAAAATGAATTGTCACATTTGTGTATAAGTGTGTTAAACATGGTCAAATTGATTTGGAAAACTGTGATTCTCTGTCAATACCCTTTTTAGGCTATGTCAAACCTATGGAAATTTTATTTCAAATTTTTAGAAGAAAAATTCATGTAGTTCCCTTGTTAATTTGAATTATCACACAATGATAATTATAGAATTTTAATTGTCAAATAATCTTAGAAAATTTTAATTCTTCATCAAGACACTTTTTAGTGTATGGCAAACCTCTGGAAATTTAATTTGATTTTTGGAATGAGTAATTTATATACTTCCAGTGTAATGTTAGATTTACCCCATGAAAGTATTTATAGAATTTTAGTGAGCAAATAATTGTGGAAAATACTGATTCTCTGTTAAACACATTTTAAAGTATAATGAACCGCTGGAAATTTATTTAGAATTTTGGATGAGTAAATTATAGTCCATGTGTAATGATGAATGTGTCTTATAAAAGTATTTGTGGAATTCTAGTGACCAATTAATTATGAAAATATTGATTATCTGTTAGAATTTTTCTACCTTAACAAACCACTAGAAATTTTCTTGGATCATTTGGATAACAATTTCATGTACTTCATATGTAAATGAGTATATTCTCATAATTATCGATTAATAAAAATTCTGGCCAATTTAGTTAGAAAATTTTATGAAAATCAATTAGATCCCTTTTTCACTACGATGAATGTTGGGAACACTGTCCACAATATTCTAGATTTTGAGAAGTCCCTAAGTCAATGATAAATACATTTTGTATCTAATATCAATCTAATGTGACATGAGCAACATGTGAAATTATATATCCTATATATAGTGTTTGGAGATCAAGCACAATATCTCTAAGTAAAATATCGCAGTGTATGTGATACTCACATAAGGATCGTCTTGATCACTTATAGGAGGCATCAAAAGAAGTAAGTGAACAATCAACATGATAATAATAAGAAGACGACGATATCATCATGACAATAAGGTCCACACGACGATATAATTGTTAGAGCTCAAGAATAGTCAGTTAAGATATATATCATCGTGACAACAAAGTGCACTCGATAATATCGTTGCAAGAGTTCAAGAGAAGACTGCTTAGTCATTTATCATTGTGTTAACCAACCTCACACAACAATATCATCTTGTCAAGTTCAGAAGATGGGATTTCAAATTGACGGAGATGACAATAGAAAATGTCAAATCAATCACTTTTAAAAAGTGGTCTGAGACAAAACCTTTTTAGGTCTCGACCGTTTGAAGAGTCGGAGCTATAAGAGGATAAGAGAGGGTCCGCAAACCCCAACACTTGAGCTTAAAAACTTTGTGAAATCAAAAAGAGAAAAGCTTGTAGGCCATTAAAAAGCAATATAACAGTAAAGAACATGCTTACTGAAGAAGAAAGAGAAGAAGAAGAAGAAAAGCTTCAAGAAAAAGAAAGCTCTCATTCTAGAGAGAAAGAAGGCTTCTATTCTCAAGGAGGCTCGACACTAAACCTCGCACTAAAGTATTTCTGTTGATTGATCCAGTGCTGCTGCTGAAGAAGACTTTCTTTACAGAAAGATCTAAGAAGACCCAATGCATAAAGAATACTTTCTAGAGTCTAAATATTGTAAACAAAATCTTCTATCTTCTTTATTGTAAGATCTATCTGAGATATGAGGTAGGGCTGTGCTGTCAGTCTGAGTGTAGGGCTGGAGATAAGGCCTGAGTGTAAGGCTTTGTTGTAAGCCTGAGGTAGGGTCTTATGCAGACCTTAGGTAGGATTCAGAGGTGAATCTGAGTTGTAGGAGTGTTATTACTCTGAGGTAGGGTTACTGTTTGCACCTGAGTTAGGATCCAAGGAGTGGATCTGAGTTAGGGAACTTGTTGGGTTCCTGAGTTGTAGGAGTCAATGACTCTGACGAGTAAGATCTTTGATCTGAGTTTTTGGAGGAGTTGTCCTTGTATAACACACTGCTAGATAGGTGGAGAGGGATGGTGAAGTACCCACCATCTGGGGAATCTCTATAAATAATTGTGTGCTTTTATGTGTTGCTTGATTTACTATCTCTGATCTAGAATATTCAACATTTGAAAAGGGACTAAAATTATTTAAGCACCTATTCACCCACTCCCCTTTAGGTGATTATACTACTGATTAAACTTTCAATGAATCTCTGGAATGAATATTAGATCAATTGGCCTTGTGGTTTTGATAGTTACTTCATAATTAACACAATTAGTAAAAATATTGTATTTTGGTATGCCTTTTGTAAAAGCATGATTTAGTGATTAGGCCATCAACAACACCTGGTATTTAGATGAAATTTGGTACATGACAATAGGACAATATTTATATTTGCTTCACCTATAGTTATGATCAAAATTTGGTCTATGTCACACATAGTAAATTAGTGAAATTTTTGTGACTTAGTCATTGTGAAAAATTATAAATTTTTGGTTGAACATCAAAATGATCATAACACACCTCTAGATTAAAATTTGGAGCATATAGATCAGCTTTGGTGGTGCTCTCACAATGTGTCATGTTATCGAGTTAAGAAGTGGGTTGTGTTTAAAAAAATGCTTGCTAATGAGAAAACCCTAGAGATCAACTTAAGACTTGATCACATGTGAATTAATGACACATTTGGAGTAGGTTAAACTTCTGATTGGAGCCCTAGCTCAATTAGCTAAGTGTTAATATGTGGCAGAGCACATGGACATTAAGGGGAGTATTCAATATATGGGGTTCAATGATAGATCAACTCTCTCTTAAAAGAGTTATAAATCTATCTTAGGTTAATAAGAGTAACCATGAGAGAGGGATTTAAGGAAGGGCAACCATCAATATGATTAAATATATTGAGAAAGGGAGGCTTGGGATATTAACCAATCATATCTCCTAGTACCATCGCGAGCCCTTCACCGAATAGTCCTCGGGAAGTCCAATATCGTACCTAAATTGATAGGTCCACATAATACCTAAATAAGAATGAATTATATAAGAATATAGTTGAAACTTATGTACACATCCCTTACCGGATTTTAGAAGGATTAGATAGTCTCGAGAACTATGGCTTGGTTTGGCTGTCAAATAGAGGATTGGATAGTTCTGAGATGGAGGCTTGGTTGTGTGTGGTTGAGGTGATAGTGATGCATGCACATATAAATCCTAATAATAGGATTACATGTGGTGGGTCTAGGACGTGTGTCTAGTCGTCACACCGACGAAAGCATGTAGACTTGGCTAGAGGGGTCGAGGTCTAGTAGGCCAGCTCAGATGGTCTCCTTGACATTTTCTCCCAATGACTCTTCCCTAAGCCATAAAGGTCTGGTTTGGTACATTCCAGCAAGAGTATGCAGAGGCTCCGCAATGCTCACACATTGCGACGTATGCAAGGTCTAGGTCTGGTAGTGTACATACCCACCAAGTAGTGGAGACGCCCACTCCACTATCTTCGTTTGACCATGATGGGAGGTGCGTGGGAGGTTATCTACCCACAAAAAGAGGAAACAAAACGATTCATGTGCATAAAGTCATGTAGGTGAGTTACACAGTTGTGAAGCATGGCATAATACATTGCATTGCATAGAATATCATACATACATTACATACCCTCATCATATAAATTAGTATGAGTACTTTTATATGATGAGTTACTTTATAACTGGAAACCTTTACTTATAAGTTTGTATGAGCATTCATATAAGTTAAGGTACGTTTCTGTGATGGTAGCTTAGTTCATATTTACTTTACCTTATTTTACTGCGCAACACTCTACCTACTTCTGCTCTTAATGTTGGAGCATGTGTTCCGTGCTTCTTGGTTTGAGAATAACAAATCCCAGATCTATTTGATCTTGGTATGTGTTTTTTTTGTGTGTTCATGGATAACAGATATTTTATGTACTAAGGATTGGCTGAGCAGATCAATGAAGAAAATAAAAATCGCAGTATCGCTGGCGTTAACTCTATTGCCAGGAGATAGAGTCAATGGTTCATGCTGACGTCATCCATGTTCCACACATTGCCGCGCTCAAAGCCACGTTACAGCGCTATCGTGGGGCGATATCGCTATCGCCGCGCGACAGCACACGATCAGCCACGTTCCACGCGACAGCCCACGTTGTCCAGCCACATTTCAGCGATATCTCGGGGCGATATCGATATCACCGCGCGATAGCTGGCAGTTGTGAAAAGTTCTATAAAAGGCCACGAATTTCAGAGATTTGGGAATGTTGAAAGAGCCTTGATTCCCAGAGCAGATTCCAGACGAACTTCCTTGGTCCAGTACATTTACAAGAGTGAAGGAGATTCGATCGTACTTGCGAGATTGAAGATCTTCCCATTGGTCGACCATCATCTTCAGAGCTCTTCTTGAGGGAGTTTTAGTTTCATATATTGTATTTACATTTTTCATTTCATAAATTGTAATTGGTTTGGAAAAATCATTGCCGTGTGTGCGGTGTCTAAGTCCATGTGAGGCTTAGGGGAAATCATCACCTTGTGTGTGGTGTTAGATCCTTGTGTGGTCTAGGGTAAATCATCGTCTTGTGTGCGGTGTCAAGTCCTTGTGTGGCTTGGGAGAAAATCGCCACCGTGTGTGCTGCGTCTAGATCAAGTTGATTTAGGGGGAGGCTAGTGTCTATATCTGGGAGATATAGGCTATAGCCAACCGGTCCTTAGGAGAAGGACCGGTGAAAAGAGACAAGAGATTTTATTAATTGTAAGCCTTTGATTCCAAGCTTTATTGGAATCATTTCTACTCATTATCTTTGATGAAATAAAATCTTGTTTTTAAATTCAATTATTTGTCTCTATATTCATATATTGTTTCGTTTTTTATAAAAATTATCAAAGGTTTAAATTGCCCTTATTCACCTCCCCCCCCCCCTCTAAGTGCGCCATAAGATCCAACAAGTGGTATCAGAGCCAGGTTAATTCCTTATAAGGTTTAACCACCTGGAATTATGGCGCTCCATGATCTTGCATTTTCTGAGGGGCAAGGAATAGCTAGACCACCATTATTTACGGGTTCCGATTATAATTATTGGAAAACTAGGATGAGGTGTTTTTTAATATCATTAGATATTGAAGTATGGAATATGGTAGAAACAAATTATACTCATCCTACTTTTACAATTGGTGATATTGTCATGGAGAAACCCAAAGATAAATGGGATGACCAGGACAAATTAAAATGCAAAAATAATGCAAAAGCAATGAACGCATTATTTTGTGCTCTTGATAAAACTGAATTTAATAGAACCTGCGCATGTCAAACTGCATATGAAATTTGGAATTTATTGGAAATTACTCATGAAGTTACCTCGCAGGTAAAGGACTCAAAGCTTTTCCAATTGGAGTCAGAATTCGAAAAGTTCAGGATGGAGGTAGATGAGGATGTGGATACCATGTACACAAGATTCACTAAGATAGTAAATGACTCAAAAGTTTTAGGAATTTTTTTTTCGAATGGTGATTTGGTGAGAAAACTTCTTAGATCTCTCCCCCCTAAATTCAATCCCAAAGTGACAGCTATTTCTGAATCTCATGATCTTAAAGCTCTTAATATTGAAAGCCTGATTGGAAACTTGAAAACTCATGAAGTTGAATTAAAAATTCAACAACAAGAGTATATGGAGCCAAAGAAGAAGGGATTGGCTCTAAGATCTAAGAAGGAGGAAAGTAGTGATTCAGAGGAGGAAGAAGAAGTTGAGGAAAGTTTATTTGTTAGAAAGTTTAGAAAATTTATGAAAAATCCAGAGAGGAGGAATTCATTTAAGAAGTTTTTTAAGAAGGAGATGTTTAGGAAGAAAAAGGTAAAGGAAGATGATGAGGAGGAAGAGGGACCGCCACCGGAGTGCTATCACTGCAAGAAGTTAGTACACATCTGAAGCAAGTGTCCAAAGTACTTGAAAGAACTTAAAGAAAAGAAGCACAAAGGGAAGAAGAAGGTGCTGAAGGCGGAAACATGGGATGATACTACTTCTGAGGATGCAAGAAGTTCATGCTCAAGTGAAGAAGAGGAGGCCAACATGTTCTTAATGGGAAAGAGCGTCATATCTGATGACGAATGCAGTGTCCAAAGCGACACTGAGGTAACTCCTCCAACCCATGATCAATTATTTTCTGAATTTTTAAAGACTTGCAAATTTTTTGAAAAGAGTCTAAAAGATAATGATCTTCTTAAATCTGAAAATAAAATTTTACTTAAAGAAAATAAAAAATTGTTAGATGAAACTAAGACTATTGGAAAAGGAAAAATTTCTTGTCAAGAGTGTGATCAATTTGTGGGAAGAATTAAAGAACTTACAGAATCTCTTTCCAAATCTCATTCTACAATAAAAATTCTTACTAAAAAGAATGAGATTTTAGAAAGAGATCTGAAATCTTCAATTTCCAAAGTCCATGAGGGAAAGAAATCTTTTGAACGTAGATGTCTAAATCTTGTATCCGAAAATACAGCAATGAGAAACCAGATTCGTGACTTAACGCTAGCCATGAAAAAATTTGGAATGGGCCAAAGATCACTGGATATGATCTTAGGATACCAATGCCATGGATCTGGAAGGTTTGGACTCAGATACACGTCAGGAAGTTATCGCCCGGCGATAACCACTATCGCCGGTGACAGCGAAAAGTCCAGAAATTCTGTTTTTAAAAATTCTGAAGTTAATAAATTTTCTGATACTGCATCCTCATCCAGTAAAAATCCAGAAAAGTTATACTCTTCTCAATACATTACATGTGCCAAATGCAATAGATTTGGTCACACTACGACTCTTGCTGGAGGAAAGGAAAAAGTAAAATTAAACAAATCTGGGTGACTAAGGCTTCCACCTATACTATGGGTGTAACCACTTGGGTATCCAGATCTTTACTCACCTCTTCTTTCTAGGTGTGTTGGCAGGATAAGGACAAAGAAGACGTGTGGTACTTGGACTCGGGTTGCTCAAAGCACATGACGGGCAATAAAGAGAAGTTCCTTATCCTGGAGATGAAGAAAGGAGGAGTTGTTACATTCTGAGATAATGCAAAAGGAAAAATCATCGGCATCGGAATTGTGGGTAACAAAAATTTTTCAATTTCAAATGTTTTACTTGTAGAAGGATTAAAGCATAATTTGATTTCTATTAGTCAATTATGTGATAAAGGTTTAGATGTTTTATTCGAATCTTCTACAAATTTGTGCAAAATTATTAATTCTAAAACAAATGAAATCATTTTTACCGCACCTAGATGTCATAATGTATGTGATAAAATTTCTTGATTTTTCAAAATCTACTTTAAAGTGTTTTTTATCAAAAAATGATGAATTAGAATTATGACATAGGTGACTTAAACATACTAGTGCCACGTTAATTACAAAACTTTCAAAAGATAAATTAATTAAAGGTTTACCATTGTTAAATGGAAATTTATCTTCATTATGTGTATCTTGCCACAAAGGAAAATTTTCAAAATCATCTTTCAAAAGTAAAAATATTATTTCTACCACTAGGCCACTTCAGTTAATACATATGGATTTATTTGGGCCAATTGGAATTTTTAGCTTAGGAGATAGAAAATATACATTTGTATTGATTGATGATTATTCTCGTTTTTGTTGGACTTTATTTCTAACCTCCAAATCCGATGCATTTTCAGAATTTTCAAAATTATGTTTGCGTATTCAAAATGAATTTGAGTTAAAAATTAAACGCATACGATCGGATCATGGAGGAGAATTTGAAAATGAAAAGTTTATTTCTTTTTGTACGGAGTTAGGAATTAAACACGAATTTTCTGCTCCGCGCACACCACAACAAAATGGTGTAGTGGAGAGGAAAAATAGAACTCTTCAAGAGTTAGCCCGTACGATGCTGTCTGAGTTTAAATTACCAAAATCTTTTTGGGTTGAAGCGGTTAATACGGCATGTTATGTAATTAATAGAATGATGCTTCGTCCTATTTTAAAATTAAATCCCTATGAATTAATTTTTAGTAAAAAACCAAATGTTTCTTATTTCAAAGTTTTTGGTTGTAAATGTTTTGTTTTAAATTCTAAAGATTCCTTAGGAAAATTTGATGAAAAATGTGATGAAGGTATTTTTATTGGCTATTCTTCAACTAGTAAAGCTTATATGATTTTTAATAAAAGAATAAAAATAGTTGAAGAATCTATTCATGTTAGGTTTGATGAGTTTGTTTCATGTGTAGAAAAGAAAATTACAGGAAAAGAAGATGAACCCCTTCCTTCGGTGGAGAATGATGATGAAGAACTTGGAGAAAATGAAGAAGAAAAAGAAGAAGAAAGAGAAGGAGAAAGAGAAGAAGAAGATAGAGAAGAAGAAGAAAGAGAAGAATATGTGCCTCCAAGTGAATTGAGATTTTCAAAGGATCATCCAAAGGAGATTATCATTGGAGATCTGCAAAAAGGGGTTAGTACTCGTTCATCGTTACATGTTTTATTTTCAAACCTTTGCTTTGTCTCTGAAATAGAACCAAAAGATGTTTCCACCGCTTTAAATGATGAATTTTGGTTTTTAGCTATGAATGAAGAACTTAATCAATTTGAACGTAATAAGGTTTGGAATCTTGTAGAACGACCGAAAAATCATCTTGTAGTTGGAGTTAAGTGGATTTTTAAAAATAAATTGGATAATGAATCTAGAATTGTTAGAAATAAAGCCAGATTAGTTGCAAGAGGTTATGCACAAATTGAAGGGGTAGATTTTGATGAAACTTTTGCACCGGTAGCAAGATTAGAAACAGTTAGGATATTTCTTGCATTTGCTTGTTTTAAAAGATTTAAATTATATCAAATGGATGTCAAAACCGCATTTTTAAACGGGTATATAAAAGAAGAGGTTTATGTAGAACAACCCCCTGGCTTTATAAATGAGAAATATCCAAATTATGTTTATAAACTAGATAAAGCACTTTATGGATTAAAACAAGCGCCTCGTGCTTGGTATGATCGATTAACTCAGTATTTGTTAAAGCACAATTATAAAATGGGAAGTGCCGATTCTACACTCTTCATTAAGCAATTTGATCATGATTTAGTTATTTTGCAAATTTATGTTGATGATATTATTTTTTGGGCCACTAATGAAGAGTTGTGTAATGAAGTAGTTCAAATTATGAAAAATGAATTTAAAATGAGCATGGTAGGAGAACTTTCATATTTTCTAGGTTTTCAAATTACACAAAAACATGATGGTATTTTTATATGTCAATCCAAATATATTCATGATATGTTAAAAAGATTTGGATTTGAAAATCTTAAGCATGCAAACACTCCTATGAGTGCTTCACTAAAATTAGGAAAAGATGAAAGTGGAGTTTCAATTGACCAAACCCTTTATAGGAGTATGATAGGATCTTTATTATATTTAACCGCATCTAGACCTGACATTTTGTTTGCCGTTTGTTTATGTGCTAGATTTCAGGCTAATCCTAAAGAGTCACATTTAAAAGCGGTGAAACGCATCTTTAGATATCTTATAGGAACATCTAAATTAGGATTATGGTATCCTCATAATGATTCCTTTATTCTACATGGTTTTTCGGATTCAGATTATGCGGGATGTTCTTTAGATAGAAAAAGCACTAGTGGCACTTGTCATTTTATCGGTCCTTCACTTATTTCTTGGCCGAGTAGGAACCAGAATTCTGTTGCCCTCTCTACTACCGAGGCCGAATATATTGCACTAGGTAGTTGTTGTGCCAAAGCTCTTTGGATGTCACAAACATTAGAAGACTTTGGCATGCAACAAAGTAGTGTAGAATTAAATTGTGATAATAAAAGTGCTATAGACTTAACTAATAATCCTGTATTACACTCTAGATCTAAGCATATAGATGTCCGACATCATTTTATAAGGGATCATATTAAGAAGGGTAATGTAAAAATCAACTTCATAGGAACGGATTCACAATTAGCGGATATTTTTACAAAACCACTTAATGATTCATGCTTTTCTATGTTAAGATTAGAACTTGGAATCTTAGAAATATAAATCTTAAATTTTTTTTTAATTATTTCTGGAAATTACATGTATTTAATTCTTATGTGTTATCAAAAATTATTAAAAATTATTAAATTATTTACTCTTATAATATGTAATTAAACAAACTATCACAGAACAAAGTCAAATTGTCATTAAAATTCTCTTAAAATGCATATGATAAAACCAGAACAGAAAAACAGATCAAAGATAGAGTTTTCACTATCGCTGGGCGACAGTGATGTCGCCGGGCGTTAGCTCATACTTCTTCAAAGCATAAATATTATTACATCCACAGCACTAAATCTATCATTCTTCCAGATTTTCTTCAGAAGCAGCAATATCATCACTTGAGATCGGTGTAGGTTCTCTTGCTCTTCGGGTTCGCCTTATTGAATGACGTGGAGGATCCCATTCTCTCTCTTCTTCCGGCGTTGGTTTTAGCTTCAGCCCCTTGACTAGAAACTTCATAAATTTTCTGATACCCGAATTACTTCGCTTTTGTTCTTCTTTAATCTCCTCAACCGATTCACTTAGATCTTCTATTCTTTCACGTAAAGACCCTCCTCTTCGGAGTGGTTATCTTGAAGAAGATGTTGCTCTGGGAGAAGGAACTCTAGCTGGTTCTACGGAATGCATAGCCAGGATACAATCGTCGATGAAGATTTCTTGGTCTATCCATCGATATTTATTATATACGAGCCTTTGAATAACACTTCCTAATGGAAGTGTATTCAATTTCCTCCTAAGAGGATGCTTCATCTTATACGTATATCGTATAATGGATAAGACAAAGTCAGCCACATCGAACTTCACTTTCTCCAATATATAGTAAGTCACCAAGCTCAATTGAGCCGTGATCTTCCTTGTATCTCCGGTCTTTAACATAACCGTATTCCTTAATATCTCTTGCAAGATAAAAGCATCGCGACTAAGTGATGTGATATCTTGAATCAAACCCCTATTCTCCTTCCCATGAAGGCTTTGATTCAAACATGTCCAATCCCGATCCTTTCGGTAATTTTCCACGATATCAATCATATTATCTTCACAAGTTGCAAGACCATATTCATTTCTGAGATCTTCATGGGTGATTTCTATTTCCCCTCCTTGAATTTTAGACTTTATGCCTCCATTCAGACCCATATTTTTTGGGTCTTCTAAGTTATTATAAAATTCTCTAACAAACCACGAGGAGAACATATTCGGTATAATGAGGGACATTATATCTACCTCAACCAAACACTCATATATATGTGTTGGCACAGATCCATCCAAACATTGTAGAACACCGATTGATGCGTTCTCAATACCTGAATATGATTGGAACGAGGAGTGAGGGTTGTTGCTGGTAGATTTCCTGGCACGAGATGATGATGCCATTTCCTATTATGAAATAAGAAATTTTTTCAGAAATCTAAAATTAAAAATTTCGATATTGTTCACTACCGCCGGCGACAGTACTATCGCCGGGCGATATATCCAAATCAATACTTATTGCTACTTTTCGATTAAAATTCTTAGGTTCTGTGGTCTCAAATTAACAAAAAAATCAACAACAAAAACAAAAACAAAAACAACACGTTCTCAAAATTACATAACAATTATTTTTACAAAAACATACGCATTGTTATTTTTACTAAAATTAACAGTTGATGTTGAAAGAAATTTATAGATCTAGCCTTAGATTTTGATCATAGTCACTAAAATTGCACAAACATTGTAGATCTACAACAAAAAAATTCAACATTAGTGATTATTGTTCATAAAAACGCCTTTTTACTTCAAAATATTTAAGATCTAAAATGTATGATCAAAATGAAATTTTTTTCCATGGATCTATCTTCTTTCATCATCAAGATTCTAGATCTATTATTATTTTTGATGAACAATACAAATTTGAAAGAGATCTAAGGCATACCTTTTGGATTTTTTTAAGGTTTTCGGAGAAGGAAGATGAAGTCCAGGAGTCTAGGGACGGTCAAATGGGAATATTGGACTTGCTTTTCCGATTTTTCACTTTTTATATAAAAAACCACTATCGCCGCGCGCTATCACTGTCGCCTGGCGATATCTAATTTCCTTCATTTTTTCAATCAACTTCTGAGCTGTCTTTTTGCAAACATGTTTCTAGTATTATAGTAGTAATTTTGGATAGTTATCATGGTACCATAGCTAGTACATGTGATTCTTCATTTATGAGTCCTTTGAACATTGTTCTTAATTTCTCTTGCTTAAGATATCTACTTATATTTTTGATGACTAGAAATTGAGTAAAATTGTTCCGCATGCCTCTAAGTATGAGTAATATTTTATATTTGATAATGTACTAACACTTACACAAGTTGATAATTGACATTTACTTAAGTTTCTTTTTACATGATATTAGTTTGTTAACCTTTTTTTTTCAAGCCTGAAATGCATAGCTAAATTTTCTTTCATTTATGTTTTATTCACAAATGATTTTCCCAATTATTGGCGATTTTATAAAAAAAAATTGTGTTATTCTCATGTTTGCAATCCAAGTGAATTCGAAGTACTAAGTCATAATTTAAAAAAAATGATGAAAAAAAGTTGCAAAGTCAAATAAACATGACTAGGTTACTCCATCAAGCTCTACTCACCCTCCTGATAATTCTTAATGAGCATTGTGAGGTTGAGCACCTTGACAAGAATTGTAAAGTGTCTTGTGCAAACAATCTTGGCCATTTCTTAATCATTGTGACATAAAATCATTTATGAAGATCTTTTAGGTATGAATGTTTCTTGTATTATATTTTACAAACCTTCATGTAAAAGTATTTCTTAAGGAATATGTTCACTTTATCGCTCTTCACATATACACATCATTATCTTTTATAAAATTTCTTCTCATAAGAATTGGACCGGAAATAGTTTATCTCTTCTCTTTCATCTGTATTATTGCTTTAGATATCTTAGCTTTCATCTGTATTATTAGCTTTTTCCACATGTTACAACTTTTTACATGATTATATTCCCAAATTTCATTGTAATCATATTCCATGTTTATCATTGTTGATATTCTACTCCTCTTGTTTTCATAATTCTTTTACTAATTTATAACTCTCTCACTTCTTTCGCTTCTGCATTTGCTACTCAACTCCTAATCTATTTTACCTTCCATACCCCACCTTCTTTTGCTAATATCAAAAGGGGGAGCATTAAGTAAGAAATCACGAATCAAGTAATCAATTGATTAAGAACATTTAGGGGGAGTAATCATTTATTGAGGAAGGACAGCTTTTATATAGTGGGAGCATATATATTGGGGGAGTTCAGAGTTCATTAAATATCTTTTCGCACTTTGATACATAATGATAATCTATGTTGTCGCACATTCTACTGATCTGACATGATTTCTTTCTTAGTGGATTTGATATTATCAAAAGGGGGAGATTATTGGAGCATGCGTTCCACGCTTCTTGGTTTGAGAATAACAAATCCCAGATGTATTTGATCTTGGTATGTGTTTTTTTGTGTGTGCAGGGATAACAGAAATTTTTTGTACTAAGGATTGGCTGAGCAGATTAATGAAGAAAACGAAAATCCCAGTATCGCTAGCGTTAACTCTATCGCCAGGCGATATCGTCAACGGTTGCTGCTGACGTCAGCCATGTTCCACACGTTGCCGCGCTCGAAGCCACGTTACAACGCTATCACCGCACGACAGCACACGATCAGCCACGTTCCGCGTGACAGCCCACGTTGTCCAGCCACGTTTCAGCAATATCGATATCGCCGCGCGATAGCTGGCAGTTGTGAAAAGTTCTATAAAAGGCCACAAATTTCAGAGATTTGGGAATGTTGAAAGAGCCTTGATTCCCAGAGCAGATTCCAGACGAACTTCCTTGGTCCAGTACATTTTCAAGAGTGAAGGAGATTCGACCATACTTGCGAGATTGAAGATCTTCCCATTGGTCGACCATCATCTTCAGATCTCTTCTTGAGGGAGTTTTAGTTTCATATATTGTATTTACATTTTTCATTTCATAAATTGTAATTGGTTTAGGAAAATCATCGCCGTGTGTGCGGTGTCTAAGTCCGTGTGAGGCTTAGGGGAAATCATCACCTTGTGTGTGGTGTTAGATCCTTGTGTGGTCTAGGGTAAATCATCGTCTTGTGTGTGGTGTCAAGTCCTTGTGTGGCTTGGGAGAAAATCGCCGCCATGTGTGCTGCGTCTAGACCAAGATTTGATTTAGGGGGAGGCTAGTGTCTATATCTGGTAGATATAGGCTATAGCCAACCGGTCCTTAGTAGAAGGACCCGTGAAAAGAGACAAGAGATTTTATTAATTGTAAGCCTTTGATTCCAAGATTTATTGGAATCATTTCTACTCATTATCTTTGATGAAATAAAATCTTATTTTTAAATTCAATTATTTGTCTCTATATTCATTTATTGTTTCGTTTTTTATAAAAATTATCAAAGGTTTAAATTGCCCTTATTCACCCCCCCTCTAAGTGCGCCACAAGATCTAACATTTAATACTTCTCTAACTTATATAGAATTGCTAGAATAGCCTAATATATTGCATTAGTTCTTCATATATACTTGCTAGAGAGCCATGCCACTTGCTTGTACATGCTATTTTTGGTGTCCTCCTTTTCCATCCTCCCGCCTGGTACTTAGGAATCGCGGGGGGAGGCGAGGACAAAATAATTTAGTCTTTTTGAATAACGGTCGGATGTGGCCAGAATAACTAGGAGCAGTGGAGCCGGAGCAGGAGCAGGAGCAGGAGCAGCATTCCAGGAAGATAGAGCTTGAGGAGCTGATGCATCGCACTACTACCACTCACCCCCAGATAGTTATGAGTTTGATGGAAGCAAAACTATGCCTGCAAATGACAACGACAAGTGTTCCGTGTCGGGAGTAGTATAGGCTTATAAAAACCAAGGTCGTATAAAAATCTGGGTGAGTTGAATACTTTTACTTCAAGAAAATCTCTATTATCCCATTAATAAAACTTTGGGTGGTTTGTTGTATGAAAATCTAGATGGATTAAAATGAAGATTAAAACAATAATTTTAAAGACTAGCTCTCGATCTCTAAGTCACCTCGAAAATAAAAATAACAAGAAAGAATAAAAATCGCACTCTCTTAATAATATTGCTTTGATCATGGAGGTTCTTGATATATGAACGCACCTCTCTCGAGGAATACGTCCACCTGAGATTAGGTTGAATGATGATTGATATTTGGATTTGGGTTTGAAAGCTTTTGTTTAATTTATATCCAAACTAATCATTCGATAAAGGCAAGTATACCTTATCGCGTATAATACATGATATTTTGGTTTAGAAAATATTAGGGTCGTATATTTCCACAGATCCTGTTGATTATTCTTACTTATAAGGAATGAACTATTATTTTATCAGAATAAATTTTTGATTTGATTTATAATATTTAGAGCGCGATAATATATGTATAACTAGAGTTTTAAATGATGATGAAGATAGCGCCCGATGTTGAATTACCTTGAGAGGAAAATAGCTTTTTTAGAAGTAAAATATCTGATTTTTAAAAACATTAGAATAACTTGGTTGTGGAGCTTCCATAAGTATGAACCCACCACTCTCGAGGGTACGCCTACCTGAGATTAAGAATATTCGACCGAACTCTCATTCTTTAATCGAATATCCTTAATACTCACTTTATGTTGTGAACCCCTCTATTGAGTTTTTCTTCCAATTCGTGAGACTTACCTCATCCTCTCTCGAGGGTAGAGCGCACTTCTCTTTACTCGTGAGCAATCAATCCATACGCACGAGCCTCTTGGCTAACTAGTGTATGGAAACGGAAATGAGAACCATACATCGATTATATGGTCTCACTCAACGTTTTTCTCGGGTAAACCTTAAGCTCGTTAATTGATTTTAGAAAGAGATATTTTATTTTTATAAAACCATTTATTTGTCCCAATGCTTTTCGACATCATGCGCTAAAGGAAGTTAGCCACTCATTGGAATCTGGACAACATTAATAATAAGAAAATACATGTTAATATCATAAGCGGATATAAACGTGTTTAACAAAGAAAATTAAAAGACATATAAAATGCAGAAATAGTATCCGTCCCAACCATCTTAATCAAGTGCTAAAAAGTTCTTAGCCTCTCAACCTGGATGGGGGTGGTAATAAGACTTGAAATATGAAATAAAAAGTAATAACAGTTACAGAATAACTTGAACAGTGGAATTTTATAACTTTTAAAGAGTGTTACACACTCAGAACCCAAAATAGGGTTTGGAATTATCACTCAAAAACTACTTATAAACACTATTTAGAACTATGTGGAAAAAAGAAAACAAACTATTTTATTCCTAAAATATACATTACAACTAGACTAGGAAAGCAAAAATTACAAAAGAAATAAATACCTAAATGCATAAAATAACTCACAAACACTCAAAACTACTTAAAAAAACTAAAACACTCAAAAATTACTCTCTAAGAACTCAAACACTCAAAAATTCCTATCTTTTAAACTTAAGCCGGTCCCCCCTATTTATAGGGAAAATTTTAGGATTACACGCCCTCGGTCATGGGCGTGACCGAGGGGCGTGACTCTGGGGTGTGTTGGGAAGATAGGCTCAACCGCATTCTAGAAGAATTTGTCGTGATATATGGCTGCACATGGGCTTGTCTGAGGTGTCACGGGCATATCTCTAAGGTGTGTTCGAGGTGTCACGGGCGTGACCATGCGTGGTAGACGTCAAGGGCATGGCATTGATGCGTGTTCTGCTAGAAGATTGGGGGAACACGAGCGTGACCATTTACACGGGCTTTGGTCACGGGCGTGTCTAAGGTGTCACGGGCGTGAATTGATCAATTCATCAAGATTTGTTCTGAAATTGGCTGAGAGTTGGAAAGTGGCATTCTTAAGATTACACGCATTTAGTCACGGGCGTGACTGTGGGGCGTGACCTAACAAAAAATGCCAAAATGCTGAAAAATAGAAATAAAGCTAAGTTAGTAAGGAAAATAATAAAACAAACATATTACTCATTAATTTACATAAAATATTTACAATATTACTTAAGATTATACTAGAAACTATACTAAAAATACGTATATTTTACTACTTATCAAACACCCCCATACTTAAGCTTTTGCTATTCCAGAGCAAAAGTAAGAGAGATCCATACGGGATTAACATAAGTTCTAATTTTTGGCTATCGTTTTATTTAATCATAAGAGACTGAAAAATAAAAATCTGGAGTATAAAGGGTTAAGTCCTAAATTATGCAAATGATTTAAGTAGAGAGAAATGTCTTAGCCAAAAGACTTCTTGATTAAAAAAATAACAAGCAAAATTACAATCATTAGTAAACGAGATTAGATCGAAATTATAAAATCCTTTGTTTTAAAGAAATGTGAAGGCAACGATACATGTTACTAATTACGCTCTCAAATGATTTTTTGAATTAAAGCTAGATACAATAAATTGGCTAAGGTAAAGGGGGTAGAAAGCTTTGGCAAAAAGAAGAGTATTTGAATTAAGGGTGATGGATTTTATCCTTCCACCCCTCCTTTTTAGTTTTCTTTGGTGCCCACAGTGGTTTACGTGGGAAAACTTTTTCCCTTTTTTATTAACCCAATGCTTATGTTTACGGAATAAATTCTTATTCCCATTGACATAAGATCTTTTAAATTTTTATTGGGTGCCTATGTTTATGGAATGAAGTCTTATTCCCATTGACAAACGATCTTTTTCTTCTTCTATTTTTTTGCCATGCTAAATGGGTGCATTCAAGGGTTTTTCAAGAGAAATTCTAGAATAATAAAAAAAGGTTTGAGAGCAACCTTAGTAATTTGAATATTCCTAGATTCCTAAAGACATAAAGTAGAGATAATTGAGGTCTAAGGTTGTTTTGCTAACATAATACGCATGCCTTTATTTTAGATGAATTAGAAGTGTGCTTGAAAACACAACCTCTATTTAAATTAGAAACACAAGATATTCTTTGAAACTTAACCCTGAACGTTTAAATCTATCAATCTTAGATAAACGAACGAATAGTAAAATTAGCGATTATGAAAATCCACAAATAGGTATTCTCGAAACTAAATGCTTATTTTTACAAAGTAAAATTAATGTAGGGTTTTATTATATTATTGTTTATTTTTTTTGTATATATATATATATATTACTACTAAATATACAATATAAACTAGTTGTTTTTTTAGCTTATATATTTTTTTTGGAAATAAACAAGCTTATATTTACATGAAGTAAAAAAAACATTTAGTATCATATATTTTTTAAAATAACAGGCATATATTTACTTGATGTAAGAAAATATGATGAAATGTTTTTGGGGTTTGGTTTTTGAAAATTGAAATGAAAACGGGGAAAACACCCCCATACTTAAAACCCAACATTGTCCCCAATGTTGTAATGTAAGTATGAAGTAGGGAAAATGAAAGTGCAGTATGTACAAAAATAAAGAGGGAGCAAAAATGCTTCCCTGAATTAAAGCTGGGGAGACCAGAAGAAACCCTGCAAAAACTGTTAGATCGGTAGGCGCCCTTAGAGGGGGGGGGGTGAATAAGGGTTTTTAAAACTTATGTTATATGTTGATTATCTTTGAAATAATGCGTGATTAAGAAGATGAGAAATCAAGTAAAACAATTGAAATATAGTAGAGACATGTTTTATTAATATGAAATAAGGTTTTACAAAAGTTGATTTCTATAACGCTAGAAATCTTTGGCGAATAATAGTAGACTCTTTTTGTTTTCTATCCCGACCCGCATCCC
Organism: Dactylorhiza incarnata; assembly: GCA_033032865.1. Taxonomy (NCBI): domain Eukaryota; kingdom Viridiplantae; phylum Streptophyta; class Magnoliopsida; order Asparagales; family Orchidaceae; genus Dactylorhiza; species Dactylorhiza incarnata. The sequence goes on along the minus strand of JAWHQI010000366.1, from coordinate 1,859,348 downwards.
CACGAACAGGTGGCCCTAGCCTATCCTTCTCGGATTCGGCCTCAAGCCGCTCTAGCCAATCCACCCCAGATATGGCCTTGAGCACCCCCTAGAACTAACCTATATCTAGTCGCCAACACGAGGCAAATTTCTGCCCTAAGTCCTACCCAGACCTAGTCGCCAACACGAGGCAAATTCTCTAACCATTTACAAGAAATATGAAATGATAATAATAAAAACTCCCTCTTGAAGAACTTCTGAAGTTGGAGATGAAGATCCGCTGTAGAATAAGCATTGTAGAAGCGGACGTCGTTTGGATCCGGCGTGAAGAGATTCTCCTTCAGAAATTCGCAGAACTTTGGTAGGACATCAACTTTCAGCCAAGGAAACCTTTGGAATTCTAGCACTCAATGTCTCTCTCTGATGTCTGTTGGAAACGAGAGAAGAGGGGTCCTATTTATAACCTCAGCGCTAGCGCCTGCGCTAATGCTACCGCCAGCGCTAATGCTACCGCCAGCGCTATCCCATATTAGGACATATTCTGCGCGGTAGAATCTTCAATCCGAGGAAACATTTCTCTCTTGCCTTCTGTGCTTCGCCTACCGTTTGCGCTATCGGCTACCGCCAGGCGCTAGCTCCTTCTATATTTGCTCTCGGAATTGCGCTAATCATTGATAGCGCCGGGCGCTAGGTGCTACCGCCGACGCTAGTGGGAATGTTGTGTTGGAACATGGTCTTCCGCATCTCCTAGGTTTGAGAGTAACAAATCCTATGTGTATTTGATCTTGTGTGTTCAAGTGTGCAGGTTTACTAGGTCCACATGACTCAAGGAGTACACATGATGACTGCCCCCAAAATTGAGGCCAAAATTCGAAGAGGCTCACTGGCGCCGGCGGTAGCAACTAGCGTCGGGCGCTAGCATTGATGAGCGCGTTTTCGGCAGCTGTTATGGAAGGCGCTAACACCTGGCGGTAGCGGATAACGCCGGCGGTATCGGTGAACACAAAAGGAATGAAAGCCTCGTTGCCGCGGATTAGAGATCCTGCCGCGCAAGAAGTTTCTTAATCAGGGATAGCGCCGGCGGTAGCTACTAGCGCTGGCGGTAGCATGGAGCACAAGAGGCATGGAGAAATAGGTTGCCGCGGATGGAAGATTCTGCCGCGCAAATTGTTTCTTAGTCCGGGCTAGCGCCGGCGGTAGCGCTTGGGCTATAAAAGGACCCCCTCTCCTCTTATTTTCGTACACCAATTGCATACACCTCAGAGAGAGAGTACTAGAATTCCAGAGGCCTATCATGGCCGAAATTTGAGGTCCCGGCGAAGCTCTGCCAACTTCTGAAGGAGGATTCCATCACGCCGAAGCCAAACGAAGTCTGCTTCGACAAACGCTGATTCTACAGCGGATCTTCGCCTCCATATTCAGAAGTTCATCTTAAGGGAAGTTTTTTATTATTTTATTTGTCTTTCTTTGTAAACGGTAGTGAAATCGCCTCGTGTTGGCGACTAGGTCTGGGGTAGGACTTAGGGCTGAAAATCGCCTCGTGTTGGCGACTAGATCTAGGTTAGGTCTAGGGGGTGCTTGTGGCCACATCCGGGGAAGGATTGGCTAGAGCGGCTTGAGGCCGAATTCGGGAAGGAGGAGGCTAGGGCCACCGGTTCGTGGGGAAGCGAGTCGGGATAGAAAACGAAAAGAGCTTTTATTATTCGCCTCCGATCTCTAGCGACATTGAGATCAAGTTTTGTAATACTGATTTAATATCAATAAAGCTTGTCTCTCTTTTTGTTTTACTTGTCTTCTTATTGCAATATTCCAAAGTTTTCTAAATAAAATATAAAGTTTTTGAAAACCCTTATTCACCCCCCCTCTAAGGGCGCCGACCGATCCAACAAGTGGTATCAGAGCGAGGTTTTATTCTAATCGGCTTAACAACCGGGAATAATGGCGTCTCATGATCTCGCTTCAACTAGTGGGGAAATTTTTTGTGAAGAGGAAAAATCACTTGCACCACCTTTATTTGAAGGAACAAATTATAAAGGATGGAAAATTTTAATGGAAAAATTTATTAAAACTTTAGATATCGAAGTATGGAACTTAGCAATTATAAGACGTGTGGATGAATCAAATAAAAAGGAACTTCATTTAAATGCAAAAGCTAAACATTATCTATTTTGTGGTCTCTCAAATGAAGTTTTCAAATTTGTGTATTGCTTTTCTAGTGCTTATAAAGTATGGAAATTTCTTGAAGAAATGTATGATCTTCCTCTCGCAGGTATGGAACAAACATAGGAGGAAAAGAACGAACAAGCATTTATTATCGTTCAAGAAGATCTCTCTCGGAGCGAAGCCATGGAGAATATTGAAATAGTAAAGGAGAACAATGCACCAAGAAAAAAAGAAGATGAAAATTCATCCATGATGAAAGAAGGGCCAAAAGATAACGAAGGAACTCTATGCATACATTTTGCCTCCACCAAAAGCGCTGTAAGAAAGTCAAAATCTTCTTCTTGTGTGATAACTTCCATTTCTAGTTTCAATATATTAAAAACAGCTAAACGTAAGATCAAAAAATTGAAAATTACTAATAAAAATTTACGTTTAGAAAATAAGAGACTAAAAGCTAATGTTAACTCAAATTCAAATTGTGATGTGCCTACCCCATCTTGTCTTTTACTTAAAAATATAAAACCTTGTTTTGATTGTAATAATAGTAAGGAAAAATTCAAAGAACTTGAAAAAGAATTGATGTGTATAAAAGAACATAATGAAAAATTATGCTTAGAAAATTCATCGTTAAAGAGTGATTGTGCTAAGTGTAAGGACTACGAAATAAAAATTAAAGAGATGGACAAAACATTTGATGAATATAGGGATAAATATGAAGAACATATTGAATCAATTGTTACTACTCTTAAAAATAGCACAATCGCTTATAATAAGGCTAGACATAATTTAAAAACTAAGAATGATGAATTAAATGCCAAAATCCACTTGCTTAAGGAAATCATAAAGAAAAATTCACAAAACATATATCCACAATTTCAGAATATATCTAAAAGCAAGATGAATATAATTTCTCAAAAGGTTAAATCAAACAATGGAAATAAAAGACATCAACAAATTAAAAATGAACTTCCAAAGTACAATCATTATTATCATATACAACATCAAACTTCTCCAAACATAAAACTTCACAAATTTCTTATAAAAAATGCTTTCTATAATCACTGCAATTATAAAAATTATCACAATAGAGATTTGACTCATAATAATAATATTAAGCCACAGTTTGAATGGAGGCCCAAAATCAAAGAAGAAACACAAACACCACAAAAAAGGGCCCATTCATTTCAATCTCCCCAAAAGCAAATACGTTGTATTTGGGTACCCAAAGGAACCATCACACCCAGTCCTCTTTGGATACCTAAAGCTCTCTTTCATTAGGTACCACCAAATACATGAAGTAGAATATTTTCAAGAGGAAAATAGACAATTTTTCTACTTCATGATGTGCTTTAATGTCTTTTAATTTTCTTTGTTTTCTTATTTCTTTATTATCATACTATGGTCATCTTATATAGGAATCATGATCAAAAATTTAATGAGCCTATAAAATTAATCAAAATTCAAAATCCTTTTTAAGATGGCCTACTTATTATTCATATATTCATTATACAACAAGTGAATTCAGAATCTTCTATGTGGTAGTAAAATAGTTGATCATAGGATTTCAAAAGGGTATAGCACATAAATTTTTTTTTCACTTCATAAATATCAAACTATAAATAAAACATTCTAGTCAAAAATCCAAAAGATAACAAAATCAAGCACAATTCAAAAAACAACAACAAGGTTCAAATTCCTAAATTATTACATAACAAAAACTGTTCCTCTCACATCTACTCCTCCTCATCTATATCCTCCACACTTGGAGTTGGAGAGCGTCTTCTACGAGTCCTTCGGATCGAGTGGCGGGGCAGCTCTGTAACTGGGCTCTCCCACTCCCTCCGCTCTGGAGTAGATGGCTTCAAATTTAAAGCCTTCATCATGAACTTCATCATTTTCTTGATTCATGAGACATCCTTCTCCATCCGTGTCATCCGATCGCCCATCTCCTCTCGAAAGGACCCATATGGAGCATCTCGAGCCCCTCGAGATGACGCACCTCGCCGGAGTGGAGGTTGAGCTGATGTCGATGGCTCATCTGGGTTGATTGATGCTCGCAAATGTGAAGTACTATAGATAGGAGGGTAGCAATCTATCAAGTTGAAACCCAATTCAATAGAAGGATACATCATCTGAATCACCCGCTGTATGATGCCGCCCAGGGGCAAGTTGTTATACCTCTGTCGGGTAGGTTGCCTCAACTTGTAGGAGTAGCGAATCATGGAAAGTAGTAAGTCCGCCACGTCGAACTTCTCCTCCTCCAAAATAAAATAAGTGACATAACTGAGCTGGGCTGTGACTTTTGCTGTGTCACCCAACTTCAGCATAATTGTGTGGCGCAATACATCCTGAACAACTAGGGCATCCACGGTGAGTGTCGACACCGACGAGATCAGACTTCTGCATTCCTTACCATGTAGCACCTGGTTCACAAAAGTCCAATCTCTGCCCACCCTGAAACTCTCCACAATCTCCAACCGATGTGAATGCTGGGATAATCCAAACACGTGCCTCAGTTGCTTATGAGTAATAGTCACCTCCTGCCCTTGTACCTGTGACCGCACTCCTCCATCCAGCCTGGTCTGTGATGGGTCTTCCAAATGTGTATAGAACTCTCGCACTAACTCGGAAGAAAATCCGTCAGAAATAAATAAATTTAGCACCTCGGAGGCAGCGAATAACTGCATAATATGAGAGTGTCGTGGCAAGTCAAACTCCACTACGTATGGAATGCCCACTATTGCTGCCTCTACTGCTAACTCTGTACTCTTCTTTCCTTTAGGGGCCATCTGCCACATTATAGAAACTTATTAAAAACAAGAATGACAAAATCTTTATCTAGTAAAAAATGTTTTTCACACATACTCTAAAAATCAAAATCAAGGTAGATCTAAGAATTTAACATCAAAAATCAAGTTAATCAAAATCAAAAACAATTACTAGATCCAAATCAAAGTCAAAATCCAAATCAAAATCCACATGATATTTTCAAAACCACAAAATGAAAATCAAAATCCAAATTCAAGTTAGATCTACAAATCCACTAGTTATTTTCATATTTTCAATAATTTCTAAACAACAACTACTAGATCCAAGAAATCCGAGAAACGCTTTCATAAAAAAAATTAATTTAAGAATCTCCTTAAAAATTAAAATACATTCATATCCTAACATTAAAATCAAAAATTTCACATATTCAAAAACAAAAACCTCATCAAAACCACAAATCTTGGAGAGAACCTAACTGTGTAGATCTAATTTCTAAATCTACCTAAAAATTTCATATTTATTCATCTCTAACATCACAATGAAGCTTTAAAACAAAAATCATAAGCAACAGTGAAGAAATACCTCAGATCTAGGCGTAGAACAGCTTGTCTTCGAGGGTTTTTCGGGAGCAAATGGCAGCAGACGGCGGATCTGAAAAGATTAGGGGGATTTAACAAAAGCCTCGATAGCGCCAGCGCTAGCTCTAGCGCCGGCGGTATCGGGCCCCTCTGATTTTTCAATAAATCAAAATTCCATTAAATACCTCTATTTATTCTCTACAATATGTACTAGTTGGTAAGGCAAGATTTCGTATATTTTGACTTGTATTGGGTGTCCTAGATTCTTCAAATTAAAACATGCCTACTAATGCAATTTTCTTCATCTTTAACCATCAAAAACATTTCCAAAAATTCTGCAAATTCAGCATAGAACTACTATTGAGACACCTAATCAACTTCCAACATCAAAATTTTCAAAACCCTAAAAAATCACTTACTGTTTCCCGCGCTAGCGCTAGCACCGGCGCTAGCGTCGAGTTTTGAATTTCTGTGTTTTTAAAATTTCTAAAAATTCCTAAAAATATTTTGATCTATATGTACTATTTAGTTTTTGCACATCTGTTTTTCTTTTCTTTTTGAAAAATCAAATACAAAAATAAAAAAAAATCATATGTTTTTCCTTTGTTTGTTTTTGTTGTTTCCATTGTTTAAAGTTCATCTTTTTACAAAAAAAAAAAAAATAATTACAAAAGCAAAAATTACAAAAATCTGCTTTTATTTGCTAAAACCAAATACAAAAATATAAAACTTTAAAACTATCAAAAAAAACTCTATGATTTTTTCTTGTAAAATCAAGCATGATTTAATCTACTATTTAGAAATTCTACAATGTTACAATTTTTCTCTTCAAACTACTTTGGACATTGTCTTTCTTCATGCTTTGATATATCTATTCAAATGTGCATCAATTATAGTTTAAAAGTTGTGTAGGATCAAGCTTAGCATGCATCTAAGTATGAGAAATGCTTTATGGTTGATAATGATATTTATTCACTCACCTTTTTTTGGCATTGTCTACATATGCATTTAATCTAAGAATGCTTGTGTATGTTTTGTATTAGTACAAATAAATTAAAATTGCATAAGTATCTTACCTACACTCCTTCTTTTGCACTCTTAAACATTAAGAAAAGTGGTTATATTTTTTCTCATAAAATCTATTGATTTGCAAAACAAGTGTATTCGGAGAACTTTGTACAAAACAAAATTATAAAATAAATGACAAAGATAACTCCACCAAGCACTACTTGAACCTCCTGATAAGTCTTAATGAGCATTGTGAGGTTGAGCACCTTGGAAAGAATAATAAAGTGTCTTGTGCAAATCAACTCTTTCTTTCAAAAATAAGAAAAACCACTTTCTCTTAAGTACACCGGATCACAAGTCTCAAAATTCAAAATAAAATATGTGATCCCCCAAGCACTACTTTGCACCCTGATAAGTCTTGATGAGCATTGTGTGTGCAAAGCACCTTGGTTGTTGTACATTTTTTTGTGCATTAAAGTGTGTGGAAGTAATCTTATTTGTGTTTTATTGTGCTTCTTACTTTACATATTACTTGTATTTTTTGATTAAAACATTTGTTTACTCTCCTCAAATTTACACTTATGAGCACATCATTATCTTCCATAACACTTCTTCTCATGAGTATTGGATCCTAATGCTAATTCTATATTACTTTTTCTTTCTGAAATGCACTAGATAACCTAGTATGTGTTCTACAATGTTTTTGTATGTTTTTGAACTTAAGAATTAAAGTAACATTCTGGTCATCTCTTTTTGATAAACATTATTTCATGCTTGGTTATTCTAAAATTTAAAACTGCACAATGATTTCCAAAAACATCATTTTGTGTGATCTTTACCTCATATTTTTTGGATTATCATTACTATTTGCTATAAGTCTTCCGCATCTTAACCATATAAGTGTTTTTTACCTTGCGCTTTCATGCTTATTTCATATCTTGTATTATTTGCATCATCACTTATTCTTAAAAATTCCTATCTTTCATTAAGTGATAGATTTCCTTGGAAACACTTTTTATTGGTTACTTCAAACATAAAAATCTTTTATGCTAAAAACTCTGAAATTTTGTAATAACTCTGATCTATTTCAATAAAATACAATTCTAAATCTCCTTATCATTTACCTAAAAAGCTCGATCATGCCTTATCTTTTATTTACACATTTTTAGTGCTTTGTCTCCCTACCCACTTTTGCTAATAACAAAGGGCGAGAACTAACATGTAGAAATGCAAAAGGGGGAGAACTAACATGATAAATATATAATCCGCTATCAAAATGCAATCCCAACATGATTGATTAAGTTGATAGCATATATATTAGGGGAGCATTCACTTAGGGGGAGCATGTATTTAGGGGGAGCAAGTCTAACATGCTAGAATCAATTATTATCCTAAGTCATCACTCTCACACACACACAAGTATAGTTTCATCATGCTAATCTATTAATGCTTTGATTTATCATTAATGGATTTGTTATTATCAAAAGGGGGAGTTTGTTGGAACATGGTCTTCCGCATCTCCTAGGTTTGAGAATAACAAATCCTATGTGTATTTGATCTTGTGTGTTCAAGTGTGCAGGTTTACTAGGTCCACATGACTCAAGGAGTACACATGATGACTGCCCCCAAAATTGAGGCCAAAATTTGAAGAGGCTCACTAGCGCCGGCGGTAGCAACTAGCGCCGGGCGCTAGCGTTGATGAGCGCATTTCCGGGAGCTGTTATGGAAGGCGCTAACGCCTGGCGGTAGCGGATAACGCCGACGGTAGCGGTGAACACAGAAGGAATGAAAGCCTCATTGCCGCGGATTAGAGATCCTGCCGCGCAAGAAGTTTCTTAATCAGGGATAGCACCGGCGGTAGCTACTAGCGCTGGCGGTAGCATGGAGCACAAGAGGCATGGAGCAATAGGTTGCCGCGGATGGAAGATTCTGCCGCACAAATTGTTTCTTAATCCGGGCTAGCGCCGGTGGTAGCGCTAGCGCCGGCGGTAGCGCTAGCGCCGGCGGTAGCGCTTGGTCTATAAAAGGACCCCCTCTCCTCTTGTTTTCGTACACCAATTGCATACACCTCAGAGAGAGAGTACTAGAATTCCAGAGGCCTATCTTGGCCGAAATTTGAGGTCCCGGCGAAGCTCTGCCAACTTCTGAAGGAGGATTCCATCACGCCGAAGCCAAACGAAGTCTGCTACGACAAACGCTGATTCTACAGCAGATCTTTGCCTCCATATTCAGAAGTTCATCTTAAGGGAAGGTTTTATTATTTTATTTGTCTTTCTTTGTAAACGGTAGTGAAATCGCCTCGTGTTGGCGACTAGGTCTGGGGTAGGACTTAGGGCTGAAAATCGCCTCGTGTTGGTGACTAGATCTAGGTTAGGTCTAGGGGGTGCTTGTGGCCACATCCGGGGAAGGATTGGCTAGAGCGGATTGAGGCCGAATCCGGGAAGGAGGAGGCTAGGGCCACCGGTTCGTGGGGAAGCGAGTCGGGATAGAAAACGAAAAGAGCTTTTATTATTCGCCTCCGATCTCTAGCGACATTGAGATCAAGTTTTGTAATACTGATTTAATATCAATAAAGCTTGTCTCTCTTTTTGTTTTACTTGTCTTCTTATTGCAATATTCCAAAGTTTTCTAAATAAAATATAAAGTTTTTGAAAACCCTTATTCACCCCCTCCCCTCTAAGGGCGCCGACCGATCAAACATGTTGGATTTGATGGCTTAAATTTGGGGGAAACCTTCTTATGTCATCCTTGAGTCACATGGACTTTGTTTCCTGCACACTTTAAACACACAAGATCAAATACACATAGGATTTGTTATTCTCAAACCTAGGAGATGCAAAAGACCATGTTCCAAGAAACTCCCCCTTTTGATAATAACAAATCCATTAATGATAAATCAGAGCATTAATATAAGCATGATGTAACTTACTTGTGTGTGTGTGAGAGTGATGACTTAGGATAAATAGTGATTGTAAAATTTTAGAATTGCTCCCCCTAAATACATGCTCCCCCTAAGTGAATGCTCCCCTAATATGTAAGTTATCATCTTTAATTAATAAAGTTAGTTTTTCATTTTGATAGCGGATTTTATTTATCATGGAAGATCTCCCCCTTTTGTTATTAGCAAAAGTGGGTAAAGAAACAAAACACAAAAAAGTTTTGATTATAAGATAAAGGAATGATCAAGTTTTTTTTTTAGAGAAGGAAATGATAAGGAGTTTTAGAATACTTTTCATTGAAATAGATCAGAGTTTTGAGCATAAAGATGAATAATATAACATTTGCTAAGTAATCAATATTATCTTGTTAGTCCTCTCCGATATATAAGAGTTTTAAGCATAAAATGAATGCAAGGTAAATGTAAAGTTGCGGAAGACTTATATAAAAGAAAAATACAATCAAACATCTTTTGTAAGACATGTTGATTCTTAAAATGAAACAAGATATTTTTGTAAATCATTGTTCAATTAAAATCTTTAAGTTTAACAATAAAGTAACCAAGCATGAAATAATGTTATCAAAAAGAGATTACTACAATGTTATTTTAATTCACAATTTCAAAACATACCAAACATTGTAGAAACCATGCTAGGTTATCTAGTGCATTTATATAGAAAGAGTATTATAGAATTTTAGCATTAGGATCCAATACTCATGAGAAGAAGTGTTATGGAAGATAATGATGTGCACAAAAGTGTATTTTGAATAAAGTAAACAAATGTTTTAATCAAAAATACAAGAAATATGTAAAGTAAAGAGCGCAATAAAACACAAATAATTTTACTTCCACACACTTCAATTCACAAACAAAATTTACAACTACCATGGTTCTTTGCACACATAATGCTCATTAAGACTTATCAGGGTGCAAAGTAGTGCTTGGGGGATCACATATTTTATTTTATTTTAATATTGAAACTAGTGATCCGGTGTACTTAAGAGTAAGTGGTTTTTATTTTGAAAGAAAGATAAGGTTTGCACAAGACACTTTACTATTCTTTCCAAGGTGCTCAACCTCACAACGCTTATTAAGACTTATCAGGAGGTTCAAGTAGTGCTTGGTGGAGTTATCTTTGTCACTTTATTTTGTGATTTTTGTTTTGTGCAAAGTTCTCCGAATACACTTGTTTTGCAAACCAATATAATTTATGAAAACATAACCACTTTTCTTAACTTTTAAAAGTGCAAATAAAGGTAGTGTAGGTAAGATACTTGTGCAATTTTAATTCATTGTACTAATACAAAACATACACCAGCATTCTTAGATTAAACACATATGTAGACAATGCCAAAATGAGTGAGTGAATAAATATCATTATCAAACATAAAACATTTACTCATACTTAGAGGTATGTTAAGCTTGGTTCTACACAACTTTTACAATATAACTGAAGCACATATTAATAGATATATCAAAGCATGATGAAAACAATGTTCAAAGTAGTTTGAAAAGATAAATAGCAACATTATAGAAGTTCTAAATAATGGATTAAATCATGCTTGATTTTCACAGGAAAGTCCATACAGTTTTTTTGATAGTTTTAATGTTTTATATTTTTGTATTGGATTTTTGCATAAAAATAGACTTTAAACTAATGACCAAAAAAAATGTTTTTGTAATTTTGGTTTTTATAATAATCATTTTTTTGTTTTAACTTTTCAAATATCAATTCAAAACATAACTGCAAAAACTATGTAGTACACATAATATAGAATAAATTTAGGTATCTTATAAAATTCAAGAAATACAAAAGTCAGAACCAAGCGATAATGCTCGCGCTAATGATAGCGCTGGCGGTAGTTCTGCTTTATTTAATTCCCTTTTCTTTTTGTCATTTTGGCCATTGCCTCTCAAGCTCTCCGAAAAAACCCTAGAAGATAACCCAGCCCACGCATAGATCTAAGGTAAAACTTCATATTTTCTTATGATTTTTGTTTTAAACTTTGATTTTGATGTTAGAGATGAAGATATTTGAAGTTATTAGGTGGTTTTAGAAACTAGATCTACAATGCTTGATTCTTTTATTTTTGAAGAGAGAAACTAAAACAAATCTTCTTTATTTTTATGATTCTTGTTCTAAATAGTTGATTCTGAGGAAGATTTATGACCTTTTCTAAGAGAAACAATTGATTTTTTAAAAAAATATTCAAGATTTTTGTTTTTCATTTTGAATTTTTATGAGGATTTTAGTTTTGATTTTAGTTTAGATTATGTGGGTTTCTTGGATCTAGCAAATTAGGATTTGGAAATCTTTTATTTTAAAGAGATCTTACCATTTCAGATCAGAGGACTAGCGTCGGCGCTAGTACTAGCGCTGGGTGCTAGTGCTAGCGCTGGCGCTAGTGATTGTTGCTTAATTTTAATTTCTCTTATAATGTGGCAGATGGCTCCTGGATCAAAAGGAAAGAAAAGTGCTGAGCTGGCCGTTGAGGCTGCAGTAGTAGGTGTTCCATATATTGTGGAGTTTGACATGCCTCAACACCACCATATCATGCAGCTATTTGCAACCTCTGAGGTTTTGAATTTATTTATTTCTGATGGGTTTTCTTCAGAGTTAGTACGAGATTTTTATACCCACTTGGAAAACCCATCGCAGACAGAGCTGGATGGGGGAGTGCAGTCTCTGGTGCAAGGTCAAGTGGTGACTATTACCCATGACCAACTGAGGGTCGTGTTTGGATTGATCCAGCATCCAAATCGGTTGGAGATTGTTGAGAAGTTTAGGGTAGATAGAGATTGGACTCAAGTGAACATGTTGCTGCATAATATGGAATGCATGAGTCTGATCTCCTCTTTGTCAACACTCACAGAAGATGACCTAGTCGTTCAAGATGTATTACACCACACAATTATGCTGAAGTTGGTTGATACAGCAAAAGTCACAGCACAACTTAGTTATGTCACCTATTTCATTTTAGAGGAGGAGAAATTTGACGTGGCAGACTTGTTACTCTCCTTGATTCGCTATTCATACAAGTTGCGGCAACCTTCCCGCCAGAGATATAACAACTTGCCCCTGGGTGGCATCATACAACGGGTTATTCAAGTGATGTACCCTTCTATTGAAATAGGTTTTTACTTGATAGATTGCTTTCCTCCAATCTATAGTACCTCACACTTGCGAGCAACATCCCTCCCGGATGAGCCATCACGTCTACTTGACCACCACTCCGGCAAGGAGCGTTAGCCCGAGAGACACGGGATGGTTCATATGATCGATTTCGAGATGATATGGGAGAACAGATGACACGGGTGGAGGAGGATGTATCGGAGGTAAAGAAGGGTGTGTTCGGCATGAAAAAAATGTTGAAATTTAGGATCAAGGCCTTAAAGTTGACACCGTCATTGTCAGAAAGAAGGGAATGGGATAGCCCAGTAGAGGATCCGCCAAGACATTCTGTTCCGCGAACACGCAGACGATGGTCACCAAGTCCAAGTGTGGAGGAGGTAGATGAGGAAGAGTAGTGGAATAGGAAGGACCTGAGGGGAACAAGTTTTCAGTTTTGTAATAATACAAGAATTTGAACACATGTTCTTGGATGCTGTTTGCTAGCGCCGATGTTACCAGCTAGCGCTAGCGCTATCTGCAATATTTAATTTTGTTGTTTTTGGATGTTTGACTGTTTTTATCTGATCCTTCTTTGGTAATTTTTGAAGGTTTTGTTTTACATTTTATTTATAAATTTTGAAGTCATGAAGTGGAGATGTTTAAGCAATTTTAAGATCATATGTAGTATAAATTTTTTGAAATCCTATGACTAGAGATTTTAATACCACATAGAAATTTTTTGAATTCAATTGTTGATAAATGATGTATATATATATTATGAGTTTAGGAAGAATAGATTGGTCTTTAGAAATAAAGGACATGACTTTACAATTTGATAATTTGATTTATAAATCTTTAAGTGATAAAGTCTTGTGTCTATATGATGACCATACCTGATAGAAGACAATAAAGCATATCATGAAGTAGAAAATTTGTATATTTCATTTTTGAGAATATTCTACTTCATGAATTTGGTGATACCTAATGAACAAGAGATTTAGGTATCCAAAGGGGACTAAGTGTGGTAGTTCCTTTGGGTACCCAAATATAACGTGTAGGTTTGTGGGTAGATATTGATGAATGGGTCCTTTCATGTGAAGTTAATATTTCAGTTTTAGTTTTGGGCCTCCATTCAAACTTTGGTTTAGTGTTATTCTTATATATGAAATTTCCATTGTGATAATCTTTATATTGATGATTATTGAAAGTATTTTTCATAGGAAAGTTGTGAACATTTAATTTTATGTTGGGAGAAGATTGATGTTGTAAGTGATAATGATGATAGTATTTTGGAATTTCATTTTCAATCTTTTGAAGTTGTTTATTTCCATTGTTTGGTTTATTCAAATTTTGAGAAATCATATTCCACTTGCTTTTGAAGTTTGCTTGATATTGAGAATGTATTTATTGAGAATTTTTCTTTATGATTTCCATAAGCAAGTTAATTTTAGTTTCTAATTCATTGTTCTTAAGTTTCAAATTATGTCTAGCTTTATTATAAGCAATTGTGCTATTTTTAAGAGTAGAAACAATTGAATCAATATGATTTTGATATTTGTTTCTGTATTCCTCAAATGTTTCATCCATTTCTTCAATTTCAATTTTATAGTCATTACACTTAGCACAATCATTTTTCAGAGAAGAGATTTCTAAACATAATTTTTCATTTTGTTCTTTTACGAAAGTAAACTCTTTTTCAAGTTCCTTGAATTTTTCTTTAATATTATTACAATCAAAACAAGGTTTTGTGTTTTTAATTGAAGGACAAGATGGAGAAACCACATCATAATTAGATTCTAAATTAACATTAGCTTTTAACCTCTTATTTTCTAAACGTAAATTTTTATTAGTAATTTTCAATTTCTTGATCTTACGTTTAGCCGTTTTTAGTATATTGAAATTAGAGATAGAAGTTATCACACAAGAAGAAGATTTAGACTTTCTTACAGCGCTATTGGAAGAGGCAAAATGTGAACATGAAGTTCCTTCATCATCTTTTAGGCCTTCCTCCATCCTAGATGAATTTTCATCTTCTTTTTCTCTTGATGTATTGCTCTCTTTTTCTAAGTTAATTTCCATGATCTCCATGGCTTTTCTACGAGAGAGATCTTCTTGAATAATAGTGGATGCTTGTATGTCCTTCTCCTCCCGTGTTTGTTCCATACCTGCGAGAGGAAGATCATACATTTCTTCAGGAAATTGACATACTTTGTATGCACTCGAAAAACAATATATTAATTTGAAAACTCCATTTGATAGAGCACAAAATAAATAATGTTTGGCTTTTGCATTTAGATGACGTTCCTTTTTATTTGATTCATCTGCAGGTCTTACAATTGCTAAATTCCATACTTCGATATCTAAAGTCTTAATAATTTTTTCAATTAAAATTTTCCATCCTTTATAATTTGTTCCTTCAAATAAAGGTGGTTTAAGAGATTTTTCTTCTTCACAAAAATTTACCCCACTAGTAGAAGCGAGATCATGAGACGCCATTATTCATGGTTGTTAAGCCGATTGGAATAAAACCGCTCTGATACCACTTGTTGGATCGGTATGCGCCCTTAGAGGGAGGGTGAATAAGGGTTTTTAAAACTTATGTTATATGTTGATTATCTTTGAAATAATGCGTGATTAAGAAGATGATAAATCAAGTAAAACAATTGAAATATAGTAGAGACATGTTTTATTAATATGAAATAAGGTTTTACAAAAGTTGATTTCTATAACGCTAGAAATCTGTGGCGAATAATAGTAGACTCTTTTTGTTTTCTATCCCGACTCGCATCCCCACGAACCGATGTCCCTAGCCTATCCTTCCTGGATTCGGCCTCAAGCTGCTCTAGCCAATCCAACCCCAGATATGGCCTTGAGCACCCCTTAGACCTAACCTAGATCTAGTCGCCAACACGAGGCGAATTTCTGCCCTAAGTCCTACCCAGACCTAGTCGCCAACACGAGGCGAATTCTCTAACCGTTTACAAGAAATATGAAATGATAATAATAAAAACTCCCTCTTGAAGAATTTCTGAAGTTGGAGACGAAGATCCGCCATAGAATAAGCGTTGTAGAAGCGGATGTCGTTTGGATCCGGCATGAAGAGATTCTCCTTCAGAAATTCGCAGAACTTTGGTAGGACATCAACTTTTGACCAAGACAGCCTCTGGAATTCTAGAACTCAATCTCTCTCTCTCTCTGATGTCTATTGGAAACGAGAGAAGAGGGGTCCTATTTATAACCTCAGCGCTAGCTCCTACGCTAATGCTGCCGCAAGCGCTGTCCCATATTAGGACATATTCTGCGAGGCAGAATCTTCAATCCGAGGAAACATTTCTCTCTTGCCTTCTGTGCTTCGCGCTACCGCCTGCGCTATCGGCTACCGCCAGGCGCTAGCTCCTTCTATATGGTACTCTCGGAATTGCGCTAATCATCGCTAGCGCTGGGCGCTAGGTGCTACCGCCGGCGCTAGTGGGAATGTTGGATTTGATGGCTTAAATTTGGGTGCAACCTTCTTATGTCATCCTTGAGTCATATGGACTTTGTTTCCTGCACACTTTAAACACACAAGATCAAATACACATAGGATTTGTTATTCTCAAACCTAGGAGATGCGGAAGACCATGTTCCAATAAAAACATGTAAAAATAACAAAGCATAATAAAATATTAGATAGATATGGTGTGCCTCCCATTAGCGCTTTGTTTACCGTCGCGTAGCTTGACTAGTTGGCGTGGGGGGATTATAAGTTGGGGAGGGTTAAGGATTCAATATTTTTGTCCACTGGATCATCCGCAAGATAAAGTTTTAAACGGTTCCCGTTGACTTTAAATAAGCTTTTTTCTGGATGGGAGATAAGAATAGTCCCATATGGCAAAACCTCTTTAACTTGAAAGGGGCTGGACAAGCGAGATTTTAATTTACTAGAAAAAGCCTAAGGCGTGAGTTATAAAGAAGGACAAGATCGCCCGGCGCAAAAGATTTTGGAAATTTTATTTTTCGATCATGATAGAACTTAGAGCGCTCCTTATAAAGTTTATTACTCTCAAAAGCATTCGCACACCATTCATCGAGTTCATTTAAGTGAAATTTTCTACTCTCGGATGCTAAGTTCGAATCGAGGCTTAAAAATTTTAGAGCCCAAAAGACGCGGTGCTCTAACTCTACCGGTAAATAGCATGCTTTGCCATAGACTAATCAATATGGCATACAACTGATAGCGGCCTTGTATGTCGTACGATAGGCCCACAGTGCATCGTCGAGTTTTATGGACCAATCTTTTCTATTTAATGAAACTTTTTTTTTCCAAAATGCGTTTAATCTCGTGATTTACTACCTCTACTTGGCTGCTTGTTTGGGGGTGATAGGCAGTGGTGAGCTTATGCGTAACGCCATATTTAGATAAAAATTTTGTAAATTAAGCGTTGTAAAAGTGCGTACCCCTATCACTAATTATTGCGCGGGGCATGCCGAAGCGAGAAAAATATTTTTTTGAGAAAATGAACGACGACTCTTGCATTGTTGGTGGAGAGAGCTTGCGCTTCCTCCCACCTAGATACGTAGTCGACCGCCACTAAAATATAGCGATTATTGAAAGAAGAAGGTAGGGGGCCTACCAAATCTATTTCCCACAAATCAAAGATTTCACACTCGAGTTTTGGGGCATCTCGTCACGATGAGAGATGTTACCCGACCACTGGCAGCTATCGCATTTACTCACAAAATTGTGAGCATCTTTAAAGAGAGTGGGCTAATAAAAGCCCATTTCTAATGCTTTCGCGCAGTCCGGTTGGCTTGATAATGCCCCTGGTCGGCACCTCATGGCAGTGTCGCAAAATTTTTGCACCTTCCTTGCTTTAAACACATCTCTGCACTACTTGGTCCGCACAGATGTGAAAGATAAAGGGGTCCTCCCAAAAGTAGTTTTTCAAATCAAGAAAGAATTTGTTCTTTTGCTGGGTCAAAAAATCTTTTGGAAGGACCCGTGTGACTAGAGAATTGGCGTAATCATCAAACCAAGGGGTGGAAGAAGTTTTTATGTGGTTTACAGTTAAGAGGCGCTCCTCAGGAAATCTGTCGTCTATTTCGGGTTCGACGAGCGCTTCTGCGACGGGGTAATCTAAACGTGAGAGGTGGTCAGCTGCCAAATTTTCTGTACTATCAGATATTGGATAGATAATTCCCGCATCGAGGAGTTTTATAATCTCAGCCTTAACGACATCCCGCATATTCGTGTTAAGTCATCGTTGAGGCTGAAGAGTTTTGCAGGGGTTATCTTTTAGAAAAATTTTGTGGATATAGAACGAGGGGTATATTCCCCTGATATCTAAAATCTGCCATGCAATTGCATGACGATGGTTGTTTAAAACTTCTACTAATTCGAAAGTCTCCGAATCACTAGGGAAGAAGAAATGATAACAAGGAGTTTTAAATCTTTTTCGAGAAAAATATATTTCAGATTATGAAAGTGGAGGTTTGATCTTAAGTTACTCTAGAGGGGGGGTGAATAGAGTATTAAAAACTTTTCCTTAGTTTTATAGCGAAATTAAAATAGTGTTATATATATGTGTAAGCAATGTGAGATAAACATATAAACAGAAAACTAAATAAGTAAAAGCACATAGCACAGCACAAAGAAATAAACACACATAAAAGACACAAGGAATTTATAGTGGTTCCCCAATAAATCTGGGTAGTCCACTCTTCTACCACCCTTGGTAGGAGTCCACTAGGAGGGTTGATCAGGTTCCCTAACACCAAGGTGATTTTGATCAGGTGTCCACACCACAGAGCTTTTGTTCAGGTGCTCAAAACCAACTAGATTTTTGTGATCAGGTGTCTTGCCACCAGGGAGTTACACTTTTGAAGGGAGTATTAACCCTGTACAAGAGAGGTGAGAAAGAGGTTATAGTGTTCTTCTCTGTCAAGATGCTGAGAGAAGACTCTAGTGTACTTTGTTGTAAAGCTCCCCCTGTCTGATTGAAGTATTTGACAGATGATGGAGAAGCTTTCTCTTGAAGACACAAATCTTCTGTAGCAGATTGATCTTGATGAAAGTTCTTCAGATTCCTTGTTACTCTTTTAGAAGACTTAAACTTGCAGCAGATATCTGAGAGATGGATCTTGAAGAAGATGTTCTTAGAGAGATGATGATTGCTGCTTGAGGAAGAAGAAGACTGAGATTATTGACTGAGTATTCTTCTTTTTCTTTTTCTATCCCTGTTATTCTCTCTCTGTATTCAGTAAGAATAATTTGAATTCTGTCGAGTGCTGAGACAATAATGTCTGTCTTTCATATATTCTATTTTTGGAAATAGAATAAACTGACTTTAATTCTTTCTTGGAATGACAACAAAGACAAAATGACTTTGGCAGGTCCTTTAATTCCTTAGCCGTGAAATACTTCATTGCATTAATTGTCAACAACTATCTTTGTCTTGGAACAAAGGAAAGAAAGAATATAATAACTGAATATAATATCCTTACTTATCTGTCTTTGAATACGTCCAAATATATTTGAATAGATCCGTTAAAGTCGTCGATCTGTATTCAGAGAACTGCCAAATAACTGATATTAAAGTATTGATTAATTCTGGATTCAATATTTGTCGATCTGAGCTTCAATAAGATATTTGTCGAGCGCTGGCTGGAATTCGTCGAGTGCTGCTCAGAGAATGTCGAACGCTGGCTGGAGATCTGTCGAGCACTGGCTGGAGAACTGTCGAGCGCTGGCAGGAGAACTGTCGAGCGCTGGCAAGAATTCGTCGAGTGCTGGCAGCCATCTGTCTAGCGCCGATAGCCATTTGTTGAACACTGGGAACTTAGATTTTTCCTTAAGTTCTAGCTAATCTATCAGCCTAAAGACTTGACCCTTAAACTATACAGTGGGGTCAACTTGATCCTAGATCAGTAATAGGGTTGTTCCAACAATCTCCCCCTATTTGGGTTAGGATACTATTTGACAATCAATCAAATAAATACAACAGGAAAAATAAACAGCAGAGCAAAAATATATATCTGACTGAATGTAAATCCATTTCAGCAGATAGAATAAATCATAGTGCTCTGAGTTTAGACATATTACAACAAAAATGTTAAAAGTCACAATAAAGTCTGAACCTTTTCATTGATTTGCTGATGAAGGTTTGAAGATGATTTCCCTGTTAGGATATTCAGATTTCTTCTTGCTCATATAGAGATCCTGAGCTCCAATAATAGTTTGAGATTTGCTTTGAATAACAACTGCTTGTGGGTGCTGGATCAAGAATTCTTCAGCATTGAAAAGATTCTTTGATTTATACTTTTCAAATTCTCTTCTTCTATATTCTAACATGGTAGAATACTGAGAATAATCCCTTCCTTCAGCTTTAGCTTTATTTATCTGAGCTGTGGCAACACTTTCCCTGAATCTAGCCATCTGAGCTATTTCCTCAGCTTCTGTATCAATTGGGAAATAAGGTATTTCATCAAGATCAGTGTCCTGCACTGAAGGTTGGTCAAAAGGAATATTTCTTTTCTTGTGCCAAGATCCATCACATATATGATATATGTATTTTGTGGAAACATTTTTGGAAGAATCTGAAGGGAGTCCTGAAGACCAATAACTTTGATGACTACTTGTGCTAGCTGGTCTTATTGATTGCTGAGGGGTGGACTTCTGAGAGGAGGAAAATGGTGCTGCTGAGCCTGCTGCTGGAGGAGGAGGAGGAAGATGATTATATTTGGCAGGTTTGTTAGAATAATAACCAGTCTTCCTCATCTTCTTTCTTCTTTTATTCTCATTCCTGGAGAACTTCATCCAGTGTGGAGTATCTTTGTCAAGAGTAATGTTATGAAGAATATAGTAAGGGAGATCACTATCAGGGTTGGGAGGCTTGGGGACAACCTTTGACTTATCTTTTCTTTTCTTTCTCTTCTTTGATAATGTACCATCAGAATCACTTTCATTATCATCCTCATTAGAGTCAGAAGACTGAAGTGGATCATCATATAAGTAATTGATCAATTTAAGAGCTTTAATTCTTTGCTCTTCAGCTTCATAAGCTTCATCTTCTGCTTTCCATAATTCATCAAAGTCTGTGTTGGGTATATTGTCCACAATATAACCTTGATTTGAAGAGGCATCACTCCTAATGCTAAGGACATATTGTATTTTACAAAGCTATACTTGTGTAGAATATACAGGCACAGGTAACTCAAAAGGAAGGGCCAAACATGGCCTTAGACAAGAAGGAATCATCCACAAGGAGATGAAGATCTGTCTCAGCATAACCGCTGAGACGATGGGTCAGAACCGCTGAGACGAGGAGCCGTCTCAGCGGGTCCACTGAGAAGAAGACTGGAGCAACCGCTGAGAAGGGGACTGGAGCTGCCGCTGAGACTGGATGCTATCTCAGCCCAACCGCTGAGACAGATCCAAATGTCTTGATGGGATCTGCTTTTGGCGCAAATGACATTTGAGAGGAAAAAGCAAGTCCAATCAGCCCCATACCGTGTCAGGAGGATCGATATAGCCGTTGAAGCCTTCTGGAGATATAAAAGGAGATGCTAGGGCACAACAAATAAGTCTGTTCCATTGAGAAGCTTTTGCTACATGCCGCAATCGAGCACTCGCGATTCAGCCAGTTGAAGTCATTCTCTGCTGCTGAAGTTAATCTTCTAAGGGAGATTAGATAGCTCTTCATGTACCAACTCAAGAAGGGCAAGTTGATCTTTTGCTTGGCTGAAGGAGAAGATCAAAGTGATACAAATCTGAAGCTGCTGTTTTCAGGTCTGAAGAAAGGATTCAGAAGATCTAAGAGTAATCCTTTTGTCCTCTGTGTTCAACTCAAACTCTATTATATCTTTGTAAGGCATTGTTGCCTGAGTAAAAGGCTGTTGAGTCTGTGTGTAAAGCTGTGTTAACAACTTGAGTGGTAGGACTTCTTGATAGGTCTGAGGTAGGAAATCTGTGGGATTTCTGAGTGGTAGGAGTTCATAACTTTAAGTTGTAGGGCTGCTGTTGAGCCTGAGGTTGTAGGGCTGCTGAGCCTGAGTGTAGGGCTGCTGAGCCTGAGGTGTAGGGCTGCTGAGCCTGAGTGTAGGGCTGCTGTGCCTGAGGTAGGATCACTCTTGATCTGAGAAGTTCTGAGGAACTTGTGGTGTAAGCTCAAAGAGCCGAGATTGGAGTTTGTGGCCTTGTCTAACTCATTGTTAGAAAGGTGAAGGGGGAAAGAGGACTACTCAAGACACCCTGTCTTGAGGAACTTCTATACATCCTTGTGTGTTTTCTGTGCTTGTGCTTTCTGCAGCTAGAAACATTAGGTTTAAACAAAGAAAATAAGTAGAACCTATTCACCCCCCCCTCTAGGTATTATTGACTACACCTATATAAACTATCAAGTGGTATCAGAGGGAGGTTGATCAAAAAGACTTAACAGTCTGATCAGATCCTATAAAGGAGTAGTCAAATCTGAAATCAAATGGCCAACGGTGCAATGAAGAAGGAGTTGGGGTCAATGAAGTTGCCTATATGCTCCAAAGAAAACTTTGGCATATGGAAGCAAAGGGTAAGGCTCTTCATGGAAGCATCAGACCCAAGGATCTTTTTGACTGGCAAAAATGGTCCTTATACCTTTGAGAAAGTCTCCACCATTGACCCTACTAGAAAAGTACTTAAGGTATTTTCTGAACTGACCAATGATGAGATAGCACTGTACACTATGGACAAGAGAGCCCAAAACATAATAGTAAATTCTATTAATGACACTACATTTCAGAACTTGGTACACTGCCAAACTGCCAAGGAAATGTGGGACACATTGGTTGTCTATATGGAGGGAACAGCTGAAGTAAGGGATGATAGAAAGTCACTCCTCAATCAGGAGTATGAAGCCTTCAGACAGCTGAGCCAGGAGAATATCTCCATGTTCTATGAAAGGTTCTTTAGGATTGTAAATGAACTAAGAACCTATGGAAGGGTATTCACAGATTATGAACTTAATGATAAGTTCCTTAGATCTCTAACTAGAGAATGGGACACCAAAATCTGTGCAATCAGGGAAGGGGCAAGACTTGGAGAAACCCCCACCCATACACTGTTTGGGAAACTGCTCTCATATGAGATGCAACTTTCTGCAAGAAAGGAGGAGGACTCTTCCTCCAGGGCTCACACAATGGAGAGATCTGTTGCTCTCAAAGCTGAAAGCTCTAAGAGGAACAAGGGTAGAGTACAGTCACCTCCAAGAAAGGCTGCTGAATTTGAGAAATCTGAGAGCAGCATATCAGACAGCTCCTCTTTTGATGAGGAGTTTGCTGCCTTCACAAGGCAGTTCAAGAAGATGATAAAGAGGAAACAATGGAAGAACAAACCTTCCTCCTCTTCTCATCCCAAGAAGGATCATTAAAGATCTAAGAGGCAACATCCCAAAGGGGACAAGTATGACTCTAAAACTAGTAAACATGTTTCAACTAGCATAATTTGCTATTGCTGTAGTAAGCCTGGACATGTCATTGTTGACAGTCCAGTCAAGAGAAAGGAAAGAGGTGACAAGAAGCCTCATCACCAGAAGGAGAGGAAGGGAGAAAAATCCTTCCTGGCTAAGAAAGGCAAGAGCTGGAGTGAATCTGAGTCCTCATCTTCAGATTCAGATGGTGAGGAGGAAGCCTACTTGGGGCTGTTTGCAGATCAGGAGGAAGAAGACTATCCTGCTACCAGGATAGGAATCAGGGCCCCTCAATCACATTCAGATAGTGATGAAGAGGAGGATGAGGTCACTCTTGATGACCATGGGCTGATGGCTATAACTGAAAATGAGGACAACCACAGTAATTCAGAACATGAGCAGGTATTGATACACTGCAATTCTTCTTCTTCTGATTATGAAAAAGGTCCAGAATCTGAATCTCCTCCATCTAAAGTTGAAGGTGAATCATATTCTGAGGAGGATGTCAATCAATTGATTGATGAATATGGTGCACTCCTGGAAGCTCTGAAAAAGAGCAAAAAGCTAACCAAGAGGAAAGCCAAGAAATTGCTTCCCTAAAGCAATCAAAATCTGAGTGCATTGAGCATGCTACCCAGCTAGCTCTAATGAGCAAGGAGATTGGCAAGCTAAGGGGAATGTCAATCATCCATGTGGGCACCATAAGCCACAAGAACAAGATCATTAAGGATCTTGAACAAAAGCTTTTCAAGGAGAGGATGCTGGTGGCTAAGTTCTCCAAGCCCAAGACAGTGCTGCCTATTATTGACACCTTCAACTCCCATAACATGAGAGGTATTGGTTTCAACAAAGAGGCAGCTACTAGCAACACTAAGGGAAAGGTCAAGGACTCAAAAGAATCTAAGACCTCCATTGTGAAGGTCTTGATGCCCTCAAACAAGTATGACCAAGAAAGTATTCATGGTCATCTACTAAATGGAAGTTCCTATTACTTGAGTAAGAATGCTCACAACTATGGAAATAGAAAGGGCATGGGATTGAGTGCAAAGAAAGCTCCACATGAGGAAATACAAATGGCCCAACCTGGACCATTTGTGTTTGGTGTCTCAGCACCTTCAGTCAAGAACATGGACGCAAGCTCTTCCAAATCTGCTTCAGCAAAGAGCAAAACTGCTGTCAAATCTGTTGACAAGGCCTGCTGCCCAGTGTCTGATTCCATCATATCTTGTATGGCTGCCAAGTCAATGCAAGCTGAGGCCATCAGGACAAAGAGCAGCAAGACTATCCACAGATTATCCTTCAGTCAGATTATTGCTGAAAGAAATAGGAAGATTGCTGATGTCTCTTCTGCTGAACATGTACAAAGTGCTGTACCAATTCAGAAAACTGTTCAGAAAAGGAGATACAATATTCATGATTGTTGGTACTGTGGCAAGGTAGGACACT
This sequence comes from Dactylorhiza incarnata, assembly GCA_033032865.1. Lineage (NCBI taxonomy): Eukaryota > Viridiplantae > Streptophyta > Magnoliopsida > Asparagales > Orchidaceae > Dactylorhiza > Dactylorhiza incarnata. The sequence continues at coordinate 1,834,934 of JAWHQI010000366.1, read as the reverse complement.
TTGTAATTGATTGTTGGCACAACACCAATGTGCCAAAGGCAAGGACTGATCCTCAAGCCAAACCAGCCCTCTCTAGGAATATTCCCTATGGTGTTAACATGAACCTAGGACCCAAAGCCAGTTGGGGCCCTAAGGTACACTAAATTTTGTGATTGCAGGTTAGTTCAAGTACCAGTGTCAACCAAATATGGTACTTGGACAGTGGGTGCTCAAGGCACATGACATGAACTAAGGATCTTCTAAAGGATTACCATCCAGTGAAGAATGGACCCAAAGTTATCTTTGGTGGATCTGAAAAGGGAGTCACCAAAGGATATGTTATGATTTCAAATGGCATAATTTCAATCACAAGGGTAGCTTATGTTGAAGGGTTGCAACACAACCTTGTAAGGATAAGCCAACTATGTGACTTAGGCTATGTCATTGAATTCCACAATGACAAGTGCTTGATCAAAAAGTCTAATGACTTGGAGACCATTCTCTCAGGCACTAGGAGTGGAAATGTTTATTGCTTAGACTTCATTTGCAATTATTCTATTTCTTCTGTGTGTCTTGTAGCTAATGAAAGTGAGTCACTTTGTGTCCAATGACACAAGAGATTTGCCCACATTAACTATAAGACAATGTATAGATTATTTTCTAAAGACCTTATTAGAAATAGCCCTAAATTACAATGTGTTAAAAGTGGTCTCTGTCATTCTTGCCAAATGGGTAAGCAAACTAGGGCCACCTTTAAAAGTATTGGCTCCAAGGATACTGAAAGGTGTTTGTACCTATTGCACATGGACTTGTTTGGCCCTTTGCCAATTCTGAGTCTAGGTGGGAAGTTGTATACCTTGGTGATTGTAGATGATCATTCAAAGTATACATGGGTATTCTTCCTTAAGAAGAAGTCAGATACCTTACATGTCTTTATAAATTATGTCAAGGCTATTCAGAATGATCTACAATGTAATGTGGTCAGGACTAGAACTGACCATGGTACAAAATTTCAATCTGAAGCCATGACAAAATTTTATCAAGAATTTGGTATCACCCAAGAGTTCTCCTCCCCAAGGACTCCACAGCAAAATGGTGTGGCTGAGAGGAGGAATAGGACCTTGATAGAAGCTGGGAGAACATTGCTTAGTGACTCCTCACTCCCAGAATACTTCTGGGCTGAGGCAGTCAATACAGCCTGTCATGTTCTCAATAGAGCCTCCATCAATAAGGTCCTTGGAAAAACCCCTTATGAGATTCTGAAAGGCAAACAACCTACAATTTCTTACTTTAGAATCTTTGGTTGCCAATGCTACATTCTAAATAATGGAAAATTTCAATTAACAAAGTTTGCAGAAAAATGCAATGTGGGGATTCTTGTTGGATATAGCTCACATAGTAGAGCTTATAGAGTTTAAACAAGAAAACCCATGTTGTAGAAGAATCTATGAATGTTGTATTTGATGAGACCAGCCTTCTCTACAAAGAATGGTCTAGTTCTTCTATTCTGGCAGGAAATGAAGAAGGGATGAATGAGATGACTGTCCAAGACAAGCCCAGCAGCAGCAAAACACAAACAGCTGTTGCAATTCCTGAAGAAGAAGAGGTACAAGATGTTGAAGTCATAGCTGAACCAGTGGAACAAACACAACCACCAGAGGACCCTCTTCCTGCTACTGCAAGGCACCTGAGAGATCATCCAAGAGATCTAATAATTGGAGATCATGCCCAAGGCATATTGACAAGAAGCAGAGCTCATAATGAAGCACTATTCTTGAGCTTCCTTTCTCAAATGGATCCCAAGAAGTTTGAAGAGGCCAATCAAGACACTTTCTGGATTGAAGCAATGCAGGAAGAGCTCCTACAATTCAAGAGATGCAAGGTATGGAAGCTAGTACCTAGACCTCAGGGACACAATGTGATTGGCACTAAATGGGTATACAGGAACAAGCTTGATGAGAATGGTAAAATCATCTAGAACAAGGCCAGATTAGTAGCCAAAGGATACAGGCAAGAGGAAGGTATAGACATTGATCAAACCTTTGCACCAGTTGCTAGGTTGGAAGCAATTAGGCTATTCCTTGCCTATGCTGCCCACATGGGGTTCAAAGTCTACCAGATGGATGTCAAATCAGCATTTCTCAATGGAGACTTGAAGGAAGAGTTATATGTTGAACACCCCTCAGGTTTTGTGCATCCAACCCTAACTTCTCATGTTTATCTTCTTAGGAAAGCACTATATGGTCTCAAGCAAGCTCCAAGAGCTTGGTATGAGACTTTGTCCATCTTTCTCCTCAAGAACAAGTTCATGAGGGGAAAGATTGATAGCACATTGTTTCTTAGGGAAACAAAGGGCAAGTGTCTCTTAGTCCAAATTTATGTTGATGACATAATCTTTGGGTCCACTGATGACAACCTCTGCAAGAGATTTGCAAATCTAATGCAGGGGGAGTTTGAAATGAGCAGTATGGGTGAGCTCAAATATTTCCTTGGGCTCCAAGTGAAACAGTCTGATGATGGAATTTTCATCTCCCAGACCAAGTACACTAAGGAACTCATCAAGAAATTTGGGATGGAATCAGCCTCCACCATGAGAACACCCATGGGGTCCAATGTATCATTAGACAAGGATGAAAAGGGAAAGGCCTTTGATGAGTCCATGTACAGATGCATCATTGGATCCCTATTGTACTTGACTGCTAGTAGGCCAGACATTATGTATGCTACATGTGTTTGTGCTAGGTATCAAGCCTGTCCTAAGGAATCTCACTACACCTCTGTGAAGGGGATTCTGAGATACCTTAAGGGCAGCTTGCATCTTGGCCTTTGGTACCCTAAGAACAATGATTTTGAACTAACAGGCTTTTCAGATGCAGATTTTGTAGGTTGCAAGGAAGATAGGAAGAGTACAAGTGGTACTTGTCAATTCCTAGGGAGAAGACTGATATCTTGGAGCAGCAAGAAACAAACCAGTGTGGCCATATCCACAGCTGAGTCTGAGTACATTGCTGCAGGTAGCTGTTGTGCACAACTCCTTTGGACACAACATCAGCTGGAGGATTACAACCTGAAGGTAAGGGAATCTTCTTTATATTGTGACTCATCCAGTGCAATCTCTATTGCTAAAAATCCTGTCTCTCATAGCAGGACTAAGCATATAGAGATTAGATATCATTTTATTAGGGAACATGTAGAATGTAAAGATATCTGTCTTGAATTTGTCCCCACTGACAAACAGGTAGCTGATATCTTTACAAAGCCACCGGAAGAATCTAAGTTCAATGCTTTTAAAATTGATCTTGGCATGCTCAGTATAGAATAGTCCTAAATGTATGAGTATTAGCTTTCACAATTGTTAATTATGAATGATAAATTGTCAAACCTTACATTACTGAACACTACAACTTAGTGACATGACTAGGACCCATCTTAAGCCACAATATCTACATTAGATCAAAACCCTATGATCAGCTAAAATGCAGGAGCATGTTCAGCTGAATCAACTGAGAAAAATCCCAGCTGAACCGCTGAGACGAGCAAACTGTCCCAGCGGTTGACACTTTACTATCCCAGTGGCCTAGGTCTCCGTCTCAGCTGAACCGCTGAGACGGGGTATGTTAAATATGAAACCTGACAATTAACCCACAACCCGTTAACACAATAAGGTAATTAAGTCTAAAAGCCTAGGGTTAATAAAATCGAAACTAAAAATCTATAAATAGATACACTGTAACCTAAAACAAACCACAAAACCAAACCCTTAGCCGTCGAGACGATTCATCTTCTCTTCAGTCTCAGCGCATCGATTCTCTGCTTCCATGGCGCCAAAAAGCACGAAAGATCTCCTGGAGGGCTACGAAATCGTAAGAGGTGGATTCTCTCATGCCTCAGAAGAAATTTGACACGTGATTCATCTATTGGAAGCTCAAGGTCTGGAGCACATGCTGTCTGAACCATGCTGCATTCTCAAAGCTGAAATTCTGGAATGGTTCAACCATGTCAAACTATCTCCATCCAAAACCATCCTGATGTCCAAGATAGGAAGTGAGAAGATTAAGATTACTGCTAAAAGGTTGGAGAAGGGGCTAAAATTAACTCCCTACAGTATCTCTGAAGAGGAAGGGATATCTGAAAAGGACAAGCAGACTGCCCTAAAGTGGACAGGATACAGTGAAACTAAGACTAGTTGTCTAAGGAGGAAGTTCTTCAATCAACAGGGGAAGCTGTTGTTTGATATTGTGGGCAAAGCTATCCTATGCAAGCCTGGTTCACATGACACTGTCTCACAGTTCATGTTTGAATTAATGACAAGGATAATTCTGTCCAAGAGAACATCATGGGGAGAAGTCATCTTTCAAAGGATAAAGGAATCCCTACAAGCCCCCAATATGGGAAGAATACTATCTCTGTACCTACAGAATAGTTATTCAGAGACCTTTGCAAACTCCAAGGGGTCAAATCTCCATTACCTCAAAAGAATCGACATTAAGACTCTGGATAGATTCTCCAGGGCGCTCCCTATGAGCCAGCCATCTGTGGCAAAGGAAAAGAAGAAAGAAGTATCCCAGCAGACATCAAAGTCGTCCTCAAAGTCAGCTGAGTCTGAAAATAAAGATAGTCATGGGTCTGATCATAGATCTGCCAGCAACCCAATGAACATTGATAATGAAGAGATCCCCAGGACAAATGAAGAGGTCCCCAGGACAAATGAGGAGCCCCAAGGAAGTGTTGTGCCCAATCCTGAGCAAACCCAGATGAATGCTGATCCTGCTATTCCTCATGATGAAGATGAAATTCCCAACTCACCTATCCATGGTAAATTAGGAATTCAGTTAGGTCTCTTTTCTCTATCAATAGTATAGTCTAGGTGTTTAATTCACCAATCATTTTTCAGGTGATCTTAGACAAAACTGTCCTCCTGAGGATGCCCCAAGTGAGGGGGAGCATAGCCCTACCTATGAAGAAGGAGGTGGGTATGCTAGTGAGGGAGAACATCAACAGGAAATGGGATCACCCAATGCCCCATCTGAGGGGGAGCAGATCCCTCATCATGAGAGGGCTAATGCTCATAGTAGAGCTGAAGAGATGATGGAAAAGGAATTACCCCAGGAAAGGACAGTTGCAGCTCTGGACACATCTGACCTGATAAACTCAATACAAACAATGATTGAGGGTCAGATGTTGTCTATGAAAGAGATTGTTGCTGAGAAGATTCAGGATGCATCTACCCAGATAAGGAATGAATTGCATACAACAAAAGCTGCATTGTCTCAGGAAATTCAGGGCAGTGAGCAGAGAATGGACTCAAAAGTGGCTGAAGTGAGAACTGAGCTCAATGCCCAAGTTAATGATGTCAAAACTGCATCAGATCATATCCTTTTGCAGATGACAAGATGGTTTGAAATGGCCAAAAATACTGTTGCTGCCCAGCACACAGTTCTGAAGGATATTGCAGACCATCAAGGGGATTCCACAAAGGACATCACATATGTAAAGAATCATCTTTACAAAAATCAAAATGTCTGGGAAAATGTAGTGACAAGGATGGCACAAGTGGTCAACACATCAAGCAGCCAAGTCAAGTCCCACATTGACAAGGCAAAGGAATATATTTTGGATGATGTGGATAGCTCCTTACAGACTCTCTCTCAATCCATATTGGATCAACATTCTGAAATTGAGAAGAAAATAGTGGAACATAGCAAAGAAGGAGAGGAGAAAATTACCAATCTACATGCTAAGATGAAAGGAGCACACATACAGTTATATAACAACATGGAGTCCTCTCACAAACTGATACTCTCCAATCAAGAAGAAGCCAGTAAGAAAATGGTGGAAGTGGTAAACAATGCTTCCAGGGCTATTCAAGAAAATATCCTTACCATGGCCAGAAAAGTCATTGACAATCAATGGGAGTCAAGCTTAAAAGTGCTGCAAGGAACAAGAATTGCCTTAAATCTGCCAATTCTGAATCCTAGCAGAGATGAAAACTTTGACTTCCAAAGTCAATCAAATCTAATTGCTGATGAGAGACCAGCAAAGAGGAGAAGGGTAGAAGGTATTCAAACTGCTGAAGAATACATGGCTCAGAAGAGAATGGAAAGATTAGAGGATCCACTCCATGAAGATGATAATCTGGAGTTGGACACAATTGTTGTCAATACCTGGGTGAGCCATGGAAATCCAATGAAAGACATTGATCATGTCTATTCAGCTGCTGAGTGGATCAAACATCTTGAAAGGGAATCTTTAAGCGAGAGGATTCTCAAAGAAAATATGGTAAGAAGGGAAACCCCTCTAAGAATTCCCTCCAGATATCTTCCCAAGCCATTTATGTACTTCAAAGTAAAGGAAAATATCAAGGCTGCTGCTGAAGCTAGGAAAAGAAAGTCTACAGATGGAGCAAGCTCTTGCAAGGGTCAATCTTAGAAAAACTAGCCTTGACATCTTGTTTTGGATTGAATGTACATCTCTAAGTTGAATTTTCTTTTATATATCTGTACTGAACATTTAAAGTGAAATGAAATTTCATATTCTGATTATAATATCGTGTTTGTTACTATTGATATGTATTTATTATCTCTAGTATTCAGTAGATTAAATGGAATATTCAGATTGCAATGGCTCAGCTATAACAGGAAATAGTTCTCCAATTAAGGGGGAGTAAATTCCTTACTTAGTTGAGGGGTAGCTAGCACATGCTAAGAGTGTACAGGTTAGCCTATAGATTGATCCAAAGGGATCTATATAAGTTATCCCCCTATACATAGCAGGTTCAGGTGGAAAAAGCCAGAAAGGGGGAGATAGGTCCAGTACCAATGCTGGAAAAAGGGGAGAAAGGGCCAGTGCAAATGCTTATACATAGGGTGTTAGGTCCTATGCTTCACAGATCATATTTTCTGTGATAAGTTTTTTTTATTATTGTTAATGGACCTTAGCATTGCGGATGTTCTGCCTTCTTCAAATAGGGGGAGATTGTTGGGTATATTGTCCTCAATATAACCTTGATTTGAAGAGGCATCACTCCTAATGCTAAGGACATATTGTATTTAACAAAGCTATACTTGTGTAGAATATACAGGCACAGGTGACTCAAAAGGAAGGGCCAAACATGGCCTTAGACAAGAAGGAATCATCCACAAGGAGATGAAGATCTGTATCAGCATAACTGCTGAGACGATGGGTCAGAACCGCTGAGACGAGGAGCCGTCTCAGCGGGTCCACTGAGAAGAAGACTGGAGCAACCGCTGAGAAAGGGACTGGAGATGCCACTGAGACTGGATGTTGTCTTAGCCCAACCGCTGAGACAGATCCAAATGTCTTGACGGGATCTGCTTTTGGCGCAAATGACATTTGAGAGGAAAAAGCAAGTCCAATCAGCCCCATACCGTGTCAGGAGGATCGATATAGCCGTTGAAGCCTTCTGGAGATATAAAAGGAGATGCTAGGGCACAACAAAAAAGTTTGTTCCATTGAGAAGCTTTTGCTACACGTCGCAATCGAACACTCGTGATTCAGCCAGTTGAAGTCATTCTCTGCTGCTGAAGTTAATCTTCTAAGGGAGATTAGATAGCTCTTCCTGTACCAACTCAAGAAGGGCAAGTTGATCTTTTGCTTGGCTGAAGGAGAAGATCAAAGTGATACAAATCTGAAGCTGCTGTTTTCAGGTCTGAAGAAAGGATTCAGAAGACCTAAGAGTAATCCTTTTGTCCTCTGTGTTCAACTCAAACTCTATTATATCTTTGTAAGGCATTGTTTCTTGAGTAAAAGGCTGTTGAGCCTGTGTGTAAAGCTGTGTTGACAGCTTGAGTGGTAGGACTTCTTGATAGGTCTGAGGTAGGAAATATGTGGGATTTCTGAGTGGTAGGAGTTCATAACACTGAGTTATAGGGCTGCTGTTGAGCCTGAGGTGTAGGGCTGCTGAGCCTGAGTGTAGGGCTGCTGAGCCTGAGGTGTAGGGCTGCTGAGCCTGAGGTGTAGGGCTGCTGAGCCTGAGTGTAGGGCTGCTGTGCCTGAGGTAGGATCACTCTTGATCTGAGAAGTTCTGAGGAACTTGTGGTGTAAGCTCAAGGAGCCGAGATTGGAGTTTGTGGCCTTGTCTAACTCATTGTTAGAAAGGTGAAGGGGGAAAGAGGACTACTCAAGACACCCTGTCTTGAGGAACCTCTATACATCCTTGTGTGTTTTCTGTGCTTATGCTTTCTGCAGCTAGAAACATTAGGTTTAAACAAAGAAAATAAGTAGAACCTATTCACCCACCCCCCTAGGTATTATTGACTACACCTATATAAACTATCAGTCTGGAATTGGGGAATTATCAAGAACAAAAACTGGAAAATCAACACTCTTGATAATTTCTTCTGCAATTACAGCTGATTCTTCTGCTTGAACTGGAGCTTGAGTTTGAACTTGAACTGAAGTAGGAGCTGGCTCTGTAGTCTGAACTTTAAAACTTTTGATGATCTTTTTCAACAGAACTTTATCTAAGGGAGCAGTGTATGGAACAATTGCTCTAGAATACTTATGAGATTTTGGCAAAACTGAGTAAATAGAATTGAACTTAGACAGCAAATGAATAATATCTAAAGAACGATGAATATAGATATTATTTATTTCTTCTATAGCTAGTACTGCTGAAACTGTAGATAAGTCAATCATTTCTGAATCAAATACTGAATCAAATACTGGAATTTCAGAAACTAGGGCTTCTTGATCTTCTTCAAACACTAAGGCTTCTGAGACTTGAGCTTCTGGAGCTTCTTCATGAGAGATCTCCCCCCTGCCTAGCTTTAGGGAGACCTAAATCTAGGCCCCTAGAAGAAGGGACAGAAAGAGAGGAATGAGTTGAAGATATCTTAGAAGATAATTCAGAAATGGCTAAAAGAATTGGAGCAAGTTTTGCATCCAATATGGAGTCAAAATTAGAAAGAAAATGATGAACTGGAGCAAGTTTTGCATCCAGGATTTGATCTAGCTTAGGAAGAGTGTAATCAAGAATTTGATCAGCAATAGATTGGAAATGTAGAAATAACATTTCAGGTGGATGAGATGAAGATGATTGAGAAGTAGATGGAATGGAAGTGGGTACAAAGATGTTTGCAACATTGGCATGTTGTTGAGGGATGTTTGAATGAATAGGACAAGATTGGTGGATGGGTGACTGTTGATCATCATGAATGGGAGATGGAGGTGGAGAAGTATGAGGAGGTAGAAGGTTGAAAGAAGGAGGTGGAAGGTCATCAATGGGTGTAGGAGAATTTGGAGGTGGAGTTTGTGCAGGGTAAAAATGCTGAGGTGGAGATGGGAGAGGAGGAGAAGAAACAAGAGGAGGGGCTTCTGGAAAGGTTGAGGGAGTGACTTGTTCAGTCCTGGTGTCTTCAGAAGCTTTCTTTGGTGCAATTGCTCCTGGGTTCTTCTTTGGAAACACCCTTTCCCATTTTGAAAAGAGAGCCGAGGTCAGCTTCTTGCTAGCATTTATGGTTACCTTGGGAGAGACCAGAAGGTCTTGGTGCCTTTCCTGCAGCACAATGCCTAAAATTCTTCCAAAACAGACATTTTCCTTAGATATCTTCTCCTTAATCAACTCAAAAAGTAGTGATCCCCAATTCACTTTCTTCTTCTCCATCAAGGCCACCATCAACAGAAATTGGTGCCTTTTGATATAATCATGACCTGTTGTTTTTCCTAACAACACCTTTCCAATAATATCTGATAAAAACCTGTATTCCAATGACAAGTTTTTCTTATGCAGATGATTAGGGTTTCCAGTGGAATGACCCATTTTAATCAAAGCTTCACCATATTCAACAGAACTTATCTCTATATCATCATCACCATTCACAAAACCAAAAACTTCAGATAAGATAGTTGGGGAAAGAGAGACCTGATGACCTGAGATGGTTCCAGTTAGACTTTCATCTTCTCGCTTAGCCGTGTAACACCATTCTTTAATTTCTACTGTATGCAACTTTATCCTCGTGCTCGTGAACTTCTTCAACTGTTGCTCCTCAAAAAGTTGAAGAATATCTTTGAAGACTTTGTCAGATTGTGCGAAAGATTCCATATCGATGTCAAACCTGGCATCGAACTTCATCGAGTAGAGTGCAGCTTGAGAAATCGCCATTAGTACCTGCAAGAGAGAAAGATCAAGTGTAGAGGGGAACTGGAGGGAAACGATTTCTGTAGGCGCAATCTATTAAGGAATAAAATAAAGATTATATAGTCCGGAGAAGGGGGCGCATTTGTGGAGCGGCGTTCGGCAGAAACCTAATAAAAGCAGAAGTCGAAAAGACTTTAGGTCTCCGTCAGACGGCGTTCGACAAAAATATCTTTTCCATCAATCACCGTTCGACAGGTGAAATTTTCTTTATCGATTCTGAGAATACAAGGTTTCGTCGACCACCGTTCGACAAATGATACAAATTCGTCGTTCTCCGTTCGACGAATTTGGGGGATAAATAGAAATTTTAATTTTTAACAGATTGAGTCTCCATCTATCATTCCTATTTGATTTATAAAGAAGATATGCTTCTTTTCATCCAATGTCTTGGTGAAAATGTCAGCTCTTTGTAAATCAGCAGTAATAAATTGTAGGCAAATTTTATTTTTATCCACATTATCCCTAAGGAAGTGGTGCCTAATTTCTATGTGTTTAGTCCTACTATGGAGAACTGGATTTGTGCTATAGATATTGCACTAGTTTTGTCACAAAATATAGTTGAATTATTTAAGTTAACACCATAGTCTAGGAGTTGATTTTGTATCCACAATATCTGTGAGCAGCAACTGCCAGCAGCTATGTATTCAGCTTCAGTTGTTGATGTGGACACAGATGTTTGTTTCTTACAAAACCAAGACACAAGCCTATCACCAAGAAACTGACAAGTTCCTGATGTGCTTTTCCTGTCTACTCTGCATCCAGCATAATCTGAATCTGAGAATCCAGTTAATTCAAATTCAGATGTTGTTGGATACCAAAGTCCTAGATTAGGGCAACCCATTATATATCTCAAAATCCTTTTTAATAAAATTAGATGAGATTCTTTGGGGTTAACTTGAAACCTAGCACAAATACATGTAGCAAACATTATGTCAGGCCTACTTGCTGTTAAATAAAGTAGTGAGACAACAATTGCTCTATATAATTTTGAATCAACAGGTTTCCCTGATTCATCATTATCAACAACATCATTTGAGGGCATGGGTGTTTTCATAGTGGAAGAATCAGACATACCAAATCTTTTCACTAATTCCTTAGCATACTTAGATTGGGATATGAAGATTCCATTTGGAGTTTGCTTCACTTGAAGACCAAGGAAGTATGATAACTCACCCATACTACTCATTTCAAATTTAGATTGCAATAGATTAGAAAATCTTTTGCACAAATTTGAATCAGTAGAGCCAAAAATAATATCATCTACATATATTTGAACTAGCAAAGTTTTATTTTTATGTATTCTGAAAAATAAGGTTTTATCTACTATGCCCCTACAGAAATTGTTTTCCAAAAGAAAACTAGCTAAAGTCTCATACCATTCTCTAGGAGCTTGTTTGAGACCATAAAGAGTTTTCTTAAGCTTAAATACAAAATAGGGTTGAGTTGGAGAGATGAAACCTGGTGGTTGTTCCACATATACTTCTTCTTTGATGTCTCCATTTAAGAAAGCACTCTTTACATCCATTTGATATACCTTGAACTTTTTATATGCAGCAAATGCAAGAAAAATTCTGATTGCTTCAAGTCTTGCAACAGGAGCAAAGGTCTAATCATAATCAATCCCTTCTTCCTGTGAATATCATTGGGCTACCAGTCTTGCTTTATTTCTCACAATGTTGCCTTGTTCATCTAGCTTGTTCCTGAAGACCCATCTGGTGCCAATAACTGGATGACCCTTTGGTCTTGGAACCAAATCCCAAACCTTGTTCCTTTCAAATTGGTTGAGCTCCTCTTGCATCGCAAGAATCCAATTTGGATCTTGTTCTGCATCTGTTATAGTTTGAGGTTCAACTTGTGATAGGAAAAAAGTATGCATCTAATTTTGGTGTAGTTGATGCCTTGTTTGAACACCTGCTGAAATATCTCCAATGACTTATGATATTGGATGATCTCTAACTGTGATGTGGTCAACAGTTGGAGCTGGTTCAGCAATAATTTCCACTTGGGGAATTTGTTCAGCTGCTATACCCTGTGGAGGATTATCTGTTGTTAACTGTTCTGAACTTTCAGTAAAATCTGGGTGATTTTCTTCTTCACTCTCTTCATCATTCTGCTGTTCAGGATTCAAAATTCCTTCTTTATGTAGAGCTAATTGATTTAGCTGCTCACATAATATAGGTACCTGCAGATTTTCTATGGTAGAAGAAATCTTCTCCTTATAAAACATGTTAGTTTCTTCAAAAGAGACATGCAGAGATTCTTCTATCTTAAGAGTAGATTTATTATAAATCTTATATGCTTTGCTGATTTGTGAATATCCTAAGAAAATTCCTTCATCTGATTTTGGTTCAAATTTTCTAAGGTATTTCTTATCATTATTGTGAATGAAACATCTACAGCCAATTGCTCTAAAATAGTTAACTTTAGGTTTCTTCCCTTTAAGTAATTCATAAGGAGTCTTTCCCTTAAGTTTGTGTATCAAACTTCAATTCAGAACATAATTTGCTGTGCTAACAGCCTCTGCCCAGAAAGATAGGGGCAAATTAGCATCTGCAAGCAATGTTCTTGCTGATTCAATTAGAGTTCTATTTTTCCTTTCAACTACCCCATTTTGTCGAGGAGTTCTAGGAGCTGAGAAACAATGCCTGATACCTTCCATCTCACAGAATTCTTGCATAAGAAGAGACTCAAACTCAGTGCCATGATCACTTCTGATCAATGCAACTACAGTAGAGTACTCAATCTGTATGCTCTTAAGAAAGTCTGTAAGAGCTTTAAAGTTATCTGACTTTTCTCTCAAAAAGAACACCCAAGTGAATCTAGAGAAGTCATCTACAATAACTAGAGTGTAAGACTTCCCCCCTAAACTCTTTGTTGTTATAGGTCCAAAAAAGTCCATATGTAGCAAATATAAGATTCTAGGTGAATCACTTTTAGATAATGATTTAAAGCTATTTTTAGTTTGCTTGCCTAGTTGACATGCCCTACAAAGACCTTCTTTCTTGTATGAACCTAAGGGTAAACCTCTAACAAGATTGTCCTTAGATAATTTAGCAATGGTCCTAAGGTTTACATGTCCTAATCTCTTATGCCAAAGTTCACTAGATTTGCTTCCATCACTAAATAAACATACTTCTGAAGTAGATGAATTGAAATTCACTAAATATATATTACCTTGCCTAATACCTGATAAAACAGTAATACCATCAGTAGATTTAATAAGGCAATTCACTTTATTAAATGTTACCTGATACCCTTCATCACATAATTGACTTATGTTGATAAGGTTATGCTTCAGTCCCTTTACATAAGCTACCTCTTTGAAGGTGACTTCTCCAATCTTGACTTTTCCATAGCCTTTGGTCTGTCCACAGTTGGAGTCTCCAAATATGACTTTTGGTCCAAGCTTTTCCTTGTAATTGTTCAGATTTACCTTGTTCCCTGTCATATGTTTTGAACATCCACTGTCCAAATTCCATTTTCACTTGTTCTTGGACAGCTGTGTACCTGCAAAAACAAGAAAACACTCTACTTGTTCCTGACCCAGATTACCTTGGGTCTTTTTGCATTTCCACAAAAATCTGAAATAAAAGACATTTCAGGTTGGTCCTTGTAACCTTGTGGATGATATCTCCTTGGAGGTATGATCCATTCAGTGAAAGGATTCTTAGAATGTGAAGAATATGAATTTTTCAGATATGCTGTATAGCTTCTGTTATGTGAACTTGGCTGAGTTCGTCGAGCTCCGTTCGACGAATGACTGACATTTTGTCGAGCCCCGTTCATATAATGACTATATTGAAAATCTGTGTTCAGAGTTCGTCGAGCTCCGTTCGACAGATTTGATGCATCTTGTCGAGCTCCGTTCGACAAATTCTGCTGAGTTCTGCTATTCTTGACAGTCTTACTTGAAATGATTTTATTTTCATCTACAACCTCTTTGCTCTTGGCAGAGATGAATTTTATGAGTGTAGATAATATATTCTTCTTAATTTGATGTGGCTCACTTGATGAAGCACCCAAGCCCAGTTTGCTATTAAGTCTAGCATTTACTGTGCTTGTGATATCCATCAGTTTGATGCTTCTCCCATTCAGGTATTCTTCAAACTTTTTGGCTTCAGACAACTTGCTCTCATTGAGAACAATATGTTCCCTGGAGGCAGCCAAATATTTCTTAAGATTTTTATTTTCTTCACTTATATTATTCATTTCAACTAGCTTACTTCTGAGTGAGATTATTTCTTTCTCAGATTTCAGTAAGTCTAAGTGAAGCACCTTGAATTCAACTTTGAATTCAACAGAAGTAAAATCAAATGTAGATATTACCTGATCTACATCAGCTTCTGATTCCGATTTTGATTCCTCTTCATCAGAATTGTTGGCTGAGGCATTGATTGCCATCATGCAGAAATTCTTCTCTTCTTCATAGTCTTCATCATCACTGGATGAAGAATCATTTCCTGACTCACTGTCTGAGTCATAAATTGCCATCAGACATTGGTCACTTTCCTTTGAATTTTCTTCATCATCATCATATGAGCTGGATGATGATTCAGATTCAGTGTCACTCCAGGATTCTGCTATAAATCCTCTTCCCTTCTTTTTGTGCTTGTGGGAGGAAGACTTGTTGGAGCTTCTCTTCTCTTCTTTATCCTTTTTCTTCTCTTTCTTTTGATTTTCTGGACATTCTGTCAGGTAGTGTCCAGGTTTCCTGCAACCATAACAAATAACTTCTTTAGGAGTTGATTTGTCATACCTTTGCTTTTCTATTGATCTGGACTCCTTCTTTCTGAAGTACTTCTTAGCCATTTTGTAAAATCTCTTGGCTATGAGACTCATGAACTCCTCATTCTTTGGAGTCTTTTCTTCTTCTTCTGCATCAGCTGCTTTGAAAGCTATGCTCTTTTCTTTCTTTGTTGCTGGAGATGAAGTGGATGCTTCAGCATTCCTGGATTTGATGAGCTGCTCATAAGATTTGAGCTTGCCCAACAATGCTTCAGTGGTAATCTCATTGAGGCTTCTGGCATCCTTGATTGGCCAGATTCATGAATCTCATGTACTGGGGAAGCACATTAAGATCTTGTCATTAACCTCAGTGATAGTGATCACTTTATCCAAGGTCTTCAACTCATTTATTATGAGACTGAGCCTATGGTACATATCAGCAACTGTCTCTGTTTCTCCTTTCTTGAAGTTTTCATACAGAGAGATCAAGTCATGTGATCTTCCGTCTTTTCTTTCATCTGCAGAACCTGCAACCATATTATTTAGTGAGATCCAAATCTCTCTGGCTGAAGTACATTCAACCACTTTTTGAAATATGTCATCATACATAGTTTGAGCCAGAATGTTCACGGCTTTAGCATCTGCACTTCTTTGCTTCTTTTGAGTTTCTGTCCACTCAGGAGGTGGGACAGCATGATTGTCTGTTGTAGCTTCAGTGCTTGTTGATGTTGTAGGTGTTGGAGGCCCTATCAGAATAACATTAAAAATTTCATCATCAATAGAATTCATATAAAGCCTAATCCTTGCTTTCCAAAGTGCAAACTTGCTAAGATTGAACATAGGAGGTCTGGTGCTTGAGTACTCCTTGTTTTGTGCCATGAGTTTTTAACAGAAAATAGATAAAATAAAAACTCTAAATTAATTTAAGATCTAATTGATCTTTATGATCCAGGTGTTAGCCTGTAAATAAGATCAACCAACCTCTGATACCAATTAAAAGTGGAGGTTAGATCTTAAGTTACTCTAGAGTGGGGGGGGGGGGGGGGGGGTGAATTGAGTATTAAAAACTTTTCCTTAGTTTTATAGCGGAATTAAAATAGTGTTATATATATGTGTAAGCAATGTGAGATAAAAATATAAACAAAAAACTAAATAAGTAAAAGCACACAGCACAGCACAAAGAAATAAACACACACAGAAGACACAAGGAATTTATAGTGGTTCCTCAATAAATCTGGGTAGTCCACTCTTCTACCACCCTTGGTAGGAGTCCACTAGGAGGGTTGATCAGGTGCCCTAACACCAAGGTTATTTTGATCAGGTGTCCACACACCACAAAGCTTTTGTTCAGGTGCTCAAAACCAACTAGATTTTTTTGATCAGGTGTCTTGCCACCAGGGAGTTACACTTTTGAAGGGAGTATTAACCCTGTACAAGAGAGGTGAGAAAAAGGTTATAGTGTTCTTCTCTGTAAAGATGCTGAGAGAAGACTCTAGTGGACTTTGTTGTAAAGCTCCCCCTGTCTGATTGAAGTATTTGACAGATGATGGAGAAGCTAACTCTTGAAGACACAAATCTTCTGTAGCAGATTGATCTGTAAGAAAGTTCTTCAGATTCCTTGTTGCTCTTTTAGAAGACTTGAACTTGTAGCAGATATCTGAGAGATGGATCTTGAAGAAGATGTTCTCAGAGAGATGATGATTGCTGCTTGAGGAAGAAGAATACTGAGATTATTGACTGAGTATTCTTCTTTTTCTTTTTCTATCCCTATTATTCTCTCTCTGTATTCAGTAAGAATAATTTGAATTCTGTCTAGTACTCAGACAATAATGTCTGTCTTTGATATATTCTATTTTTGGAAATAGAATAAACTGACTTTAATTCTTTCTTGGAATGACAACAAAGACAAAACGACTTTGGCAGGTCCTTTAATTCCTTAGCCGTGAAATACTTCTTTGCATTAATTGTCGACGACTATCTTTGTCTTGGAACAAAGGAAAGAAAGAATATAATAACTGAATATAATATCCTTACTTATCTGTCTTTGAATACGTACAAATATATTTGAATAGATCCGTTAAAGTCGTCGATCTGTATTCAGAGAACTGCCAAATAACTGATATTAAAGTATTGATTAATTCTGGATTCAATATTTGTCGATCTGAGCTTCAATAAGAAATTTGTCGAGCGCTGGCTGGAATTCATCGAGCGCTGCTAAGAGAATGTCGAACGCTGGCTGGAGATCTGTCGAGCACTGGCTGGAGAACTGTCAAGCGCTGGCAGGAGAACTGTCGAGCGCTGGCAAGAATTCATCGAGCGCTGACAGCCATCTGTCGAGCGCCGATATCCATTTGTCGAACGCTAGGAACTTAGATTTTTCCTTAAGTTCTAGCTAATCTATCAGCCTAAAGACTTGACCCATAAACTATACAGTGGGGTAAACTTGATCCTAGATCAACACATAGTGATCCTATCCTAAATCAGTAATAGGGTTGTTCCAACAGATTATCGGGGAGTTATTTTTGTTCGAGGGCTGGTGGTTCTTCATAAGATGGTTTAATGTTTAACACTTCTGAATCGAAGGGTTTGAATGTCGAATCTGTTGGCATGTTGTCGAGACAAAATAGATTCGCCAAATCCGAATTATCTAATTCTAAGGAAAGAAATTTAGAAAGCGAAGAACATTCCTCTTCAAATGTGGGTTCCAGGTTAAAACTAGAATCATCGTTCGATAGGGAGTTCCGCATCAAGGGATTTATATGCAAAGTAACTTCGTCGTCTCCAACCCGAAGGAGGATGCGACTATTACTAACATCGATTAATGCGTGGGAGGTTGTGAGGAAGGGGCGACCGAGTATAATAGGTACCTCAGCGTCCTCCTCTATGTCCAGGATGACAAAGTCTACAGGAAAGATAAACTTGTCGACCTTAAACAGAACATCCTCCACAACCCTTATCGGGTAATTTATCGAGCGATCAGCGAGTTGGATGCTCATCTTTGTCGGGCTCGGGATGCCCAAATTGAGTTTTTTGAAAAGGAAAAAGGGCATCAAATTGATGTTGGCGCCCAAGTACGCTAGTGTGTACTTTATTGCCGAAGAGACACATGATGGAGAACCATCCTGGGTCATTCAGTTTTGGCGGCAATTTATTAAGGAGAACAGTCGAGCATTCCGCGTTAAGGGAAACACGCGAAACATCCTTGAGTTTCTTTTTATTAGAAAGTAACTCTTTAAGGTATTTCACGTATTTCGGCATTTGGGAGAGTGCCTCGCATAAAGGAGCGTTTATGTGGATTGGTTTAAAATTTGTAAGAATTTTTTATATTTCTCATTCTTCCGTTCGTTATTTATTTTTGAAGGATAAGGAAGAGGCGGGCTAAAAATGTTTGGCACGATCGGAATACTTGATGAATTATCTATCGAAGGAGAGGGTGTAGGGGTCGGTGTCAAAATATGTACCTTAAGCTCAACCCATTTTGGGGAGGTTACCTCCTTGCCACTGCGAAGGTTTATCGCGTTGGCATTTTCTCTGGGGTTCGGCTCCGTGTTCCCTGGTAGAGCTCCATATGGCCACTCGGAGACCATCTTCGCAAGCTGTCCAACTTGATTTTCCAAGTTTTTAATCGATCTGATAATATTCTAGATTTTTTACTCGGTGGAGGCGATGTATTTTGTAAAAATGTCTTCGAGCAAAGAAGGTTTTGGAGGAGGAAGCTGGAATCCATGCAGAAATCCTTGTGGAAATCCTTGCGGATTCACATTTGGGGGCCTCTGAGCGTTGTTTGGATTGCTCCAGGAGAAGTTTGTGTGGTTCCTCCAACCCGGATTATAATTATTACTATAAGGGTTGTTATTAGGGTTGAAGGGGGGTCTAACTGGGTTGCCTAAGTAATCCAAAGTTTCTTCGACGAAATTATTATTTGGAGCCCAAGCGGAAGTGGAGGAGGAAGCAGACAGCTCTGCCACTTGCTTACTTAACCTCTCAATTTGAGAGGCTAAGTAAGAAGTGGCATCCACTTCTTATATCCCAGTTGGTTTGTTAGGGCATGCTCTAGGCACATTCCATTGATAGGCGTTCATGGCCATTTCTTTGAACAGAGCTTGAGCAGCCTCCGGGGTTTTGTTGTTTAACGTTCCCCCAGCGGCTGCGTCGATCATCTATCGCAATGAGATATTTAAGCCATTGTAGAACATCTGGACCTGCACCCAGGACGGCAGTGCAAGATGAGGACATCTACGCAAGAACTCTTTAAAACGCTCCCAAGTCTCGTAGAGAGACTCAGAATCAAATTGAATGAAAGAGGTGATATTTATGCGTAATTTAGCGGTTTTCGATGGGGAAAAATATTTTTTTAGAAATTTCTCCGTCAATTGGGCCCACGTAGTTATGGATCCTCTGGGATGAGAACTTAACCACACCTTTGCCTTTGTCTACAGCAAAACTGGAAATAAGCGTAAACGAATAACGTCATCAGTAACGCCATTAATTTTAAAAGTGTCGCAAATTTCCAAAAAACTTGAAAGGTGTAAATTCAGATCCTCATCCGGCAAACCGTCAAATTGGACTGATTGTTGTACCATTTGAATGATGCTAGATTTTATTTCAAAATTATTATTAGCCACTATTGGGCGTGTAATACTCGATGCCGTATCTTCCAAATTCGGCTTGGCATAATATGCCATGGTCTGTAGTGGGGCCGCATCTGGATTTGGATCGGTCATAGTTTCAGCGTCAGTATCTCTGATAGACTCTTTGGGAAATTTGAGTAATTTTTGATCACGAAATCGGAGGCGCTCATGAGGGGTGCGCTCGATTTCAGGGTCAAAAGGATTGTTTGAATCATCCGACGAGTTTCCTTGGGTCATATACTAATAATAAAAAAATTATGTTTAGTTTTGGCTTTTTCTATATATATATATATTGTTTTTGTTTATAAATGTATAAGTAATAAAATTAATAGTGATTTCTCTTTCGAAATAACAACACGAAGTCCCCGATAATGGCGCCAAAAACTTGATGATTGATATTTGGATTTGGATTTGAAAGCTTTTGTTTAATTTATATCCAAACTAATCATTCGATAAAGGCAAGTATACCATATCGTGTATAATACAGGATATTTTGGTTTAGAAACTATTAGTCTCGTATATTTCCACGGATCCTGTTGATTATTCTTACTTATAAGGAATGAACTATTATTTTATCAGAATAAGTTTTTGATTTTATTTATTATATTTAGAGAGCGATAATATACGTATAACTAGAGTTTTAAACGATGATGAAGATAACGCCCGATGTCGAATTACCTTAAGAGGAAAATAGCTTTTTAGATGTAAAAGATCTGGTTTTTCAAAACATTAGAACGGCTTGGCCGTGGACGTTCCATAAGTATGAACGCACCTCTCTCGAGGGTACGCCCATCTGAGATTAATAATATTCGACCGAACTCTCATTCTTTAATCGAATCTCCTTAATACTAGCTTTATGTTGTGAACCCCTCTATTGAGTTTTTATTCCAATTCGGGAGACTTACCTCATACTCTCTCGAGGGTAGAACACACTTCTCTTTACCCATGAGCGATTAATCCATACGCACGAGCCTCTCAGCTAACTAGTGTATGGAAATGGAAATGAGAACCATACATCGATTATATGGTCTCACTCAACATTTTTCTCGTGTAAACCTTAAGCTCATTAATTGATTTTAGAAAGAGATATTTTATTTTTGGAAAACTATTTATTTGTCCCAATGCTCTTCGACATCGTGTGCTAAAGGAAATTAGCGGAATGGGGACAACATTAATAATAAGAAAACACATGTTAATATTATAAGCAGATATAAGCGTGTTTAACAAAGAAAATTAAAAGGCTTATAAAATGCAGAAATAGTATCCGTCCCAACCATCTTAATCAAGCGCTAAAAAGTTCTTAGCCTCTCATCTGGGATGAGGGTGGTAATAATACTTGAAATATGAAATAAAAAGTAATAACAGTTACAAAATAACTTGAACAGTGGAATTTTAAAACTTTTAAAGAGTGTTACACACTCAAAACCCAAAATAGGGTTTGGAAATATCACTCAAAAACTACTTGTAAACAATATTTAGAACTATGTGGAAATAAGAAAAAAAAATATTTTATTCCTAAAATAAACATTATAACTAGACTAGGAAAGCGAAATTACAAAAGAAATAAAACCTAAATGCATTAAATAACTCACAAACACTCAAAACTACATAAAAAAACTAAAACACTCAAAAATTACTCTCTAAGAACTCAAACACTCAAAAATTCCTATCTTTTAAACTTGAGCCGAGCCCCCTATTTATAGGGAAAATTTTAGGATTACACGCCCTCGGTCACGGGCGTGACCGAGGGGCGTGACTCTGGGGCATGTTGGGAAGATGGGCTCATCCGCCTTCTGGAAGAATTTGTCGTGATATATGGCTGCACACGAGCGTGTCTGAGGTGTCATGGGCGTGTCTCTGGGGAGTTTTTGGGGTGTCACAGGCGTGACCATGGGTGGTAGACGTCAAGGGCGTGGCATTGAGGTGTGCTCCACTGGCAGATTGGGGGAACACATCGTGACCATTTACACGGGCTTTGGTCACAGGCGTGTCTAAGGTGTCACGGGCATGACTTGATCAATTCGTCAAGATTTGTTCCGAAATTGGCTGAGAGCTGGAAAGTGGCATTTTTAAGATTACACGCCCTTAGTCACGGGCGTGGCTGTGGGGCGCGACCTAACAAAAAATGCCAAAATGCTGAAAAATAGAAATAAGGCTAAGTTAGTAAGGAAAATAATAAAAGAAACATATTACTCATTAATTTACATAAAATACTTACAATATACTTAAAATTATACTAGAAACTATACTAAAAATACTTATATTTTTCTACTTACCATTGATCAACCGAACTCTCATTATATAATTGAAACCCCTAAACTCGCTTTAACGTGGTGAACCCCACTATTGGATTTGACTCTAATCCGGGAGATTTATGTCATCCTCTCTCGAGGATTACAAGCAACTTTCTTTATCCTTAAGCGATCGATTTGAATTGCGATCCTCTCAGCTAATTAAAGCATGAAAACAAGAACAAGAATTATATATCGAAAATGTAATCTCGTTACCTTAAAATCAAGGGTAAATCTTAAGCATTTTAGAAAAGCGAAAGAGCAATTCTAAATTATTTCATGACTTATATAATTCCTTGAATCAATTCGATCGAGTACTAATAATAATTTTGTTACTCATAGAGATGGAGAAATCAATACAAATAAAAGATTTCATGATGAAATTAAGAATAGAATAAGAAGAAGAAAGAACTATTTTACCAATTTAGCAAAGAAGAGAATTACAAGCTATTGAATTAAAAATTACAAACTATTGAATTGAAAGCACAATTGCAAGAAGAAAGAGAAGTACAAGAATACTTAAAAAAAATAATACAAGAAGTGAAGACTTGATCTCCAAAATTCGTCCCCCTAAGTTCTGGAGGAGCTGCCTTTAAATGGGCTGAAAATTGAGGTTGCCTGCCCTTGGTCACACCCGTGACCAAGGGCTTGTAAGAGGCGAGATCTGCTGGTGCGGGAAATATGCCTTCTGGCTTCATTGCGGGCGTTACGTATAAGTCACGCCCCTCGGTCACGCCCGTGACCTGGGGGCGTGTAACTTTAATTGATGTGGCAGGATGTTTTGGCTATTGGAGGCGGGTCGCAACCGTGACACTAGGTCACGCCCCTATGTCACGCCCATGACCTAGGGGCATGTAACTGTCAAATCTTCTCAGAATAAGCTCAGGGTGGCGACAGTAGGTCTGGAACACATATTATGCTGTCACGCCCTAGGTCACGAGAGTGACATAGGGGCGTGTACTTACAATTTTTTGTCCAAAAAAATAGAAAATAAACTTAATTAGTACATAAATATGAAAAGAAATGATTTCTCTTGGGTAATTCATATAAATTATATAAATTAATATTAAAATGATAATAAAGATATACTTAAAGATGAGTATATAAATTACTCATCAAAGTTCTTGAGTTGCTTCCACATGTTGTAGAGCAAAAAAGTGTTTTGTACTTTTCATTTGGACATGTACCGGGCATAAGCCTTTACTCTCTTTTCTTGTACTCATTGATGGACATTGTATCTTCATTTTGATATATATATATTGTGTGATTGTGGACTTGATTTGATAATCTTGCTTCTTTTTTTATGGTTGGCCTAGGATGTAATAATTTCTGCCAGGTTCGGCGTCTTGTAGTGACGACTAACACGTGTGTTGGTGTCACCACAAGGTGGTGGTTCAGGGCATAAGAATCCCCTTGGACCGGTGCGAGGTCCGAGGATATAATGGGAAAAGAGGAGTCTTGCAAAGTGGTATCAATCGACACGATCTAGGAGAAAGATGTCCACAAAATACAGGGAGACCCCACTCGAGCTTAGTTTGTAGACAAACTAAAGTAGCGGAAGCATTGGTGTGCCCATGTGAGAAATCACACAATTTTTTCCACTTAACAATGAGATTAAGCCGACCTGACTAATATACCATCGTAGTTTGACTTATCAAGGAGTTTTAGGAGGTATCTTAGTCTAATTCGACCTCGGGTACAGATTGGCTGAAGTGTTAGGATACCCAAAGTGACTAAATGAAAGATTTCAATGCAAGTGTAAGTGTTCAAGCCTTACACTATGAAATTCTCACTTCAATTCTCGAGTGATATTATCACCCCTGACATGAGCTAATAGGATCATCTCAATGAGATTTGTTGCCTATAATATAATGACGGATTAGTAGGAGACTTGAAATCTTAGCTTTTGTGCCTATAAGTTGATACCTCCCACTCCCATTTGTGTAAAAGCTATCGCAATGATAGGGCACCAATGTCGAATGAGAATTCCAACCTAGAGAAGACCACTTTTTAAGATTTCATGGCAGAGATCACAAACCCGCCTGCAATCAGGTCTTCGTTTTAGACTCGTCTCCCAAACCCAGTTATCATCCATCCAGGCCGTCAAGGCCCATCGACAGGGAGATGAGGTGTTCATGATTTTCTTCGAGATGAAGGGTGTGGAGGCCTCCATAGCCGATATTTCGGTGGTTCAGGTTTTTTTTTATGCCTTTTTGGAGAAGATACCCAGACTACCCCCTCACCGAGTCATATATTAGCCACATATAAATCCTGAGCATTTTTTAAATCAATAAGTCTTGGAGGTTGTCACAAAAGTATTTTGATACGAGAACTTAGTTGGTAGGATTCTAAGCCGAGGATCTATGCCCCTAAGCATTATGCACATACATGGAATATCTACATATTTGGAAGATACTCAGCCAAGATTATAAGGTCTTATCCTATTTCTTTGTTTTAATGGGCCCATAACCCACTTGTCCTAGGATTTTTCTCAGTCTTCTTAGTTAGATGAAGTAGATAATTACTTAACACAACAACCTAAGGAAAGGCTGTGTTTTTGTTAATGCATAATGACCTCATTTATGCAAAGTGCGGTGTAAGTCATTTACAAATCCACAAGAATTTGAGCAAACTGGCTTTCAAAGGTCTAAATTTGAGGCACCATTGATGGTAAAAAGGAATATGCGTACAATTAGGGGTACATGTTACATTATCGCCATGACAAAACAGATTTCAAAATACTCTTGTGACTATGTTTATTGCCTATGATTACGGTTATTGTAGTTCATTGAATAATATTACCAGATCGCAAGAGAAAACCGACATGAATTGTGAATTCAGTACAAAGTCTAATTAGGATTTGGACTAGATAAGAATAAGACTTGGTTATAGTCCTCATACTCATAAAGATGAATAATGATGTTATAATCCCATGTGAGGTGTGGTGTCATAGATTCACTTCCTTCTTGAACCTAAGACGTGATTCGTATTATTGACAGGGCAAATTGTTAAACGCAAATGGTACAATTGCGAAACTTGATTATGAATTGAGTTGGAAGTCAAGAGGTGAAGACTTCGGAATTTCGAATGAGGATAATTTAGTCCATGGCATGACCTTAGAAATATAACGACTCCTAGAAGGCATAGAAATTAAGTGGTTGATATTCTAAGTTTAGGAGATCTGAATTTTGTTTATGATTACTTGGACATGACTCTAATGATCTGAGAATTTAATCACAGAACCATTAAAATAATCTTCAAAAGGATTCATACTCTTGGGGAATCAATCATAATTATCAACATATATATTTTCTAAAATGAGCTATACATTTGGAGTAAATGTTAAATCTTAATCTTCCTTATGAAAGGATGGACTAGTGACAAATATTTGAAGTTTTGGAAATAATTTTACTATAAATCAAGCCTTTTGCACAATCAACTTGGAACTGATTTATTGACGATAATTATATATATAATAACATTGTACAACCTCGGGTTTGCCTCGAGCGAGAAGGCGGAATCAAGCTAGAGTCAAGCTTCAACCGGGAGAAATCTAGCGTGGGGGCAAGCCAGGTGCGACTCCACCTGGGTGAGAGCAAACAGCGAGTGGGGCTCTCACAGACAACTCGCGCATGGAGCCCACAGCGCGAGGGCGAGCAAGAAGTCTGGCTCGGCAATATTGCTTCAAGGACTACTCGCGGGAGAGCCGAGCACTCGCTGATCGCTCGCAGGAAGGCCGGCGAGCTGGGCACTCGCGGGTCGCTCGCAAGGAAGGCGGGCGAGCCAGATCCTCGCGACCCTTTTGCGGTGGTCTTTTGGGCAAGACAGATTCTTTCCAAGTTTCCATGTTCGACGAACTTCAATCGGCGTTCGACGAAATCTGTTCCGCGTTCGACGAACTCGCGTCACGTTTCAGTTCGACGAACTCGCTTCTCCGTGCGATGAACTCAATCCCCAGCTAGTTCAGCAGATTTTGTCTTCAGTTCAGCGAACTCTAGTTTGAATTCAGCGTATTTAACTGAGTTCAGTGTATAAGTAACAAAGAAGGAGAGCCAGAGCCTCAAGGGCCGCTCGAAGTAAGGCAGGCGAGCCGGGTGGTCTCCAATCTCTCGCGAGAAAGTAGACTAGCCAGATTCTTTCCAAAGTTTTCGTGTTTGACAAACTTCAATCGGCGTTCGACGAAATCCGTTCTCAGTTCGACGAACTTACTTCTCAGTTCGACGAACTTGCTTCTCAGCCCGACGAACTCAATTTTCCAGCAAGTTCAGCAGACTTACACAGGGTTGAGGGGAGCTCGCAGGGAGGATGCGAGACCTTGCCTCGGTAGATGTCACCAGAAGAGGCACGGCGGTGTCTTCGCAGAGCGCTCGCCTAAGAGGGGTTTCGCGAGCCATACTCGCGAGGCGACTCATAGGAGCCCTCGCGAGTACCCTTCTCGCAGGTCATTTGCCCATATGCTAAGGAGGCAAAATTACCCCTCTGCCCCTGGTGGTCTGCCGTTAGCCTTTCCAAACAGCGGAGTTTGGTTATTAGCATGCCAAACTGGGGTGCGTTTAGTAAAACCAAAAGGCGGAATTCCACTATTGACAGACCACGAGCAAGAAACTATAAATAGACCATAAAGGGAACCTTGGGAGAGGATTCCAATCTCAGTTCTCTTAGCTTCTTCCTCCCTTGGTTACTTTGGTTTAGCTCTCTAGCTCTCCAAGGTGCCCAAGTCTCAGCTTTGGCTTGGGAGGGGAAGCGCTCAACTATCTTTTGGGTTTGCAGTGGGACCTCCTCGCTATGACTAAGGTCTTAGTCTGTTTCCGAGTCCTCAGTCTGCTCCTTTCAAGGGACTAGTAAGGGCTAGTTGCCCCTCAACCTATTGAGGGCCCGAGCTTCACAAGAGATCGAGAAATCGGTTTCAACATTTTGGTGCGGTGAGCGTGGAGTGTGGTTAGTCCAGGAAAATTCCAAGGAAGGGACATGGCATGAGATGAGGAGCAGGGCGAAGAGTTCTGCGGGTCACCCCCTGTGGTGACGACAAGGATGTTCTCGGATTTCGGGAGGGAAGTCCTCGACACCCTCGGGTTCGCGGTTGCAGTGTTGCGTAGCGAGTTTGGGACCCCGGCAGTCCAGTCATTCCATCCTCCAGTAGCGGTTGGCTAGGATGCCTCGGGAGGAAGGGCTGGAAAGGTGGTGGCCCGGGGGTCAGTGTAGGACCTGGAGGGGCGAGTGTTGTTCGCCAGTCAGACGAGTTTGGTGCCAGCGAGCACGGGGCAGGCGAGCGCGATCCTGGTGGGCGCGACGCCCATAGGAGAGGCTCTGGCGAGTGTGGCCCTCGCGAGCATGGCCCCGACGAGTTCAAGCCTGGCGAGGGAGCTCGGGGGGCGAGTGGAGCAGGAAAGGATAGCAGGTGGAGGAAGCCCCTTCTGCGAGCTGGTGCTCTCCGCACCCGTCCTGGAAGGGTTCAGGGAATGGGACAGGGTCTACTACCACGGCCGGGACGACCCAGTCCAGCACCTGCAGTCGTTCGAGGACTCGGTTTCTATCAGGCCGATGTCGAATGCCTTTAAGTGTCGGCTCTTCGCCGTCACCCTAAAGGAGAAGGCCCGACAGTGGTTCCACCAACTTGCTGTCGGGTCAATCTACGCGTTCGAGGACTTGCGTAGGAGCTTCTTGTTGCGGTTTTCAACTTCGAAGAAGTGGAAGAAGGTCGCCGAGTCCCTCTTCAAGGTGAAGCAGGAGCCCAATGAGTCATTGGCTCATTATGTGGATCGGTTTCAGGAAGAAGTATTGCTCACCCAGGAGATGCCCGGGTTTGCCCTTCAGCTCCCCTTTACGTTGGGAATGAGGGAGAGTTTCTTCAAGATGGGACTGAAGAGAAACCGTCTTCTACGAGGAGTTGATGGAGAGGGTGGCAGAGGAAGTCGAGAGTGAGGAGGCCAATCCGGAGCTCACCAAGAGGCTAGCAAAGCTTAGTGAGCCAGAGGTTAAGTAGCAGGAGGTGCGGAGAAGGGAAGATACCCTGGCCCCGGAGGGGGATAGAGGCAGCAGAGCACGGGGATGCAAGGTCAAGGAAGAGGGTACGCCCCGGGAGGGGGTAACTTCTATGGGGGTCAGGGAAGACCCCACCAGTTGGGGTGGAGGCAGGGTCTGAGGCAGGGTCTGAGGCAGATGCCTCCCCCGCCTCAGCAGGCCATGTCGATCAGGCGAGGAAGAGGAGGAAGAGGAAGGAGAGAAGGAGCAGAAGCAGGAGCAGGAAGGAGAAGGGGAAATAGGGTGGCAGAGGCCGAGAGGGGAGAGGTGGCGTTGCCATACTGTGACTTCCATGATGAGGAAGGTCACAAGATGACCACTTGCCCAGAGTTCCTGGAGACAAAGAGGGCTAGAATAATGGCGCCACGACAGCAGCAGCAGGTGATGATCGAGGAGGCCCTGCCTCGGGAGGACGAGGAGGAGAGGTGTGAGGACATGGTCGATTTGGGGACCCGAGGAGGGATCGAAGTGATCCACGAGGGAGTAGGGGTGGAGGCAACCCGCAAGTAGAGTCTCCACAACATCTACCGCCGGAGCGTGGCTTCGACATCCACGGCCCGACCCCCAGCAGAAAAAATTACTTTCTCCCAAAGGGACATACCGGGTCATGAGGACCCTTTCTGCGATGCGTTGGTCATCCAGACTGCCATCGAGAACTTCACGGTGTCCCAGATTCTCGTGGACAACGAAAGCTCCGTCAACGTCATCTTCAAGAAGGCGTTCGATGAGATGAAGGTGGAAGCCAAGAGGGTGTTGACCTCGGATGGACTGTTGTTCGGGTTCTCCGAAGAGAGGAAGGAGGTAGAGGGGGGGAGTGGGGCTCCACGTGGTCCTGGATGGGCAATCTCGGAATTGCCGCTTCGTCATAGTGGATACCCCCAACAGCTATAGTGTCATCTTCGGATGGCTGCTAATTAGTGCTTTCCGCTGCATCCCCTCCACCTTCCACCAATGTCTCAAATTCAGCTCAAGGGGAGTCCAGATTCGGGTAAGAGGGAATCTGAAGGTAGCAAGGCAGTGCTACGTGACGGCAGTCAACACCATCTCTTGGATAGTTGAAGCAAAGGAATGGGATCAGGAGGTGGGAGAGTCGGTGGGTCCCGGAGAGGCAGAGGAGGAGAAAGGGGAGGAATGGTCGAAGGAGCTGATGGAGGAGGAGAAGGAATAGGTAGAGAGTCGGGCCTAGGGGAAGGGGCAGAAGAGGTGATGAAGGTCCGGGAAGGAGAAGAGGATGAGAAGGAAGAAGTTTAGGGAGAGCAGTCCCGCCTAGAAGCTGTGGAGGAGGTCGTAGAACTCGAGGTCACCACCCATGCTGGGGTGGTGGAGAAGGTCCGCATCAGCGGGGAGCTCGGCCTCGAGGAGCAGAAGCAGATCCTGGCTTGCGTCCAGGAAAACGTGGATGTCTGCGCCTGGAGTGCTGCAAAGATGCCCGGGATCGATGCGAATGTGGCTTGCCATCGCCTCAATCTCGACCCAGGCATCCGCCCTATCTATCAAAAGAAGAGGGCCACATCAGATAAGTTGGAGGGGCCCATCCGAGAGGAGGTGGGTAAGCTCCTACAGTTGGGTTATCGGAGATCCAGTACCCAGGCTGGGTCTCCAACGTGGTGATGGTAAAAAAGGGAGGAGGTAAGTGGAGGATGTGTATCGATTTTTCCTTACTTAATAAATCATGCCCCAAGGATTGTTATCCCTTACCTAGAATCGACGCGCTGGTTGATTCAGCCATCAGTTTCCCTGTAATGTCTTTTCTAGATGCTTTTTCAGGTTACCATCAGATCCGAATGCACCCCCCCCCCCCCTTCACATCAAAGATGTCTCCTTCACAGGAGACGGGTGCTACTGTTATAAGATGATGCCCTTTGGGCTTAAGAATGCAGGGGCTACGTACCAACGATTGATGGACAGGGTCTTCCGAGAGCAGAAGGGAAGAAACCTGGAGGTCTATGTTAATGACCTCATGATAAAGAGTCGGGATCTCAAGTCTCACCTCCAAGACCTGGAAGAGACCTTTGGGACCTTACGGAAGTACAAGATGAAACTCAACCCCCTGAAGTGTGTCTTCGGGGCTAGCAGGGGAAAGTTCATGGGTCACTTGCTCACCCCAGCAGGGGTGGAGCCTTACTCAGATAAGGTTAAAGCAATCTTGGAGTTGGGGTTGCCAAGGAACGCGAAGGAGGTTCAGCGCCTCACGGGAAAATTGGCCGGACTTAGCAGGTTCCTCTCCATAGCGGTTGAGAAGTGTGCACCTTTCTTCAAGGTGTTACGGGGAAAACAGAAGTTTGAATGGACCTCGGAATGTGTGGAAGCTTTTCAAGCTTTGAAAGGGCAACTCACCCAGACTCCCCTACTCCAGGGACCATGGCAAGGGGAAGATCTATCCCTATACTTGGGGGTAGGATCTGAAGTTGTAAGTTCGGTGTTGGTCCGAGAAGAAGGGAGGAGGCAGTTCCCCATCTACTACATTAGCCGGGTGCTGAGGAAGGCGGAGCTCCGATACCCAATTTTGGAGAAGTTGGCTTTCTCTTTGGTGGTATTGGCTCGGAAGCTCAGGCCATACTTCCAAGCACACTCAATCAAAGTGGTGACCGACCACCCGCTTCGCAAAGTCATGGAAGGGGTGGAGCATTCGGCGAGGCTAGACAAATGGTCCGTGGAGCTAAGTGAGTTCATCATCACATTTGTGCCTTGGACGTCAATCAAGGCACAAGCGGTGGCGGACTTCATGGCGGACTACGCAACTGAAGTGGAGGAGCATGAATCATCTCTCCCGGTGGCATAGAAGATGCTAGTGGATGGTGCGTCAGGGAAGCACTCCTATGGAGGGAGAATCATCCTGATAAGCCCCCCAGGGACAAAGATCGAGCAGACCTTGAGCATCCATTTCCCGATTACCAACAACCAGGCCGAGTACGAGGCAGTGAAGCAGACCTGCGGCTGGCCAGGGAACTGGGAGTGTAGGACTTGGAGGTCTCAACGGACTCCATGGTAGTGGCATGCTAAATCATGGGAGAATTTGAAGCAAGGGAGCCGACCCTCCAACGCTACCTGGAGAAGGTTAAGGGGGTCATCGGCCAATTTCGCACGTTCTCCATCGCACATGTGCCGAGGGAAGAGAGCACCCCGGCAGACCTCCTAGCCAAGTTTGGTACTCGGGCTGGAGGGACAGTAGCGGAACTCTTCCGACCTTCCATAAATGAAGGGGAACTGATGGAGGTGGATCAACGAGCATCGTGGATGGATCCCTTTGTCACCTTCCTGTCATCGGGAAAGTTCCCTAAAGGGGACATGGATAAACGATGCTTTAGGTACAAGTCGGCCTATTATTCCTTACATGCAGGAGGACTATATAGAAAAACACTCTCGGGGCTCCTGACCCATTGTGTATTGGAGGAGGTGGTCCCGAGAGTCCTCGAAGAGGTCCACTCGGGGGAGTGTGGAAGTCACTCGGGGAGCCGGACCCTGGAGGGAAAAGTGATGAGGCAAGGCTATTTTTGGCCTACCCTCAGCAAGGATGTAACAGAATTCGCAAGGAAGTGTTCAAAATGTCATCTCTATGCTCCGCTCCAACTTCTCCCATCTCAAAGGATCCAGACTATCACGGCTCCGTGGCCCTTCGCCATATGGAGTTTGGACCTGGTAGGTCCCTTCCCGCAAGCTAGTGGCCAAAGGAGGTTCCTATTAGTAATGATTGATTATTTCTCCAAGTGGGTAGAGGTGAAAGCGCTAGCCAAGGTAACGTCCCAAGTGGTAAGGAATTTTGTATGGGGTGAAATAATTTGCAGGCACGGGCTGCCATTGGCCATAGTGTGAACAACGGACCACAATTTGCCAGCGAGGAGTTCGTTAGTTTCTGCACCCAACTCGGCATAGACCTCAGGTTCGCATCGGTCC
Organism: Dactylorhiza incarnata; assembly: GCA_033032865.1. Classification (NCBI taxonomy): domain Eukaryota; kingdom Viridiplantae; phylum Streptophyta; class Magnoliopsida; order Asparagales; family Orchidaceae; genus Dactylorhiza; species Dactylorhiza incarnata. The sequence continues at coordinate 1,803,234 of JAWHQI010000366.1, read as the reverse complement.
ACCACCCGAGGAGTAATGGTCAGGTGGAGGCGGCGAACAAAATAATTGTCAACCTGCTGAAGAAGAAAGTGGAGACTCTCAGGGGCAACTGGGTAGAGCAACTGCCCTCGGTCCTGTGGGCCATGAGTACTACTCCAAACACGGCCATATGGGAGACCCCCTTCAAACTGTCTCATGGGTCCAAGGTCGTCCTCCCGATGGAGTTCGAAGTCAAAACTCCCAGGGTGATCACCGCGGGCGAAAGAGATAAAGAATGGCTAGTAGAAAATGATGCAGAGCAAAGGTTGTCCCTGGACCTGGTGGAAGAGCTCTGGGACCTCGCTACTATCCGACAGGAGGGAGTCAAGAGGCGGATGGCCCGGTACTTTGATCAACATATCAGAATAAAGCAATTCGAGAAAGGAGACTTGGTCCTGAAGAAGGTAGATGCAGCGGGGAGAGGAGCCGATGTGGGTAAGTTAGATCCCAATTGGGAAGGTCCTTACATTATAAGAGAAGTGCTCAAGTTGGGGGGGGGGGGGGTACCACCTCCAGGATGTGGAAGGGGTATCTCTCGGCCGAGCCAGGTGTGGGGATGATTTGAAGAGATTTTATCCTTAGCACTTTTTGTAACTGGCTTTTGTATGTTTTCTCCTCAATACATATATTTTGAAGTAGTTCTTTGGCAAGTAATAAGTTCTTTGGTGCTGGAATGCCCCAGATCAATTTCGCTGTCGGGCTCTCATAGACGGTGGGTCAGGTTGATCTCTGGAGAGGCTGTAACGCCCCTGATTTTTCCGGTAATTATTTAATTCGGTGATGGCGTGTTTATGACGTTAGGGCGTTACTTTTAACGTCGAGTTAGCGGCGCGTCGCCGTTTGCGCGTTTCGCGTCCGTTTGGGTCAAGTCGACCAAATTTTGCGATGACCCGGAATTGGAAATTTTTACGTTAGGAAATTAGATTATTTAATTTTAGACTTACCTACCAAGTTTCGTCGCGATCCGAGCCATTTTGGAGCCTCGGTGCTTTTAGAAGTTTTGTATATATTTAAAGCTCGCCGTAACTTCCGCCATTCATATCTCAAAAAACGGCACGTCGGATTTTGATTCCGACTTCGCCGTTGGATTCGTAGCGCCGCCGTTCACCTTAGGCGAAATTTTCGTTGGATTCGGCGTCCGTTTAATTTTTGATGATAAAATAATAATAATAATAATAATATTGTTATTATTCTAATAATTATCTTTGTGCATTCTGTATTCGTCGACCTCTCCCCTCAAGATTTGTTGAACGCCGTTCAACAAATCTCATTTGTTGAACCCTCAAGATTTGTTGAACGCCGTTCAACAAATCCCATTTGTTGAACCCCCTTCAACAAATCTCATTTGTTGAACTCTCCTCAAGATTTGTTGAACGCCGTTCAACAAATCTCATATGTTGAACCCTCAAGATTTGTTGTACGCCGTTCAACAAATCTCATTTGTTGAACCCCCTTCAACAAATCTCATTTGTTGAACCCTCAAGATTTGTTGAACGCCGTTCAACAAATCTCATTTGTTGAACCCCCTTCAACAAATCTCATTTGTTGAACCCTCAAGATTTGTTGAACGCCGTTCAACAAATCTCATTTGTTGAACCCCCTTCAACAAATCTCATTTGTTGAACTCTCCTCAAGATTTGTTGAACGTCGTTCAACAAATCTCATTTGTTGAACCCCTTCTATTAATAATAATAATAATGATATTATTATTATTTTTAATCCCTCTATTATTAATAATAATAATAATGATATGATTATTATTATTATCGTTATGTCATATAAAGGAAAATGAACCCAGCTTCTTCTTCTTCTTCATTCTGTCCGAACCAGAGAGAAAAACGAGCGACGGGAGTGGCGAATTCTTGAATCTTCCGGACGCCGCCGACGGAGCTCCGGTGGTCGAAATCGCGAGCCGAGCATAGATTCGGAAAGCTCTCGACGAGAGCTTCGTCCTCGTGGTAATTTCCTTCCGTTTCATGAAACTTTTTTGTTAGGTTTTTCGGCCCTAACCTTTGTATTGGCCATTTTTCTGTAGATCTCGCCTCGTCGTGCCTCCTTTTGGGCCGATCTACGACGAGGAGTTGTTCGGAGAACGATTTCGGTGGTTTGAAGGCAAGTGGTGATCTTGCTCCTTCTCTTTGCCAAAACCCCCTTTATTTTTGTTCTCGCCTTTGCTTCCAGTAATTGATTTTATGCTAAATTTTATCATCTGTCTCACCTTTACTCCTTTTTACTCAATATAATTTGCTCATATTGTTAACCAAATTTGTTACCTTATGTTCTGATGGGCCCCACCCTTTTTCTTGAAATTGCATGAAGATATGAATTCTGTTGGAGGTCGTACGCGGTGTGGTTTTTGCCCCCGGTGCGGTGCTCTTTTAAGCTTTTGATTGGGAGGTCGTACGCGGTGTGGTTTTTGCCCCCGGTGCGGTGCTCTTCTTTTGGATGAGCTGATCAGTCTCTATAATTTTGAATAAGAGCAACATAAATAATAATGTGAATGTTGATGATTCTTTGTTGATGGCGAGTTTTGTCCTTGCCTGTTTTCACACCCTCGTTTGGTGGGTGTTTTTCTGCTGAATATCAGTTACTTCTGCTGTTTCCTTTTTTATTCTATTGATTATCATATTTCTTTTTTTTTCTGATGATTATTTATGGCTAGTGTTGTCGTCACTAACCCTTGCAGCTTCTGTTTCCCTCTGGTCTCGCGGAGGTTTGCTTACTTCCTGGTTTTTCCGCACCACTTGTAACTTGCTTCTGAGGTGTTCTTTCTTTGAATGCCTCAGGTTCTGGACAGTAGCAGGTGTTAGTGCGGAGTTGCTTTAGTTGCCGTCTTCTGACCCTCTTGAGGTAGGGTATTCTGTGGACTTGTCGGCCCATGGGTTCGTGTCAGGTGTTGATGCCCGTGGTGCCGTTTGGTTAAACTATTGTTTCGCTGCTGTTGTTACTTGTTGGTTACTTTTGAACACTTGTTCTGGAATAGTTAGATGTGGCTTGGCTTTATAGCCCCCCCTGCTTAGATATTTTAAGGTTATTGTAGCATTGCATATTATGCTTTGAAATGGTAATCTCACTACTTTTTGCGCGTGCTAAATCTACTTTTATATATAGTAAATCCACATATTCGTTCTTGCATGGTGCACCTCACTAGGTCTTCATGTTCACTGAGACCACAAAGTAATTAAATCAAGTATTTTTCCGCTGCGTAAAACTATATTTTAAAAGTGTGGACTAGTTGATCCACCTAGCCAAGGGACGCAGCTTGTTAATATTCTTCATAAATCATTTTGAATCACTTTGTTTGATATTAATAATTGCTTGAACTGCGATGAAGGATAAGTTGCCTTAACGTCAGTAGGCGTCCCCTACGTGACGTGGCATCACAACGCGTAGTTTTCCCTACTCTGATATCATTTTAAATGTTGGGAAAATGCGGGTTGTGATAGTTGGTATCAGAGGGAGGTTCTGTGAAAAAGGTAGTTGGGTGGGTTGGCATGTGAGCCAAACAACCGCTATCTTAAGCAGAACCTCATAAGATCATTTCATTGTATACACACACCGATATGTCATCAATATGTCTTGACCGAAGCATAGTCACTACACTCATAGCATGATAAGAAGTATACGGGGCATATTATGTAGTATGGGATGCATAATATGTGTTTGTATATGGATCCACCATAGGTGGCAACATGTGACGGTTATGTAGTATGGGATGCATAACCACCATTACATGGATGCCCATTAGCACGTTTTTTTTTCGTTACATGTAATGTTATGTAGTATGAGATGCATAACATTACATGTGTACGCCGCTCATAACATGCATTAAGGCCTCTTTCTAGAATGCATAGCACTACATACATTCATATCATCGCATAAGCACGCGTGCCAAGTTAAAGACATATCAGATGACATATGTACACACATGATTTGAAAAGAAATTTAAATATTCATGCACTCATGTCATAGCACAAGAGTCAATAGGATGATGGTGCATCATCCTAAGTTAATCATGGCATCATTTCATGAAATTCCAGAACAAGGTAACAGCAATAGCAGGTTGTTTTCTTTCCTGTTCCGAATCGATCCGTGAATTTTTCGAGTCTAATTTGCTTAAGCTTTGTAAGCCTATTTCTGATTGGATGTCCATCTATCTTGTAGACATGTCTCGTAGGAGAGTGACGCGGTCGAGTTTGCTAGCTTATGTGTCTTAAGCTAGTCTTGATGAGTCACTGTTTGTATTTGTAGAAGATGACCCCGAAGTGTTTTGCAATGGGGGCGATTTCTCAGTTTGAGGGTGAGTCTTCGGATTCTTATATCGAAGCGATACTAGATGCACTGCGTCAGAGCATTGAAACAATGTCAAGGCTGGTGTTTGTAATGCAAACGCAGTTGCAGGCATTGCTTACTGCTACCTTGAGGCAGCAGCCTGCTGTGCGGTTTCCTGTGTTGGTTGAACACCAGAGTGAGATCGGTAAATCGAATAGATTCGCTCCTGAGTTGATAACTGCTGTGGAGTGCAAGGTCAGAAATTCCTTGGGTGATTCTCAAGGTAACATCCAGCAGTTTGCTAACGCCTACCAATCCTAGATTGATGCGAAAGCAGTTGAAGCTGCCTTGAAGTTTGAGGCTACTAGAAATGCCAAAGATTGTGGTATGTCCTCGTTACAGGAAAAGAGGAAGGTTAGGGATGGTGGAAGCCTATGGGCATCTGGCCCCACCCCAAAGAAAGGACGGGAGGAAGTGTGTAGTTTCTGTGGCCGGTCAGGCAATTCCCTCGAAAAATGTTTCAAGAAACTATAAGCTCGGAAGCAGCAACGGGTGATCATAATTCAAGACGCACCTAAAAGTGATTTGGGTTGCACTGCAAGTAATAAAGAGGGGCTCGATGAGATCCGGTGTCGGATGAAGGGAAGGATAAACTGATCGTGGTGAGCGAGGGAGAAGCTCAGTCTTCAACCCTGGTGATCTTATGTTAGATTCTGATTCAGTTAATAGTTCCTCGCTATCTCGATTTCTGTTCAGCTGGCTATGCGTGCGTTTTTTTTTGGGAAGTTAAGATAATTAACTGATGAGCACGCGTTCTTCTGATTTTGGTGTTATCCACTTGTTCGTGGCTAGGATCCATGTAATGGTCATTTCTTGACTCCCGAACGAGTTAATGATTTGTTTCGTGCTATGTTTTCCCTCGGGTGACTCGGTGGTGTTAAACCATTCCTTTAATTTGATTTCGATGGTATGTCGACTGAAAGTGCGAGATTTGGAAGATATTAGTCTGATTTCTTGGGCATGGATTGAAGATCTAGTTTGGCATTGTGGACCGGTGAGAGGATAAGCGCCTGGATTTCTCGTTGGATATTGATCAACCCTTGAGTGTTGGATTCCCGTATCAAGATTCTCCGGTTATTTCTGCGGGTTGTGCTCGTCAATCCTTAGAGTCTGGCAGCGAGTCTTTTCTCGTTTTTTTGTTTCTGTTTCTGGAAGATTATGAGCAAATTGTACATAGTCGAACGAGGCGACTATTGAGGTAAATGTTCATCACCTCGAATAGATGATTCGCTTGATCAGTTGAGAGATGGATTCGTGTTCTCGGAGATTGGACTTCGTTTAGACTTTTGTCTGTAAAGGATCTGTGAGTCGGATGTTCCATGGACTTCCTGTTCGTTCCCGTTATGGGCTTTACTTTGAGATGTTAGTGGCGACCTTTGATTTAGCTAATGTCTCCTCTGCCTTCATGAATTTGATGGATAGAGTGTTAAGGGATTTTCCAGACCATCTTGTGGCCGTCCTTGGAAGTGGTGTTTGATACACTCTAAGAGTGCAGAGGATCATGCTAAGCAATTGTGATTGGGTGCGGTCTACGTTGTGAGAGCGCAAGTTTGTTTGCCAAGATGAGCAAGTACAAGTTCGGATGTCTTTAGTTACCTATCTGGGTCATGTTATTAATGAGGTTGAGTTTTCGACGAACTCAGCATAGATCGCTGAGTGACTTGTTTGGAAGAGATTTACAACATCTAAAGGAATATGGAATTTTTGTAAGATTGGCAGGATGATATAGAAGGCTTATGTAATGATTCTTGTGATTATTCACGTCTCAGGTTAGGTTTATGTAGGAGAATTCAACTTTTGTTTTGGGGTGACTAGTGCGAAGGAGCCTTTCAGGAAATCGAAGAGAAGATTGAGCACTACTCCAGTTTTGATCTTACCTACCGAAGTAGTGGTGTATTGTCTATGTAGAGGAGTTGCACGTTGAGCCTAAGTATGTCTTGAAAAAAAATGTGATCGCATACGGTTTGAGGAAATCAGTGATTCATGAAGAGAATTATCATGCGCATGATTTGGAATTTGCCCCAGTAATCTAGACATTGAACCTTGGAGACTATTTTGGTATGACGTGTTGTGTATGGTTTACGGGCCATAAGAATTGAAGCATATCTTCGTTCAGAAGGAGTTGATTCTGCCCCGGAGAAAATGAATAAAATATATTATGAAGTCTGGCATTGACATTCGTTACCACCCGGATCCTACTAGGATGTATAGAGATTTGAATCATGTTGTTTGCTAGTATTAGTTTTATTATCGGTTTGATGAGGTCTCCCCGAAGACACAATTTTTTGTGTGATCTATCGTAAATGGATGGATAAATTATGCCTTTAAGTCTTGAGTCAAATCGAAACCCCGGGAATTATTTTATTGTCGCGTTCCTGGCAGAGCTTGCAAGGAGATTATGGCACCGACCTCCGGTATTCTACCGCTTACCATCCGCAGACAAATGGTCAGACGGAGAGAGTGAATCAGATCGTGGAGGGTATGATTAGGTGTTATACTCTAGATCATGGTGGAACTCGGGATAAGCGTCTTGGATTGATGGAATTTGCCTACAATAACAGTTATCAGGAAAGTGTTGTTATTGACAATCTCATTATTCATTGCTTGTTGTTTGAGTTTTTGCTCCAAGGTTTGCATTCATTAGAAATCTCCTTATTTTGGTTTATGGTGGCTGATGGGTTTATGCTCCAGGAAATTTCACTTATTAGAAATCTCATTATTTTGGGCTGGTGGCTGTTGGTTATTCTCCCATGAATCTCATAATTTGGGTTTTCCCCTGTTTGTCTTGGGAGATATGGACTGGTGGCTGCTGATTTATCCTCCAGGTTGCATCTTTAGAAATGTTTCTTTTGTTCTTTTTAGGAGGATTGAGTGCTGGTGCTGCTCGGTTTTTCCGTCCAGTTTTGGTATTATGGATTCATTACTTGAGAGCTGGTTTATGCTTCAGTTTTGGTTTAAGGCTGCTTGCTGTTTTATGAAATTTCATTTAGGGGCTGGTTTGTATAATTCCAGTTAGGGGCTGCTATATATATCATTCATGTTTTAATTTATTTCGGGGCTGTCTTATAGAATTCTGGATTTATTTGGGGGCTGCTACATATACTTAATCTAATCGGGATTTTAATTATGGGGCTGCTATGCTTAATCAGTTGGGAGTTTAAATCTCTATATGGGGGCTGCTATGATCTTTCTCATGGGTGTTAGGATGATGTTTTTATAAGCCATTTTAGGATGCTAGTCTCGTGATTTGCTTAGTAGCTGCCATGGTTTATGATGAGGGGAGGTTTGGTGAATCTAATTTTCTTGGCTTATTGATTAGCTGCTATGGATTCAGAGGGGAGTTTGATAAACTTATTTTTGACTCATGCTAACAGTCATTGATTTAGTGAGGAGTTTGGTGAACTTCTTGGCCTTATACTAGCAGCAATGTGCATCCCCCTTGTTTCTTCCTAAATTAAACTCTCGATTATGAAATACTGCATCTATATGTTAGGATTTTGTTGGGGAATTGGTGTTCTTGAAAGTTTCTCCGATGCCGTGCGTTAAAAGATTTGGGAAGAACCACAAGTTGGATCCCAGATATGTTGGGCCATTTCAGGTTGTTGAGCGCATCGGGGTGTTTGCTTATAGATTGGAGTTACCTGCTACCTTCCCTGGCATCCATGATGTGTTTCATGTGAGTCAGTTAAGGAAGTGTGTTCGCAGCAATCGTCAAGTCCTCAATTCAGTGCCTCAGATTCGACCCAATTTGACTTATGTTGAGGAACCTGTCCGTATTTTAGAGACTCAAGAGCGTGTGTTGCGGAGGAAATCCATCCCCTTGGTAGAAGTTCTTTGGCGGAATCATGACGTCGAGAGCGCAACATGGGAGCTGGAGTCAGCGATGCGAGAAGCTCATCCTCACCTTTTCAATTAATTAGCTCAGGTAAATTTCCTTTCCCGTGCCATTTATTTTTCCATTTTATTAGTTCAGCTGAATCTTCTCCCCTGCGCCTTTTATCTTTTCAATTAAGTAGCTCAGGCAGAGCTTCTCTCCTACACCATTTATTTTGTACAAATGTTGTTCCTGTACCATTTATTTTGTCCAAATGTTGTTCCTGTACCATTTATTTTGCCCAAATGTTGTTCCTGCACTATTTAATTATCTATCTTAAACATTCTTTCCTGCACCCTTTATCTATCCAATTGTTGTTTCCTGCACATAAGTCAAGTTTCGGGATGAAACTTTCTTGTAGGGGGAGTGGCTGTAACGCCCCTGATTTTTTCGGTAATTATTTAATTCGGTGATGGCGTGTTTATGACGTTAGGGCGTTACTTTTAACGTCGAGTTAGCGGCGCGTCGCCGTTTGCGCGTTTTTGCGTCCGTTTGGGTCAAGTCGACCAAATTTTGCGACGACCCGGAATTGGAAATTTTTACGTTAGGAAATTAGATTATTAAATTTTAGACTTACCTACCAAGTTTCGTCGCGATCCGAGCCATTTTGGAGCCTCGGCGCATTTTAGAAGTTTTGTATATATTTAAAGCTCGTCGTAACTTCCGCCATTCATATCTCAAAAAACGGCACGTCGGATTTTGATTCCGACTTCGCCGTTGGAGTCATAGCGCCGCCATTCACCTTAGGCGAAATTTTCGTTGGATTCGGCGTCCGTTTAATTTTTGATGATAAAATAATAATAATAATATTGTTATTATTCTAATAATTATCTTTGTGCATTCTGTATTCGTCGACCTCTCCCCTCAAGATTTGTTGAACCCTCAAGATTTGTTGAACGCCGTTCAACAAATCTCATTTGTTGAACCCCCTTCAACAAATCTCATTTGTTGAACTCTCCTCAAGATTTGTTGAACGCCGTTCAACAAATCTCATTTGTTGAACCCTCAAGATTTGTTGAACGCCGTTCAACAAATCTCATTTGTTGAACCCCCTTCAACAAATCTCATTTGTTGAACCCTCAAGATTTGTTGAACGATGTTCAACAAATCTCATTTGTTGAACCCCCTTCAACAAATCTCATTTGTTGAACCCTCAAGATTTGTTGAACGTCGTTCAACAAATCTCATTTGTTGAACCCCCTTCAACAAATCTCATTTGTTGAACTCTCCTCAAGATTTGTTGAATGCCGTTCAACAAATCTCATTTGTTGAACCCCCTTCAACAAATCTCATTTGTTGAACCCCTTCTATTAATAATAATAATAATGATATTATTATTATTTTTAATCCCTCTATTAATAATAATAATAATAATGATATGATTATTATTATTATCGTTATGTCATATAAAGGAAAATGAACCCAGCTTCTTCTTCTTCTTCATTTTGTCCGAAGCAGAGAGAAAAACGAGCGACGGGAGTGGCGAATTCTTGAATCTTCCGGACGCCGCCGACGGAGCTCCGGTGGTCGAAATCGTGAGCCGAGCATAGATTCGGAAAGCTCTCGACGAGAGCTTCGTCCTCGTGTTAATTTCCTTCCATTTCATGAAACTTTTTCGTTAGGTTTTTCGGCCCTAACCTTCGTATTGGCCATTTTTCTGTAGATCTCGCCTCGTCGTGCCTCCTTTTGGGCCGATCTACGACGAGGAGTTATTCGGAGAACGATTCCGGTGGTTTGAAGGCAAGTGGTGATCTTGCTCCTTCTCTTTGCCAAAACCCCCTTTATTTTTGTTCTCGCCTTTGCTTCCAGTAATTGATTTTATGCTAAATTTTATCATCTGTCTCACCTTTACTCCTTTTTACTCAATATAATTTGCTCATATTGTTAACCAAATTTATTGCCTTATGTTCTGATGGGCCCCGCCCTTTTTCTTGAAATTGCATGAAGATATGAATTATGTTGGAGGTCGTACGCGGTGTGGTTTTTGCCCCCGGTGCGGTGCTCTTTTAAGCTTTTGATTGGGAGGTCGTACGCGGTGTGGTTTTTGCCCCCGGTGCGGTGCTCTTCTTTTGGATGAGCTGATCAGTCTCTATAATTCTGAACAAGAGCAACATAAATAATAATGTGAATGTTGATGATTCTTTGTTGATGGCGAGTTTTGTCCTTGCCTGTTTTCACACCCTCGTTTGGTGGGTGTTTTTCTGCAGAATATCAGTTACTTCTGCTGTTTCCTTTTTTTTCTATTGATTATCATATTTCTTTTTTTTTCTGATGATTATTTATGGCTAGTGTTGTCGTCACTAACCCTTGCAACTTCTGTTTCCCTCCGGTCTCGCGGAGGTTTGCTTACTTCCTGGTTTTTCCGCACCACTTGTAACTTGCTTCTGAGGTATTCTTTCTTTGAATGCCTCAGGTTCGGGACAGTAGCAGGTGTTAGTGCGGAGTTGCTTTAGTTGCCGTCTTTTGACCCTCTTGAGGTAGGGTATTCTGTGGACTTGTCGGCCCATGGGTTCGTGTTAGGTTTTGACGCCCGTGGTGCCGTTTGGTTAAACTATTGCTTCGTTGCTGCTGTTACTTGTTGGTTACTTTTGAACACTTGTTTTGGAATAGTTAGATGTGGCTTGGCTTTATAGCCCCCCCTGCTTAGATATTTTAAGGTTATTGTAGCATTGCATATCATGCTTTGAAATGGTAATCTCACTACTTTTTGCGCGTGCTAAATCTACTTTTATATATAGTAAATCCACATATTCGTTCTTGCATGGTGCACCACAATAGGTCTTCATGTTCACTGAGACCACAAAGTAATTAAATCAAGTATTTTTCTGCTGCGTAAAACTATATTTTAAAAGCGTGGACTAGTTGATCCACCTAGCCGAGGGACGCGGCTTGTTAATATTCTGCATAAATCATTTTGAATCACTTTGTTTGATATTAATAATTGCTTGAACTGCGATGAAGGATAAGTTTCCTTAACGTCAGTAGGCGTCCCCTACGTGACGTGGCATCACAACGCGTAGTTTTCCCTACTCTGATAGCATTTTAAATGTTGGGAAAATGCGGGTTGTGACAGAGGCTGGTAAGAGGCAAGTTCTTTGGTGCTGGAATGCCCCAGATCGATTCCGCTGCCGGGCTCTCATAGACGGTGGGTCAGGTTGATCTCTAGAGAGGCTGGCAAGAGGCAAGTTCTTTGGTGCTGGAATGCCCCAGATCGATTCCGCTGCCGGGCTCTCATAGACGGTGGGTCAGGTTGATCTCTGGAGAGGCTTGCAATAGGCAAGTTCTTTGGTTCTGGAATGCCCCAAATTGATTCCGCTGCCGGGATCTCATAGACGGTGGGTCAGGTTAATCTCTGGAGAGGCTGGCAAGAGGCAAGTTCTTTGGTGCTGGAATGCCCCAGATTGATTCCGCTATCGGGCTCTCATAGAAGGTGAGTCAGGTTGATATCTGGAGAGTCTGGCAAGAGGCAAGTTATTTGGTGCTGGAATGCCCCAGATCAATTCTGCTGTCGGGCTCTCATAGACGGTGGGTCAGGTTGATCTCTAGAGAGGCTGGCAAGTAACAAGTTCTTTGGTGCTGGAATGCCCCAGATCGATTCCGCTGTCGGGCTCTCATTGACGGTGGGTCAGGTTGATCTCTGGAGAGGCTGGCAAATGGCAAGTCCTTTGGTGCTGGAATGCCCCAGATCAATTCCGCTGCCGGGCTCTCATATACGGTGGGTCAGGTTGATCTCTGGAGAGGCTGGCAAGTAACAAGTTCTTTGGTGCTGGAATGCCCCAGATCGATTCCGCTGTTGGGCTCTCATAGACGGTGGGTTAGGTTGATCTCTAGAGAGGAAGGCAAGAGGTAAGTTCTTTGGTGCTGGAATGCCCCAGATCGATTCCACTGTCGGGCTCTCATAGACGGTGGGTTAGGTTGATTTCTAGAGAGGCTGGCAAGAGACAAGTTCTTTGGTGCTGGAATGCCCCAGATCGATTCCGTTGCCGGGCTCTCATAGACGGTGGGTCAGGTTGATCTCTGGAGAGGCTGGCAAGATGCAAGTTCTTTGGTGCTGGAATGCCCCAATTCGATTCCGCCGCTGGGCTCTCATAGACGGTGGGTCAGGTTGATCTCTGGAGAGGCTGGCAAGAGGCAAGTTCTTTGGTGCTGGAATGCCCCAGATCGATTCCACTGCCGGGCTCCCATAGACGGTGGGTCAGGTTGATCTCTGGAGAGGCTGGCAAGTGGCAAGTTATTTGGTGCTGGAATGCCCCAGATCGATTCCGCTGCCGGGATCTCATAGACGGTGGGTCAGGTTGATCTCTGGAGAGGCTGGCAAGTGGCAAGTTCTTTGGTACTGGAATGCCCTAGATCAATTCCGCTGCCGGGCTCTCATAGACGGTGGGTCAGGTTGATCTCTGGAGAGGCTGGCAAGAGATAAGTTCCTTGGTGATGGAATGCGCCAGATCAAGTCACACCAGCACGAGAAAACAAGTAGGCTGTGAGACGGATGCAAGTTACACCAGAAGAAGGTCGTCTCACTCGCCGGGTGGAGACGAGCTCGCCTAACTGGGGAAGAAAACCCGACTCCTTCGCGTAAGGCTAGGGACACCTCGCGCAACAGGTCCTCGCAGCAAAGAAATAGCCGCCCAGATAGGCCGGCTGGGTACTCGCTGACACGAAGGTGTTAGACATGGAAGAAGTTGTTCAGCCTTTAAGACTGTGAAAGAAACCAAGGAAAAGGCTTCGCTCGCAAGAATTAAAGGGTAGAAGGCGTGTTCCTCGCGAAAGGGAGATACGACAGAGGATCCCAAGAAACCGCGACCTCTGAGAGAACAGAAGGGCAAGAAAGCGGAGATAAATCGCGAGACAAACGCCTGAGCTAAGCGATCGAGAGATATGCGAGAGCGAGCACTACGAGCACCGTGCTAATAAAGAAATGAGCGAGAGAAATGAATAAAGGAAAAAATATACACAAAGGAAGCAAGCAAGTAATTAACAGGTGAAAATATATATCATTTCTATTTTCGTCCAAAAGTTTTACAGTTCCGTGGCGTTCCCGCCAGCCAAAAAAGGCAAAAGAAAATCAAAACATCAAAAAATCATGACTCATCTGCGGATTGCTCTCCCTCGCTCCTCTCAGAGGGTGTGGTAGGCAGGAACATCTCCGGGATCAAGTCCTCTAAGGTGAGCTCCGCCGCCTCCTCCATAAGTAAGCCAGACCGCTTGAGGGTGCGGAAGGCGAACGTGGCCGCATGAAGAGCTTCCTCCCGCATCTCTGTCTTATGCTCCTGCTGCTTGGCCTTCAGCGACCTGGGACTGGGCAGGAGAGCGGCTTGGACCAGGTCGCGGTTCAGGGTTTTCAACCCTTCTACTTGCTGCGTCAGGTCGGTGTTGCGAGTAAGGAGCTCGCTGGCTGTCTCGGCATCCTGCAAGGAAAAGATTTAGGCGTAAGTATGGAAGGATAAGAAAGGGTAGATGAAGGAACAAAAAACTCACCATCCCACCCTGGAGGCTGGCGACGAGGCCCTCTGAGATGTTCAATTTTTCCTTGAGGTCGGCCACCTCCTCGGTCACAGCCTTCAACTCTTCCCGAAGAGCCTCAGAGCTTTTTTCCTCCCTCAGATGCACGATCTCCTTCGCGACGATCCTCAGCTCGCACATGAGCTCCTCCAAGTTTCTCTCCTGCTGGAAGTTGCACCGTCCCAGCATATGGGCGAGCTCTAGAGAGTGGATTGGGACCGCGCGCTCTCATGAGCGAGTAACCGAGAGGTCATCGAGTGGAACTCTTTCGCGTCCTCCTGCCCATAAAGGCCGAAGGACAGGGAGAAAGCATCGCCGCCAACCGTATTCTCCTCCACCCAGGAGGGGAGGGGAGTCGATATCGAGGCCAGGTTGGTCTTCTCATCCCAGACTAGCAGAGGCGCGCCGGCCTCATCCAGATGCTTGACCCCTAAGCCATAGTTTCGGTGGCGTGTCGGATAAGGAACCTTCGAGGTGCCGGCCACCACCATGGGGGGGGGGGGGGGGGTCGCTGGGCACCTTCTCTTTAGGCCAAATCGCTGGGCGACCTCCCCCGGAGGGGGCCTTAAGGACCTCCTTCCCCTTAGTCGGAGGGAGCGTCTACAACTTCTTTGAGGGGGGAGGTAGAGACTTCAACCCGTGCCTCACAGGAGTGGGTTACTTGAGAGAGGTCAGGGTCGAGATGGGGACAGGCTCTCGACAGAGCTTGGCGGTAGCAGTGGCAAGCTGAAGGCAGGCGGGATATGCCCCACCTTAGTGTAAGGAGGGTTGAGCGGGACGTCCCGCTCTCCTGCGAGTAAGAAGCAATCTGAGTCAGAAGGAGAAGAAGCAATGCAAGAATTAACAGAGCGGGCACGAGCCAAACCTGCCCCTGGTGGCACGGCAAGAAGCGAGTTGACGTTCCTCCTGAGGTAGACCACCTTGAAGTTGGTTGACATGTGCTTAAAGTGATCGGCCTCGTGGCCGCCGAGCGTCGGGGGGCAATAGGTGGCTTTGGAACGTTGGACGGGCGAGAAGGGAATGTTGCGGAAGGGACCCTTCATGATGATGAATTTTTGGGGCCAATAATGGCCCTTGTTGACCGTCTCCATGACCTTGGCGTGGCTGCTCGCGAAGAAAGCAGTCTCGTCCTTGTTCGCCCTGAAGGAAAATAGTTTGCGGAAGACGGGTAGGCTGAACTCTACCCACTCATCTCACAAGTAGCACGCGAAGGCTACCATCATGGTGACGGCGTTGGGGGTCAGCTGACCCTGGATCACGCCAAAGTATTTGAGTATCTGAAGAGATCGCAACGAATGGTCAAACGAAAAGTTCTCGCGAGTATGCAATGAGAAGGTGAAAGGGAGGAGTGAGTACCTGGCTAATCTCCGGCCAGAAGGGCAATCGCAAGCCCGCCTCGAAATGAGCCACTGGGATGGCGAGCTCATCTGCGAAGGTAAAATTGATCGCATCCTCGTCCGTAGGCAGCCAGACGACAAATCCTGGTAAGATATAGTTCGCCACGACCAGGTGATGCTCGTTCTCCGTGAGCGAGCAGTTCAGGAAAATGTGCTCGCGAAAAGTCCCCGCACACTTGGCCTGGCTTTCGGTGTCCGGATTATCGCCACACATTGTTTTCCTGCAAAGAGAGAGGCGAGAACAAAGAGAGAAGGTGGCAAGAGCGAGGAGGCAGAGAGGAGAAGGGAGAAGATGATCGGAGCGGTGGTTAGCCATAAATGCCAGCCCTATTTATAGAAAAACCAAGGTGGTGGGTAGAAATCGAAGCATCGGGGGGTGTAGATAGCAAAGGCGCGTCATGATGTTCCTTTAAATGAGAGCCTCCCTCTCTCATACTCGCTCGCGACAACCTGAAAATATTGACTAGCAAACAATAAAAACAACGCTGCGAGTAGGGGGGAGCCCTTGCAGGTTAGGCGAGCCCTTGCGGGTCACGTACTCGAACGATAAAGAGAAGGACTTAGAAGCGCATATTGTCCGCTAGGCGAATACGTAGGCGCGGCAAGAGCAACATAAATATGAATAAAAAGAAAAGGCAAATACGATGCGGTATAGAACAAACCCAAATAAGAAGAGTTCGCTAGTACAAACGAGAGGTGTTCGGATCGCCAGTATAGGGCATAAATCGTCCAGATACCATAAAACAAGAGAAGGATATTATTGAGTAGAAAAGGAACGCGAGTGCGGGGGGAGGGGGGGGGGGGGGGGGTCAGTATTGGATCCATTTCCATCGGCCTCTTTCTCGCACCCCCGAGCTAGGCGGTCTCCTGGGGTAATGATACACTTCGGCAACACGGGCCTCGTGCTGAATCAAGCGAGCATGGTATATTACTCGCGCGAGGTGCACCCCCGGGGAAGTAACCTCCTCGCGAGAATCTTGCAGCAGTGCGGCTTGGAGTCGAGCGCATTCATCCCCCAGCGAGGTAATCTGCTCCTCAGCCGCCTCCCTGTCTTTCTTCACCGGACTGTACAGGTTTTGCAACATCCACCCATGTTTCTGGAAAAGCTCTGAGGTTCGCCTCTTCATCATCACCGGATCCAACAGGTCGCCAAGGAAGGCATCGATCTCCTCTAGCAAAGGGAGGGGCGACAACTCCTCTTCCCCCAAGTCAAAGTCGCTGGAACTCTCGGGAGGGCCTGCGAAAGGGAGAGGTCGTCAGAAAGAAGAGAAAGATCGATAGCTGATTGGTTTGGGCTAACCGGGTGAGTTGGGAGTCGCCTTACCCTGATGAGCGTGAGAAGAGCCGGGCCGCCCCTGGAAGGAAGTTCCGTGGGGGCAGGGTCACCGATTTACCTAAGCCTGAGAGGCGAAGTTCGGGGCCCTCACCCTGGATGACATATAGAAGCGAATTCTCAGGATTCGCTTGGTCCAGAAGAGTATACCCCGGGACAGAGATATTTGACTTTGGGGGAAGTTGTGAGAGTGAGGGAGCGGCTCGTTCTTCGGGTGTCGCGAGAGGAAACTCTGCGAGAGACAAGATCACAGGGTCAACACGACGAGTTCATCGAAGAATTGTGCGAGAAGGCTTACGGTGCTGAGGCGAAGATGAGTGAAGGACGGAGACGCCCAAGTCCGGGATCTCCGCGCCGCCCCCCACGGGGTAGCAGGGCGAGCGTCCGCTCGGATTTCATCCGTCAGGTTTCCCGATATAAGCGAGGCCTGAAAGGAAAAAGGTATATATCAGCAGGAAAAGGAGGTGGGTCAGCTTGCCGATCCGTGTGCCTGGTTTGCGAGCAGAAGGTCAGGGGATGGATCCAGGGCCAGGGATCCATCTTTCCCGCTCTGGCGCCTGACCGATTTTGCTTTTAGCATTCTTGGGGATGATGGCTTCGGGGCCCAAGGAGTAGGTTTGGTGAGGTCCGCGTGCTCAAAAGCTCGCGCCGCGTTGATGCGAGACCTGGCCTCTTCAGAAATAGGCATCCTCAGACAGCTACAGTACGGAGGAGCGAGAATTGGTGAAGGAGGAAGCAGGGAGCCTGTCGACTACGATCAACGATATTTATAGTAGGGAGGCTGGGCCCCACCAAAAGATTCTTGCCAGGTCAGCATCCGTCCAGCGAACGCCGAGGGTTGGATGATTCTTCGCGAGTTTAGCTTAAGACTCGCGAGGAGAGGGGATTGTGTACAACCTCTGGTTCACCTCGAGCGAGAAGGCAGAATCAAGCTTGAGTCAAGCTTCAACCGGGAGAAGTCTAGTGCGGGGGCAAGCCAGGTGCGACCCCACCTGGACGAGAGCGAACAATGAGTGGGGCTCTCACAGACCACTCGCGTATGGAGCCCCCCGCGCGAGGGCGAGCAAGAAGTCTGGCTCGGCAGCAGTGCTTCAAGGACTACTTGTGGGCGAGCCAAGCACTCGCCGACCGCTCATAGGAAGGCGGGCGAGCTGGGCACTCGCGGATCGCTCGCAAGGAAGGCGGGCGAGCCAGATCCTCGCGACCCTCTTGCGGTGGTCTTTTGGGCAAGCCAGATTCTTTCCAAGTTTCCGTGTTCGACGAACTTCAATCGGCGTTCGATGAAATCTGTTCTGTATTCGATGAACTCGCATCACATTTCAGATCAACGAACTCGCTTCTCCGTGCGATGAACTCAATCCCCAGCCAGTTCAGCGGATTTTGTCTTTAGTTCAGCAAACTCTAGTTTGAGTTCGGCGTATTTAACTAAGTTCAGTGTATATGTAACAAAGAAGGCGAGCCAGAGCCTCAAGTGCCGCTCGCAGGAAGGCAGGAGAGTCGGGTGCTCGCCAACCGCTCGCGAGAAAGTAGACGAGCCAGATTCTTTCCAAAATTTCCGTGTTCGACGAACTTCAATCGGCATTCGATGAAATCCGTTCTCAGTTCGACGAACTTACTTTTCAGTTCGACGAACTTGCTTCTCAGCCCGACGAACTCAATTTTCCAGCAAGTTCAGCAGACTTATACAGGGTCGAGGGGAGCTCATAGGGAGGCATGCGAGACCTGGCCTCGGTAGATGTCGCCAGAAGAGGCACGAGCGGAGTCTTCGCAGAGCGCTCGCCTAAGAGGGGTTTCACAAGCCATACTCGCGAGGCGACTCACAAGAGCCCTCGCGAGTACCCTTCTCACAGGTCATTTGCCCATATGCTAAGGAGGCAAAATTACCCCTCTGCCCCTGGTGGTCTGCCGTTAGCCTTTCCAAACAGTGGAGTTTGGCTGTTAGCAGGCCAAACTGGGTGCCTTTAGTAAAACCAAAAGGCGGAATTCCGCTATTGACAGACCACGAGCAACAAACTATAAATAGACCTTAAAGGGCACCTTGGGAGAGGATTCCAATCTCAGTTCTCTGAGCTTCTTCCTCCCTTGGTTACATTGGTTTAGCTCTCTAGCTCTCCAAGGTGCCCAAGTCTCAGCTTTGGCTTGGGATGGGTAGCGCTCAACGATTTTCCGGGTTTGCGATGGGACCTCCTCGTTATGACTAAGGTCTTAGTCTGGTTCCGAGTCCTCAGTCTGCTCCTTTCGAGGGACTAGTAAGGGCTAGCTGCCCCTCAACTTGTTGAGGGCCCGAGCTTCACAAGAGACCGAGAAATCGGTTTCAACAAACGTGATGATGGGAAAATTTATAAATATGACTTCTTAAGGACCTAGGAATTGATGACTCACATAACTTTGAATACAAAAAATTATGCTTGAATGTCTTCGAATTAGCCTCAATTCTAATAAGTGACCATACTATGGATTCTAGAAGCATAATTAATCCTCGCCACGAAATGACATACAAACAATGATGGCTTGAAATTAGAAGAATCGATCTCATATGTATACTGATTGTTGGTCGGGTAAGATTTCAAATCCAAGATATAATCAAGATTGATTTTGATTAATACTATTTCCCGTAGACAAGAGGTTATGCCCACTGGATCAGAAATGGAGCTCATGTGAAGATATAAAAATTATTTGCCATAAGACTCAGTTGTTGTTGGGAATCTTGCCTACATGATTCCTGATTTGAAGAAGTCACCAAGTCAAGAAAACTTCACTTTGTATTTGATCACTTCTCTAGCTCATAATCTCAGGAAATTAAAGTTCAATATCATCGAGAAGAATAGGAGATGTCGTCGACAAAGTATGTTTATCATCATGATGATGAGCAAAGCAAAATTGAAGGACAATGAAAGTTATCGTCGTGATGCACATATCGTTGTGACATCACAATGACGACAGAATATCGAAGAGAAGATATGAGCTGATGAAAAAGCAACATCGAAGATATCTAAGGAAGGAATGTCGTCGAGAAGATGCGATATCGTCGACATCATCAAAGTAGCCTTATTATTGAAAAGGCAATATCCAGAAGTATCGTCGATATCGGCATAAAGGAGAGCTGATGTCAAAGAGGCTAGGGAAGCTGCTATGAAGACGTCATTTCCTGAAGAAGTGACTATCGACGTAATGAACATGTTGTCGAGAGAATATAGTAATTACGACGACAGTCAGCAAGAAAGAAGATCACGACGACACAGTCAGATATAACATATTGTTATATATGTTGAAACGCTAGGATATCTTGTATCGTCGAGATATCAGCGTCAGAGGCAGAAGCAAGAAGACTTGAAGATCTACCAAGGTCTAAGACAACATCGAAGCCTGTCGTCGAGATGCTGTCTGTATCGTCATAAATCTAGGAACACCAACGAGACGGAATTCAAATGTTGCAGACTCGCTGTCATGCATTTAATGCCTCCTGATTGTCCAATCAACGCGTGCTTTTAAGGAATGGGGTGTCTGACAGTAAAGGACATCATATGTGACCGTTAAGCGGCTCATCCGTCTTATAAAAGGGAATAATGATTCCCTGGAAAGTGGTCTTCCTTCAAGAGAAAAAAAGCAGTCGTTCTCGTACTCACTCAAATCTTGGAACGAAAAGAATCCCGCAGAGCATTTCAATCAAATAGTTATAACTGCGGTGAAGAAGAAGAAGAAGAGAACAAAGATTCCTATCCGGTGTTCTCTAAAGTTTCAGTCATCTCCATTGACTGATAAGAAGCCGATTAACATCAGGCAAAAGAAGAAGGGCTGAAGAAGATCCAGTGCTGAAAACGACAAATCAAGAAGCATCTTCTTCAAGTCAAGTTGCCGATCTCCATCAGGCTAAGTTGCGGATCTCCATCAGGAAGAGTTCTTATTTCAACGTTTATTGTTGTAAGGCTTGAGGGCCAAACCTGTAAGATCTATTTTCAGATCTGAGTGTCTAGCATGAGGGCTGGAGAGTTGTGAGCCTTGAGGGCCTGGGCAGTGGACTTGCGGGTCCAATATTATCAAGCTTGAGGGCTTGAGACCTATGAAGGCTTGCGGGCCAGGGTAGAGGCTAGACTTGCGGGTCTGAGCTAGGGGTAGGGCTTGAGGGCCTGATTGTCAAGCTTGAGGGCTTGAGACCTGTGAAGGCTTGCGGGCCAGGGCAGAGGCTAGACTTACGGGTCTGAGCTAGGTAGGGCTTGAGGGCCTGATTGTCTAGCTTGAGGGCTCGAGTGCAGTAGGGGCTTGCGGGCTTAGGCTGTAGGACTTGCGGGTCCGTGTTGTAAGGCTTGAGGGCCTGAAGTTTTGGCGGAGTTTGCCAAGCCTAGCACACTGGTAGGTAGGCGCAGAGGGAAAGAGGACTACTCAAGACACCCTATCTTGAGGAACCTCTATAAGTTCTTGTGTGTTTTCTGTGCTGTGATTTACTAATCTATAGATCTATTAACCAGAAAACAAGAACACCTAAAGGGGATAAAATGATTTGAAAAACCAATTCACCCCCCCCCCCCCCCTCTAGGTGATAAGTTGACACCCAATAACTAACAAGTGGTATCAAAGCCAGGTTGTTTAAAGAAAAGCTTAACAGCTTGAACAGATCTGCCCGTGGGTGTCCATTTATCATAGCTAATGAATCAAGAATAGCTATTTGTTTTAGGGAAAACTATGTCTTATAGAAAATAAGAGCTAGAATATTCATGGACGCTATGAATCCCAGGATGTTTCAAATTGTTCAAGAAGGGCCATATGCCCCCAAGACCATGCCCAAGACAATGACTGAAGATGAGATCATCCTAGTCAACTTAGACAAGAAGGCCAAGAGCATTATAGATGATACAGTTGAGACTCCTATATTCCAGCAAATTGCTCACTGCACTACAGCCAAGGAGATGTGGAACTCTCTAACAGTCCTCATGGAAGGATCATCAGAATTTAGCAGCACTGCAGCTGAGAGGAAGATCAAAACCCTGAGTGATAATGACTCAAGTAATTCAGATATAGAGGAGGAGGCTCATTTTGGACTGACTGTCCTATCTGAATCAGAGGAAGAAATTCTGGATGAGATACCTCCAGAACAGGTATGTATAAGGGCACATCTATCTCAAACAGACTCAGAATCAGAAATAAGTACATCAGAGAATGATGACTTGCCCATGCAATATGATGCCCTTCTAAAAGAACTCAGACAAAGCAAGGAGGACGATAAAAAGCAAGCTGAAGAAATCTCAATCCTTCAAGCCAAAATTCTGACCTCTCTGAAAAGGCTGAAAAGCTGACTCTTGAGAATGCAGATTTCTGCCAGATCAAAAGGGATTATAATGCTAGCTCCAACCTGGATCTATTGGCCAAGTTTGGGAAAACCATGAAGGCTCTGGTTGACAGCAGAGAGCTATGCCACTATCTAACCAAAGATATTGTTCTTCTAAAGAAGGATAGAGACCAGCTCAATCAACTGAGATCCAAAGATAAGTTGGTCAGACGTCTGCAGGAGAATCCCCTTTCTAGCAGAAAGCCTATAACAGCACCTTCAAACCAAGAATCTCACCACTCCCAATTAAAGATTGTTGTCCCACCCAAAGAGGAGAGCAAGGATGCCTCAAGAATAAAAGCTCCACAAGAGAGGCAAAGCATGTGCCAAAGATGCCTCATGAAAGAATCATCATGAGGGAACAGGAGCTCAGTAGGTCTAGGAAAATGAAGAAACCCTTACAAAGGACTGACTTACAAAGAACAATTGTGAATGGTAAGAATCATATCTCTAACCAATACAATTTTGTTTCATACAGGTACCCTTCCAACTGCCCACAGAAGAATCATGCACCTACCAACAGCAAGAGGAGAAGATACAATAAGTTTGACTGTTGGTGTTGTGGCAAGACTGGCCACTTTGCCTATGATTGTTGGTTCAACCCATCTAATCCAAGGGTAACAAATACTAAACTCTCATGCTTCCCTACTCACTACCATCTTGCGCATTCAAGAGTAGCAAGATCAAATGTGTTTCTTGAAGTTAACAATAGCTTAGGACCCAAATTAACTTGGGTTCTTAAGGGTCTGTGATCTTATTTTGCAGGGAGTCCAACGGCCTATTGGAAGCAAATCCGAGTCCTTGGACAAGTTGCTGTTCTGGCCTATATGCTAGGACAGCAGACATAGTCACTAATAATCTTAGTGCAGATTCTCCTATTGAAAATTGAAGAAGGACATCAACAAGACTTCAAACCATGGATGACCAACACATCCCTGAAGAAGTATCGGGCATAATGCTAAAGAAGTCACCCAGGAAGGGACGAAGATTGCCAAAGACAGACAAGCAGAGAAAAATCTTGTCGTCGACACAGTAAGCTATTTCAACGACATAATACCTATCGCAACGACAAAAGAGGTACCATAAAGGTTGGGTGCGGTCACATAAAGCGCTAGTAAATTGATAAATCAGAGCCGCCTGACGCGATAGCTGTCAGCTCATCGATAAAATCAAAAGGCCTCAATGACACCCGTAAAAGGACCAGGGAATGCTCGAGGAGAGAAAGAACCCCCGAAAGATAACCTAGAAGAATCCGGTGAGATGCCCTCCACTATGACAGGTTCAGTCTATCGTTCGATGTCACTCCTGCTCACAGCTCAATGGGAGCAAATGGAGACTCTTATAGAAAAGTTTGTGAATAGAATCAGGGATGACATGAAGGAAGAAATAAAATCGATAAAGAAGGATGTCTTTCAACTCCACACTCAACAAGCGGAGTTCACCGGCTGAACAGAAACACCATTCACGAGCAAACCCTAGACACTCATCTTCTGGAAGTGAGAAACCTCATAGATGTCGGAAATCAGGAAACCCTGGAGTAGCTGTTCGAACTGACAGACTCCATGACAGAAGAAATCCAAAAACGGGAAGAGGAGATTATGGAAGAAATCCAGGAGGAGATCAAGGGAAGCATAGATGCTTGTTCACATCAAGCAATATGGTTAAGTAATCAAATAAAGCAAGCACTACAAATAACCCCATCCGTATATGTACCCACTGAACCTTCCATCAACACCGACTCTAAAGCCTATGAAGCCGACTCGGTCGAATCCGCAACATCCAGGAAGAGGAGGAAAACCTCCAGCGCAGAGTACAGAAAGAAGAGACTAAATGAAGTTGAGCAGGATCCAAAATCAAGCAGGTGGAGCCCTCATTCAAATGAAATCATCACAGAGTCGTGGATAGCGTATGGACACAGTCAGGTAGACTACGAAAGAGTATACTCCTCAACAGAATGGAATCGTCACCTGAGAGACCTGGAGGCAAGGAGACTACATAAGATGGCCTTTCCCCACGGTCCTCCTCCTCCTCCAAAGAAGATTCCGAAGCCAATTGACTTCTACAGGAGACAGAAGAAGAAGGAAGCAAAGGGAGCCAGCTGTAGCAAGCCCTAAGGAAACATCTCGTTCAAGACGATAGAATGACGTAGATTTCTAAGGCTAATATTACTCCATGAACAATTGGTCCTTTTATATGACTAGTTATATATATAAACAATCTTAGTATATGAAGACTTATATATGAATGCTTATAAGGCATAAGACTGTGATTATATTGCTGCATCCTATTCTTGATGTGTATGGTATTCATAAATGTGCAATTACTGCTATATCCAGTTATTGCTTGCTGATAACTGATAACATGCCTTGCACCTTGTGTGCCTACCTAGCAAAATGTCATACAATCATACACATGTCTATGCTAGACATCAGATGTAGGTTATGCAGGGTGCAGGAAAGACAGAATTATCTGCATGAAAGAAGTCAGAAAGGGGGGAGAATGGTATCAATATGTTCAAGACAAGATGATTAAGAAGACCTCAAAGATAGGGGGATCAAAAGGAGTAGGGGGAGAAACAAAAGAAGAGACTTCAAATCAAGGGGGAGATACAAAGGAAGAGACATCAAATCAAGGGGGAACTACAAGCTTGATGTACTCATAAGTTCAGCAAAAGATAAGTAAAATCTTAAATGCTCATGCCTTCTAGTTAAGATTATAATATTTATTGTCAAGTGAAAGTAGTCTTGAATTGAGATTCCGACTTCTTCAAATAGGGGGAGATTGTTGGGAATCTTGCCTACATGATTCCTGATTTGAAGAAGTCACAAAGTCAAGAAAACTTCACTTTGTATTTGATCGTTTCTCTAGCTCATAATCTCAGGAAATTAAAGTTCAATATCGTCGAGAAGAATAGGAGATGTCGTCGACAAAGTATGTTTGTCGTCATGATGATGAGCAAAGCAAAACTGAAGGACAATGGAAGTTATCGTCGTGATGCACATATCATTGTGACATTACAATGCCGACAGAATATTGGAGAGAAGATATGAGCTGATGAAAAAGCAACATTGTAGATATCAAAGGAAGGAATGTCATCGAGAAGATGCAGTATCGTCAACATCATCAAAGTAGCCTTATCATTGAAAAGGCAATATCCAGAAGTATCGTCGATATCGGCGTAAAGGAGAGCTGATGTCAAAGAGGCTAGGGAAGCTGCTATGAAGACATCATTTCCTGAAGAAGTGACTATCGACGTAATGAACATATCGTCAAGAGAATATAGTAATTACGACGACAGTCTGCAAGAAAGAAGATCACGACGACACAGTCAGATATAGTATATCGTTATATATGCAGAAACAGTAGGATATCTCGTATCGTCGAGATATCAGCGTCAGAGGCAGAAGCAAG
Organism: Dactylorhiza incarnata; assembly: GCA_033032865.1. Taxonomy (NCBI): domain Eukaryota; kingdom Viridiplantae; phylum Streptophyta; class Magnoliopsida; order Asparagales; family Orchidaceae; genus Dactylorhiza; species Dactylorhiza incarnata. Next base: position 1,778,044 of record JAWHQI010000366.1, on the reverse strand, counting down.
AAGACTTGAAGATCTACCAAGGTCTAAGATAATGACGAAGCCTGTCATCGAGATGTTGTCTGTATTGTCATAAAGCAGGGAACACCAACGAGACGGAATTCAAATGTTGCGGACTCGCTGTCATGCATTTAATGTCGCCGCCTGATTGTCCAATCAACACGTACTCTTAAGGAATGGGGCGTCTGACAGTAAAGGACATCATATGTGACAGTTATGCGGCTCATCTGTCCTATAAAAGGGAACCGTGATGCCCTAGAAAGTGGTCTTCCTGTTAAATTTTTGAAGTTGAAGTGAAGTTGAGCTGGGCGGTCTGAAGATTGGAGACCACAGAGACCGCGCGATCTGCGCTGGTTTTTTGGCCAGTTGTGTCTCAGGCGGGTTGTTCTGAGCAGTCTATTCTGAGAGACCGCCTCTTCTGTCCGGGCGACTTGCGCGGATTGGTCTGGCAACTTGTCCTAAGTCGGCCAGATGTTCTTGGTCTGCCTTCTTGCAGTGACCGGGCGGTCTGATGACTATTCTCGTCGGTCTGGTTACTGAAGGAGTTCTTTGCTTTGCAATAAGACCGGGTGGTATGCTTATTGAGACCGCAGTGACCGGGCGGTTTGGTTGTAACCACAAGGTTTAATAAAGGAGCTATGAACTATGCTGAGCTCGGGAGGTCTGCTTTGCGAGACCGCTCGCGATCTGATGGGCGGTTATTGTATCTCAGTTGTCGGTGATGATATTCGTCTACCCGCCTATAAATAGGGATGCAGGGCCCGTCATTATTAATGAGAACTGTAAGAAGTCAAAGTTGGCTTGATTGTGCCAGTCTCATTTTGAGGTCGCGCGGTCTGAGATTATTGTCTGATCGGTTTCTGTGTTCGTAGGTTAGAGGCTTGCAACTCGCGGTCAACTTATCTCCTTTCTTCCAGCTTTGAATAAACCAGTCCGGGCGGGCTGTGTTTAGGTGTTTGCGGTCTGTGCAATGGACTCAGTTGATCAGGCGGTCTTAAGTGGCCAGGCGGTCTTGAGTTGCGGTCTATCATAGGGAGCAGTTCTTGTTCAGTGTTCACGGGTTCTTCTTTGATCAAGACCGTGCGGTCTGGGCGATCAAGAAGTGCGAACTGGTTGTTTTCATCAGAGGAATAAGCAACGAGTTGGCGGTCTGGTGTTGCGGTCTGACAGGTGCGATCTGTACTCTGTTCGCGTAGTCTCAGCAGCTTCCGTCCAACTTGTCTGTTCACGTGGTCTGGCGGTCTCAAGTGCCAGGTCACTGCGGCTTGTTTTACACTCGTGTTTTGTGCTTCTCTCCTCCGTGATTCCTATGAATCATGTCTCGCCATGTATACCTCGCATTGTAAAGAGATATTCAATACCATAGTACTATTCGTTCTTCTCATTGTCACTATTGGGCTACAATTTTGAAAGGTTTTGTGAAGTGTGTTCCGCGTATTATTTCACTTCTTCTCTGAACCTCAAGTTTTTTAACATTGTATCAGAGGGAGGTTGCTGAGGTTGTGAAGCTGATAGTGCTGATACTTCTCTCGGGTTTCTCAAGTGGTAGCAATCAGTGGGATAGCAATGGAAGGAGGATATGCTAGAGGTCTCGGTATTGAGCTCCTTATGCAGACTAACTTCAAGAAGTGGAAGTCTTGCATGGAGAGCTATCTTCTAGGCGAGGACTTGTGGGAGGTTGTTGGAGGAGAAGCTAGACAAGTTGTGGTTCCTGCTGATGGGAATGCTGAGCTCATGAAGGCTTGGAGAAGAACGAATGCTAATGCAGAGTTCACTCACAAGAGGGCTATCATTCCAGAGTTGTTTGATCACATCATTGGATGCGGATCAGCTGCTGAGATTTGGACAGCCTTGGATGGCTTGTTCAATAAGAAGAATGTAGCGAGGCTACAGTACTTGGAGAATGAGTTGGCGAAAGCAACTGAAGGAGATTTGTCCATTTCTATGTTCTTCTTGAAGATGAAGAACCTATGCGCAGAGATATCGGCTTTTGACCCGGATGAGCCTATCTCAGAAGCTAAGCTGAAGAGGCACATAATCCGCGGCTTGCGGAGGGAGTATGTTGCCTTTGTTACTTCTGTTCAAGGCTGGGCCAATCGGCCTTCGTTGTTGGAGCTGGAGAACTTACTTGCTTCGCAGGAAAGTTTGGTAAAGCAGGAGATGATGGTCCATCTACTTCATATCAGCAGGAGAGGAGCTATGCTCCTAAGCGTGATGGGAAGAAGCAGGAAGGACCTAGATGCTTCAGGTGCAATAAGGTTGGTCATTTCAAAAGGGACTGCAAGGTCAATCTTCAGCCGGGGCATGCTGCAGGGAAGGAGGAGGCTGGTTCCAATTCTGAAGGTAGTTGGGGTGGTGGAGGAGCATTCATGACGGGCACTTGTGTTCGGGCCATGACTTCCATCAACTATCAGGATGATTGGATTGTGGACTCTGGGTGTGGTCATCACCTCACTGGGGATGAGTCGAAGTTCTCCTCGTTGCAGACATACACAGGTAATGACGCTATCATTACGGCTGATGATACTATTCATGCAGTTGAGAAGGAGGGTGTGGTTTCATTGAACGATGATAGAGGTACTCTTACATTGAAGAGTGTCTATCATGTTTCGGGGATGAAAAAGAACCTCTTCTCAGTGACTAATGCGGTGGACACTGGCTATCACGTTCTGTTTGGTCCAACATAAGTGAAATTTCTTCGTAATGTTTCAGCGGTGAAAGCTGAGGTCACTCATGTTGGGAGACGGGTGAAGGACTTGTTTGTTCTTTCAACAAGTTCTTATGTTGATAAAATGAGGGCTAACGATAGTGCTGTTATCTGGCATGAAAGGCTTGGGCATGTTGGGATGGATATGTTGAAGACTATGGTGGGTAGAGGCCTAGTGAAAGGTCTGCCTAGCTTGTCATCTTTTGGGGATGGTCATGTTTGTGCAGGTTGTCAGTTTGGTAAAGCTCAGCGCTTTCCATTTGACAAATCACAAAGCAGATGTAAAAGACCATTGGAGTGCATCCATGGTGATCTGTTTGGACCTACCAACACTGCTAGTCTTGGAGGTAGAAGATATATGCTAATCTTGGTTGATGACATCACTAGATATACTTAGGTATATTTTCTGAAGGAGAAGTCAAAGGCGTTCGAAAGGTTTGTGGAGTTCAAGGAGCTGGTGGAAGGTCGGCTAAACCTGCGGGTGAAGAAGTTCAGAATCGATAATGGAGGGGAGTTCACCTCCAAGGAGTTCTTTAGCTTCTGCAGGAAGCATGACATCCAAAGGGAGCTTTCTTGTGCTCACACTCCACAACAGAGCGGAGTTGCAGAGCGGAAGATCCGTCACCTGACGGAGACTTACAAATGTTGGCTTCATGCCAAGAGTATCCCAAAGTCCTTTTGGGCATAGGGAATCTCTTGTGCGACCTATGTTATCAACTGGATGCCTCTCAGCCCCATCAACATGAAGACCCCTCATGAGTTGATGTTTATGGAAAAGATAAGTGTGGAACACTTTCGGGTGTTCGGTTCTACCTGCTATGTGCATGTTCCGGATGCCCTTCGAACGAAGCTAGAAGCTAAGGCAAGGAAGCTAGTCTTCGTCGATTACGATGACAGGAGATGCATGGATCCTGAGACACGGAGATATGTGGTCTCAAGGGATGTGGTATTCGACGAGCTGACATCATACCAAGGTAACTCTTCTGTTGAGTTACAAGGAAGCAGGGGAGATGGTGGACCAGTGGAAGCTGCTCGAGAAGTTCTGGTGGAGTTAATTGTTTCTCCAATTGCTCCTTATATTACTAGCTCAGGATCAGGTGCTTCGGGTTCTGGAAGCAGGGGGAGCGAGGCTCCAAGTTTACCTGAGAGGAGAGCTAGTTCAGAAGTTGCAGTGGAAGAGGTGGTTCAGAGTCAAGCTCTGAGGAGGTCCAAGAGGACCATTATTCCACCTGATCGGTATACGGGAAGGAACTTGGTGAGCTTTGTCTCATGTTTCTTCGCAGGTCCCCTGGATGAGAGAGAGCCGTCTTGTTATGAAAACGCCGTTGGAGTCAAGGAGTAGGAAGGATCCATGGATTAAGAGATGGCTGCCCTCAGGAAGAATGAGACTTGGGACTTGGTGCCTAAGGTTGAGGGGGTTACTCCGATGACTTGCAAGTGGGTTTTCAAGCTGAAGAAGAAGGCTGGTGGAAGTATTGAGTGGTACAAGGCTCGCCTTGTAGCTCGAGGTTTCTCTCAGAAGTATGGGGAGGATTATGAAGAAACATTTAGCCTTGTTTCCAAGATGACTTCGGTCCGGGTGGTGATCGCTTTGGCAGCTTGCCAAGGGTGGAAGATTTGGCAACTCGACGTGAAGAACGCTTTCTTATATGGCGAGATTGACACGGATATATTCATGGATCATCCACCTGGGTATGTATCCGAAGAGCACCCAAGATATGCTTGTAAGCTCAAGAAGGTTCTTTACGGCTTAAAGCAAGTGCCTCGGGCGTGGTACGAGAAGATCGCAGAATACCTCCAGTTCTACGGATATTTTGCTTCTGATTCTGATTCGAGCTTATTTGTAAAGAAGATGGGGGAGCTTCAGGTCTTGGTGCTGCTGTACGTTGACGATATGATCGTCATAGGGAATTCTGAGATGGAGGTAGCTAGGCTTCGTGTTGAGCTAGCTATCAGATTCGAGATGAAGGATTTGGGCGAGCTCCACCATTTCCTTGGGCTCGAAGTGGAGAGGAGAGACATCAGCATGCTCGTTTCCCAGAAGGGTTATGCGGATCGAATCATAAAGAGATTCGGCATGGAAGGAGGGAAGAGCAGCTCTACTCCACTGGAGGTTGGAGTTCATCTTCGGCGAGATGAAGGGAAGGTTCTTACCGATCCTTTGGTGTTCCGGGATTTGGTCGGAAGCTTGATATATTTGACGATCACGAGGCCAGATATTGCTTATGCAGTTAGCAGGGTGAGTCGATTTATGGCAGAGCCTCGGAAACCTCATCTTGTGGCGGCTAGGAGTATATTGAAGTATGTCAAATCCACCTCGGATTTGAGTCTCTTCTACGGGAGAGATTTGGGCTTTTGCTTGCACGGGTACATGGATGCTGATTATGAAGGAGATTCGGATGATCAGAGATCGACATCTGGATACGTCTTTATGATGGGCTCTACAGCTCTATCATGGTGCAGTAAGAAGCAGGATTCTGTGTCTGTCTCTACCACGGAAGCAGAGTACAAAGCTTCGGCTTTGGCGGCTCAGGAAGCCATTTGGCTTAGGAGGCTTGTGGAGGACATTCATAGGGAGGTGGGAGGTCCTACTCTGCTACGTGGTGACAACGAGAGTGATCTCAAACTGGTGAACAATCTAGTTTGTCACGCGCGTACAAAGCACATAGAGATTCATCACCATTTCATTCGTGAGAAAGTGTTGGAGGGATCTCTGATTGTGGAGCATGTGCAGAGCAAGGAGAACATTGCTGACATCTTTACTAAGCCGTTGGCGAAGGGACCTTTTGGTCGGTTGCGAAGTTTGCTTGGGATGACTTCCACTTCCCACTTCAAGGGGGAGTGTTAAATTTTTGAAGTGGAAGTGAAGTTGAGCTGGGCGGTTTGAAGATTGGAGACCACAGAGACCGCGCGGTCTGCGCTGGTTTTTTGGCCGGTTGTGTCTCATGCGGGTTGTTCTGAGCGGTCTGATCTGAGAGACTGCCTCTTCTGTCCGGGCGACTTGCGCGGGTTGGTTTGGCGACTTGTCCTAAGTCGGCCAGATGTTCTTAGTCTGCCTTCTTGCAGTGACCGGGCGGTCTGACGACTATTCCAGTCGGTCTGGTTACTGAAGGAGTTCTTTGCTTTGCAATAAGACCGAGCGGTCTGCTTATTGAGATCGCAGTGACCGGGCAGTTTGGTTGTAACCGCAAGGTTTAATAAAGGAGTTGTGAGCTATGCCGAGCTCAGGCGGTCTGCTTTGCGAGACCGCTCGCGATCTGATGGGCGGTTATTGTATCCCGGTTGTGCGGTGATGACATCCGTCTACCCGCCTATAAATAGGGATGCAGGGCCCGTCATTATTAATGAGAACTGTAAGAACTCAAAGTTGGCTTGATTGTGCCGTTCTCATTTTGAGGTCGCGCGGTCTGAGATTATTGTTTGACCGGTTTCTGTGTTCGCAGGTTAGCAGCTTGCAGCTCGCAGTCAGCTTGTCTCCTTTCTTCTAGCTTTGAATAAACCAGTTCGGGCGGACTGTGTTTAGGTGTTCGTGGTCTGTGCAACAGACGCAGTTGATCAGGCGGTCTTAAGTGGCTAGGCGGTCTTGAGTTGCAGTCTGTCACAGGGAGCAGTTCTTGTTCAGTGTTCGTGGGTTCTTCTTTGATCAAGACTGTGCGGTCTGGGTGATCAAGAAGTGCGAACTGGTTGTTTTCAGCAGAGGAATAAGCAGTGAGTTGGCGGTCTGGGGTTGCGGTCAGACAGGTGCGATCTGTACTCTATTCGCGCGGTCTCAGCGGCTTCCGTCCAGCTTGTTCGCGCGGTCTGGCGGTCTCAAGTGCCAGGTCACTGCGGCTTGTTTTACACTTGTGTTTTATGCTTCTCTCCTCTGTGATTCTTATGAATCATGTCTCGCCATGTATACCTCGCATTGTAAAGAGATATTCAATACCATAGTACTTTTCGTTCTTCTCATTGTCACTGTTGTGCTACACTTTTGAAAGGTTTTGTGAAGTGTGTTCCGCGTATTATTTCACTTCTTCTTCGGACCTCAAGTTTTTTAACACTTCCTTCAAGAGAAGAAAAGCAGCCGTTCTCGTACTCACTCAAATCTTGGAACGAAAAGAATCCCGCAGAGCATTTCAATCAAACAGTTATAGCTGCGATGATGAAGAAGAAGAAGAGAATAAAGATTCCTATTCGGTGTTCTCTAAAGTTTCAGTCATCTCCATTGACTGATAATAAGCCGATTAGCATCAGGCAAAAGAAGATGGGCTGAAGAAGATCCAGTGCTGAAAATGACAAATCAAGAAGCATCTTCTTCAAGTCAAGTTGCCGATCTCCATCAGGATAAGTTGTCGATCTCCATCAGGCAGAGTTCTTATTTCAAGTTTATTGTTGTAAGGCTTGAGGGCCAAACCTGTAAGATCTGTTTTCAGATCTGAGTGTCTAGCTTGAGGGCTGGAGAGATGTGAGGCTTGAGGGCCAGGGCAGTGGACTTTAAGGTCCAATATTGTGAAGCTTGAGGGCTTGAGACCTATGTAGGCTTGCGGTCCAGGGCAGAGGATAGACTTGCGGGTCTGAGCTAGGGGTAGGGCTTGAGGGCCTGATTGTCAAGCTTGAGACGTGAGAAGACTTGCGGGCCAGGGCAGAGGCTAGACTTGCAGGCCTGAGCTAGGTAGGGATTGAGGGCCTGATTGTCGAGCTTAAGGGCTCAGGTGCAGTAGGGGCTTGCGGGCTTAGGCTGTAGGACTTGCGGGTCTGTGTTGTAAGGCTTGATGGCCTGAAGTTTTGGCAGAGTTTGCCGATCCTAACACACTGCTAGGTAGGCGCAGAGGGAAAGAAGACTACTCAAGACACCCTGTCTTGAGGAACCTCTATAAGTTCTTGTGTGTTTTCTGTGTTGTGCTTTACTAATCTATAAATCTATTAACCAGAAAACAAGAACACCTAAAGGGGATAAAATAATTTGAAAAACCTATTCACCCCCCCCCCCCCCCCCTCTATGTGATAAGTTGACACCCAATAACTAACAGTTGCGTCATACTCTCATCCTTTATTTCATGACTTTAAGCCAAACTAAGTCTTCCTTACACAACTTACATCTTCATCAAAAAATGAGAGATATGTAAGAAACCTCGACTAGATAATCTTGATTATAAATCTCATGTTAATTTGAAGGTTCTGGGATCGTAGTATATAAAGGACTTGGACGATTGGGATCAGATGATTCGGGAGAGGATGCTGGAGGCCTAAAGCAGGCAGGCGAAATAGTACGATGTGAGGCATCATAAGGTTGAATTCTAAGTGGGAGACCAGGCTTTCTTGAAGATTTGTCCAGTGTACGGTGTTTCGTGAGTGCGGAGCCAGAGTTGGCGAACCTGCAAGACATCTTCCACGTCACTTCACTCCGGAGGGCCTTACTTTGTCCTGAGCAGCATATCACATCTACTTTAGGCCCAATGGTGTCCGACCAGTCCGTTGTTCTAGAGCCAGTCCGGATAGTTGATACCGATGCCTGGGTCTTACGACAGAAGAAGTTCCCATTGGTCAAAGTCCTGTGGTACAACTACGGACAGGAGGATCATACATGGGAGCCCTTGGATCTCATGCAACAATGCTACTCGGGACTATTTGCCTCAGGTATAATCTAACCCAGTGTACTTTACTTTTCCTTTAATTATGCGTAGAATCCCGTAGACCCAAACATAAATTTTGGGGATGGAATTATTTCATTATTTATTAGGATTTGTAACATCCCCATTCCTACTAGACCCCTAGTGTGTGTTAGGGAAAGATATGTGTCATGACATGTGAATTAGGGCAAGAAGGTGACCCAAGGACCCAAAGTGACTAGGTGATCTCACATAGTGAACCCCAATAGACACAAGTCAACCTAGGTCAGTTCACCTCAAACGGAACTCACTATCCCAAATTGACCCACCAATACATTCCTAACACTAAGGATGAGTCAATGGACCATGGACCACATGTATTGGTCAACCAAATTAGGCAACTTGACCAAAGTCAAACTTAGGTCAAACTTGCCCAATTAACCCTAATATGGCTCAATTGGACTTCAATCGACCAAATTGACCTCCTTACTACCCTCCTAACCATTCAGGGGGACCATTATGTCAATAATAATCCATTGGGCTTGAAGGTGCACCGTGACTCCTCTGAGTATTCTCTAGAGGGGGCGCGCGGGGGGGGGGGGGGGGGGGGGGGGGGGGGGGGGGGGGGGGGGGGGTGAATAGAGATTCAAAAACTTTTTACAAATAAGTGGACAGAAAATCAATTCAAATTTCTAGGCATCCAGGATTCCAACTAGAATAAATATAATCATAGAATAATGAAAATAATTAGGAGACGAGACAGAAAATTTCACAACACATAAGACACAAGAGCTATAGTGGTTCCCCAAAATCTTGGTACATCGACTCTTCTACCCTCTTGGTAGGAATTCACTATCACAGTGCCTGAATATTTTGATAAGGAGACTCTAAGAACCACTGAGTCTTTTGATAAGGAGACTCTTAGAACCAAGGACTGAGTCTTTTGATAAGGAGACTCTTAGAACCAAACCAGATCTTTTGATAATGAGATCTTGAACCAAACTGAATCCTTTGAAGAGGGATTTGTAAAACTCTTTACTCAACTTAGGCAAATTAGAAATTGAGTAAGAGGAAGAAGAAGAAGATGATGATGAGACGTAATCTTTTGATTTAAATCCTCTTTCAGCAATCACTGAGGATTATAGGCACTAAGTATTCTAGATCCTTTATCAGAGAATGAATTCTTGCTTAGAAGAAGATGCAAGGATTATTAGAGCACTGATCTATTCTTGATCTCTGTATCTTTTTTAAACTTTTTTCAGAGATAGAGGAAGAAAAAGCCTTCTACAGCTTGTAGAAGATGAAGTGTTGTACAAAGATATGTCGGGTAGGCTAAGAGAGAAAGAGATAGAAGAGAAAATAATTATTGCACCCTTTTCGAATTCTGTATGTATAATCTTCTATCGATTCAATTGAATTGGAGATGAATGACTTTCTTTTTATGATCCTTCTCCAGTTGGAATGTCCAAAGAGAATTATTGCTCTCTTTCTATTTATCTTGATAGACCCGTCAATAACCTTTAATATAACTTCCAATTTCATCACTTTTGAATCTGTGGATTTATTATTTCTCATCTTGTACATGTGCGACCAGTTATTATTAAAATATATTATATATATACTTTCTGAATAATCATCAAAACCTATTCCAGGAAGGTTTCCAAAACTTTGACTGTATTCGACGTTGCATCGAAAAACTTCAGACTTCTTATAGACGCCTGACGCGCGATTTCAACACTGCTAATTAACAAGCGTGAAATGCGGTACGACGGCAGTGCACGGGTTGTTGTCAAGTAATAAAAGTAGGGAGAAACTCCCCGAATATCGTTCTCAAAGGACTGCAAGTTGGGTAGTATGATTTGCCTACTAGGGAAACTCTTATAAAGATTCTAAAACACTTAATAAAAAAGGGGGTTTTGAAAGTGGTTTTCCTATGCTATCAACGGAGAAAGAAAATGCGGGCCTAAAACTCCGCATCGCTTGTCAGGATGGAGTGCAGGCCGCGATGTCATGCTTCGGTGAGCGGGTGGACGAGAAGGCTAGCGGGTGAGGGTTGTAGGCACCTCGTCGCTGAACACGCAACTAGCAATTTCTAGTGCGGAGCACTAGTAAGCGGTGGAGTGGATGACGGACTACGGCACTCCTCAAATCTCATAAACCACAAAGGATCTCACAAGCATGAAATCATAACCACTAAAACATTAGGTTTATGAACATCATCCACAATCTCAAATACATATAAAGAGAAACTCTGAAACAAGCGTAGGTGAAAAGAGTCAACCAAAGCTCAAAGACTATGCTAAAGATTCTCGACCGGAATCGTAGGGTTGTCAAGCCTCGTCCGTCTCGGTCTTCAGTTGCGTCCGGGGTCCGGAGGAGCTGTCACCTTCCTCTACTATTACCCATCTTCTTCGTGGTCTAGCTTGAAGTAGCTCTTGTTCGACACCTGGAATGCTGCGGAAGTTCCCTGTCTATGGCTTTCTTGAGCTCGAGGATGATGGAGGAGGCCAAGTAGGGAGCTTTGGCGGTAGATTTGCAAGCCAAAGGTCACCGGAGCTTCTCCTAGGTCAAAATGGTGATGGATCAGCGAACAGGGCAAAAATGGCAGGCTTTAAAAGCTTTTCCCGCGGGTCTCCCTCTTGCAGCAGATTTCCTGCTTTAAATACTAAACAGCTAGAATTTTAGTCACGCACGGGCGAACGCACGACCGTGCGTAGCCCGTGCGTTATTTAACGCGAAACCAGGATTGAGGAAGAAGCAGCAGCGCCCGTGCGTTTTACTCACGCACGGGCGATTCCGCCCGTGCGTAAAAATGCACGAACAAATTCAGATTGGCTAGAATATAGGTGAAACAGGCGATCGTGCGTTTCCTTCTCGCACGGGCGATCCGCCCATGCGTAAAAACGCACGATCAAATTCAGATCACCGGTTTTCTCCCCAGATGAAGGCGCACGACCGCAGCCGTCCGTGCGTCAAGAAAATGCACGACTGTGCGATATACACACTCATGAATTCTGGGCAAAAGGAGATGATCCAAACACCAGCAAGCACAACGAATCAGCTGGGAATACACCTCCAGCACCAATCAAACATTGAAAAAGGATTGGGGAGCACCATGTGCTTACCCCCAATAACGTGGAGCGCAAACGCACACCAAAACTGGCCTAAAAGGAGCATGAAGCACGCAAGTGCGCATGAAAGAGCATAAGAGAAATAGATGCAATAATAGCTCGATAATGATGCACAAGAGAATGAAAACTAGCCCGGATGAGTCCATAAAAGTGTATATAATTGGGACTCATCACACCCCTAGACTTAACCATTTGCACGTCTCGGGCAAACTACTTAGCTCTCCGTCTAAACAATTGGGTGTTAGAGTGAGTTTGAGAGGTAGAGACCCATGCGAAGACGCATGCTCACGTGCGTAGAAATACATTAGAATAAAATTTAACTCAAGATTATATTTAACTTTTTCTAGAACAGTAATTTGAAATCTACTTTACTCGGATGGTGAATTCTGGTGAATCTTTCGGTCGCGCACAAGGGAAATACATGACTAATGAGTAGAGTATTATTCGAATCAAAGCTCGGGACAATCTCCTAAGAAATCCATCAAAGTCGGTGTCCATAGGCTTGCACGTTCGCACTCTCTCCACTGCATGAGACGACTCATATCTAAAATCAATAGGACTTATAGGTTAAGATTTGGCTTAGGATGAGCTTAGGTTAGATAAGTAGAAGAACGATGGGCATCACACTCAACATAACCTGAGCACACGAGAGCATAAAATCACCAATACAGGGAAATTAAGAAACACACAACACCCCCAGACTTCAACTGGACACTAGGTGTGTGCTAAGACGACCACACATTATTTTGTCGAGAGATTGCATTTGAAAGTTCTTTTTGTATAAATTTTTTTATTTTTTTTCGTCTCGACAAATATATCTTTTGTAAGCACTTTTATAAACTTCTCTTTTAGCTTTCTCAAAGCTACCATACACATCAAAGATAACACCAAACGTGATAGATATATAAATTTCATTCAAACACATATGTTGGTGCGAATATAGGTTTGGCCGTATGGCTTTGGTGAAATATAAGTGGAGCTAAACAAGAAGGATAGGTAGGCTCAAGTGGGCTTGCAAGGGTGATTACATTGGTTTGGATTTCAAAAGCACAAACGGATCAAGAAATGGCCTACATCACGCTTTATAACGAGTTATTCAACGCAATCGTTTCAAGAGTCGCCTGGTGCAAGTTCTAGCCACCGAGAAAGGTTATCTGTCCTTCCAATTCTAGTAATAAGCTACTACCAATCTTGCTACACCCGACCCTATATTACCATTGGATTCACCGGTTTCACCACTAGAGTAAAATAAATTGCAACTACTATAATAGAAATAATTAAATTATAACATTGAATTTTATTCTACTCTAATTGAATTTCTAGGCGTGACGGGAGCACTTGACTAGAGCACTACTCGAGTCGACATTTTTCTCCACCCCTCACTCCTACACTAACAATTCAATTCTTACGAGCGGGGAACCTCGCAGCAATACCCAATAAGCGTGTGTGATCAAGTACGCGTGAACTAGGTGCAAATGTGTACAACAGAATTGAAAATCCTAACTCAACACATTCTAACATGCTATGCAAAGTGCGTGCACGTGCATAACCTATCTCTCCCCCAGACTCGATCAAAACCATATAAAATAGATAATTCATGAATAAGGATAGTAGGGGTAGAGTGGACCTATGCTCACGAATGAGCATGCCAGAAGTGTGGCAATTCCTTTAAAGTGCTCCTTCCTCATCTCCCAAGCGAGAGCTTAAACCTGCGGTGTTAGCAAAAAGCCCAAAACAACACATAATAAACAAAAATCTTCACGAAAGGTCGGAACCGAATGGTTCCCCCATGGGTTGTCTCCCAAGAAGCCCTTTTTTTACCGTCTTTAAGGTGGACCAAATACCTGTATTAAGCATAGTTCATAAAGCGTGGAGACTTTAAATAAGAGTTCACACCCACAAAGATCACAGAACAAGAAAAATTAAATCAGCTATAAGCACTTTTGTAGTGCACATCTCCAGTGGCTCGTAGGCTGGAGGTGAAAGCTTTAGGGCCAAAATTGGTGTCACCCAATTTTTCCCTAGCCTCTGTCATCTTGCCATTTTGGAGAGCAGCAGAGCGTGCACTACGCAATAGTCTTTCTTGTTTACGCTTCTCCACTGTTGGAGAGCGCCAGCATTGATAGTCATCAAAATTTCCCACCTTGGTGGTGGGTGGCATCACTTCCGTTTCCACAGTGGCAACTGGGTTAGCCCAAGAGATAGAGCGTTTAAGTAGTTTATTACACAGTTTATTGCAAATTAAAAATGGGACGTTGTCCCGAGTTGCATTTGGCTCGTCAGGTTCAGAAATGAAGCTCTCCTCCCTCTCGGAGTCATCTTCTTTCCGAGAGTCAACATCATCTTCTTCACTACTCAATAACTTCTCTTCTTTTCCTCCATCCAACGATCTTTTTTCTGCATTATTAAGTTGTTCATTAATAATAAAGTCGGGAGAGTAAATCAATGTTTTAGTTGCAGTTTTGGGGCAAGTAGGGGGTGTTACCTTACAAGGTAAGATGACACACCCCGCGGAGAAGTCCAAAGTGGCACTGCTCTCTTTCAAGAACGGTACTCCCAAGATGGGAATGGATTGATTCTCACGGGGTCCCAATACTTGGAAATCGGCGATCACCACCATCCCCTCGATTACAACTTCAACATTTCTCACTTCTCCCTCCGCCTGAATGACGGTCCCATTCGCTAGAACTAAGGGCTTCCGGTCATCCATGTTCATTTCAAGATGCAATTTAGCAACGTCCTGCAGTGCAAGGACGTTGCGGGATGAATCTGAGTCAAACAGGGCAGTAGTTTCGACATTATTTATGGAGCAAGTGATTACCAACTCACTTGGGTTACTCAATTCCGCATCGGTGAGACTCTTCCCTTGATTGATTGGGTTCTTTTCAGTGTTGCTGGGAAGGGTCCCTTGCGAACGCTCGGTTAGCGGTTGAGCCAATTGGCCCAATTGCGTCACCAAGTTTCACATGGACGCAGCTTGGTTAACCATATTCGAGTTAGCGACCTGCATAAACCTCTCCATCATTTCTTCTAAGTTGCTCTTCTTAGGAGCTGGAGCACCTTGATCATAACTCGGTTGAGGTGGCCGCGATTGGCTACCAGAGGCTTGAGCATCAAATTGATGCGAGCCTCCTTGCCATCGTTGGCCAGGAACATTTTGTTTCCAAGAGATGTTCGGATGACTCCTCACACCCGGGTTATAAACATTATTAAAAGGGGCTCCGTGGTTTTGATCATTAATATAATTAACACTTTCACCATAAGATACTTCATTAGGTTGCTCACCTGTGGGACACTCATATGCGTGATGCCCCGGGCTTCCCCAACCTTGACATGAGATAACCATCACTGAGGCAGAAGGGAGGGGAGGCCTCTTAAACAGCATCGCACTTTCGTAAGGTGTTGATGCCATCTCAGCGGATGCACCATATGTGCTCACCTCAAAGAGTCCCCGAGCATTCCTTGGAGCGTTTCTTCCAGCAGTCCAAAATGAGCTTTGAATGGCAGTGTCTTGGAGGATCCGCAATGCATCTTCGGGAGTGTGGTTCATCAGAGTTCCTCCTGCAGCTGCATCAATCATGGCCCTGAAGTTAGGCTCAATTGCAAAGTAAATATTTTCTACTATGGTCCATGGTTGCAGCTCATGCTGGGGGCATTTCCAGAGAAGGTCCATGAACCTTTCCCATGCTTCTGTGAGAGTATCCTGCTCATGCTATAAGAAGGTTGCGATCTCCCTCCTCAAGTTTACCACCTTGTCGACAGGATGGAACTTCGCCAGAAATTTTGCTTGCAGAGCGTCCCAAGTGGTAGCTGTGCCAGGTGGTATACCGTGGAGCCATGCTTTCGCTTTGTCACAGAGGGAGAATGGAAACAGCCGGAGTTTCACCGTCTCATCAGCAATCCCGGCGTACCAAAATGTCCTGCAAATTTCTGCGAATTCAATCAAGTGATGATGGGGGTCTTCGCTGACTAACCCAGAGAATTGTGCCTGGTTGCGGATCATATTCAGGATTGCCGGATTTATCTCGAAGTTGTTATTTGTGATGGCCGGGCCGAATCCGGGGTACACACTCCCAACAGTGGGCGTAGTGTAGTCTCTCATGGTCCTGGGTCGTGGCCTAGCCACTTCATTCTCGTCAGCATCCTGACCACCTCCTGGTGCATTTCCCACCACGGGATCGATCTGATTTCCATTAGCATCCATGGTGACAGCAGCACGGAGACGCTCCCGTAGGGTACGCTCTATTTCAGGGTCAAAAGCTGCAAAGCCACCAAGATCTCGTCTGTTCATACACACACCACAACACAAAAGAAGAAGATCAAAAACAAGAATAACTTTAAACTAATTTCCCGAGAAGGGCGAATCATACACGCTTGCAATCCCCGACAACGGTGCCAAAAACTTGATGCGCGATTTCAGCACTGCTAATTAGCAAGCGCGAAATGTGGTACGACGGCAGTGCACCGGTCGTTGTCAAGTAATAAAAGTAGGGAGAAACTCCCCGAATATCGTTCTCAAAGGACTGCAAGTTGGGTAGTATGATTTGCCTACCAGGGAATTCTTATAAAGATTCTAAAACACTTAATAAAAAAGGGGGGGTTTTGAAAGTGGTTTTCCTATGCTATCAACGGAGAAAGAAAATGCGGGCCTAAAGCTCCGCTTCGCTTGTCGGGATGGAGTGCAGGCCGCGATGCCGTGCTTCGGTGAGCGGGTGGATGAGAAGGCTAGCGGATGATGGTCGTAGGTACCTTGTCGCTGAACGCGCAATTAGCAATTTCTAGTGCGGAGCACTAGTAAGCAGTGGAGTGGATGGCGGACTACGACGCTCCTCAAATCTCATAAACCACAAAGGATCTCACAAACATGAAATCATAACAACTAAAACATAAGGTTTATGAACATCATCCACAATCTCAAATACATATAAAGAGAAACTCTGAAACAAGCGTAGGGGAAAAGAGTCAACCAAAGCTTGACTATGCTGAAGATTCTCGGCCGGAATCGTAGGGTTGTCAAGCCTCGTCCGTCTCGGTCTTCAGTTGCGTCCGGGGTCTGGAGGAGCTGTCACCTTCCTCTACTATTACCCGTCTTCTTCGTGGTCTAGCTTGAAGTAGCTCTTGTTCGACACCTGGAATGCTGCAGAAGTTCTCCGTCTATGGCTTTCTTGAGCTCGAGGATGATGGAGGAGGCCAAGGATGGAGCTTTGGCGGTATATATGCAAGCCAAAGGTCACCGGAGCTCCTCCTAGGTCAAAGTGGTGGTGGATCGGCGAACAGGGCGAAAATGGCGGGCTTTAGAAGCTTTTCCCGCGGGTCTCCCTCTTGCATCAGATTTCCTGCTTTAAATACTGAACGGGCAGAATTTTAGTCACGCACGGGCAAACGCACGACCGCGCGTTGCCAGTGCGTTATTTAACGCGAAACTAGGCTTGAGGAAGAAGCAGCAGCGCCCGTGCGTTTTACTCACGCACGGGCGAATCTGCCCGTATGTTAAAACGCACGAACAAATTCAGATTGGCTAGAATATAGGCAAAACAGGTGATCGTGCGTTTCCTTCGCGCACGGGCGATCCGCCCTTGCGTAAAAACGCATGATCAAATTCAGATCACCGGTTTTCTCCCCAGATGAAGGCGCACGACCGCAACCATCCGTGCGTCAAGAAAACGTACGACCGTGCGATATATACACTCATGAATTCTGGGCAAAAGGAGATGATCCAAACACCTGCAAGAACAGCAAATCAGCTGGGAATACACCTCCAGCACAAATCAAACATAGAAAAAGGATTGGGGAGCACCATGTGCTTACCCCCAATAACGTGGAGCGCAAACGCACACCAAAACGGGCCTAAAAGGAGCATGAAGCACGCAAGTGCGCATGAAAGAGCATAAGAGAAATAGATGCAATAATAGCTCGATAATGACGCATAAAAGAATGAAAACTAGCCCGGATGAGTCCATAAAAGTGTATATAATTGGGACTCATCAACGCACCATTGTATTGTATTAGAAGCAACTTCGAAATCTTCCTAAGCTTTGAATTGAACTCTGCTATTGAAGTTGCATCAATTCATTATCGACGTATCTGTCGAGATAAAGAACATAAACTTAATACTCTAACTTCTACGTCAAATACCATTTGATGTTGCGACGACTTCCAATGAAGTGTCGATTGCTAGTCCGGGTTATCTTTACTTCTATTCGAAGTTACTTTGACTTTCAACTAAAGTTGCGTCGACTTCTTTTTGATACAGATTTAACTCAACTGGATTTTGATCTCCCTTGGACTAGACTTTGACACTCTAAGGTGAGTATGCCATCCTAGGACATTTATAAACCAGATTATCCTCACTATACAATAGGGGTAATAAATCCTAGAGAATGAAATCACTTTTACATAATTTGCAAGATAAATCAAGAAAATGTTTTTCTTAGAGAATTCTTTTGTTCAGGACCAACACACCCATTATTTGTATTTGTTGTTTGGGAATGGCATCATGAGCAGAGATTTTACATAGTAAGACCTTGCCTACTATGTCATCCAGGAACCTAAATTCTTCAGAGAAATCATTCTTCTTGAAATTGATCACTTTTTCTTTATTAAAGTTCATGATTTGCAATACTTGTTGACTTTCTGTTGCTGTCAGTTCATATGAATCCTCACCTACTGGTAAGTCAAAGGTGAGATTCAATAATTCCTCAGTAATGTGGATATTATTATCAGAAATTCTCCCTCGAAGAGACCCATCCTCGTCAATATGAAAATTATCTTTCAGCTCTGTCAATTCAACATCATATATCTTGCTACTGGTTGAGATTAATTTGACGAGTCCAGTGGTTTCGAATAGTCCTAAAATTTATTTAAAATTCTCAGCAGCAGCATTGAAAGAAGCCATGTCGACATAAAAACTGGAATTAACTTTTGGAGGCGCCATTAAATGTACCTACAAACATAAACTAGAGAGGAAAGAAGGGGAACAAGAACACAAGAGGGAAAGAGAGAGAAAATTCAAAAATGTCAAAAGATCTAATGTCTGCGTTGCTTTAAGAAGGTGATTTGTCGTAGCTTAGGGTTTTAATCAAAGTAACGTTGAAAGGAAATAGATTCGGCGAACTAAAATAAGTTAAGGTAGCTTCTAGAAATAAAAATTGCGCGCGCTTGGCATGTCAACGTTGCGTCGAGTTGTAATCGAAGCTGGCGTCGAGTAGAACTCAAAGGTGTGTCGAATTCTATTCGACGCAGCTCTAAATTAACATTTGAATTTTCTTCAAAGAATTTTGTTGTTTTTCCCAGCAATAGATTTTTATTGAACCTATGATTTACTAGATAATATGTGTGAATTAGAAAGTTCCATCAAGAGGCTTAGAGAAGAGATCACCCCTTTGATTATCTGTCATTGCACATTGAAGGGTTAATTTCTCCTTTTCTACACTGTCTCTATGAAAGGGACCCTAAGTTTACCTGCACATGAAATTCAAACATTAGAAGGTACCCAGGTTACCTTGGGCCCTTTGCTTTTACCATTGTAGGGTGATATGAAAGAGTAAAGTGGTCTTTTATTATACCCTTTTGGATGACAGAGAATAGGTCTATCAAACCAAGACATGTTAGCTTGGTACTGAAAAATTTGCATAAAATTTATCTTTGTATAATAAATTAGCAGAATGCCTAATGATCTTTCATTTGTTTTTAGATTTTTTTATTGCTATCCATTGGTTTTTCTAAAGTATTATTGCCTAGAGTTCTTTTCTTATTATTAAGATTCACCCTATTAAATATAGTAACTTTATCAGGATGGTTATTTAGTTCTTCACACATTTCACTGATTTCATTTACTTGATTTTAACTAGGTCTAACAAATACTACTGGATTTTTCCAAGCTGGTTTGCTGGAAGTTATAGTAATAGTTGATGTCTCTGCTCCTAAACCAAGATATTTGAATCTCTTAGAGAGATTCTGTAAGATATCCTTTAGCTTTTGACTTCTCCCATTGAGAGAATCTTCAAAGGCTCTTGCCTTGATAAGCTCTTTCTTTAGTGTTTGATTTTCAGCATTCAATCTATCTATTTCTTTTTATTTCTCATATAACTTACTCCATAATTCATAATTATCATAACATACATCATCTTCCTTAAGATCCTCTAATTCTTTTCTAAGTGTTTTAATTTCTTTTTGAGCTTTTAGATGATCTTGACAAAATTCTTTAAAGCAATTTTTAAATTCATCTGAGGTAAAATCAAAATCATAAAAGAGAGATACCTGATCTTCCTCAAAGGAATCTTCCAAAGCCATCAGGCGGGCTTCTTCAGTAGCAGTTTCTTCATCACCTTCAGATGAAGAGCTTGACTCAGATTCTGAGTCACTCCAGGTTTCAACTATGAAACCTCTTCATTTCTTCTTATCCTTCTTTCTGAAGGACTACTTCTTGTGCTCTTTCTTGCTTCTTTTGTCCTTCTTCTCTTCTGTACATTCAGGGGCAATGTGCCCTGGATTCCTATAGGAAAATTAGATGAACTCTTGTTTGGGAGTCTTATAAAACCTTGACATGCTTGAGCTCATGTCCCTTCTTCTAGAATCCTTAGTGTTTACCCACCTTTTGTACCTTCTGGCCAAGGGATTAAACATCTCTTCTTCAGAAGTAGAAGACTCTCCTTTAGCTTCCTTTAATGCTATGGTTCTTTCTTTAGGAGTTCAGACTTTCTCCTTTGCTTCTTTCTCAGCTCTACTTTTTAGCAACAACTCATATGACTTAAGCTTGCCATGTAGGGCATCCGTGGAGATCTCCTTGTGATATCTAGACTCTCAGATGACCTAGATCCATTAGTCCCAAGTGCTTGGGAAGCACATCAGCAGCTTATCATTTATCTTAATGAGATCTCCTTGTCCAGTCCTCTGAGCTCATTGATTATGATGTTGAACCTTTCAAACATTTCAACAACATTTTCTTTAGATTTCTTCTGAAAGTTCTCATATTGGGATATGAGAAGGTACTTCATGTCCTTTCTTTCTTCAGAGCTTCCTTCAACTAATGTGGACAGTGAATCCAAGATTTCTTTTGCATATTGACATTCAGCCACTTTCTGGAATATGTCATCTGACATGGTTGATACCAAGATATTCATAGCCTTACCATTATAAGCTTTTACTTTCTTCTCAGCTTCAGTCCACTCAGCTTTGAGAACTAGTTTTTTGTTGAAGTCCCGCTAACATCCTTTCTCTAGAGCATTGGAGGACCTAACAATACAACATCAAAGATATCGTCATCAATAGAATTCATGTATAATTTTATTGTGGCCTTTTAGAGTATAAACCTATTCAGATTACACACGGGTGGTCTAGTGGATAAACAGTCATCATAACTCCTTTTCTTATAACCTCTTTTGAAATATAAAAATGTGAGTGAGCGAATCTTTTGATCAAAGTGTTAACCTTTTTCTGATTAACTTCCCTCTAATACTAATTGAAAGTGTACATTGAATCCTAATTAATAGAGGGGGCTGAATATAAATTCAACAACTTTTCACTAATAAGTGCACATAAAATCAATCCTAATTACTAGACATCCAGGATTCCAACCCGAATAAATATAATCAAAGAATAATGAAAATAATTAAGAGACAAGCACAGAAAATTTCATAACACAGAAAGTATAAGAACTATAGTAGTTCCCCAAAATCTGGGTACATCCACTTTTCTACCCCATCGTAGGAATTCACTATCACAGCGCCTGAGTCTTTTGATAAGGAGACTTTTAGAACCATTGAGTCTTTTGATAAGGAGACTCTTAGAACCATGGACTGAGTCTCTTGATAAGGATACTCTTAGAACCAAACCAGATCTTTTGATAAGGAAATCTTGAACCAAACAGAATCCTTTGAAGAGGGATTCTTAAAACTTTTTAACTCAATTTACAGAAATTAGAAATAGAGTAAGAGGAAGAAGAAGAAGAAGAAGAAGAGATGCAATCTCCTGATTTGAATCATCTTTTAGCAATCACTGAGGATTCAAGGCACTAAGTGCTCAGGATCCTTTATCAGAGAATGAATCCTTGCGTAAAAGAAGATGCAAGGATTTTCAGAGCACTGATCCAATCTTTATTTCTATATCCCTTTTAAGCTTCTTTCAGAGATAGAGGAAGAAGAAGCCTTCTGCAGCTTGTAGAAAATGAAGTGATGTACAAAGATCTGTCAGGTAGGCTGAGAGAGAAAGAGAGAGAGAGAGAGACATAAAAGAGAAAATAAATATTGCCCCCTTTTTTGAATTCTATATGTATAATCTTTTGTCGATTCAATTGAATTGGAGATGAATGACTTTCTTTTTCTGTTCCTTCTCCAGATGGAATGTCCAAAGAGAATTATTTCTCTCTTTCTATTTATGTTGACAGCCCGTCAATAACCTTCAATATAACTTTCAATTTAATCACTTTTGAATCTCTGGAATTATTCTTTCTCTTCTTGTACATGTGCGACCCGTTATAATTCAAATATCTTCCATATATACCTTGTGAATAATCATAAGAATCTATTCCAGGAAGTTTTCCAAAACTGTGACTGTATTCAATATTGTGTCGAATAACTTCTGAATTCTTATTGACGCACCCTTGAATTTTATTAGAAGTAGCTTCAAAATCTTCCTCAGCTTTGAATTGAACTCTGCTATCGATGTTGCATCGATTCCTTATCGACACATCCATCGAGATAAAGAATGTAGAGTTCAAACTCTAACTTTTGCGTCGAATACCATTCGATGTTGCGTCAACTTCCAATGAAGCGTCGACTGCCAGTATGAGTTATCTTTACTTCTATCCGGAGTTACTTCGACTTTCAATCGAAGCTGCGTCGACATCTTTTTGATGCAGATTTAACTCAACTATATTTTGATCACTTTTTTACTAGACTTTGACACTCTAAGGTGAGTACGTTATCCTAGGACTTCTAAAGACCATATTACCCTCACTATACAACATGGGTAATAAGTCCTATAGAATGAAATCACTTTTATATAATTTGTAAGATAAATCAAGAGGATGATTTTTCCAACAGAGCTCAACCAATTTCATGAAATTGAGCAAAGTCAACTTTGGGTCAATTTTGGTAAATTAAACCTAAATGAATCAATTGGCTCAATCATGAGTGTAAGACCCCCTCCCGTAACACAAGACACGGCCGAGGGGAGTCTTATGCCCAGGACAGCCGCCTTGCAGAAGCGCCCGCACACGAGCTAACCTTCCCCACAAGACGCCTATCCTGCCGGCCAAACCAATTAAACCGCGCCAACCCATCAATAAAAGAAAGCATTAAAAGCCGTAGATTCACAATAAGTAATAAAGTCCAAACAGTAAGTACAAGAAAGACAGAAAGCTACACAAGCTCCTGCAAATCATCAGAGTATCAAGCTAAATGCCCCAAGGACCACATCTCAAACACTCACTCGCCTCTGTCACTGACGGTATCCAAGGTATCATGGTCTCCGGCCCTGCCATACTGACCTGACTATACTCCTCCAGCACCATGCACTGCTGGTCTAAGAAACACTCCTAAAAAGAGGGACGTAGCAACCGTTAGTCATAAAGACTAAGTGGCTTCACATCCGCTCCCCCGACGACTCCAAGGCACCGGGCAGAAGGAAAGGAGGAAAAGCTGCAATATAAGCAATAATATATACAAGCAGGTGACAGGAATGGTTGTTCATATATGTCGGTTCTAAGAGTACCCAAGTACTTGCAATGGCACTAACTACGCTGTTCATAATTATATAAGTAGCAATGGTTAAAAATGCAAGTACTAATAACAGGTATAATAAGCACAACTAGCAAGTATAAGACAATGACAGAATGTAAGCAAGTAGTGAACAAGTACAGAAGTAAGCAGTTCATATCGCATCTTAATTAACTTATACGAAAGCACATACAAACTTATAAGTTAAGGTTTCCAATTTGGGACCCATCATATAAAAGAGCCCATACTAATTTATATGATGGACCCGATGCGGTGCAATGTTATGATTATGCAGGATGAATGCAATGCAATGATTATGATATGATGAACTCACCCATGCATTTTTCTATGTCGACATAGACCTTTAGTTCCTGCTTTTTGAGGGTAGCTAACCACTCAGGCACCTCGTGTCGTGTCCAGACGGAGACTGTGGAACGGGCTCCTCCACAACTAAGTGGGTATGAACACTACCAGACCTAGGCCTATATACGCCTCAACGCTAAGAACACACAGCGGAGCCCCTGCATACTGCTCGACGCTAAGAACACACAGCGGAGCCTCCAAGGACACAGAAGGGGACTTGGGTAGGTGAGCACCAAGAGTCCAACCCAACCGGTCTAGAGTCTAACAGCCGGCTTCTGTCGGTGTTACGACTAGCAAGCCCGTAGACCCGCCACAAGTAATCCTCCAACCAGGATCACTACACCACCATGTGTGAACCATGCACCTTCATGTAATTCCCATGCATAAACCGTGCAATCAAGCACCCAAGGACTCACGAATGGAGCCTTCTTACCTTTCACATCATACCAACTCAACCGATGCTAATTAGCATCCAAGGCCCCCAACCACTGGGTCCTTAACATTTCACCATAAGATATAACCATATATTATAATCCACACCGATCCATCAATGCTACCCATACCGAGCTATCATGACTCTATGCGGTAGCGAGTGTATATCATGGAAATTACTCTACAAGATCCTATAGGACTACTTGTGCGTACGGCGTCATATTCATATTCTACTAAATATGTAAGCCCGAACATATCACCAATATTCGATCATCTTATGTACAAATCACAAGGTGTTTCAACACGATTAAAGCTATCAACCTTATGTAGAGGTTATCATCAATCTACACCATCCAATAGATTATCAAGTGATATGAATATTAATTCATACATGTCCTTTTTATGATTCCACATAAATCTACAATTGAAGGTTCATTCAAGGAGTCATCTTAACAGAAATAAATCTGAAATCATTATCACGAGCCAATGCTAGCATATACATGATTCATACAAAATTCCGGCCCAAACAGGCTTCACATTCAGTATTTATATCCCCTTCAAGTTATGAAATAACACGGCAATAATTTTAATACTACTTAATCCTAAATTATGAATTTCAACAGGGATGTACATATTGTTATCACAAATGTCTCCACCAATATTCATAAGCATCCAACCAATATAATGGGAGAAATCCACAAAATACTGAGATCGAAGGTGTTATGACACAGTTTACTAAAACTGGATTTCTGGGTGCTACAGTTGTCCAAACATTACGATCCACCCCAATTTGGAAAGATAACATCAAGGGCTACAACATTCCTGTTGAGTCCTAAACCCAGATCTAAGAGGGTCCTACCAAAAATCTGCTATGAAGCCCACTGCAGAAATCTGGATAGCAAAAATAGCATGCACTAAACCCATTCCACCTTTCTGGATAGTCCACTCGACTGAACCTTTAGGGAGCTACAGGTCACTTCAGAAAACGGGTAACCTATCGTTGGAAAGCTCTTTCCGAGGGCTACAACATTCGTGTTGAGCCCGAAGTCTAATTCCCGTGGGATCAAGCCTAAAAAAATGGCTTGAACTCAGCTGTGCACAATTTCACCCCCTAATTGCCAAGTGAAATGTTGTAAAATAAAACAGCCCCAAGCAAGGAGCTGTTATCAACTTTATTACATATTATACCATAAAAGAAAAACTCATTTAACAGACTATTATTTATCATCTTCCCCAAACATGAGTTGGGTCATTTCACCTTCTAAAAATCCCTAAATAAACATTCCCCTCACTCTCCCTCAACGACCATGGGTTTGCCCCAAATCAAATCCCATCCCTTCTTCTTGAAGAGAAGAAATGATTCCTAAAACCTCACGGCGAACGATGCCCTAAATTTGAGGTTCTGGCTTGGCCTTCCTAAGGAAACACCATTAAAGCTCACACGAGAAGCTCTCTTGAGCCTTCATCTCTCCTATTGTGATCTAAGAGGCTAGCACCAAGGGAGAGGGGAGGAAGTCACCTTATTTTTCGGCATGGATGGAGCTCATCTTGATGGAAGCATGGTGGCGGTCGGCCAAGCTCCAAATTTCCTCCAAGCTTTGCTCCTTCAAAGATTCCCCCAACTAATTCCCTGAAGTGAGAGAAAGAAGAAGAAGGAGAGGGAGAAGATGAATAGTTCTCGGATTAGGAGATCAGCCCTTTATGCGTTCTGCACTTTTGGCTTAATGGAGAATGGAGAGAGAGAGAGAGAGAACATTAATGAGCATTTAATGCAATCTCCAAGTTCCAAGACTTGTGCCAGCCATCTATTGACTTTTTTAATTCCACTTCTAGCTTAAAATATAAGCATTCAGGCTTTATCGGGCGACGGGAAGAAAAACGCCCAGATTCGTCGAACGGGAACAGTAAATTCGTGGAACGCTTCAATTTTTGTCGATCGTCGATCGGCTGGAATAATATATTTGTTGAGCGCTGGGATTTTCGTCGAACGGCGCTGCTAAGATTTGAGATCGACGAAAATCTGGATTTTTGTCGAACGGCGACAACATCTATATTTCCGTCGATCTGCGGCTAATTCTAATTCTTCGAGCGCTGCCTAATATTAATTCGTCAATCGCAGTTCGGCTGCCAATTCGTCTACCGCTGAAGGATATATTTTGTCGAGCGGCGGCTAATTCGTCAACCGCTGCTCCTATACTTCGACTTTCGTCGAACACAACTGCCTCTTCGACGTTCGTCGAACGAAGCTGTCCTTCGACGTTTGTCGAACGGAATCCTAAAAATAACATTGTTATTACAGCAATATTGTTATTCCATTCCCAAATTTCCTACAGCAATATTATTATTCCATTCCCAAATTTCCTACAGCAATATTGTTATTCCTCTCCCCCAATTAATACAAATTCGAGCACGCAATGGAAAGACCAAAACCGGGTAGTCAAAACGTCTCCGAGTGGTCTAGCGCGAAATGGGATGTTACAAATCCAATAAACGAAGAAACAATTTTGTCCCCAAAATTTAGGTTGGGGTTACGAGGGTCTTCCGGATGGGATTGAAACATACTCACCGTATGCAGTCATAAACAAAAATAATCTTGTTAGAACTATATGCAACACCAAAACAAAACCTAACAGGATGGAAATATTGGTATATAGCTTATAGGACCATATGAGTACAAAGCAGTCCCAAAGTAATATAAGTCCAAGCATATAACCAAAATAAACCCAAAACAAAATGATAACAGGAACTAGGAACACTGCTAGCACACCCCAAAATAAATGTTAACAGAAACTTGGAGAAATTACTAGCACAACCCAACATAAAGCAGCCTAACATTTCAGCATAGCAGAAGGAAAATAGAAGTCTGGAGGAAACCTACAGGAGCAAAAGCCCCAAAATTGGGAAAAGTAAAACCCAAGGCCTGGAAGGAAGTTTCTTGCACAACACCAATCTTAACAAATACCCAAGTAAATCCATAGCATATGGATGCAGGATTTCATATATCAAGTGAACTTACTAAAACTTCTAGCATGATGAACATAGTTGCTAATTATGATACTATGGAAGGAATTCAATAACTGCCAATCATGAGGCCAAGGAAAGGAAATTACCAAGTAGCTGCCAACACAAATCAAGGGTACCTGCTGCCGGCTAAGCCCAACAGCCACTAATGGGAAAAAGAAATTTTCCTGAAATGTAACCCAAATAACAATACAGCAGCAGCCCTTACTGGACAGAAAAAGGAAATAAAACAAGAGCAGCCCCCAAATAATCATAGCAGCAACCTGCAAATGACAAAACAACAACCCCAAAATGAAAAAATATAAGGCAACCCCAATCAGATTATATAACGGCAGCCCCCAAATAGCCAAAATATAACGAGAATACTATAAATAATCTCCTAGGAAATGTATAATCTAATTCTCCAAACTGCCAAGAATTACAAAACAAAATTTCCGGGGAAATTTAGATCCAATTTCCCCTGACCCATCAAGAATTATTAAGCATAATTTCCAGGAGGTTTAGCTCGCCAAAACATCAAAACCTAGCCAATAATTTATAGTCCAAGGAAAACTCCAACATAAAATAGATAGCTGATAGCCTCAAAGTCAAACGGGTGATCAACCAGAAAATTCGCGATGTCATATCCTTGGGTCAAACCTCAAATACCCAAACGGTTATTGTACCCGCAAGATCGTCTCTCTTATGTATTAAAAATGCAGAAGCAAGCCTCAATCTCATCTTCTCGTACAACCATCATCATCATCTATTTCATTATCAATTGCTTCTATCAATGTCATCTCGTCTGAGGCCACCATTCATACATCACGCATCTTTTACACTTAGCACGTCATCCACTTGATATTAAGTTATGGCAAGATAATTACAATGGTCAAACATCGTGGATGTTTACCGCTTTACTTGAAATCCGTATAATAGTCAAGCCCTGCAATCACCCCACCATACTTGCCATTTCATTATGCCCATTTCAATTCATCAACTACCAAAAATGATGTTACCAGCTCAAGGGTTTAAGCTCAGGAATCTTTTATGTTTCCAAATAGTTTCAAAATTTCGCACACGATCATCCGATAATGCTTATCAATTAGTGCTGGTGACATTATGAATCTCTATCGAGGCTCAAAGTAAGGTGAATCCATGACTCCACACCTCGCATGGGTTATAATCACATCATTCCCTTGTAATAACACATGACCTCGAGTCAATTGTTACTTTTGTCTACTCCCCGTTCTACTTAGATTTGCTCTGGATTCAAAAAAATTGGTGCTACTTTTATCTCGCGATTTAATTCATTTCATTTAAGGGCTCCTAAACCGTGAATATAAATCTTATCCAATGGTTGGGTTTCGGCACAAGGCATTTAGAGGACTGCCTTGTCGAGGCAATACAATTACACGTACACCTACCTGTACGTATAGAGACATATTCATATCTTCTTAAATAAGTAACTTCATCTTATCCTCAATATTCAATTCACGTGTTCAATTCACGGCGTATCTCAACACCCTTGACGCTCTCACCCGTATTGAGAGGTTATTACGAATCCAATCATCATCGTTCACCTACTATTTAAATAAATAGGATCTAAGGGAAAAATGAAGTCGGTTCGTAAATAGGCCAATAAACGAAGGGACAAGCCCCCGTACGTTTTTGGACTAAATTTCTTCCACCGCCCATATGGTACATTCTTCTCACGTATGGGCACAAACCTTAGGGGCATACTTTCCTCGACTTAGAGTTCTCACCCTATAGATCCCCGTATCGACGCACTTATATATCAGCCGTGATGTAGAAATTCAAATTTTTGCGGCGACGACCAAGCTGCATCTCATAGTAATAAGAGCATGTGCAAATAACATCCAATCACCCGGTACATTTATATGTGTTTGAACTTAACATGAACCAAGGTGCAAGGCTCGATATTATTTCCTTTCGACACGAGATATGCAGACTACCAAAAGTAGGGCATACTTCACAATGTGATAAACTAAATCAAATCCATTACAAGCGCCCTACCATTCCTACCAACGATCATCCATGGCATCCATGTTTATTTTATAAAACCTTTTAGAATTTTAGAACATCAATCAAGTCGTATTAATTTTGTTGACTCCACCGCATAACTCTTATTAATTTCCCAATGTCAAGTAATTACAACACTAAGGGAATGTTCACCAAGAATTTCCAAACTCAGGGGTAGTGTATCATCATACCCGCAATACATGCACAAAATTTCATTAACTTCCCAGCTATAACGTTATTACAACATAGTTGTCTATCTCCAAAGTGTAAATTTACTACTCTCCTCGTTACTTATCCACATAATTTTAGAATAATATAGAGAAAATTATCATCTTCAAAATGCTTTCTTCTCTTATTCCGCTAATAAAATTCCTATAAACCCAAATATGGCCTTAGCAGTCTGCTTTGCTTAAGGTGAATTAACTCTCAAGGATCAAAACTTCCAATGTCAAAAATTACAAAGATTCTAACTCCTCAAGGGATCCAAGACGGTACATCACTAGCCCAATAAATGAAGAGATAAGCCCCCATATCTCTTCGACTGAGTTTCTTCTGCCACCAGTATAACACATTCGTCCCAAAATGAGCCTTCTCTGGATCCGAATTCTTATCGTAACTTCTCCATATGCAACCTTCTACATAAACAGAAGTGTAAGGTATCCACATAGCGTATAAAAGACAAGCTTGGTGTTCTCTTACTAAGCTGACAATAGATTACAGGCACCAATCTCATTGAGATTGTCCTAATATTTTGGGTAAAGTGATAATATTACTCCATATCTGGGATAGAAATATCAGGGTGTGAGTCTCTAGCATCCACACTCACGTTAAACTCTTCCCTTAGTCAATCAAGGTCACTTATTGCTTGGTCCAATCATCCCCAAGATTAGTATAAGGTTAGGGTATGTCACGACATATCCTGCTAAGTCGACCAAAAATGGTATCCTAGTTAGGTTGCCACCAATCTTATGTCAGACCAACTCTAATTGTTGGAATGGGAATACCAATTATTGTCTCGGAATGAGCCAGCATCTATACGTAAGGGTACGAGTTTGTCTTAGGTTGGCACTTCCTATAGGAAAAGTGGACATACTTAATGTGAATCACACATGGGCACACCACCACTTCTGCTGCATCAGTTTGTCCTCAAACAGATTTAGCTAACAGGGGTGGCCAAGTGGTTTAATGGACTTCTTTATCTCAGGATCGTTGCAAGCTGATACCATTTGTAAGACCCCCTCCCGGAACACAAGACACGGCCGAGGGGAGTCTTATGCCCAGGACAGCCGCCTTACGGAAGCGCCTGCACACGAGCTAGCCTCCCCCACAAGACGCCTATCCTGCCGGCCAAACCAACTAAACCGCGCCAACCCATCAATAAAAGAAAGCATTAAAAGCCATAGATTCACAATAAGTAATAAAGTCCAAACAGTAAGTACAAGAAAGACAGAAATCTACACAAGCTCCTGCAAATCATCAGAGTATCAAGCTAAATGCCCTAGGGGCCACATCTCAAACACTCACTCGCCTCTGTCACTGACGTTATCCAAGGTATCATGGTCTCCGGCCCTGCCATCCTGACCTGACTATCCTCCTCCAGCACCGTGCACTGTTGGTCTAAGGAACACTCCTAAAAAGAGGGACGTAGCAACCGTTAGTCATAAAGACTAAGTGGCTTCACATCCGCTCCCCCGGCGACTCCAAGGCACCGGGCTGAATGAAAGGAGGAAAAGCTGCAATGTAAGCAATAATATATACAAGCAGGTGACAGGAATGGTTGTTCATATATGTCAGTTGTAAAAGTACCCAAGTACTTGCAATGGTACTAACTACACTGTTCATAATTATATAAGTAGCAATGGTTATAAATGCAAGTACTAGTAACAGGTATAATAAGCACAACTAGCAAGTATAAGGAAATGACAGAATGTAAGCAAGTAGTGAACAAGTACAGATGTAAGCAGTTCATATCGTACCTTAACTTATATGAAAGCCCATACAAACTTATACGTTAAGGTTTCCAATTTGGGACCCATCATATAAAAGAGCCCATACTAATTTATATGATGGACCCGATGCGGTGCAATGCTATGATTATGCAGGATGAATGCAATGCAATGATTATGATATGATGAACTCACCCCATGCATTTTGCTATATCGACATAGACCTTTAGTTCCCTCTTTTTGAGTGTAGCTAACCACTCAGGCACCTCGCGTCGTTGCCAGACGGAGACTGTGGAACGGGCTCCTCCACAACTAGGTGGGTATGAACACTACCAGACCTAGGCCTATGTACGCCTCAATGCTAAGAACACACAGCGGAGCCCCTGCGTACTGCTCGACGCTAAGAACACACAGCGGAGCCTCCAAGGACACAGAAGGGGACTTGGGTAGGTGAGCACCAAGAGTCCAACCCAACCGGTCTAGAGTCTAACGGCCGGCTTCTGTCGGTGTCACGACTAGCAAGCCCATAGACCCGCCACAAGTAATCCTCCAACCAGGATCACTACACCACCATGTGTGAATCATGCACCTTCATGTAATTCCCATGCATAAACTGTGTTATCAAGCACCCAAGGACTCACGAATGGAGCCTTCTTACCATTCACATCATACCAACTCAACGGATGCTAATTAGCATCCAAGGCCCCCAACCACCGGGTCCTTAACATTTCACCACAAGATATAACCATATCTTATAATCCACACCGATCCATCAATGCTATGCATACCGAGATATCATGACTCTATGCAGTAGCGAGTGTATATCATGGAAATTACTCTACAAGATCCTGTAGGACTACTTGTGCGTACGACGCCATATTCACATTCTACTAAATATGTAAGCCCAAACATATCACCAATATTCGATCGTCTTATGTACAAATCACAACTTGTTTCAACACGATTAAAGTTATCAACCTTATGTAGAGGTTATCACCAATCTACACCATCCAATAGATTATCAAGCGATATGAATATTAATTCATACATGTCCTTTTTATGATTCCACATAAATCTACAATTGAAGGTTCATCCAAGGAGTCATCTTAACAGAAATAAATCTGAAATCATTATCACGAGCCAATGCTAGCATATACATGATTCATAAGAAATTTCGGCCCAAACAGGCTTCACATTCAGCATTTATATCCCCTTCAAGTTATGAAATAACACGGCAATAATTTTAATACTACTTACTCGTAAATTATGAATTTCAACTGGGATGTACATATTGTTATCACAAATGTCTCCACCAATATTCATGAGCATCCAACCAATATAATGGGAGAATCCACAAAATACTGAGATCGAAGGTGTTATGACACAGTTTACTAAAACTGGATTTTTGGGTGCTATAGTTGTCCAAACATTACGATCCACCCCAATTTGGAAAGCTAACATCAAGGGCTACAACATTCCTGTTGAGTCCTAAACCCAGATCTAAGTGGGTCCTACCAAAAATTTGCTATGAAGCCAACTGCAGAAATCTGGACAACAAAAACAGCATGCACTAAACCCATTCCACCTTTCTGGATAGTCCACTCGACTGGACCTTTAGGGAGATACAGATCACTTCAGAAAACAGATAACCTATCGTTGGAAAGCTCTTTCCGAGGGCTACAACATTCGTATTGAGCCCGAAGTCTAATTCCAGTGGGATCAAGCCTAAAAAAAATGGCTTGAACTCAGGTGTGCACAATTTCACCCACTAATTGCCAAGTGAAATGTTGTAAAATAAAGCAGCCCCAAGCAAGGAGCTGTTATCAACTTTATTAAATATTATACCATAAAAGAAAAACCCATTTAACAGAGTATTATTTATCATCTTCCCCAAACATGAGTTGGGTCATTTCACCTTCTAAAAATCCCTAAATAAACATTCCCCTCGCTCTCCCTCAACGACCATGGGTTTGCCCCAAATCAAATCCCATCCCTTCTTCTTGAAGAGAAGAAATGATTCCTAAAACCTCGCGGCAAACGATGCCCTAAATTTGAGGTTCCGGCTTGGCCTTCCTAAGGAAACACCATTAAAGCTCACACGAGAAGCTCTCTTGAGCCTTCATCTCTCCTATTGTAATCTAAAAGGCTAGCACCAAGGAAGAGGAGAGGAAGTCACCTTATTTTTCGGCATGGATGGAGCTCATCTTGATGGAAGCATGGTGGTGGTCCGCCAAGCTCCAAATTTTCTCCAAGCTTTGCTCCTTCAAAGATTCCCCCACCTAATTCCCTGAAGTGAGAGAAAGAAGAAGAAGGAGAGGGAGAAGATAAATAGTTCTTGGATTAGGAGATCAGCCCTTTATGTGTTCTGCACTTTTGGCTTAATGGAGAATGGAGAGAGAGAGAGAACATTAATGAGCATTTAATGCAATCTCCAAGTTCCAAGACTTGTGCCAGCCATCTATTGACTTTTTTAATTCCACTTCTAGCTTAAAATATAAGCATTCAGGCTTTATCGGGCGACGGGAAGAAAAACACCCAGATTCGTCAAACGGGAACAGTAAATATGTCGAACGCTTCAATTTTCATCGATCGTCGATCGGCTGGAATAATATATTTGTCGAGTGCTGGGATTTTCGTCGAACGGCGCTGCTAAGATTTGAGATTGACGAAAATCTGGATTTTTGTCGAACGGCGGCAACAGCTATATTTCTGTCGATCTGCGGATAATTCTAATTCGTCTAGCGCTGCCTAATATTAATTCGCCGATCGTCGTTCGGCTGCAAATTTGTCTACCGCTGAAGGATATATTTTGTCTACTTTCGTCGAACACAACTGCCTCTTCGACGTTCGTCGAACGAAGCTGTCCTTCGACGTTCGTCGAACAGAATCCTAAAAATAACATTGTTATTACAGCAATATTGTTATTCCATTCCCAAATTTCCTACAGCAATATTGTTATTCCATTCCCAAATTTCCTATAGCAATATTGTTATTCCTCTCCCCCAATTAATCCAAATCCGAGCACGCACTGGAAAGACCAAAACCGGGTAGTCAAAACGTCTCCGAGTGGTCTAGCGTGAAATGGGATGTTACAATGAGTCCACCATGAGCCAATTAATATTAGATGGTGTCATAAGACCCATGACCATCATATGGGGAAAGCCACCTCATCAATTTGACCAAGTCAACAATGGTCAAACTTAGCCTAAATATGAAAATCAAAGGAACTTAACTTAATTCCCATGGGCTAAAGCCCTCAATGGCAGGCAATCCCGCAACCCACTAACCTAAAGACCCCTCTTGCCCTCAAAATTCAACTGAGGATGACATGCAAGAGGGAAAATAGGTGATTTCCCTAAATTTCAAATGACACCAAGGAGGGATTCATGGAATGAACTCCACACGACCCTCAATTTTTCTCCAAAATCTCTCCTCTGAACTCACCAAAAACATCACCATCAGTTCCCTGAAGTAATTAAGCCATGTGGAGGAGGATTACAGAAATTGGGAGGTGGCCGACCCATGCCATCAATGGCTACTTCTTAAAGACTCTCCCCCACTTTCAATTGAGCTTCCTATTAGCTTTAGTGTGCTGAGAGGATATAAATCCCCCACTCATAGAAGATAATCGAGCTCAGTTGGAGAAGATCGGCTTGGAGCTCAAGAGTTGTGGTTGGCAATGGAACCCAACGCAATAACCCATCTTCAAGCTCGATCAACAGTGCATTTCTCCCCCCCCCCCCTTCTCCTGTGCTAGATCTATAGATCAATTAGGAAGGAATCCGAGCTCAATTGAGCTCAGATCCATGGGATTTGAGTGAGAATTTCATGTTGATTTTCCCCTCCCTGAATTTCCTATTCCGGCCACTTCTGACCAGCGAACCACCGCCAATCGATGGCCACCACCTTGACGGAGGTGGTGGTGGTGGTCGGTCGTGGAGAGAAAGAGGTTGTCGGGAAATCCCCTCATAAAATGTCCCAGGAACTTCCATTTTTAGCTGTCGGCTGAAGCTAATGGATGACTAGGAACCGTTGATCTTGCTTCAAGATCTGTGTTGCATAATGATTTTGTGAGCTATAGTTTTATTTCACTATAATATATTCGGTCACACTTTATTCAGCAACTTTAAGCTCAAATTTAGGTACTTTAAGGGCTGAATCAGTTCATGTTTTGAACATCAAAGTAATAGGTCTTGCAGAGAGCTTTCCAGATTATGGTTAAACTCACCAAGTGGTTGAGTGTATCCCCCACAATCTTCATTTTAGTAGAGGGTATATTTTATGTGCATGCATGTGTATTTTGTGTATATTCACAAAATAAACATTTCATGTGGATAAAACTTCAAATCTAGATATAACACGACTAAATACGAGATTATTTCTATAGTTTTAGTGAAAATATGATTTTATGTATATAAGACATAAATGTATAGATGACCTCAAAATGACTCAAATATTTTGTAGATGGTAGTTTATGCCATCAAATGTCCCTGTTTAAATTATGGGACCATTCGGACTTGTGCATGTGGATGTGTTCAACATGCAAGAATTGTTTAGTATGAGAAATTGTGTGCAAGTAGAACAAAATGATATATTGTGAGTGTCCCAAAATAATTGATGAATGACAATGAAATTTTGGCAATGCATGTGTTATGATAATATGCATCACCTCTGGAGAAATTGGGATTTTTGGACTTAATTTTCCTAAAGTTTGTAAATTCATTTAATTTATCATAATTTGAGATTAATGAAATAAAAGTGGTTAAACAAATTAGGAAAAATTCCAAACTCTGTCATATGCTTGGTTAGGCCAAAATATGCCTCTGGGAATTTATTAGTAATTTTTGAACATTATTTTCCCTTCTGTCTATCATTAAAATGATATTTTGCATTTGTGTATAAGTGGCTTAAACATGGTCAAATTAATTTGAAAATTGTGATTCTCTGTCAACACTCTGTTTAAGGTATTACAATCCTCTGGAAATTTTATTTGGAATTTTTAGATGAAAAATTCATGTAGTTCCCTTGTTAACTTGAATTATCACACAATGACAATTATGGAATTTTAATTGTCCAATAATCTTGGAAAAATTTAATTCTCTGTCAAGACACTTTTTAGGATATGACAACCCTTTGGAAATTTAATTTGATTTTTTGGTTGAGTAATTTATATACTTCCCATTTAATGTTAGATTTACCCCATTAAAGTACTTATGGAATTTAGTGAGCAAATAATTGTGGAAAATACTGATTCTCTGTTAAATAAATTTTAAAGTATAATGAACCTCTGGAAATTTATTTAAAATTTTTGCAAGAGTAAATTATATTGTTCATGTGTAATGAAGAATTTGTCTCGTAAAAATATTTGTGGAATTCTAGTGACCAATCAATTATGAAAAATATTGATTCTCTGTTAGACATATTTTTCTGACTTAACAAACCACTGGAAATTTTGTTGGATCATTTGGACAACTATTTCATGAACTTCATGTGTAAATGAATATATTCTTATAATTATCGATTAATATTAATTATGGCCAATTTAGTTAGAAAAATTTATGAAAATAAATCAGATCCCTTTTTATACTATGATGAATTTTTGGAATCAATATTAGATCAATTGGCCTTGTGATTTTGGTAGTTACTTTATAATTGACATGACTAGTAAAAATAATGTATTTTTGTCTGCGTTTAGTAAAAATATGATTTAGTAATTAGGCCATTGTAACGCCCCTAATTTCCAGGATTTATTTGAATTCTTCTTTGACGTCATTTTTGACGTAAGGGCGTTATATTTGTGCGAATTTAGCGGTGCGCCGCTGTTTGCGCATTTCCGCGTTCTTTCATTCAACTTGACCAAATTTTGGAGTGTGCCAGATTTGGATAATTTTATGTTAGGAAATTAAGTTAATTAATTTTAGAAAGGCTCATCGAAGTTTCGTTGCGATCCGAGCGTTTTTAGAGCCCTGGTAATTTTCCAAAAATTTATATAATTGTCGTTCGCCGTAAACTTCAGAAATTTATATCTTGAGTTTGGCTAGTCAGAATTTGATTTTGACTTCTCCGTTGGATTCGTAGCGCCGAAGTTTGTCTTCGATGAGATTTTCGTTTGAAACAGCGACCGTTTGTTCGGCCATTCTTTTATTATTATTATTATTATTATTATTATTATTATTATTATTATTATTATTATTATTATTATTTTTATTATTATTATTAGTATTATTATTATGAATTCTTATTGTCATCCATTATCGCCATTATATCTGTATAAATATATTATTATATTCTTCTTCTCCATCTTCTTCTTCCAAATTTCTTGAGCCGAGCCAGAAGTTCGAGCGAGAGAGAAAGAGTGTTTTCTCGTCCTTCCGTTGGCCGTCGAGGGAGCTCGAGAGCTCGGATTTGTCGCCGGAGCGTAGATTTGGAAAGATCTCTCCGTGCTCTTCGCATGCGTGGTAAGTTTTGTCCATTTCGTAGATTTTTGGCGCTAGGGTTAGCGGCCCAAATTTCGTATTTTGTCCAAATCTTTGTAGATTCTTCGTGCTTAGGTCATGTTTGAGCCGATCCTTGGCGTGGAGGGCTTGAGAGGCCGTCTTTCGGCGATCCGAGTAAAGGCAAGTGGTGGTTGGCTCTCCCCCCTTGGCTTGTATGTTTCTTCAAAACCCTTTTAATATATATATATATATATATATATATTTGGTGATTAGTGTTGTTGGATGTCGTGAATTGAGGTTGTTCTGTAGTCCAGATTTGGGTTGTGTATGGAGAAGGTTAGGTTAGCTTAGGAAAAATTTTCTTTTGGAATTTTCTGTCCAAGTAATAATCGACAGGTCATCCCGTCGATCGACGGGACCTCCTATCGATCGGCGGGACTATCCCGTCGATCCCTGGTCTTAGACGCTTTGCGGCTTTCGTTTGTTTTCTCTAAGAAAAAATCGGCGGGACCATCCCGTCGACCTTTGACCTTAGCTGGGTAGGCTGATTCTCTCAAGTCAAAATCGACATCTCTTCCCGTCGATCGACAGGACCGTCCGCCGATCGACAGGACAGCTAGTCGATTTTGCCTTTTCCCTTGTTGGAATTCTTTTTTCCTGGTTTTGTTTCTCTTCCACTTGAATGCTTGTTCTTCCCCTTTTTATGCAAGTGCAGATTTGTATGCGGTCTTTCATGTTGTCCTGATAGACTCTTTCAAAAAAGATATTTTTCCGTGTATTCTCAGAAATCAAGTTTCTTCTTGTGTAATCTGCCTTTGACTTTTGAGTATTTAAACCCTTCCAGACTCAGTCTTCTATGTAATTTTTTGTGTTAACTTTTTCAGTGAAGGGTAATGCTTCCTCCTCACTGTCCTTAGTAATCTGGTGGAATGTAAAGATTTTTCTTAAGGGTTGTGGGATGCAAATAGCAGTCCATCTCCTTGATGACCCCTTTTTCCTAAAATCTTGTTATGCTAGGTTCTCTTGTTAGCTGCTGTTTTTCCTTGTGGTTCTTATTTGGTTTTCTTGATACCAGCCAAACTCTTAAATTGTATGGCTAATGATTTTCTCATTCTGTGTTTGACTTCTTATGTTAAGAGGTTGTAATCCTCCTTATCTAAAATTTCTCCCTTTGATGTTTCTCCCCTGACTGTTAAGATGCATGCTTGGCATGCAAAATTTATGCCAAATAAATCTAAAGCTTACTTGTATATTTCTCCTTTTCTTTCTTCTGTGCAAATAACCATTCATACCCTCTTAAACTTTAATTATGCTAATTGTTTGTTGTTCATGCAAGATTCTCCATTCCATTGGTTTAGAAAAGATCACTCTTCTTAAGAGTGTTTGTTTAATTCTTCTGAAGCTTATTCTTATGTTTTTGAGTGGAGTTTGAGCTTTGCTAGTTTGTTTTGGTGGTTAGAAGAAGTTTTGTGAATCTAAGTAAAAAACGGTCTCCAGTTCCGTCGATTGACCTCCAGTCCCGTCGATCGACAAGAGGGGGCAGGAAAATCAAATTTGCTGATCTTCTAAGTAAGAATCGACGGGACCTCCAGTCGATCGGGCTCCCGTCCCGTCGATCGGGTCCTCTTCTAGTCAATTTTCTTTGAAGCTTCTAGTCGACTTCTTTCTTAAGTCTTTCCTGTCGACTTTTATACAAGTCTTTCCCCGTCGACTTTGTCGCATATTCTGAATTATTTCATCATATTTGTATGTTCTTTTGCCGGGTGTTCCCGGGTATCTTAAGCTATGCTTTATTCGTCGAGGAGTCTCATAATTGCTAAGGGATCATTTATGGTGTCTTTGTGGCTTTCATTGTGTGGTATCGAGATGATTGTTACGAGTCAAGTTTAGACTCCCCGAGTGTTTTCTAATAATCTGTTGAGTATTGATCTGGTGTTTGGCCTTTGTGTTAAGCTTATCATGGTCGTGCTCCAGCACCAAGCCTTGTATGGCGTCGGCTTGCTGAAATCTTCAACCTGTTATTTAGTTGAATGTTGACCTAATGATTAATTGTTGAATCGTGTGCTTATTGATTCTTTCGTCTTGAGTTATGGTTAAAACCATCTGAAATCATGTTGTTTTCCTACCTAGCACTCTTTTGTTTGGCCTATTGGATTTGAAGAGCGATGTTTGCTCTGTTGGATATTGGGAGCCTGGTATGCTCCGTTGGGGTCTGTTGGTTGTGTGAGTTAAGAGTCACTTCCACAGTGCCTCTATTGGGCTATTGGTTTGTGTGGGTTGAGTCACCGCCACAACACCCTGGGTTTGGTTATTTTTTGTGCTAAGGTTGGCAGTGGATAATGAACCGCCACCACAGTGCCAGTTTGTGGATCATACACCCGAGGCCTTATGCATTGCCCGACGTTAAATGATGCCCTTTTCTCGAGCTGATCA
Organism: Dactylorhiza incarnata; assembly: GCA_033032865.1. Lineage (NCBI taxonomy): Eukaryota > Viridiplantae > Streptophyta > Magnoliopsida > Asparagales > Orchidaceae > Dactylorhiza > Dactylorhiza incarnata. Next base: position 1,738,247 of record JAWHQI010000366.1, on the reverse strand, counting down.
GTCTCAAGTGCTTAAACTTATATGCATATATATTTGTGTATTATATTATGTTGAACACCACCTCTGAGCCGCAGTATCAAACACGTGGTTTTGTTTGTTCAATTTGGTCATTACTTTGGTGCAGGCATTTCTCTTATCGAGTGCACTCATTTGAGCTGGCTCGGGTTGTTGTAAGCTAATAGATGCTTATCTTTTTAGTTCTCTTTTTTGCAATCTATTATTCTAATTGCTGCTAACTCTTGTATAGAATCATGGTTTTAATCTTGCTACCACTTGCACTTTCTTGCTGAGGCATTCTTTTCTTTTGAATGTCTCAGGCTCAGAGCTGTAGCAGTTCGGGTAGTAGAGTTGGTGTCTTCAGAGCTGCAGTTAGTTGTAGTTGTTCGTTCTCCCCTTATTATTGTGAGGTGGTTGTTCCTTTACTTCAGCTGTAGCTTTGGCTTTTCAGTGTTTGTTTATGTTCTAACTTTTCTGTTGTTACTTGCTAGTCAGTTTATATACTTGCTCTCTGGGAAGTTTTATGTTAGGATGCATGAGCTATTTTATGTATAGAAAATGACATTCTTGCATAGCATGATTTTTAGTAAATATCACCTTTTTGAAGATCGTAGAAAACGTTGGATCGGTAGGCGCCCTTAGAGGGTGGTGAATAAGGGTTTTAAAACTTTTTCTTATATTTTGGAATACTTGAAATAATAAGAGATAAAATAGTGATTTTGAATAAAGATCTAAATTGTTTTATAATGAAGGAGAGGATAATAAACAATTTAGGGAAATGAAGATCAAATCAATTTTATTACACAAAGAGAGACATGATTATTATTAATAAAATTGAATAAAATTCGATTTCAATGACGCTAGAAATCAAGGCGAAATATGAAAGTCTCTTTTTGTTTTCTAAACCAAATCGTATCCCACGAACTGGTTGGCTTTAGCCGATCCTTCCCCGGATACGGCCTCAAGCCGCTCTAGCCAATCCTTCCCCGGATATGGCCTCGAGCACCCCCTAGAGCTAACCTAGATCTAGTCGCCAACACGGGGAGAGTTTCTGCCCTAAGTCCTACCCAGACCTAGTCGCCAACACGAGGCGAGTTCACTAAACGATTACAGAAAATATGTGAAATAAAAAGACAACAATATAAAAACTCCATCTATGTGGATCTCTTGGAGAAGTAGACGAAGACCCGCAGAGTATGATCGTAGTTGATGCGGTCTTACGTCACGATGATGACGCGTTTTGAAATATTCTCCACGGATCTCCTTAAGCCTTCATGGATTTATGGGAGTATCTCTCTAAACCTTCCTCTATATGAAGTGGCATGAAGCTCTGGAATTTGGGAGTGGGAGAGGATGAAGAAGATGGATCCAAGGGGTCCTTTTTATAACTTCAGTGCTAGCGCCTGCGCTAGCGCTACCGCCGGCGCTATCCCGGATTACGCATTATTCTGCACGGGGGAATCTTCAATCTGAGGAAACATTTTCGTCTTTCCTCTTGTGCTCCGCGCTACCGCCTACGCTATCTGCTACTGCCAGGTGCTAGCTCCTTCTATATGTGCTCCAGAATTGCGCTAATCATCGCAAGCGCCAGGCGCTAGGTGCTACCGCCGGCGCTAGTGGGTTTGTTGGAATTATTGGCCCAATTTTGGGGGCAACCTTCTTATGTTATCCTTGAGTCATGTGGACTTTGTTTCCTGCACACTTAGACACACAAGATCAAATACACATAGGATTTGTTATTCTCAAACCTAGGAGATGCGGAAGACCATGTTCCAAGAAACTCCCCCTTTTGATAATAACAAATCCATTAATGATAAATCAGAGCATTAATATATAAGCATGATGAAACCTACTTGTGTATGTGTGATAGTGATGACTTAGGATAATTTTCGATTTTAGTATTTATAATTGCTCCCCCTAAATACATGCTCCCCCTCAGTGAATGCTCCCTTAAATACATATTCCCCTAAGTGAATGCTCCCCTAATATGTAAGTTATCATCTTAATTAATCATATAGTGGATTTTATTTATCATGTTAGTTCTCCCCCTTTTATTATTAGCAAAAGTGGGTAAGGAAGCATAACACAGAAAAGTTTTGATAATTAGATAAAGGCATGATCGAGCTTTTAGAGAGAAAGAAATGATAAGGAGTTTTTAGAATAATTTTCATAGAAATAGATCAGAGTTTTTAGCATAAAGATGAGCAATATTACATTTGCCAAATATTATCATGTTATTTTTCCCTTTTTATATAAAAGTTTTAAGCATAAAAAGGTAATGATTTACAAGTAACCAATCTACCTAGACAATATGTCTATACCCTAGCCCCGTACTAAGTGACGGATGGTCATGTTGAGCTGCATACATGTCAGAGGTTGGGGTGTTAGTCCCATATGCAAACACTAGACAAAACTCAACCTAGCACTCTTTCCCCCCAGTGCCTCACAAGGCCCCACTGGAACCCTCCCCGGTTAAGGACAAGGCATGACTTAGAGGTTAGGTTATCTAATGTCTACAACCCTACGCCCTCGCTATGGTGAGATATGTAATCATGGATAATAATTATTAGAAACATTTAAGCATTTTAAATCCAATTATAATTTCATAGCCAATGGGTTTTTATAATTTTGTTTGAATTTTTTTGAAAAACTCATATCGCTATTTTGAAATCCATTATTAAATCAAAGTTTTTAGCATTGCGAAAGAATTATAAAAGAAACATCTTTATGAAAGGCATAATAATAAATAAGAGTTTAAGTTTATAAAGGAGATGCTTTTGAGTTAAAAAAACTTTACAAAGATAAGAGTTAAAGCATTGCGGAAGACTTAACATTTTGAAATAAAGAAAAAAACATCCTTTTAGCAATTAGGAACTTAAAACAGAATTTGATTTGAAAATCAATACTAAGAAGGTGTTTTTATAAGCAACATGTTACTTGTTGGAGAGTGTTTAGCATAAAAATTTTCATAGAGATAAATTAGAGTTTTTAGTATAGAAAGGATATGCGTGTTAGAATAACCAATATAAATTCTACCAAGCAAGTCTACCAATTGTTGAAAGAAGAATTATCAGATTGGAGACTTTGATATAAGCATGAAAGTGCAAGGTAAAAGTCATAAGGTAATATTTGCGGAAGACTTATAGTAATACAAGAAACATCTTTTTGTAATTAAGACTATTTAAAAAGGTTAAATTCCAAAAAGAGAAGATGTTTTTTGTAAATCGAGTTCTTGTAAAATCTTTCGACAATAAAGTAACCAAGCATGAAATAAATATATCAATAAGAGACTACTACAAAGCTATTATAATTCACAAATTCAAGACATACCAAACATTGTAGAGAGCATGCTAGTTTATCTAGTGCATTTCATAAATAAAGAGTAGTATAGAATTAACATTAGGATCCAATACTCATGAGAAAAAGTGTTATGGAAGATAATGATGTGCACAAACGTGTATTTTGAATAGAGTAGACAAATGATTTAATCAAAAATACAAGACATATGTAGAGTAAGGTGCACAATAAAATACAAATAATTTTACTTCCACACACTTTAATGCACAAAGAAAATGTACAACTACCAAGGTGCTTTGCACACACAATGCTCATTAAGACTTATCAGGGTGCAAAGTAGCGCTTGGGGGATCACACACTTTATTTTTCAATATATATATTTTTTGTGATCCGGCGTACTAAAGAATAAGTGGTGTAAAAATGAAAATTGGCACAAGACACTTTACTATTCTTTTCAAGGTTCTCAACCTCACAACGCTTATTAAGACTTATCAGGAGGTTCAAGTAGTGCTTGGTGGAGTTATCTTTGTCAATTTATTTCATGATTATTTTTTTGTACAAAGTTCTCCGAATACACTTGTTTTGCAAACCAATGTAATTTTGAAAGCACAACAACTTTTCTTAAATATTAAGAGTGCAAATAAAGGTGGTGTAGGTAAGATACTTGTGCAGAGTTTAATTCATTGTACAGTTACAATACACAAGCAGACATTCTTAGATTAAAAGCACATGTAGACTTTACCAAAATAAGTGAGTGAATAAAAATCATTATCAACCTTAAAACATTTACTCATACTTAGAGGCATGCTAAGCTTGGTTCTACACAACCTTTTCATTACAATTGGTGCACATATGAGTAGATATATCAAAGCATGATAACAATAATGTTCGAAGTAGTTTGAAAAGATTAATTGTAACATTGTAGAAGGTCTAAATGATGGGTTAAATCATGCTTGATTTTCAATGAAGTCCATACAGTATTTTTGATATTTTGAAGAATAATTTTGATTTAAAGTTTGAACTCATAAAATTGATCTTGGACATCCCGAGGTCTACCCTGTGAGGGTTTCGCCCGGTACTAGGAGATGTGATGGGATGATAGCCCAAATCTCCCTTTCGCAAGATACATGTAAATAGAAAATGTAAGTTTAAAAAATACTTGTTCATACTTGTTTTTGTTTTATATTTTCGTATTTGATTTTTGCATATAGAAATAGAAATCAAATAAATATTTTTGGATTTTGGCCTTTGTAATTTTGTATTTTAATTTTTCAAAAATTAATTAAAGGCAGAAATGCAAAAATAAGTAGGACATAAAATAACACATTTTTAGTGATTTTGTGAAATTTAAAAAATACAAAAATTCAGACATGTGCGCTAGCACCGGCGCTAGCACTAGCACGGAAAACAGTACACTAAATTTTAGGATTTTGACAAATCTAATTTTTGATATTCATTAAGTGCCTCAAGAGTAGTTTCATGCAGAAATTTCAAATTTTTTGGAGAAGTCTAGATAGTGCAAATTGCATGAAACATTAGCGATTTAGTATATGACTTGACAATGCATGATATATATTTTCTTATATCTTCTTTTTAATTTTTTTAAGGCTTATATTTATCAGTATAATGTAAGTTGAAAATGATAGGAAATGTAAGCACAATATATCATGTTCTAATAAGCCAAATAAGCATGATTTAGATGAATGATGTGTATGCAAAGAAAGATAACCCCTTGATAAGAATTTCTGGCCTGCATATCTTGGTAAACACACAAAACCTAACATAGACACTAATATACTTTAAGTGACAATGTTAGTATAATAAGTTTGAGATTAATGTTATGCCAAAGTATGATAGTGTTTTAATTTATTGACCTAGATTGAAGTGAAGATTCTATTTGATCTTATTGATATCAAGATGATTCTAAGGTCTAAAATAAATCACAATACAAACCAACCATGATATGCAATTATAATATCAATTGTTATTGATTCTAAGGTCAATAACAAACTCCATATCTCTCTCAGAGGAAAGACCAGGGAGACTAACTGGGAAAACATTGTTGGAACATGGTTTTCCGCATCCCTTTGATTTGAGAATAACAAATCCTGCTTGTATTTGATCATGGTTGCCTTTGCATTTTTAGCATGCAGGCTTGAACATATATGACACTAGGATGCTACATTATTGGTCTGGACCTGCCCACAAGCTGAAAAGTGGAATGATGTCTAACGTTAGGCGTTAGGACTTAACGTCGGCATTGACTCCCATTCCCACCAAGAGAAATGTGGCAAGGAGGGAAGCAACCGTGATTGAAGGAGCACTTTAGGAATAATCTGACCTAACGCCATCGTTAGCCTCAACGCCAACATTAGGGTTGCCAAAAATGAATGTTTCCTAAAGTTCAGTATCTCCTTCCTGTTTTGAAGATTTGAGTCATCAAAACATTTCTATACTTGGTCAGTGCTAGGCGTTAGCTTCCATCCCTATAAATAAGTGGATTTCATCTTCTTCGACTACTGATCATATAGACCTATACCTGCACTTTTGAAACTCTGCAAGGGTCGTATTTTTCCAGACCACCATCTCCCACACAAATTCAAGAGAAGAATTCAAGGAGGATCGGATCAACGCTTACACAATGCGAAGAACGCACGCTTTGACTTCGACGATATTCAGCGAGCCTTCGCCATCCCCAGAATTCTTCTTAGGGAGTTTTTATTTGTGTTTTGTATTTTTGTTTGTAACTCTTTTATTATAATCGTGGAGTAAATTCGCCTCGTGTTGGCGACTAGGTCTAGGTAGAACTTAGGGTGGAATTTGCCTTGTGTTGGCGACTAGGTCTAGGGAGTAGATCTAGGGTGTGCTCGAGGCCTTTCTGGGGATAGAAAGGCTAGAGTAGCTTGAGGCCGTATTTGGGGAGAGATCGGCTAAAGCCAACCGGTTCTGATTGAGAAGAGTTGGTATAGAAAACAAAAAGAGTATTTTATATTTCACCTTGGATTTCTAGCGTCATAGAAATCAGATTTTGTAACCAAATTTTATTAATGATAATCATGTTTTTTTCTATTTAATAAAATTGATTTACTACTCTTTGTTTTTTATTCACACTTATAAAATATCAAAAGTTTTCTATAAAAACTTAAAGTTTTCTAAAACCCTTATTCACCCCCATCTAAGGGCGTCTCAAGATCCAACAAGTGGTATCAGAGCTAGGTTATTCCAATACGGTCTAATAACTGGGAATAATAGCACTCCGTGATCTCTCTTTCTATGAGGGGCAAGGAATAAGTAGACCTCCACTTTTCACCGGAACCGACTATAACTATTGGAGAACGCGAACGCGTTACTTTCTAATTAATTTAGATCTAGACGTCCGGGATAGTGTCAAAACACTGTATACAACTCATACTTATGTTGTTGGAGAGGTAACCAAGGAAAAGCCTAGAGATAGATGGGATGATGGGGATAAAAATAAATGTAAAATAATGCCAAAGGTATGAATGCTTTATTTTGCGCATTAGATAGGACTGAATTTATTAGAGTTTGTGCTTGTGAAACTGCTTATGACATTTTGAATTTACTAGAAATAACTTATGAAGGTACCTCTCAGGTTAAAGACTCAAAGCTCTTCCAACTTGAATCGGAGTTTGAAAGATTCAAAATGGATCCAGATGAGGACGTGGACTCGATGTATACACGTTTTACCAAGATCATAAATGCCTCAAAGATCCTTGGAAAAACCTTCTCGAATGGTGACTTGGTGAGGAAGATCCTTCGATCTCTCCCTCCAAAGTTCAATCCAAAGGTGACAGCTATTTCGGAAACGCATGATCTAAGACGGCTCCAGATTGAGAGCCTCATTGGGATTCGCAAAACCCATGAGGTAGAACTCAAAATCCAAGATGAAGAATACAACAAAGAGCCAAAGAAGAAAGCCTTGGCAACAAAGTCAAGGAAAGATGATGACAATGAGGAAGAGGACTAGGAGAGTCTCTTTGTGAAAAATTTCACAAAGTTCATGAAGAATATAGAAAGGAGGAATACTTTCCGTAAGTACTTCTAAAAAGGCTCATCCTCCAAAAGAGATAAAAGGAAAAATCAAGCGACGATGATGAAGAGCGACCTCCTCCCGAGTGCTTCCATTGCAGGAAGACCGGACATATAAGAAGCCAATGCCCAAAGTACTTGAAAGAACAAAAAGAAAAGCGGCATAATGGAAGAGAAAAGAAGAAGGTTTTGAAGGCTGCAACGTGGGATGACTCTTCATCCGAAAGTTCAAAAGGAGTCAACTTCAAGCGATAGTGATGAGGCAAATCTGTGCCTCATGGGGAGGAGCCATGAATCAACAGACGATGATTGTAGTGTCCAAAGCGACACTGATGTAATTCTTAATACTTATGATGACTTTTATATTGAGTACATGAAAACATGCAATTTTTTTAGTAAAAGTCTAAAAGATATTGATGTTCTAAAAACTGAAAATAAAATTCTTTTAAAACAAAATATAAAATTAAATAAAGAAATAAAAACTTTGGGAAAAGAGATAGGGCCTAGCCAAGAAAATGATCATAACTTAGCAAGAACAAAAGAACTAGAAAATGATCTTTCTAAGGCTCTCTCCAATATCGAATCTCTCACAAAACAAAAGGGAAACTTAGAAAGAAGTTTAAAAAATTCTCTTTCTCAAACAGAAAATGAAAAGAAAATTTTTGCAAAGATGTAAAGAAATTTAGTAAGTGAAAATTTCGCCTTAAAAGCTCGAATCGATGATCTTAATATGGCAATAAACAAATTCAGGGTTGGCCGAAAATCACTGGACATGATTTTGGGCAACCAGTGTCATGGTTCTGCAATGTTTGGGCTGGGTTATGGTTCAGGAAGCTACCTCCCAGTGTTAACTTCTAATGTTGGCGTTATCTCTAGTTACAGAAACCAAAATTCTTTTTACAATAATAATTTTGTCACCCCTTCTACTTCTGTGTCTACTAGTAAGGGTCAACAAATTTCTCTGAAAAAGGTCTCATCCCCTTATGTTTTGTGTGCAAATTGTTTGTTGTTTGGCCACACCACAGACTCTTGCAGAAAGAAGGGAAAGCGCACTTTAAAACAAATCTGGGTACCTAATGTCACCACCTATATTATGGGAGGAACCTCATGGGTATCCAGATCATCACTAACATCTTCTTTTTAGGTGTGTTGGCAGTCTAAGGACAAGGATGACATGTGGTACTTGGGCTCAGGTTGTTCCAAGCACATGACGGGCGATAAAGCAAAGTTCCTTAGCCTTACAAAGAAGAAAGGAGGAACGGTGACATTCAGTGACAATGGAAAAGGAAGAATCTTAGGCACTGGTACAGTGGGTAACGACTCCTTCTCTCTTACAAACGTCTTATATGTATAAGGCTTAAAACACAACTTAATTTCTATTAGTCAACTATGCGATAAAGGCCTTAATGTTTTATTTGAGTCTTCAACTAATTTGTGCAAAATTATAGATCCTAAAACTAATGATATTATACTCACTGCACCAAGGATTCACAATGTCTATTTAATTTCTTTTCATGATCTATCACGTGTATAACTAAAATGTCTAATTACAAAAAATGAAGAACTAGAATTATGGCATAAGCATCTTGGTCACACTAGCACCAAGTTGATTTTAAAATTGTCAAAAAATAAAATAATAAGGGGTTTACCAATGCTTAATGGAAACCTATCCACTTTATGCCTGCCATGCCAAAAAGGAAAATTCTTTAAAGCATCTTTTAAAAGCAAAAATGAAATGTCCACCACTAGACCTCTACAACTAATTCACATGGACCTATTTGGGCCAATTAGCATGTGTAGTCTAGGTGGTAAAAAGTACACATTTGTATTAATTTATGATTTTTCTATATTTACTTGGACACTATTTGTTACCTCCAAATCCGATGCTTTTTCTGAATTTACAAAACTATGCAATCACATTCAAAATGAATTAGAATTAAAATTAAGTGCATTAGATCGGTTCATGGAGGGGAATTTGAAAATGATAGTTTCACCATTTTTTGTAATAATAATCTAGGTATTAAACATGATTTTTTCGCTCCACGCACCCCCAACAAAATGGTGTGGTGGAGAGGAAAAATAGAACCCTTCAGGAACTCGCACGCACAATGTTATCAGAGTATGAATTGCTTAGATCCTTTTGAGCCGAAGCCGTAAATACATCTTGTTATGTCATAAATCGAGTCATGCTTTGCCCAATCTTAAAATTAACTACATATGATTTATATTACAAAAGGAAACCTAATGTATCTTACTTTCATGTTTTTGGATGTCAATGCTTTATCTTAAACACCAAAAATACTTTAGCAAAATTTGATGAAAAATGTGACGAAGGAATATTTCTTGGTTACTCTTCAACTAGCAAAGCATATAGGATATACAATTAAAGGTCTAATAAGGTTACATAGTCCATTCATATGAAGTTTGATGAATTTGTTCCTTGTGTAGATTTTAACATTGCAGGAAAAGAAGAGGAACCACCTTTACCCTTGGAAGATGATAATGTTGAACAACTTGGAGGTGACAAAGAAATGGAGGCGGTACAAGAAGAGTTTGTGCCTCCAAGTGCGCTTAGATTCACAAAAGATCATCCAAGGGAATTTTTCATTGGAGAAACATCAAGAGGGGTAATGACGCGCTCTTCCATTCATGAATCCTTCTCTAATTTTTGCTTAATTTCTGAAATTAAACCTTAAAATGTCTCTACCGCGCTAAACGATGAATTATGGTATTTAGCTATGCATGAAGAATTAAAATAATTTGAACGTAATAAGGTTTGGAATCTTATAGAAAGACCATCAAATCATCCAGTAATAGACTTAAATGGATTTTTAAAATAAATTAGATAGCAAATCTAGAATTACTAGGAACAAAGCTCGCTTAGTAGCTCAGGGCTATTCATAAATCGAAGGGGTAAATTTTGATGAAACATTTGCACTCGTGCTCGCTTAGAATCCATTCGAATTTTTCTTGCCTTTGCAAGCTTCAAAAGATTTAAACTCTTTCAAATGGATGTTAAAAGTGCCTTCTTAATTGGAATTATTAAAGAAGAGGTTTATGTTGAATAACCCCTGATTTCATAAATGAAAAATACCCTAATCATGTTTTTAAACAAGATAAAACACTATATTATTTAAAATAAGCGCCTCGTGCGTGGTATGAAAGACTAACTTCATTTTTATTAAAACATGATTATGTAATTGGACGTGCCGATAATACACTTTTTATCAAACATGTTAATAATGATCTACTCAAATTACAAATTTATGTAGATGACATCATTTTTGGAGCCACTAATGATAAATTATGTAATGAAGTAGTAAGTGTGATGCAAAAAGAGTTTGAAATGAACTTGGTAGGCAAACTTACTTTCTTGGTTTTCAAATCAAACAAAGAAATGATGGAATATTTATAAATCAATCTAAATATGTTCATGACATGTTCAAAAGATTTGGATTTGAAAATTTAAAACAAGCCTCCACTCCTATGAGTGCCTCTTTAAAATTAGGAAAAGATGAAGCCGGAATATCTATTGATCATACACTATATAGAGGAATGATAGGGTCATTATTATAAAATCTAAATGCGTCTAGACCTGATATTATGTTTGTCGTTTTCTTATGTGCTAGATTTCAAGCTAATCCTAAAGAATCTTATTTAAAAGCGGTCAAATGAATTTTCAGATATTTAATCGTATCATCTAATCTAGGACTATGGTATCCTTATAATAATGATACATTTATTTTACATGGATATTCCAACTCTGGTTATGCTGGGTGTTCACTAGATCGTAAAAGCACAAGCGACACATATCACTTCTTAGGCCCTTCACTAGTTGCTTGGTCGAGTAGGAAATAGAATTCTGTTGCCCTCTCCACCACCGAGGTTGAATATGTCATACTAGGAAGTTGTTGTGCACAAGCCTTTTGGATGAGTCAAACACTAGAAGACTTTGGGGTGCATCTAAATAATATATAATTAAAATGTGACTACAAAAGTGCAATATATCTAACAAACAATACTGTTCATCATTCACGATCCAAACACATAAATGTGCATCATCATTTCATTAGGGATCATATTAAGAAAGAACATGTGAGAGTTAGCTTCATAGGCACAGAATCCTAACTTGCAGACTAATTCACAAAACCTCTCCCCGATGCTCGTTTCAACATGCTTATCCTAGAATTGGGAGTCTTAAATATATCAAATTGAGTATATAATTTTTTAGTATGGGTAGCAACCAATAACACCTAAATATATTTAGAAAGGGAGGTTTGGGATGTCACCCCATCATATCTCCTAGTACCGGTGTGAATCATTCATAGGGTAGACCTCGGGAAGTCCAAGATCCACTTTAAATTTCTAAGTCTAACTAAAGTCTCACAAAGATCAAAAGTAATTATAGACTCATGCATTCTCCTATAATAACTAAAAAGAAAATTATCATATATCTTAAAACAAGAATCTATCTGTATCACCATCATCAAAATTGAACTAAAAGCACTAATGCTTGGCGCTATCTATAACACCCCGCATTAAAATTTATCTCTGAACTTAACAACTCTTTCTGCCTATTCATTTATATACTTATATATATCTGTGTTTACATCTTAATTACTTTTTCATTGCCAGAAAAATCAAAAACAAATATAAAATATAAAAACCATTTTAAAACTACTAAAAATTTGCATAAATAACCATCTAATCATCTCCAAATTCTCTAAAACTTCTACACTAAGAAGGTATATATACATACATTCTCTTCCAACAATTTTTTTTTTCAAAAACCTTAAAAAATAGTGTCCTGTTTGGGCGTTGACTAGTTAATGCCAGGCATTAGCTATTTTGACCAAATTGAAATTCTATTTTTTTCTAACCTATTTCAAGTATTTTTCTAATGCATTTTCTCAGTTTCTTTTCTCTGCTTCAAAATTATTTTGTTATTAATTTGTTAGTCTTTATTCCAAAATACAAAAAAAATTCAAACCACCAAAATGCTCAAAAATATGCTTTTGCCATTTATTTTGTTTTAAATACTTACAAAATTATGGTTTGACTATAAGACTTCACAAGAGCAAACATCTTAGTTATTTTATTTCAAATTGTCAAAATTGATTTTGGCATACACACAAAGATTGTCTTCAATGTCTAATTTTAATTTCAAATTTCCTAAACATTGTTCTATCTTGTCATGCCTTGACCTTAATCTGATTATGAGCAATGAAATTTTCTATAAAAAATTTGTTGGATCGGTAGGCGCCCTTAGAGGGGGGGGGGGGGGGGGGGTGAATAAGGGTTTTCAAAAACTTTAGTGATATTTCTAAAACTTTGGAATAATGCAAGATTAAGACAATAGAAAGTCAAGTAAAATAATTGAAATAAAGTAGAGACATGCTTTATTAATATTGAATACGGTTTTACAAAAGTTGACTTCTATGACGCTAGAAATCGGTGGCGATGAATAGTAAACTCTTTTTGTTTTCTATCCCGACTCGCATCCCCACGAATCGGTGGCCCTAGCCTATCCTCCCCAGATTCGGCCTCAAGCCGCTCTAGCCACCCCTTCCCCGGATGTGGCCTCGAGCACCCGCTAGACCTAGCCTAGATCTAGTCGCCAACACGAGGCGAGTTTCCCCCTAAGTCCTACCCAGACCTAGTCTCCAACACGAGGCGATTTCACTAACCGTTTATAAGAAAAATATGAAATGAAAATAAGTAAAAACTCCCTTCTGAAGACAGAGGCGAAGATCCGCTGTAGAATAAGCGTTGTAGAGGCGGACTTCATTTGGATCCGGCGTGATCAGATTCTCCTTCAGAAGTTTGCAGAACATTGGTAGGACTTCAACTTTCGGCCAAGATAGCCTCTGGAATTCTGGCACTCTATCTCTCTATGATATCTCTCTGATGTGTGTTCGAAACGAGAGGAGAGGAGTCCTTTTTATAGCTTCAGCGCTAGCACCTGCGCTAACGCTACCGCTGGCGCTATCCCATATTAAGTAATATTTTGCGCGCAAGAATCTTTAATCCGTGGCAACTCTGCTGAGATTCCTCTTGTGTTCCGCGCTACCGCCAGCGCTATCGGCTACCGCCAGCGCTATCGTCTACCGCCAGCACTATCCCATATTAGGACACATTCTGCGCGGCAGATTCTTCAATCCGAGGAAACAATTCCTTCTTGCCAAACGTGTGCGTCGCTACCGCCTGCGTTATCGCCTACCGCCAGGCGTTATCTCCTTCCATATGTGCTCCCGAAATTGCGCTATCATCGCTAGCACCAGGCGCTAAGTGCTACCGCCGGCGCTAGTGGGAGTACTGTCTTCTGTTTTCATTCGTCGGAATTCGTCGGGAGTTCTCGAGAACATTCGACGAATTGACTTAGCCGCACAATTTCCTTCACAAGTCTGCCTTTTTGACTTCTGTCTGCGTTCGTCGATATTCGTCGGGAGTTCACGAGAACATTCGACGAATACACTTAGCCGCTAACAGTTCATCGAATGACAGCTAGCGCCTGCGCTAGTGCTACCGCCAGCGCTAGTGGAAGATTTCGATTTGATGGCTCAACTTTGGGGGCAACCTCCTTATGTAATCCTTGAGTCTTGTGGACTTTGTTATCCAGCACACTTAAACGCACAAGATCAAATACACATAGGTTTTGTTATTCTCAAACCTAGGAGATGCGGAAGACCATGTTCCAACAAACTCCCCCTTTTGATAATAACAAAACCATTAATGATAAATCAGAGCATTAATATATATAAGCATGAAGAAACATACTTGTGTGTGTGTGAGAGTGATGACTTAGGATAATGAACGATTTTAGCATTTAGAATTGCTCCCCCTAAATACATGCTCCCCCCAAGTGAATGATCTCCTAATATGTAAGCTATCATCTTAATTAAGCATTATAGTTTGATAGTAGATTAATATTTATCATGTTAATTCTCCCCCTTTTGTTATTAGCAAAAGCGGGTAAGGAGACACCACTTAAAAGTTGATAATTAGATAAGAGCAGGATCGAGCTTGTAGAGAAGGAAATGATAAGGAGTTTTAGAATACTTTTTATTGAAATAGATCAGAGTTTTGAGTATTACAACAATTTCATAAATTAGAGTTTGTAGCATAAACAAAATGTAATGATTTCCAAGTAACTAAACTACCCAGACAATATGTCTACACCCTAGCCCCGTACTAAGTGACGGATGGGCATGAGGAGCTGCATACATGCCGTAGGTTGGGGTGTTAGTCCCATATGCAAACACTAGACACAACTCAACCTAGCACTCTTTCCCCCTAGTGCCTCGCAAGGCCCCACTAGAACCCTCCCCGGTTAAGGACAAGACATGACTAGAGATAAAGGTTATCTAATGTCTACAACCCTACGCCCCCGCTATGGTGAGAAATGAAGTCATGGATAATAATTATCGGAAACATTTAAGCTTTTTAAATCTAATGACATAGCCTATGGATTTATTTTTTTATTTGAATTTATGAAAACACTCACATAGCTATTTTGAAATCCATTCATAAATCAGAATTTTAGCATTATAATATTTTCATAGAAATAAATCCGAGTTTTTAGCAAAAAAGAAAATATTCATATGTAGAGTAACCAATATAAAATCTACCAAGCAAGTCTACCATTTGTTGAAAGAAAGGAATTTTGGTATTTAAGACTTTGATATAAGCATGAGAGCGCAAGGTAGAAATATATGGTGATAATGCGGAAGACTTATAGAAATGCAAGAAACATCTTATTGTAATGATGATCCATAAAAAGATATATGAGTTAAATTTCATAAAGAAGATGTTTATGTAAATCATTGTTCAATTAAAAATCTTCAATAATGTAACCAAGCATGAAATGATGTTATCAAAAAGAGATTACTACAATGTTACTTTAATTCACAATTTCAAAACATACCAAACATTGTAGAAAGCATGTTAGGTTATCTAGTGCATTTCATAAGTGAAGAGTAGTATAGAATTAGCAATAGGATCCAATACTCATGAGAAGAAGTGTTATGGAAGATAATGATGTGCACATAAGTGTATTTTGAATAGAGTAAACAAATGTTTTAATCAAAAATACAAGTAATATGTAGTGTAAAGAGCACAATAAAACACAAATAATTGTACTTCCACTCACTTCAATGCACAAAAAAAATGTACAACTACCAAGGTGCTTTGCACACACAATGCTCATTAAGACTTATCAGGGTGCAAAGTAGTGCTTGGGGGATCACATAATTTTATTCTTCAAGATTGATTTTTATTGTGATCCGGTGTACTTAAGAATAAGTGGTTTTTATTTGGAAGGAAAGTTATGGTTTGCACAAGATACTTTATTATTCTTTCCAAGGTGCTCAACCTCACAACGCTTATTAAGACTTATCAGGAGGTTCAACTAGTGCTTGGTGGAGTTATCTTTGTCACTTTATTTTATGACTTTTGTTTTGTACAAAGGTCTCCGAATACACTTGTTATGCAAACCAATATAATTTATGAGAAAGATAACCACTTTTCTTAATTTTTTAAAAGTGCAAATAAAGGAGTGTAGGTAAGATACTTGTGCAATTTTAATTCATAGTACTAATACAAAACATACACAAGCATTCTTAGACTAAGCACAAATGTAGACAATGCCAAAATAAGTGAGTGGATAAAGATCATTATCAAACATAAAACATTTACTCATACTTAGAGGCATGCTACGCATAGTTCTACACAACTTTCAATATAATTGATGCACATGGTAATAGATATATCAAAGCATGATGAAAATAATGTTCAAAGTAGTTTGAAAAGATAAATTGCAAGCATTATAGAAGTTCTAAGGAATAGATTAAATCACGCTTGATTCTCATACGAAAATTCATACAGTTTTTTTTGATAGTTTTAGTGTTTTATATTTTGGTTTTTGAATTTATTTTTCAAAAAGACAAACTTTAAACAAAAAGCAAGACATATATTTTTTTTGTAGTTTAAGCTTTTGTATTTTTATATTTGATTTTTCAAAAAGATAAAATCTAATCAGAAGTGCAAAAACAAATAGTACATATAAATTAATATATTTTTAGGAATTTGTTATAATTTTAAAAATACAGAAAAACACATAAGTACGCTAGCGCCGGCGTTAGCGCTAGCGCGGGAAATAATACACGATTTTTTATGATTTAGGAATTTTTAATTGTTGATCTTGATTAAGTGTCCCAATAGTAGTTTCATGCTGAAATCTCAGATTTTTTAGGAGATGTTTTCGATGGTTAAAACTGGCAAGAATTGTGTTTTGTGAATGTGTTTTAACTCGAAAGATCTAGGACACCTAACTCAAGTCGTAATAATCGAAATCTTGCATCGGGAAGAGGTTCAGTAAATATGTCAGCGAGTTGAGAGTCCGTCCCAATGAAGCTTACTTTTACATGCTCTTTCTTAATGTGATCCCTAATGAAATGATGACGAACATCGATGTGTTTGGATCTAGAGTGGTGTACGGGGTTATATGTGAGGTCTATTGCACTTTTGTTGTCTCATTTGAGATCAATGTTTTAAGGTGAAATCCAAAATCCTCTAGTGTTTGACTCATCTATAAAGCTTGTGCACAACAGCTACCAAGTGCGATATATTCAGCCTCCGTGGTGGAGAGTGCAACCGAAGATTGTTTTCTACTAGACCAAGCTACTAAAGAGGGTCCTAGAAAGTGATAAGTACCGCTAGTGCTTTTTCGATCTAGTGAACACCCGGCGTAGTCCAAATTGGAATAGCCGTGGAGAGTGAATGAATCATAGTGTGGATACCATAATCCTAATTTAGATGACCCTAATAGATAACGAAAAATACATTTTACCGCTTTTAAATGAGATTCTTTTGGATTGGCTTGAAAGCGAGCACATACATACGACAAACATTATATCTGGTCTAGATGCACTTAAGTAAAGAAGAGATCCTATCATTCCTCTATATAACGTTTGATCAATTGAAATTCCGGATTCATCTTTTCCTAGTTTTAAACAAGCACTCATAGGAGTAGAAGCTTGTTTAAGATTTCAAATCCAAATCGCTTAAGCATATCGTGAACATATTTTGTTTTGCAAATAAAGAGACCATCAGTTCGTTGTGAGATTTGAAAACCAAGAAAATATGATAGTTCTCCTACAAGACTCATTTCAAATTCATTTTTCATTACTAAGACTACTTCATTATATAACTCTTCATTAGTGGCTCCAAAAATGATATCATCAACATATATTTGTAGAACAATTAGATCGTTATTATTATGCTTAATGAAGAGTGTGTTGTCGGCACTTCCCATAACATACCCGTGTTTTAACAAAAACGATGTGAGTCGATCATACCATGCACGGGGCACTTGTTTTAATCCATAAAGCGCTTTTTCTAATTTGTAAACATGATTAGGGAATTTTTCATGTATGAAACCGGGGGGTTGTTCTACATAAACTTCTTCTTTTATAAACCCGTTTAAAAAGGCACTTTTAACATCCATTTGAAATAATTTTATTCGTTTAAAACTCGCAAATGCCAAAAATATTCGTATAGATTCTAAGCGAGCAACGGGTGCAAAAGTTTCTTCAAAATCTACCCCCTCAATTTGAGAATAACCTTGAGAAACTAAGCGTGCTTTATTTCTTATAATCCTAGATTCACCATCTAATTTATTTTTAAAGATCCATTTTACGCCGATAATTGGATGATTAGATGGTCTTTCTACTAGATTCCAAACTTTATTTCTTTCAAATTGTCCTAACTCTTCATTCATAGCCAAAAACCAAAATTCGTCATTTAAAGCGGTGGAAATATTTTTAGGTTCGATTTCGGAAACAAAACAAATATTTGAAAATGTTTCATGAAGAGAGGATCGAGTTCTTACCCCAGTAGAAGGTTCCCCAATGACTAGCTCTTCCGGATGATTTTTTGAGAAGTTCAACACACTTGGAGGTACATATTCAACTTCATTGGACTTCTACTCCTCTTCTTTGGACGGTTCCTCTTCGTCGTGCTCCAAAGATGGCAAAGGTTCATCATTTGTACCTGTAGAAGGCTTCTCTGCACATGGAATAAACTCATCAAATTTAACATTAATAGACTATTCAACCTTACTCGATATTTTATTAAATATTCTATAAGCTTTACTGGTTGAAGAATAACCAAGAAATATTCCTTCATCGCATTTCTCATCAAATTTTCCTAAAGAGTCTTTTGTATTAAGAATAAAACATTTACATCCAAATACTTTAAAATATGATACGTTAGGTTTCTTTTGAAAATATAGTTCATATGGTGTGAGTTTTAGTGATGGGCGAAGCATAACTCTATTCATTACATAACATGATGTGCTTACGGCTTCGGCCCAAAACGACTTAGGTAATTTATAATCAGTTAACATGGTGCCTGCGAGTTCTTGGATTGTCCTATTTTTCCATTCTACAACACCGTTTTGTTGAGGTGTGCGTAGTGCAGAGAACTCATGCTTAATACCTAACATTTCACAAAAAGATTTAAAATTTTCATTTTCAAATTCACCTCCATGATCTGAGCGAATGCACTTTATTTTTAAATCTAGTTCATTTTGAATACGAGTACATAATTTTGAGAATTCGCAAAACGCATCAGATTTGGAAGAGAGAAATAAGAACCAGCAATATCTTGAGAAATCATCTATTAGAACGAAGGTGTATATTTTACCACCAAGACTTGCGGTGTTAACGGGACCGAAGAGATCCATATGAATTAGTTGTAATGGTTTTGAAGTGGAAATTTCGTTTTTGCTTTTAAAAGATGATTTTGTAAATTTTCCTTTTTGGCATGGTGAGCATAGTGAAGATAATTTTCCATTCAACTTAGGCAATCCTCTAATCAATTCCCTTTTTGCTAGTTTTAAAATGAGCTTTGTACTAGCGTGACCTAAACGTCTATGCCATAGTTCTAATTCATCATTTTTGGTTATAAATCATTTTATAGATGATTTGGAAAGATCATGAAACGAAACTATGTAAACATTGTGAATTCTAGGTGCAGTTAATAACACATCTTTTGTTTTAGGATTAACTATTTTGCAAAGATTAGTGGATGATTCAAATAATACGTCTAATCCTTTATCACATAGTTGACTTATAGATATTAAGTTATGTTTCAAACCCTTAACATAAAGAACATTTGAGATAAGAAAAGATTCGTTACCCACTGTACCAACTCCCATGATCCTTCCTTTACCGTTATCACCAAACGTTACGATCCCTCCTTTCTTCTTTTCTAGGCTAAGGAATTTTGCCTTGTTGCCCGTCATGTGCTTGGAGCAGCCTGAGTCCAAGTACCACACGTCCTCCATTTCCTTAGCCTTCCTACAAATCTAGAGAGAAGATGAGAGTAAAGATCCAGATACCCAAGAGGTACCACCCATAGAGTAAGTGGATTTCTTAGGTACCCAGATTTGTTTTAAAGAACATTGTTTTATATTCCTGCAAGAGCTAGACGTGTGTCCAAACTTAAGACAATTAGCACACAAAATAAAGGGATATGAGATCCTTTTCTGAGTTTCTATGTTGCTCTTGTTGGGTGATGCTTGAATATTAGAAAAAGCAGAAGATTTTTTTAACACTTGAGCTACCGCTGGCGTTAGTGGCTAGCGCTGGGCGGTAGGGTTCACTTTTATATCCGACTCCAAATTTTGCAGAACCATAACATTGGTTTCCCAAAATCATATCCAGGGATTTTTGACCAATCCCGAATTTTTTAATGGCTATATTGAGGTCATGATTTTGTTTTTAAGAAAAGTATTTTCTTGTACAATCATAACACATTTGTTTTCAAATTCCTTTTTGTTATTTTGAATTTATAAAAGAGAGGTTTTTAATTTTCTCTCTAAGTTCCCCTTTTCTTTTGCAATAGTTTTGTTTTGTGAGAGGGCTTTAGAAAGAGAAACTTCAAGTTCTTTTTCCAAAAATAAAGAGTGCTCACACTCTTGACATGAAACCTTTCTTTTTTCAAGGGAATTCACCTTTTTGTGAGTTTATGATTTTCTTTGATAATAGATTCATTTTCACGATTTAATATAATATTATCTTTTATACTTTGATCATAGGATTTGCAAGTTAAGACAAATTCATCATAGAGTTCTTCAAAAGTAGGAGGAATTACCTCAGTGTCGCTAAGAACACTGGTGTCGTCATCGTTGCTCTTCGCCATTAAGCATAAGTTTGCTTCTTCCTCGCTACTTGACTCAGACTCGTTTGATTCTTCAGAGGAAGAATCATCCCAAGTTGCGGCTTTTAGTACTTTCTTCTTCTCTTTTACTTTGTGTTGTTCTTTTTGCTCCTTTTGATACTTTGGGCACTGGCTCCGAATGTGCCCGGTCTTTCTGCAGTGGTAGCACTCTGGTGGTGGTCTTTCTTCTTCATCTTCGCTTCCTTTTTCTTTCCTTGATGAGGAGGAAGATCCCTTTCGTCGAGTATCCTTTTGGAAGTATTTGCGGAATGTGTTCCTTCTTTCCGAGTTCCTGATGAACTTCCTGAAGTTCTTCACCAGGAGACCTTCTTCATCTTCATCATCATCTTCGATGCTCTCCTTCTTTGATTTTAGTGCTAGCACCTTTTTCTTTGGCTCTTTGTTGTATTCATCGTGTTGAATCTGGAGTTCTACCTCATGGGTTTTAAGATTCCCAATAGGTTCTCGATCTGGAGCGTTCTTAAGTTGTGCGACTCCGAGATGGCTTTCACCTTTGGATTGAACCTTGGAGGTAAGGAGCGAAGAATTTTCCTCACCAAGTCCCCATCTGAGTAGGTCTTTCCAAGTGCCTTTGAAGCGTTGACGATCTTGGTGAAGCGGGTGTACATCGAGTTAATGTCCTCTTCGGTATCCATCCTGAATTTTTCATATTCAGATTCCAGTTGGAATAGCTTTGCATCTTTCACCTGCGATGTACCTTCATGAGTAACTTCCAATTGATTCCAAATATCATAAGCAGTTGTGCATGCAGAAATTCTATTAAACTCAGTCCTATTTAAAGCGCAATATAAAGCGTTCATTGCCTTAGCATTATTTTTACACCTTAGTTTATCGTTATCATCCCATTTATCTTTAGGTTTTGCTAATGTCACTTCTCCTACTACAGTTGTAGGCAGAGAGTACCGGACTTCTACCATGTTCCATACTTCTACATCCATGGTCATAAGAAAACACATCATTCAATTTTTCCAATAGTTAAAATCTGACCCAGTAAAGAGAGGTGGTCGAATAACCCCTTGACCCTCAGGAAAAGCGAGATCATGAGACGCCATTATTCCCGGTTGTTAAGCCGATTGGAATAACCTGTCTCTGATACCACTTGGATCGGTAGGCGCCCTTAGAGGGGGGGGGGGGGGAGAGAATAAGGGTTTTCAAAAACTTTAGTGATATTTCTAAAACTTTGGAATAATGCAAGATTAAGACAATAGAAAGTCAAGTAAAACAATTGAAATAAAGTAGAGACATTCTTTATTAATATTGAATACGGTTTTACAAAAGTTGACTTCTATGACGCTAGAAATCGGTGGCGATGAATAGTAAACTCTTTTTGTTTTATATCCTGACTCGCATCCCCACGAACCGGCGGCCCTAGCCTATCCTCCCCGGATTCGGCCTCAAGCCACTCTAGCCACCCCTTCCCCGGATGTGGCCTCGAGTACCCCCTAGACCTAGCCTAGATCTAGTCGCCAACACGAGGCGAGTTTCCCTCTAAGTCCTACCCAGACCTAGTCGCCAACACGAGGCGATTTCACTAACCGTTTACAAGAAAAATATGAAATGAAAATAAGCAAAAACTCCCTTCTGAAGACAGAGGCGAAGATCCGCTGTAGAATAAGCGTTGTAGAGGCGGACTTCGTTTGGATCCGGCGTGATCAGATTCTCCTTCAGAAGTTTGCAGAACTTTGGTAGGACTTCATCTTTCGGCCAAGATAGCCCCTGGAATTCTGGCACTCTATCTCTCTATGATATCTCTCTGACGTGTGTTCAAAACGAGAGGAGAGGAGTCCTTTTTATAGCTTCAGCGTTAGCGCCTGCGCTATCCCATATTAAGTAATATTTTGCGCGCGAGAATCTTTAATCCGTGGCAACTCTGCTGAGATTCCTCTTGTGTTCCGCGCTACCGCAAGCACTATCGGTTACCGCCAGCGCTATCCCATATTAGGATACATTCTGCGGGGCAGAATCTTCAATCCGAGGAAACAATTCCTTCTTGCCAAATGTGTGCGTCGCTACCGCCTGCGTTATCGCCTACCGCCGGGAGTTATCTCCTTCCATATGTGCTCCCGGAATTGCGCTATCATCGCTAGCGCCAGGCGCTAAGTGCTACCGCCGACACTAGTGGGAGTACTGTCTTCTATTTTCATTCGTCGGAATTCGTCGGGAGTTCTCGAGAACATTCGACGAATTGACTTAGCCGCACAATTTCCTTCACAAGTCTGCCTTTTTGACTTCTGTCTGCGTTCGTCGATATTCATCGGGAGTTCACGAGAACATTCGACGAATAGACTTAGCCGCTAACAGTTCGTCGAATGACAGCTAGTGCCTGCGCTAGTGGAAGATTTGGATTTGATGGCTCAACTTTGGGGGCAACCTCCTTATGTAATCCTTGAGTCATGTGGACTTTGTTATCCTGCACACTTAAACACACAAGATCAAATACACATAGGTTTTGTTATTCTCAAACCTAGGAGATGCGGAAGACCATGTTCCAACAAAATTGTGTATGATTGCCTAGCATGCCTCTAAGTATGAGTAATGATTTATGCTAATCAATGTTTCATTCACTCACTACTTTGGTAATCTACATATGCTCATAATCTTAGTCTTGCATGATTGTGTAGTGTAATAGTTTTAACATATTAAGTTGTATGTCAAACTTACCTACACCATTGGTGAGTCCCAATTATATAGGGTTTTTCGGACTCATCTAGGCTTGTTTTCTCACTCGTGCACTACCCTTTTAGCGTTAAAATGCTCATATTTACTTTAGTTATTATTTTACATGTAGTGCACTCTTTTCGCATATCAGGGTGCGCAATTGCGCATTCTGTGCTGGGGGTATGCCTTTGGGGCTCCCCATTCCTGTTCATGCTGGTATTGTGGATGCTATGTGATTTCCTATGTGGTAGGAGCTTATATATTGATTGAATGCAGGTGGATCAAACCCTTGAGCTGAGCATTGTAGTCTGGGTAAATCACACGACCGTGCGATTATTATTAACTCACGATTGATATGATCGTATGATTTACTCAGTGATCTATGTGATGATGTTCATCGTGCGTTTTCCTTAACGCACAATTGAATTCAATCATGCGTGAAGGAAAATGCACGACCTACCTGAATTCCATCGAAATATGTGGTCTATCATGCCCCGTGCGTTATTGGTCGCGCGCGAGCGCACTGCTTGTGTGTGAACAAAAATGCATGACCTTCCTGTAGCTCTAGGCGCTGTTTATCTCTATAAATTGCATGGCCCAAAATGTACGGTCGTGCATTTTGATCGTGCGTTCCTTAAAATTTATGCCTCTATTTAAGTGCGCAGGATCGTCCGACCTAAACATTTGTTTTTTTGGCCTTTTCATTGGAGAGCTGTCCGGAGGTGCGGGAGGGCTTCGTCTTCACCCTCAACTGAGCTCCACCTTGAGAGAGAAGCTACGACCACCATCTCTTCATAAAACTCTCGCTAGAGCTTCGTCTCCATCCACTTCCATTGTTGCCAACTCTCAAGCTCCGTTTTCTGGCATTACTTGCTGCATTTTGGGAAATTTCTGGCAAGATTGCTGCGAGCATAGATCAGTGAAGAAGATGGGCTCAATAGATGGAGTTGACAGCCCTTCCGTACCCCGGACGTCAATCGTGGACCAAGCTCGGACAAGGACTGACAACCCTTGAGTCCGGCCGCGAATCCCGGCAAGCCATCGTATGCTCGGTTGTATTTCTCCCACCTTTCCTTATTGTAGTATTGATATTGTGTTTTGAGATGTTGTCATGATGTATAAAAACCCTAACTTTGCTCTAGATGATAATCATGTTTGTGTGATTATTTTGGTTGATTTTATATAAGTGGTGTGCCTTGTTCTAAGATCTTGTGTTGCAGCGTGCTGTGATAGTGCCCTCCTAGCAATAGCTAGGAGCGTGCTTGGCGAAGAGGTGCTTGCAACCCTCATTTTATTTCTTGTTGATAACCTAGGATCCCAAATATAAACACCTGTTTGGTTCAAAATCACACTTGCAGTTATTTTTCTGATTAGGAAATCCACAGACCCTACTTGCACTCCTCGAGAGATCGATACTCAGGGACTTTCTCTCATTTTATTACTTGTGTGACTAGTGCACTTGCCGAACCCACATCAAGTTTTTGGCGCCTTTGTCGGGGAGTGCAACTATCGTGTGTTTTCTGTACCAGGAGAATAGCTGTAAGCGTGTTGTTTTCCTTTGATTGTTTTGTGTCTTTTGTGTTATGGAAGGAGAGAATCTAAGTGAACCTGATGGTGTTGATCTGGAGACGGAATGAGCTAGAAGAGCTCGTCTACGTGAGATGGCTGCGAGAGAAAGAGAAAAAGTTGAGGGTGTGGGCCAAGCTGGTAATGTCCGGGGTGAAAGAATTCCTGATGATGAGGAAGTGGTCCTCCCATATGTGCGGACGATGCGTGATCTCACTACTCCTACTATGGGGAGTGTCTATCCGGGGATTGGACCAAATATCATCAACAATCACTTCGAGATCAAGCCGGCCATACTGAACATGATTCGGAATAACACACAGTTCTCCGGGTTGCCGAGTGAGGACCCCCATCTTCACCTTGCAGATTTCTCGGATATCTACGGTACTTTCCGTTATGCTGGGATCACTGATGAGGTGGCCAAGCTCTAGCTGTTCCCTTTTTCTTTAAAGGATAAAGCCAAGGCATGGTTGCATACTATCCCCTCTGGGGCCGGTGCCACTTGGGAGGCCCTCCCTTCAAAGTTCTTGTCAAAGTTCCACCCTGTGGACAAGATTGTGAATGCTCGGCGAGAGATCGCTACTTTCAGACAGCTGGATCAGGAGTCTTTATCCAAAGCATGGGAGAGGTTTCTGGAACGTGTGCGCAGATGCCCGCAACACGGTTGTGAGCCCTGGAATATAGTGGAAATCTTCTATTTTGCTATTGAACCTAACTACAGGGCATTGATCGACGCTGCTGCGAGTGGAATGATTATAAATCTAACTCCAGACGAGGCGCTGAGGATCATCCGTCCCACGGCTTCGCATAACACCTATTGGACTGCGGGAAGGAATGCACTGAGAGGTGCTAGAAATCTTTTCGAGGTGAATGCAATCACACCACCAAGAGACACTACTCAGCAGGCCCAAGTGATGGCAATTTAATGCCAAGGTTGTAGAAACCTCGAGCACCATGCGTATGAGTGCCCCGCAGGTGAGCAATCTACTGACCTTTCTTATGATGAAAATGTGAATTTTCTGAATAGTCAAAACCGGGCGCTGCCATTTAATAATGCTTATAACCCGGGTGTGAGAAATCACCCAAACTTTTCATGGAATCAAAACGATCCTGGCCAACGATTGCAAGGGGGCCAACATCAATATGATGCTTAAGCCTCCGGTAGCCAGCCGCGGTCACCACACCTGAGTTATATGCAACCTGCACCGCCCCAAAGGAAGAGTGCTTTGGAAGAAATGATGGAGATGTTCGTTGATCTGGCCCAAACTAATATGGCCAATCAAATTGCTTTCATGAGGAGCTTGGAGACGCAGTTAGGCCAATTGGCCCAAGGGATCTCTGAGCGCACCCAGGGCGCTCTCCTGATTAACACTGAAAAAAATCCACGGAAGCATGGAAAAAGCATCTCAGATGCGGATGGTAGCCATAAGGACACATGTGTAGTCGGCTGCAAAATCAATGATATTGAGATGTCAGCACTATGCGACTCGGGATCATCTCGAAACATTCTTGCTCTGCAAGATGTAGAGAAATTGAACTTGAACATGAACAAAGACGAGCGGGCGTCGCTAGTGCTGGCGAATGGTGTTGTAGTTGAGACCAGAGGTGAGGTAAAAAATGTGCACGTTAGTGTGGATGGAACGGATGTCATCACCGACTTCCATGTCTTGGGACCTATGGAGAATGACTCTATCCCTATCTTGGGTACTCCCTTTCTGAAAGAGAGTGGGGCAACACTGCATTTCTCCGTGAGGCATGGAGCCTTATCAACTAAGGTTGAACACCTTCTATCCCTTCACATGTGTACTATGGCCAATGATGAGCCTAATTTATTATGTGATACATGTTTATTGAAATCTGATGATAGTTCGAGTATCATTGAGTACAGGGAAGAGTGTATCGAAATGAGAAAAGACTTTGATGAAATCATGGAAGAAACTAAAGTAGACACTGTTGTGGAGAGTTGCAAAAGTCCGCGGGAATGGAAGAATAATGATATTGTTGATGCTACTACTACTTGTATGGCGAGTGATGGAATATTAGAAACCTCTTTAATTTTGAGCAATGACTGTAAAACTATAAAATAGTTGCGATGGGCCGATCTTTCATCCGCAGGGGGTGAGGAAATGAAGCCCCAGTTTGAGAATGATGGCACTGAAACTTTTTTTGAGCGAGCGCCTGGTGCTCGTTGTCGATCGCCTTCTATGGAGAAATTAAAGCGGGAAGATTGGAGCACAGGGCTCGCAGGTTTGCCCTCCAGCGTGCGAAGAAAGAGGCGTGGGGCAGGGGAGACAACTCTCCCTTGGGCCCAAAATCTTTCATCTCTTCTCTTTCTCATGTAGCGGGGGAGGATCATCATAAATCAACATATAACTGAGGTGTGGCAGACCTTTAACCGCCCTTCTGTTTCTCTGCTGTTAGTTTTGTTGTTTTGTGCTGTTCGATTTGGTTTATGTGCTATTTTTCTAACTGTGATGTCGTGTTTTGGTTAACAACACTTGTTACTACTGCTTAATACAAATATTGAGTCCATCTTAAGGATGGTAAACAAAAGCGTTGTTTGGAGACAACCCAAATCTTTTTGTTTTATTATGCAAATATGTTATTGGTTGAGTATTATATATGTTTTGCTTGGAGTCTCTCTTTCCTGCAGGTGCGCAAAAATTATCTTGTTTGGCGGATGCTGCGCCTTTGTTTTGGTTTACATGCCAATCTTCTAGTATGCTCACTTCTGAGCATTGGGTAACTTCTCTTCCCCTAGCTGTTATTTTAGTCTTTATTATATATCTTGTATTGGAATGTTTAGATTAAGTCTAGGGGAGAGCTGTTGTATTTGTTACCCACTGCATTCACTCAATATCAATGCATGCTAGAAGAATATTTATTTCATTTATTTAGTATTGTTCATCTTCACTGCACACCACAACACCCACTTGAGAGAGCATTTAGCCGTAGGCCGTTACGAGTTCAACTTGTTTCTTTTGTGTGATTGGGAAAATCTCTGTGCTGGCTTAGGATTGTGAGGTGGAATTAAATGTTGACTCATGTAGTGCTCCTAGTCGAGTGCTCATGGTTTGCGTAGAAATCCGTGATAAGTAGATTTTCTTTATGCTTTTAGTTTATATTTTTCTATTGGTGTAAATGTTGTTTACTCTGCTCAATTTGTTGAAATTGTTGTGAATTAAAGGGTAGCATAGGGATGAGTGTAGACGATTGCTAGATTCATATTGCTCGAGTCGGGAGGAAGGATTGCCTTTCTCGGTGGCTAAGAACTTGCCCCAAGCGACTCTTAAAGCATTGGCATAGGATGATTCTAATGCTCAAGTGTGATGTAGGCCATCATATTGGCCAAATTGAACTTGTGAAGCCTGCCGCTAATCCTATCCTCGCTAGCCCCTTTGTGCCTACCCCTTCCTACTATTTCAGCTCCACCTTTATCTCACCAAAGCCAAAAAGCCAATCCTAGTCGCACACCCAAATATGAGCTTTCGTCTTATTTTATTTTCATTATTGGGGTGTTGTTGTGGCATTTTTCATAGTGGAAATTGTGGTTTTGTTTATTGGAAATTAGCTGAAAAAGAAAAGAAAAAAGAAAAAGAAGAATGAAAAAGAAAACAAAGGAAAAGAAAATTTTTATGTGAAAAAGTTAAATTGAGAAATTCTAAACATATTTATGTTGGGAGTAGGCGGTGCACACACCATGTTGTGAATTCCAAGTATGGAGGTGTGGTGCACTCGCAAGTCTTGTAGTGCATGGGTAGCTTTTCTATATATGCTTATTTGGGTTAGGTGTTAGCCTTCTCGTTTATCATTTTATACCATACCGTAGCCCAAGCCACATATCTTACCTAAAGTCCTACTGACTCGCGCAGTTAACCGATCTAGTGTCGTGGAGAGAGTGCGAACGGGTGAGCTTATGGTCACTGACACTGATGGATTTTGGTGGAGGCTGTTCCGAACCGTGATCCTTGGCAATGCGCATCTTAGTAATCAGTCTATTTTCTTCCTATGCATGACCAAACAGTTCACCGTGATTCACATTTTGAGTAGTAGTAATAGACATTTACTATAGTATAAATATATAAACTATCTTGTATAATTAGAAATCTATTCTACTGTATTTCGGTGCACGTGAGCATCCGACTTCGCATGGTATTCCGTATCACAATTTTTGAGCTAGCTAGCTGTTTTCCCCATCTGCATATAATAGTTTGCTCGGGACGTGCAAATGTTTAAGTCTGGGGTGTAATGAGTCCTAATTATATAGGGTTTTTCGGACTCATCTAGGCTTGTTTTCTCACTCGTGCACTACCTTTTAGCATTAAAATGCTCATATTTACTTTAGTTATCATTTTACACATAGTGCATGTTGGTGTTTCCATGGTGATCTGGAAGTGGTCAAATATCTAGTCTCACTACCAACGCGATATGAGCCTATGGGGTCGCACACAAGAGTGTCTTGAGAAGTTAGAGGGAGAATTGTGTTGGCTCGGGATTTCTCGAGAACTTGATTTTTCCTGGCTTGAGATTTCTCGAGAAATCATATTCCTGGTTTGGGATTTCTCGAGAAGTCATTTAAGATTTCTCGACAAATTATATCCTTGGGATTTCTCGAGGACTGCATCTCCTTCTTTAGAATTTTTCGAGAAATCAGACCAATTCTATGACTTAGTTGAACGCATAGTTCAGTTCGTCGAACTGATGGTATTCGTCGAACGCAGAGTTCAGTTCGTCGAACGCAGAGTTCAGTTTATCGAACTGAAAGCATTCGTCGAACGCAGTGTTCAGTTCATCGAACGGAAGGTGTTGGTCAACCGCTGAGACTGAAGGTGTTAGTCGACCGCTGAGTACGCGTGGGTATAAAAGAATGCGATTCTTTTTGACCTAGTTGATGCGATCTATTTTGTGAAAGAAAGTGAGAGCGGCGAAAGTGTTCCACTTGTACCCCGGAAGGAAGTGTTCTGACCGGTCGATCCCGCCGCCGCTGTCGCCTCTTCCTGTATTCAGACCTAGCAGTCCGTGGAAGACGTAGAGGATAGTTCTTCTCCGACCTAGATCTTGTGTGACAAGAGGCTAGGGTTCTCCAGCACTCGTGTGGACTACTATAGAGGCGCAGATCTATTTCTGTTCAAGGAACTCAGCCGCACAATCTTGAATCTGCCATTGGAGCATCTCGATTGAGTATCGACTCAATCCCGCGAAGGTATATCATTTTATTGCCTCTTACTATTTGTTGATTCATGAAATCCGCAAGTTCCTTAACTCTTTTGGGTTGTTCTAATTATTTATTCCGTTGCGCATATGTGATATGCTGTATTATCATTTATGAAATGGTATTGAGAAAAACCCAACAGTGGTATCAGAGCTAGGTTGGCAATCAAGTGCGTGTAAATCAGGATTTTAGAAGCGTTCTAAATGCCCTGATTTCTTCTTGGAACCCCGCCAAGAACGCATGTGATTGCGTTGCAATTTCATTGTTTCAGAAATAGTTTCTCCTTTGCAGTAACCGTCCATCCAAGTGATTTGTGAAATCACATGTCTGAGATTTTGAATCTGACATTGAGAGACGAACTTGTCTACTGCACAAGTGGAGTTGTTTTTGCTGTGTCCAATGCATGTAAATCTGGAGAATTAGAAGTGTTCTAAGTGTTCAGATTTAGCCCTTATTATCAAAGTGTTGATAATTTTATTTTGTGTGCATTGGGATGCATTTAGATTGAAATGTTGTATTTCTATTTTGTGAATGTGCACAGTGATTAAATGTTAATCACGATGAAATGTTCATCAATTGAAAGATAAAATCCCTTATCCAATATTAAGTGTACGGATGTCTTCCGATGGATGACACTCTTCCTGCCTCGATCGATGAAGTGTGGGCTTGCCAAAGCAAGGTGCATTAATCTATCTTGGTAAGGGTGCGATCGGATAATTGTGATATCCCACTGTCGACATCGGGTCTCTTAACTAGGTGACCTCAAAGATTGAGTGCCTAGAGGCATAGGGTTGGCATGCACCATACGATGGATGCGAATAAAGAGTTATTCACCAACCATACAAGAGTTGCATAGTGATGCAATTGACAAGTGTTGTCTACCTAAATAACCGTATTGCGAGAGAAACGCCAAAGAGGACTCATTGTGTTGGTGAAATACGGATCTTGTCCACTAAGAGAGTAGCTCGCATAAACTCTCTGAATCAAAATTAAGGGTTATCGATTTGATTAAAATAGTGGGAGTATTTAATTAAAGTCCTTATTAAAATAAAATGTATTTTGAAATATAGTACTGAAATCTTTTGCAAATGTATTGTAGAATTTCCATGGCAAATACATCTCACTCCACATTGTCCCTGAGAGCCATCCTTGAGAAGGACAAGCTCAATGGGACGAACTTCCTCGACTGGTATAGGAACTTGAGATTTGTTCTCAGGCAAGAGCGCAAGCTTTATGTATTGGAAGGGGAAGCCCCTGCAGAGCCGACCGGGAATGCTCCGCGAGTAGACAAAGATGCTTACAAGAAGAATCAAGATGATACCTTGGATGTGGAATGCCTCATGCTTGCTACCATGTCCTCTAAGCTTTAGAAGCAACACAAGAGCATGTGTGGTTATGAGATAATCGGGCACCTCAAGAAAATGTTCGTGGGGCAAGCCCGACAAGAGAGGTTTGACATATCCAAGGCATTATTTCAGTGCAAAATGGGAGCTCGAGACTCAGTAGGGACTCACGTACTCAAAATGATTGGGTATATTGAGAATCTTGAAAAACTGGGTTTCCCTTGGGCCAAGAGTTGGCCACAGATCTGATCCTGCAATCGTTGCCGGACAGTTATGAGCAGTTCGTCTTGAACTATAACATGAATGAAATAGAAAAGACACTGCCCGAGCTCCAAGGCATATTGAGAATTGCCGAAAATAATATGAAGAAGCTCAAGCCTGCTAGCCCCATACTGATGGTGCATAAAGGCAAGGGCAAGGCCAAGGGATCCAAGAAGACAAAGATAGGATCTAAGTCTCATCTTGATCCCAAGTCTTCTGCACTGAAAAGGAAAGGTCTGGAGAAGGAAGAAAAGTGTTACCACTACGGTAAGGCAGGGCATTGGAGGTGGAACTGTCCCCTCTACATTGAGGATCTGCAAAAGAAGAAGGGAAGTGTGACTTCCACTTCAGGTATTTACGTTATAGAGATAAACCTTTCTGCTCCTTCATCTTGGGTATTGGATATCGGATGTGGTTCTCACATTTGTACAAATGTGCAGGAACTGAGAAGGAGAAGAATGTTGGGTAAAGGGGAGGTAGACCTGCGCGTCGGTAATGGAGCAAGAGTTGGTGCCGTCGTCGTTGGTGTCTACTGTCTTTCTTTGCCCACTGGGCTTGTAATAGAACTAGATAATTGTTATTTTGTTTCGGCCATAACTAGAAACATTATATCCATTTCATGTCTTGACATGAAGGGTTTTTCATTTATAATTAAGAACAATTGTTGTTCAATTTTTATGAATGATGTTTGTTTTGGTGTAGCCCAATTGTTTAATGGTTTATATGTTTTGAACTTAGACCATCCGATCTATAATGTTGAAAATAATAAAAGACTAAGTACAAATGACTCGAATCCTACATACCTTTGGCATTGTCGTTTGGGCCATATAAACAAAAAACGCATATCCAAGCTCCATAGAGATGGACTCATTTGATTATGAATCATTTGAGAGATGCGAGTCTTGCTTATTAGGCAAAATGACTAAAGCCCCTTTCACTGGTCATACTGAGAGGGAAGATGATCTCTTGGGTGTCATACATAGTGATGTGTGCGGACCCATGAGTTATATGGCTATAGGTGGGTTCCACTACTTCGTTACATTTACTGATGATTTCAGTAGATACGGATACGTATTTCTTATGAAGAACAAATCCGAGACCTTTGAAAAGTTCAAAGAGTTTTAGAATGAAGTAGAGAACCAACTGGGAAAAAGGATAAAAGCACTCCGATCTGATCGAGATGGCGAATATTTGAGTCAGGAGTTCCGTGATCATTTAAAAGAGTGTAGTA
The DNA here is from genome assembly GCA_033032865.1 of Dactylorhiza incarnata. NCBI lineage: Eukaryota > Viridiplantae > Streptophyta > Magnoliopsida > Asparagales > Orchidaceae > Dactylorhiza > Dactylorhiza incarnata. Next base: position 1,705,390 of record JAWHQI010000366.1, on the reverse strand, counting down.
TTGTATCACAGCTCATCCCACCCAGAACACCGCAACATAATGGTGTTTCTGAGAGGAGGAACGCACCCAGTTAGACAAGGTGCGATTGATGATGAGTCATGCAGATTTGCCCGTTTCCTTTTGGGGTTTTGCTCTAGAGACTGCTGCTTTTACACTAAATCGCGTTCCGATGAAGACAATTCAAAAGACACCATATGAGATATGGACTGGGAAGCGTCCTAGTATGTCGATCATTAAGATTTGGGGCTGTGAGACATACGTGCGACGTCAAATGTCTGACAAGCTGGAACCCAAATCAGATAAGTGTTATCTTGTGGGATATCCTAGGGAAACCAAAGGGTATTACTTCTACCTGCCGTCCGAGAGCAAAGTGTTTGTCGCAAGGACTGACGTCTTTTTGGAGAAAGAGTTCTTATCCAGAACGACTGCAAAAGTGGAACTTGAAGAGGTTCAAGAACCACAAATAATGAATAAACGTGAATTGGAACCTGAGCAAGGACTACAATCTGTTGTAGCTAGAGAACCTGCTCAAGAAACACAAGTCCTACGTAGATCTAATAGACCAAGATTTGAGCCCGAGAGATATGGATTTCTCGTGTCTCAAATAGGTAATGTGTTGCTTATGGATCATCATGATGAGCTTGCAACCTATCAAGAGGAAATGTGTGGACCTGACTCCGAGAAGTGGCTTGAGGACATGAAATCTGAAATGGACTCCATGTATGCAAACCAAGTTTGGACCTTGGTGGAACCACCTGAAGGGGTACGACCCACATGGTGCAAGTGGGTCTTCAAGAAGAAGACCGACATGGATGGGAATGTACAGACATTCAAAGGCCGGCTGGTGGCTAAAGGTTTCAGGCAAATTCATGGTGTTGACTATGATGAGACCTTTTCCCCTATAGCCATGGTCAAGTCCATCAGAATTCTACTTGCTATTGCTGCGTATTATGACTACGAGATCTGGCAAATGGATGTCAAAATGGATTTTCTTAATGGAAACCTCCTTGAGGAAGTGTATATGACACAACCCGAGGGTTTTGTATCTCCAAGTGAAGCCACTAAAATATGCAAGTTGAATCGATCCATTTATGAATTGAAATAAGTTTCTCAAAGTTGGAATCTGTGTTTTGATGTAAAGATCAAAGAGTTTGGTTTCATCAAGAACAAAGATGAGTCTTTTGTTTACAAAAGGATTAGTGGAAGCATTGTCGTTTTCTTGATATTGTATGTAGATGACATACTGCTGATCGGGAATGACATTCCAACCCTGCAAGCTGTTAAGAATAGGTTAGGGGACTGCGTTTCTATGAAGAACTTGGGTGAAGCGACTTATATACTTGGTATAAAGATCTATAGAGATAGATCGAAGAAGTTGCTGGGTTTGACCCAGAGTACATACATTGATAAGGTGTTGAAACGGTTCAACATGCTTGAATCCAAAAAGGAATTCTTACCCATGTCTCATGGTGTGAGTCTCTCTAAGGAACAGTGTCCTAAATCTTTGGAAGATAATGACCGCATGAAGTTGATTCCATATGCCTCAGCAATTGGATCAATCATGTATGCAATGTTATGTACTCGACCCGATGTCTCATATGCTTTGAGCATGACGAGCAGGTATCAGTCTGATTCTGGTGATGGTCACTAGATAGCTGTCAAGAATATCCTAAAGTACTTGAGAAGGACTAAGGATACGTTATTGGTGTATGGTGGAGAGGAAGAGCTCGTTGTAAGTGGTTACACAGATGCTAGCTTCCAAACTGAGAAGGACGATTCAAAGTCCCAATCAGGTTTTGTATTTTGCCTTGATGGAGGAGCTGTAAGCTAGAAGAGTTCAAAGCAGGAGACAGTTGCCGATTCTATGACAGAAGCCGAGTATATTGATGCCGCAAATGTGGCAAAGGAGGCTGTGTGGATTAGGAAATTCATCGGCGAGCTAGATGTAGTTCCTAGCATAGTTGATCCCGTAGTTCTCTACTGTGACAACAACGGTGCAATTGCCCAAGCTAAGGAACCTAGATCTCATCAGCGCTCTAAGAACATACTTTGGCGGTTCCATCTTATTCGAGAGATTGTCGATCGAGGAGATGTGAGCAATTGCAGAGTACCGACTAAAGAAAACATAGCAGATCCACTGACAAAGCCTCTTGCGCAAAAGAAGCATGATGGTCATGTTAGATCAATGGGTATTAGATACCTGAATTATCATCTTTAGTGGGAGCCTGGTGAATTGCATGTTTGTTGGTTGTTTATTCATTTGATGAATTGTGATATGTACTATATGTTTCATTTTACATTTATGGCAAGTTCTTTTATTATGTCAACTGTTTCTATATTATAGACTAATTAACATATTGAATGCCCTTAGAATGTTTGCTTACATAGGAATTCAAGTACGTGACTTGAATGTGAGGGCCTATGTTTAATTGAAGATTCATTCTTAAATGGTCCCTAGTTGAGGTATCATCCTAGAAATTAGGGCGAGGATGAGACCATAAGACTAGCATGTGCGTTAACTGATGACCGGTTCTCACAGGTCATGATATTGTGATATCAAGTCATCACATGGGTACTTGTTAGGAACAAGTTGTACTGGACAGACCCACCGTGAGAATACTTTGTGGATTATTTTATGAATGTGTCACAAGTAGGTCTCAAGTGACAATGGTGTTTATGTTCCTTTGACCTAAAGTCAGAACATTCATCGAGTGAGGAAGAGCATACTTTGATGTCATCTAAAGTCTTCTCTTGAGAAAGGTTGACGATAAGGGTGGTTGTTGGGTATGTTACGAATCATTGGATGTTTGTGTGTGAGCAGAAATGGAATTTGTCCTCCTTTATGACAGGAGTTACATCCATGGACCCATTGATGGAATGAGACTGAAAAATGCATGGCCAGGCTTGGTCGAGTCAATATATGATATTGAGCTCACCAATTTTTTGTCAGTCAATTCTAGATCAGGAAACTGGGATTGAACATTTATGAGGGTGATATGGTCCATGCCTCTAGTTCTATCCGGATGTAAGGGACAAAGGGACATGACAACACTGATACATTGGTCAAGTCAGGCTTATTGAGTTATGAACTCTTATTGCTTGGGTAGCAACGATGCATTGCTAGATGCCGCTCAATGTTTGTGAGACTTTTATTTGATACGTTCAAGATCAAGTGCGAGACTGTTGGTGTTTCCATGGTGATCTGGAAGTGGTCAAATATCTAGTCTCACTACCAACGCGATATGAGCCTATGGGGTCGCACACAAGAATGTCTTGAGAAGTTGGAGGAAGAATTGTGCTGGCTCGGGATTTCTCGAGAACTTGTTTTTTCCTGCCTTGAGATTTCTCGAGAAATCATATTCCTGGTTTGGGATTTCTCGAGAAGTCATTTGGGATTTCTCGAGAAATGATATCCTTGGGATTTCTCGAGGACTGCATCTCCTGCTTTGGAATTTTTCGAGAAATCAGACCAATCCTATGACTTAGTTGAACGCAGAGTTCAGTATAACATCCCATTTCCTTCTAGACCCCTTGGGTTAGGGTTGAGGTTGGAATGGTGAGTAGAGCTCATGGTGTGACCCTAGGTCAACCCGAACTTAGGAAAATTGTTATAAGCACCCCAAAAGTGCAAAAGTCAACCTTGCCCAAATTACCTCAAATTGAACTCACCAACTCAAACTGAGCTTGCAAATAGGCTCCTAACCCTAAGAGAAACTCAAGTGACCCAAAATCCCTAACATAGGGTCACCAAGTTTGACCAGTTTAACCAAACTGACCAAGTCAATTATAAGTCAATATAACCCAATTCAACTCAATAGGGTTCAATTCATACTCATATGGTCAAATTGACCCCACCCATAGATGGTAAACCTTTAAAGGTGTGATATGGACCCATAAGACCCATCATGGTGTCACCAATTGGTCTAATTTTACCAAAGTCAAACTCAGGTCAACATAAGCCAATCCTCCATCAATGGGTTCAATTGACCCCCAAAACATGAAATTGACTTCACCCCTAGTCTTAGAACATCATGGGGGACCTAATAGACCCAAAAGCCTCATCATGAGATCATCAAATTGACCAAATTGACCAAAGTCAACTTTTCCCCAATTTTGGTCAAAATCACACATATTGGCTAAATTGGCCCAAATAGGCACCACCATGACCCAATCAGCATTGGGTGGTGTCAAGGGACTCAATACCAACACATTGGACCAGTAAACTCACCAATTGACTAAGTCAACCCCAAAAGTCAACATAGGTCAAAATTGGGCTAAAATGGGCATTTGACTCAATTAAGTCAAACCATGTGGGCTAAGGCCTCAATAGGTGGCCCAACCTGCAGCCCATGACCTAATTACATTGCATGCCCTAAGAAATTAGGAGGAGATGGCATGCAAGAGGCAAATTTGGACTTTCCCCCAAATCCAAGAGAGGACAAAGGAGGAAATCATGGATTGAAAGCCACTTGTCCCTCCTCTCCTCTTCCCAATCCTCCCACTGAGCTCCAACGGTGATTCCCAGCCGAAATTCCAGCAGTGGGGGTGACAAATGGCATCATGGAGGAGCATCCTATGCTTGGTCGAAATCACTGTAATGGCTGCTATGAATTAAGCCACCCTCAGCCCAAATTGACTTCACTATTAGCTTCAGAAGGTGGAGAGAATATGAAATCGAGCCTTGGATCACTGCAAACGGTGGAGGATTGAAGTTTTGAGCAAGCTCGCCGGAGAGGAGAAGATTCATGGCCAACCACCGCCGCCGCCGCCGTCAAGCTCCATTAAGGTGCGGTTTCTCCTCCTATCCCCTTGTGCTAGCATCCTAGATCCATTAGGAGAGACATCAGGCTCAAATGAGCCCGATCCAGGGTGAGAAAAATGGAAAATTTCGAAATATAATGGTGTTTTAGGCCAAGCTCAAAATTGCCGTACGGGCCGCCTCCGGCGGCGGTGTCGCCGGGAATCCATAGCACCCACATCCCTGATGGAGTTGGTGGTGGTTTCCAGCCGAAGGGGTGCCCAGGTGGCCGGGAAAAAGGGGCCGAAATCAGCCCTGTAAACTGGAATTTCGGGCTCAAGAAGGAAGATGATGAATAGTGATTTTAATGAAATGTTATATAGTTTAATTAAATCTGTCACATTTATTTTATGATCTTGTACAAATTATTTGAGGCCCTTAGCGGCCATTTCATGAAAAGTGTCCAGAGATAACTGTTGTAGATCTAGATGTCTACTTTAATTAGAAATTTGTTTCAGCTCATTTGGAGCAATGTAGAACCCCCGGCATCCATTTTAGTGAGATTGGTCATAATGAAAATCAGAAATTAGATTGTGTATATCTTTCAAATGGTAGATTCGATGGACTTGAAATTTGGGCCATTCATGCATGTGCCCTATACCTATCTTGTATCCAAAAATCAGATTTTTAGGAGATACTTTTACTAAGGTTTTATTCAAAATATGATAAATCAAATAAATGATATTTTTAGAGTTGTATAACTCCAAATGACCCCAAATTTGGTTGACACCCTTATTAGGTCATCATTAGACCATGGTTAAAATTTGAGAGCAATTGGACCTCTGCATGTGGGGTAATTCCTCTTGCATATTTTTGTCTAATAAGTGATATGGTGTGCCAATAGCAAAAAGGTATATTTTGTATATTTAGCATAAATGGCTTAGTGATAGCTTCTGGAACTTTGTCCATACCCTCTTTATGACATAATACATTACTCCAAGAAAAATTAGGATTTTTGGGATCAAAAATCCTAAGTAATTGATAAAATTGAATTATGTCACAATTATGTATTAATGAAATGTTTGACGCAAAAAACCTTGTGGAAAAATTTGAAAATCTGAGGAATCACTTGTAACATCACCTAGAACCTCTATAAATTTTGTAGGAATTTTTAGAGATTATTCCCTTAGAAATCATGGAAATTATCATATGTTGCACTTTTGAATAACTGAAATTTTAATGACTAGAACTTGGAGATAAATTATGATCATCTAAAATTAGAGTTTTTATGTTATTATAGTGTCACTGTAATTTTCTCAGAATTTTAGGAAGTCCATATTTGATACTTGTTGTACAAAGTCAATTTATCACCCCTTTAATGATAAATAGAAATTATGGGTTTAAATTTGCTGGAAAATTATGATCTTCTGGAATTAGTGTTTGTATGTTGTTATAGTGCCACTGTAATTTTCTCAGAATTTTAGGAAGTCAAGATTTGGTACTTGTTGGACAAAGTCAATTTATCACCCCTTTAATGATAAATAAAAATTATGAGTTTAAATTTGCTGGAAAATTATGATCTTCTGGAATTAGTGTTTTTATGCTGTTATAGTGCCGCTGTAATTTTCTCAGAATTTTAGCAAGACAAGATCTAGTACTTGATGTACAAAGTCATTTCGTTACCCATTTAATGATAAATAGGAATTATGGGTTTAAATTTGCTGGAAAATTATGATCTTCTGGAATTTATGCTTTTAGGTCATTATAGTGCCACTGCAATTTTTCCAGAATTTTTAAATGTCACAATCTTGTACTTGATGCGTAAAGTTATATTTTTATTCATTTATTGAAAATTGAAAATCATGATTATATAACTGCTGGAAAATTAGGAAACATTGGGAATCTTGTTATTATGTCAAATATCACCTCTGGATGAATATTTAGCAAGTTTGAATTCACTAGCATGTTACCTCCTTCACATTTTAGATTTAGATTATTAATTAATGAATTTTTAAAGAGGTCAAAATTATATGAAACATGCTTAGATTCTGATCACCCCTTATTATACCCATTATGAACTTATGATAAAAATTAGAAGTTATTTGGAAGTGATTTGACCTAGGTCACAACATAGGAATCAAAGTTAGTTATACGCCATGGTCTGCGGATAGTGGAAACTCCATATGATGATTAGGACATCAAGATCACATAGGAAATCAGTGAGATTTGGATTATAGTAGTATATGATCTTATATCACTTAGAGGATGAGGAATCTCAAGAGTTGAGCACCATTCAAGAAAACGGTTGCTTAGGAGTGAGGTGAAACATAAGGCACGAAATCACCTAAGTTATAAAGATTAATAAGAGGGTAGAGATTTAGGTCAGGGTAGTCACCAATAATAGTAATTGTCCTGGAAAGGGGTTGGGCATCATCCCATCACATACCCTAGTACCTTGCGAACCCTTCATCGGGTAGCCCTCGGGAAGTCCAGGATTCACCGTAAGCTTCTAAATATAACAATAATTATACAAGAGTAGTCTAATTATGTGAATTAAGAAACATGGTAGACTTCATCACGAGTTGGGGATGGGAAAGGGTATACCAGGATGAGATAGTATTGCGAGTTGGAGGCTCAGGTGATAGTTTATCAAGGACGAGATAGTCCTGCGAGCTCGAGGCTCGGGTGATAGTTTATTCAGGACGGGTTAGTCCTGCGAGCTGGAGGCTCGGGTGATAGTTTAATTCAGGACTGGTTAGTTCTGCGAGCTGGAGGCTCGGGTGATAGTTTTATTCAGGATGGGTTTGTCCTGCGAGCTGGAGGCTCGGGTGATTGTTTTGTTTCCGGACGAGTTAGTCCTGCGAGCTGGAGGCTCGGGTAGAGACAAATTGCATGTGCATAAAAACATTTAGTGGCGGGTCTTCGGTACGGGCCGGTTGTCACACCGATGGAAGTACATTCACTTAGGCGGGTGTGAGTTTGAGGGGCCAGTAGGTTGTTTATACTGCGGTCTGGAGGATGATCCCCAACAGGACGCACACCGGGCCTTTAAGACTGGTAGGTGTCAGCAAAGAGTACGCAAGACTCTATAGTGCACCTAGAACGTGTACAGAGGAGTACAGGAGGTCTAGGCCTGGTAGTGTGTATACCCACCCAGTGGTGGAGACGCCCGCTCCACCGCTACCGTAGCCACAACGGTAGTACCAGATAGTTTAGCTAACTTCGAAAAGTGGGAACTAAAGGTCTGTGATCACAGAGTCGTGTGCGTGTGTTGCACTTGTATGAATCATATCATAGCATGCATATCATAACGTACTTAAGCATTACAACATCTATTGAAGATCTTTATCATATAAATTAGTATGGGCTCTTTTATATGATAAGTCATAATTCCGGAAATCTTAACTTATAAGTTTGTATGGGCATTCATATAAGTTAAGGTACTCATGTGATGATAGTGTAGAATAGCTTACTTGTTTACTTTACTTGCGATGCACTACTTTACTTATTGCTTTACTTACTCTCTTACTTACTGCTCATACACACTGCTAGCTAGAAGTTATATATCATTTACTTTATATACTTGCTAGCGTAGAATTCTTGTCACATGATTTGTTTCTATTACCCTTTGTTGTCCTCTGCTTCTTCCTCCCCCACGGTGCCTAGGAGTCGCGGGGGGAGGCGAGCACAAAACTGGCTTAGTCTTTATGACTAACGGTCGGTTGTGACCGTAGGAGTTTGAGGAGCTGGAGCAGCCGTACTACTAGCAGGAAGTGATGGCAAGATCTGAGGAGCAGTTGCAGTGCATTACTTCTACCACGAGGCAGGTGTTGATGAAGAGAGTGTTTAGCTTCCGCATAGAGATGATGAGAGAGAGAGAGTTAATATGTTGTTTTACTCATTTCAGACATGTATCGGGCATAAGCCCTTACTCTTTCTTTTGTACTCATTGATGGACTTGTATATTATTTTGATATATTTATGTGTGTGATTGTGGGCTTGGTCTATTTACCTAGTTTTTCTTCTTATCTCTGGTTGGCCTGGTTGATCATTTTTTGCCGGCAGGATCGTCGTCTTGCGGAGGTGGCTAACTCGTGTGTTAGTATCACCGTAAGGCGGCGGTTCTGGGCATAAGATCCGAGAACTCTCCTGGTGCGGGAGAGGGATCTTACAACTGGTATCACTTGAGCAAACGATCCAACGAGAAAGAAGTCCACAGACCATAGGACACTGTCGCTCGAGCTAGTTTGAGGACAAACTAGCAGCGGAAGCAGTGGTGTGCCCATGTGTAAAAATCACACAAATAGTCCATTAATCAATGAGTTAGGCCAACCCAACTAGGACATCATTCTAGTTTGACGCACCAAGACGATTTCATAGTGTGCCTTAATCATAAATCAACTTCGGGTATAGACGAATTAAGGCATTATGACACCTAAAGTGACTAAGGGAAGAGTCTATTGAGAAAATAGTTACTTAAAGCTTAAACTCTGACGTCCTTAATTCTAATATCAAGTGATATTATCACTCCCTGCCCAATGGATGGGACCTCTTCAAGAGATCCGATGCACGAAAACCATTAGTGGATAGTAGGAGACTCATAAACTTAATCTCCAAACCTACAACTGGGTTGCACCGAAATGATCATCGTGACAAATACCGGAGGTCGGATAAGGATTCGAGTTCAGAAAAGGCCCATTTGTAGATTGCCCGAAGATTAAGAAGGTTATGGTAATTGGTAATTTTGGGGGCCTAAAGTAGGTAGAATATCAATAGGTCTCAGGATGGAACTCCAAGTCTAGAGTTGTATGCCCTAAGGATCGATTACGTGTCTCAGACGAATATATCATTAGAACACCAAAGAAACTTAGCCAGAATGTATGGGGGCTAATCCTTTTGTTTATTGGGGCCAGATCAGGTACCAATTCGAGTTCCTTAGACCTTACTTTTGGAATTGTTCATCACAAACGTAAACAATCTTAAGGTATTCAAACATTACTCGGCTTAAGAAGAGATTTTGAAGTATGCATAATCTGTCTGATGACCCACCCTTCCTAAAAGCCGAGACACTTGAAGAACTCCTTTATCTTAACAAATGTGAATTATCAATACTGTGATGAGACCGTTATAAACTCGCAATCGAAATAAGAGCACAGAGCCTTGATTATTCACCCCCTATTGCTCTAAGGATTAGACGGATAAGTAAGCGAGAAAATAGTAAATGAAGTCTTCGAGATATAAATCCAGTCGCCTAGTATTTTGCATGTGACTCTTGAGATCAAGGAAGATAGCATACAACTTTGAGAGAATCCTCAAATTTTGAATATAAGGGAATAGATAGCTACTTGGTACGCAACTTAAGGAGCTACCATGCCTTCCCCAATACAGGACACAATATGATTCATTTGCAAACCCACGAGGGAATCAAGAGAAATTTCTTTTTAAAAGAACAAAAATTCGAGGCAACATTGGTTGTAGAAAGAGTTTTTTTAAGATGTTGTGATATTTATTGCCTTAACAAAATATACCCATAGACGCTCCACCAACTTAACTCTAATATCGTAACACACCATTGGTGAGTATATTGTCGGTTAAGGATTCGAATTAACAAATTCATGAAGAACGAAGAGAGACCCGACATGAACTAGACTTAGTGCGGGCCCAGGTCAGATACAGACTAGATAAGAATGAAACAGACAATAGACCCTCGTGATCTTAAGAGACGAATAAATGTAAATAATTTCATGAGAGGTGTGTTACCTTGGATTTACCTCCTCAATTCAGAGACGATGATCTGTGTTACGTTCAGGGTAAAACAGTGTAATACCGTTTGTCAAATAAATATCTAAAATTAGGTGATTGGTTAGAAACATAGGATGGTCAAGCTAGTTGCTTGGGACAAGCAAATCACCTTTTGGAACATGTGGACTGGAACCAGGTTGCAAGTTAGATTTATAACAGGGATTTTTGCTTTTTTGGGCATTAGGGGGTGATTCATAGTTGGCTTCCTCAATCAAAAGCCAAACCCTTTCAATTTGAGTGATTCATTATATTGGAAACTTGCAGATTGAAATAAGTAGAGTAATTGCAGACTTCATACTAAAAGACAGATAAGGACTTCAGCATGTTGAACAACCAAGATTAATTAGCTATGACATGATATCGAAGGTATAATAACCCAGAGAATTTGAAATTGACGAACAATATATCGAAGGCGTGTACATCATGTATTATTCCTCAACCGGATAGCATCAAGGATCGGAACACTTATGTTAAAAGTCAGCATAATCACCATTAGGAAGATTCGAGACTATGGGGAACAGAGTTTTAATGTCAAGAGTATACACGATGAAATTACACGAAAACTAATGGGATTATGAGATCTCCCTATGATGCCATGTATGGGAGGGAGTGTAGGAATCCACTCTCATGGATTCGGGAAGGAGACCCGAAGGCACTGGGCCAGGAAATATAGAAGGCATAGATGCCCAGATGCGGCCGATACGGGGTTGGATGTTGGAAGCACAGAGCGGTCGTGCTAAATATTACGCTGCACGACATCATAAGGTAGAAGTCTAGGCAGGAGACAGAGTGAATTTGAAAATATGACCGGCACACAGAGTCTCACTAGTACAAAGACTAAAGAAGCTCAGACCGAGATACATGGGGCCTTATAGGATCCTGGAGCGGATCGACCCCTCGGTTTATAAATTGGAGCTACTGCTGGGATTGGCGGAATTGCGCGACATTTTTTCACATCTCCTCGCTTAGGAGGGCTCTCCCCCAGCCAGAACAACAAATCACTACCGTGATAAGCCTAATATCATCCGGTCGTATAGTCCTTCTGGAACCAATCCGTGTCGATGAAACCCCGTGGACCCGAACTTGAATTTCGGGGACGATTTTTTTATTTATTTATTGGGATTTGTAACATCCCATTTCCTTCTAGACCCCTTGGGTTAGGGTTGAGGTTGTAATGGTGAGTAGAGCTCATGGTGTGACCCTTGGTCAACCCGAACTTAGGAAAATTGCTATAAGCACCCCAAAAGTGCAAAAGTCAACCTTGCCCAAATTACCTCAAATTGAACTCACCAACTCAAACTGAGCTTGCAAATATGCTCCTAACCCTAAGAGAAACTCAAGTGACCCAAAAGCCCTACATAGGGTCACCAAGTTTGACCAGTTTAACCAAATTGACCAAGTCAATTATAAGTCAATATAACCCAATTCAACTCAATATGGTTCAATTCATACTCATATGGTTAAATTGACCCAACCCCTAGATGGTAAACCTTTAAAGGTGTGATATGGACCCAGAAGACCCATCATGGTGTCACCAATTGGTCCAATTTGACCAAAGTCAAACTCAGGTCAACATAAGCCAATCCTCCATCAATGGGTTCAATTGACCCCCAAAACATGAAATTGACTTCACCCCTAGTCTTAGAACATCATGAGGGACCTAATAGACCCAAAAGCCTCATCATGAGATCATCAAATTGACCAAATTAACCAAAGTCAACTTTCCCCAATTTTGGTCAAAATCACACATATTGGCTAAATTGGCCCAAATAGGGCACCACCATGACCCAATCAACATTGGGTGGTGCCAAGGGACTCAAGACCAACACATTGGACTAGTCAACTCACCAATTGACTAAGTCAACCCCAAAAGTCAACATAGGTCAAAATTGGGCTAAAATGAGCATTTGAATCAATTAAGCCAAACCATATGGGCTAAGGCCTCAATAGGTGGCCCAACCTGCAGCCCATGACCTAATTACATTGCATGCCCTCAAAAATTAGGAGGAGATGGCATGCAAGAGGCTAATTTGGAATTTCCCCCAAATCCAAGAGAGGACAAAGGAGGAAAGCATGGATTGAAAGCCACTTGTCCCTCCTCTCCTTTTCCCAATCCTCCCACTGAGCTCCAACAGTGATTCCTAGTCGAAATTCCAGCAGTGGGGGTGACAAATGGCATCATGGAGGAGCATCCTATGCTTGGCCGAAATCACCTTAATGGCTGCTATGAATTAAGCCACCCTCAACCCAAATTGACTTCACTATTAGCTTCAGAAGGTGGAGAGCATATGAAATCGAGCCTTGGATCACTGCAAACGGTGGAGGATTGAAGTTTTGAGCAAGCTCGCCGGAGAGGAGAAGATTCATGGCCAACCACCGTCGCCGCCGCCGTCAAGCTCCATTAAGGTCCGGTTTCTCCTCCTCTCCCCTTGTGCTAGCATCCTAGATCCATTAGGAGAGACATCAAGCTCAAATGAGCCTGATCCATGGTGAGAAAAATGGAAAATTTTGGAATATAATGGTGTTTTAGGCCAAGCTCAAAATTGCCGTACGGGCCGCCTCCGGCGGCGGTGTCCCCGGGAATCCATAGCCCCCACATCCACGATGGAGTTGGTGGTGGTTTCCAGCCGAAGGGGTGCCCAGGTGGCCAGGAAAAAGGGGCCGAAATCAGCCCTGTAAACTGGAATTTCGGGCTCAAGAAGGAAGATGATGAATAGTGATTTTAATGAAATGTTATATAGTTTAATTAAATCTGTCACATTTATTTTATGATCTTGTACAAATTATTTTAGGCCCTTAGAGGTCATTTCATGAAAAGTGACCAGAGATAACTGTTGTAGATCTAGATGTCTACTTTAATTACAAATTTGTTTCAGCTCATTTGGAGTAAAGTAGAACCCCCAACATCCATTTTAGTGAGACTGGTCATAATGAAAATCAGAAATTAGATTGTGTATATCATTCAAATGGTAGATCTGATGGACCTGAAATTTTGGCCATGCATGCATGTGCCCTATACCTATCTTGTATCCAAAAATCAGATTTTTAGGAGATAATTTTACTAAGGTTTTATTCAAAATATGATAAATCAAATAAATGATATTTTTGGAGTTGTATAACTCCAAATGATCCCAAATTTGGTTGACACCCTTATTAGGTCATCATTAGACCATGGTTAAAATTTGAGAGCAATTGGACCTCTGCATGTGGGGTAATTCCTCTTGCATGTTTTTGTCTAATAGGTGATATGGTGTGCCAATAGCAAAAAGGGATATTTTGTATATTTAGCATAAATGGCTTAGTGATAGCTTCTGGAACTTTGTCCATACCCTCTTTATGACATAATACATTACTCCAAGAAAAATTAGGATTTTTGGGATCAAAAATCCTAAGTAATTGATAAAATTGAATTATGTCACAATTATGTATTAGTGAAATGTTTAAGGCAAAAACCTTGTGGAAAAATTTGAAACTCTGAGGAATCCCTTATAACATTACCTAGAACCTCTAGAAATTTTGTAGGAATTTTTATTCCCTTAGAAATCATGGAAATTATCATATGTTGCATTTTTGAATAACTGAAATTTTTATGACTAGAACTCGGAGATAAATTATGATCTTATGGAATTAGAGTTTTTATGCTATAATATATTATAGTGCCACTGTAATTTTCTCAGAATTTTAGGAAGTCCATATTTGATACTTGTTGTACAAAGTCAATTTATCACCCCTTTAATGATAAATAGAAATTATGGGTTTAAATTTGCTGGAAAATTATGATCTTCTGGAATTAGTGTTTTTATGCTGTTATAGTGCCACTGTAATTTTCTCAGAATTTTAGGAAGTCAAGATTTGGTACTTGTTGGACAAAGTCAATTTATCACCCATTTAATGATAAATAGAAATTATGGGTTTATAGTTGCTGGAAATTAGTGTTTTTATGCTGTTATAGTGCCATTGTAATTTTCTCAGAATTTTAGAAAGAAAAGATCTAGTACTTGATGTACAAAGTCATTTCGTTACCCATTTAATGATAAATAGGAATTATGGGTTTAAATTTGCTGGCATATTATGATCTTCTGGAATTAATGCTTTTAGGTCATTATAGTGCCACTGCAATTTTTCCAGAATTTTTAGATGTCACAATCTTGTACTTGATGTGTAAAGTTATATTTTTATTCATTTATTGAAAATTGAAAATCATGATTATATAACTGCTGGAAAATTAGGAAACTTTGGGAATCTTGTTATTATGTCAAATATCACCTCTGGAAGAATATTTAGCAAGTTTGAATTCACTAGCATGTTACCTCCTTCACATTTTAGATTGAGATTATTAATCAATGAATTTTTAAAGAGGTCAAAATTATATGAAACATGCTTAGATTCTGATCATCCCTTATTATACCCATTATAAACTTATGATAAAAATTAGAAGTCATTTGGAAGTGATTTGACCTAGGTCCCAACATATGAATCAAAGTTAGTTATACGCCATGGTCTGCGGATAGTGGAAACTCAATATGATGATTAGGACATCAAGATCACATAGGAAATCAGTGAGATTTAGATTATAGTAGTATATGATCTTATATCACTTAGAGGACGAGGAATCTCAAGAATTGAGCACCATTAAAGAGAATGGTTGCTTAGGAGTGAGGTGAAACATAAGGCACGAAATCACCTAAGTTATAAAGAGTAATAAGAGGGTGGAGATTTAGGTCAGGGTAGTCACCAATAATAGTAATTGTCCTGGAAAGGGGTTGGGCATCATCCCATCACATACCCTAGTACCTTGCGAACCATTCATCGGGTAGCCCTCGGGAAGTCCAGGATTCACCGTAAGCATCTAAATATAACTATAATTAGACAAGAGTAGTCTAATTAGGTGAATTAAGAAACATGGTAGACTTCATCCCGAGTTGGGGATGGGAAAGGGTATACCAGGACGAGATAGTCCTGCGAGCTGGAGGCTCGGGTGATAGTTTATCCAGGACGAGATAGTCCTGCGAGCTGGAGGATCGGGT
This sequence comes from Dactylorhiza incarnata, assembly GCA_033032865.1. Lineage (NCBI taxonomy): Eukaryota > Viridiplantae > Streptophyta > Magnoliopsida > Asparagales > Orchidaceae > Dactylorhiza > Dactylorhiza incarnata. The sequence continues at coordinate 1,689,823 of JAWHQI010000366.1, read as the reverse complement.
GATAGTTTATTCAGGACGGGTTAGTCCTGCGAGCTGGAGGCTCGGGTGATAGTTTTATTCAGGACGGGTTAGTCCTGTGAGCTGGAGGCTCGGGTGATAGTTTTATTCAGGATGGGTTTCTCCTGCGAGCTGGAGGCTTGGGTGATAGTTTTGTTTCAGGACGGGTTAGTCCTGCGAGCTGGAGGCTCGGGTAGAGACAAATTGCATGCGCATAAAAACATTTAGTGTCGAGTCTTCGGTACGGGCCGCTCGTCACACCGATGGCAGTACGTTGACTTAGGCGGGTGTGAGGTTGAGGGGCCAGTAGGTTGTTTATACTGCGGTCTGGAGGACGATCCCCAACAGGGCGCACACCCGGCCTTTAAGACTGGTAGGTGCCAGCAAAGAGTACGCAAGACTCTAGAGTGCACCTAGGACATGTACCGAGGCGTACGGGAGGTCTAGGACTGGTAGTGTGTATACCCGCCTAGTGTGGAGACGCCCGCTCCACCGCTACCGTAGCCACAACGGTAGTACCAGAGAGTTTAGCTAACTCCGAAAAGTGGGAACTAAAGGTCTGTGATCATAGAGTCGTGTGCGTGTGTTGTACTTGTATGAATCATATCATAGCATGCATATCATAACGTACTTAAGCATTACAACATCTATTGAAGATCCTTATCATATAAATTAGTATGGGCTCTTTTATATGATAAGTCATAATTCCGAAAATCTTAACTTATAAGTTTGTATGGGCATTTATATAATTTAAGGTACTCATGTGATGATAGTGTAGAATAGCTTACTTGTTTACTTTACTTGCGATGCACTACTTTACTTATTGCTTTACTTACTGCCTTACTTACTGCTCATACACACTGCTAGCTAGAAGTTTTATATCCTTTACTTTATATACTTGCTAGCGTAGAATTCTTGTCACCTGCTTTGTTTCTATTACCCTTTGTTGTCCTCCGCTTCGTCCTCCCGCACGGTGCCTAGGAGTCGCGGGGGGAGGGGAGCACAAAATTGGCTTAGTCTTTATGACTAACGGTCGGTTGTGACCTTAGGAGTTCGAGGAGCTGGAGCAGTCGTACGACTAGCAGGAAGTGATGGCAAGATCTGAGGAGCAGTTGCAGTGCATTACTTCTACCACGAGGCAGGTGTTGATGAAGAGAGTGTTTAGCTTCTGCATAGAGATGATGAGAGAGAGAGAGAGTTATTATGTTGTTTTACTCATTTCAGACATGTATTTGGCATAAGCTCTTAATCTTTCTTTTGTACTCATTGATGGCCTTGTATATTATTTTGATATATTTATGTGTGTGATTGTGGGCTTGCTCTATTTACCTAGTTTTTCTTCTTATCTCTGGTTGGCCTGGTTGATCATTTTTTCGCCGGCAGGATCGCCGTCTTGCGGAGGTGGCTAACTCGTGTGTTAGCATCACCGTAAGGCGGCGGTTCTGGGCATAAGATCTGGGACCTCTCCTGGTGCGGGAGAGGGATCTTACATTCAGTTCATCGAACTGATGGTATTCGTCAAACACAGAGTTCAGTTCGTCGAACTGAAAGCATTCGTCGAACGCAGTGTTCATTTCGTCGAACTAAAGGTGTTGGTCGACCGCTGAGACTGAAGGTGTTAGTCGATCGCTGAGACTGGAGTTCGATGAACAGCGAGCGCGTTCGACGAACGACGAGCGCATTTGATGAACGGCGAGCCCATTCGACGAACGACTAGCACATTCGTTGAACAACCAACACGTTCGACGAACGGCCAGCGCGTTCGATGAACGACCAGCGCATTTGACGAACGGCCGGCGCGTTCGACGAATTCTGTTTTCTTCACTTAAAATCGTGGCTGTGCGGATAGCTCCCTTTTGCGCGTGGGTATAAAAGAATGCGATTATTTTTGACCTAGTTGATGCGATCTATTTTGCGAAAGAATGTGAGAACGGCGGAAGTGTTCCACCTGTAGCCTCGAAAGGAAGTGTTCCGACCGGTCGATCCCGCCGCCACTGTCGCCTCTTCTGTATTCGGACCTAGCAGTCCGTGGAAGACGTAGAGGGCAGTTCTTCTCCGACCTAGATCTTATGTGACAAGAGGCTAGGGTTCTCCAGTGCTCGTGTAGACTACTATAGAGGCGCAGATCTATTTCTGTGCAAGGAACTCAGCCACACAATCTTGAATCTGCCATTGGAGCATCTCGATTGAGTATCGACTCAATCCCGCGAAGGTATATCGTTTTATTGCCTCTTACTATTTCTTGATTCATGAAATCCACAAGTTCCTTAACTCTTTTGGGTTGTTCTAGTTATTTATTCCGCTGCGCATATGTGATATGTTGTTTTATCATTTATGAAATGTTATTGAGAAAAACCCAACAGTGCACTCTTTTCGCCTATCGAGGTGTGCAATTGCGCATTCTGTGCTGGGGGTATGCCTTTGGGGGCTCCCCATGCCTTTTCATGCTTATACCGTGGATGCTATGTGATTTCCTATGTGGTAGGAGCTTATATTTTGATTGAATGCAGGTGGATCAAACCCATGAGCTGAGCATTGCAATCTTGGTAAATCGCACGACCGTGCGATTATTGTTAACGCACAATTGATATGATCGTGAGATTTACTTAGAGCCCTATGTGATGATGTTCATCATGCATTTTTCTTAACACACGATTGAATTCAATCCTGCGTGAAGGAAAACACACGACCTACCTAAATACCAACGAAATATGTGGTCTGCCATACCCCGTGCATTTTTGGTCGTGCACGAGCGCACTGCTCGTGCGTGAACAAAAATGCACGACCTTACTATAGCTCCAGGCACTGCTTATCTCTGTAAATCGCACGGCCAAAAATGCACGGTCGGGCATTTTGATCGCGTGTTCCTTAAATTTAACGCCTCTATTTAAGCGCACAGGATCGTCCGACCTAAACATCCATTTTTCGGCCTTTTCATTGGCGGGCCATCTAGAGGAGCGGGAGGGCTCCATCTTTTCCCTCAACTGAGATCCACCTTGGGAAAGAAGCTCCGACCACCATCTCTTCGTAAAACTCTCGCTAGAGCTTCGTCTCCGGCCACTGCCATTGTTGCCAGCTCTCAAGCTCCGTTTTCGGTCAATACATGCTGCGTTTTGGGAAGTTTCTGGCAAGATTGCTGCCAGCATAGATCAGCGAAGAAGATGGGCTCAATAGAAGGAGTTGACAGCCCTTCTGTACCCCGGATGTCAACTGTGGACCGAGATCGGACAAGGACTGACAACCCTTAAGTCTGGCCGCGAATCCCGGCAAGCCTTCGTATGCTCGGTTGTATTTCTCCCCCCTTTCCTTATTGTAGTATTGATTATGTGTTTTGAGATGTTGTCATGATGTATAAAAACCCTAACTTTGCTCTACATGATAGTCATGTTTGTGTGAATATTTTGGTGTTTTTTATATAAGTGGTGTGCCTTGTTCTAAGATCTTGTGTTGTAGCGTGCTGTGATAGTGCCGTCCTAGCAATAGCTAGGAGCATGCTTGGCGAAGAGGTGCTTGCGACCCTCATTTTATTTCTTGTTGATAACCTAGGATCCCAAATCAAAACACCCGTTTGGTTCGAAATCACACTTGCAGTTATTTTTCTGATTATGAAATCCACATACCCTACTTGCACTCCTTGAGAGATCGATACTCGGGGACTTGCTCCCATTTTATTACTTGTGCGACCGGTGCACTTGCCGAACCTACATCAACCATCTTTCAAACATTAAATTTCTTGCACATATTGAAGTGTTATTTAAATATTATTATTGTTTGCAAAAACAAGTGAATTCGGAGACCTTTTGACCCAAAATTACAAAAATATGAAATCAAATGCAAAAGATAACTCCACCAAGCACTACTCACCCTCCTGATAGGTCTTAATGAGCATTGTGAGGTTGAGCACCTTGGAAAGAATTGTGAAGTGTCTTGTGCAAACACATTTTTTGTCATCACTTCTATTTGTACACCGGATCACAAAACATAAAAAAATTAATTATAAAAATTCTTATGTGATCCTCCAACCTATACTTTGCTCCCTGATAAGTCTTAATGAACATTGTGTGGGTGAAGCACCTTTGTAGTTGTACTCATGAAATGTGCTTTGAAATTTAATTCTAAAATTGATGTGTGAAAGTAATTATAATATTACAATCTTAATATTGTTGTTACTATTTCATTACATATGTCAAGTGTTTTGATTACTTCACTTGTATACTTTTATCAAAACACCTTATGCATACATCATTATTTTTCATAAAGCCACTACTGATGAGAATTGGATCCTAATGCAAAATTACATAATTCTCTAAACACTTAAGTAAAAGCACTAGATTGCAATGCATGATTTCTACAATGTTTTCTTTACTTGAAATATGAATTCGTTACATTATAGTCCTTATCTTTTTTAATATGTTAAATCATGCTTGCCAATTTGTTATGAAAATTTCCAAAGTTAATGCTCAAATGTGAAGAGTCTAGACATATTGTTGGAATGGTCAAACTATAACAAAAATACTATTCTTAATTGTTTTGTTTTCCGCATTTCTAATCTGATCATGTATTTCTTTTACCATGCCCTATCATGATTATTTTTAAAGATCTTTTCTTCACTTGTCAAACTATATTGCATCTCTTTCAGCAAGTAGTTTTTTTCTCAAAACTCTTTGAACAACAAGTGGTAGAATTACTTTGGTCAAAAACATGGAATGTTGTTCTTTCACGCTTATCATATCCATTCTCTGCTGTGCTACTCTCTCCCTTTGCTCGATCATGAATTACTTTATGTCTAAATAAAACTCTTAATCCTCTCTTAGGTATGTCCCAACTTTTGTTTGACTCCACCCACTTTTGCTAATAAAAAAAGTGGGACTATAAAATGATAAATCATAATGATTAAAGGAGTAGGATTCACTAGATTAAGGGGGAGAATACATCTAGTCTATGGGAGCTTACACTAAGGGGGAGCACTTAAGTAGGGGGAGCACAATTTATCAATCTATAATTCTTATTAATGTCTCTATATTGCTTAGTTTAATATATCCTTCTAAAAACACATCTCTTTTATATATGAATCCTATCTATCTCTATTAAATTTATTATTATCAAAGGGGGTGTAACGCCCCAGGTTTTCTCTTATAATTATTCTGAACGGGTATATGGGGGATGATAGTGGTTAAAAGTTAGGTTAGTCGTTACGTAGTGTTAATGCGAGAGGGCGTTACCGTTTCGTGAGCGTCGTCATCTGGCGAGTTAATCCTAGATTGAGTCATTTATGCAGATATATGTATATATATACGTGTATGAAGGTTCATGCGGGTAGATGTATACAAACATACATATTTAAGTGTGCATATATGAAGACTTGTACTTGTATAGGCAAACTTATTCAATCATGTATTCATGTAGGTAGGTATATGCATAATTATATGTATGTATATGTAAAAAGATTTGTATAAAAGTATATATATATATATTCGTATACATTATATAATTACATGTCCAAAGGTTATATATAAAAGTTTATACATACATACATACATACATACATATATACAATATTCATAAATTTGTGTAAAATTGAATATGCATAAGGCTTAATATATATATATATATATGCAAAGATTATATATAAGAATTTATACATACATACATAAATGCAATATATATGTATAAAATTTAGTATACATTAGGTTAATATATATATATATATATATATATATATATATATATGCAGAGTTGAGTTCAGGAGCCTTCCGTTGTTTTCCTTTTCCCCTCCCCCGATGGATCCAGCGATTTCGAGAGAGAGGTAGAAGTGACCTAGGGATTTCGCCGGAGTCGCCGGGTGCCAGAGGTGCTGGCCATCAGAGGAGTCTTAGAGGTTGTCGGACCTTGTGTTTATCGTCATGGCTAGGGTGTCGATCGGCCTCGTCAAGCTTGCCGCGAACCGGAGGGTCATCGGTTGAATCAAGGCAAGAAGACTCTTCCTCCTCTTCCCCTCCATCACTTTCTTCTCGCTTAACTGGTCCTTGGCTCCGATCAAGGAGTTCTGCTCAGGGATATCTCTGGTTTTGTTTGCATCAAAATATGGACTCATCTTTTGGGTTTAAACCGACTAATTCCTGATTTAATCTCATGGCTAAAATTTGGGTTCATATGCTTGGTTCGAATCGGCTAATTCCTGATTTAATCTGGGTTCTTACACTTGATTCATATGTTTGTTTTTTTGCAAAAAGAATCGGGAGTCATGTACTTGATTTTTTTGCTAAAACATTTGGATGCGTATACTTAATTTTTTGCTAAACTTAGATATTTGATTTAGATACCTGCTTCATAAACTTGGATTAAGTCGGCTAGTTCTTGATCAAATCCATGGCTAATCTTGCATATTCCGTTAGCAATGGTTTTGCAAAAAATCTGGATTCTTTTAGGCTTGATTTAATTGGTTGGTTCATTTGTGTGTGTGGCAAGTCCTGCATAATTCATTATCCAGGAGGCTCGGTTGGGCTTTGTTTTGTTATTGTTGCTAAAACCCGCACTTGTCATTAGTTGGAATTTGGAGGGTGGCATGTACATGCTCGGCTAAATTTTGCACTTTTCATCCTCTGCACTCGTCATTAGCTGGGAACCCAGATAGGTATACATACAGTGGCTAGAAGATGGATAGTATGCTGAATCCTGGACATAAATAAATGGTTAATTCTGTACGACTAAAATCTAGATAGCTCCGTTTCTGAATATTATGGCCTGGCTCAACTTTGGATAGTTTTATTTCTAATTATATATATACTTGATAAAAAGTATGGTTGGTTTTGTGGCTAAGTTTCTTGGAATCTTGTTTGTTAATTCCTAACTGTATGAGGAACCAGATCCAAAATTCCTTGGGCTTGTATGTTTCTTCAGAACTCTAAATCTTCTTTATATATATATATATATCTTTTGATGGTTTCTCCCCCTTTTCTGCAAGTGAAGTTCTGTTTGTGGCCTTCCTTGTTGTTCTGATAGATTCTCTAGGAAAAGTCAATTTCTGTGTATTCTCGGAAATCAAGTTTCTTCTTGTGCATTTTAACTGTTTATACCATAGACTTGTTTAGAAGTTCTCGTTGTGTAGTTCCTGAATTTTCTAGCCTTTTTGTCCAGAATTTATTAGAACTTCTGCCCTGAATTTTTTTTGTCATTCTGTCCATAATTTCTGTCCAGAACTCCCTGGTCTTCTGTGTAATCTGCCTTTTACTTCTGAGTATTTTAAACCCTTCCAGACTCAGTCTTCTATGTAATTTTTGTGTTAACTTTCTCAGTGAAGGGTAATGCTTCCTCCTCGTTGTCTTAGCAATCTGGTTGAATGTAAAGATTCCTTTTTAGTGGTCGTGGGCTGCAAATAGCAGTCCCTCTCCTTAATGACTTTGTTTCTTGAAGCTTAGTTATGCTAGGCTCTCTTGTTGGTTGTGTCCTTCTGGTAGTAGTAGTCCCCTTGGCTTGATTTTGCTGGGTGATTGAAAGTCCTTCATTTCAATCCTTTCTTCTTCCTTGTCTGCCTATCCTGTTGATTTTAGGTTAATGGCTGTTGTATTTCACTTTTTGGGGTCTTGATTGGTGTTCTGGGTTCTTGATTCCTGTTGTCATCCCCCTTGGAATCTGGATAGCTTCTATACCTGTTTAGTTATGTTACCAGGTAGTCTGATAAGATTTCCCTAGGTTTAGAAAAGTTTTCTTTCCCTAAGATCGTGCAATTATTTCTTCTTTTATGAAGTTTCCCTTCAACTATGACATGAAGTCTTCTAGTCAACTTTGATATAAGTCCTTCTCGTCGACTTTGACATAAGTCTTTTCCCGTCAACTTTGGTTAAGTTTTCCTGTGAACTTTTGATAAGTTTTCCTGTCGACTTCACAGCTTATTCTGAATTATTTCCCCATATATTTTTATGTTCTTTTGCCGGGTATTCCCGGGTATCTTAAGCAATGTTATCAATCATTTTAAGCCCTTTCGTTGAGACTTTTGATAAAGCTATGATTTATTCTTTGAGTTGTCCTGTATTTGGTTAGCGATCTTTTATGGTGTCTTTTCATGCCCGATTCTTCGTACTGTTCTGAGAAGTTCGTTGGGAGTCAAGTTTGGACTCACCAAGTGTTTTCAAATGAACCGTTGAGTATTGTTCTGGTGTTTGGACTTCGTGTTATGTTTATCTTCGTCTTGTTCCGACACCAAGCCTTGCATGGTGTCGGCTTTCTGAAATCTTCGACCTTGTTGTAAGTTGAATGTTGATATATATTGATTAATTGCCGAACCAGGTGCTTGCTTATTCTCTCGTCTTGAGTTGTGGTTACAGCCTTTTGTCATTCTATTTTTCCCTGTCTGACACTCCTTTGTTTGTTCTGTTGGATTTGTTCTTGATCTCTATGATCTTCGTTGTCTAATGTTCTGAGTGTTCTGTGGTGAACTGCAGTGTGGTTTATTTATATACTTATATATATATATACATATACTTATATATATGTTTATGCACCACTGCTTCTGGTGCTATGTGTGAGTCTGTTGAGTGTGTGAGCTAAAAGTCACCGCCGCAGTGCCTCTTTTGGGCTGTTGGTTTGAGTGGATTGGAGTCACCACTGCAGCACTCCTGTTTGGTTTTTGGGCTGCGGGCATTTGTGGAACATACCACCGTCGCAGTGCCTTCTTTTGGGGGACGCTCTTCCCTCGAGCTGATCAGTCTCAAATGCTAGTAACTTATATGCTTATATGGCATTATGATATTATATGTATAACCACCACCTATGAGCCGCAAGGGCGGACAAGTGGTTGGCTTTGATTGTTTTGACTATTACCTTCTAGTGCAGGTTTTTCCTCTTACCGAGTGAACTCGTTTGAGCTGGCTCGGGTTGTTATAAGATTATAGATGCTTATCTGAGTAGTTCTTCTTTCTGAAATCGTTATTTCTGATTGCTGCTAACCTTGGGTTTTCTTGTATTTTTTTCTTGCTGAGGCATTCTTTTCTTTTGAATTTCTTAGGCTCGGAGCCGTAGCTGTTCGGTTAGTAGAGTTGGTGTCTTATGGAGCTGTAGTTAGTTGTAGTGGTTCGTTCTCCCCTCTCGGTAGTGAGGTAGTCATTCCTTTTATTTCAGTTATAGACTTGTACTTTGTTTTTCTATGGGCTCGTGTCTGTTGTTGACGCCCATAGTTCTAGTTTTCTAGTGCTAGATTACTTGCTAACTATTTTGCTGTTACTTTTGGGTTGTTTATCTACTTGCTCTCTGGGAAGCTTTATGCTAGGATGCATTTGTTACTTTATTGATATAAAAATGTCATTTTTGCATATCATGATTTTAAGTAAATATCACATACTTTGAAGATCGTAGAAAATCCTTTCTTATTATACTAAACATAGATATGTGCATATCATTTCTAGGATGTTGACCTTCATGCTTATGTAGGCTAAAATGAACCTATTTTTCGCTGCGTATGTATAGTTTCTTACTTGTGGACTAGATGATCCCCCGGACCGAGGGACACAGTCCTAAGCAAAAATCTAAAATTCTCTTTTTAATCCAAGCATATTTATGCCTTTTATAAAATAATCGTAAGGAGTGTTTGCCTGAGCGTCGCTAGTTGTCCCCTGCTTGACGTGGCATCATAGCGTGTATTTTCCCCTTGCTCTGATAATATTTATTAAATTCGTGGGAAAATGCGGGTTGTGACAGGGGGAGATTGTTGGAACATGGTTTTCCGCATCCTTTTGATTTGAGAATAACAAATCCTGCTTGTATTTGATCGTGTTTTCCATTGTGTTTTTAGCATGCAAGCTTGAACATATATGACACTAGGATGCTACATTATTGGTCTGGACCTGCCCACAAGCTGAAAAGTGGAATGGAGTCTAACGCCAGGCATTATGACTTAACGGTGGTGTTGACTCCCATTCCCACCAAGACAAATGTGGCAAGGAGGGAATCTGTCGTGATTGAAGGAGCACTTTAGGAATAATCTGACCTAACGCCAGCGTTAGCCTCAACGCCAGCGTTAGGGTTGCCTAAAATGTGTGTTTCCTAAAGTGCAGTATCTCCTTCCTGTTTTGAAGATCTGAGCCATCAAAACATTTCTATATTGGATCAACACCAGGCATTAGCCTTAACGTCGGCGTTAGCTTCTAGTCCTATAAATAGGTGGATTTCATCTTCTATGACTACTGATCATATAGAGCCCTATTCCAGCACTTCTGAAACTCTGCAAGGGTCGTATTTTTCCAGACCACCATCTCCTACACAAATTCAAGAGAAGAATTCAAGGAGGATCAGATCACCGCTTACACAATGCGAAGAACCCACGTTTCAACATCGATGATATTCAGTGAGCCTTCACCATCTCCAGAATTCTTCTTAGGGTGTTTTTATTTGTGTTTTTGTAATTTTTTTGTAAATTTTTATTATAATCATGGAGTAAATTCGCCTCGTGTTGGCGACTAGTCTTGGTAGGACTTAGGTAAGAATTCTCCTTGTGTTGGCGACTAGGTCTAGGTAGTAGATCTAGAGGGTGCTCGAGGCCTTTCTGGGGATAGAAAGGCTAGAGCGGCTTGAGGTCGTATCTAGGAAGAGATCGGTTAAAGCCAACCGGTTCTTAGTGAGAAGAGTCGATGTAGAAAACAAAAAGAGTATTTCATATTTCGCCTTGAATTTCTAGCATCATAGAAATCAGATTTTGTAATCAAATTTTATTAATGATAATCATGTCTTTTTCTATTTAATAAAATTGATTTACTACTCTTTGTTTTTTATTCACTCATATAAAATATCAAAAGTTTTTTATCCCTTATTCACCCCCCTCTAAGGGCGCCTCAAGATCAAACAAACATCGGGGAACTCTCGCACCACAGGAATCACCTCGGCACATGGCAAACTACTAATAGTTTCTAACATGCAAACAAGGTAGGCAAAACAACCAGAATCTAAAAGTTTCCGAGCACATACCACAGAAAGAATTGGGGAATCTGGGCACAGAAAGCCATACACACTCATGGGTTGACCATTGTCCATCGCGAAGGCCAAACACTTTACCTTGCATTGGATAACAGTATCATATCTGAATAACCAGTCCATGCCCAAAATCACATCAAAATCTTCCAGGTCTAGCGCCTTTAGATCAGCAAAAGATAAGAAATCACCTAAGAGGATAGGACATTTCTGGATACCCTGGTCTGATACCACTGAGTCGCCATAGGGATACTTAACAATAAATGGATCGCCAAATTGATCGAGGGTCAAACGATCACGCTCTACGAAAGTCCAAGCCATGAATGAGTGGGTAGCACTAGAATCGAAAAGGATGCGCGCCCAACGGTTCTTTACCTTAAATTCTCCTATAAAATTGGATATGTAACTAGCCGAACAAAAATAGAAAACCTAAGATGAAGGCTAAGAGTGAGATTAGGGCCTAACTTGAAATCACCTGGGTAGAAGTATGCCCTTATTCCCTGGTCACCACATTTAACTTGCCCCTTCCATTATCTAATTGTTGCACCAGCGGCGGCGGCAAAGCTTGAACTGGCACTGGATGCAAAGGAGGCTGGGATTGCGGGCTTTTAGGCTTAATGTGCCCCTTCTACTCACACTAGATATAGACCTTGTCCTTCGACCAACAATGGGCAACATCATGCCCCTTCTGCTTACATGATCTACAGGTTAGATCTCCTCTGGGAGCGCTCTGAATTGCCAGCACTTGCTGCTGCTTCTTAGCCCCCAATCTCTTGAAACATTTTTCGTAGGGATGCCAGGGCGACCAAAGAAACTACAAGCATCACTACCTATCTTCTTCGGAGCAGGGCCAAATACATTGGGGCTTCCACCGCCTTTGACCCTCCTCTTTTCCTTCCTCATCATTTCAGCTATATTCTTGGGATTGTCGATGGCCTCGACCCTCAACGCAGCTTCTACCACTTCAGCATAGCTTTTTGACCTGTATGCTCTAGTCAACTGTTGAACGTCGCAACGAAGTCCTCCCAGAAACCGCTTCACCCTTCCTGTCTCAGAGGCTACTAAGTCTGGAGCAAATCTGCTCAACTTACTAAATTCAATTTCATCCTCACTAACCGTGAGGTGCATCTGCTTCAGATGCAGAAAAATGTTCACCAGGCGGTCTTACTTGATCGACGGCAGGAACTTCTTCAGTAACATCGCCTTGAATGACTCCCATGAACATCCGCATGCGAGGCTCTCTCTCTCCCGGATCCAGCAGCTCTTGGCAAGTCCCTTCAGTTGGTAAGAAAAGACCATCACCTTCTGGCCCGCAGAGATTCCCGAATGCGAAAACATTTCTTCGACGGCAATTAGCCAATTGATGCGTGTACGGCAAGTGCACCGGTCGCACAAGTAATAAAGTTGGGAGTACGTCCCCGAACATCGTCTCTCAAGGAATGCGCATGGTTAGTTTGACTCTTCAGACTAAGAAAATAATTATGAGAGTAAATTAAAGGAAAAATCGGGGCTTTGATTTTGTTTTCCTAAATTACTACACAGAAATGAAATGCGGGTCAAAACTCCGCTTCGCAAGGCTGGATGGATGCAACGGCCGCGATGTCGTGCTTTGGAGAGCGCGTGGACGGAAAGTAATTGTGGCGATTGAGGGTCGCACACACCTCTTCACAAATCGCCGTTAGCCGTGGCTAACCCAACGCAAATGTGAGTGGATGGGAGTGCGTGGAGTGGAGTGAGTGTAAGCGAACGCAACACAAAGCAATACAAAAGAGATTATGTAAACACCAAATAATTCATTCTTAGACAAACAAATCATTCAAGTTCATTACATAAATATTCAACTAGTTATAACAAGAAAGTTAAGAGAAAACCACTCAAGAAGGAGAACCGTCGGTCACGGCCGGAATATCGGGTTGTCAATCCGCTTCCGATCTCGGTCGAAGGATGCTTCCGGTGCCGAAGTCTTGTCACTTTCTCCGGTGATCTCCACTTTCTCTGTAACAACTTGAAGAACGCTCGCTAAGAAATTCTTGCTGACAGCCTGAAGGGCTCCCCGATGGTAGAGAAACAACTCTTGATCGCCGGAGGAGTCTCCCGGATGATTGGAATGGAGGGGGGACGAAGATGTGATGAAAATCGCCCAAAACGGCGGCCTAATCGCGCCCCAAAACTGGATCCCCCCCCCCCCCCCCCCCCCCCCCCCCCCCCGCGCGCCCTAATCTGTGAGGGCGGGTATATATATGCGCTAGCAGAAAACATTGCGCACGAATATTGGCACACAAATAGTGATTGTGCGCACTAGAGTGCAGTGTTCGTGCACTCTGCCAGGGCAAAAACCTGTGCCAGAAAACATACAGAAAATATTAGTGTGCACGGACAGTGGCGCACGATCAGTGATTGTGCGCACTGTGGACAGTGAGCGTGCGATTTGAATGACAGAACTCGGTTTTAAAGGGTTAAGTGCGCACGACCAGCGGCGCACGATCAGTGATCGTACGCAAGTGTGTCGATGATCGTGTCTTCCTGTACAGATTTGTACGTGGAAAACCTGTACGATCCCCGAATCAGCATAAACGCACAAAGGGGCCACCGATCATGGAAATTAACACAGACATTCTAAACATAAAAAATGCAGTACAAATACACACACGAGTGGAAAAACCCCAATTCACTCGAGAGTGTGCAAATAACGTGCACAATAAGTGGAATGAGAAATATTCAATAAAGTAGCGATTCCACGTGAAAATGACCATGCACGTGAGTGAAAAATGGCCCAGATGAGTCCCAAAATCAGTGTAAATATTGGACTCATCACACCCCCAGACTTATCCGTTTGCACGTCTCGGGCAAACTACTCAGCTCTCCCGTCAAAAAAATTGGGTGTTAGAGTGAGTTTGAGCGGTAGAGACCCATGCGAATTCGTATGCTCACGTGTGTAGAAATACGTTAGAATAGAATTTAACTCAAGATTATATTTAACTATTTCTAGAACAGTAATTTGAAATCTAGTTTACTCGGATGGTGAATCCCGGTGAATCTTTCGGTCACGCACAAGGGACAATAGCGTGATTAATGAGTAGTGTATTACTCGAATCAAAACTCGGGACAATCTCCAAAGAAATCCATCAAAGTCAGTGTCCATAGGCTTGAACGTTCGCACTCTCTCCACTGCATGAGATGACTCATATCTAAAATCAATAGGACTTATAGATTAGGATTTGGCTTAGGTTGAGTTTTGGTTAGATAAGTAGAAGAACGATGGGCATCGCACTCAACATAACCTGAGTACTCAAGAGTATAAAATCACCAATACAACAATTTCAAGAACCACACAACACCCCCAAATTTCAACTGGACACTAGGTGTGTGCTAAGCCGACCATACATTGTTTTATCGATAGATTGTATTCGAAAGTTCTTTTTGCACAAGTATTTTTATTTTCTCTTCTCGACATATATATCTTTTGTAAGCACTTTATAAACTTCTCCTTTAGCTTTCTCAAAGCTACCATACACATAAGAGATAACATCAAACGTGATAGATATATAAATTTCTTTCAAACTCATTTGTTGGTGCGAATATAGGTTTGGCCGTATGGCTTTGGTGAAATTTAAGTGGAGCTAAACAAGAAGGATAGGTAGGCTCAAGTGGGCTTGCAAGGGTGTTTACATTGGTTAGGATTTCAAAAGCACAAATGGATCAAGAAACGGCCTACATCTCGCTTTATAACGAGTTATTCAACGTAATCGTTTCAAGAGTCGCCTAGTGCACGTTCTAGCCACCGAGAAAGGTTATCCTTCCTTCTGACCCTAGTAATAAGCTACTACTAATCCTGCTACACTCGACCCTATTCTCCCGTTGGATTCACCGGATTCACCACTATAGTAAAATAAATTGCAACTACTATAAGAGAAATAATTAAATTATAACATTGAATTCTATTCTACTCTGATTGAATTTCTAGGCGTGACGGGAGCACTCGACTAGAGCACTACTCGAGTCAACATTTTCTCCACCCCTCACTCCTACACTAACAATCCAATTCTTACGAGCGGGGAACCTCACAGTAATACCCAATAAGCGCATGCGATCAAGTACGCGTGACTAGGTGCAAATGTATGCAATGTGTGCAACAAAATTGAAAATCCTAACTCAGCACATTCTAACATGCTATGCAAAGTGCGTGCACATGCATAACTTGATCTCTCCCCCACACTTAATCAAAGCCATATAAAATAAAGAATTCATGAATAATGAAAATAGGGGTAGAGTGGACCTATCCTCACGAATGAGCATGCCAGAAGTGCGGCAATTCCTTCTTTAAATATCTCCTTCCTCATCCCCCAAGCGAGAGCTTAAACCTGCGATGTTAGCATAAAGCAAATAACAAAACATAATAAACAAAAATCTGAACAAAAGTTCGGAACCGAATGGTTCCCCCATGGGTTGTCTCCCAAGAAGCCCTTTTGTTTAACGTCCTTAAGGTGGACCAAATACCTGTATTAGCAGATTATAGAATTGTTCACGCAAAATTAAAGAGAGGAGATCATCCAAGTCTACGTAGTATTATTACACTACCATATGGAGAAATCAACTATACGTTGATTTAAAATAGTAACTGCAGATAGAATAAAAAGGTCCGGAGACCCACAACTGTTGGCAACGAAGTAAGAGGTTTAGCCTCCATCCCCAAGCATCCTCTTTTTTTTGCTCTCTTTCTCTCTTCCAAGAGTATTTCTTCAAAAAAAATCGCTTTCCCCCCTGCAACATGCTTATCCTGCCAGGAACGCATCATCCGACTGCCCAAAAATGGGTCAGCATATTCCAAATTCTGCGGGGGCATAAATGAAACGATGTTAGAAATAACAGGAAGAGATGGAGCGAGAGTAGACTCAACATCCGTAGGAGCAATGCAGGAGGAAGAAATGTCACAAGTAACATCCTCTCGTGAGAGATAATCAGATTCCACCTGGATGACCAACACTAACTCTTCCTGTTGAATTGTAACCAATGAAATAGGGTCAATAAACAAAGTAGATGAAGAACATACAGAATCATTAGTAGAGGGAGTGATCCCAGTTTCACTCCCTGCAGGTTCTGATTGTACAACTATCACATCATGAGGAGGTTCTTGCAACACGGCCGAGGCAAGAGACAATAAAGTCTCAACCTGCATAGTCAATCTATCAATATAACCTTGCCGCGTTTCAAGGCATTGAATTATAATTTGAGCAAATTTGAAGAATTTCTCCTCCAAATAGGTTGTATCCTCATCATGTTGTGACAGAGGAAGTAGAGAACATGACATCTCTCCTGCATACACACAACCCAAAAACAATAGAAAAAAAAAACAACTCCTGTAACTATTAACTCAAACACCAAAATCAAACTATGCCTGCATTCCCCGGCAACAACGCCAAAAACTTGATGCGTGTACAACAAGTGCACCGGTCGCACAAGTAATAAAGTTGGGAGTACGTCCCCAAATATCGTCTCTCAAGGAATGCGCGTGGTTAGTTTGACTCTTCGGATTGAGAAAATAATTACGAGAGTAAATTAAAGGAAAAATCGGGGCTTTGATTTTGGTTTCCTAAATTACTACACAGAAATGAAATGCGGGTCAAAACTAAGCTTCGCAAGGCGGGATGGATGCCACGACCGCGATGCCGTGCTTCAGAGAGCGCGTGGACGGAAAGTAACTGTGACGATTGAGGGTCGCACACACCTCTTCGCAAATCTCCGTTAGCCGTGGCTAACCCAACACAAATGTGAATGGACAGGAGTGCGTGGAGTGGAGTGAGTGTAAACGAACGCAACATAAAGTAATACAAAAGAGATTATGTAAACACCAAATAATTCATTCTTAAACAAACAAATCATTCAAGTTCATTACACAAATATTAAACTAGTTATAACAAGAAAAGTTAAGAGAAAACCACTCAAGAAGGAGAACCGTCGGTCACGACCGGAATAGCGGTTTGTCAATCCGCTTCGGATCTCGGTCGAAGGATGCTTCCGGTGTCGGAGTCTTGTCACTTTCTCCGGTGATCTCCACTTTCTCTGCAAAAAATTGAAGAACGCTCGCTAAGAAAGCTTTGCTGACGGCTGGAAGGGCTCCCCGATGGTAGAGAAACAACTCTTGATCGCCGGAGGAGTCTCACGGATGATTGGAATGGAAGGGGGATGAAGATGTGATGAAAATCGCCCAAAACGGCAGCCTAATCGCGCCCCAAAACCGGATTCCCCCCACGCCCTAATCCGTGAGGGCGGGTATTTATACACGCTGGCAGAAAACATTGCGCACGAACATTGGCGCACAATCAGTGATCGTGCCCACTAGAGTGCAGTGTTTGTGCGCTCTGCCAGCGCAAAAACCTGTACCAGAAAACTTACAGAAAATATTAGTGCGCACGGACAGTGGCACATGATCAGTGATCGTGCGCACTGTGGACAGTTAGCGTGCGATTTCAATGACAGAACTCGGTTTTAAAGGGTTAAGTGCGCACGACCAGCGGCGCACGATCACCGATCGTGCGCAATTGTGTCGATGATCGTGTCTTCCTGTACAGATTTTTACGTGGAAAACTTGCACGATCCCCGAATCAGCATAAACGCACAAAGGGGCCACCGATCATGGCACTTAACACATACATTCTAAACATAAAAATGCAGTACAAATACACACACGAGTGGAAAAACCCCAATTCACTCGAGAGTGGGCAAATAACGTGCACAACAAGTGGAATGAGCAATATTCAATAAAGTGGCGATTCCACGTGAAAATGACCGTGCACGTGAGTGAAAAATGGCCCAGATGAGTCCCAAAATCAGTGTAAATATTGGACTCATCACCAATCATCCAAAGCCATGAAATCGGCTCTTCCGTCATACGTAGGGGGTCTTAATCATTGAAAATGCGATATGAAATTCATCTCTGGTGGCAGCAGAACTAGAGGCACCAGAGGTGTAGGAGGAATAGGTACAGTCTTGCACACTACAGGGTCCTGCATACCAGACTGCTGCGCAGAGGCGGCAGTCAACAACGTCTGAATTTGTGATTGCATCACGACCAACTGCCTTGACAAAGCCTCATTACTCTGCCGCAGACCCTCAATCACGGCTTCTCTTTGTGCACCCAAAGACTCACCATCAGATTGGGGAGCCGACCTTGTCACAACATGCTTCAGCGACATTTTCTAAGAACACAAACGAACGTCATGTCAAAACTTAGCTAAGCGATTGGATTACTTAACTCAGGACAACTGAAAATGTGAAGACACTTGCTCTTGCTACTACCTTGCTCTAGAATTTTCAATAATGATGTTATGCCTTAACTTAGGATGATATACTATCATCCATTAACTCTTGTGCATATCATATGTCTGCATGAATGTTTAAATTCAAATCTTGTGTGTACGTGTGTCATCATGTTTATCTTTAACTTTGCACGTGTGCCAATGCTATGTTATGATGTGCATGTTGTGCTATGTATTCTAATGAAAGCTTTAGTGCTTGTTATGAGCAGCCTACACATGAAATATTATGCATCCCATACTACCTAATATCGCATGTAACAAAATTTGCGTCTAGTAACATCCATGGGATAATGTTAAGCCGCACATACAACATAACATGCATATGTTATCACACCTATGAGGATCCATATACAGACACATATTTATGCATCTCATACTACCTAATATGCTTCGTATACTTCTTATCATGATATGAGTGTAGTATTCATGCTTAAGCCAAGACATATGGATGACAATTTGGTTTGTGTATGCAATGAAACAGATTCTTAAAACAGATGGTTGTTTGACTAATCGTCCAACAACCGATCTAACCTAGCTCTGATACCAACTGTCACAACCCGCATTTTCTCAATATATAAATATAACATCAGAGTAAGAGAAAACACGCGTCATGATGTCACGCTGTGCAGGGGACAACTGCAGACGCTCAGGCAATTCTATCTTCACGCCTTTCTTTATAAAAGACATAATTTTATGTTCAAAACATAATTTAAGTTTGAAGGTTTCAAACACCGTGTCCCTTGGTTTAGTGGATCATCTAGTCCACAACAAAGAAAGTATAATTATACATAGTGGAAAATTCATGTTTAAATTTAAGTCGTCCTACATGAACATGAGAACTCACCTAGCAACCTAATGACACGCACTTTCTAGATTTATTATAAATACAAATGGAACTTTACGCATTTCAAAATAGAGTGTTATTAGCTTGAAAAGATGTAATGCATGAACAAATATGCAACTTTACTTTTATAAAAATATCTACTATGCAGCCTAGCAAAAATACTTCCAGAGAGCATTGTACTAACAACAAATTAACAGTAGTAGCATAAATGACAATATGGTCTAACACAAGAAGAAGATCATACAGTGGGCATCAGCAACCTGACACGAACCCAAAGTAATAAACAAAGTCATAAAAATAACAACAACAACTACCTCTCAAAAGAGGAAAAGAAAAGCAGCCCAAAAGGCTACATGGTCCTAACTTGCTCCGTTCAACCGCTACTGGTCCAAACCTGAGGAATTCAAAGGAAAAAAAGAATGCCTCAACACAAAGGCAATTCAACTAAAGTAAAGAGGGAGAGCTTAACAAGCTCGAGAGGGTTACCAACCCAACAAAAAACTCAGCTGTAAAATAATAACAATCAAGGTAAAGAGTTCCTAGCATCCAAATAGGGAAAAACCTGCATGAAATGCGGTCAAAGTTATATAATAACATCCAAGTAGGAAGAAGAGTGACAGATTGGCTCAAGAAGTGAATCATTAACCTATCCAAAAGACGGTACTGAGGCAGTGGCTATCTTTCCAACACAAACCATCATACCAAAACATGAAGGGAACAAAAGGCACTGCAATGATGGTTACACCCACACAACCAACAGTCTACACATCCAAGGAAGAAAAATTGGCACTGTGATGGTGACCACTTGTCCAACCCAACCAATAGTCCAAAAAAAACAACCGACTGGGTGTAGTGATTCACAAACTTCCTGACCAAATCTGGCACCACAGGAAAACCTAGAAAATTCCAAGGAAAAACCACCTTCACAACAAATTCGTCGAAAGCACTCGATGAATCCTTAAGACAACTCGACAAATTATCTGAAATGACTCGACGAGTCCGAAGAATACTCGATGAATTTGTCAGAACTACTCGACGAATTCACTTAGATTACTCGACGAAGACACTGCTCACTCGATGAATTCCATATAACTTCTCGAGGGATTTAGGCTAAGTTACTCGGCTTATTACACGAAAGGATAAGGCGAATTTACCTTTACTCGACGAATTCACTTAGCTACTCGACGGATTCTAACAGCTACTCGGCAAATTCTGCTAATAAGTTGAAACTATCAAAGTAGAAATCTATCTACGTTTAATAGGGAAGGAGGGGGGGGGGGATGAAATGTAACGAGAGAACATAGCAAGGGGGAATAGTCCACTACTTGCCTCAAACCTTCTGATCACCGGCGTCCACGCACATCACGCCAAGGATCGGCTTATAGAAGACCACAAGGAAGAATTTCTGAAACTTTAGAACAAAAAACAAGGCTTAGGGCCAAAAACTTTATTGTCAAAAAACCCACGAAATCTAAAATACTCACCGCACACATGAAGATATCGGTGAGAGCTTTCCGAATCTATACATAGATGGAGATTTCATCAACTAGAACTCTCGCGGCGGCCGACGGACGCTCTACGAGACTTGCGACTTCTCCTCCCTCGGCTCTGGTTCGGCGAAAATGGAAAGAAGAAGAAAAGGATTTAACCCTAAATGTCCAGGATTTGCCTTTTTTTACTAGGATTTAAAAGTCTTTATTTAATATTAAATTATAATGATTTTAGCATTAAACTTACGATTTGGACAAGATTAACTCGGATTTTCATGAAAATCGCACCAAAGGCGAATACTGGTCCTCCAGAACCAACGACGAAGTCAAAATCAGAGTTCGACGAGATGATTGCGAGATATAATTTTATTTTCATAACTTACAACAACGAAACTTGACAATTTTGATTAAATTAATTATTTTAAATTTTTTAATCTCAGAAATTTCTACACTTTGGCAAACGCCGCTAACTTCACATTAACGTAACGCCCTTACGTCATTATTACGCTGAAATATTATGTAATTAAATTATCGGAAATTCAGGGGCGTTAGAGGTGCCACTTGACACCCAATTCCCCTCTCCTTGGCATGCTCTCAGCTTCCCCATGAATTCCCCCGCAGAATTGAGCTGAGGTGGCAACTGGTGAAAGGGGGAGGAGAGGCTCAAGAGAGCATGCCGACCACATTAATGGCAGCACAAGGGGGAGACAAAATTGAATTCAATTTCGGCGCTCAGTTCCTCCCCTCAGCTCAGGGAGTTAATCCCCTGTGAGCTGGATCTCTAGCATTGGCTGGATTGGGAGGTGGCAACATTGCCGAAATTGCCAATTGATGGCAGATAGGATTTAGCCATCCTCGACCCAAATTGGCCTCACCATCACTCTCAAAACTCGCCAAGGAGAAGAAGCAGTAACTTTGTTGAAGGAATTGAGCTCTGCTAGAGGGACATTGCAAGGAGCTCGCCGAAAAAATCGATATGGCCCCCAAGAGGAACACGAGGTCTAACACCTACAACCAGGTAGGATTATATATCTCCTCCATCTGTGCTAGCTTCCCCTTTTCTCCATTTTCAAATCCATGAAGAGATGGTGGAGCGACCATAACAATTTTTAATTGTTCCTGCTCAAAAAATGAAAGGTGTCAGAGAGCTACTCCGGCCACCTACGACCAAGTTCTCACCACCTGTGGATAGCCAAACCTCGACTAGAGGTGGTGTAT
Source organism: Dactylorhiza incarnata (assembly GCA_033032865.1). Taxonomy (NCBI): domain Eukaryota; kingdom Viridiplantae; phylum Streptophyta; class Magnoliopsida; order Asparagales; family Orchidaceae; genus Dactylorhiza; species Dactylorhiza incarnata. Next base: position 1,667,999 of record JAWHQI010000366.1, on the reverse strand, counting down.
TAGGGGTTTTGCCGGAGAAGGCCGAAGCTCACCGAAAAATGAAGCCAATGTTGGCCTAGGGAGATAGAATTCTGGCCGTTGGCTGATTGGGAGAGATGAAATCTCGGTTGTCCAATTATTTGAATTTCTGGATTTTCCATTTAAATGCTATTAGATCTAGAATTGGTTGCAGATGAAATAAATTGTAGATAAATATGGTGGTTGTGTCAGAAAGAAGTGTCTAACATGAAATATGTAGCTCTAGGCCCCTACAATTTTTAGAAATTGATTTCACTCATTTTGGAGAACTGCAGCTCCCAGAAATCAATTTCTTGTGGGGAATGTACACTATGTGACCTAGTCACTAGAAAATTATTTCATGGAGTCCTACAACTCCAATTGATCTGAAATTTTGGGCATACATGATTCATGTCCTACTACACCACCTGCCCAAAATTGGGAATTTTTAGAGAAAATTTTCCTAAAGTTTTATGAAACATTTAAATATCTATGCATGTATTAATTAGGTGATTAAATGCTTTCAAAACACCCCAATATTTTGGTGGGGGATTTGTTCAGCTATATCATGTGCATTATTAAATTTTCAGCCTTTTTGGGCTCATACATGTGAGGGAAACTCACATGCAAGACCAAGGTGCCATGGAAATTCAATAAGGTGTTATACACACAATGTGTTTTTGTGATTAGATGTGTGTTCCCTTTGTCAATTCTTATGAAATTCAAAACATGCACTTGATATCATGAGATATCACATCTCAGGAAAAATCATGAACATTAGTGTTGAATTCCTTAGGAAATTAGGGCTCCATTTGGTATGGTGGTGGCGGCCGTGAACGTGATGGTAAAATTGTCATTCATGAATGGGCACCTAAGGAACTTCATCCACTTTTATGATCAAGTGGATGAAGTTTCTTAGGTGGGCATTCATGAATGATGGTTTTACCATCGTGTTCACGGCCGTCACCACTGTACCAAATGAAGCCTATGATTTATGTGAATTTGTCACATTGAGCTTAATTGAGTAATTTAGGATCAAAACATTCTGAAATGCTATAAAACTCTGGGATTCAACTTTGGAGGGTGTAATTACACCCTGTAGATTTTATGAGAATTTTTAGAAATATGATAACCCACTAATGAGTGATTAGTTGAATTATCCCCAATTAATTTGTCACACTTCTGTATGAGCAAGTGAATTCTGAATTGCATGAAACTGAGTAGTTAGACTTTTGAGATCATTAGTAGCCTTTGGGAATTTTTTTTATATTTAATTGATGAGTATTTACTATGGTTCCTTCACAAAGTGGAATTTTATTATCCTCCTTAATTAATTGTAAATGCTGGTGAAATTGATCTAGAAAATTATGAAACATGGTAGTTAGACTTTTGAGATCATTAGTAGCCTTTAAGAATTTTCATATATTTAATTGATGAGTATTTACTGTGGTATCTTCACAAAGTGGAATTTGATTGTCTTTTAGAATAATTAATATTGCTAGTTAAGTTGAACTAGAAAATTATAAAACTTGGTCAGTAGAGTTCTTAGAACATAATAATGTCCTGATAATTTTGTCACATTTATTCTCCGATGATTCATAATGGTTCCTTCATAAAGTGAAATTCTATCATTTTCCTTGAGTAGTTATTATGGCTAGTCAAATGAAACTGAAAATTTATGGGACTAAGCGAGAAGACTTATTATATCACCACAGTTCCCTGTAAATTTTTTTGTAATTATATTATGATTATTTGTAGTAGCTCCTTCATAAAGTGGAAATAATGGGCTTATATGATTTATTTAATATTGATGACAAAATACTGTTAGAAAAATACCAATCCATGTTGATGTTCATTTTAGAGTTATGCAAATACCTGAAAAATTTATTTACAGCATTTGGATGAATAAATGTAGTAGATCGTCCACAATATTATAAATAGTACCCTTGGATATTTAATTAAGTTTCTGGAAATTTATTTGGGAGAAAATTATGAATCTTTGCTGAACATTATTTTGGATCATAACTAAACTCAGTAAATTTTATTAGACCCTTTAGGTAATGCTAAGTGACACTTCATGTACAAATTGATGGATCCCATAATTATTAAGAAGTAGAATAGTAGGCCCAAACATAATCATATTCAACTAAAGAGGGTGAAAATTAGTGACTTATCATTTGTACAACTTCTGGAACTATATTTTAATACATATTAACTAGGAGGATCATACAACTCCATTTTAGGTCATGTATCATACGTAAGGACAATTTGGTCTGCAGGTAGCAAAGTGAAGTATTTGAATTAGACCCCATCATACCTTCACACAAAGAATCATTAATTCCTGGAACATTATGTACATCTTAGATTGATTGGTAAATCAACCAACAAGTGTCAACACTTAATGTTTCTGCGTTCGACGAACTGCATTCTGCGTTCGATGAACTTGATTCTTCATTCGATGAACTCGCCAAGTCTCAGCGTTTGCTTCTGTCCCGTCTTTGCGTTCGACAAACTTCGTTCTTCGTTCGACGAACTTGATTCTTCGTTCGACGAACTCGCCAAGTCTCAGTGTTTGCTTTGCTCATCATCATGACGACAAGCATACTTTATCGATGACATCTCTTATTCTTCTCGACGATATTGTACTTAGTGAAATAACTAAAGTACTTGGCATATTGTCTGATCTCTGCAAGTATGAACTAGATATGACATTAAATACAACTTGCACTTTTCATTGAGCTGAGCACTTATTCAAATGAGGAACACTGCTGGGCATTGTTTCCAATATTCTTTGACAACATCTTTGCCCTTTTCAGTCTTTCAATAAATATCTCTCTTTTCTTCAATTTCTCTTTGAGCAGCCTCATACTCATATTGCTCTCTTTTTCTAACCTCATCAAAGACCCTCAAGAATTGGATCATTGTATTATTTCATTTGATTTTCAGGTATTTCCATCTTCTCATAGGTCTTATTGCATGACCTATCCTTCATGAATAGCTTTCTTTGTTCCTTTGTGTACCTTTGCCAAAATGGTATACTTATCCCATATCCCCTTCCTTTGTTATCTCTTCCATATCCTCTTCCAATGTTATCTCTCCCATATCCATTCCTCTGAATGGATGTCTTTCTCTTGGAACTGATGTTGGGATTGTTGGAGTAGGTACTGTGGTTGTTGGAGTAGGTGCGGGAGGGAGTTGGGCTAGTGTGGAATCAGGAGAGGAGGGGTAGAATCAGAAGCATGAGCAGGTTGCACTACATGTCATGTTGTTGAATCTTCAGAATCAAGCCTGATATCTGGTGTCTCGGGAATGGGTGAACCAGCCCATTCAGATAACTCCTTCAGACTTTTCCAATAATCATCATCATTTGAGAAGAGATCATGCTCCCCCTGTTTTGATGAATTCCCCTAAAGTGCAGGCAGAGTTCTGGTGGGAGAGGATGTTGCAGGTGTCAGAATGAACTTGGAGGTGATGGATGGTTCTCCTTCAGAAACATAGGGAGAAGGAACATTTGTAGTGTAGAATGAATCTGGAGGGGGCGTGTTGTCACACTTCTCCACCTGCTTTATATCTTTGAAGAAAGATATAAAGACCTCAGCAGGAAGCCCTAATAATCTTAGCTCCTCTTCAATGGCTTTCGTCTGGGCAGTGAGTTGCCGTACCCTCTGATGTTGAATACACAATTTATGATAGCAACCGTCTAAGAAACTGAGATATAAGGAAGAGAACAAATACAACAATGTCTCTAGGGCCAAATCGACTACATCTAGCACTTCTCGTTGATCTTTAGTTGGAATCATTGAGTATCGTCGTATACCTGCAAGAAAGGGAAAAGAAGGAGATAGAGAGGCAGAAAAGAAGGAGAGCGAGAAGGAGAGAATTTGAATGCACAATAAAGTCTAACGGTTGTGTTGCATTAAAAAGTTGAATCGTCTCAATTTAGGATTGTATTTGAAGCAATGTCGAAAAGAAGTGGATTCAACGCGCCAAAACTTGTCGAAGTAGCTTCTAAAAGTTGAGTCTGCGCGCACTATGACGACTTGGCGTTGAGTAGAAGTTGACGTGGCATTGAATGAAAGCATTGACTTTATGTCGACATAAGCGTCGAGTAGAATTTGACGTTGCATTAAGTGCCATTCGAATGAACTATCCTAGACATCTCTCGAGGTTGGCGTCGAGAAGAAATCAATGATGCGTTGATTTGTATTCGATGCAGCTCTGATTAAGCAGTTATGTTTTTCTCAAAAGTTTTGCTGTTTTTTCCAGCAATAACTTTCTATAAAAAATAGATCTTATTACATAATAAGTGTGTCCTAAAGTGCTCCATCAAGCATTCTCAAGGCATTGATGAAGAAATTATTCTTGCTTTCATCAAGTGGCTTAGTGATAATGTAAGCCTTTTGATAATTAGTGTAAATGTATTAAAGATTGATCTTACCCATCTCTACATTGTCCCTGAGAATGTGGTGTCTTATCTCTATGTGCTTAGTTCTACTATGGATAACAGGATTGTAAGCTATAGAAATAGCGCTGGAGCTGTCACAGAATATTTTGTAGTTCTCAAGACTAAAGCTGTAATCTAATAATTGATTCTGCATCCACAATATTTGTGAGCAGTAGCTTCCTGCAGCTATATACTTAGCTTCAGCTTTAGAAGTAGAGACTGAGGTTTGCTTCTTGCTTAACCAGGAGATCATTCTAGCACCAATGAATTGACAAGTTCATGAGGTGCTCTTTCAATCAATCCTGCATCCAGCATAATCTGCATCTGAATAGCCTACTAAATCGAATCCAGATTTTATAGGATACCACAAGCCAAGTTCGGGTGTACCCTTTAGATATCTGAGTATTCTTTTTACAGAACTCATGTGGGGTTCTATGTGGTCAATCTAAAATCTAGCACATATGCATGTAGCAAACATGGTATCTGGTCTGTTAACTATAAGATAGAGAAGTGAGCCAATGGCTGCTCTATAAGTCTTTTGATCAAATGACTTACCCTTTTCATATTTATCCAATAAAGTATTGGTAGCCTTGAGGATTTTCATGACAAAGGCATTTTCCATCCCAAACCTCTTGATAAGCTCTTTGGTATACTTGGATTGGGATATGAAAATGCCATATGCATTTTGCTTTACTTGGAGGCCAAGAAAGTTGGGCAGTTCCCTCATGCTACTCATTTCAAACTTAGACTGCATTAGGTCAGCAAACCTTTTGCAAAGTCTTTGGTCTGTTGAGCCAAATATTATATCATCTACATATATTTGCACTAGAAGTAGTTGATTTTTATGTCCTCTAGTGAAAAGTGTTTTATCCACCTTACCTCTTACAAAAGTGTTTTCTAGGAGGAAGGTGGATAAAGTCTCATACCAAGCTCTTGGATCTTTCTTGAGACCATACAGTGCTTTGTCTTGTCTATAAACAAAAGAGGGATGAGATGGATTGACAAAACCTGGGGGTTGCTCCACATAAACTTCTTCCTGAAGAGTTCCATTAAGGAAAGCACACTTCACATCCATTTGATATACCTTGATCTTCATATGTGCAGCATAGGCAAGGAACATTATGATTGCTTCCAGTCTAGCCACTGGATCAAATGTCTGATTGTAGTCAAAACCCTCCTCTTGCATGTATCCTTGAGCAACAAGTCTTGCTTTGTTCCTGACTATGACTCTTTTTGAGTCCATCTTATTTTATATTCCCACTTTGTTCCTATGATTGGGTAATTTCTTGGTCTTTCAACTAGAGACCAGACTTTGTTTCTTTCAAACTGTGCAAACTCCTCTTGCATGGCATCAATTTAGTGGGGATCACTATCTGCATCTTCAAACTTCGTGGGCCCATGTTGTAAGAGGAAGCACTACATCATAATTTCATTTGTGATCTGGTTCCCTGTCTTCACTCCCACTATTATATCTCATATAATTTGAGATATAATAGTTTCATTTGTGATCTGCCCATCATCCTTGAGGGCCCGAGCTACACAAAGAAGCCAAGTCCTGGTTTCAACACCGTCGATTCTTACTTAAGACATCAAAAGTTTTGATTTTCCTGCCCCCTCTAGTCGATCGATGAGACTGGAGGTCGATCGACGGGACTGGAGCCCGATTTTTACTTAGATTCACCAAACTTCTTCTAACCACCAAAACAAACTACCAAAGCTCAAACTCCACTCAAAAACACAAGAATAAGCTTCAGAAGAAATAAACAAACACTCTTAAGAAGAGTGATCTTTTCTAAACCAAGGGAATGGAGAATCTTGCATGAACAGCATGCAATTAGCATAATTAAAGTTTAAGAGGGTATGAAAGGTTATTTGCACAGAAGAAAGAAAAGGAAAAATATACAAGTAAGCTCAAGATTTATTTGGCATAAGGTTTGCATGCCAAGCATGCATCTTAACAGTCAGGGGGAGAAACATCAAAGGGCGAAATTTTAGATAAGGAGGATTACAACCTCTTAACATAAGAAGTCAAGCACAGAATGAGAAAATCAAGAGTTTGCCATACAAATTAAGAGTTTGGCTGGTATCATGAAAACCAAATAAGATCCACAAGGAAAAAATAACAGCTAACAAGAGAACCTAGCATAACAAGATTTCAGGAAAAAGGGGTCATTAAGGAGAAGGATTGTTATTTGCAGCCACAACCGTTAAGAAATTTTTTTACATTCCACCAGATTACTAAGGACAGTGAGAGGGAAGCATTACCCTTCACTGAGAAAGTTAACACAAAAAATTACATAGAAGACTGAATCTAAAAGGGTTTAAATAATCAAAAGTCAAAGGCAGATTACACAAGAAGAAACTTGATTTCTCAAAATACACAGAAAAATAACTTTTCTGAAAGAGTCTATCAGGACAACATGAAAGACCATAGCCAAATCAGCACTTGCTTAACAAGGGGAAGAACAAGCATTAAAGGGGAAGAGAAACAAAACCAGGAAAAAAGAATTCCAATAAGGGAAAAGGCAAAATCGACTGGCTGTCCCGTCGATCGGCGGACGGTCCCGTCGATCGACGGGAAGAGCCGTCGATTCTAAATTGAGAGAATCAACCTACCCAGCTAAGGTCAAAGGTCGACAAGATGGTCCCGCTGATTTTGCCTTAGAGAAAACAAACGAAGCCACAAAGCGGCTGAGACCAAGGATCGACGGGTTGGTCCTGCCGATCGACGGGAGGTCCCATCGATCGGCGGGATGACCTATCGATTCTTACTTGGACAGAAAATTCCAAATGAAATATTTTCCTAAGCTAACCTAACCTTCTCCATACACAACCCAAATCTGGAGTACAGAACAACCTCAATTCACAACATCCAACAACACTAATCACAAAATACATATATATATATATAAAGAAAGAAGATTAAAAGAGTTCTGAAGAAACATACAAGCCAAGGGAGGGAAGTGCAAACCACCACTTGCCTTTACTCGGATTGCCGAAAAATAGCCTCTCAAGCCCTCCACGCCAAGGATCGGCTCAAACACGGCCTAAGCACGAAGAATCTACGAAGATTTGGACAAAATACAAAATTAGGGCCGCTAACTGCTAGCGCCAAAAATCTATAAATTGAACAAAACTTACCTTGCACGCGAAGAGCATGGCGAGAGCTTTCCATATCTACGCTCCGGCGACGAATTTGAGATCTCAAGCTCCCTCGACGACCAATGGAAGGAAGAGAAAACCCTCTTTCTCTCTCTCTCTCGAACTTCTTGCTCGGCTCAGGACATTAGGAAGAAGAAGATGGAGAAGAAGAATATAATAATATATTTATACAGAGATAATGGCGATAATGGATGAAAGTAAGAATTCATAATGATAATACAACTACAACTAATAATAAGAAGAAGAAAAGAATGGCCGAACCAACGGTCGCCGATTCCAATGAAAATCGCACCAAAGACAAACGTCGGCGCTACGAATCCAACTGAGATGTTGAAATGAAATTCCGACGAGCCAAACTCAAGATATAAATTTCTGAAGTTTACGGCGAACGATAATTATATAAATCTTTGGAAAATCACCGGGGCTCTAAAAATTCTCGGATCGCAACGAAACTTCGATGAGCCTTTCTAAAATTAATTAACTTAATTTCCTACTGTAAAATTTCCCAAATCCGGCATACTCCAAAATTTGGTCAACTTGACCGAAAGAATGCGGAAATGCGCAAATGGCGGCGCACCGCTAACTTCGCACTAACGTAGCGTCCTTACGTCAAAAATGATGTCAAAGAAGGATTCAAATAAATCATGGAAATTCAGGAGTGTTACAGTCACCCCACCAAAAAGGAATTTTCGTCCCGAAACTTGGATCCGAAACTTAGAACGCTAACGAATCAACAAGGGCAAAGGGGGAGATAAGCTAATAATCGCTAGATTGAAACGGTAACCGAAGATGGCTAGGAAAACAGATGTGAATAAGGTTTCTTCTCAGCACTCAAAATAGATCACCCGATCCCCGATCAAGGATCACGACAAAGGCTCCTAAATCCAACACCTCCCAATTAACCTAAGCGAGGGAATCACCAAAAAGGGAAAAGGACCTTACCAAGAACTCGAAATGTCCAAGCCGAGAATGGAAACCACGGAACATCTAACTCGCGGATCCTCAACTGATGGTAGCCTGAACGAAGATCAATCTTTGTAAAACACCGAACTACCACACAACTGATCAAGCAAATCATCAATCTGAGGCAACGGATACCTGTACTTGATGGTCACATTGATCAGCTCTCGAAAATCGATACACAATCCCATTGAACTATCTTTCTTCTCCACGAACAAGACGGGAGCACTCCGGGGTGAAAAATTATGCCAGATAAAGCCACACTGCTACCACTTATCTAATTGAGTGCGCAACTCTACCAGCTCGCGCTGGGCCAAAGGGTACGGTGCCTTAGAAATAGGATGAGTACCCAGCTCAAGGTCAAAAGCAAACTCCACAACTCTCACAAGCAGAAAAACTAGGGAGATTAACTGGGAAAACATCAGGGAACTCTCGCGTCACAGGAAAATCCTCGATACACGACAAACTACAAACAACTTCTAACATAGAAACAAGGTAAGCAAAACAACCGGAATCAAAAAAGGTTCTGAGCACACATCACAAAAAAAAAAAATCGGGGAAACCTAGCTCGGAGAGCCAAACACACTCAAGGGATGACCAATGTCCAGCTTGAAGACCAAACGCTTTACCATGCGTTGGATAACAACGTCATATCTGGACAACCAGTCCATGCCCAAAATCACATAGAAAACCTCCAGGTCTAGCACCATTAGATTAGAAAAAAGCTAAGAAATCACCCAAGAGGATAGGACAACTCTAAACACCTTGACCAAACATCACGGAGTCACCAGAGGGGAACTTAACACTAAGGGGATTTGCTAAACGATCAACATCCTAACGATGACTGCCTGCAAAATTCCCTAGCCAAAACATCGAGTAAAACTCAAATCGAAAGGAAGGCATGGTCACATCCTCTACCTTAACTCGCATATAATCGATATAACGAAAATCTAAATCCACACCGCAAGCCAACAAATAAACTAGGTCAAAACCTAACCTGAAAATACCTGGGCAGAAAATTTGTGCTTGCACCACGACCATTGCCCCAACAATGCCTCGATACTCAGACGCAGCTCCTCAATCATCACCTCACTGCACGCACCCAAGGATTCATCCCGTAACCGGAGAGCCGACTCCGACGCAATATGCTCTGGAGTCATCGTCTGCAATTACGAACTAACACCTCATTACACCTAGCTTAAGACACAACATCTAGCAAACTAGAATTTCCTAACTCGATACAGATCGAAAAAGTGTAGATACTCACTCTTCCTATTACCTTGCTCTGAGAATTCATGAAATAATGTTATGCTTAACCTAGGATGATATATCATCATCCTATTAACTCTTGTGCACATAATACTGATGCATGAATACCAAAATTTTATTTCAAATCATGTGTGTACGAGCATTATCATGTATATCTTTAACTTGGCACGTGTGTTAATGCTATGTTATGATGTGCATACAGTGCTATGCAGTCTAAAAAGGCCTTAATGCATGCTATGAGCTGCATACACATGCGATCTTATGCATCCCACACTACATATTACCGCATGTAACGAAAATGAAAATCGAACTAATGGACATCTATGGGATCGGCATTATGCATCCCATACTATATAACCGTCGCATGTTGTCACCTATGAGGATCCATATACAAACACATATTATGCATCCCAACCTACACAATATAACCTGTATACTTCTTATCATGCTATGAGTGTAGTGTTCATGCTTTAGGCAAGACATACAGATGACCCTTTGTTGTGTGTTTGCAATGAATAACGATTCTCACCAGGAGGTTAACCGGGCCAACCAGACTACTCCAGCAACTCGGCTAACCTATCTCTGATACCAACTGTCACAACCCATATTTTCCCACAAATTTAATAAATATTATCAGAGCTAGGGGAAAATATGCGTTATGATGCCACGTCCTGCAGGGGACAACTACAGACGCTCATGCAAACACTCCTTACGAATAATTTATAAAGACATGAATATGATTGAGTTAAATAGAAAATATACATTTTTAGCTTAAGACCATGTACAATGGTCCAGTAGATCAACTAGTCCACGAGTAGAAAACTATACCTATGCAGTGGAAAATAGGTTCAATATATCCTACATGAGCATGAAGATCAAACAGTTCAAAATTGATATGAACATCTCTAAATTTAGTATAAGTAAAGAAAGGATTTTCTGTTGGAACATGGTCTTTCGCATCTCCTAGGTTTGAGAATAACAAATCTTATGTGTATTTGATCTTGTGTGTTTAAGTGTGCAGGAAACAAAGTCCATATGACTCAAGGATAACATAAGAAGGTTGCCCCCAAAATTGGGCCAATAATTCCTGCATGCCCACTAGCGCCAGTGGTAGCACTTAGCGCCCAGCGCTAGCGATGATTAGCGCAATTCCGGAGCACATATAGAAGAAGCTAGCGCCTGGCGGTATCGGATAGCGCAGGCGATAGCGAGGAGCACAAGAGGCAAGACGAAAATGTTTTCTTGGATTGAAGATTCCCCCGCGCAGAATAATGCCTATTCCGGGATAGCGCCGGCGGTAGCGCTAGCGCTGAAGCTATAAAAAAGGACCCCTTGGATCCGTCTTCTTCATCCTCTTCCACTCCTAAATTCCAGAGCTTCGTGCCACATCATATAGAGGAAGGTTCAGATTGATACTCCCATAAATCCATGAAGGCATAAGGAGATCCGTGGAGAAGATTTCAACACGCGTCATCATCATGATGAAAGACCACATCGACTATGATCATACTCTGCGGGTCTTCATCTACTTCTCTAAGAGATCCATATAAGGAGTTTTTATATTGTTGTTATTTATTTCACATCTTTTCTTATAATCGTTTAGTGAATTTGCCTCGTGTTGGCGACTTGGTCTGGGTAAGACTTAGGGCAGAAATTTGCCTCCTGTTGGCGACTAGGTCTAGGATGTAGATCTAGGGGGTGTTCGAGGCCATATCTGGGGAAGGATTGGCCAGAGCAGCTTGAGGCCGTATCTGGGGAAGGATTGGCTAAAGCCAACCGGTTCGTGGGGATACGAGTCAGTATAGAAAACAAAAACAGTCTTTCATATTTTGCTTTGATTTCTAGCGTTATTGAAATCGAATTTTGTAATCAATTTTATTAATAATAATCATGTCTCTCTTTGTGTAATAAAATTGATTTGATCTTCATTTCTCTAAATTGTTTATTATCCTCTCTTTCATTATAAAACAATTTAGATCTCTATTCAAAATCACTATTTTGATCTCTTATTATTTCAAGTATTCTTATAATATAAGTTTTTACAACCCTTATTCACCCCCCCCCCCTCTAAGGGCGCCTACCGATCCAACAAGTGGTATCAGAGCGGGTTCTATTCCAATCGGCTTAACAATCGGGAATAATGGTGTCTCATGATCTCGCTTCTATTAGTGGGGTAAATTTTTATGAAGAAGAAAATTCACTAGCACCACCTCTATTTGAAGGGACAAATTATGAAGGATGGAAATTTTTAATTGAAAAATTTATTAAAACTTTAGATATCGAAGTATAGAATTTAGCAATTGTAAGACCTGCGGATGAATCAAATAAAAAGGAACGTCATCTAAATGCAAAAGCCAAGCATTATTTATTTTGTGGTCTATCAAATGAAGTTTTAAGTTAATATATTGTTTTTCTAGTGCATACAAAGTATGGAAATTTCTTGAAGAAATGTATGATCTTCCTCTCGCAGGTATGGAACAAACACAGGAGGAGAAGGACATACAAGCATCCACCATTATTCAAGAAGATCTCTCTCGTAGCAAAGCCATGGAGATCATGGAAATTAACTTAGAAAAAGAGAGCAATACATCAAGAGAAAAAGAAGATGAAAATTCATCTATGATGGAGGAAGGCCTAAAAATGACGAAGGAACTTCATGTTCACATTTTGCCTCTTCCAATAGCGTTGTAAGAAAGTCAAAATCTTCCTCTTGTGTGATAACTTCTATTTCTAGTTTCACTATACTAAAAATGGCTAAACGTAAGATCAAAAAATTGAAAATTACTAATAAAAATTTACGTTTAGAAAATAAGAGGTTCAAAGCTAATGTTAATTTAGAATCTAATTGTGATGTGGTTTCTCCATCTTATCATTCAATTGAAAATACAAAACCTTGTTTTGATTGTAATAATATTAAAGAAAAATTCATGGAACTTGAAAAAGAGTTTACTTTCGTAAAAGAACAAAATGAAAAATTATGTTTAGAAAACTCTTCTCTGAAAAATGATTGTGTCAAGTGCGATGACTATAAAATTGAAATTGAAGAGATGGATGAAACATTTAAGGAATGCAGAAATAAATATCAAAATCATATTGATTCAATTGTTTCTACTCTTAAAAATAGCACAATTGCTTATAATAAAGCTAAACATAATTTGAAACTTAACAACAATGAATTAGAAACTAAAATTAACCTGCTTAAGGAAATCATAAAGAAAAATTCTCAGAACATACATTCTCAATATCAAGCAAACTCCAAAAGCAAGTTGAATATGATTTCTCAAAATTTGAATAAGCCAAACAATGGAAATAAATAACTTCAAAAGATTGAAAATGAAATTTCAAAATACTATCATCATTATCACTTACAACATCAATCTTCTCCCAACATAAAATTAAATGTTCATAACTTTCCTATGAAAAATACTTTCAATATTCATCACAATTATAAACTTCAAAATAAAAATATTCACAATGGAAATTTGATGCAAAAACACAATATTAAACCAAAGTATGAGTGGAGACCCAAGATTATAAATGAAACATTAACTCCACTTGAAAGGGGTCATTCATACTCATCTACCCAAAAATCATCTCAATATATTTGGGTACCTAAAGGAACCATTACTCATGGTTCTCTTTGGATACCAAAATCTCTTGTTCATTAGGTATCATCAATTGCATGAAGTAGAATCCTTTCAAAATGAAATATACAAAGTTCTACTTCATGATATGCTTTAATGTCTCTTTTGTTTTCTTCTTTTTTATCATGTCATGGTCATCATATATACTATTGGAAATATGATTTTATCTCTTAAAATTTAATAAGCTTATAAATCAAATTAATCAAAATTCAAAGTCATATTTTATTGTGATGACCTATCCATTTTTCTTATAATACGTTGCCTATAAATATCTTATATTATTCTTATAAATTGAACTATAAATTTGCTATTTGATATTTTAATTTAATCAAGTTATTAGGCAATCTCCACTGCTGAGTCAGAGTATATCTCTACAGGGAGTTGCTTTGCATATCTTCTATGGATGAAGAATCAGTTGGAGGACTATAATTTGAAGATGAGGCAAATTCCACTTTACTGTGATTCCTCCAGTGCCATAGCAATTGCCAACAATCCAGTTTCTCACAGCCGGACCAAGCACATAGAGTTGAGATACCACTTCATCCGGGAACATGTGGAGAACCGGGACATTGATCTAAAATATGTCCCGACAGATAGGCAAGTTGCAGATACATTTACAAAGCCACTGGACGAGTCAAAGTTTAACTTCTTCAAGATGGAGCTCGGGATGCTAAATAAAGACTCATAGAAGACACATTGAAGATATGTATTAATCTTCTAAATTCTCAAGTCAACATTCAACAACTTATGCTGGACAGAAATTCAGCAAGGAATACTCACTGGATATTAATGAAGACACTCTTTGTTCCAGAACTTCAGTCTGTATTCTGAAGATTTATTTCTGATTTGTCCAAGTTGAATCAGAATTATTTTTACGACTATTCTCGGGAAATCTAAAGGATTTTCGTCGAATTCAGTATCTTCCATGAATATACTCGACGAATATGGAAGGCAAATATTCCATTATCATGTCAAATAATACTATTCTATGATTGGATCTGAAGAGTTACCCAATCTAAAATCAGGTGCGCGCTATAACATTTATTACTGTATAAAGAATACAACTATAAATAGTTCATATTCAGATAATATAATTACACTTCCTTCTCTCCTGCTCTCGACAGCCGTTCGGCTTCCAGAGCTCGCAGCATCCTGTTTCGGCGACCTAGTTCCATTCGTTCAATCAGTGCTCCTTCTCCATCTCAACTTCTGTGTCAATGGATCCACCAAGATCGCCTGTCTGGAAGACGGAAGAACATGGACAAAGATGATAAAATACTTTATGACATTATTGGAAAGGTACAATTGAATAAAGCTGGATCTCACGACTACATCTCCAATGAGATGTTCAAGTTGATAGATGTTGTGGTAAGCAGGAAACAATACAATTGGGGCGAAATACTATTAAAAAGGTTAAAAGAGAGCCTGGATTCCCCAAATTTTGGGAGAATTCTCAGCATCTATTTCAGTCAAACCAACCCCACATAATTTATCTTGTCATCTGGACAAGCAATTCATTTCGGGAAGAAAATAGACTCCTCTATTTTCATAAAATGGGACAGACGGATTGGAAGGATAGCTGAACATAGCGAAGAGAGAGATGATGAATTAGGTTGTGAAGAACATGCCAATGTAGATCCTGAAGATATCCAATCTACAAGCATAATTCTGCAAGAGCATCTTGTTCAAACTGCACACAGTCCACTTCCAGAACAAGGTGATGCTGTTATGGAAGTTGATGAAAGAGTTGGTAGTACAAGTGAGGCTGCAGTAGATGAAGGAGATGGCGACACTAACACAGTGGTGGCAGATGTTCAAGATGTTGTGGTTCCTGTTGCTGATGAAGAGCCTACAGTTAGTGACATTCCTGCTCAATCTCACTCTCTAACTGTCTCTGAAGCTGCTGAAAGTTCAGAAGACTTGGATGATGAAGAAAGAAGTTCTGATGTATGTGATGAAGAACGAAGTTCTGAAGTAAGTGATGAAGAAAGAAGTTCTGAAGTAAGTGATGAAGAAAGCAGTTCTGAAGAAGATGGTGATGATGAGGAAGGATCTGATGGTGATAATGATGGTGGTGAAGATGATGATGGTGCTGCTGAAGACAAGATGGAGTGTGTTAAGGATAAAATAGATGGAAATGAAGGAAGCATTTTAGGTGATGAGGCTGAGACATCCACAACTCATCAACCTACTGAAGAGAATGTGGATCAACTTATACCCACAATTCTGCTGGATCTGGCAGCTCCCACAAATGCTGCAGAGGAGCAAAATCTTTTTACTAATGGGAAGACATCTTCAAGGGATGAAGCTTTGGCCATGTTGGTGTTTCCTCCTTTCCAAACTCTCATTGAGGGGGAGACTTCTGAAGCTCCTGTCCCCAGGGAATCTGTCCAGGGGGAGTTCTCAGAAGAACATCAATCTTCTAGTTATAACTCTCTGAAGTTGTTTACATAAAGACTCCATGCTCCTTTATATGGACTTTCTGCCATTCCCACTCCTCCTCCAATTGTCACTAAGTGGGAGCACTCTTCTAGTAGGGAATATAAAAGTTACAAGGTCTGGAATAGATTACTTGCTGAAGCAAGGGCCAAATTTGGTGGTACTTCAGGAAGACAAACCTTTGAGGGGGAGGACATCATAGATCTTAATGCAGAAGTCCCAAATGCTGCAATTCCTCCAACAGACTCTGCTCCATCTCCAGCCCCTACTCAGAATCAGAATTCCAATCTTTTAAGAGAAATTGCAGGGCTGCTAGCAAATCAAAGTCTCTATATAGATGAAAGCATGAACAGAGTAATGGCCAGAATAACTGAAGTAGACACTGATATGAACAATGGTATGGATGCTATTAGGTATGAAATGTAAAGAAGTAACAATCAAATGGAACAATTGCTTAGTGATGCTACTAGAGGTATGCACGCAGCTTACTACAGAATGACCCAAATTCACCAAGAGACTGTGGCAATTCATGACGGCACAACGACTGTTTATCAAGAGGTTCAAGGATTGAAAAAGCACTCTGCTGCTCAGGTCTCCCTCCTGCAAAAAGGATCTCTGCATGCTTCTAATGACGAATTCGGAACGGAGGAGGAGGCCATGGACAATAAATTTAATGAACTACACACAGAACTCAAAGATTGCTTGACAAATGTCACGGGGTTTTGCTATGAAATTTTTGGATGGTTGGCTAATGAGTTCAGAAAAAGTCTTGTTGAAGTTGGTCTTAGAGCTCCCAATCCTGAATAAGATGTTGTAGACCCTGTAGAAAACTACAACTCATTCTGGAACCCTGAAGACCCTGCTCCTCAATTCTTAGATCAGCAAGCTCAGTTAGTTTTGCCAGTACCAGTCAGCAAGAGCAGAAAGATCAGTGAAAGCACATCTGCAGGCAAGCCCAGGAAACATTCTGAAAATTGGAGTGCTACCTCCAAAAATATTATTCTGGACACATACAAGAAAGTTTTTGATGTAGGTCAAAGTAGCTCAGAATTTTATGACAGGACAGAAATGACCAAGCTAGAGATACATCAGTTAAAAAGGAAAATTCATTTCAAGGATTACGACAAGGATAATCCTTTAGCTCCTACTCCTCCACCAAAGTATTACCCAAAGCCCAAGGCTTACTTCCAAAGACAAAAAAAAGAAAGCTATGGGAAATGGGAAGGAGAAGGATTCTAATTGAATTGTGTTTTTCTTAATATGAATAATTATAGTTCTATTTTTTATACAATTATGAATGTTATGGCATGTTTCCTTGCTTTGATCTTTATATATACTACTTTTCATGCTTACTCTTTTATGTATAGTTTGAGTATTCCATGTGTGCAATTCATCTTTGTGTAAAGGGTTCTGACTATAAAAGGGGGAGATTGTTGGGTCTTGTATCCACAATACCCTTGATTTGAAGAAGTCTCCTTAAACTAAGTTGAATTGTTTTGTATTTGATCATTGCTTTAAGTTATGTGCTTGCAGGACCTAATTACTAAGTTCAAACCAATGTCAGGTTTCAATGGGTCAGTAAACACAGGACTAGACAATGCAATTCCTCATTGTGTAGGCCAAAGTGCTGACTCATGTGTAATCTCTCTATTGGGTTGTACTTTATATTCAAGTACATGGAAAAGATCAAGGAAGTTCAAGCCAAATTTTTTTTAGAAAGATCAGAAATTTTCCTAAGTAAATTTGTCGAATATACTTGTGTATATTCATGTTATTCGTCAAATATGCACTTGTGGAATCGTCGAATATACTCATGGAAAAGTCTGTTTCTTAAGGTAAGAGAATTCTAAATATTCGGCCAAGTCAAATTCATCGAATATAAATGTCCTTATTTGTGTCATTCGTCGAATAAGAACTTATATATTCGAGTAATTCCATGATACAGCTTTGCTGTACATTCAGGAATTTGACTATGTCCATTCATCAAATATAGTTAGGTATATTCGTGTCATTTTTCAAATATCACCTACTATACTCGAGGAATGAGTTTGTGATATAAGCCAAACTAAAAAGAATTCTCAAGGCTAAGTAATTTCGTCGAATATCAGCATTTGCGCTGTTTATCGCTTGGCTTTGCCGGTTATCTCTTCATTCGCCGAATATCATAGCTTTCATTAAATGTACTCGACGAATTGCCTTGGAGAAATTTTTCTTCCAGAAATTTAAATTTCAGGATTCCTGAAATTAGGGCACGCGTATTGCGCAATTTCTGGAGACCATTAATGGGGATTATTCCTAGCTGTTAGGGATTGATCTCCTATATATATTGAAGGATTAATTTCGATTAACTGGAATCGTCTATTTGCTAATTTTATTTCTCTAAAAAAGTTTTCGGCGATCTGCAATTGGAAAGTTACGATCCAGAAGAATAGTCGTTCTCATTTTCGAAAAGCTTCAACAAATCTCTGTGATTGTTGTTCTTCCAGACATCTCCAGATTGTTAGATGATTTGATTTCGATCTTCACGACTATTCAAGATCCATTCTTTCAAGATCGAAGATCAAGGTTTCAAATCCACGTTTTTGAGTTCTTCATCTTCTCTATTCTCGACCAAAGATTTATGTTGCTGTTCTAGAAGAAGGTATCTCTGAAGATTAGATCTGAAGTTGAATAAGAGTCATCTGTGAATCTATGTGAAGATTTGTCTTCAAATCTTTATTTTGTTATTGTAAACAAATCTTTATTATTTGTAGGAAGATTCATCTTCCGAGTGTAGATGCACTTTTATTTGGATCGAGTTGTAGGAGAGGGTTGTTCTCCGAGTGTAGGAGTGTTTGCTCCAAGTTTTGTAGGAGTGTTTATTCTCCGAGTTGTAGGATATCTTTCTCCGAGTTGTAGGAGTTTTGTCTCTGAGTTGTAGGATTAGTAATAATCTGAGAAGTAGCCTAGTCTAGCCCGGAGAGCTAGATAGGTGAGGTGAGAAAGTGGAGTACCCACATCGGGGAACCACTATAAAAATCTTTGTGTTTGTGTATGCTTTGTTTTCTGTGTGCTTTTCTTTATAGATTTTAAATTCGCTCAAAAAGCCATAGAACTCACCTATTCACCCCTTCTAGGTGAATAAGGTAGCAACTAGATACTTTCATCCCACACCTTAACGACATTCGCTGATTGGTCCCTTTGACGATGTCATTAAATGCAGACAGCGCGTTTCAAAAAATCTCGGTCTGTCTCGATGATATGGTCAACATCTCGACGACAGAACTTGCTATTTTAGCGATCCATTTGGGACTTAGAAATTTCTTCAAGCCATCATTAATCTTCACCTGAGAAGGATATCTCGATGATATGAACTATCTCAGCTACATATGCAGTCACGCCGATATGAAGTCTTCTCATCGATATCGTCGAGATCATCATGTCAACATGAGGTCTTCTCGCCGATATCGCCGCGATCATTCTGAATAATAATTCAGCTGCAAACTGTCTCCATGATCTCTGACTTTGTATTTAAGGAGACACTGCTTCTTTATGGCGATATGTTTTCTTAGCCAGATACTTTACTTAAGAACTCTTCAGAACTTCAGCATAGTAGTCTTTGTTGGACATGTGTGTCACATCCCTTTGTTTGAGAATAAAAATCCCATATTGTATTTGATCTTGCTTGTCGTGTGTTTATAGTGTGCATGAACTATATGTGCAATACTACACAAGTTGAAAGCAGCTTGGAACCAAAATCTCTTATCTTCAGCACTACCGCCAATGCTAGTGATATCGTAGGCGTTAGCGCTACCGCAGGCGCTAGGAACTTCCGCCAGGCGCTAGCTCCATATCGTGACACAACAGTATGCCTCCACAAACTCTAACCATCCGCTACCACAGGCGCTATCTCCAAGTTCTATAAAATTGGGCCTTCTCTCTCATTTTGCATAGAAAACCTAGAGAGAATACCAGTGCCAAATTTCAAGAGCTGTTACTCTGCCGAAAGTTGATCTCCAACTCAAAGCTAAAGAAGATTTCTGAAGGAGGATGTCAACACGCTGCATCCGAAGAAAGTTGATCTCCCACTCAAAGCTAAAGAAGATTTCTGAAGGAGGACGTCATCACGCTGCATTCGAAGAATGATCGCTTCTACCACACTTGTGCTACAACGATCCTTCATCTTCAACTTCAAAAAATCTCATAGAGGGATTTTTATTTGTGTTATTTCATTTCATCATCTTTGTGAATTTGTGTAGTTAATTCGCCTTGTGTTGGCGACTAGGTCCTTGCGCGGCTTAGGGGGAATTCACCGCGTGTGTTGGCGACTAGGTCTAGGTGATTAAATCTAGGGGTTCTCTAGGCCATATCTGGGGAAGGATTGGATAGAGGGGCTTGAGGCCATATTCGGGGAGGATAGGCTAAAGCCACTGGTTCGTGGGGATACGAGTCGGTATAGAAAAGGAAATATTATTTGCATTTGTACACCTCCAATTTCTAGCGATATTGAAATCAAAATTGTGTAAGCACTCTGTAATATAATACAATCATGTCTCTATTTGTGTTTACTTGATTTCTTTCATTTGACATAAAATTCTAAAACTGTAATTTACAATATTCTCTACTTTTGGCTAAATTATTCTTTCGCTCTATTTTATTTTAAAATAATTTAGCAAATTGCTTAAACATATAAAAAGAATTTTTATTCCCTTATTCACCCCCCCCCCCAACCCTCTAAGGGCGCCTATCGATCCAACAAGTGGTATCAGAGGTTGGTTATTCCAAATTGGTTTAAAAACCAGGAATAATGGCGTCTTACGATCTCGCTTTTTTCGAGAGTTGGAGAATTAGTAGACCTCCACTATTTACCGAGTCAGATTATAATTATTGGAAAAATAGGATGCAATTTTTCTTATGACCCTAGATATTGAGGTATGGAATATGGTAGAAGAGGAATACTCTCCTCCTACGATTGTAGTTGGAGAGGTAATATTAGAAAAACCAAGGATAAATGGGATGATAGGGATAAACTTAAATGCAAAAATAACGCCAAGGCCATGAATGCTTTATTTTGTGTGTTAGATAGAAATGAATTTAATATAATTTCTGCATGCACTACTGCATATGATATTTGGAATCATTTGGAAATTACTCATTAAGGTACATCACAGGTTAAAGATTCAAAGCTTTTCCAACTGGAGTCAGAATATGAAAAGTTTCAGATGGATGAAAGCGAAGATATTGATGCAATGTACATGCGCTTCACCAAGTTCATCAATGTCTCCAAAGCTCTTGGAAAGACCTTCTCCAACAACGACTTAGTCTGAAAGATTCTTCGATCTCTTTCTCCAAAATTCAATCTGAAGGTGACGGCTATCTCGGAGTCGCACAATCTAAGAACGCTCCAGGTTGAGAGCCTCATTGGGAATCTCAAAACCCATGAGATAGAACTCAAGATCCAATACGATGAATACAATAAGGAGCCAAAGATGAAGATGTTGGCACTAAAATCAAAGAAGGAGTGCCATGAGGATGAAGATGAAGAAAGTCTCTTGGTAATGAACTTTCGAAAGTTCATGCAAAATCCGGAAAGGAGAAACACCTTCCAATTTTTTTCCAAAAGGATGCAAGATGGAAAGGGTCATCTTCAAAGAAAGAAAAAGAGAGCGATAATGAAGAAGAAAGACCTCCACCAGAATGCTATTGTTGCAGGAAGACCAGGCATATTCGGAGCCAGTGCCCAAAATACTTGAAGGAGAAAAAGGAAAAGCGGCACAAAGGGAAGGAAAAGTGGAAGGTACTAAAAGCTGAAACTTGGGATGACTCTTCCTCCTTCGAAGAATCAAGTGGTTTTCATCAAGCAAGGATGAGGAACCAAACATGTGCCTCATGGGACATGGAAATGACGACGATGACACCAGTGTTCTTAGCGACACTAGGTAACTCCTCCAACTTATGATGAACTTTCTAATGAATTTCTTCAAACTTGTAAAGCTTTTGATAAAAATATAATGATAGTATTTTATTGAATCGTGAAAATGAATCTCTAATTAAAGAAATTCAAAGCTTTCCAAATAATTAATTATTTAAGAAAAAAGAAAGGTTTCTAGCCAAGAGTGTGATCACTCTATTAAAATGGAAAAAGATATTGAAGATTCTCTTTCTAAAGCCCTCTCCCATGCCAAAACTATTACAAAAGAGAAGGGGGAATTAGAAAGGAAATTAGAAGCCTCTTTTTTGCAAATCAAAAATAATAAAAAGGGTTTTGAAAATAGGTGTGTCATGCTTTTGAAAGAAAATTTATCACTTAAAGCACAAGTTCATGATCTCACCTTGGCCATTAAAAAATTTGGAATGGGCCAAAAATCATTGGATATGGTTTTAGGGAACCCGTGCTACAGTTCTGGAAAATTTGGGCTCAAATATCGAGGTGAGGGCTACCGCTCGGTGCTAGCCACTAATGCCGGTGCTAGCGCCTCATACAAGTTCAACATTTTCTTTTGCAAACTCAATCTCTTTTACAAAACTGATTCCTTCCAGCAAGAATAACACAAAAAACCAGAAAAGGGTCTCAACCCCCATTATTTTGTGTGCAAACTGTCATAGGATTGGTCACACGTCTAGTTCTTGCAGGAAAGTGAAACAAAATACTTAAAGACAAATTTGGGTACTTAAGGATTCCACTTATTCTATGGGTGGTACCGCTTGGGTATTCAGATCTTTACTCTCATCTTCTTTCTAGATATGCAGGCAGGCTAAGGACAATGAAGATGTGTGGTACTTGGATTCTGGATGCTCCAAGCACATGATGGGCAATAAAGTAATGTTCCTTAGCCTAGAAAAGAAGAAGGGAGGGATCATGATGTTTGGCGATAACGAAAAAGAAAGGATCATGGGAACTGGTATAGTTGGTAACAAATCATTTACGATATCGAATGTTCTTTATGTGAAAGGGCTAAAACATAATCAAATTTCTATTAGCCAATTATATGATAAAGGATTAGATGTTTTACTTGAATCTTCTACTAACTTATGCAAAATATCTAATCTTACTACAAAAGATATTTTACTAACAGCACCAAGAATACATAATGTTTATGTAGTTTCATTTCATGATCTTTCTAAATCATCTATAAATTGTTTTATCACCAAAAATAATGAATTAGAACTTTGGCATAGATGGCTAGGACATGATAGCACAAAGCTTATTGTAAATCTTGCCAAAAGTGATTTAACTAAAGGATTGCCTAGGTTAAATGGAAATTTATCTTCACTTTGTTCACCATTTCAAAAAGGTAAATTTACTAAATCCTCTTTCAAAAGTAAAAATATTATTTCTATTACAAGACCATTGCAATTAATTCATATGGATCTTTTTGGTCCCGTTAGCACCGCAAGTCTTGGTTGTAGATTATATACATATGTTTTAATAGATGCTTTTTCAAGATATTGTTGGACATTATTTCTCTCATCCAAATCCGATGCATTTTGCAAATTTTCAAAATTATGTACACGTATTCAAAATGAAAGTGATTTAAAAATTAAATGTATTCGCTCAGATCATGGAGGAGAATTTGAAAATGAAAGGTTTACATCTTTTTGTGATATGTTAGGCATTAAACTTGAGTTCTCTGCACCACACACACCATAATAAAATGGTGTTGTAGAAAGAAAGAATAGGACACTTCAAGAACTAGCACACACTATGTTATGTGAATATAAATTGCCTAAGTTCTTTTGGGCTAAAGCCGTAAATACATCATATTATGTTATGAATAGAATCATGCTTCGGCCATCTCTTAATCACACACCATATGAACTTTATTTTCAAAAGAAGCCTAACGTATCTTACTTCAAAGAATTTGGTTGTAAATGTTTTATTTTGAATACTAAAGATAGCTTGGGAAAGTTTGATGAAAATTGCGATGAAGGAATTAAACTTGGATATTCTTCAACTAGTAAAGCTTATAGAATTTTTAATAAAAGAACTAGTAAAGTTGAAGAGTCGATTAATGCAAAATTTGATGAGCTTGTTCCTTGTGTAGAAAGACTTTCCGCAGGCGAAGAGGATGATCTCTTACCACCTTTGGGGCATGGTGACAAGGAACCTTCCAAAGAAGAGGAAGAGGAGGCCAAGGAAGATGATTATGTGCCTCCAAGCGCCTTAAAATTTACAAAGAATCATCCACGAGAACTAATAATTAGTGAACCATCCATTGGGGCAAGAACTCGCTCTTCTCTTCATGAATCTTATTCAAACATTTATTTTGTTTCCGAAATTGCCCCAAAAACTGTTTCAACCGCTTTAAATGATGAATTTTGGTTTTTGGCTATGAATGAAGAGTTAGAACAATTTGAGCGAAATAATGTTTGGAAATTTGTCAAAAAGAACATCTAATCACCTTGTTATAGGTGTAAAATGGATTCTTAAAAATAAATTAGATAGTGAGTCTAGAATCACTAGAAATAAAGCATGCTTAGTAGCACAAGGATATTCTCAAATCGAGGGGATAGATTTTGATGAAACTTTTGCACCCGTTGCTAGATTGGAATCTATACAAATTTTTATAGCATTTGAAAGCTTTAAAAGAATAAAACTATTTCAAATGGATGTAAAAAGAGCTTTTCTAAATAGGATTGTAAAAGAAGAAGTTTATGTTGAACAACCCCCCGGTTTTATTAGTGAAAGATTTCTCAATCATGTTTATAAACTAGAAAAAGTGCTGTATGGTTTAAAACAAGCACCCTGTGCATGGTATGAAAACTTACATCATTTTTTATTAAAGCACGATTATATTATGGGAAGTGCCGATAATACCCTCTTCATTAAGCACAATAATGATGACTTGATTATTTTGCAAATATATGTTGATGATATAATCTTTGGATCTACTAATGAAGAGTTGCGTAATGAAGTTATTTTAGTGATGAAAAATGAATTTGAAATGAGTCTAGTAGGAGAACTTTCTTATTTTCTTGGTTTTCAAATATCACAAAGAAATGATGGTATTTTTATATGTCAAACTAAATATGTCCATGATATGATTAAACGCTTTGGATTTGAAAAACTTAAACATGCTTCTACACCAATGAGTGCATCACTAAAATTAGGAAAAGATGAATCGGGAATTTCAATTGATCAAACTTTATATAGAGGTATAATAGGATCTCTACTTTATCTAAGTGCAACTAGACCCGATATTATGTTTGTCGTATGCTTATGTGCTTGATTTCAAGCCAATCCAAAAGAATTTCATTTGAAAGCGGTAAAACAAATGTTTAGATATCTAATTGGGTCATCTAGATTAGGATTATTGTACCCGCAAAATAATTCATTTACACTTCACGACTATTCTGATTCGGGCTACGCCAGATGCTCACTTAATAGAAAAAGTACTATATGTACTTTCCATTTCCTAGGACCTTCATTAGTTGCATGGTCTAGTAGGAAACAAAATTTGGTTGCAGTCTCCACCACAGAGGCTGAATGCATTGCACTAGGGAGTTATTGTGCACAAGCACTATGGATGAGCCAAACTCTAGAGGACATAGGTTTTCATCAAAAAAAATATTGAATTAAAATGTGACCACAAAAGTGCCATTGATCTTACAAATAATCAGGTACATCATTCTAGATCCAAACATATAGATGTACGTCATCATTTCAGAAGAGAACACATTAAAAAGGAAAAAGTTAGAATAAGTTTCATTGGCACAGACTCTCAACTTGCTGATATATTCACTAAACCTCTTCCCCATGCAAGGTTTCAAATGTTAAGGTTGGAATTAGGAGTCTTAGACATCTTAGGATGAGTTATATGAAAATGCTAAAGTTGTATGCAATTTGAGCAATCAAGACATCTCCAAAAATTACAAAATTTCTACAAAAGACTACTCTTAAGACTCTTAATAAATATTAAAAAATAGAATTTTAAAATTCTCAAGATTTCTCTCACTGTTTGCCGCGCTAGCACTAGCACAGGCGCTAGTGTGGGTGTTCGATTTTCCTATTTTTTTAAAATTTTTAAAAATCAATAAAATTATGTTAGTTTATATGTACTACCTAGTTTTGTATTTCTGACATTTGTTATTTCTTATTTTATTTAAATTATGGAAAATCAACTACAAAATTTCAAAAATCAACAATATATTTTTGTGGTTTTCTGTTTTTTCTTTCATTTAAAATTTCAAAAAAAACTGTAGGATCTTTATTTTTAATATCAAGCATGTGTGAATTCTATTAGTTAGAATTATTTACAATGTTAAAATTTATTCCTTCAAATTACTATGAACATTGTTGTGTTTATCATGCTTTGATATATCTAATTAAGTGCATCAATTGTATTGAAAAATATGTGTAGGATCAAGCTTACCATGCCTCTAAGTATGAGTAAATGTTTTGTGATTGATAATGATACTTTTCCCTCACTTATTTTGGTAATCTACATGTGTGTTTAAATCTAAAAATGCTTGCTTGTGTATTGTAATTGTACAATGAATTAAAACTTGCATAAGTTTATTACCTACACTACATTTGAATTGCACTTAAGAAATTAAGACAAGTGGTTGAGTTTAAAAATTGTGTTAGTTTTGCAAAGCAAGTGTATTCAGAGAATGTTGTCTCACAAAAGTAAACAAAAATAAAAATAGACAAATATAACTCCACCAAGCACTACTTGAACCTCCTGATAAATCTTCATAAGCATTGTGAGGTTGAGCACCTTGGAAAGAATAGTAAAGTGTCTTGTGCAAACCTTGGTTATTACACCACTTTTTCTAAAATACGTGCATTAAAGTGTGTGAAAGTTAATTTACTTGTGTTTTATTGTGCACTTTACTCTATATATGTCTTGTATTTTGTGATTTAAATCACTTATTAACATTGGTCAAAATACACTTATGTGCACATCATTATCTTTCATAACACTTCTTCTCATGAGTATGGAATTCTAATGCTTTATTTATACCACTCTTTATATAAGAAATGCACTAGATAACCTAACATGATCTCTACAATGTTTGGTATCTCTTAAACTTGAAATTACGTAACATTATAGTATATTCTCTTTTTCATATGTTCATTTCACGCTTGGTAACTTTATGTAAATCTATGAGATTTGAAAAAGGTTAAACATCTTTAAATTTTGAACTTAAACTCATATTTATACTTACGATTTTCATGCTTACCAAAAAATGTTTCTTATACTCTTCTGCTTGCTTAAAACTCTTATTTATTTATATGAAATCTCTTTTATATTATGCTTAATCTCTTCATCATTACCTATATTACAAAAGCTCGATCATGATTTTTCATTTATAAAGAATGACTCCTTACTTCCCTCACCCCGCCTTCTTTTGATAATACTAAAAGGGGGAGATTAATTGAAGAAATCTAGAGGAGAAATCTAGAGGATTAAGGGGAGAATAATTCATGTAATCATTATGGGGGAGTAAAACATAAATTGCATTTATGTATGTAGGGGGTCATTAAGATATGGGGAGTCTGCACTATTCTCATGCTTATCATATACTATAGTTTGCACTATTATCTCGCTTATCATATACTATAAACACCCTTGTTGATTTCTTGCTAAGAGGATTTGTTATTATTACAAGGGGGAGATTGTTGGACATGTGTGTCACATCCCTTTGTTTGAGAATAACAAATCCTATATTGTATTTGATCTTGCTTGTCGTATGTTTATAGTGTGTAGGAACTATAGGTGCAATACTCCATGAGTAGAAAGCAGCTTGGAACCAAAATCTCTGATCTTTAGCACTACCGCCCGCGCTAGTGATACCACACGCGTTAGCGCTACCGCGGGCGCTAGGATCTACCGCCAGGCGCTAGCTCTAGATCGTAACACAATGACACGCCTCCACAAACTCTAACCGTCCACTACCGCAGGCGCTAGGAGCTACCGTAGGCGCTATCTCCAAGTTCTATAAAATGGGGCCTTCTCTCTCATTTTGCATAGACATCCTAGAGAGAATACAAGTGCCAAATTTCAAGAGCTGTTAATCTGCCAAAAGTTGATCTCCCACTCAAAGCTAAAGAAGATTTCTGAAAGAGGACGTCATCAAGCTGCATCCGAAGAATGATCGCTTCAGCCACGCTTGTGCTACAACTATCCTTCATCTTCAACTTCAGAAAATTTCATTGAGGGAGTTTTTATTTATGTTATTTCATTTCATCATCTTTGTGAATTTGTGTAGTTAATTCGCCTTGTGTTGACGACTAGGTCCCTGCGCGGCTTAGGGGGAATTTGCTGCGTGTGTTGGCGACTAGGTCTAGGTGATTAGATCTAGTGGGTGCTTGAGGCCATATCCGGGGATGGATTGGCTAGAGCGGCTTGAGACCATATCCGGGGAGGATAGGCTAAAGCCACTAGTTCGTGAGGATACGAGTCGGTATAGAAAAGGAAAAATTATTTGCATTTGTACGACTCCGATTTCTAGCGATATTGAAATTAAAATTGTGTAAACACTCTTTAATATAATGCAATCATGTCTCTATTTGTGTTTACTTGATTTCATTCATTTGGCATAAAATTCTAATATTGCAATTTACAATATTCTCTACTTTTGGCTAAGTTGTTATTTCGCTCTCTTTTATTTTAAAACAATTTAGCAAATTGCTTAAACATATAAAAATAATTTTTATTCACTTATTCACCCCCCTCTAAGGGCGCCTATCGATCCAACAGTCTTTTCAACAATACCCTTACATTCTCAGCGATAACCCTTGAACTTTCATGAGTCTTCTCAATGATACTATCATGTGATTTACAATGATAACGTCGTGTTATACTTGTTATCATGACGATACCTTGACTTAGTTGTTCATTTTTGTTCTCACAACAATATCGCCATGTGTACTTTGCTGACATAACGATATCGCCGTGTTATCCTTATTGTCACGACAATTGATGACTTGTTCCTTCTACTGTCTTCTATGATTAATCTCAATGATATCGTCATGTGTATCTTTATTGACATGATGATATTAGCCTTAGGCATTTTTGCTTGATCCTTATATATTATACTTAGTATGTATGATGTTCTAACCTGCTCATGTCACACAAAATAAACATTAAATACAAATTATACTTATCATTGACTTAGGGACTTCTCCAAATCAGGAACTTTGTGGGAAGTTTTCCCAACAATCTCCCCTATTTGAAGAAGTCATAACCCATTCAATGATAAAGTACATCTAATGAAAATCAACATATAATAAGATCATTTCAGTTTAGATTATAAGATCATCTACATGTGCTATATGATATGAAATGATCACAGTATAAGAAACAGTGTAAGAACCATCATTTCATTAAGAATTTATAAATATTAATTGTATTTGAAATCTCCAGTAATTCTACATTTGCCCAAAATAAGACAACCATCAATGCCTCTGATTCCTTTAAAACTACTTCACTCCTTGCTTTCTTGACAACAACCTCCTATTTCTTTTCAGATTGCATAGTAAAGTATCCATTTGCCTTACGATTATATCTGAGTGGCTCTTGTGCATCAGTTGGGATTCTTCCTGCCAGCTTGTCAATTCTGTGGCTTCTTCTTAGTTCTTCTTTATTTTAATACTGTTGGATCTGTAGGCGCCCTTAGAGGGGGGTTGAATAAGGGTTTTAAACTTTTTATGATTATTAAAGAAAATTATTCTCTATTGCTACCGCCAGCAGTAGCGTTACCCCTCAGCGTTAGTGACAGAGAAAATACGTTTAGGTTAAACCAATGAAAATCAGAGAGCACGAATCAGAGATGAAGAAACAAACATATTTTCATTAATATTAAAATGAAATAGTTATGATTAGAGAAAATTTTCCCAGTGATGCTTGGAAAGAGGCGACCAATGCATATTGTTTTTGTTTTCTATACCGACTCGTATCCCCACGAACCGGTTGGCTTTAGCCGATCTCTCCCCAGATACAGCATCAAGCCGCTCTAGCCAATCTATCACCAGAAAGGCCTCGAGCACCCCCTAGATCTACTCCCTTGACCCAGTCGCCAATACGAGGCGAATTACTCCCTAAGTCCTACCCAGACCTAGTCGCTGTGTGGCGAATTCCCCTTAGTCCCCGCAAGGCCCTAGTCGTCGTGTGGCGAATTCCTCTACCGAACAAAAGATATAAAGGTTACAATTAGAAACTAAAACAAAACACAAACTAAAAACTCCCTCAAAAGAAGAACTTGATGTCGATGTAGATGCGATTGGATTGGTCTTCAAGTTCTTTGCATTCACGAACGTTGACGGAGTTCTTCGGGATGCTTGGTGAAGGCCCTCATGAGTGCTCTGAATATATGGCTACAATTCCTTCTGTATCAGCAAGCATCAACGGAGAAAGCGCGCATCTTTAAATAGAATTAGCTGCTACCGCATGCGGTAGTACTATCGCCTCGCGGTAGCCACATTAGGCAATGATCAAGCACACGGATCATGGCAACTTAGGCAACTTTTGAGCACCAAACTTTGAGCTCCGACTAGAATGCCGCGGTAATGCTAACGCTCCGCGATAGCGAGATAACCTTCCTTCAGCAAATATCTCCTTCCATATTTGCTCCTCAATTACATGCAGACAGGAAGATTCCAAAAGCTACCGCCGGGCGATAGACATGCCGCGCCGTGGTAGAGCATGCTAAATATGCATCCCGCCAAACATTCCTTTTTCTCCACTGTTTCCTTTCCGTCAATTGTTTACATTTATGCTAGCGCCAGTTCGTTGAATGCTAGTTTATCGAACGACATCTATTTTCGTCGAACACCATTTCGTCGAACACCATTTCGTCGAATGAACACTAGCTCCAGCGGTAGTGCTAACGCTCCACGGTAAAGCATGCATTTCGTCGATCGCCGCGATAGAGCATGCAACTCGTCGAACACCGCGGTAGAGCATGCAGTTCGTCGAACGCAATTTCGTCGAACGCTATTTTCATTTCGTCGAACGCCATTTCCATTCTCAGCGGTTTCCTTCTCAACGGTTTCTAATTCGCTAGCACCAGCGCTAGTGCTAGCGCTCCGCGGTAGAGCACTTATCTTTTCATCGAATGCAGTTTCATTTCGTCGAACGGCTTCACATTTCGCCGAATGCCGTTTTATTTCATCGAACTCAATTTTGTCGAACGGCCTCACATTTCATCGAACGGCTAGCGCCAGCGATAGTGTTACCACGTCGCGGTATCAACAGAGAATCATACTGATGTTGCTTCAACGTCTTTCTTTTTCACACTCCTTTGGGGATTGAATGTTGAAGATCCTACACACTATGAACACAATGCAAGTATGATCAAATACAATAGGATTTGTTATTGTCAAACCAAGAGATGCGGAAAGCATGTTCCAACAAACTCCCCCTTTTGATAATAACAAATCCCTTTAGAAAGAAATAGTTCAAAAGATAGAAATTGTGTTTATTAAAAAGGATAAGCATGAAATTTAAGACATGTGCATATGCTCCTCCTAAGTGAATGCTCCCCCTACAACAAAAATTCCTATGAACTTGACTCCCCAAACATGTGAATTTCTTTCAAATTTATTCTCCCCCTTTTGGTATTATCAAAAGAGGGTACAGAGAAAGTTAAACTTTAATGTGTGCAATAAATGTGTAGAGAGGGAATGAACATGATAAAGAGTTAAACACTTGGAAAAATACAATATATAGGAGTGAAAAAAGAATGTGAAGAAATTGTCATAAAGAAACCACTTGTTGGAAAAACATATTCATGATCGAGCGTACAAGCAGTAAAGAGGTGGAAAGCATGGAAAATTATATTTTTGAAGTGAACATCTATATAAGAATGGTGAAGCATAGTAGATGATTAAGATTTTTAGATAAAAAATACATGTTGTAGCAATTTAAATACACAAAATGATTTCAGTTGCAACATAACCATACACTTGTTTTGAAAAGGAAATATTCATGATCGAGCGAAAGGAGAGAGTAGCACAATGAAAAAGATATAGGATAAGCGTGAAAGAACATTAATTAATGAATATATAAAAATAATCACCTGCCTTTTAAATTAATTTTAAGAGGTGTAGTACTTGTTTAAGGGAGATGCAATGTTGTGTGACAAGTACATGTAAAGAATAAGCATGAAAACAATGTAGGAAATTTGGAATGCGGAAAGTTAAAACAAGGTTAAAAAGATTAATATTTTTGTAATTGTTTGACCATTTCAACAATTGAGCAATTTAACTTTGAAAATTTTCATAACATATAGGCAAGCATGTATTAACATATCCAAAGAGATAATAATTACAATGTAACCAATTCGTATTTCAAGTAAAGAAAACATTGTAGAAATCATGCATTGCAATCTAGTGCTTTTACTTAAGTTTTTAGAGAATTATGTAATGTTTGCATTAGGATCCAATTCTCATGAGTGGAAGCATTATGAAAAACAATGATGTGTGCATAAGGTGTTTTGATAAAAGTATACAAGTGAAATAATCAAAACACATGACATATATAATGAAATAGTGACAACAATATTAAGGATGCAATCTTATAATTACTTTCACACATTAAATTTAGAATAAAGTTTCAAGGTACAAATAATGAGTACAACAACCAAGGTGCTTCGCCCACACAATGCTCATTAAGACTTATTAGGGAGCGAAGTATTGCTTGGGGGATCACATAAGCAATTTTATTGATTTTTATTTTTAGTGATCCGGTGTACAAATAGAAGTGATAAAAGATGAATGTGTTTGCACAAGACACTTTATAATTCTTTCAAAGGTGCTCAACCTCACAATGCTCATTAAGACTTATCAGGAGTGTGAGTAGTGCTTGGTGGAGTTATCTTTGGCTTTTTATTTTAGAATATTATTTTGGGCCGAAGGTCTCCGAATTCACTTGTTGTTGCAAACATTAATATTATGGAAATAACACTTCTATATCGTGCATGAAATTTATTTTTGAAATACGGTGTAGGTAATTTAGACATAAAACTTAATATGTTAAAACTATTACACTACACAATCTTGCAAGACTAAGATTATGAGCACATGTAGATTACCAAAATAGTGAGTGTATAATTCATTGATTAACATAAAGCATTACTCATACTTAGAGGCATGTTAGGCAATCATACACAATTATCTATAGACTATTTCATTGCACATAATCAGATTAAGGTCAAGGCATGACAAAAACAATGTTTAGAAAATTTGAAATTAAAATTAGACATTGAAGAGAATCTTAATGTGTATGCCTAATCAATTTCGACCATTTGAAACAAAATGACTAAGATGTATGCTCTTGTGAAATATTATACTCAAACTAAAATTTTGTAAAGAGATAAAGCATAACAAATAACAAAAACATATTTTTGATTTGTTTTACAGTTTTTTTTATTTTTAGAATTTTAATAGAAAATGACAGGAACTAAAAAAATGAAAAAGAAACTAGAAATTCAGAAAATACCTACTACTGCCAGCGGTACCCAGCTATCGCCGGGCGGTAGTGACATAACTCGAATTTTGGAGAAAAACGTGAAATTTTTCAGAATTTTTCTTTTTAATATATTTGTGTAGATTATTGACAATGAAGTACAGCAATGAAATCAGACATATGCATACACAAAAATGCGGATTTTGCACGTTTAAGTTAATATGTCCAAAACTCCAAATTCTAGCCTAAGGTGTCACAATACACTTTCAAAATACTTGTGTTTTTCACATGCATGAGAGTTCAGAAATAGGTAAAATGAAAAACATAAGATAACATGTTTGAGCACAAATATGCATGAGTGAAATGATCATAAATAAGTGAAATAATATTCATGCAATATATACAACATAAGTATGTCTAAGATCAAGATACCCCTGTTGGATCTGTAGGCGCCCTTAGAGGGGGGGGGGGGGGTGGGGGGTGGGGGTGAATAAGGGTTTTAAGAACTTTAAACTTTAATAGAAAAACTTTTGATATTTTGGTCGCAGTTAAATCAAAAGTAAAGAGATAATGAAATTAGAAATGAAATCAATTTTATTAAACAAGAAAAGACATGAATATCATTTATAAAATTGATTACAAAATCTGATTTCAATGACGCTAGAAATCAAAGCGAATAATATGAAAACACTTTTTGTTTTCTATACCGACTCGTATCCCCACAAACCGGTTGGCTTTAGCCGATCTCTCCCCAGATATGACCTCAAGCCGCTCAAGCCAATCTATCACCAGAAAGGCCTCGAGCACCCCCTAGATCTACTCCCTAGACCCAGTCGCCGTGTGGCGAATTTCTCCCTAAGTCTTACCTAGACCTAGTCGCCGTGTGGCGAATTCCCCTAGTCCCCGCAATGCCCTAGTCGCCGTGTGGCGAATTCCTCTACCGAACAAAAGATATAAAGGTTACAATTTAAAAGTAAAATAAAACACAAACTAAAGACTCTCTCAAAAGTAGAACTTGATGTCGATGTAGATGCGATCGGATTGGTCTTCAAGTTATTTGCGTTCACGGACGTTGACGGAGTTCTTCGGGCTGCTTGGAGAAGGCTCTCACGAATGCTCTGAATATATGGCTTCAATTCCTTCTGTAACAGCAAGCCACAATAGAGGAGGCATGCGTCTTTTTATAGAATCAGTCACTACCGCCAGTGGTAGTACTACCGACCCGCAGTATCCACATTAGGCAATAAAGCACACAGATCGTGGTAGATTAGGCAACATTTGAGCGCCAAACACTAGCGCACTGCGGTAACGCAAACGCCCCACGGTAACGTGATATCCTTCCTTCAGCCACAATCGTCTTCCAAATCTACTCCTCAATCAACTGCAGATGGGAAGTTTCCAAAAGCTACTGCCGGGCGTTAGACTTAACGCGGCGCGATAAAACAAGCCAAAATAGCATCCTGTCAACATTCCTTTTTTCTCCAGTGTTTCCTTCTCGTCAAATGATTCCATTTATGCTAGTGCCAGTGGTAGTGCTAACGCGCCACGGTAGCAATGCCTGGCATCAATTTTCGTCGACCGGCATTTATTTTGGTTGAACACCTTGTTGGAGCATGCGTTTCGCACTCCTCCGGTTTGATAATAACAAAGTCCCGTTTGTATTTGATTCTATTTTTTATTAATGGTGTGCAGATAACAGGTATGAGATGTTCACATTTCAGCTGGAGCTAAATTTTAATGTGGGAAATTTCACTGTCGGAAAATTCCGACAGCCGCTGTCGCCCGGGCGACAGCAGAGAAGTTACAACTACTTCCCTCCACGGCAGATCGACGAAATGCAGTTTTGAGCTGTCGGAATTCCGACAGCGATGTCGCCCAGGCGACAGCTCGTAGGTTACAACAACTGCCCACAACAGCACCCACGATCGGCAGTTTTGCGCTGTCGGAAATCCAAAATTGATGTCGCCCAGGCGACAGCTCGACGGTTACAGCAACTGCCCGCACGACGCCACTCCAGCGGCAGTATGACGCTGTCGGAAAATTCCGACAGTCGCTGTCGCCCAGGCGACATCGATTTTCTATAAAATGACTCCTTGTGTTCGTGCATTTCAACCATTGAGAATTCTAGTCCCTTCCTGAGTGCATACGAACCAGAGAGCTCCAGAACCTCTTCAACTCCCATTTGTGTAAAGAAGGATTGAAGATTGAAGACGAGATCGGGCGCGCTTCTACATCATCGATCATCTCGAGGCTTCAACAATCCGTTCAGAGATCTGATCTTCTAGGGATTTGTTCTTTTCATATTGTATTTTCATTCACATACTTTTCTTTTTGTATTGGTAGAGAAATCGTCGTCTTGCGTGCGGTGTCTAAGTCCTTGCACGGCTTAGGGGAAAATCGCTTCCTTGTGCAGAGCGTCCAAGTCCTTGCGTGGCTTGGTGGGAAATCGTGGCCTTGTGTGCTACGTCTAGATCTTGGGAAGATCTAGAGGATAGGCTTGGGATTGGTCTTGGGAAAGACAAGCGATAGCCTTCCGATCCTTGGGAGAAGGATTGGTAAACCAAAATTGTAGAATTTTTTATTAACATAATTGTGCCTTGATCTTAAGCATTGTTAAGATAATTTTTATTGTACTCAAATTTTATGATTAATATAATTATGTCTTTTTCTTTAATTACATATTTGGTGGCATAATCTTTATCTTAGAAATTTGTGTTTTGGTTTAATACTAAAGTTGCATTGGTTTGAAAGTATTTGTAAGTAATTTTTTTTTGTAAAGTAAAATCATTTTAAAAAAAAATTACTAAGTAAAAATTAATTTTTAGACACACCCTTATTCACCCCCCTCTAAGGGCATCATACGATCCAACAAGTGGTATCAGAGCGAGGTTACTCCAAAACGGTTTTACCACCGGGAGTAATGGCGCACAATGATCATGCGTTCGTTGAGGGGTAAGGCATAAGTAGACCACCTTTATTCACGGGCACAGACTATAATTATTGGAAAACACGTATGCGTTGTTTTCTAATTGCGCTAGATATAGAAGTCTAGAATATGGTAGAATCTAGTTACACTTCTCCAACAGTTGTTGTAGGAGATGTAACTATGGATAAGCCCAAAGACAAGTGGGATGATAATGATAAATTAAGATGTAAGAACAATGCAAAAGCCATGAATGCTTTATTTTGCGCACTAGATCGCACTGAATTTAATAGAGTTTGTGCTTGTAATTCTGCATTTGAAATTTGGAATTTGTTAAAAATCACTCATGAAGGTACTTCGCAGGTAAAAGATTCAAAGCTATTTCAACTGGAGTCTGAATTTGAAAGGTTCAAAATGGAGGTAAATGAAGAGATTGATACGATGTACACACGATTCACAAAAATTGTGAACGACTCAAAGGTGCTAGGAAAGGTGTTCTCAAATGGAGATTTAGTAAGGAAAATCTTAAGATCACTTCCCCCGAAGTTCAATCCTAAAGTGACTGCAATTTCCGAGTCACATTATCTTAAGACCTTACAATTGGAGAGCCTCATTGGGAACTTGAAAACTCCTGAAGTTGAATTGAAAATTCAACAACAAGAGTATATGGAGCCAAGGAAGAAGGGATTGGCTCTAAGATCAAAGAAGGAAGAAACTAGTGATTCTGAGGAGGATGAAGAAGATGAGGAAAGTTTATTTGTTAAAAAATTTAGAAAATTTATGAAAAATCCGGAGAGAAGGAATTCGTTTAAGAAGTATTTTAAGAAGGAGACCTTTAGGAAGAAAAAAGGAAAGGAAGGCGATGAGGAGGAAGAGAGACCGCCACCGGAGTGCTATCACTGCAAGAAGTTAGGACACATTCGAAGCAAGTGTCCAAAGTGCTTGAAAGAACTTAAAGAAAAGAAGCACAAAGGGTCGAAGAAGGTGTTGAAGGCGGAAACCTGGGATGATACTACTTCTGAGGATGCAAGCAGTTCCGACTCAAGTGAAGAAGAGGAGGCCAACATATGCTTAATGGGAAAGAGCGTCATATCTGATGATGAATGCAGTGTCCAAAGCGACACTGAGGTAACTCCTCCAACCTATGATGAATTGTTTTCTGAATTTTTAAAGACTTGCAAATTTTTTGAAAAAAAGCTTAAAAGACAATGATCTTCTTAAATCTGAAAATGACATTTTACTTAAAGAAAACAAAAAATTGTTAAGGGAAATTAAGACTATTGGAAAAAGAGATATTTCTTGCCAAGAGTGTGATCACTCTTTGGGAAGAATTAAAGAACTTGAAGAATCTCTTTCCAA
This sequence comes from Dactylorhiza incarnata, assembly GCA_033032865.1. Lineage (NCBI taxonomy): Eukaryota > Viridiplantae > Streptophyta > Magnoliopsida > Asparagales > Orchidaceae > Dactylorhiza > Dactylorhiza incarnata. The sequence continues at coordinate 1,630,409 of JAWHQI010000366.1, read as the reverse complement.
ATCTCATTCTATAATAAAAGTTCTTACTAAAAAGAATGAGATTTTAGAGAGAGATCTGAAATCTTCAATTTCCATAGTCCATGAGGGAAAGAAATCTTTTGAACGGAGATGCGTAAATCTAGTATCCGAGAATACACGAATGAAAAACCAGATTCATGACTTAACACTAGCCATGAAAAAATTTGGAATGGGCCGAAGATCACTGGATATGATCTTAGGATACCAACGCCATGGATCTGGAAGGTTTGGGCTCGGATACACATCTGGAAGCTGTCGCCCGGCGACAACCACTGTCGCCGGCGATAGTGAAAAGTCCAGAAAATTCACTTTTAAAAATTCTAAAATTAATGAATTGTTAAATACTGCATCCTCATCCAGTAAAAGTCCAGAAAAGTTATACTCCTCTAAATACATTACATGTGCCAAATGCAATAGATTTGGTCACACTACGGACTCTTGCTGGAAAGAAGGAAAAAGTAAAATCAAACAAATCTGGGTGCCTAAGGCTTCTACCTATACTATGGGTGGAACCACTTGGGTAACCAGATCTTTACTCACCTCTTCTTTCTAGGTATGTTGGCAGGCTAAGGATAAAGAAGACGTGTGGTACTTGGACTCGGGTTGTTCAAAGCACATGACGGGCAATAAAGAAAAGTTCCTTAGCCCAGAGATGAAGAAAGGAGGAGTTGTTACATTCGGAGACAATGGAAAAGGAAAAATCATCGGCATCGGAGTTGTGGGTAACGAAAAATTTTCAATTTCAAATGTTTTATTTGTAGAAGGATTAAAGCATAATTTGATTTCTATTAGTCAATTATGTGATAAGGGTTTAAATGTTTTATTTGAATCTTCTACAAATTTATGCAAAATTATTAATTCCAAAACAAATGAAATTGTTTTTACCGCACCTAGATGTCATAATGTATATATGATTAAATTTCTTGATTTTTCAGATTCTACCTTAAAATGTTTTTTATCAAAAAATGATGAATTAGATTTATGGCATAGGCGACTTGGACATGCTAGTGCCAAGTTAATTTCAAAACTTTCAAAAGATAAATTAATTAAAGATTTACCTTTGCTAAATGGAAATTTATCTTCTTCACTATGTGTGCCTTGTCAAAAAGGAAAATTTTCAAAATCATCTTTCAAAAGTAAAAACATTATTTCTACCACTAGGCCACTTCAATTAATACATATGGACTTATTTGGGCCAATTGGAATTTCTAGCTTAGGAGGTAGAAAATACACATTTATTTTGATTGATGATTATTCTCGTTTTTGTTGGACTTTATTTCTAACCTCCAAATCCGAAGCATTTTCAGAATTTTCAAAATTATGTTTGCGTATTCAAAATGAATTTGAGTTAAAAATTAAACGCATGCGATCGGATCATGGAGGAGAATTTGAAAATGAAAAGTTTATTTCTTTTTGTACGGAGTTAGGAATTAAACATGAATTTTCCGCTCCACGCACACCACAGCAAAATGGTGTAGTGGAGAGGAAAAATAGAACTCTTCAAGAGTTAGCCCGTACAATGTTATCTGAATTCAAATTACCAAAATCTTTTTGGGCTGAAGCGGTAGCACGACATGTTATGTAATAAATAGAGTAATGCTTCGCCCTATTTTAAAATTAACTCCTTATGAATTAATTTTTAATAAACAACCAAATGTTTCTTATTTCAAAGTTTTTGGTTGTAAATGTTTTATTTTGAATTCTAAAGATTCCTTAGGAAAATTTGATGAAAAATGTGATGAAGGTATTTTTATTGGCTATTCTTCAACTAGTAAAGCTTATCGGATTTTTAATAAAATAACAAAAATAGTTGAAGAATCCATTCATGTTAGGTTTGATGAGTTTGCTTCATGTGTAGAAAAGAAAATAACAGGAAAAGAAGATGATCCCCTTTGTTCGGTGGAAAATAATGATGAAGAAAAAGGAGAAGAAAGAGAAGGAGAAAGAGAAGAAGAAAGAGAAGAAGAAAGAGAAGAATATGTGCCTCCAAGTGAATTGAGATTTTCAAAGGATCATCCAAAGGAGCTTATCATTGGAGATCCGCAAAAAGGGGTTAGTACACGTTCATCGCTACATGTTTTATTTTCAAACCTTTGTTTTGTCTCTGAAATAGAACCAAAAGATGTTTCCACCGCTTTAAATGATGAATTTTGGTTTTTAGCTATGAATGAAGAACTTAATCAATTTGAACGTAATAAGGTTTGGAATCTTGTAGAACCACCCAAAAATCGTCCTGTAGTTGGTGTTAAGTGGATTTTTAAAAATAAAATGGATAATGAATCTAGAATTATTAGAAATAAAGCCAAATTAGTTGCAAAAGGTTATGCACAAATTGAAGGGGTAGATTTTGATGAAACTTTTGCACCCGTAGCAAGATTAGAAGCGGTTAGGATATTTCTTGCATTTGCTTGTTTTAAAAGAGTTAAATTATATCAAATGGATGTCAAAACCGCATTTTTAAACGGGTATATAAAAGAAGAGGTTTATGTAGAACAACACCCTGGCTTTATAAATGAGAAATATCCAAATTATGTTTATAAATTAGATAAAGCGCTTTATGGATTAAAACAAGCGCCTCGTGCTTGGTATGATCGATTAACTCAATATTTGTTAAAGCACGATTATAAAATAGGAAGTGCTGATTCTACACTCTTCATTAAGCAAATTGATCATGATTTAGTTATTTTACAAATTTATGTTGATGATATTATTTTTGGAGCCACTAATGAAGAGTTGTGTAATGAAGTAGTTCAAATTATGAAAAATGAATTTGAAATGAGTATGGTTGGAGAACTTTCATATTTTCTAGGTTTTCAAATTACACAAAAACATGACGGAATTTTTATATGTCAAACCAAATATATTCATGATATGTTAAAAAGATTTGGATTTGAAAACCTTAAGCATGCAAACACTCCTATGAGTACTTCACTAAAATTAGGAAAAGATGAAAGTGGTGTTTCAATTGAACAAACCCTTTATAGAAGTATGATAGGGTCTTTATTGTATTTAACCGCATTTAGACCTGATATCATGTTTGTCGTTTGTTTATGTGCTAGATTTCAAGCTAATCCTAAAGAGTCACATTTAAAAGCAGTGAAGCGTATCTTTAGATATCTCATAGGAACATCAAAATTAGGTTTATGGTATCCTCATAATGATTCTTTTATTTTACATGGTTTTTAAGATTCCGATTATGCGGGATTTTCTTTAGATAGGAAAAGCACTAGTGGCACTTGTCACTTTATCGGCCCTTCACTTATTTCATGGTTGAGTAGGAAACAGAATTCTGTTGCCCTCTCTACTACCGAGGCCGAATATATTGCACTAGGTAGTTGTTGTGCCCAAGCTCTTTGGATGTCACAAACATTAGAAGATTTTGGCAAGCAACAAAGTAGTGTAGAATTAAAGTGTGACAATAAAAGTGCTATAGACTTAATTAACAATCCCGTATTACATTCTAGATCTAAGCATATAGATGTCCGACATCATTTTATAAGGGATCATATTAAGAAGGGTAATATAAAAATCAACTTTATAGGCACGGAAAATCAACTAGCGGATATATTCACTAAGCTGTTACCGGATTCCCGTTTTTCTATGCTTAGGCTAGAATTGGGAATTCTAGACATTTCACAATGAATATATCACTATTTAAAGCCTATAAAATAAAAAAAAAACAATTTTATCACAAAACCTAAACAATTTAAAAAGAAAAAGCCTAAATTTTAAAATCAAACCATAGAATTTTAAAAGACTTAACAAAAATTCAAGCATCATCAATATTACATCAATATTGTTCCAATAAAACAGTAGAAAAATCATAAGGATCAAGTTTATTAAACAAGAAATAGAAATCTGAAGAAATTCACTGTCGCCCAGGCGACAGTGGATGTCGGAAATTTCCGACATCTCCCAGCAGCAGCAACCTGATGAAACTACTCTGAATCTTCATAACCAGCCCCGCTGCTCTCTGGACAATCTTCTGGAGGTCCTCGTCTCACGGCTTTACCACGGCGAGTCCGCCTCACCGATTGGCGTGGCGGTTATTCATCCGGAACTTGCCATTCGGCCTCTTCCTCCGGCGTTGGCTTCAACTTCAGACCTTTGACGAGAAACTTCATAAACTTCTGCATTCGACTACGGTCCTTCTTCACTTCCTTCTTGTGATCCTCTAATGAATTACGTAAATCATCAATGGACTCTCGTAGTGATCCTGCCCTAGGCAATGGCGGCTCTCGAATCTCAATTCCCGGATGAGCCTTTTTCTGCGTCTTCTTCACTTTCATCGAACCCGTATAATATATCTCCGGATAACAATCATCCAAATAAGAACTTTGCGCTATCCATCCGTACTTCTTATAGAGTACACGCTGAATTATCGCCCCCATTGGCAGCGTATGAACCTTCACCCATCTTGGATGCTTTAATCTATACGCATACCTAATCTGGGAGAGTATGAAGTCCGCCACATCAAAAAGCTCATCCTCCATAATGTAGTATGTAATGAGGGTCAACTGAGCCGTAATACTTCTTGTATCTCCACTCTTCAACATGACTGAATTCCTTAAGATATCTTGAACTAAGAAAACATCCGGATTGAGTGACGTAACCTCAGTGGTTAGAGTCTTCTTTTGATTCCCATGTAAACTCATGTTTACAAGGGTCCAATCTCTATCTTTTCTATAATTCTCCACTATATCTGGCACATTTTCACTAATCACTAATCCGAATTCCTCTCTTAGATCAACATGTGTTATTTCCACATGTTGACCCTGAATTCTTGATCTTACTCCTCCATCCAACTCAGTGCAATTTGGATCTTCCAAATGATTATAGAACTCGCGAATCAAAAAGGAAGAGAACGGCTCTGGGGTGATTATTGAGAGAATACCTGCATTTGCAAGCCGATCATAGATATGATCGTGCTTTGGCGAATCAAATTCCACATACTTCGCAACTCCAACAATAGCTTTCTCCACCCCAGGAAAAACTTGGTATGAACTATGTACATCTTCCGAAGTACTCCTTCGAGCTTTGGAACTGGAAGCCATTCTGCAAATAACATAACAAATTTTGATTAAACATGTGCTGTGCACTGGTTCACTGTCGCCCAGGCGACAGTGACTGTCGGAAATTTCCGACAGCTCTCCAGTGAACTTCTCTCGAAATTTTATACATACACTTCCAGATCTACTCAAAATCAAGGTTATTTCAACATCAAGTTTAAAACAAAAAATATATGTTTTTCAAATCAAAATATTCTCCAAATCCTTTACTATTCATCATCTTCAACCTTCCTTCAAAGGGCAAAATTTTTCCATTTTAAAAATTAGAGAATGAACAAATGGAAACCTTCATCACAAGAATCACAAAATCAATAATTTTAACAAAGATCCAACAAGATCCACTTGCTTTAAACTAGATCTACATTTTTTTTAAAAAAATACAAAACTTCAAAAACCTACACCATTCTTCAAAAATCAAAATGAAAACTACATTTTCTTTTTTCTCTACTTTGAAAATCACAAATTCCAAAAAAAATTTGAGTCAAAAACATTAAAATCAAAAATCCATACCTTAGATCTTGAGTTGTCGCCGACTTTCGACAGCCTTCTCTTGCTCTACAGTCCAGAAAAATGAAGCACAATAGGGTTTGACTCGGTCCAAAGCCCTATTTATAATTTTGGCTGTCGCCCAGGCGACAGTGACTGTCGGAAATTTCCGACAGCTCCTGTTTTGACAAAACTTCAATTTTTGGGTACCTTTCATGATTTACGATAGTTATATGTCATTATTAATGCTTCACCTCATGGCTTGATGACAAACCATGTGCTTTTTATTTTACAAAAATGACTCTTACATGATTATATGATTTCATTTCCAAGCTATCATCATATTGACACACCTACTTAGTTGTTTAGACCATTGGAAATTGTTTTCGCATGCCTCTAAGTATGAGAAATTGTTTATCTATCATAATGAACTATCACGTTCACTTCTTTTGATCAATACGTATGTCTGTTTATTTAATATATACATGGATCATATTTGCTTTAACATAATAAAATAGCACTTCATAAATACAACTTTCAACCTTGATTTGTTAGCACAACAAAATATACACCATCTTTTGCGATTCAAGTGAATTCGGAGATCCTTAGTCCATTACAAAAAAAAATTCTATCAGTATCTCTAACTTAAGATATCACAAAATCTGTGACCAAAAAAATGGTTAAATAAAGACAAGGATACTCCACCAAGCACTACTTACCCTCCTGATAAGTCTTAATGAGCATTGTGAGGTTAAGCACATTGGAAAGAATTGTAAAGTGTCTTGTGCAAAAGAAAAATGATTTTCTATTTCATCTTGTGCTATATCTTCAAAGTCAAAGTTCACTTTATATGCTTATATTATGTTCTACATTTCAATGATCATGTAAATTAAATAACTTCATATGTTTGATCTAAGTATCACATGTACACATCATTATGTTATATAAATATTCATCTCATGAGAATTGGACCGAAAATATTCAATATTTCTATACACTATTGTGTCTTTCTATGATACTTTCAAATGATGTTACTCATGTTTAAGTTATTTTCTTTCATTACTTCATATGGCTATACCATCACTTCATAGGTTTATTCATACTATGGCATATTCCTATTATTTCATGGACTTCAATCATTTCCATCAACGTGCTTCCGCTTACTCTTCATTTCTATATCCTATATACTTTCCCTTAAGAACTACTCTTTTATCTAATATTAACTTTTGCTAATACCAAAAGGGGGAGAATTAACAAGTATAAAAAGAAAAATCACAAATCTATTACACCTAAATATTCCACCTACACAATACATCATATATTTAGGGGGAGCATATATTTAGGGGGAGCATTCTTTTAGGGGGAGCTTACTTTTAGGGGGAGCTTACATCTAAAGGGAGATTATTTATTTTAAGAGAAATATATCATGTTATTTTTGTGCACACACCAAATGTTAAAATCAACAATCTAAATAGACATGATTTCTTTTGTATACGGAATTGTTATTATCAAAAGGGGGAGATTGTTGAAGCATGCGTTTCGTACTCCTCCGGTTTGATAATAACAAAGTCCCGTTTGTATTTGATTCTATTTTTTATTAATGGTGTGCAGATAATAGGTATGAGATGTTCACATTTCAGCTGGAGCTAAATTTGAATGTGGGAAATTTCACTGTCGGAAAATTCCGACAGCCGCTGTCGCCCAGGCGGCAGCAGAGAAGTTACAACTACTTCCCTCCATGGCAGATCGACGAAATGCAGTTTTAAGCTGTCGGAATTCCGACAGCGATGTCGCCCAGGCGACAGCTCGGAGGTTACAACAACTGCCCACAACAGCACCCACGATCGGCAGTTTTGCGCTGTCGGAAATCCGACATTGATGTCGCCCAGGCGACAGCTCGACGGTTACAGCAACTGCTCGCACGACGCCACTCCAGCGGCAGTTTGACGCTGTCGGAAAATTCCGACAGTCGCTGTCGCCCAGGCGACATTGATTTTCTATAAAATGACTCCTTGTGTTCGTGCATTTCAACCATTGAGAATTCCAGTCCCTTCCTGAGTGCATACGAACCAGAGAGCTCCAGAACCTCTTCAACTCCCATTTGTGCAAAGAAGGATTGAAGATTGAAGACGAGATCGGGCGCGCTTCTACATCATCGATCATCTCGAGGCTTCAACAATCCGTTCAGAGATCTGATCTTCTAGGGATTTGTTCTTTTCATATTGTATTTTCATTCACATACTTTTCTTTTTGTATTGGTAGATGTTTGACCGGAAAATCCGCGACCTCTTCCTTGCAAGGCAAAATTGCGGTCTCTTGCGGTCTCTTGTGGTCTCATGCGGTCTCTATTTTGGTGATCGCTCCAGGTCTTAAGCTGCTTGCTGTCAGATTCTTCTAAGTTCCAAGCATCCGAAGCAAAGCGAGATCGTCAGAGATGGGCGATCAGAGTGTTTTCCTTTGTTTTTTACTATTTTGCCCTTGTATCCCGGGCAGCCCGTAGTTTTCGGTTCTGCCCTTCTGGGCAGCTCCTTCGTCTATAAATAGAGGGGTAGGGGTACCAGAAAAAGGACTTTTGGGGGTTCCGAGGCTCCAGCTTACAACCTGTGTAAGCGGTCTCATTTTTCAGTGATCGCAGCCCTGCGATCGTTTTCCCTTTTACCCAGCCTCTTTTGTCCTAGTAACCTGTACTTCGCAGTCTTCTCCTTTTTCCCCCTTAGTGTGTGAATTTTGGAGGTACCATTTTTGGTGCCAACAGAACGAACACGCGACCTTCAGATTCGAAGTGTCAGGTGAAGTTCTTGGACTTTCAAGATGGCTGAGCGTCGCAGAGGTCGTCCTGTGCGGTCTCCTAGCGGTCTTCCTTCCGATCATAATTCCTTAGAAGCGCTGGAGCGTCGCTTCGAGCTCCGTGTGGAGCAAGCTCTTCGCGAGGCTGCTCGAGCTCGGCAAGACGCCGCCTCCATCCAGCAGGAGATCGCGCGATCTCAGCAGGAGGCCGCCCGAGACCGCCAAGAAGCTGTCCGGACTCAGCAGGAGTCCGCGAAGCAGATTGAGGCCATGAACCAGGTTCTGGCCGCGATCTCCCAGAGAATTCTTCCTCCGCCTCCGCAAGTCGCCACCCCTGATCGCATGGCGAGCGGTCATCCGCGCGATCACCCCAGCCTCCAGCCTGCAGCTCCTCAGCGATCTCAGCATGAGGAGTTCGCTGCTCGTCGTCATACCTTCCAAGCTGCAGCCCAGGGACCTCCGTCCCAAACTCTGAATTTCGAAGAGGAGTTTGCTTACCCCCAAGCTCCTCCTGCTTCTTGTCTTGCTCCTCTCGGCCCTTCTCAATTCGGGGAGCCTTCTCCTTTTACCGACGAGATTCGTCGAGACCCAATTCCCCATGGGTTTAGGGAACCTCGTCTTCCCATTTTTTCAGGGGAAAGCGATCCGATGTCTCATCTACAGGCCTTCGAGTCTGCTGTGGCTCTTAGGACCATCTCAGATGGGGTGAGATGTAAATTGATGGTCACCACCTTTGATGGGGCAGCTAGGGAATGGTTCTACAAGCTCCCCAATCAGTCCATCCCGAATTTTGCTGTTCTTAGGGAAGAGCTTTTACTGAGGTTTGCCACCGCGAAGAAGAGGAAGAGTGGTCCTGCGACCCTCTTCAAGATCCAGCAAGGGGGCAACGAGACTATTGCCCATTTTGTTGATCGTTTCCAGAAAGAGATTCTAGGAATCCGGGATATGGATCCTGAGCTCTATATGGTAGCTCTGATCAGCGGCCTGCAGGAGGGCCCTCTGAAGTTCGAAGTCACCACCAAGGAGCCTAGCTCCTATCAAGAGCTAATTAGCGTAGCTAATCGTTTCATAGAAGGGGAAATCAACAACCCAAACTATGTAAACAACCTGACCAACAGAGGAGCCCAAAAAGGTTCTGCAGGATTCTATCCGGCTCCGTCTTCTTCGAAGCCTCGACAGGATCTTCCGCCTCCGGCTCCGAGAGGTAAAGGTTATCGCAACCACCACTCAAACCGAGGTAACCCATCTTCTTTCCCTCTTCAAAGTTCATTTTTTCAAAACCCCGTCGCTTCTGCTCCGCAAGCTACTCCAGTCCACCAGATTCAATACGCCCAACCTCCTCTTCTGCCCATCCCGTCTTTTTACAATGGATCCCAAGAGTCTTTCACAGACTTTGGGGTTCCAATGAGTGAGGTGCTTCAGACTGTTCAGAAGCAACCTTTTTTCAGAAGGCCGGCTCCGTTAAACTCAGATCCGAAAACGAGAAATCCGGCCCTCTACTGTGAATATCATAGGGAAAGAGGCCACTTGACAGAGAACTGTAGAGCCCTCCGTTTGTTCCTGGAGAAGCTTCTGAAGGAGGGAAAGATTTCTGACGTTATTCAGAAAAGTGATCCTGCCAAAGCCTCAACTTCAAAAGCTAAGGAAGTGGCAGAGGTTCATTGGGAATGCGAGGAGGTAGATGATGTTGGCCATCTGGGCAACATTGGCTTTCCAAGTGAATGCATTGATGCTGATGATGAAGGTGCCTTAGGCAAACTGTTTTGCATCCATGGGGGAGCAGGCCCCGAGTCTTCAAGGAAAGCGAGTCTGAAGAGAGTTTATCAATCAGAGGTCGCAGCTACCTCTTCAGCCCCGATCCGAGGGACTGTCACTTTTGGAGATGAAGATCTTCCTCAGACCGCAAATCCCTTCGATGACGTAGTTGTTATCAAAGCTGTGATAGAGAATTATACAGTAGAGAAGATCCTAATAGACACAGGGAGTTCAGTTAATGTGCTCTTCAAACCGGCCTTCGAAGCATTGAAGACAGGCAAACCCCTCCTATCAACTGAAGGACCTCTTTACGGTTTTTCAGGAGAGAAGAAGGAAGTTGAAGGACTCGTTACTCTTTCTGTGATCTTGGGAGGAATAGTGAGGCTGGTGAAGTTCATAGTCGTTGATGCTCCTAGTAGCTACAACGCAATCTTTGGGAGACCCTTCTTGAATGGGTATCAAGCCATCGTCTCCACTTATCATCAAGTGGTGAAGTTTGCTCTGAATGGCAAACAGCATCGAATCAGAAGCGATCCGAGGAAAGCCAGAGAATGCTACGTAAAGACGGTTAATATGATCGTATCTTCTCCCCCTCAGGAAGTTATGATGGCCGAGTCACTTGAATTTCCCGAACAAATCCAAGCTGCGGAGGAAGCTGAAGAAGATACAAGAGGTGGAGCTCACTTGGAACCTGCCCAAGTGACTCAGGCAATCCCAATCAGCGAGGAAGATGGGAGCAAGTGTCTCTCCATCAACGCTGAATTATCTGAAGCTGACAAGGGTCAGCTCATCTCTTGCCTTCTTCAAAATCTAGATATCTTTGCCTGGTCGGCGGAGGACATGCCAGGAGTGGATCCTGATGTCGCTTGCCATCATCTCAACATCGATCCTAGCTTCGCTCCAATTCAGCAGAGAAAGAGATCCGCTGCCACCACTCTAGCTCAGCCTATCCGTGGAGAGGTGGAAAAACTCCTGAAGGCAAAGTTCATCCAACCAATTCAGTATCCTGCATGGGTTTCGAATGTTGTAATGGTTAAAAAGCCAGGGGGAAAATGGAGGATGTGTGTGGATTTTACCAAACTTAATAAAGCTTGCCCAAAAGATTGCTACCCTCTGCCTCGAATAGATTCCTTAGTTGACTCGGCGGTTGGATACTCTTTTATGAGTTTTTTAGATGCGTTTTCTGGTTATCATCAAATTAAAATGCATAAGCCCGACATCCCTCATACCTCATTCATCACAGATGACGGTTGCTTCTGTTATGTAGTGATGCCTTTTGGGCTAAAAAACGCTGGAGCAACTTATCAGAAGATGATGGATACGGTTTTCAAAAATCAAAAAGGAAGAAACCTTGAAGTCTACGTTGACGATCTTTTGATAAAAAGCAAATCATTTTCCTCTCATCTCAGCGATTTAACCGAAACGTTTTCAACCCTTAGAAATTTTAACATGAGGTTAAATCCTTTGAAATGTGTGTTTGGAGCTAATAAAGGAAAATTTCTTGGTCATCTTCTCACCCCAGGAGGGCTAGAACCAAATCCAGACAAAGTAAAAGCCATTCTAGAGATGCCGCCTCCCAAATCTTCTAAAGAAGTTCAGCAGCTAGGAGGGAGAATGGCAGGTTTGAGTCGCTTCATTTCTCGATCGGGAGACAAAAGCGCACCTTTCTTTAAGACTCTTCGGGGAGGAGGAAGATTTGAATGGACAAAGGAGTGTGATGATGCCTTCAATCAACTTAAGAAACAATTGACTTCAACCCCTTTGCTCCAAAGCCCGCGAGAGGGAGAACCCCTTTTTCTTTATATGGGAGTTGGATCTGATGCCATAAGTTCTGTTTTAGTCCGTGAAGAGAAAAAGAAGCAGTTTCCGGTTTATTATGTAAGTCGAATTTTGAAAAATGCGGAAACTCGCTATCCCATCCTTGAAAAGCTGGCCTTAATGCTCGTAACCTCAGCAAGAAGGTTAAGACCATATTTTCAAGCTCACTCAATTCAAGTTGTCACTGATCTTCCGTTGAAGGGTGTCTTAGAGAAACCAGAGCATTCAGGAAGGTTAGCCAAATGGGCGATAGAACTCAGTGAGTTTGAAATTTCCTATGTTCCAAGGGTAGCAATCAAAGCCCAAGTCTTAGCAGATTTCATAGCAGACACTAAAGAACTTGAGTCGGAGAAAGGAAGCAAAGCACCCCTTGCATGGAAAATTTTTGTGGATGGCGCTTCAGGAAGAAATTCTTCAGGAGCTGGGGTTATCTTGATCAACCCGAATGGAGTGAGGTTGGATCAAGCGTTAAAATTCTTTTTTAAAGTGACGAATAACCAAGCTGAATATGAGGCTTTGTTAGCCGGACTCAGATTTGCCAGAGAGTTAGGAATCGATGATGTCAGGGTGCTAACAGATTCCTTAGTGATGGCTTCTCAAGTAAATGGAACTTTTGAAACTAGAGATAGCATTTTGAAGCAATATCTAACCTTGGTAAAAGCTGAGTTTGGAAAGTTTAAAAGCTTTACTATTGAGCATATCCCAAGAGGAGAAAATACGGATGCAGACGAATTAGCAAAGTTTGGTCTTCTCTCAGGTGAAACAACCTCGGAATTGTTTCGTCCGGCAATAGAAGAAGGAGAGATCATGGAGATTGATCAACATCCGTCCTGGATGGATCCTTTTATTCTTTTTCTTTCAACTGGGAAACTCCATTCTACGGTAAAAGATAAGAAAAGATTTAAACAAAAAGCGGCTAACTATTACCTCGTTGCAGGAGTACTTTACAGGAGAACTTTCCTTTCTCCATTGGCACGATGCGTTTCAGAAGAGGAGGTTCCAATAATCCTTCAAGAGGTTCATGCAGGGGAGTGCGGCAGTCACTCAGGAGCAAGAACCTTGGAGAAGAGAATTCTAAGGCAGGGTTATTTTTGGCCTCAAATGAGAAAAGATGCGGAGAAATTTGCCCGGAAATGTGTCAAATGCCAAAAGTTTGCTCCACTCCAAAATCAGCCAGCTCAGCAGCTCAAATCAATAGCAACTCCGTGGCCATTTGCGGTTTGGGGAATGGATTTGATTGGGCCTTTTCCTATGGCAAGTGGTCAACGTCGATATATTATAGTCATGATCGACTATTTCAGTAAGTGGATAGAAGCAAAGGCATTAGCCAAAATCACTACCCAAGTTGTGAAGAATTTCATTTGGGGAGAAGTAGTATGTCAGCATGGAATTCCAATGGCAATCATTACTGATAATGGCTCTCAATTTAATAATTCAACTCTCATCAGTTTCTGTGATCAAATTGGAATCGAGCTACGCTTCGCCTCTGTACATCATCCTAGAAGCAACGGGCAAGTAGAGGCTGCTAACAAGCTTATTATAAATCTTTTGAAGAAAAAAGTAGAAAATCTTAAAGGTAATTGGGCGGAACAACTACCTTCGGTCTTATGGGCCTTGAGAACAACTCCAAGTTCTGCTACTGGAGAGACTCCTTTCAAATTATCACATGGATCCGAAGCTCTTATTCCAGTAGAGTTCGAGGTAAAAAGTCCGAGAGTATTACTAGCACAACAAAACCAAATTGATTGGATGGAAGAAAATGATGAGGAGTTAAAATATAGCCTCGACTTTATTGAGGAATTGAGGGATACGGCAACTATTCGACAAGAAGAGGTAAAAAGAAGAATGGCCAAACTATTTGATAAAAACGTAAGAACCAAGGAATTTGTTTCTGGAGACTTGGTCTTGAAGAAAGTAGATGCTGCGGCTAGAGCTGCTTCAGTTGGGAAGCTTAATCCTAACTGGGCAGGGCCATTCATAATAAAGAGGGTGCTCAAAAACGGTGCCTACCACCTCCAAAATCATGAAGGCGAGGAATTGCCTCACTCCTGGAGTGGAGATGATCTCAAACTCTTCTTTTCTTAAAAAGTTCGTATTCATGTTTTCTCACTCCTCTTCTCACCTTTTCTTTCTTTTTTAAGTCATGAAGATATGGCCAAAACGATCATGGCATGAATGGTTAAGCGGTAAGATAAGATATGAGTTAATCGACGGATCCTACTTCTTTCCCCTCGGCTTGATAACTTGACGCGTAATTCTGCCAGGACCACAGATGTTGGGGAGATTTCGAATCTGTGTAGCAGTAGCTCGCCAAGCTCGAGCGGTGAAAGTTTAGGATGCTGGGTCCTAGCTGACATCTGGCACACCTTAGCAAGAAGGGCTGGGTGGCTGGATCAGCTCTGTCATGCATTAGAAAGGACATTGTTACGGTCTCAATGATCTTTGGGGAAAGCAATGTCGGTATAAGCCTCATCGGCATGACCACACCTGCCCCACTGATCATTCTGTTCTGTAACTCTCGATTATTCATTAAAAGTATAATTGGGGAAGTAAAACCCAACAATCCAACAGGGAAAGCAATGTCGGTATAGCCTAAATCGGCATGACCACACATGCCCTGGTTATTATTCTCTGGATCGAGCGATCAGAAGTCTTTTAGACCGCCTGTTTCTTTTTCTGTTTCTCACAAGGCTTCGTCTCTTAAACCTCAAGATCGAGCGATCAGAAGTTTAATAGACCGCCTGTTTCTTTTTCTGTTTCTCACAAGGTTCGTCTCTTAAACATCAAGATCGAGCGATCAGAAGTTTTTTGAGACCGCATGTTCTATCTTTCTTCAGAAGGTGTTCTATACTTTTTATAAACGGTGGCCTAATCTTCTTCAGGAACTGAATAAAGGTGGTCGCAGACCTGGAAATTCCGAAGAAAGTCAGAATTAATTCAGGTTTTAAGAGATCGCGGACAACTATTGAATAATAGCCTGGGAATTCATCAAGATGTTTTCCATCCAGATCAGCCTTCAAGACTGTCAGGAAGTTCATTAAACCTGGATTATTTACAGTTCACGGCGGACTGAGTAAATTGAGATCGTAATAAAAGTATTGAGTTCGAATCGTATTTTAACTCTTGAAGATGCGGTCTGTATGATTTGTGACCGAATGTGTTGATATACAAATCTGGTTTGGTTCATTAAAATTCTTCATTGACGATCTGACTATACTGAGATCGCAGCACTATTCAATACAGGGCTCAGATTCTTTTTCAAGGGTTTAAGGTTTTCAATAAGGAATTATTATCTTTTTCAACTATTGATTAGAGATCGAATGCTGAGTTTGTTTTCATAAAAGCGTGGCCGCATGCAATATATATTGTGATCGATTCATCCCAATAACACAGCATAAATAATACAGAGATTCTTGAACAAAGCAACATTTCTATTCATCTCAAAAATTGTTACAGCATTAAAGTGCGGTCTGTGACCGATAATTACATCATGTTTCCTGGAAATAAGAACTATTTCTTTTGTTTTTTCTTGTGAGGAGACCGCTCTTCTGATGAAGAAGTTGACTCTTCTGAAGATTCAGTGCCGCTTTCGGGCTCTTTTGATCCGGAATCCGAGGCCGCCGCCGAACTCGTCTCCTCACCTTCAAAGATACTTCCACTAGGAGAAGCATGATCCCGTGTATCCGGACTCCCGCCGATCTCAACAGATTCATCCTCAGAACTCTCTGCGGTCTTCGATTCTTTAGCTTTCCTCTTCTCCTCTGCTTCCTCGATCATTTCTGCGACCTCAGGAAAGAGATCAGCAAAGGTTGCATCCCGGAATTCATCAGTTAGACCGCCTTTTTCTCGAAGAGCAGCAAGGGTCTTGTTTGACGCGTCTCTAACATGAGTATACAAAGACTTGAGGTAGTCAGGGTTGTGGATGTCATATGCGGTCTTCTTAAAATTCTGAAGGAAAAAGATGAATCAGATCGAAAACGGTCAAGGTAAAACAAATACGTTTAGATCGCGTCTTTTGATACTTACGTCAAAACGATCTTGCAGGCGTTCTGCATGTGCGAGAGATGCGCGAAGAGATCGCCCCATGTGGTGATTTAAAACTGTGCTTCGGGCGGTCACCTGAGCGCCTACATCAGGAAGATCATCGATCCCGATCCTCAAAGCTTCATTTGCGTTTTTTCTCCCATAAAGGGCAGAGGTGACCGCAAAAGCCTGGTTCGTAAACCTACCACCCCAGAAAGGGAGATCGGTTGACACCTTCAAAGACTTGCCGGTCTCACTCCACCTTAATAAAGCTTTTCCCTTGATATCTTTCACTTTCTTTGCAAAACCCAGTAAGGGAAAGGGTCCCTCCTCAAGATCGCCCTCCACCGCGATCTCCTTCTCTTTCCTCTGGCGATCTTGGCGTAATCGTTTTTCTCTCTGAGTCAGAACTTCTCCCTTAGGAGTCACAGGATCGACATCCGGGATTGCAAAAGAAGCTGTATATATTTAAAGAAGAATAGTTAAAATAAGGATGAAGTTATTTTTAAAAAAAAACTACAGGAGATCACAAGATTTTCTATTTACTATCTTCAGGCGAGACCGCAGAAACCTCTGGCCAGATCGCCAGGTAGTGAACCAGATCGAAGCGCTTGCCCGCAAGCCACTCCAAAATCGCCAGCTCTTCCTTTGAAATAAACTTCTCCTTCCTAAAAATCCGCTCTGCTCGCGGGGAAGGTCGGCTGGGGAGACCGCTGAGATCGCCCTCGAAAATCAGATACCTCTCAGTCCAAAGGGGAATCTTGTTAGGAAGATTAAGAATTTTTATTCCATTGCAGCTAAAATACATCAGACCTTTGAATTCTTCCTTTTTCTGACCTTCCTTTAATATTTTGACAGAGAAGGTCCCTCGGAAGATCGGCATGGTGAATTTAATTCTTGCCGATCTCAGGTAATTAATGAAGACATTCATCAGACCGATTGCGTTCGGTGGGAGTTGAGCGAGCACAAGACCATAATATTCCATCACTTCCAGAATTTCCCAAGGAATGGGAATCTGGAGACCGTAAACAAAATGATCGATTGGGATGATATATCTGCCTTCATCCCCAGAATTCAAGTCCTCTCCCTCAAATGGAATTCTGATCGTAATACTGTCATCAATCTTGTACGTCTCGATAAAAGAAGAAAATTCCTTCTCCGAGATGTGACCATATTTGTGATCGGAATCCAAGAAAACCTCAGCAGCTTTTGAACGCGCGGACACCATTTTATGAGATCGCTGGAGTTAATAGTTTAAAGAGAAAGCAAGAAGAATAGAACAGTGATCCGAAAAGCAACTATTTATAGAAAGTAAAAGTTGATTGAGTAATGATTGCATTTCTCAAGATCGCCTTGCAAATAACTCAGACCGCCAAAAGCTAACCAAATTCATTCACAGATCGCAGAGCATAAATTCAAACAAATTTAAGAGATCGCAGAGTAAGTATATATTACAGCATCATAGTACAGCACCAAAAATATATTACAAAACCAGGAGGAAATAATATTGTTTGAGAGATCGCTAAAGACGAGAATAATAAAATACGGTCTCATTTTCGCTGCTCCCTTTTTCTTCCAACGAAAGCTGCCACATCCTGCATTTCGTTGACCGCAGTCCAAGCAGATGCCAAGCTGTGATTGGCCACCATGGCAGCCCTATGGATTCTAGACATCTCGCGGTCTACCTGTTCCATAGGAATCACCACGATGTCTGCCGATCTCCTGTCTTGGTGACCGCTGGACGATCCTGCCTTCATGGACATCTGAGGACCACCCCGAAGGGCTGCGTTCTCAGTTGAAAGTGCAGCGGCCTTTCCCCTGTAGTATTCTGCGTCTTTTTCTACTTTTCGAAGTTTTTCTTCATATTCACCTCGAATCTGTTTTTCTTTAACTCCAAAGTCTGCAAGAAGTTGTTTTTCCTTTGTTTCAAAGTTTGCGGTCTGGATCCGAAGGCGATCCTCCATCAAGCGCTCGCGATCTCGCATAACCCTCATGTCTTCAATCATTGGCCTGAAAAGATCAGTGAACTCTGAAGGGATCAAGATTTTTCTTGGTATTTCGCCTTCTTCAGAAACTGAGTTCGCATGATCATCTGCGATCAGAAGGGAAAAGGTCAAAAATCAGAAGATAATTTTCAGAAGGAAAGAGTTTTACAAGGAAAATACTTGACGGAGTTGCAAGACCGCAGTCAAGTAAATTCTTCTCAACATCTTTTGAGACCGCAGTATTGGCGGTCAACAAAAGGCGGTCAGAACCCCTTAAGCGCTCTAGGTCAATTTTTTCTAATTGTTTTTTCTGTGACCGCTCTCCTTCTTTTCTCCTCCTTTTTAATTCGGCATTGCTAACAAGGATATCACCAGTCTCAATAATGACGACCTCAGGTCGTTTCTTAGGGGATGCAGGTCGAAAAGCGAGTTTGGGAAGTGAGTCAATCGATCTCGCGATCATTTTCGCCTTACCAGTCTTGATCGCCTCCAGCGCAGCTGCACGATCTGCTAACCCAGAATCTGTTTCCTCATCCATTTCATGAAAGAAGTTGCCGCGATCGCTCGACACCTCGATCTCATCTTTCTTCTCTTCTCTGATGGTTTCCTTCTTAGCGATCTTCTTTTTCTTCTTCTCTTTTTTCTCTTTTTTCTTCCCTGCGGCTAAAGCCCGCTCCTTTTTCTTTTCTTTCTTATCTTTTTCGATCGCTAAGGAGATCGCCTCCTTTGCGTTCCTCTCTTTTTCTTCCCTGGCGATCTCTTCCCGCCTCTTCCTCTCTTCTGCTTTTTCCTCTTCTATTCTCTTATCCTTAGCGATCGCCGCGAGCCTGGCGATCTCCTCGGCCTTTTTCTTTTTCTCCCTCTCTTCTTCTTCCTTCTCTTCTATCCTTTTTCTCTCAGCGATCGCTGTGAGCCGGGCGATCTCCTCCTTCTCCTCTTTCTCTTTCTTTTTCTTTTCTTCTTCTTTTCTTTTTTCTTCCTTCTTCTCCTCTTCCTTTTTCTTCTCTTCTTCAGCAGCTTTTTCTTCAGCAAGAATCCGAACTCGTTCGACTTCGAAAGGATCCATTGACTGTAATTTTAAATTTTTACATGGTAACTTGCAATTATCACTAAGTAAAAGTAAAGTTAAGAGTAGTAATTTGGTTACTTACATTCACAGCAGGATTGTTGTCTGAAAGATAATCTTGAAGAGAAATATCTTCGGCGGTCACTTCCTGACCGACAGTTGCTTTCGATCTCTTGACGATCTCCTCCTTCTCCGCGGTTTTCTCCAGATCGGCGATCCGGTTTCTAAGTTTTTCAGCTGAAAGACTTTGCTGTTGCAAAGCAGCCTTGATCGACTCTGTAGAGGCGGTCTTACCAGAAGGTCCTGCTGGTTGGCTCGTCACTACCGGGGGTATCTCAGTGGAAGCCTTTGTGATCGTCAGATCGACAATGTCATCCGGAGCGGAATTTCTCTTTCTCTTTGAACCCTTAGCAGGTTTTTCCTTGCCAGAATCCGCGGTCTTCTTCGAAATAATTTTCTTTGCTTTTGATGCAGACCTCGGAGATTGTCGAGATTGCGCTGATAGCTTCATCATGTCCAAAGCATCCATTCTGGAAAAGTTTTCTTTGTGCGATTTCAATAAATGATGATCGGTCAAGGTTCTGATTTTTCTCTATATCTTGGAAACTGGAGATCTGAGGTGCTATTTATAGCCCAAGCCGCATTTATGACAGTCGCGGTCTCAGCGGTCAAAGTTTACATTTTCGAAGTTTCAGAGCAACTTAAAAATGTGCGGGGATTATGTTTGACCGGAAAATCCGCGACCTCTTCCTTGCAAGGCAAAATTGCGGTCTCTTGCGGTCTCTTGCGGTCTCATGCGGTCTCTATTTTGGTGATCGCTCCAGGTCTTAAGCTGCTTGCTGTCAGATTCTTCTAAGTTCCAAGCATCCGAAGCAAAGCGAGATCGTCAGAGATGGGCGATCAGAGTGTTTTCCTTTGTTTTTTACTATTTTGCCCTTGTATCCCGGGCAGCCCGTAGTTTTCGGTTCTGCCCGTCTGGGCAGCTCCTTCGTCTATAAATAGAGGGGTAGGGGTACCAGAAAAAGGACTTTTGGGGGTTCCGAGGCTCCAGCTTACAACCTGTGTAAGCGGTCTCATTTTTCAGTGATCGCAGCCCTGCGATCGTTTTCCCTTTTACCCAGCCTCTTTTGTCCTAGTAACCTGTACTTCGCAGTCTTCTCCTTTTTCCCCCTTAGTGTGTGAATTTTGGAGGTACCATTTTTGGTGCCAACAGTAGAGAAATCGTCGTCTTGCGTGCGGCGTCTAAGTCCTTGCGCGGCTTAGGGGAAAATCGCTTCCTTGTGCGGAGCGTCCAAGTCCTTGCGTGGCTTGGTGGGAAATCATGGCCTTGTGTGCTACGTCTAGATCTTGGGAAAATCTAGAGGATAGGCTTGGGCTTGGTCTTGGGAAAGACAAGCGATAGCCTTCCGATCCTTGGGAGAAGGATTGGTAAACCAAAATTGTAGAATTTTTTATTAACATAATTGTGCCTTGATCTTAAGCATTGTTAAGATCATTTTTATTGTACTCAAATTTTATGATTAATATAATTATGTCTTTTTCTTTAATTACATATTTGGTGGCATAATCTTTATCTTAGAAATTTGTGTTTTGGTTTAATACTAAAGTTGCATTGGTTTGAAAGTATTTGTAAGTAATTTTTTTTTGTAAAGTAAAATCGTTTTAAAAAAATTACTAAGTAAAAATTAATTTTTAGACACACCCTTATTCACCCCCCCCCTCTAAGGGCGTCATACGATCCAACACACCTTTCGTCGAACGCCATCTTCATCGAACACATTTCGTCGAACGCCATCTTCATCAAACACATTTCGTCGAACGCCATCTTCGTCGAACGCCATCTTCGTCGAACGCCGCTTTCATTTCGTCGACCTCCATTTCATCGATCGCTGCTTTCATTTCGCCGACCTTCATTCCGTCGATCGCTAACGCTAGCGGTAGTTTTAACGCGCCGTGGTAAAGCATGCATTTTGTCGAGCGCCGTGGTAGAGCATGCAGTTCGTCGAACGCAGGTTTCATTTCGTCGAACGCCAGTTCATCGAACGTAGCTTCCATTTCGTCGAATGAACACTAGCGCCAGCGGTAGTGCTAACTCGCCGTGGTAGTGCATTTCGTCGGGCGCATCTTCGTCGAATCAGCCTCACATTTTGTCGAGCGCCTGTTCCGTTCTCAGCTATTTCTTCTCAGCGGTTTCTTCTCAGCGGTTGTTAGTGCCAGCGATAGTTCTAACGCTACGCGGTAGCAACAACAAAACACATTTCCATGGAGATTTGAAAGCACAGAATCCTGCATACTATAAACACAAAATAAGTATGATCAAATACAATTGGATTTGTTATTGTCAAACCAAGAGATGCGGAAAGCATGTTCCAACAAACTCCCCCTTTTGATAATAACAAATCCCTTGAGAAAGAAATAATTCAATTGATAGGAATTTATGTTTATAATAGAGAATGAACATAGATAGTATGAATAATTAGGCATGTTCAAATGCTCCCCCTAAATGAATTCTCCCCCTAAGTGAATGCTCACCCTACAACAAAACTTCCTATCAACTTGACTCCCCAAAACAAGTTAATTTTTTTCAAATTTATTCTCCCCCTTTTGGTATTATCAAAATAGGGTGGAGAGGTAGTCCAACAAAAAATGTGCAATAACGGTGTAGAGAGGGAATGATCATGATAAAGAGTGTAACGCTTAGGAACAATAGATAGGAGAGAAAAAAAAGAAAGGAATGTGAAGAATTTTTCATAAAGAAACCACTTATTGGGACAACGTATTAATGATCGAGCGTACAAGTAGTAAAGAGGTGGAAAGCATGACGAAATACTTTTTTGAAGTGAACATCTATATAGAAATTGTGAAGCATAGTAGATGATTAAGAATTTTAGACATAACAAAATAGATGTTATAGCATTTTAAGTACACAAAATAATTTCAGTTGTAACATAGCCATATACTAGTTTTGAAAGGTATGCAAGACAGAGTTCTCATGGCGTACCGGAAAAAATATGTAAGCATGATACAAGATATCAAGTCAAGATGGAAGAATACAATGTTCTAAATTGTGAAACCAAGTACACTTATACATTGTATTGATCATGCAAGGCTATCTAGTGCATTTACTTAAGAATTTAGAGAATACATGTAGATATGAATATACTCCAATTCTCATGAGTAGAAGTCTTACAAGTGATAATGATGTGTACAAAATAGTGTTTTTGATAAAAGTATGCATATGAGTTAATCAAAACACATGACATGTATAATGGAATAAACACAATAATATTGAACAAGCGTTTTTAGAGTTACCTCTTCCCACAAAGCTATATAAATTTTTCAATGCACATAATTAAAAAAATAGTACAACTACCAAGGTGATCTCCACACACAGTGCTTATTAAGACTTATCAGGGTGCAAAGTAGTGCTTGGGGAATCACAGTTATTATTTTGAAGTTTAGTTATTTGTGATCCGGTGTACAAGAAGAAGTAGTGTAGAAAGAAATGTTTGCAACAAGGCACTTTACAATTCTCTCCAAGGTGCTCAATCTCACTATGCTCATTAAGACTTATCAGGAGGGTGAGTAGTGCTTGGTCGAGTTATCTTTGTCAATTTTTCATTTGAATTTATGCTTAACGACAAAGGTCTCCGAATTCACTTGTATGTGCAAACAAAATTTTTTGGAAAGACATACTTCTTCAAAAAAAGAGGTGCCTGAAAAAGATTTTTACATGTGGTGCAGGTAAAACTAAGCATGCCTAACAATAATATTACATTTTTACACTACACAATCATGAAGGAAAGCTTAAATTCATGTGTAGTATATCAAAAGGTGTGAGTGAAAAAATCATTTGCAAATATAAGCCATTTACTCATACATAGAGGCATGCTATGCAATACTACACATGATTTCTATAATCAATTTCAAAGCACTCATAAGATAATGATCAAGGCATGATACAAAAATAATGTTATTAAGATACTTGAAATAGAGAATGAAACATTGTGTTGGAAACTTAGTTTTGATTTGAGTTAGGATCCATCTTTATGGTCATAACACATATTGTATAACTTAGATCAAATCCCATTAAGATAGGAGACATGAGAAAATAATATATATATATAAATTATACATGTCCTCTGGGTTCGACAAACGGCTATCTGCGTTCGACGAACGACGCTCTACATTCGACGAATTGTACTCTCAGCGGTCGACGAAATCCAGTTATCTCAGCAGTCGATGAAATCCAGCTATCTCAGCGGTCGACAAAAAGCTGCGTTCTACGAAATCCCAGCAGCGCTCGACAAAAGTTCATACAGCAATGATCGACGAACTAAATGATCAGATCAATAATCGGCGAGCTCAGCCCGACTAACTTCAAGTTGAGATCGACGAAATATGTTCAGCTCTTTAAAAGTTCATTTCTCATATCGGCTAATATTATTATATCTGATTAAGAAATACTTTGATTAAATTATATATTGCTGCCCTTCTGTATCAATTAATAATATAGCCATTGTAGGCAATAAATATTATAGCCGTTGCAGAAAAGCTATAGACAGCAACTTATCTTCTCGAGGATCTAGGAAATCAAAGAGACATTATCTCTTTCCTCTCTTGTCGGGAAAGAATTCAAATCAGCCCAAAAGCCTTCTCCAGATCACATATAAAAAGAGAAGAGCAGAGAAGAAAAGAAGAGAGAATATATATACAAGAGAAGGATTATACAGATACAGATTATGAGAGAAGGAAATATACAGGAATAACAGAGAAGTAAAAAGAAGCACCACATATACAGAGTTCTTGATAAGAACAACATATTTTATTTGATCTTCTTTTTGCTAACTCTTCTTTGCAGAACATCTTCATCCCGAGACACCAATCACGATCATTTGCTCAGGATCAAAACTGCAGAAGAAGAAAAAGAGTTATTACAATCAAGTGAAGAAGCTTCCTCAACACTAATCAAATCAGGGGGAGCTGTTCTTCAACATCATCAAGATCCACTCTCAACAACACCATCTGGATCTCTAGAGTCTTCTCAAGCAAAGAGAAGAACATTATATTTTATGTTTTCCTTTTTACCTGTATAAAGGGTTATAACTCCCTTCAAAAGTTACAGCCATTGGTGGCAGGGCACCTTATCAAAAACATGTAGTTGGGTTAGAGCACCTGATCAAAGGCTCACTTGGTGTGTGGACACCTGATCAAAACTCCCTTGGTGGCAGGGCACCTGATCAACAACCTGTAGTGGATTCCTACCAAGTGTGGTAGAAGAGTAGATGTACCCAGGTTGATTGGGGAACTACTATATATCTTTGTGTCGTCTGTGATGTGATTCTTTTGCTGTGATTTGTTGCTGAATTATTTATTTGCTTTTATAACTCACTCAGCATTACACATATTTATATATCATTATTTTGAAATAACTCGCAAAGAGTTTTAACTTAAGAACTAAACTCACTTTCACATTGTATACAAAACTTGGCAAGATAAATCATATCATCCTTGAAACATAGAAAATTACATCAGTTTTTATAAATTTTATGTTTTTCAAAAACAAAAATAAAACAAATAAAAAGCATGTTTTTGTTGTTTTAATTGGTTTTTCAATTTTGTAGTTGGTTTTGATATATAAAAAAACAAAGCATGTTTATGGTTGGATTTTGATTTATTTTATAGTTTTTTTTATTTTTAGAATTTTAAAAGAAAATAACAGGAACCGAAAAAAATGAAAAAGAAATTGGAAATTCAGAAATACCTACTACCGCTAGCGGTACCCAGCTATCGCTGGGCGGTAGTGACAGAACTCGAATTTTGGGGAAAACGTGAAATTTTTCATAATTTTTCTTTTGAATATTTTTGTGCAGATTAGTGAGAATGAAGTTCAGCAATGAAATTAGACATGCATGACTTAGAGGTTAGGTTTCTAATGCACACAAACCTACCCCCTCGCTATAGTGAGACACAAAATATGGGTGAATGATCAAGGACACACTAAACATTTAATCATATGAAAAAAAAATTATAAACTATGGCTATTATGCAAGATTAATTTCTCATTTGTTTTTAAAGCACATAGTTGTTATGAATTTTAACTTCCAATTTTTCAGATTTTGGTTAAGCAGGATGGGGGCAAACAAATGACGCAAATATATTAAGTAAATAAGCAAAACTTGCGCATTTTATAAATTTAGCCTAATACCCCTAAAAGACCTTTTAAATCCATTTTGACACTTATTTCATTTAGTCTTAATAATATCATATGACAAATTTAGTTTTTCAAATTTTATATGACTTTTAGGAAATGGATCTAGAAGGATAAAAATAAAAGATAATTAGATCACTTGAAAATAATATGACTTTTTATTCAATTGTGTTCAATTTGATTTATTAATGAATTTAGGTTTGATATGTGAAAATCATACCACAAGTTATATAAAGTGATCTTATCATGATGGTTCAACAAACAGGAAAATAAACAAACAAAAAAGAAAAAAGGTTAGGCACACCATGAAGTAGAATAATGATATTTCATTTTTAGTTGATTTCTACTTCATGCAAATGATTGGATACTAAGGAATGAGAGACTTAGGTATCCAAAGAGTACCGGGTGTGACGGTTCCTTTGGGTACCCAAATACATCGTGTTTGCTTTTGGGGAGATAGTGATGAATGGACCCTTTTGAGTGGAGTTAGTGTTTTATCTTTAACTTTGGGCCTCCATTCAAACCTTGGACAAACATTATTTTTAGTTTTCTAATTTCCATAAACATTTACTTGAATATTTGGATCAAAATGATTTTTGAATTTATAATTTGAAGGAAATTTGTTTGCATTTAATTTTAGGTTGGGAGAAACATGATTTTGTAAATAATGGTGATTTTGATTTTGATTTACAAATCCTTTATGTTCCTTACTCCCATTATTAAACTTAGTTAAGATGTTCATATTCATATTCAACTTGTTTTTAGATATAGTTTGATATTTTGAATTTTTATTTAATATTTTCATAAGCAAGTTGATTTTTGATTTTAATTCATCATTCTTAACTTTAAGATTAAGCTTTATTATAAGCGATTGTGCTATTTTTATGAATGGAGACAATAGAATCAATATGATTTTAATAGTTATTTCTATATTCATCAAATGTTTCATCCATCTCTTTAATTTCAATTTTATAGTCTTTAAACTTAGCACAATCATTTTTCAAGGAAGAATTTTCTAAACATAATCTTTCATTTTGTTCTTTTATAAAAAGAAGTTCATTTTCAAGTTCCTTGCATTTTTCTTTTAAATCATTAAATTCCATACAAGGTGTAATATTTTCAACTAAGGAGGCATGGGTAGAACTAGATAAATTAGAATTTGATTCTTCATTAATTTTTGCCTTTAAAATTTTATTTTCTAAGCGCAAATGTTTATTAGTATTTTTTAATTTCTTAATTTTGCGCTTTGTAGTTTGAAGCAATTGTAATGTAGAGATAGAAGTACAAAAAATGGAATTTGATTTCCTTACATTACTTTCGGGAGAGGCACGATTTGAACATATCGTTTCTTTGACAGCTTTTTGGCACTCCTCTTCCGAAGATAGTATTTCTTCTTCTCTTTCACTTGATGTGCACTTCATGGATCCATCATGAGAGGAGCATTCTTGAAGACTTGTGCAAGCTTGCATATTCTCCGGTTCTTGCGATTGTTCCATACATGTAGAAGGAGAATCATAAGTTCTTTCAAGAAAATTCCAAATCTCATATGCGGTAGGTAACGTATAAATAAGTTTGAAAATATTTTGGTCTAACGCACAAAATATATTATTCATAGATTTTGCATTTAAAACAATTTTATTTCTAGTTAGTACGCTAGGTGGCTTTTCAATTGTAATATTCCAAACTTTTTCATCTAAGGCCTTAAGAAAATTTTTCATTAATGTTTTCCACCCATTATAATTTTTGCCCATAAATAAAGGTGGTGATAATCCATTTTCATTTACATTAAAACTTTCCCCACTAGTAGAAGCGAGATCATGATCAAGAGACGCCATTATTCCCGGTTGTTAAGCCGATTTGGAATAGCCTCGCTTTGATACCACTTGTTGGATCTGTAGGCACCCTTAGAGGGGGGTGAATAAGGGTTTTAAAAACTTTAAACTTTAACAGAAAAACTTTTGATATTTTGGTCGCAGTTAAATCAAAAGTAAAGAGATAATGAAATTAGGAATGAAATCAATTTTATTAAACAAGAAAAGACATGATTATCATTTATAAAATTGATTACAAAATTTGATTTCAATGACGCTAGAAATCAAAGCGAATAATATGAAAACCCTTTTTATTTTCTATACCGACTCGTATCCCCACGAACCGGTTGGCTTTAGCCGATCCCTTCCCAGATACGGCCTCAAGCCGCTCTAGCCAATCTATCAGCAGAAAGGCCTCGAGCACCACGTAGATCTACTCCCTAGACCCAGTCACCGTGTGGCGAATTCCTCCCTAAGTCCTACCTAGACCTAGTCACTGTGTGGCGAATTCCCCCTAGTCCCCGCAAGGCCCTAGTCGCCGTGTGGCGAATTCCTCTACCGAACAAAAGATATAAATGTTACAATTGAAAGTAAAACAAAACACAAACTAAAGACTCCCTCAAAAGTAGAACATGATGTCGATGTAGATGCGATCGGATTACTCCTCAAGTTCTTTGCGTTCACGGACATTGACGGAGTTCTTCAGGCTGCTTGGAGAAGGCTCTCACGAATGCTCTGAATATATGGCTTCAATTCCTTCTGTAACAGCAAGCCACAACAGAGGAGGCACACGTCTTTTTATTGAATTAGTCACTACCGCCAGCGGTAGTACTACCGCCCCGCGGTATTCACATTAGGAAATAAAGCACACAGATCGTGGTAGATTAGGCAACATTTGAGCGCCAAACACTAGCGCGCCGCGGTAACGTGATATTCTTCCTTCAGCCACAATCTTCTTCCAAATCTGCTCCTCAATCAACTCTAGACGGGAAGTTTCCAAAAGCTACCGTCGGGCGTTAGACTTAACGCGCCGCGATAGAACTTGCCAAAATAGTGTCCCGTCGACATTCCTTTTTCTCCATTGTTTCCTTCTCGTCAAATGTTTCCATTTATGTTAGCGGTAGTGGTAGTGCTAACACGCCGCGGTAGCAATGCCTGGCATCAATTTTTGTCGACCGACATTTATTTTGGTCGAACACCTTTCGTCAAATGCCATTTTCGTCGAACACTTTTCGTCGAACGCCATCTTCGTCGAACACCGCTTTCATTTCGTCGACCTCCATTTTGTCGATCGCTTCTTTCATTTCGTTGACCTTCATTTCGTCGATCGCTAATGCCGACGGTAGTTCTAACGCGCCGTGATAAATCATGCATTTTGTCGAGCGTCGTGGTAGAGCATGCAGTTCGTTGAACGCAGGTTTCATTTCGTCGAACGCCAGTTCGTCGAACGCAGCTTCCATTTCGTCGAACGAACACTAGCGCCAGTGGTAGTGCTGACGCGCCACGGTAGTGCATTTCGTCGGGCGCATATTCGTCGAACTGGCCTCACATTTCGTCGAGCGCCTGTTCAAATCTCAGCGGTTTCTTCTCACATTTCGTCGAGCGCCAGTTCAAATCTCAGCAGTTCTAATGCTACGCGGTTGCAACAACAAAACACATTTCCATGGAGATTTGAAAGCACAGAATCCTGCATACTATAAACACAAAACAAGTATGATCAAATACAATAGGATTTGTTATTGTCAAACCAAGAGATGTGGAAAGCATGTTCCAACAACCCTAACAACATGTCTACACTCTAGCCCTGTACTAAGTGACGGATGGGCATGAGAAGCTGCACGCATGCCATAGGTTGTGGTGTCAATCCCACATGCATACAAAAGACAACGCTCACCCTAGCACTCTTTCCCCACAGTGCCTCACAAGGCCCCACTGGATCCCTCCCCGGTTAAGGACAAGACATGACTTAGAGGTTAGGTTTCTAATGCACATAATCCTACGCCCTCACTATAGTGAGACACATAATGTGGTTGAATGATCATGGGCATACTAAGCATTTAATCTTATGGAAAAACAATTTATAAACTATGGTTTTTATGCAAGATTAATTTCTCATTATATTTGTTTTTAAAGCACATGGTTATTATGAATTTTAACTTCCAATTTTTCAGATTTTGGTTAAGCATGATAGGGGCAAACAAATGACGCAAATATATTAAGTAAATAAGCAAAACTTGCGCATTTTATAAATTTAGCCTAATACCCCTAAAATACCTTTTAAATCCATTTTGACAATTATTTCATTTAGTCTTAAAAATATCATATGACAAATTTAGTTTTCAAATTTTATAAGACTTTTAGGAAATGGATTTAGAAGGATAAACATAAAAAGGATAAGTAGATCACTTGAAAAATGATATGACTTTTTATTCAACTTTATTCAATTATATTTATTTATGAATTTTGGCTTAATATGTGAAAGTCATATCACAAGTTATATAAAGTGATCATATCATGATGGTTCAACAAAAAAAAATAAACAAAAAATAGGTTAGACACATCATGAAGTAGAATAATGATATTTCATTTTTAGTTGATTTCTACTTCATGCAAATGATTGGATACTAATGAGTGAGAGATTTAGGTATCCAAAGAGGACCCGGTGTGACGGTTCCTTTGTGTACCCAAATACATCGTGTTTGCTTTTGGGGAGATTGTGATGAATGGGCCCTTTTGAGTGGAGTTAGTGTTCCATCTTTAACTTTGGGCCTCCATTCAAACCTTGGTTTAATATTGTGTTTATTTGTCAAATTTCCATGATGATTTCGAAAAACATTATCTATAGGAAATTTGTTTATCTTAAGTTTATGTTGGGAGAAAGATGATGTTGAAAATGATAATGATAATGATTTGGAATTTCATTTTCAAGCATTTGATATTTTTCATTTCCTTTGTTAGGCTTAGATATATTATGAAAATTCACATTTAACTTGCTTTTGGAATTTGCTTGAAATTGTTGATTTATGTGTTGAGAATTTTTCTTTATAATTTCCTTAAGCAAGTTGACTTTAGTTTCCAATTCATAATTCTTAACTTTAAGATTATGTAAGACCCCTTTTTTTTCTTTTTCAAACCCGGGTCTTATGGCCAGAACCGCCGCTTTGCGGTGACACCCTCACTCGGGAAGATCGCCACTACAAAACGTCGATCCTGCTGGCCATATCGGTCACAGAAGAAGAAAAGCATAAACAAACAAAATGAAGTTCAAGTCCACAATCACATGTTATATATAATAAATGTCCACATGGTATAACTGAAATAACAAGTTACAATAATAAAGGGCTCATGCCCTATACATCATATCCTCACTACAAGATCACTCGCGGAAGCTAACTACTAATCACTCACTGATCCTGAATCTGGTGCTCCTGTACTAGGCTGGCCCGCCTCCATCTGCACCTGCCTCTGGTGCTGCTCCGTCTCCGTGGTCTCCTAAAATGATAAGTTCCACCGACCGTTAGTCAAAAAGACTAAGCCAATCCACACCGCTCCCCCGGTGACTCCTAGGCACCGTGCGGTAAGGATGAAGCGGAGGACAACAAGGCGTATAACAATAGCAGGTGACAGGGGTACAGAGAATGTTTACACTACACATGTATATATAATGGAAGCAGTAAAAGAGCATGGTAAGAGTAGGTAAAGAATAAGTAAAGTGCAGTAAATAAAGACATGTATAAAATAGAAAAGTAACCATTGATTTATAGGAATGCCCACACAAACTTATAGACCAAGGGGTCGTTTAGCAAGGCCTATCGTATAAGAAGTCCTATAACTGACTTATACGATAGGGGTAGGGGTTAAAATGCAATGTTTATGCCATGACATGCAGAGTATGGTGTTTATGCTATGTTCATACAAGTGCAACTCACACACTTCGACTCTATGCGCACAAACCTTTAGTTCCCCTTTTTTGGAGCTAGAAAGACTCCCAAGACACTCCCGTAGTGGCAAACAGAAGCGATGGTTTGGGCCTCGCCCACCTCTAGGTTGGTATTCACACTACCTAACCTAGATCTATCGTACGCCTCAACGCAAAACCACAGAGCATCTGTGTACTCTTACTGGCTGGACCACCAGACTTTCATGGCTAAGTGCAAATTCCACACTTGCCGAGTCAACGTATTGACGTCGGTGTGAACGACCGTCCAATACCGGAGACCCACCACCTTTATGCACATGCAAACATGTTTACCATCTATCTCCGAGCCATAAGCTCACCGGCTAATCCTCCCGGCACAACAAACATTACTGAGCCACAAGCTCACCGAACTAACTAGTCTGCTGCTACAACCACCGAGCCTACCACTCGTATAACCAAACTAACTAACCTCCCATAACCACGGGGTGTGGGTGTGCGTATTATTAAGTTAATCTTGTATACAACTTAACCCTATAAATTATGGTTAATCTTGGACTTCCTGAGGATTACACTGTGAGGGGCTCGCTATGGTACTAGGAACCACAATGATATGAAACCCCAAAGCTCCCTTTCTCAAGACACTTAGTGTTGTAGGTATCTACCCAAAAGAACACCCTCCTTGTTATTACACTTGGATTACCCCTATGTTTTTTATGACCCGCTAGGGGAAAAACGATCCTTCGTCACTCCCGAGCACAACTTTACCCTAAACTCACCAAGCACACTCTCATCACCTAAACTCCTTTCTGGTGACCTCATCCTGTTCATCCTGACCATGTACACCAACTACATGCCACTTCCACTTGGTAGGCCCCTAAATATCCAAGGTTTACATTTTTACTATATGCAGACCAAATAAATATATGAAGCTAATAAGTAGAAGTACTCCAAATATTCATACAATTGACTCAAGATATTTACTGGAGGTCAATCATGATGTTTCAAAACTAAATCCAGAGAATCATATTTTTCCTTAATTGTTTAGCATTTATTTCAATTTCTCCAACATTTGCCAAGTATGAAAATGAACATGATGTACAAGGAATTCTTATTATATGGCTCCCCAAAAATCATGATAAATCTATGGTGACTAAATAACAGGAACTACAACATATCATATTTTACAGTAAGAAATTGTCCTCTATTTTTAATATTTATCATCTATCCAAACTTGTAGTTTTATGAAGGAACCACCAAAAATATCTACTCCAAAATTATGGGAAAAATACCAAGCTTTTGTATTCATCAGAAAAGTCTACTGACCCAATTTCAGGATTTACGGAAATCATTTTCTTACTTAAATAACTACTTTAAGAAAACCTCAAATAAGACAAGTTGTGAAGTAGCCTACTGATTTAAGTCTCCAAAAATTATATAAGAAATCACAGAGTTTCCTAATGCTCTGAAATGTCCCATAACCAATTTGCACAATTTATCAAAGAGTATTGGACCCTCAATTAATTTTATTAAGCCTAAGACAAAATAGGTTCCTTGTGAATGAAGTACAGGTTAAATCATTTAATAAAATGCACAAAAATTACCAGAGGTGTATATCATAATAATAATGACACTACCAAGGTTTCATCTCCATCCAAGACCTTTTGTGCATGTAAATATCTCTCATAAGAAAATTCCCTAAAGGGGTTATGTCCTAATTCAAAGGGGATAATTGCTCCTAAAATCCTTATAGAATTACCTAGGGTCCTAATTACATCCCATGAACTTATCCACCAAGTTCCATGACCATTCAAGAACATTTGACCCCATGTCCTTCACAAGGTTCAAAGAGCAACCCTAAGGTTAAAACTATGGTCCTAGGGCATATCCACCTCTACACCACCCCATCTTACTCATGAAGGTGTTTTAGGTGATCCTAAACCAGTGGCCAAGGTTTCAACTCATGGTGATGAGTTATGACCACCATACCCCAAGATAAACACCATGCCCTAACTTGACCCAATTTGATCTAACTTGGGTTGACAAATTATTCAAACAAATCAGTCCCAATTGGGCTGAGATTTTTACCAGGGTCATGTGATAACCCTAAGAAGTACCCACTAAAATTTGGAGGGCATTGGAGGTCATTTGACCCAATAATTAATTAATAAATGATTTATGAAATTATCACAAAAACCTTAGAAAAAGGTTCTCCTAAAAATCCCATATTTAAGTATGTTGTGTGGGTGTATGTAACTAGCCTAGGTTTTAAATATCAAGGCCATAACATCTACCAAAAAAAGATATGCAGGAAAGAGTGACTGCCCTACTCTAGAGACCAGTCCCACCATTTTGGCTCTATAGGGAACTACAGTGCTCCTTTTGGGCTGAAACAAATTTTGAATTAAAGTACACACCTAGGGATACAACTTTGGTGTTGGGCACTTTCTCATCAGAGGTGATCTATTACTTTAAATAATTAAAATGAAGCACTGCATAATGTGTGACAGAAATTAATATAAACATTTAATTATATAAGTGACTCTGTGATCGACGAAAAATAATATGCGTTCGACGAACTATGATCTGCGTTCGACGAAAACTAAACTGCACTCGACCAAAAGCTGAATAGATCTGCGTTCGACAAAAACTAAACTGCGCTCGATGCAAGATAAATAAATCTGCGATCGGCGAATGAACTCTGTTCGACGAAAGCTGAATAGATCTGCGTTCGACGAAATATGATATGCGTTCGACGAACTATGATCTACATTCGACGAACACTGAATAAATCTACGTTCGACGAAAACTAAACTGCGCTCGACGCAAGCTAAATAAATCTGCGATCGATGAATGAACTCCGTTCGACGAACATCGGGTTCAACTCGACGAATTTATTCTACCCAGATCGACTGATTAAAAAAATAATGTAAACAATTAACATCTGCGAAAGCAGATCACAGCAGATCGGGCAGCTTTTAGTCATCGTCCCCGAGGAATGGACGGCGCATGACAGCCCGACCTGGGCTTCTTTGCGGGATGATTTCCCGGCCACCTGTGCCGCTTCCCGGCCAGCCAATGCCACCACCACCTCCATTGAGGTGGTGGCCGACGATAGGGGGGGGGGGGGGGGGGGGGTTGGCCGGGCGGAGGTGGCCGGATCAGGGTTTAGAGGAGGGAAAAATGAGTATGAATCAAACCCTTTCGGAAGCACGTTCCGAGCCCTATTGAGCACGGATCAAGCCCCAAATTACGAAAAGATCTAGCACTAAGGGAGAGGAGGCGGATCAGACCTGTGTGGAGGGGTGACTCATTGCCGATTTCCTGTTGGCCATGGCTGACCTTGAAGCTTTGGTACCTTTGCAATCTCCTATCCACATGGGCTGACTCCTTCAGTTAGGTGGGGAAAAATGTTCCCCTCAGTCTAGTGATGGATATAAGAGGCTCAATTGGAGAGGGGAGGAGGTGTAACCTCCAATTGCCTTGAATGGCCATTAATGGCCATTTTTGGCCAAATGAAAACTCCTCAAAATCCCCCCTCTATGTGGCCGGGAATGGCCATTAAACTCCTCCAAATTAATTGGGGAAACTAAATGGAGACATTAGAGGAGGAATTGGTGGCTATTGCTCTCCCTAAGCCATAAATGCCATTAATCCCTCTCTTTCTCTCTCCTCGATTCTTGGAGAAAATGAGATTTCTCTCTCCTGGCCGAAATCCTTCAAATTGAATGGCCAAATCAGCAGCATTCAATCCCCATTAGGTGGTGGACCACACCAATTGGGTCTAGCTCAAGTGTGTTGGGTTTAATTGGGGTAAAGTAGGTTATTTTGACCCAAATTTAGGCTAGGGTTGACTTTGGTCAAATTGAGCACTTTGGTTGACCACAATGGGTGGGTAGTGACCCATTTTACTCCATTGTGAGTTAGGAAGGCTTAGGTGGAGTCAATTTGGCAAAGTGATGGTGAATTGCCCCTTATTAGGGCACTTTGACCAAATTAGGGCTAGAGTTGACTTAGGGTAAATTGGTCAATTTAGAGGTCCAATGATGGGGTTTTTTGGTCCATTAGGTTCCTAATAACCCTAAACGGATATGGGGCAAGGTCAATTTGGCATGTTGGAGGCCAATTGACCCTAATTAGACTACTTTGACCAATTTAAGGTTAGGGTTGACTTTGGTCAAATTTGGCCTATTTGGTTGACCCCAATGGGTCCTTGATGTTCTAAGGGACCCTCCAAAGGGTTAGGTGTGCCATGGTGGGGTCAAAGGGTCATGGTGAGGCCCTTAAGTCAACCCCATGCTTGCTAATTGGAAATTGCTATTTGCAGACCACTGGTGGTTTCCTTCTTCTTGGCTAAGGCCAAGTGGTCTCTTCAAGCTTCCAAGGGTTTTGTCATGACCTAGTCATGACAAAACCACTCTATGGGTATAGTTGTTTGGGGGATGTTACAAATTATGCCTTGCTTTATTATAGGCTATTGTGTTATTTTTATGAGTGGATACAATAGACTCAATATGATTTTGATAATTATTTCTATATTCTTCAAATGTTTCATCCGTCTCTTTAATTTCAATTTTATAGTTTTTGCACAAGGCACAATTAGTTTTTAATAATGAATTTTCTAAAGATAGTTTTTCATTTGGTTCTTTAAGATGCTCTTCTTCATATACCTTGAGTTTTTCTTTAAGAATATTGCAATCAAAACAAGGATTTATATTTTCAATTAAAGAGCATGATGAAGAAACAAACATTTCATTATTGGATTCTACATTCACATTTGCTTTCAAAGTTTTATTTTCTAAACGTAGTTTTGTGTTAGCCATTTTTAGTTTCTTAATCTTACGTTTAGTAGTTTGTAGTAATTGTAATGTAGAAATAGAAGTACAAAAAATGGAATTTGATTTCCTTACATTGCTTTCAGGAGAGGCACGATTTGAACATATAGTTTCTTTGACATCTTTTTGGCATTCCTCTTCCAAAGATATGATTTCCTCT
This sequence comes from Dactylorhiza incarnata, assembly GCA_033032865.1. Classification (NCBI taxonomy): domain Eukaryota; kingdom Viridiplantae; phylum Streptophyta; class Magnoliopsida; order Asparagales; family Orchidaceae; genus Dactylorhiza; species Dactylorhiza incarnata. The sequence goes on along the minus strand of JAWHQI010000366.1, from coordinate 1,594,469 downwards.
TCTCTTCCACTTGATGGGCACACCATAGATCCATCATGAGAGGAGCTTTCTTGAAGACTTGTGAAAGCTAGCATATTCTTCGGTTCTTGTGATTGTTCCGTACCTACAGAAGGAGAATCATAAGTTCTTTCAAGAAAATTCCAAATCTCATACGCAGTAGGAAGAGTATAGATAAGTTTGAAAATATTTTGATCTAACGCACAAAATAAACTATTCATAGATTTTGCATTTAAAACAATTTCGTTCCTAGTTAGTACGCTAGGTGGCTTTTCAATAGTAATATTCCAAACTTTTTTATCTAAGGCCTTAAGAAAATTTTTCATTAATGTTTTCCACCCTTTATAATTTTGCCCATAAATAACGGTGGTGATAATCCCTTTTCATTTACATTAAAATTTTCCCCACTCGTAGAAGCGAGATCATGATCAAAAGACGACATTATTCCCAGTTGTTAAGCCGAATTGGAATAACCTGGCTCTGATACCACTTGTTGGATCTGTAGGGGCCCTTAGAGGGGGGGGGGGTGAATAAGGGTTTTAAACTTTGTATGATTATTAAAGAAAATTATTCTCTATTGCTACCGCTAGTGGTAGTGTTACCACTAGGCATTAGTGACAGAAAATACGTTTAGGTTAAACCAATGAAAATCAGAGAGCACAAATCAGAGATGAAGAAACAAACATATTTTCATTAATATTAAATTGAAATAGTTATGATTACAGAAACTTTTCCCAATGATGCTTGGAAAGAGGCGACCAATGAATATTCTTTTCGTTTTAAATACCGACTCATATCCCCACGAATCGGTTGGCTTTAGCCGATCTCTCCCCAGATACGGCCTCAAGCCGCTCTAGCCAATCTATCACCAGAAAGGCCTCGAGCACCCCCTAGATCTAATCCCTAGACCCAGTCGCCAACACGAGGCGAATTACTCCCTAAGTCCTACCCAGACCTAGTCGCCGTGTGGAGAATTCCCCCTAGTCGCCGTGAGGCGAATTCCCCCTAGTCCCCGCATGGTCCTAGTCGCCGTGTGGCGAATTATTCTACCGAACAAAAGATATAAAAGTTACAATTAGAAACTAAAACAAAACACAAACTAAAAACTCCCTCAAAAGAAGAACTTGATGTCGATGTAGATGCGATCAGATTGGTCTTCAAGTTCTTTGCGTTCACGAACGCTTCGAATATTCCTTTTGATCCAGAGATCGAGCGAACCCTTTTGCGGCGCCATTGTTCTCGTGATCAGGATAATCAATTAAAATTCAAAGAGTCGATCAGGGACACTAACACAGCGAATATGGATCTTAATCCTCCTAATCCTAACGCGCCAAATCCTAATGAGGCCGCGCAATGCACCATGTCTTATTATGCGCAACTGAATTTGGAAGGCATACAATCGAATATTGTTCGCCCGCGGTGGAGAACAATAACTTTGAGATCAAGTCCAGCACCATACAAATGGTACAACAATCGGCGACCTTCGATGGTCAACCGGACGATGATCCAAATTCGCATATTTCTTACTTTCTTGAAATTTGCGATACTTTCAAAATCAATGGCGTCACCGATTATGCCATTCGATTACATCTTTTTTCCTTTTTCTTTACGGTCTAAGGCCAAGCAGTGGTTGGGTTCCCTACCTAGGGGATCCATCACTACATGGGGCGAAATGGCGGAAATATTTCTCACTAAATATTTCCTGCCTGCAAAGACCGCTAAATTGCGCACGGATATTGCGTCATTTCTGTAAATCGACTCGGAGACTCTCTATGATACATGGGAGCGCTTCAAGGAGCTTTTGCGTAGATGCCCTCACCACGCACTTTCCACTTGGCAATAAGTGCAAATCTATTATAATGGCTTAAATCTCCAAACGAGGGAAATGATTGATGCGGCTGCCCGGGGAACATAAAACAACAAAACCCCGGACTCCGCTCAAGAGCTTTTCGAAGAGATGGCCATGAATGCGTACCAATGGAACATGCCCCGAGCTAGGCCTAGCAAGCCAGCCCGAATTTTTGAAATAGACGCAAACGGAAATTTGTCTTTACAAGTTGAGCGCTTAACAAAGCAAGTGGCGAAGATGTCTGCTTCCTCCGCCACTCCTCCTTGGGTTAGTAATGTTTTAATTTAAGAGCAGGTTGATTACGTGGGAAATTCGCCTCAGCCTTACCCGAACACCGCTCCGTATAACAACACATACAATGTGGGTTATAGGAATCATCCGAATTTCTCATGGAGCAACCAAGGAAATGCTCAGCGTCCTCTAAATATTAATCAACCTCCTAATCCCTCTCTAAATTTTAATCCTCAAAATTTTAATCCTCCCGATTTTCCACCGCAACAGCAAAAGCCCTCTTCACTTGAAGAGGTCTTTGCAAAATATGTTGCTACAAATGAATCGAACATCCAAAACCTCACGGGATTGATCAAAAATTTAGAGAACCAAGTGGGCCAGCTAGCAAAGATGTTCTCCGAGCGTCAGCACGGAGCACTGCCGGGAAGTACGGTGCCAAATCCAAGGGAGTGCGCGAACGTAATTACACTCCAAAGCAGGAAGGAGGTGGATTCAAAACAGGACAAACCCATTGTAACTTCTCCTCCTCCTCCTCTTACTCCTATTTTATCGTCAAATTTGCCTGCTACGCTAGCTCCGCATGGTTCTAGTTCTAATATTTTGTATCAGTCTATGTTTAAGAGCGAGTGCACCGAGAAAATTTATAAAAAGTTTTTAGAAATTTTGAAACAAAGTCATATTAATGTACCATTCTGCGAGGTTATCTCTCAAATGCCAAAGTATGTGAAATATCTTAAGGAGTTACTCTCTAATAAGAAGAAAATAGAAGATATTTTGCATATTTCCTTAAACGCAGAATGCTCCGCGATTATACTAAACAAATTGCCTCAAAAAGCAAATGACCTGGGACGGTTCTCCATCCCGTGTCTATTCAGCAATTCGTTAGTAAAACACGCCTTAGCAGATCTTGGAGCAAGCATCAACCTCATGCCTTTCTCGTTATTCAAAAAGTTAGGTCTAGGAAATCTGAGCCCCACTCGAATGAGTATTCAACTCGCCGATTGTTCATTAAAATATCTGATCGGGATAGTTGAGGATGTGCTCGTTAAGGTTGACAAGTTCATCTTCCCGGTGGACTGTCATTCTTGACATCGAAGAGGATGCCGAAGTACCCCCTTATACTCGACCGCCTCTTCCTTGCCACCTCGCGCATAATTAATGATGTAAGTAACGGAAAGCTCCTCCTTTGTGTTGGAGATGATGAAGTTACATTTAGTATAAATCACTCGATGCGAAACACCTTAGAGAATAACGATTCGTGCTTCTATTTAGAAGAATGTTTTGAGAACGAATTCTATTCAGTACCCGAGTTAGTCCCCACATCGAGTCACGATTCCGTGCTCGCCGAGCTCTTTTGTTTAGAAGAAGAAGTCTCTCGCTCCACACCACCCAAACCACTATTTTTAGAGAAATTAAAAATCAAAACTTCTTATGAAGAGCCACCCGTCTTAGAATTAAAACAACTCCCTCCTCACCTAAAATATCTATTTTTAGAAAAAGAGTCTAAGCTACCCGTTATCGTTTCTTCCGAACTTAGCGATTTCAAAATTTCAAAATTGACTTTAGTCTTAAGCAAGCACCGCCACGCAATTGCGTGGCAAATATCAGATATCAAGGGTATTATCCCTTCCTTCTGCACTCACAAAATCTTCCTCGAAGATAATTCCCGCAACGCGGTCCAGGCTCAACGACGACTAAACCCGAATATGAAAGAAGTCGTTAATGCTGAAGTTATCAAACTTCTAGGCGCGAGAATCATCTACCCGATATCGGATAGTACTTGGGTTAGCCCAGATCAAGTCGTGTTGAAGAAAGGTGGCGTAATGGTTGTAGCAAATGAAAATAACGAATTGATCCCAACCCGTACTGTACGGGTTGGCGGATGTGCATTGATTATCGAAAACTAATTGATGTCACCCGTAAGGATCACTTCCCATTACCTTTAATCGATCAATTTTTAGGGCGCCTTTCTGGTCACTCTTACTACTGTTTTCTCGATGGTTTGTCGGGATATTTTCAAATCCCTATTTCGCCGGACGACCAAAAGAAGACAACACTCACTTGTCCCTTTGGCACCTTCGCTTATCAAAGGATGCCATTTGGTCTTTGTAACGCGCCGGCTACATTCCAAAGATGTATGCTGATGATATTTGACGAGTTAGTAGAGGAAGTGATGGAAGTTTTCATGGACGACTTTTTTGTTTTCGGAAACTCTTTTCAAAATTGTTTAAAAAATCTCGAGCGCGAGATACAACGTTGTGAGGAAACAAATTTAGTTCTCAAATGGGAGAAATGCCATTTTATGGTCAAAGAAGGATTAGTCCTTGGCCATAAAATATTGGGCAAGGGGATCGAGGTCGATAGGGCTAAGATCAAAGTAATTGAAAAACTCCCCCCTCCAATGAATGTAAAAACTATTAGAAGTTTCCTAGGTCATGCAAGGTTTTATCGGTGTTTTATCCAAAAATTTTCCAAAATCACGAAGCCGTTAACCCATCTCCTCAAGAAAGAGTCTTCCTTCCTTTTTAACAACGAATGTCATTTGGCCTTTAAACTTATAAAAGAAAAGCTTATAAATTCTCCGATTCTAGTTGCGCCAGATTGGTCGCTACCCTTTGAAATTATGTGCGATGCGAGTGACATTGCGGTAGGCACCTTATTAAGTCAACGAGTGAGTAAGTATTTCCACCCAATTTATTATTCGAGCAAGACACTCACACCGACACAAGCGAACTACAGCACTACCAATAAGGAGCTTCAAGCTATCGTATTTTCTTTTGATAAGTTTAGGTCGTACATCACACTCTCCAAAGTTATCGTCTTCACAGATCACTCGGCGCTTAAGTATCTCTCAAGTAAATTGGACGCCAAGTCTCATCTTTTGCGATGGATCCTCCTTTTGCGATGGATCCTCCTTTTGCAGGTGTTTGATTTAGAGATCCGGGACAAAAGGAGGGCCGAAAACTTGGCGGTCGATCACCTTTCCCATTTAGAAAACACCGCCTCGGAAGCATTAATAGAAGCCGACATTAATGATAAATTTTCCAAAGAGCGCCTCCTTGCTCTCAAAAATATAAATTCATCTTCCACCCCCTGGTTTGCGGATTTGGCTAACTATCTAGTAGCCCGGGTCCTGCCAAAATAATTCTCGAGTCAGCAAAAGAAGAAATTCTTTTCTGATTTAAAAAATTATTTTTGGGAGGATCCCTTTTTATTCCTTGTTTGCGTAGACCAAGTAGTGAGAAGATGCATCTTGAGTGAGGAAGGTCTAAAAATTTTATGGCATTGTCAAGAGGGACCTACCGTTGGTCATTATCAAGAGAACCGAACTGCAAGGAAGGCGGTGGAGGCGGGATTTTATTGGCCCACACTCTTCAAAGATGCTCACACCCTTGTGAGTACTTGCGAGAGCTGCCAGCGGTTAGGGAACATCTCCCGCCCGGATGAGATGCCCCAAAATATTTTCTTAGAATGCAAAACTTTTGATCTTTGGGGTATTGATTTTGTTGGTCCTCTCCCTCCCTCTTATTCAAACAGGTATATTCTAGTTGCGGTCGACTACGTGTCGAGGTGGGAGGAAGCGCAAGCTCTCCCCACCAACGATGCGCGAGTCGTCGTTAACTTCTTAAAAAATTGTTTTCTCGATTTGGTACGCCGCGCGCTATAGTTAGTGCTCGGGGCACCTATTTTTGCAATATCCAATTCACAAAATATTAGCAAATTATGGTGTCACGCACAAACTATCAACTGCTTATCACCCAAAACTGAGCGGCCAAGTCGAAGTCATTAATCGAGAATAAAAGCAGATTTTAGAAAAAACTGTTTCTATAAATCGGTAGGATTGGGCACTTAAGCTCGATGATGCGCTATGGGCCTATCGAACGACGTACAAGACCGCTATCAGTTGTACACCGTATCGAATGGTTTATGGAAAGGCTTGCCACCTTCCAGTCGAATTGGAGCACCGCGCATTTTGGGAGCTTAAATTTTTGTATCTCGATTCTACGTTAGCGACCCAGCAAAGAAAATTTCAAATGAACGAATTAGACGGGTGGAGAGCGAATGCGTACGAAAGCAACAAATTACATAAGGAGCGAACAAAGTTTTACCATGATAAAAACATAAAATTTCCAAAAACTTTTTTGCTGGGCGATCTTGTACTCCTTTATAATTCTCGCCTTCACCTTTTTCCGGGAAAGCTAAAATCATGATGGTACAGACGCTTTATTGTTAAAGAGGTTTGGTCCTATGTGACAATTCTAATTTCCAACTCGAAAAATGGTTCCTTCAAAGTTAACGGGTACCGCCTTAAGTTGTATCTTCCGGGAGAGTTAGCTAACGAGAAGAGTGAATCGATATTACTTCCACCTATAATATGATCGGCAATTGGGTCAAGCTACGCGACCTTAAACAAAGCGCTTTTGTTGGGAGGCACCCCAAAGTTATCTTTTCATTATTTTATTGTTTTTGTTTTTGTTCTTAACATGTTTGTAGGTAACCATCGTTTCCCCCACGCATCTTCAAACTTAGGGAAGCCCTCCCCACTTCTTCTCCCTTCTCTTTTAACTTGCATTTCTTTTTGTTTTGTCTTGCACATTATATACTTTTTCTTTTGTTCATACTTAGTTTTAAACATTGGGGACAATGTTTAACTTTAAGTATGGGTTGTAAATAGTTCTTAAAAATGTAGTTCTTAATTTAGAAAATCTCCAAAAAAAAATTATTGTATAATGTTTTCTTTTATTTAAGCTTGTAAAACCCAAAAACTAAAAAAAATCGAAAATTTAAATCTTGGAAAGGGACGTTTGGGATATCATCCCATCACACCTCCTATTACCGTGAGAACCCTTCACAGGGTATTGTAACGGCCCAGCCCCGACCACCACACTGAGGGCTGGCAACCCGGCTCACAAGGCCGGTCCATCTCCACCCAGTGGGCCGGCTAACCGACCGTTAGACGCCTGGCCCCATTGTCCAGGACGCCCGGGCTGCAGCCCGCTTAGCAACACCCCAACCAATCCCTGTAGCCTGTTTCTCAGCTACAGTAGGGTGTTGATGGCGGGTCTCGATCCCCCGCCACCCTTGATAAGAACCTCTTCAAACAGGTCTCATCACCAACTGAGCTGGCCGTTACAGGTATACCTCGGGAAGTCCAAGAGTTAGCACAAAATTTTGTTAGGTTTAAATCTATTTTCCTTTCTTTTATGATCAAAAATTAAAAAAGAAGATAATATCAAAAATTCAAAAAAAAGATAATATCAAAATATTTCAAAAAAGTATGAAAAACTTAGAACAAAAAAACCAAAAATTTCTATACCCCTCCTACTTGTTGTATTTATGATTTCTTAAAAATCTAGTTGAGAATGTTTATAAGCATTTTTAGGTTTTTAATTTGCTAAAATTTTGTTTATCATATTTTGTTACTTTTAAATTTTAGGTAATCTTGTTTTAAGAATCATCTTATGATTTTAACTTGAATAGAGAATTTTTTTTAGCATGACTTCCTTTTATTTTTAAATGGTTTCATTTTGTAGTAAATTTGCTAAACCTCTTTAAATTTCAATTATATTTTCTTCTAGCTTTTAGATCTTAGGAAATTTAAATTTACTAGAATTTGCTCTCAATATAATTTAAATTATAAGCTAGAAATTTTTCCTTCCCTACCCCTTTGTTGGCATAAAAAAAGTATTTTAAAAGATCATATGTCATGGCAATAAGAAGATAAAATTCATTATTCCCTAAACATATGCACCCAAAATCATTTAAAAAAGTATATGGCATGGAGTAAGAGGATAAAATTCGTTACTCCTAAACATATACATTTTGGGTTTTTATTAGAGGAGAATTATAAGATTATATGGCATGGAGTAAGAGGATAAAATTCATTACTCCTAAACATATACAAATTAGAAAATAAATTTTGAGTTTCAAAGATCTCTTCTTATGCCAAATTTCGTGAAATCCCCCTTAGCCATTTTTCATATATCTAGATTTAGTTTAAACTATAGTGAGAGCAATATTTAGTAAGTTATTTTTCCTTAAGTTTCTTTTAAGATAGAGTTCTTATAATTTTAATTTAATCTAGTTTTATAATTTATACAATTTTGTTAGCTAAATAATTATCTTGAGAAGTCATTGCCTAAACACTCCTTCTCTTTTCAAATCAACATCATAATTTAGGACTTAACTCCTCCTAGAATTTATTCTTAACTTAACTTTTGGTTTAAATGAAAATTGAGTTTATAGTTACAAATTTTATGGATGTCTTATAAATTATGTCTCATACTTTTGCTCTGGAGTAACAAAACCTCAAGTATGGGGGTATTTGATAAGTAGTTTTTATATAGCTTTTAATTACAATTTTTGTAATTATTTAATATGATTTTTTCTTTTTCAGGTCTATTTTAGGATATAAGTAGTTCTTTTATAATTTTGATTCTAACATAGCATAATTTCAATTTTTGTAGAATTTTGATAGAAATTGGTGAAATTTACAAGTCAAGCCCTCGGTCACACCCGTGGCCTAGGGCGTGTAAACTGAAGATCAAGCCAGATTCGATGTCGCGATGTTTGAGCCAGTCCACAACAAGTCACGCACTCGGTCATGCCTGTGACCGAAAGTCATGTCCGTGACCAAGGGCATGTAATCTTAGAATATTCCCAACAAGATGTCGTCGAGACGTGGAGGTGCCATCGAGAAGTCAACATAAGTCACGCCCGTGACCCAGAGGTCATGACCGTGACTTTCCTGCGTGATCCTTGCACACTGCCACACTGCAAGCAAGACCCACGCCACATTTAATTAAGTCGCCAGATTACACGTCCGTGACCAACATTACACAGGCATGTAATGCACTTTTCCGCCGCACCGTCACGCAAGCCCCACGCCGCTGTCGGATCTGATGTGAACAATGCTTACACGCCCTTGGTCATGCCCGTGACCGAGGGCGTGTAACTTGGAAATTTTTCCTATAAATTTCAGAGCTCTCCTTGAGTCCAGGGTTCAAAAATTTTGGAGAGGGGGAGGTGTTGCTAGAGTTGTTAGTGAGTTTATCATGTTTTTGTTCATGTCCTTCATGCTTTCATGTTCTCTCTCTTCCCTTCATGCAATGTTCTAGTTTTATTTTCATGTACTAGTTTATTAAGCTTGTAATCTTAATGTTTCCTAGCTTTGTACTCTTCCTTAAAGTTTGTAATAGTTTTTATTATCAATAAAATTTTGATTGGCTATCTTTATTTGTCTCCTTCTACCTTAGTTAATTTTCCCTTTATGCAATTTTATTTTTCTTTCTCTTTCCCCTCAACCATGATTAACTAATTCTCATTAGTGCTCGATCGAAATGATCCGAGGATGAGATAATCAAGTTATGATTTCCTAAAGCTCTCTTTTTCCATTTTTATAAACACTTGAATTACCCTTGACTTTTAACTAGTGAGGCCATATTTTAGATGTATGGTTTTCGCTTAAGTTTTCATACTTAGTTAGCCGAGAGGCTCAAAGTATGAATCGATCACTCAAGGTTAAAGGGAGTTGCATGCACCCCTCGAGAGAGGATGACTTAAATATCCCTGATTGGAGTCAAATCCAATAGTGGGGTACACAGCGTAAAGCAAGTTTTAGGTAATCAATTATAGGATGAGAGTACGGTTGATTTTTCCTAAACTTAGTTGGGCATTAACCTCGAGAGAGGCATGTCCAAGCTTTAGGAACCTCCACGGGCAAGTAGTTTAAATTAAACGGAATTTGATTTATTTTTCTTTCGCTTGATTATTCTTACTCCAAGGTGACTTTTGATTGAGCACTAATCTCTTTTACCATCGTATAAACCCTTCGTTTAGCTTGCAAATTGTCTTTTTTAGCTAAGTAAGCAAAACCTCAAAATCGTTAGATAAGATAATAGTGATTTTCCTCAAAGTAGAAGTAATCAACGCACCCCGTGGAATACGACCATGGTATTTCTAAATATCCTATATTATAGACGATAAGGTACACTTGCCTTTATCGGATATTGTTTTGGAGAAAATCCTTAACCTTTCGCTTAACTAAAACATCAATTTTAAATATCAGCAACTGATAAAGCGATGATGGTCACCTTAGCCACTTCCATTTTTAAGGGATAAGCAGTGCTTTGGTGGAAAGAGTTGGAAGCACACAAGTTGGCAGTTGGCAATCTTGCCCACATGATTCCTGATTTGAAGAAGTCACCAAGTCAAGAAAACTTCACTTTGTATTTGATCACTTCTCTAGCTCATAATCTCAGGAAGCTAAAGGAGTTCGTCGAACGAAGAATGCAGTTCGTCGAACGAAGAATGAAGTTCATCGAACGCAGAGACGGGACAGAAGCAAACGCTATGACTTGGCGAGTTCGTCGAATGCAGAATGAAGTTCGTCGAACGAAGAATGAAGTTCGTCGAATGCAGAGACGAGACAGAAGATTGAAGATCGTCGAACGTAGAGACGAGACCGAAGAATGAAGATCGTCGAACGCAGAATGTTGTTCGTCAAACGCAGAATGAAGTTCGTCGAACGCAGAGTCGACATGAAGATATCAAAGGAAGGAATGTCATCGAAAAGTAGCCTTGTCGTCGAGAAGAACAAACATCGTCGTAAAGAAGGCATGACGTCGAGAAGACTGAAGAAGGACAGCAGAAGACAAGCAGTTGCTAAAGAATAGTCTGTCGACATGATATCGCTCATGTCGTCGAAAGAACAAAGTGATTACGATGACATTCTGCAAGTAAGAAGATCACGATGACACAGTCAGAGATAGCATATCACTGTATATACAGAAATGCTAAAATATCTCATATCGTCGAGACATCAGCGTCAAAGGCAGAAGCTAGAAGACTTGAAGATCCACCAAGGCCCAAGGCATCGACAAAGTCATGTCATTGAGATATTATCCATATCGTCGTAATGTTGTCAGTATCGGCATGAAGTTGGAAATATCGTCGAGACGGAATTCAAATGTTGCGGACGCGCTGTCAGCAATTAATGCCGCCGCCTGATTGTCCAATCAGCGCGTGCTCTTAAGGAATGGGGCGTCTGACAATTAAGTAACTTTTTCAGAAGACCGTTGGGAGCCTCGTAGTCTTATAAAAGAGATAAGAGGTTGCCCTAAAGCAAGTATCAATAAGAAAGAACTTACACATATAGCAAATAGAACAGTAACAACGACATAAAGAAAGTAGAGAACAAGAATCAAGCGTTCTCAGAAGAATCAGTCATCTCCATTGACTGATAAGAAGTCGTTCCTCATCAGGCTAAGAAAAGAGATTGAAGAAGAACTGAGCTTTCAAGATCTGAATCAGAAACATCTTCTTCAACCCTAAGTTGTTGATCTTCATCAGGCAGAAGAAACAGTTTTCATCACTGTAATTTCTTGTAAGGCTTGCGGTCCAACCTGTAAGATCTATTTTCAGAGTTGAGTGTCTAGCTTGAGGGATGGAGAGCTGTGAGGCTTGAGGGCCAGGGCAGTGGACTTGCAGGTCCAAGTTTGTCTAGCTTGAGGGTTGGAGAGTTGTGAGGCTTGAGGGCCAGGGCAATGGACTTGGGGGTCCGATATTGTCGAGCTTGAGGGCTTGGGTGCAGTAAGGGCTTGCGGGCCTAAGCTGTAGGCACAGGACTTGCGGGTCTGTGTTGTGTAGGGCTTGAGGGCATGAGTGTCGAGCTTGCGGGCTCGGGTGTAGTAGGGGATTGTGGGCCTAGGCTGTAGGACTTGAGGGTCCGTGTTGTAAGGCTTGCGGGCCTGAAGTTTTGGCAGAGTTTGCCAAGCCTAGCACACTACTAGGTAGGCGCAGAGGGACAGAGGACTACTCAAGACACCCGGTCTTAAAGAACCTCTATAGATCTTGTGTCGTCTGTTGTGATTTATTTGTGCGATACCTTTGTGCTACACTTGAATATTCGTAACTCGCACTAATATTTCGGAAAGAACCCAGATCACCTAACACCCCCCCTCTAGGTGAACGTTCCATTAACAACAAGTGGTATCAGAGATAGGTTGATCAATTGAAGACTTAACCGTCTGATCTAGATCGTGAAACGACTCGCCATGGCTGGTGGAGATCAGAATCGGGAAATGAGAGCCATGAAACTCCCAATCTGCACAAAGGAGAACTTTCCCATCTGGAAGGAAAGGGTAAGGCTTTTCATGGAGGCGGCTGACCCAAGAATTTACTTAACAGTCCAATAGGGTCCCTTTATCCCTACAACTCCCTCCACCATTGATCCAACAAGGAAGGTGATAAAAAAATATGAGGGCATGAACAAGGACAAGTTAATCCTGGCAGGCCTAGATAAGAGGGCCCAAAATGTCATTGTGAGTGCCATAGATGACTCAACCCTCTAGAACCTGATTCACTGCAAAATGGCCAAGGAGATGTGGGACTCCCCGATCATGTATATGGAGGGTACTGATGAGGTAAGGGATGATAGGAAATCCCTTCTCAACCAGGAGTATGAGGCCTTCAAACAAGGCAAGAATGAAACAATCTCTAACTGTTATGAGAGATTCTTCAAGATAGTGAATGGACTAAGAAACTATGAAAGAGAGGTCACCAACTCTGATCTTAATGACAAGTTTCTTAGATCCCTCATAAAGGAATGGGACATCAAAATCTGTGCCATCAGAGAGATGGGTCAGCTGGGCATCATAGAGCCCAAGAATCTGTATGGGAAGTTGCTGTCCCATGAACTTCAGCTCAACACCAGGAAGGCTGAAGAAGAAAGCTCAAAGGGGAGCTCAAAAGACAGAACTGTGGCTCTAAGAGCTGAGAGCACGAGAAGATCCAAGAGCAAGATCTCTGCAACTCAAAACAGATCTGAGAGAAGTGAAGAATCAGAAGCCAGCCCTTCAGATTCTGATGATACTGACAGAGAGGTGGCCCTTCTCTCAAAACAGTTCAAGAAGCTGTTACACAGAAGGAGGAGGGACAATCACAGAAACCCCTCCTCAAGCTCCAGAAGATCTGATTATCATGATAGATCCAGAGCCCCCAGGGAGGAAAGGTACAGATCTAACCTTGGTAAATATGATTTAAATAATTCTGTTTGTTATTCCTGCAGCAAGATAGGTCACATGGCTGCTGACTGCCCCGCTAAGAAGGATTTGAGGAACCATGAAGAAAGAAGAAGCTCAAGGAGCAAGAGGAAATCTAAAAAAGGATTCATGGCCAAGAAGATCAGAACACTGAGTGATTCTAACTCAAGCTCCTATGGTACTGAGGAAGATGCGCTCATTGGCTTGATGTCCATCGGTGTAGACAACCAGGATGACATCTCTCCTGGGAAGGTAACTAACAAAACTTCTCTATCTGACTCTGATTCTGAATCAGCAGTGGATTCCTTGCATGATGATGAGGGTGTGTCTGCTGCCAATATCACAGCCTCAAGATCCTAATATGAGGTTGAGTCTGAACTGATAAGGCAATATAAAGCCTTGTGGAAAGCCTTCAAAGGCTGTAAGAAACTCCTCAAAGTCCAGACCAAGGAGCTAGATTCCTTGAAGCCCGTTCAATCTAAGCTCCAAGAGACAACTGAGAAGCTGGCTGCTATGAGCAAAGAAGTGGAAAAATTCAAGGAAGCCATAAGGCTTAAGAATGCCGAATTAGGACAGAAGAACAAGGTCATCAAGGACCTTGAGGAAATGTTGGCTGAGAAGAAACTTGCATCCAGCTTCTCAATGCCCAAGACTATCCTGCCCATCATTGACACCTTCTCTGTCCAATTCAGAGTTGGTATCTGTTTCAATCAGGAGACAATTACGGATAAAGATTCTGAAGCTAGACCTTCCTATAAGAAGGTGCTGGTGTCAAGTCCTTCAGCCCACAAACCTGCAGCAACAGCAGTCAAGGGCAGTGGAAAGGCTGTTCCTACAAAGCATGTTCCCAAGAAGGTGAACCAAAATGTGGTGAGACCAATTCCTCCCCAGACTCACACATATGAGGTTCACCCAAGATCTGTTAGGCAAGAAGCCTTCTCTCCTGCTCATCAGCACTGCCAACCCATTCAGATAATGAAGCAGAAGAGAAGATATAACAGATATGAATGCTGGTGCTGTGGGAAAGTAGCCCACTTTGCTTTGGACTGTTGGTTCAACCCAACAGGGCTCAATGCAAAGAGAGTGCAAAACCCTCAGAGGTTTGTTGTTCCATTATACCACCCTAACAGAAACCAAGGACCCAATCCATATTAGGTACCTAAGGGGAAGTGATTTGTTTTGCAGGTATGTCCAAATGCCAACCAATCTCCAATTTGGTATTTGGACAGTGGTTGCTCCAGGCACATGACTGGTGTCAGAAAGTACTTAAGAGAGTTCATCCCTGTGGAGAATGGACCAACCGTGATCTTCGGAGGTTTAGAAAAGGGGGTGACCAGGGGATATGACAACATCTCTAATGGGTTAGTTACCATCACAACGGTAGCCTATGTGGAGGGGTTGAAATACAATCTCATAAGCATAAGTCAACTTTGTGATTTAGGCTTTGTTATTACTTTCCACTAGGGCAAGTGCCTAATTAAGAAGTTCTTAGATTCTGAGGCTACCTTAACTGGCACTCAGAGTGGCAATATTTATTGCTTAAACTTTCTCAATACAAATTCTTCCATGCTCATATGTCTTGTAGCTGATGGTAAAGAGGCTCTATGTGTACAATGGCACAAGTGACTTGCACACATCAACTATAAGACAATAGGCAAGCTTCTCTCATAAGACCTAGTTAGGAAAGGACCTAATATTAAGTGCATCAAAGATGGTCCATGTCAAGCTTGCCAACTTGGAAAGCAGACTAGGACCAGCTTTAAAAGCATATCTAACAAAGAGTCCTCTAGGTGCTTATTCTTACTGCATCTGGATTTGTTTGGTCCTATGTCAGTTCATATCTTAGGAGGGAAGGCCTACACCCTTGTAGTTCTTGATGATTACTCAAGGTTCACTTGGGTATTCTTCCTCAAAAAGAAATCAGATACCCTAGATATCTTGAGAAATTTTGTCAGGCAGATCCAGAATGAGATGGACTGTACTGTGGTCAAACTCAGAAGTGACCATATGACAGAATTTCAGTCAGGGGCCATGACAGAATTCTGCCAAGAACTAGGTATCTCCCAAGATTTTCCTCACCCCAGAACCCCTCAACAAAATGGGGTTGCTAAAAGGAAGAACAGAACCTTGATAGAGGCAAGTAGGACAATGCTAAGTGACTCCTCTCTACCAGAATACTTCTGGGTAGAGGATGTCAACACTGCTTGTCATGTGATAAATAGGGCTTCAATTATCAAAGACCACAAGAAAACTCCCTATGAGTTAATGAAGGGCAGAAAACCAACCCTATCCTACTGTAGGATCTTTGGTAGTAAATGCTATGTCCTTAATAATGGGAAATCCAAACTAACCAAGTTTGCTGATCAAAGCAGTGAGGGTATTTTTGTTGGCTACAGCTCTCATAGCAAGGCCTATAGAGTGTACAACATCAATACCCAAACAATGGAAGAATCTGTACATGTTGTATTTGATAAGACCAGCCTCATTCACAAAGGCCGGTCTAGTTCTCTAGTGAATGCGGGTACTGATGAGAAGATGGAAAAATTATGTATTGATGACCAAGTTGGAATCTCTGCTAAAAGTAAAGATCAATCAATAGATGTTGAGCTTGAAACAGATGCTGTGGAAGACACAAAAACAATAGAAAAAGTGCAACCTGAAAGACCTGCAATTGAAGAAATCCCCAGAATACTGCCAGCCACCTTGAGACAAGTAAGAGATCATCCACAGGAGCAAATTATAGGAGCTGTCAACCAAGGTGTGCTGACAAGTAGTAGATCTACAAATGAAGCATTGTACCTGAGTTTTCTCTCTCAAATTGAACCCAAGAAATTTGAGGAAGCAAATCAGGATCCATTTTGGATTCAGCAATGCAGGAGGAACTGAACCAATTTAAGAGATGCAAAGTTTGGAAACTGGTTCCAAGACCCCAAGGACAGAACATCATAGGAACTAAATGGGTTTACAGAAACAAATTCGATGAAAATGGAATCATCACCAAGAATAAAGCAAGGTTAGTGGCAAAAGGCTACAGACAAGAGGAAGGGATAGATTTTGATCAGACATTTGCTCCAGTAGCCAGACTGGAAGCAATACGGCTATTTCTGGCCTATGCAGCCTACCAAGGTTTAAGGTCTACCAGATGGATGTGAAGTCAGCCTTCCTAAATGGTGACCTCAAAGAGGAGGTATATGTAGAGCAGCACTTTATGGCTTAAAACTGGCACCTAGGGCCTGGTATGAGACCCTGTCAAGCTTTCTAACTGAGAACAAATTCTCAAGGGGAAAGATTGATAAGACATTGTTCCTTAGGGAAGTAAAGGGCAAGATCTTGCTAGTGCAGATCTATGTGGATGACATCATCTTTGGCTCTACAGATAACAATCTCTGCAAAACGTTTGCCAACTTGATGCAGGGAAAGTTTGAGATGAGCAGCATGGGTGAGCTCAAATACTTCCTAGGTCTCCAAGTGAAACAATCTGAAGATGGTATTTTTATCTCCCAGACCAAATTCATTAGGGAGCTAGTCAAGAAATTTGGATTGGAAAGTGCTTCTTCAATGAAGACTCCAATGGGAACCAATTTGTCTCTGGACAAGGATGAGAAGGGCATACCCTTTGATGAAACCAAGTACAGATGCATGATTAGATCTTTGCTTTATCTAACTGCAAGTAGGCCTGACATAATATTTGCTAGATGTGTCTGTGCTAGATATCAGTGAATCCTAAGGAATCTCATCATTTCTCTGTTAAGAGAATCTTAAGATACCTAAAGGGTACATCAAATCTTGGCCTATGGTACCCTAGGAACAATGGATGTGAACTGACTGGCTACTCAGATGCAGATTATACAGAGTACAAGGAAGATAGGAAGAGTACCTCAGGGACATGTCAATTGCTTGGTGGAAGACTGATGTCTTGGAGCAGTAAGAAGCAGACCAGTGTGGCAATATCAACAGCAGAATCAGAGTATATCTCTGCTGAGAGCTGTTGTGCCCAACTGCTATGGATTCAGCATCAACTTGAAGACTATAATCTAAAGATGACCAAAACACCCCTATTTTGTGACTCTTCAAGTGCAATCTCAATTACTAAGAACCCTGTCTCTCACAGCAGGACTAAGCATATTGAGATCAGGTATCAATTCATCAGGGACCATGTGGAAAATGAAGATATCGCCCTTGAGTTTGTCCCAGCAGACAATCAAGTGGATGATATATTTACCAAGCCCCTAGATGAAGCTAAGTTTAACTTCTTCAAATTCCAATTGGGGATGTTAAACTTAGAGTAATCCTTAACTTATTCTTCACTAATCCCTATCTAGATGATTGGCTACAAAATCTCTCAGGGTTTGGATGAACTATGACTGAGCAAGGGGGAGCTTGGACTATTGTCTACCTAAAGGATAGCTGCAGGAAAGAAGTAAGAAAGGGAGAGAAATGGCATCAATATGTTCAAGACAAGATGCTCAAGAAGACCTCAAAGATAGGGGGAGCAAAGGAGTAGGGGGAGCCACAAAAGAAGAGACATCAAATCAAGGGGGAGATACAAGCTTGATGTACTCATAAGTTCAGTAAAAGATAAGTAAAATCATAAATGCTCATGCCTTCCATTTAAGATTATAACATTTATTGTCAAGTGAAAGTAGTCTTGAATTGAAATTCTGACTTCATCAAATAGGGGGAGATTGTTAGGAATCTTGCCCACATGATTCCTGATTTGAAGATGTCACCATGTCAAGAAAACTTCACTTTTATTAGATCACTTCTCTAGCTCATAATCTCAGGAAGTTAAAGGAGTTCGTCGAACGAAGAATGCAGTTCGTCGAACGAAGAATGAAGTTTGTCGAACGCAGAGACAGGACAGAAGCAAACGTTGAGACTTGGCGAGTTCGTCGAACGCAGAATGAAGTTCGTCGAACGAAGAATGAAGTTCGTCGAACGCAGAGACGGGACAGAAGAATGAAGATCGTCGAATGCAGAGATGGGACAGAAGAATGAACATCGTCAAACGCAGAATGCTGATCGTCGAACGCAGAATGAAGTTCGTCGAATGCAGAGTCGACATGAAGATATCAAAGGAAGGAATGTCGTCGAGAAGATGCAGTATTGTCGACATCAACAAAGTAGCCTTGTCGTCGAGAAGAACAGACATCGTCATAAAGAAGGCATGCCGTTGAGTAGACTGAAGAAGGACAGCTGAAGACAAGCAGTTGCTAAAGAATAGTCTGTCGACATGATATCGCTCATGTTGTCGAAAGAACAAAGTGATTACGACAATAGTCTGCAAGTAAGAAGATCACGATGACACAATCAGAGATAGCATATCGCTGTATATGCAGAAATGCCAGAATATCTCGTATCGTTGAGACATCAGCGTCAGAGGCAGAAGCTAGAAGACTTGAAGATCCACCAAGTCCTAAGGCATCAACAAAGTCCTGTCGTTGAGATATTATCCATATCGTCGTAATGCTGTCAGTATCGGCATGAAGCTGGAAATATCGTCGAGACGGAATTCAAATGTTGTGGACGCGCTGTCAGCAAGTAATGCCACCGCCTGATTGTCCAATCAGCGCGTGCTCTTAAGGAATGCGGCGTCTGACACTTAAGGAACTTTTTCAGAAGACTGTTGGGAGCCTCGCAGTCTAATAAAAGAGATAAGAGGTTGCCCTAAAGCAAGTATCAACAAGAAAGAACTTACGCGTACAACAAATAGAACAGTAATAGCGGCGTAAAGAAAGTAGAGAACAAGAATTAAGTGTTCTCAGAAGAATCAGTCATCTCCATTGATTGATAAGAAGTCGTTCCTCATCAGGCTAAGAAAAGAGATTGAAGAAGAACTGAGCTTTCAAGATCTGAATCAGAAACATCTTCTTCAACCCTAAGTTGCCGATCTTCATCAGGTAGAAGAAACAGTTTTCATCACTGTAGTTTCTTGTAACGCTTGCGGGCCAAACCTGTAAGATCTGTTTTCAGATCTGAGTGTCTAGCTTGAGGGCTACAGAGCTGTGAGGCTTGAGGGCCAGGGCAGTGGAATTGCAGGTTCGAGTTTGTCTAGCTTGAGGGCTAGAGAGCTGTGAGGCTTGAGGGCCAGGGCAGTGGACTTGCGGGTCCGATATTGTCGAGCTTGAGGGCTTGGGTGCAGTAAGGGCTTGCAGGCCTAGGTTGTAGGCACAGGACTTGCGGTTCTATGTTGTGTAGGGCTTGCGGGCCTGAGTGTTGAGCTTGCGGGCTCGGGTGCAGTAGGGGCTTACGGGCCTAGGATGTAGGACTTGCGGGTCCGTGTTGTAAGGCTTGCGGGCCTGAAGTTTTGGCAGAGTTTGCCGAGCCTAGAACACTGCTATGTAGCCGCAGAGGGACAGAGGACTACTCAAGACACCCGGTCTTGAGGAACCTCTATAGATTTTGTGTCGTCTGTTGTGATTTATTTGTGCGATACTTTTGTGCTACGCTTGAATATTCGTAACTCGCACTAATATTTTGAAAAGAACCCAGATCACCTAACACCCCCCTCCCCCCTCTAGGTGAACGTTCCATTAACAACATTGTCCGGTAGAGATATTACTGATTTTTTCGTTGGTAGAGTTCTCAAGAATGTTCCTCCAGAGGTTTATCCCCTCTGCCCAGTGCATTGCGTTGCAAAATCATTTTTTTGGTTAACTCAAGGTGGTCATTCGGTTGATGAATACATGCACTAGTTTTCCAGACTGTGTCGCTACGCGGGGTCTTTGGTGGAAGATGAGGAAGTGAAAATGAATAACTTTTATGAAGAGCTTCGAGAGGAGTTGAGGATGCTCCTAGCAGGCACAATAACTTTTGGTTTCCATGTTATGGTGCAAACTACCAGATCTCTGGAGTTGGATATGAAGAGAGTGCATACAAAAGGCCCCACTCCATATTAACCTTGACTTTTAACTAGTGAGGCCATATTTTCGATGAATGGTTTTCGCTTAAGTTTTCATACTTAGTTAGCTGAGAGGCTCAAAGTATGAATCGATCACTCAAGGGTAAAGAGAGGTGCGCGCACCCCTCGAGAGAGGATGACGTAAATCTCCCGGATTGCAGTCAAATCCAATAGTGGGGTTCACAGCGTAAAGTAAGTTTTAGGTAATCAATTATAGGATGAGTGTACGGTTGATTTTTCCTAAACTTAGTTGGGCATTAACCTCGAGAGAGGCATGTCCGAGCTTTAGGAACCTCCACGGTCAAGTAGTTTAAATTAAACGGAATTTGATTTATTTTTCTTTCGCTTGATTATTCTTACTCCAAGTTGACTTTTGATTGAGCACTAATCTCTTTTACCATCATTTAAACCTTTCGTTTAGCTTGCAAATTGTCTCTTTTAGCTAAGTAAGCAAAACCTCAAAATCGTTAGATAAGATAATAGTAATTTTCCTCGAAGTAGAAGTAATCAACGCACCCCATGGAATACGACCTTAGTATTTCTAAATATTCTATATTAAGGTACACTTGCCTTTATCGGATATAGTTTTGGAGAAAATCCTTAACCTTTCGCTTAACTAAAACATCAATTTTAAATATCAGCAACTGATGAAGCGATGATGGTCACCTTAGCCACTTCCATTTTTAAGGGATAGGCAGCGCTTTGGTGGGAACAGTTGGAAGCACACAAGTTGGTCGGTAGAGATATTACTGATTTCTCGTTGGCAGAGTTCTCAAGAATGTTCATCCAGAGGTTTATCCCCTCTGCCCAGCGCATTGCATTGCAAAATCAGTTTTTTTGGTTAACTCAAGGAGGTCATTCAGTTGATGAATACATGCACTAGTATACCAAACTGAGTCACTATGCGGGGTCTTTGGTGGAAGATGAGGAAGCGAAAAAGAATAAGTTTTATGAAGTGCTTCGAGACGAGTTGAGGCTGCTCCTAGCAGGCCCAATGACTTTTGGTTTCCATATTATGGTGCAAACTACCAGATCTCTAGAGTTGGATATGAAGAGAGTGCATGCAAAAGGCCCCACTACAAAGAAGCTTGAATTCCTTGTGCCAACTTCTCAATTCAAATCTGAGTTCAGGAGGAACAAAAGGAAGTTCAATCCTGCGTAACCAACTCGCTCTAACGTGTCAGGAGCTACGAATGCACATGGTCCTATTACATGTTTCACTTGCGGAAAGGTGGGACACAAAGCACGTGTGTGTCGAAGTGGTCCCTCGAGACCGGAAAACAGAGCGATGGACAATGCTCGTACTGCGAGTCATGCGGAAAAGGGCAAAGCTACGGAGTCTTCTGCTTCCCAGCACATTCTGACCCCGCCGAGAGTTTACTCGCTTGACCAGCATGAAGCTATCCGACAAATTGATGTCATTACAAGTATGAATTAGAAGTTAGCTTTTACAGCCATATGTGATTTATACCTTGTGCGACTTTATGTTTGTTTTTTGTGCATTTAGGCCTTGTCCTAATTTTCAACTATCCGGCGAGAGCTCTTTTCGATACGGGAGCATCGCACTCCTTTCTGTCCAAAGACTTCTTGGTGCAAATTGGAGTGTCGTCTACCGGACGATGATCCAAATTCGCCTATTTCTTACTTTCTTGAAATTTGCGATACTTTCAAAATCAATGGCGTCACTGATTATGCCATTCGATTACATATTTTTTCCTTTTTATTTACGGTCTAAGGCCAAGCAGTGGTTGGGTTCCCTACCTAGGGGATCCATCACTACATGGGGCGAAATGGCGGAAATTTTTCTCACTAAATATTTCCTGCCTGCAAAGACCGCTAAATTGCGCACGGATATTGCGTCATTTCTGTAAATCGACTCGGAGACTCTCTATGATACATGGGAGCGCTTCAAGGAGCTTTTGCGTAGATGCCCTCACCACGCACTTTCCACTTGGCAATAAGTGCAAATCTATTATAATGGCTTAAATCTCCAAACGAGGGAAATGATTGATGCGGCCGCCCGGGGAACATAAAACAACAAAACCCCGGACTCCGCTCAAGAGCTTTTCGAAGAGATGGCCATGAATGTGTACCAATGGAACATGCCCCGAGATAGGCCTAGCAAGCCAGCCGGAATTTTTTAAATAAACGCAAACGTAAATTTGGCTTTACAAGTTGAGTGCTTTACAAAGCAATTGGCGGAGATGTCTGCTTCCTCCGCCACTCCTCCTTGGGCTAATAATGTTTTAATTGAAGAGCAGGTTGACTACATGGGAAATCCGCCTCGGCCTTACCCGAACTCCGCTCCGTATAACACCATTTACAATGCGGGTTATAGGAATCATCCGAATTTCTCATGGAGCAACCAAGGAAATGCTCAGCATACTCTAAATATTAATTAACCTCCTAATCTCTCTCTAAATTTTAATCCTCAAAATTTTAATCCTCCCGGTTTTCCACAGCAACAGCAAAAGCCCTCTTTGGTTGAAGAGGTCTTTGCAAAATATGTTGCTACAAATGAATAATGCATCCAAAACCTCACGGGATCGATCAAAAATTTAGAGAACCAAGTTGGCAAGCTAGCAAAGATGTTCTCTGAGCGTCAGCAAGGAGCACTGCCAGGAAGTATGGAGCCAAATCCAAGGGAGAGCGCAAACGTGATTACACTCTGAAGTGGGAAGGAGGTGGATTCAAAACAGGACGAACCCAAGGTAACTTCTCCTCCTTACTCCTATTTTATCATCAAATTTGCCTGCTATGCTAGCTCCGCATGGTTCTAGTTCTAATATTTCATATCCGTCTATGTTTAAGAGCGAGTGCGCTGAGAAAATTTATAAAAAGTTTTTAGAAATTTTAAAACAAATTCATATTAATGTACCATTCTGCGAGGCTATCTCTCAAATGCCAAAGTATGCGAAATATCTTAAGGAGTTACTCTCAAATAAGAAGAAATTAGAAGATATTTTGCATATTTCCTTAAACGCAGAATGCTCCGCGGTTATACTAAACAAATTGCCTCAAAAAGCAAATGACCCGGGACGGTTCTCCATCTCGTGTCTATTGGGCAATTCGTTAGTAAAGCACGCCTTAGCAGATCTTGGAGCATGCGTCAACCTCATGCCTTTCTCGTTATTCAAAAATTTAGGTCTATGAAATCCGAGCCTGACTCAAATGAGTATTCAACTCGCCGATTGTTCATTAACATATCTGATCGGGATAGTGGAGGATGTGCTCGTTAAGGTTGACAAGTTCATCTCCCCGGTGGGCTTTGTCATTCTTGACATTGAAGAGGATGCTAAAGTACCCCTTATACTCGGCCGCCCCTTCCTTGCCACCTCGCTCACAATTATTGATGTAAGTAACAGAAAGCTCCTCCTTCGGGTTGGAGATGATGAAGTTACATTTAGTATAAATCACTCGATGCGAAACACCTTAGAGAATGATGATTCGTGCTTCTATTTAGAAGAATGTTTTGAGAACGAATTCTATTCACTACCCGAGTTAGTCCCCACATCGAGTCATGATTCCGTACTCGCCGAGCTCTTATGTTTAGAAGAAGAAGTGTCGCGCTCCACACCACCCGAACCACTATTTTTAGAGAAATTAAAAATCAAAACTTCTTATGAAGAGACATCCGTCTTAGAATTAAAACAACTCCCTCCTCACCTAAAATATCTATTTTTAGAAAAAGAGTCTAAGCTACCCGTTATCGTTTCTTCCGAACTTAGCGATTTAGAAATTTCTAAATTGACTTTAGTCTTAAGCATGCACCGCCACGCAATTGCGTGGCAAATATCAGATATCAAGGGTATTATCCCTTCCTTCTGCACTCACAAAATCTTCCTCGAAGATAATTCCCGCAATGCGGTCCAGCCTCAATGACGACTAAACCCGAATATGAAAGAAGTCGTTAAAGCTGAAGTTATCAAACTTCTAGACGCGGGAATCATCTACCCGATATCGGATAGTACTTGGGTTAACCCAGTACAAGTCGTGTTGAAGAAAGGTGGCGTAATGGTTGTAGCAAATGAAAATAACGAATTGATCCTAACCCGCACTGTTACGGGTTGGCGGATGTGCATCGATTATCGAAAACTAATTGATGCCACCCGTAAGGATAACTTCCCATTACCTTTAATCGATCAAATTTTAGAGCGCCTTTCTGGTCACTCTTACTAATGTTTTCTCGATGGTTTGTCGGGATATTTTCAAATCCCTATTTCGTTGGACGACCAAAAGAAAACAACACTCACTTGTCCCTTTGGCACCTTCGCTTATCGAAGGATGCCATTTGGTCTTTGTAATGCGCCGCCTATATTCCAAAGATGTATGCTGAAGATATTTGACGAGTTAGTGGAGGAAGTGATGGAAGTTTTCATGGACGACTTTTTCGTTTTTGGAAACATTTTTCAAAATTGTTTAAAAAATCTCGAGTGCGTGCTACAACATTGTGAGGAAACAAATTTAGTTCTCAATTGGGAGAAATGCCATTTTATGGACAAAGAAGGATTATTCCTTGGCCATAAATTATCGGGCAAGGGGATCGAGGTCGATAGGGCCAAGATCGAAGTAATTAAAAAACTCCCCCCTCTAATGAATGTAAAAGCTATTAGAAGTTTCCTAGGTCACGCGGCATTTTATCGGCGTTTTATCCAAAAAATTTCCAAAATCACGAAGTCGTTAACCCATCTCCCCGAGAAAGAGTCTTCCTTCCTTTTTAACAACGAATGTCATTTGGCCTTTAAACTTATAAAAGAAAAGCATATAAATTCTCCGATTCTAGTTGCGCCAGATTGGTCGCTACCCTTCGAAATTATGTGCGATGCGAGTGACAATGCGGTAGGCGTCGTATTAGGTCAATGAGTGATTAAGTATTTCTACCCAATTTATTATGCGATCAAGACACTCACATCGGCACAAGCAAACTACACCACTACCGAGAAGGAGCTTCTAGGTATCATATTTTTTTTTGATAAGTTTAGGTCGTACATCGCACTCTCCAAAGTTATCATCTTCACAAATCACTCTGCGCTTAAGTATCTCCTAAGTAAATCGAACGCCAAGTCTCGTCTTTTCTGATGGATCCTCCTTTTGCAGGTGTTTGATTTAGAGATCCGGGACAAAAGGGGGGCCGAAAACTTGGCGGCCGATCACCTTTCCCATTTAGAAAACACTGTCTCGGAAGCATTAATAGAAGCCGACAATAATGATAAATTTTCCAAAGAGTGCCTCCTTGCTCTCGAAAATATAAATTCATCTTCCACCCCCTGGTTTGCGGATTTGGCTAACTATCTAGCAGCCCGGGTCCTGCCAAAAGAATTCTCGAGTCAGCAAAAGAAGAAATTCTTTTCTGATTTAAAGAATTATTTTTGGGAGGATCCATTTTTATTCCGTGTTTGCGCAGACCAAGTAGTGAGAAGATGCGTCTTGAGTGAGGAAGGTCTAAAAATTTTATGGCATTGTCAAGAGGGACCTACCGGTGGTTATTATCAAGAGAACCGAACTGCAAGGAAGGCGCTGGACGCGGGCTTTTATTGGCCCACGCTCTTCAAAGATGCTTACACCCATGTAAGTACTTGCGACAGCTGCCAGCGGTCAGGGAACATCTCCCGTCGGGATGAGATGCCCCAAAATATTTTCTTAGAATGCAAATTTTTTGATCTTTGGGGTATTGATTTCGTTGGTCCTCTCCCTCCATCTTATTCAAACAAGTATAATCTAGTTGCGGTCGACTACGTGTCGAGGTGGGAGGAAGCGCAAGTTCTCCCCACCAACGATGCGCGAGTCATCGTTAATATCTTTAAAAATGGTTTTTCGATTTGGTACGCCGCGCGCTATAGTTAGCGATCGGGGCACCCACTTTTACAATATCCAATACACAAAAATATTAGCAAAATATGGTGTCACGCACAAACTATCAACTGCTTATCACCCAAAAATGAGCGGCCAAGTCGAAGTCGTAAATCGAGAATTAAAGCGAATTTTAGAAAAAAACTGTTTCTATAAATCGGAAGGATTGGGCACTTAAGCTCGATGATGCGCTATGGGCCTATCGAACGGCGTACAAGACCGCTATCGGTTGTACACCGTATCGAATGGTTTATGGAAAGGCTTGCCACCTTCAGCATTTTGGGAGCTTAAATTTTTGTATCTTGATTCTACGTTAGCGGCCCAGCAAAGAAAATTTCAAATGAACGAATTAGACGGGTGGAGAGCGAATGCGTACGAAAGCAACAAATTATATAAGGAGCGAACAAAGTTTTACCATGATAAAAACATAAAATTTCCAAAAACTTTTTAGCCGGGCCATCTCGTACTCCTTTATAATTCTCTCCTTCACCTTTTTCTGAGAAAGCTAAAATCATGATGGTCCGGACCCTTTATTGTTAAAGAGGTTTGGTCCTATGGGACAATTCTAATTTCCAACCCAAAAATGGTTCCTTCAAAGTTAACGGGCACCGCCTTAAGTTGTATCTTCCGGGAGAGTTAGCTAAGGAGAAGAGTGAATCAATAATACTTCCACCTATAATATGATCGGCAATTGGGTCAAGCTACGCGAACTTAAACAAAGCACTTTTGGGAGGCACCCCAAAGTTATCTTTTCATTGTTTTATTGTTTTTGTTTTTGTTTTTGTTCTTAACAAGTTTGTAGGTAACCGCTGTTTCACCCCGCATCTTCAAAATCAGGGAAGCCCTCTCCCCTTCTTCTCCCTTCTCTTTGATCTTGCATTTCTTTTTGTATTGTCTTGCACATTATTTACTTTTTCTTTTCTTCATACTTAGTTTTAAACATTGGGGACAATGTTTAACTTTAAGTATGGGGGTGTAAATAGTTCTTAATTTAGAAAATCTCCCAAAAAAATTTATTGTCTTATGTTTTATTTTATTTAATCTTGTAAAACCCAAAAACTAAAAAAAAAAAAAAAATCAAAAATCAAAATATTAAATCTTGGAAAGGGACATTTGGGATATCATCCCATCACACCTACTATTACCGTGAGAACCCTTTACAGGGTATACCTCGGGAAGTCCAAGAGTTAGCAAAAAATTTTGTTAGATTTAAAACTATTTTCCTTTCTTTTATTATCAAAAATTCAAAAAAAAAACATAATATCAAAATTCAAAAAAAAGATAATATAAAAAATTTTAAAAAATATATGAAAAACATAGAACAAAAAAACCAAAAATTCCTAACCCCTCCTACTTGTTGTTTTTGTGATTTCTTAAGAATCTAGTTGAGAATGTTTATAAGCATTTTTAGGTTTTCAATTTGCTAAAATTTTGTTTAACATATTTTGTTAATTTTAAATTTTAGGTAATCTTGTTTTAAGAATCATCTTATGATTTTAACTTGAATAGAGAATTTTTTTTAGCATGACTTCCTTTTATTTTTAAATGGTTTCATTTTGTAGTAAATTTTCTAAATCTCTTTAAATTTCAATTATATTTTCTTCTAGCTTTTTAGATCTTAGGAAATTTAAATATACTAGAATTTGCTCTAAATATAATTTAAATTATAAGCTAGAAATTTTTCCTTCCCTACCCCTTTGTTGGCATAAAAAGTATTTTAAAAGATCATATGTCATGGGAATAGAAGATAAAATTCATTATTCCCTAAACATATACACCCAAAATCATTTATAAGAGTATATGGCATGGAGTAAGAGGATAAAAATAATTACTCCTAAACATATACATTTTGGGTTTTTATTAGAAGAGAATTATAAGATTATATGGCATGGAGTAAGAGGATAAAATTCATTACTCCTAAACATATACAAATTAGAAAATAAATTTTGAGTTTCAAAGATCTATTCTTATGCCAAATTTCGTGAAATCCCCCTTAGCCAATTTTCATTGATCTAGGTTTAGTTTAAACTATAGTGAGAGCAATATTTAGTAAGTTATTTTTCCTTAAGTTTCTTTTAAGATAGAGTTCTTATAATTTTAATTTAATCTAGTTTTATAATTTATACAATTTTGTTAGCTAAATAATTATCTTGAGAAATCATTGCCTAAACACTCCTTCTCTTTTCAAATCATCATCATAATTTAGGACTTAACTCCTCCTAGAATTTATTCTTAACTTAACTTTTGGTTTAAATGAAAATTTAGTTTATAATTACAAATTTTATGGATGTCTTATAAATTACGTCTCATACTTTTGCTCTAGAATAACAAAACCTCAAGTATGGGGGTATTTGATAAGTAGTTTTTATATAGCTTTTAATTGAAATTTTTGTAATTATTTAATATGAATTTTTTCTTTTTCATGTCTATTTTAGGATATAAGTAGTTCTTTTATAATTTTGATTCTAACCTAGCATAATTTCAATTTTTGCTGAATTTTGATAGAAATTGGTGAAATTTACAAGTCACGCCCTCGGTCACGCCCTTGGACAAGGGCGTGTAAACTGAACATCAAGCTAGATTCAATGTCGCGCTGTTTGAGCCAGTCCACAGCAAGTCACGCCCTCGGTCATGGCCGTGACCCAAAGTAACGTCCGTGACCAAGGGTGTGTAATCTTAGAATCTTCCCAGCAAGCTGTCGTCGAGACGTGGAGGTGCTGTCTAGAAGTCATCATAAGTCACGCTGTTGATTAAAATTCTGCTTGCACGAAATAAAATCCGAACTAGCAATCCGAGAAGGCAAGTATACCTATCGAACTGTAGTATAGGAACACAAGTGTCGTATTAAAATCCGAGAACCGTTGATTACTTATACTCAAACGAATTACTATTATTTTATCTTAATAATTTTTTGGATGGTTTTGTCTGCTAAGTTGAAATAAAAGCTGGATAAAAGTACGGCTAAACGATGATTAAGAAATAGCACTCGATCTTGACTTACTTCGGCCTAAGTTGATCAAAATTCAAAAGCAAACTTAAAACTTAATAAAGTAAGGGCAGCTTGACCGTGGGGGTTCCTATAGTTTGAACATGCTTCTCTCGAAGATATGCCCAACTGAGTTTAGGAAAATCCGACCGAACTCTCGTCCCGTATTCGAATACCTAAAACTCGCTTTAAGTGGTGAACCCCGCTATTGGGTTTGACTCCAATCCAGGAGATTTACGTCATTCTCTCTCGAGAAATGTGTGTAACTCTCTTTACTCTTAAGTGCTCACTTCAGACTATCGGCCTCTCGGCTAGCCAATAATGAAAGCAAAGGTGGGGATTATATATCGATAATATAGCTCCACTAAATTTTAATTAAGAGTAAATCTAAGGCCCAACACTTTAGAAAGTGAAAGAAGACTAAAGGATCATAACTTGATCAACTCATCCTCAGATCATCAAGATCGAGTACTATGAGGATTTTAGTTACTCATGGTGGAGGGGTAGGAGAGAGAAATGATGAAGATTGTAAGAGAACAAAAACATACCATTTTTATTAAACAAAAGTTCAACTGAGATTACAATTGCATGGAAAGCCTACTAAGCATTAGTAATACACTATAAAAGGAAATTACAAAGGCATTACAACATTCATATGAAAACTAGAAAAGGAAATGCATTGAAATAAGAGAGAGAGAGAGAGAGAGAGAGAAAGAGAATAAAATGACATGAAAAACACTGAAAATAGAGTAGTAGCACTAGTTCTCTCTCCAAAAACTGAATGGGGAAAGCTTGGAGGTCATTTCAATTTATAGAAATTTTTCTGCCTCGGTCACGCCCTCAGTCACGCCCGTGACTAGGGGCGTGACATTGTTTAATCAATTCTGCGGCTTGGATCAGGTTCGGCGCACGATTCTGACGCGATTTGATGGGTCACGCCTTAGGTCACGCCCGTGACTGAGGGCGTGACCATTTCGGATGTTAGTCGGGTCATGGGCGCTGGCGGCGATCATGGGCGCTGGCGGCGATCATGGGCGCTGGCGGCGATCATGGGCGCTGGCGGCTGGCTGACGTGGCAGTCACGGGCGTGACTGGAAGCACGCCCGTGTAACAGTGGCGTGACCAATTCGGTGGTCAGCTGGTCGAATCTGAGCTGTTCACGGGCTGGTCACGGGCGTGGCTTGCGTGTCACGGGCGTGGCTTGCGTGTCACGGGCGTGACTTGTGTGTCACGGCCGTGTACTTTGGGCGTGTTTGACCAGATCTTCTGAATTATGTTGGCAGCAGCTTAACTGGAAACAGCAACTTACACGCCCTAGGTCACGGGCGTGACCTAGGGCGTGACTTAGGAAATTTTGCATTTTTGACCTGAAAATTCAGAAAACTTAAGTTAGCACTAAAAATAGGAAAATGAACCAAAATTGCATTTAGGTAAACAACAATAAGCAAAAAGTAAGAGTAAATATCCTAAAAATAACCTAATTAAACTAACTAGATTTAGCATTATCAAATTCCCCCAAGCTTACACTTCTTGTCCCCAAGCAAAGAAATATGCTTTAGCTAATAAAATAAAATGACTAATCAAAAAGATTTAATTATGCTAAACACGAGTACCTTGCGAAATTCCAAGTAGGGAGAATAGTGAAAAGGAAACCTAAAATAAGTACTTTATTTAAGCTTAATTTTTATACCCTTTACTAACAAAAATTAATCATCCAAAATTTTAACTAAAAAGTTTTTAAAATAAAATTGAGCAAAGTAACAAGTGAGATAGTGCATTGAATTGTTACTAAACCCTAAGAGACAAATTATAATTATATCATTCTAAGAACAAGGATCTAAATTCATACCCAAGACTTAACTATTCTACTTTTCTTCTTTACTTAGCTAAAGCAAATTTAGGAGCATGAATCAAGAGGACTTTATTAGGACCGAAATGTTTGGTTTAGGCATATGATTTGGAATGGGAATCGAAGATAAAAGTGATTGCTATAATCACACTAAACCATAAACATGAGTTTTATAAAATTTCCGATATGAATGATAAGAGGCAATCCTTCATTATAAGCATATAGCATATTTTCTTTCTTTCTCTTTCATAGCCATTTTTTTTTCTTTTTTCTTTTGAAATTTTGGCAAAGATAATTAATACAAATATGCTTAAAATATCTCCTTTTTGAGCAAATTCTTTTCTTTGAAGCTCTCCATGCAATAAACCAATCACACTCTTTTAGAAATTTAAATAAAACTCAAAGTGTTAGTGTGATTCAAATAGGTTTGGAAATTTTGGCTTTGGTGAAAAATTTGATAAGTGGAGGTGACAATAACACATGGGAAAAGGCTCAAAAGAGGCTAACAAAGGGTTTCTTTTTAAGGGTTGGCACGAAGGCTCAAACTTAAAGCAAAAATGGCCTAAATCATTTTCATTGCTCTCTAAATTAAGTTAAAGCATGAGTTTTGAAGGATTTCAAAAAGTAAGCCCTAGATATTAAATAAAGACTAATGAACTTATCCTGAAAATAAGAATAATAAGCGTCTAGGATTATTCACATTTACTACACAAATCAAAAGTTAACCCTGCAAAATATATCTAAAAATGAAGAGGAAAATAGTGGATGAAGAATTTTTTACGAAAGTAAAGAAGATAAAAGAGAAAATGATAAGGAAAGTACAAGATTTTAGAAAAAACTTTTCAGATTAACATGCTACCTAGAATTAGAACACTACATGAGTCAACAATTTACTTGTGAAACATAATTAAAAGTAGGATTAGAAATTTTGAAATTTACTAAGGCTATATAAAATATTTTGGGAAAAACAAAACATAAAGCAAGGGGTACTATTGATTTTACCAAAATCTAATTTAGACTACTAAAAGAAAAGAAGACATTCTCCCCCAAGCTTACGATAGACATTGTCCTCAATGGAAAAGGAGAGTGAAGGAAGGGGTAACTAAGAAAAGAAATTAAAACTGAAAAACTAAAACAGGCACTTCCCTGGATTTATGGGCTTGAAAGGATGTGTGATGCCGCTCCCCCTTGCTGGCGCTTTGAATCTTCATGAAATATCATCTTGAATTTTTCTTGAAACCAGCAATGTTGAAGCAGGCAATCGCCGAAGTTGAGAGTATCAGAGCCATCCAGGGCCAAAGAAAAATTAAAACAACAAATTTTAAAAACCTTGGGTTGCCTCCCAAGAGCGCCCTCTGTTTAATGTCGTTTGAGCTCGACTAAAAGAATATAGTTCAAAAGTTAATCCAAATTATTACAGTCCAGACAAAAGAAGTTTTTCACTGTCCATGTCAACATTGTCACCAGAAAAATAAAGTTTTAGACGATGCCCATTAACCTTGAAATCACCCTTATCTGGGTGTGATATCAAAATAGTTCCATACGGATAAGCTTCCTTTACATTAAAAGGACCTGGCCATCTAGATTTTAATTTTTCAGGAAATAAACGTAGACGAGAATTATAAAGTAATACTTGGTCGCCTGGTTTAAATGTTTTCGGGTGCCTTAAATTTTTATCGTGAAAGCATTTCGTTCGTTCCTTATATAATTTATTATTTTCATACGCATTGGAGCGCCACTCATCGAGTTCGTTGAGTTGGAATTTTCGAAGATCGGCGGTGGAGTGGGGATCAAAATTTAAAAATTTAAGGGCCCAGAAAGCACGATGTTCTAATTCGACCGGTAAATGGCACGATTTCCCATATACTAACCGATACGGTGTACAACCGATGGCGGTCTTGTACGCTATTCGGTAAGCCCATAGAGCATTGTCTAATTTATGTGACCAGTCCTTACGTGAGGTGGAAACAGTTTTTTCTAAAATACGTTTGATTTCTCTATTCACTACCTCGACCTGGCCGTTAGTTTGGGGGTGGTAAGCAGTTGAAAGCTTATGTGTAACGCCATATTTTAAAAGTGTTTTTGCAAATTGTGCGTTACAAAAGTGCGAACCCCTGTCGCTAACGATGGCCCTAGGAGTACCGAATCAAGAAAATAATTTTTTTAAGAAAATAATAACGACTCGGGAGTCATTAGTAGGAAGAGCTTGGGCCTCTGCCCATTGAGACACGTAGTCTACCGCAACTAAAATGTATTTATTACCCTGGCTAGAAGGAAGAGGACCTACAAAATCAATTCCCCAAAGGTCAAAAACTTCGCACTCGAGGAAATAATTTTGCAACATTTCATTTTTATTTGAGATATTTCCGGTCCGTTGGCAGCTATCGCACTGTCTCACAAAAGATTGGGCATCTTTAAAAAGGCTAGGCCAATAAAAGCCTGCACTAAGTACTTTGTGAGCGGTCTGATTGGCTTGATAGTGCCCACCAGTCGGTCCTTCATGTAAGTGTTTGAAAATATTTTGTCCTTCTTCGAAAGAAACACATCTCCTTACTACTTGGTCTGCGCAAACTCGAAACAGATACGGGTCCTCCCAAAAATAATTCTTCAGGTCAGAGAAGAATTTCTTCTTTTGCTGATAGGAAAATTCTTTTGGGAGGACTCGAGCTACTAAGTAGTTGGCGAAGTTTGCAACCCAAGGAGAAGGAGTAGTGTTGATTGATAATAACTTCTCGTCGGGAAAATAATCATTAAAAGTTTGTTCATTTAAATCTTCAATAAATGGGTTATCTAATCGTGAAAGATGGTCCGCGGCCAAATTCTCAGCCCCCTTTTTATCTCGGATTTCCAAGTCGAACTCCTGGAGGAGTAAGACCCAGCGAAGTAAGCGTGGTTTGGCATCCGATTTAGAAAGTAAATATTTGAGGGCCGAGTGGTCCGTAAAAACAATAATTTTTGAAAGCGTAATATAAGGTCGAAATTTGTCGAATGCAAAAATAACTGCTAATAATTCTTTCTCCGTTGTGGTATAGTTCGCTTGCGCGGATGTAAGTGTTTTACTTGCGTAGAAAATAGGGTGGAAGTTTTTAGATATACGTTGTCCTAAAACGGCTCCCACCGCAAAGCTACTTGCATCGCACATGATTTCGAATGGAAGGTCCCAGATTGGAGCTATCATAATTGGCGCATTTATTAGCTTATTTTTGATTAATTGAAAAGCAGATAAGCATGTATCAACAAAAATAAATGGAGTGTCTTTTTCTAAAAGATGAGTGAGTGGTTTGGTAATTTTTGAAAAATCTTTTATAAACCGCCGATAAAAACCGGCATGTCCTAGAAAGCTTCTTATGGCCTTAACGTTGGTTGGCGGTGGCAGTTTTTCGATCACTTCTATTTTTGCTTCATCGACCTCAATTCCTCTTGCTGATATCTTATGACCTAAAACCAATCCCTCCCGTACCATGAAATGACATTTTTCCCAGTTCAGGGCGAGATTGGTCTCCTCACACCGTTCTAACACTTTTTCTAAATTTTCTAAACAAAAATCGAAGGAATCACCAAACACGGAAAAGTCGTCCATAAATACCTCCATAATACTTTCTACGTACTTGTCGAAAATGGCCAACATACACCGTTGAAATGTTGCTGGCGCATTACATAAGCCAAACGACATTCTTCGATAGGCGAAGGTGCCGAAAGGACAAGTAAACGTCGTTTTCTCCTGGTCCTCGGGCGAGATGGGAATTTGGAAGTAGCCCGAGAGACCATCGAGAAAACAATAAAAGCTATGGCCGGATAATCGTTCTAAGATTTGATCGATGAATGGCAAGGGGAAATGGTCCTTGCGGGTGGCGTCGTTCAATTTGCGATAATCAATACACATATGCCACCCAGTCACCGTCCGTGTTGGGATTAAGTCATTATTATCATTTAACACTACCGTGATACCTCCCTTTTTATGAACTACTTGAACGGGGCTTACCCATTTGCTATCTGAAATTGGATAGATAATTCCTGCGTCTAATAATTTCACGACCTCACCCTTTACTACTTCTTTCATGTTTGGGTTTAATCGGCGTTGAGGTTGAATAGAATTTTGTGAATTATCTTCCATTAGAATTTTGTGCATGCAGAAAGATGGACTTGTGCCCTTAATATCAGAAATCTGCCAAGCAATTGCTTGGCGATGTTTTTGTAAAACTTTTAGCAATTTGGCATTTTCAGATCCACTTAAATGGGCCGACACTATTACTGGTAACTTAGAGTCTTTTTCTAAAAATTCATATTTTAAATGAATGGGTAGTTCTTTAAGTTCTAAAGTGGGAGGTTCCTCGTATGAAGATTTGAAAGACTTTTCTTTTTCAAAAGTAATTTCTTCAAAAAATTTTGATTTAATTTGAAAATTTGAGGGGGCGGGAGCAATGGCCATTTTCATTTCTTGTAATATTTCAGTGGAGGTGTTTGAAGATGAACAAAAAGAAGAAGAACCATTTTCAGAAATACAAAAAGAAGGGTCTTCACTTAACACATCTAAGAAAAAACACGAATCGTCATTTTCTAGGGTATTTTTCATAGAGGGTGTTATGGAGAAGGTTACTTCATCATCTCCAACTCGGAGGAATAGCTTACCATTACTCACATCAATGATAGCACGGGAGGTGGCAAGGAAGGGGCGGCCAAGGATTAGGGGAACCTCGACATCCTCTTCAATGTCCAAAATGACAAAATCCACCGGGAAGATGAATTTGTCTACTTTTACGAGCACGTCCTCCACAATTCCCAGCGGATATTTTATCGTCCTATCTGCTAGTTGTATACTCATACGTGTGGGGCTAAGGGTGCCCACTCCTAACTTTTTAAACAAGGAGAATGGCATTAAGTTGATGCTTGCTCCTAAGTCGGCCAACGCGTTCTTTACAAATAGATCACCAAAGAGGCACGGGATAGAAAAACTACCCGGATCGTTAGCCTTTTTCGGTAATTTATTTGTTAGGACGGCGGAACACTCAGTATTTAAAGTTACGTGCGATAGATTTTCTAGCTTTTTCTTATTAGTTAGAAGATCCTTCAGGTACTTAGCGTACTTGGGCATTTGTGATATCGCTTCATGGAAGGGCAAATTGATGTGTATTTGCTTAAACATTTCCAGGAAGCGATGATATTGATCATCTAATTTTTCCTTGTTGAGTTGAGATGGATAAGGCGGGGCGGGGTTGTTTTTGAAAATATGAGGTGGAGTGATAAAATCTATTTGAGTGAGTGGTGTTTTTAAAATACGGGCGGATCTTGCCTCGGGCTCTTCGCTAACCGGACCGGATACTTGCTTTCCACTCCGAAGAGTTACAGCTTTTGCTTGCTCTTTCGGGTTGGGCTCGGTGTTAGCGGGAAGAGTCCCGGGCGGTCGCTCGGATATTATTTTGGCGAGCTGCCCGATTTGGTTTTCTAGATTTTTAACGGATCCGGCTAAGTTCCGGACGGTTGCTTCTTTCGTACTTATATATTTTGAAAGCATCTCCTCCAAAGATGGAGGTTTTCGAAAGTTAACAGGGGGTGGAGGTGGTGTAAATTCATTTTGTAGAGGCGGGTGAGTTGTGTTTGCAGGATTACTCCAAGAAAAGTTCGGGTGATTACGCAGCGCAGGATTATAATTATTCGGTAACTGAAAACCAGGTGCATGAAAATTAGAAGCAGAATAATTATTATAAGCATTTCTATTGCCTACGAAATCAGCTTGTTCGGAGGTGGCTTTTGCGAATTCCCAAACCTGATGTGCGGAAGGAGCATTCATTTCAGATATCTTTTTGCTAAGCATTTCCACTTGTAGTGCCAGCTGGGAGACGTTATCCACTTCGTACATACCTGCAGGTTTGTTTGGGCGGGATCTTGGCACATTCCACTGATAGGTGTTCATGGCCATATCCTCAAATAGTTCAAGAGCGGCTTCCGGGGTTTTGTTATTTAAGGTACCACCGGAAGCGGCGTCTATCATTTGCTTAGTATGTTGATTTAGCCCGTTATAAAATGTCTGCACTTGTAACCATACAGGCAGAGCGTGATGAGGGAAACGTCTTAAGAATTCTTTATACCTTTCCCAGGTATCATATAGCGTTTCAGAATCTATTTGGCAAAAAGAAGAAATATCATTTCTAAGCTTAGCAGTTTTCGCAGGTGGAAAATACTTAGTTAGAAATTTTTCAGTTAACTGGGCCCAAGTGGTGATAGAACCTCTAGGTAGAGTTGATAACCACTGCTTAGCCTTTGTTCTTAAAGAAAATGGGAAGAGTCTTAGCCTAATTGCATCATCTGTAACACCATTTATTTTGAAGGTGTCACAGATTTCAAGGAAGCTAGCAATATGTGCATTCGGATCTTCATCTTGTAATCCGTCGAACTGCACGTATTGCTGCACCATGTGAATTATGCTTGGCTTTAGTTCGAAATTATTATTATTTATGGCAGGGCGGACGATACTAGTTTCCGTCCCTTCCAGGTTAGGCCTTGCATAATGGGACATAGTCCATTCAGGGGCCGCAACCATGTTGGGGACTTCATTTTGGTTAGGTTCGCCCATATTAACAACCGACTCCGAATCCTCAGCCAGTTCTTGGAATGTAGGATCTTGAACTTGCGATTTTCTCCGAAGAGTACGCTCAAGTTCTTGGTCCAAGTCTACAAGTTCTGACGGATTCGCTCGGGTCATAAACTAGAAAGAGAGAAGGGAAAATAAGATTGAGAAATTCGAAAAAGGTCTCTCTTTTTTTTTTGAATTAATTTTGTTTTTTCAAGAAAGAGGAGAGAAAAAAAAGGTGATAAAATTAATAGATTCGTTCTTTCAAAATATCAACAAAATGCGAGTCCCCGGCAACGGCGCCAAAAACTTGTTGATTAAAATTCCGCTTGCACGAAATAAAATCCGAACTAGCAATCCGAGAAGGCAAGTATACCTATCGAACTGTAGTATAGGAACACAAGTGTCGTATTAAAATCCGAGAACCGTTGATTACTTATACTCAAACGAATTACTATTATTTTATCTTAATAATTTTTTGGATGGTTTTGTCTGCTAAGTTGAAATAAAAGCTGGATAAAAGTACGGCTAAACGATGATTAAGAAATAGCACTCGATCTTGACTTACTTCGGCCTAAGTTGATCAAAATTCAAAAGCAAACTTAAAACTTAATAAAGTAAGGGCAGCTTGACCGTGGGGGTTCC
The DNA here is from genome assembly GCA_033032865.1 of Dactylorhiza incarnata. Classification (NCBI taxonomy): domain Eukaryota; kingdom Viridiplantae; phylum Streptophyta; class Magnoliopsida; order Asparagales; family Orchidaceae; genus Dactylorhiza; species Dactylorhiza incarnata. Next base: position 1,556,551 of record JAWHQI010000366.1, on the reverse strand, counting down.
TATAGTTTGAACATGCTTCTCTCGAAGATATGCCCAACTGAGTTTAGGAAAATCCGACCGAACTCTCGTCCCGTATTCGAATACCTAAAACTCGCTTTAAGTGGTGAACCCCGCTATTGGGTTTGACTCCAATCCAGGAGATTTACATCATTTTCTCTCGAGAAATGTGTGTAACTCTCTTTACTCTTAAGTGCTCACTTCAGACTATCGGCCTCTCGGCTAGCCAAGAATGAAAGCAAAGGTGGGGATTATATATCGATAATATAGCTCCACTAAATTTTAATTAAGAGTAAATCTAAGGCCCAACACTTTAGAAAGTGAAAGAAGACTAAAGGATCATAACTTGATCAACTCATCCTCAGATCATCAAGATCGAGTACTATGAGGATTTTAGTTACTCATGGTGGAGGGGTAGGAGAGAGAAATGATGAAGATTTTAAGAGAACAAAAACATACCATTTTTATTAAACAAAAGTTCAACTGAGATTACAATTGCATGGAAAGCCTACTAAGCATTAGTAATACACTATAAAAGGAAATTACAAAGGCATTACAACATTCATATGAAAACTAGAAAAGGAAATGCATTGAAATAAGAGAGAGAGAGAGAGAGAGAGAAAGAGAATAAAATGACATGAAAAACACTGAAAATAGAGTAGTAGCACTAGTTCTCTCTCCAAAAACTGAATGGGGAAAGCTTGGAGGTCATTTCAATTTATAGAAATTTTTCTGCCTCGGTCACGCCCTCAGTCACGCCCGTGACTAGGGGCGTGACATTGTTTAATCAATTCTGTGGCTTGGATCAGGTTCGGCGCACGATTCTGACGCGATTTGATGGGCCACGCCCTAGGTCACGCCCTAGGTCACGCTCGTGACTGAGGGCGTGACCATTTCGGTGGTTAGTCGGGTCATGGGCGCTGGCGGCGATCATGGGCGCTGGCGGCTGGCTGACGTGGCAGTCACGGGCGTGACTGGAAGCACGCCCGTGTAACAGTGGCGTGACCAATTCGGTGGTCAGCTGGTCGAATCTGAGCTGTTCACAGGCTGGTCACGGGCGTGGCTTACGTGTCACGGGCGTGGCTTGCGTGTCACGGGCGTGACTTGTGTGTCACGGCCGTGTACTTTGGGCGTGTCTAACCAGATCTTCTGAATTATGTTGGCAGCAGCTTAACTGGAAACAGCAACTTACACGCCCTAGGTCACGGGCGTGACCTAGGGCGTGACTTAGGAAATTTTGCATTTTTGACCTGAAAATTCAGAAAACTTAAGTTAGCACTAAAAATAGGAAAATGAACCAAAATTGCATTTAGGTAAACAACAATAAGCAAAAAGTAAGAGTAAATATCCTAAAAATAACCTAATTAAACTAACTAGATTTAGCATTATCACACGCCCGTGACCTAGAGGTGACGACCGTGACTTTCCCGCGTGATCCTTGCACACCGCCGCACTGCAAGCAAGACCCATGCCACATTTAATTAAGTCGCCAGATTATATGCCCTTGACCAACATTACACAGGCATGTAATGCACTTTTCTACCGCGCCGTCACGCAAGCCCCACACCGCTGTCAGATCCAATGTGAACAGTGCTTACACGCCCTTGGTCACGCCCGTGACCGAGGGCGTGTAACTTGGAAATTTTTCCTATAAATTCCAGAGCTCTCCTTGAGTCCAGGGTTCAAAACTTTGGGAGAGGGGGAGGTGTTGCTAGAGCTGTTAGTGAGTTTTTCATGTTTTTGTTCATGTCTTTCATGCTTTCATGTTCTCTCTCTTCCCTTCATGCAATGTTCTAGTTTTATTTTCATGTACTAGTTTATTAAGCTTGTAATCTTAATGTTTCCTAGCTTTGCACTCTTCCTTAAAGTTTGTAATTGTTTTTATTATCAAAAAAATTTTGATTGGCTATCTTTATTTGTCTCCTTCTACCATAGTTAATTTTCCCTTTATGCAATTTTATTTTTCTTTCTCTTTCCCCTCCACCATGATTAAATAATTCTCATTAGTACTCGATCGAAATGATCCGAGGATGAGATAATCAAGTTATGATTTCCTAAAGCTCTCTTTTTCCGTTTTTATAAACACTTGAATTACCCTTGACTTTTAACTAGTGAGGCCATATTTTTGATGTATGGTTTTCGCTTAAGTTTTCATACTTTGTTAGCCGAGAGGCTCAAAGTATGAATCAATCACTCAAGGGTAAAGAGAGTTGCATGCACACCTCGAGAGAGAATGACATAAATCTCCTGGATTGGAGTCAAATCCAATAGTGGGGTTCACAGCGTAAAACATGTTTTAGGTAATCAATTATAGGATGAGAGTCCGGTTGATTTTTCCTAAACTTAGTTGAGCATTAACCTCTAGAGAGGCATGTCTGAGCTTTAGGAACCTCCACGGTCAAGTAGCTTAAATTAAACGAAATTTGATTTATTTTCTTTCGCTTGATTATTCTTACTCCAAGTTGACTTTTGATTGAGCACTAATCTCTTTTACCATCGTTTAAACCTTTCGTTTAGCTTGCAAATTGTCTCTTTTTAGCTAAGTAAGAAAAACCTCAAAATTGTTAGATAAGATAATAGTGATTTTCCTCGAAGTAGAAGTAATCAACGCACCACGTGGAATACGACCTTGGTATTTCTAAATATCCTATATTATAGACGATAAGGTACACTTACCTTTATCGGATATAGTTTGGAGAAAATCCTTAACCATTCGCTTAACTAAAACATCAATTTTAAATATCAGCAACTGATGAAGCGATGATGGTCACCTTAGCCACTTCCATTTTTAAGGGATAGGAAGCGCTTTGGTGGGAAGAGTTGGAAGCACACAAGTTGGCCGGTAGAGATATTACTGATTTCTCGTTGGCAGAGTTCTCAAGAATGTTCATCCAGAGGTTTATCCCCTCTGCCCAGCGCATTGCATTGCAAAATCAGTTTTTTTGGTTAACTCAAGGTGGTCATTCAGTTGATGAATACATGCACTAGTATACCAGACTGAGTCGCTATGCGGGGTCTTTGGTGGAAGTTGAGGAAGCGAAAAAGAATAAGTTTTATGAAGTGCTTCGAGACGAGTTGAGGCTTCTCCTAGCAGGCCCAATGACTTTTGGTTTCCATATTATAGTGCAAACTACCAGATCTCTAGAGTTGGATATGAAGAGAGTGCATGCAAAAGACCCCACTGCAAAGAAGCTTGAATTCCTTTTGCCAGCTTCTCAATTCAAATCTGAGTTTAGGAGGAACAAAAGGAAGTTCAATCCTGCGGAACCAACTCCCTCTAACGTGTCAGGAGCTACGAATGCACATGGTCCTATTACATGTTTCACTTGCAGAAAGGTGGGACACAAAGCACGTGTGTGTCGAAGTGGTCCCTCGAGACCGGAAAATAGAGCGATGGACTATGCTCGTGCTGCGAGTCATGCAGAAAAGGGCAAAGCTACGGATTCTTCTGCTTCCCAGCACATTCTGACCCCGCCGAGAGTTTACTCGCTTGGCCAGCAAGAAGCTATCCGACAAACTGATGTCATTACAAGTATGAATTAGAAGTTAGCTTTTACAGCCATATGTGATTTATACCTTGTGCGACTTTATGTTTGTTTTATGTGCATTTAGGCTTTGTCCTAATTTTCAACTATCCGGCGAGAGCTCTTTTCGATACGGGAGCATCGCACTCCTTTCTGTCCATAGACTTCGTGGTGCAAATCGCAGTGTCGTCTACCTTGGCAAAAGATAGATTAGAGGTAGTGCTACCCAATGGATCTAGAATGAGCGCAAATAGGAAGAGTCGTGTAAAGGTGCGGATCGAAAATCAGGATTTTGACTTGGAAGCATTGTTATTGCCGCTAGCTGAATTCGATGTGATCTTTGGCATGGACTGGCTCTCGGAGCAGCGGGCATGCATAGATTGCAATTCGAAAGAGATTACTTTTGGGAGGAACACCAGATACAAAACCAGGCAGTGAGAAAGGGCGCGAAGCTGTTCTCGACTTTGTTGGAGGCTTCGATGCCTAAGCCCAGTATATGTAGCATCCCATTTCGCGCTAGACCCCTTGGAGATGTTTTGACTACCCAGTTTTGGGTTTTCCAGTGCGTGCTCAGATTTGGAGTAATTGGGGGAAAATAATGACAATATTGCTTTAGGAAATAATATATGACAGGAAAATATGACAGGAAAATATAATAAAATAAGAAACTTATAAATTTGAACTTAAGAACTAATTTGATATTGCCGTTCAACGAAATTCTCAGATTTCGTCGATCTCAGAAAGTTGGAGCAGCACTCGACGGATTAATATTGGGCAGCGCTCGACGAATTAGAATTAGCCGCAGATCGACGGAAATATTGCTTCGATCTTAGAGTTTGCCTGCCGAACGACGATCGATGAATTGAGGCGTTCGACGAAATATGTTCTTTTAGCGGTAGATGAATTAGCAGCAGAGCGTCGTTCGACAAATTGAAGCGCTTGATGAATTAGAATTAGCCGCAGATCGACGGAAATATTGCTTTGATCTCAGAGTTTGCCTGCCGAACGGCGATCGACGAATTGAGGCGTTCGACGAAATATGTTCTTTCAGCCGTAGACGAATTAGCAGCCGAGCGTCGTTCGACAAATTGAAGCGTTCGACGAATCTGGGCATTTTTCTTCCCGTCGCCCGAAAAATAAGGTGACTTCCTCCCCTCTCCCTTGGTGCTAGCCTCTTAGATGAAGGCTCAAGAGAGCTTCTCATGTGAGCTTTAATGGAGTTTCCTTAGGAAGACCAAGTCAGAACCTCAAATTTAGGGCATCGTTTGCCGCGAGGTTTTAGGAATCATTTCTTCTATTCAAGAAGAAGAGATGGGATTTGATTTGGGGAAAACCCATGGTCGTTGAGGGAGAGTGAGGGGATTGATTATTTAGGGATTTTAAAGGTGTAATGACCAAATTCTGTTTGGGGAAGATGATGAATAGTCCCTGGTTAAGTAGTGTTTAATTTATATCTTTTGTGATAAAATTGATGAATAACCCCATGTTAAATTATGGTTTTAAACTATATATTATGTAGTAGAGATGATAACAGCCCCCCCCCCCCCCCCCCCCCCTTGCTAAAGAAAGTTTTTGTTAATAACATTTCACTTGGTAAATAAGGGGTGAATTTGTGCGCAGCTGGGTTCGAGCCAACTTTTAGGCTTGATTCCACTGGAATTAGACTTCGGGCTCAACATGAAAGTTGTAGCCCTCGGAAAGAGCTTTCCAACGATAGGTTACTCGTTTTATGAAGTGATCTGTAGCCCCCGAAAGGTCCAGTCGAGTGGACTGTCCAGAAAGCTGGAATGGGTTAAGTGCATGCTGTTTTGCTGTCCAGATTTCTGCAGTTGGCTTCAGAGCAGATTTTTGGTAGGACCCACTTGGATCTGGGTTTAGGACTCAACATGGATGTTGTATCCCTTGATGTTAGCTTTTCAAATTGGGGTGGATCATATTGTTTGGACAATTGTAGCAACCAGGAATCCAGTTTTAGTAAACTGTGTCATAATACTTCCGATCTCAGTATTTTGTGGATTTCTCCTAATATATTGGTTGGATGCTCATGAAAATTGGTGGAGACATAGGCGATAACAATATGTAGATCCCTGTTGAATTTCATGGTTTTTGATTATGTAGTATTAAATTTATTGCCATTTTATTTGATAACTTGAAGGAGATGCAAATGCTGAATTTGAAGCCTGTTTTGGCCGAAATTTTGTATGAATCATATATATGCTAGTGTTGACTTATGATAGCGATTTCAGATTTATTTTTGTTAAGATGTCTCCTTAAATGAACTTTTAATTGCTAGTTATATGTGGAATCGTAAAAAGGGCATGTGTGGTTGATGGTGAAGGTAAATAACATTTGATCATGGGTGAGGTCTAAATGTTTAGCATTTGCATGTAATGGTCATATAAATATGGAGCAGCGTAAATACGTATTGCATAATACAATGAGGTCGAGATTTGGTGGTAATGATTCCGACATTAATGGTGACTTCTAGTAGAAGTTTCTGTGGATTTGGTTTTAGAATGAATCCATAATATAACGTGCCGCAAATAATTATTATGCTGAAAAGAGAGGTTAAGGTGCCCATCTGGACCAGGATTTTAAAAACGTGATGTTAAATGCACAAGTAGTCCTACAGGATCTAGTAAGGTAATTTTCATGTGATGCACACGCTACTGCTTAGAGTTATGATAACTCGGTATGGTTAGCCTTGATGTCTTGGGGAGGATTATAAGGTATGGTTATATCTTGCGGTGATATGTTAAGGACCCTATTGTTGGGGGCCTTGGATGTTAGTTAGCATCAGTTGACTGGTATGATGTGAAATGTAAGAAGGATCCTTTTGTGAGTCCCTGGGTGCTTGATAGCACGGGTGTGCATGGGAATTGCTTGGGTTGCATGGCTTACACATGGTGGTGTATGGATCTTGTTTGGAGGATTACTTGTGGTGGGTCTATGGGCTTGCTAGTCGTGACACCGACAGAAGCCGGCAGTTAGATTCTAGACCGGTTGGGTGGGACTCTTGGTGCTCACCTACCCAAGTCCCCTTCTGTGTCCTTGATGGCTCCGCTGTGTGTTCTTAGCGTCGAGCAGTACGCAGGGTCTCCGCTGTGTGTTCTTAGTGTTGAGGCGTACATAGGCCTAGGTCTGGTAGTGTTCATACCCACCTAGTTGTGGAGGAGCCCGGTCCACAGTCTCCGTCTGGCCACGACGCGAGGTGCCTGAGTGGTTAGCTACCCTCAAAAAGTGGGAACTACAGGTCTATGTCGACATAGCAAAATGCATGGGTGAGTTCATCATATCATAATCATTGCACTGCATTCATCCTGCATAATCATAGCATTGCACCGCATCAGGTCCATCATATAAATTAGTATGGGCTCTTTTATATGATGGGTCCCAAATTGGAAACCTTAACTTATAAGTTTGTATGGGCATTCATATAAGTTAAGGTACGATATGAACTGCTTACTCCTTTCTCGTTACTTCTACTTGCTTACATTCTGCCATTGCCTTATTACTTGTTAGTTGTGCATATCATACCTGTTACTATTACTTGCATTTATAACCATTGCTACTTATATACTTATGAACAGCTAAGTTAGTGCCATTGCAAGTACTTGGGTACTTAAACAACCGACATATATAAACAACCATTCCTGTCACCTGCTTGTATATATTATTGCTTATATTGCAGCTTTTCTTCGTTTCCTTCCACCCAGTGCCTTGGAGTCGCCGGGGGAGCGGATGTGAAGCCACTTAGTCTTTATGACTAACGGTTGCTACGTCCCTCTTTTTAGGAGTGTACCTTAGAGCAGCAGTGCACGGTGCTGGAGGAGGATAGTCAGGTCAGGATGACAGGGCCGGAGACCATGATACCTTGGCTACCGTCAGTGGCAGAGGCGAGTGAGTGTTTTGAGATATAGCCCTTGGGGCATTTAGCTTGATACTCTGATGATTTGAAGGAGCTTGTGTAGCTTTCTGTTCTTCTTGTACTTACTGTTTGGACTTTCTTACTTATTGTGAATTTATGGCTTTTGATGCTTCCTTTTATTGATGGGTTGGCATTGTTTAGTTGGTTTGACCGGCAGGATAGGCGTCTTGTGGGGGAGGCTAGCTCGTGTGCTGGCGCTTCCACAAGGCCGCTGTCCTGGGCATAAGACTCCCCTCGGCCGTGTCTTGTATTCTGGGAATGGGGTCTTACAAATGGTATCAGCTTGCAACGATCCTGAGATAAAGAAGTCCATTAAACCACTAGGACACCCCTGCTAGCTAAATCAGTTTGAGGACAAACTGATGCAGCGGAAGCGGTGGTGTGCCCATGTGTGATTCACATTAAGTATGTCCACTTTTTACTATAGGAAGTGCCAACCTAAGACAAACTCGTACCCTTACGTATAGATGTTGGCTTACTCCGAGATAGTAATTGGTATTCCCATTCCAACCATTAGAGTTGGTTTGGCATAAGATTGATGCCAACCTAACTAGGATACCATTTTTGGTCGACTTAGCAGGATATGTCGTGACATACCCTAACCTTATACTGATCTTGGGGATGATTGGACCAAGCAATAAGTGACCTTGATTGACTAAGGGAAGAGTTTAACGTGAGTGTAGATGCTAGAGACTCACACCCTGAGATTTCTATCCCAGATATGGAGTAATATTATCACCTTACCCAAAATATTAGGACAATCTCAATGAGATTGGTGCCTGTAATCTATTGTCAGCTTAGTAAGAGGCCACCAAGCATGTCTTTTATACTGTATGTGGATACCTCTCACTTCTATTTATGTAGAAGGTTTCATATGGAGAAGTTACGATAAGAATTCGGATCCAGAGAAGGCTCATTTTGGGATGAATGTGTTATATTGGTGGCAGAGGAAACTCAGTCGAAGAGATATGGGGGCTTATCTCTTCGTTTATTGGGCTAGTTATGTACCGTCTTGGATCCATTGAGGAGTTAGAATCTTTGTAATTTTTGACATTGGAAGTTTTGATCCTTGAGAGTTAATTCACCTTAAGCAAAGCAGGCTGCTAAGGCCATGTTTGGGGTGACAGGAATTTTTTTAGCGTTACAAGAGAGGAAAGCATTTTTAAAGATGTTAATTTTCTTTATATTGTTCTAAGATTATGTGGATAAGTAATGAGGAGAGTAGTAAATCTACACTTTGGGGATATGCAGCTATGTTGTAATAACGTTATAGCTGGGAAGTTAATGAAATTTTGTGCATGCATTGTGGGTATGATAATATACTACCCCTGAGTTTGGAAATTCTTGGTGAACATTCCCTTAGTGTTGTAACTACTTGACATTGGGAAATTAATAAGAGTTAGGCGGTGGAGTCAACAAGATTAATACGACTTGATCGATGTTCTAAAATTCTAAAAGGTTTTATAAAATAAACATGCATGCCATGGATGATCGTTGCAGGAATGGTAGGACGCTTGGAATGGATTTGATTTAGTTTATCATATTGTGAAGTATGCCCTACTTTTGGTAGTCTGCATAACTCGTGTCGAAGGGAAATCATCCCGAGCCATGCACCTTGGTTCATGTTAAGTTCAAACATATATAAATGTACCGGGTGATTGGATGTTATTTGTTCATGCTCTCATTACAATGAGATGCAGCTTTGTCATCGCCGTAAAAATTTAAAATTCTACATCCCGGCTGATATATAAGTGCGTCGATACGGGGATGTATAGGGTAAGAACTCTAAGTTGAGGAAGGTATGCCCCTAAGGTTTGTGCCCATACGTGAGAAGAATGTACCATATGGGCGGTGGAAGAAATTTAGTCCAAAAACGTACGGGGGATGGTCCCTTCATTTATTGGCCTATTTACGTTCCGACTTCGCTTTCCCTTAGATCCTATTTATTTAAATAGTACGTGAACGATGATGATTGGATTCGTGATTATCTCTCAGTACGGGTGAGAGCGTCAAGGGTGTTGAGACACGCCGTGAAGTGAACACGTGAATTGAATAGTGAGGATAAGTTGAATTTACTTATTTAAGAAGATATGAATATGCCTCTATACATACAGGTAGGTGTACGTGTAATTGTATTGCCTCGACAAGGCAGTCCTCTAAAGGCTCTGTACCGAAACCCAACCATTGGATAAGATTTATGTTCACGGTTAGGATACCTTAAATGAAATGAATTAAATCACGAGATAAAAGTAACACCAATTTTTGAATCCGGAGCAAATCTAAGTAGAACCGGGAGTAGACAAAAGTAACAATTGACTCGAGGTCATGTGTTATTAGAAGGGAATGATGTGATTATAACCAATGCGAGGTGTGGAGTCATGGATTCACCTTACTTTGAGCCTCGATAGCGATTCATAATGTCACCAGAACTAATTGATAAGCATTATCAGATGATCATGTGCGGAATTTGGAAACTATTTAGAAACATAAAAGCTTCCTGAGCTTAAGCCCTTGAACTAGTGACATCATTTTTGGTAGTTGATGAATTGAAAGGGTATAATGTCATGGCAAGTATGGTGGGGTGATTGCAGGACTTGACTATTATACGGATTTCAAGTAAAGAGGTAAACATCCACGATGTTTGGCCATTGTAATTATCTTGCCATAACTTGATACTGGACTGGTTGGTGGCTTTTGCATGAATTATTATAGGGTGATCTTAACGATTGTTGAAACTTAATATCAAGTGGATGTCGTGCTAAGTGTAAAAGATGCGTGATGTATGAATTGTGGCCTCGGACGAGATGACATTGATAGAAGCAATTGATAATGAAATAGATGATGATGGTTGTACGCGAAGATGAGATTGAGGCTTTCTTCTACATTTTTAATGCATAAGAGAGACGATCTTGCGGGTATAATAACCATTTGGGTATTTGAGGTTTGACCCAAGGATATGGCATCACGAATTTTATGGTTGATCACCCGTTTGACTTTGAGGCTATCAGCTATCTATTTTATGTTGGAGTTTTCCTTGGACTATATATTATTGGCTAGGTTTTGATGTTTTGGCGGGCTAAACCTCCTGGAAATTATGCTTAATAATTCTTGATGGGTCGGGGGAAATTGGATCTTAATTTCCCCGAAAATTTTGTTTTCTAATTCTTGGCAGTTTGGAGAATTAGATTCTACATTTCCTAGGGGATTATTTATTGTATTCTCCTTATATTTTGGCTATTTTGGGGTTGCTGTTATATAATCTGATTGGGGCTGCCTTATATTTGTTCTGTTTGGGGTTGCTGTTTTGTCATTTGCGGGTTGCTGCTATGATTATTTGGGGGCTGCTCTTGTTTTATTTCCTTTTTCTGTCCAGTAAGGGCTGCTGCTGTATTGTTATTTGGGTTACATTTCAGGAAAATATCTTTTTCCCATTAGTGGCTGTTGGGCTTAGCCGGCAGCAGGTACCCTTGATTTGTGTTGGCAGCTACTTGGTAATTTCCTTTCCTTGGCCTCATGATTGACAGTTATTGAATTCCTTCCATAGTATCATAATTAGCAACTATGTTCATCATGCTGGAAGTTTTAGTAAGTTCACTAGATATATGAAATCATGCATCCATATGCTAGGGATTTACTTGGGTATTTGTTAAGATTGGTGTTGTGCAAGAAACTTCCTTCCAGGGCTTAGGTTTTACTTTTCCCAATTTTGGGGCTTTTGCTCCTGTAGGTTTCCTCCAGACTTCTATTTTCCTTCTGCTATGCTTCTTTATGTTGGGTTTTGCTAGTAGTTTCTCCAAGTTTCTGTTAACATTTATTTTGGGGTGTGCTAGCAGTGTTCCTAGTTCCTGTTATCATTTTGGTTTGGGTTTATCTTGGTTATATGCTTGGATTTATATTACTTTGGGACTGCTTTGTACTCATATGGTCCTATAAGCTATATACCAATATTTCCATCATGTTAGGTTTTGTTTTGGTGCTGCATATAGTTCTATCAGGATTATTTTTGTTTATGACAGCATACGGTGAGTATGTTTCAATCCCATCCGGAAGACCCTCGTAACCCCAACCTAAATTTCGGGGACGAAATTGTTTCTTCGTTTATTGGATTTGTAACATCCCATTTCGCGCTAGACCCTTGGAGACGTTTTGACCACCCAGTTTTGGGCTTTCCAGTGCGTGCTCGGATTTGGAGTAATTGGGGGAAAAGAATGACAATATTGCTTTAGGAAATATTATATGACAGGAAAATATAATAAAATAAGAAACTTATAAATTTGAACTTAAGAACTAATTTGATATTGCCGTTCGACGAAATTCTCAGATTTTGTCGATCTCAGAAAGTTGGAGCAGCGCTTGACGGATTAATATTGGGCAGCGCTCGATGAATTAGAATTAGCCGCAGATCGACGAAAATATTGCTTCGATCTCAGAGTTTGCCTGTCGAACGGCGATCGACGAATTGAGTAGTTCGACGAAATATGTTCTTTCAGCGGTAGACGAATTAGCAACCGAGCACCGTTCGACAAATTGAAGCGCTCGACGAATTAGAATTAGCCGCAGATTGACAAAAATATTGCTTCGATCTCAGAGTTTGCCTGCCGAACGGCGATCGACGAATTGAGGCGTTCGACGAAATATGTTCTTTCAGCGGTAGACGAATTAGCAGCCGAGCGCCGTTCGACAAATTGAAGTGTTCGACGAATCAGGGCGTTTTTCTTCCCGTCGCCCGATAAAGCCTGAATGCTTATATTTTAAGCTAGAAGTGGCATTAAAAGTCAATAGATGGATGGCACAAGTCTTGGAACTTGGAGATTGCATTAAATGCTCATTAATGTTCTCTCTCTCTCTTCATTCTCCATTAAGACAAAAGTGCAGAACGCATAAAGGCCTGATCTCCTAATCAGAGAACTATTCGTCTTCTTCCTCTCCTTCTTCTTCTTTCTCTCACTTCAGGGAATTAGTTGGGGGAATCTTTGAAGGAGCAAAGCTTGGAGGAAAATTTGGAGCTTGGCCGACCACCACCATGCTTCCATCAAGATGAGCTCCATCCATGCCGAAAAATAAGGTGACTTCCTCCCCTCTCCCTTGGTGCTAGCCTCTTAGATCTCGATAGGAGAGATGAAGGCTCAAGAGAGCTTCTCATGTGAGCTTTAATGGAGTTTCCTTAGGAAGACCAAGTCGGAACCTCAAATTTAGGGCATCGTTCGCCGCGAGGTTTTAGGAATCATTTCTTCTCTTCAAGATGAAGAGATGGGATTTGATTTGGGGCAAACCCATGGTCGTTGAGGGAGAGTGAGGGGAATGATTATTTAGGGATTTTAAAGGTGTAATGACCAAATTCTATTTGGGGAAGATGATGAATAGTCCCTGGTTAAGTAGTGTTTAATTTATATCTTTTGTGATAAAATTGATGAATAACCCCATGTTAAATTATGGTTTTAAGCTATATATTATGTAGTAGAGATGATAACAGCCCCCCTTGCTAAAGAAAGTTTTAGTTAATAACATTTCACTTGGTAAATAAGGGGTGAATTTGTGCGCAGCTGGGTTCGAGCCAACTTTTAGGCTTGACTCCACTGGAATTAGACTTCGGGCTCAACATGAAAGTTGTATCCCTCGGAAAGAGCATTCCAACGATAGATTACTTATTTTATGAAGTGATCTGTAGCCCCCTAAAGGTCCAGTCGAGTGGACTGTCCAGAAAGCTGGAATGGGTTAAGTGCATGCTGTTTTGCTGTCCAGATTTCTGCAGTTGGCTTCAGAGCAGATTTTTGGTAGGACCCACTTGGATCTGGGTTTAGGACTCAACATGGATGTTGTAGCCCTTGATGTTATCTTTTCAAATTGGGGTGGATCATATTGTTTGGACCATTGTAGCAACCAGGAATCCAGTTTTAGTAAACTGTGTCATAATACTTCCGATTCAGTATTTTGTGGATTTCTCCTAATATATTGGTTGGATGCTCATGAAAATTGGTGGAGACATAGGCGATAACAATATGTAGATCCCTGTTAAATTTCATGGATTTTGATTAAGTAGTATTAAAGTTATTGCCATTTTATTTGATAACTTGAAGGAGATGCAAATGCTGAATTTGAAGCCTGTTTTGGGCGAAATTTTGTATGAATCAAATATATGCTAGTGTTGACTTGTGATAGCGATTTCAGATTTATTTCTGTTAATATGTCTCCTTAAATGAACTTTTAATTGCTAGTTATATGTGGAATCGTAAAAAGGGCATGTGTGGTTGATGGTGAAGGTAAATAACATTTGATCATGGGTGAGGTCTAAATGTTTAGCATTTGCATGTAATGGTCATATAAATGTGGAGCACCGTAAATACGTATTGCATAATACAATAAGGTCGAGATTTGGTGGTAATGATTCCGACATTAATGGTGACTTGTAGTAGAAGTTTCTGTGGATTTGGTTTTAGAACGAATCCATAATATAACGTGGCGCTAATAATTATTATGCTGAAAAGAGAGGTTAAGGTGCCCATCTAGACCAGGATTTTGGAAACGTGACATTAAACGCACAAGTAGTCCTACATGATCTAGTAAGGTAATTTCCATGTGATGCACACGCTACTGCTTAGAGTTATGATAACTCGGTATGGTTAGCCTTGATGGATTGGGGTGGATTATACGGTATGGTTATATCTTGCGGTGATATGTTAAGGACCCTGTTGTTGGGGGCCTTGGATGCTAGTTAGCATCAGTTGACTGGTATGATGTGAAAGGTAAGAAGGCTCCTTTTGTGAGTCCCTGGGTGCTTGATAGCACGAGTGTGCATGGGAATTGCATGGGTTGCATGGCTTACAAATGGTGGTGTATGGATCTTGTTTGGAGGATTACTTGTGGCGGGTCTATGGGCTTGCTAATCGTGACACCGACAGAAGACGGCAGTTAGATTCTAGACCGGTTGGGTGGAACTCTTGGTGCTCACCTACCCAAGTCCCCTCCTGTGTCCTTGATGGCTCCGCTGTGTGTTCTTAGCGTCGAGCAGTATGCAGGGTCTCCGCTGTGTTCTTAGTGTTGAGGCGTACATAGGCCTAGGTCTTGTAGTGTTCATACCCACCTAGTTGTGGAGGAGCCCGGTCCACAGTCTCCGTCTGGCTACGACGCGAGGTGCCTGAGTGGTTAGCTACCCTCGAAAAGTGGGAACTACGGGTCTATATCGACATAGCAAAATGCATGGGTGAGTTCATCATATCATAATCATTGCACTGCATTCATCCTGCATAATCATAGCATTGCACCGCATCAGGTCCATCATAAAAATTAGTATGGGCTCTTTTATATGATGGGTCCCAAATTGGAAACCTTAACTTATAAGTTTGTATGGGCATTCATATAAGTTAAGGTACGATATGAACTGCTTACTCCTTTCTCATTACTACTACTTGCTTACATTCTGCCATTGCCTTATTACTTGTTAGTTGTGCTTATTATACCTGTTACTAGTACTTGCATTTATAACCATTGCTACTTATATATTTATGAACAGCTTAGTTAGTGTCATTGCAAGTACTTCGGTACTTAAACAACCGACATATATGAACAACCATTCCTGTCACCTGCTTGTATATATTATTGCTTATATTGCAGCTTTTCTTCCTTTCCTTCCACCCGGTGCCTTGGAGTCGCCGGGGGAGCGGATGTGAAGCCACTTAGTCTTTATGACTAACGGTTGCTACGTCCCTCTTTTTAGGAGTGTACCTTAGAGCAGCAGTGCACGGTGCTGGAGGAGGATAGTCAGGTCAGGATGACAGGGTCGGAGACCATGATACCTTGGCTACCGTCAGTGGCAGAGGCGAGTGAGTGTTTTGAGATGTAGCCCTTGGGCCATTTAGCTTGATACTCTGATGATTTGCAGGAGCATGTGTAGCTTTCTGTCCTTCTTGTACTTACTGTTTGGACTTTCTTACTTATTGTGAATTTATGGCTTTTGATGCTTCCTTTTATTGATGGGTTGGCTCTGTTTAGTTGGTTTGGCCGGCACGATAGGCGTCTTGTGTGTGTGTGGGGGGGGGGGGGGGGGGGGCTAGCTCATGTGTTGGCGCTTCCGCAAGGCGGCTGTCCTGGGCATAAGACTCCCCTCGGCCGTGTCTTGTGTTCCGGGAGGGGGGGTATTACAGTATAGGTGATGTCCCGATAGTGGCAGAGTATGCTAACGTGTTCCTTGACAAACACCCTGGGGCTCCACCCCAGCGAGAGTTCGATTTCTTTATTGAATTGGTGTCAGGTGCCAAGCTGGTATCACGCTCACCGTACCGGATAGCGCCAAAGGAGTTAGCAGAACTGAAGGTTCAGTTGCAAGAGCTACTAGAGCAAGGCTACGTACGTCCAAGTTCATCACCTAGAAGTGCACCAGTCCTCTTTGTGAAAAAGAAGGATGGGAGCTTGCGTCTATATATTGATTATCGAGAGCTGAATAAGCTGACCGAGAAGAACCGTTATCCGATTCCAAGAATCGACGACTTATTTGACCAACTGGTTGAATCGACGGTATACTCTAAGCTATACTTAAGGTCCGGCTATTACCAACTTCGTATAAGGGAATGTGATATTTCAAAGATGACGTTCAGTACCCGTTTTGGGCACTATGAGTTCACAGTTATGCCATTCGGTCTCTCCAACGCACCGCCGGTATTCATGGGCTTAATGAACAGTACGTTTCAAGAGTACTTGGACTAATTTGTGATCGTCTTCATCGATGAGATATTGGTATACTCTCAATTGGAAGAGGAGCATGCAGAGCATCTGCACGCAGTCTTGAGCACCCTGAGAAGGAACCAACTATATGTCAAGTTCTCCAAGTGCGAGTTTTGGCTAGCGTCAGTTGCATTCCTGGGTCATGTTGTTAGTGGCGAAGGAACCGTAGTCGATCCGTCGAAGATAGAAGTGATCCGAGCGTGGCCTGTCTTGAAAAATATAGCGGAAGTCCGAAGTTTCTTAAGACTTGCCAGCTATTATAGGCGCTTTGTGGAGAACTTCTCGAGGATCGCACTTCCTCTCACTAAATTGACTAGGAAAGATCAGAAGTTCATTTAGTCGCCCAAGTGCGCACGAGCTTTTGAGGAACTAAAGAGCAATCTGACCACGACGCCCATTTTATGCTCGCCATATGGAACGGAAGGCTACAAAATATATAGTGACGCTTCGGGGAGTGGCTTGGGTTGCGTCTTAGTGCAGTTCAAAAAAGTGATTGCTTATGGCTTTCGTTAGTTGAAAGTACATGAGAGGAACTACCCGGTCCATGACTTGGAGTTAGAGGTGGTGGTATTCATTCTTAAGGTGTGGAGGCACTGCCTATATGGCATGAAGATCGATATCTTTATGGACCACAAAAGCCTCAAGTACCTGTTAGATCAAAAGGAGTTTAATATGCGACAGAGGAGGTGGATGGAGTTCCACGGGGACTACATCTTTGACATTCGATATACACCTGGGAAGGGAAATATTGACGCATACGCGTTGAGTCGTCGGGCTCCCACGTAAGCAAACTGTATTTTGATGCACGATGAGCGTCTAACCCGTGAGCTAGAGTCCTTGGAGATCATTTGCGTCGATAGGAGAGCGTATACTACAACATGCTTGAACTGGACGGAGGTCCAATATGACCTTGCCAACTGAGTTCGACAAGCAATGGAGCTAGATAAAAGCATGAAGTGTAACAAATCTGAGATAGTTGATGGGTCAAACGCCGATTTCTCCTTCGAAGATGGTCTTATGTGGAAGGATGCTAGGTTGTGTGTCCCAAATGTTGGTACATTACATGAGGAATTGATGTACGAGGCTCACTTTACCAAGTACTCGATCTACACAGGAAGCACAAAGATGTACATGGATATAAAGAAACTCGTCTAGTGGCAAGGAATGAAGAAAGACATTGATCTCTACGTGGCCAAGTGTCATACTTGCATGTTGGTGACGACTGAATGTCAAAGACCTGGTGGGTTTCTAAAGTCATTGCCGATCCCGGAATGGAAGTTCGACGATCTCTCGATCGATTTCATGCACGGATTGCCGAGATTGCTGTACGGAAACGATGCCATTTGGGTGATCGTAGATCGTTTAACGAAAGTATCGCACTTTATTCCGAACTGGAAAGATGATTTCGTGGAAAAGCTAGCAAAGTTATATGTTGATAGTATTGTGCGGTTGCACGGTGTTCCTCGTAGCATCATCAGCGATCGTGACGGGCATTTCACATCGAAAGATTGGAGGCTTATCGATGAACTGTTGGGCACTAAGCTGAGGTTAAGCACGACCTTTCACCCGCAAATAGATGGACAGACCAAGAGGACCAACGGGACTATGGAGGATATGCTCCGAATGTGCGCTCTAGATTTTGGAAAGAAGTGGGAAGATCATCTCTATATGATTGAGTTTGCCTAAAATAATAGCAACCAAGCCAGTATACATATGGCGCCCTTCGAGGACCTATATAGTAGGAAGTGGCGTACGCCGTTGTCTTGGGTGGAAATGGGCGATACTAAGCTATTGAAGCAAAATGACGTTGATGAAGCAAATTCGACGATCAGAGCTATATGTAACAGGCTATTGATTGCCCAGGATAGGCAAGCAAAGTATTATAACGCCAAGCATAGGAACCTAGAGTTCTCCATTGGCGACTGGGTTTACATGAAGATCAAACCATTCAAAGGAGTATCAAGGATCTGATGCTTGAAGAAACTCAGTCTGAGGTACTTGGGGCCGTTTGAGATCGTGGAGCCCATTGGTGATGCGGCATATTGGCTTGCGCTATCCGTAGAGCCTACTCATATAGTTTTGAGGAAGGCGGTGCAAGAGCACAAGAGGAGTCCTGTATATTATTGATCAAACTTGTTTCATATTTTTGTATTGAGGAAGGCGGTGCAAGAGCCTACTCATATAGTTGCGGTCGGCAAAGTGCCGGTTGATGGTGGGTTATCGATGAAATTCAAGCCCATACGCATCGAAGACACTGAAGTCCAATATTTGTGGAGAAAGGCGGTCAAAATGGTCAAGGTCCGTTGGGAAGATTGCAGACGAGAGTAGCTCTCTATGGAGAGAGAGCAAACGATGCTTGCGGAGTACCCCGAGCTATTTCTCTCAGGTACGGCTTAAGTTTGATTGCTTTTATGTTAGAATTTTTGGGACAAAATTCTTTTCAGGGGTGGAGAGTTGTAACACCCCAAAATTCATATAATTGCTTTCCATGAAGACCTTAAGAGCACTAGTGGAGTCCCATAGAGTTTTGGGGCTGTTTGGGGGTGTTTAGGAAGCTTTTTGGAGAAGCTGAATTTTGACATGGCTTGCGACACGGTCGTGTGCATGGCCATGTCTGTGAGTTTAAGTGTCGAATTTTTGGCAGTAAATGTCCCGGCCAGACACACGGCCATGTACATAAACGTGTAGATCCACACGGCCATAGACATGGCCGTGTGCAGGGAGCGTGCCTAGCTCCAGTTTCTCCTGTGAGTCCATACGGCCTGGCACACAGCCGTGTGCCAAGCCATGTACGGGTTTTTCCATCCCGGTTCAAGATTAAATTTGAGCCATTCGTTGATTTGTTAGGAGATCTGATGGTAGGAAATGTTTCCTAGCGGCTTATGATCAGGAAATGAGGGTTTAGAACCTCATTTCACCCACCCCATTCTCTCTCTTTCCTTGCAGAACCTAGAGAGAAGGAGGAGCCCTTTTCCCCCATTGAAGGAGCTACGATGCTCGGGTTCCCAAGCCGAGACCAGATTCACAGAGAGGAGTCCGTTGCGGTCATTTCCAACCGAACAAGTTTTGGTTCCATGGTGCCAAAGGGTGCTCCAAGGGTAACGATCCTTCCTCCCGGTATTAGGACGTGTTTTTGTCCTCTCATTCCTTTTTCTATTCTTGCATAAGGTATCCCTTTCACCAAATGGGTGATGTGTAGGATTTCCTTCAGTTCTACGGAACTCCGCGTTGATTGTGTCCATCCCCGACATATTACATGTAGAAATCTGATAGACGTACATATTTAGGCATTGTTTGTGAAGCCTATTCATGGTCGTGAGCCCAGACTAGTGATGCTTGAATTGTGACATTGCATTTAGGTTAAGCCTAGAAAGCGTGCCGGAGAATGACTCCATGAGATTTGTCATTTCATTGCGGGACTTGTGCGTTAGATGTCTTTCGGAGAGCCTAACGTAAGCCCCATGCTTGGAAAGTGGTGGAAGACAAACCTTCACCACGAGATTTGAAGTGGAGCGGTCTTGTACCTCCTTCAGTTGTTTTGTGGGCGAAGCCTAAGTTCCCCTGGGAGGGATTAGGTGCGTAGCCATCATTTTGTTGTAACACTTGAACGTGTTAAACCCTTACGGGCCGAGGTGATGCTGTACCAGCATCGTGCTGAGTGACCACGACAGTTAGTGCATGGGCAATGGCGGAACCGAACCCATTTCAATGCAGAATGGTAGGAGGTAGTTACCTCTTGTAAAGACGCGGGGTCATGGGTGAGGCCGTAGAAGGTGTTTACATAGACAGGCCAGAAGCTCTAGTTTGCCCACCTAAGGTTGTTGCTTGGGGTGGAGTGTTTGTGGATTGATGTTTGTTATCCTCATGTGGTTGCTAGGAGGTTGCAGGAATCCTCCGGGTGAACCTAACCCACATCATGTGCATACCTAGGTTCCCTTTACATTGATGCTCAACCTAGAAGATTGATTATGCCTGAAACCTCACCCTGTGTAGTGGTAGTTGCACTTTATTTATGATTACATGTTGCATGTACGACTTGCTTGCAGAATTTGCGGTGACACGCCCCTGAGCCGGCTAGATGGTCGGGGGGTGGGATCGTTATGCGGTTTGTGGTCAGCTCATAGCTGACTCTCGTTTACCTCTTATTGGAGGTTGATGCAGGTGCTGGTGAGCCAAGTGGAAAGTAGCGGGCTGAAGCCCTATGCTGTGTTGGCCCTCGAAGGCCAGCCTCTCTTTACTGCTTTCTTTTTATTATCGGCCTGCGTGCCGATACATGTTGTAGAGTTAAAGTCATTGTATGAATGTAAGGCCTTAAGGCCATAACTCTTGCTTATTTCATTCCTGGGATAGTGGACAAATCTGAAAGTAATATTATTAAATGCTTCCAATTACGCTTATGATACTCTTGTGTAGTTCTTTTCTGTTATCATTTTATTAACATTTAGCTAGTGTGTTCAATATGGCGTGGGGTCCTGACCGAACCTATTGTTATATTGTTTGTACTGGCAGGGTGTTACACATCCCACTTAGCCCTCTTTGGATTCCTAAATCAACTATTCATTAGTATCCAAAATTTGCATGAAGTGGAAACAAATTAAAAATGAAATATCATTACTCTACTTCATGACATGCTTAATTTCTTTAATTTTGTCTTTTTTCTTGAGCCAACAATGCAATGGACACTTTATATAGCTTGTGATATGATCTTTTCACCTTAAGCCTAAATTCCTTAATAAATCAAATCAAATGAAATTGAATAAAAAGTTATATCATTTTCAAGTGGCCTATCTGTCCCATGTTTTTTTGCGTTCTAAATCCATTACATATAAAAGTCTTATATTATCATTATAAATTGAATACTAAATTTGTTATATGATATTATCAGGGCTAATGAAATAATTGTCAAAATGGACTTAAAAGGAGTATTATGGGTCTTAGGCTAAAAGTGTAAAATGCACAAGTTTTTGCTTATTTATTTAATATCCTTGTGTCATTTGATAGCCCCAATCATGTTTAATCATAATCAAGAAAAACCGGAATTGAAAAATCTCAAGAACCTTGTTTTTTTATGAAAAATTGAACTTCTATTTTCTACCGCCTGGCGCTAACCGTATCGCCGGCAGTATATGTATTAGCTAAAAATTCTTAAGCTTCTCAAAGTTATTTCTGGAATTTGTAAAAACAACGCTAATAAATCCCTCAAAATATCAAACAGTGAAGCAAAAATAAATAAATCTGATCTAATCAAACGTTACAAGGAACCTACTTCACATATATAAGCATAAAAGTGCAGTTAAATCACAAAAACATAAAGTCTAAATAAAGATTAACATATAAAAAAGTCTCTACCACTAACGTCGGCGGTAGTATCTACAGAAAATCAAAACCTATCCAAAACCTATTTTATTACACACCAAATAAAAGGTTCACTCATCATTACCCATGCTGCCACTTTCTTCTCTATCTCTCTTATGTCTTGTCTGATGAACTAGTCATCGGGTTGGCTCCTCCTTGAGGTTCTCCTAATCTGCCTCCTCTTCTGGTGTAGGAGTAAGCTTGAGACCCTCATTATAAACTGCATCATCGTCGACAACCCATTCATCTTCTTCTTCATCTCTGCTCCTTGCTCATCAACCAAATCACGAGGATCATGTTGCATCTCTCGAATTGAAGTCCCTCTTCAGATCGGATGATTTGGTGATGGAGTCCTAGGCTGTGTTGGAGGATGAATGGAGAGAGTAGAAAACACTATCGACCGACAATCAAGAGGGAAATACTCTTGATTGATTGTCGTATAATTTTTCAAAAGAACCCTTTGTATAATCCCTCCCAATGGAAGGGTATTTAGTCTTTTCCACCGCAGATCCTTTAACCTAAATGTATACCTCATCATGGATAGGAGAATATCAGCCACATCAAATGGGGTTCCCTCCAATATATGATAAGTGACAACACTAAGCTGGGTCGTGATCATTCGTGTGTCCCCAACTTTGTACATTATTGTATGTCGGAGGATCTCCTATATAATATACGAAATGGGCGTTAGGGTAGAGACCATGGTAATTAGCTCCATAGCTTCATCCTATCCATGCAAAAAAATGTTTATAGGCATCCAATTTGCAAAGTGCAAAACCTCTCCACTATATCCAGCCTCATATCACATTCAACCACACAAAACTCCCCATGTAAATCGCCATGAGAAATCACCACCTCGTGGCCTTGGAGAAATGACTGCACGCTGCCATGGAGTTCAGACTGAGTTGGATCCTCCAATCTATTATAAAATTCTCCAACTAAAACAGATGAAAAGCAATCATCTACAATCACTGATAGAACTTCTGAATCAGCCATTAGAGCATATTTGTGAGAATGACAGGACATATCTATCCCAATAAACCTTCCCACACCGATTATTGCATCCTCCACACTTGGATATACTTCATGCACATTTCTATCCTTGTTTATGTATGTACGACGAGCACATGAGCTGGAGGAAGCCATAATCTGAAAGCACAACAAACAAATGGAGGAGAAGAACTTAAAAAACATAAATCTAGTGCTACAGTGGAGCGTTAAAAATCTATCACTGACGGTAGCGTACGGAAACCCTATTCATCCTCCTCCTCCTCCATTCATCTCAAATAAACTCAAAAACAAGTTAAAAATTGCATAAAAATGAAGGATCTAACATATCATAACACATATACTAAGAAAATCCAACATTAACACATAGATCCAAACTATTTTGCTTAAAACTCATTAAACAAACACATTCTTAAAACCATTCTTATACATTCTTACACCGCTCCATGAATTCTTTCAATCTAACCTAAAATCTCAACTCTAAATCACCAAAAAAGGAGGAAAATGGCAAAAGAAACCATACCACTCTCTATCGACGGCGGAAGGAGGTCACTAGAGCCAAGAAACCCTAGAGAAAATGAAATCAGAATGAATTGGGAGCTTTTATATTTACGCAAATTATCACGGCGCGATAACTACTATCACTAGCAGTAGTGAAAATGCTGTAACTAGGGTCACTTCAGTAATATACTCTGTGGTTAGAAAAACTTGTGATCATGATGTCTATGCTCTTTTCAGACTATTTGCTCTATAACATGTGTCATATACATATACTAAATCGAAGTTAAATAAAGTATTTTAGACTTCTGTGCCAAATTTGCAAAACCTACATATTATGTGTACTCCAGTCTGATTTTTTTGCTTGAATACAAAGCCCCTACACTGAACAATCATATTCATTTGAAAAATTTCACAAACACACATTTTTCATGGAAACACGACTTCTGTTATTAATCGTGCAGTGGTAAGTTTTACCGCTGGCGGTATTATAAAATACTGAATTTGCTATTTATTTTTCAAAACATTGTATTTATATTCATTTCCTGTTTTCTCTAAAGACTAAAAACAACAAAAAAATATGTAAAACAAATAAAAATCAAACAAAATTATGTTTCTTTTTACATATAAAAATCAACTACAAAATTGCCAAATAAACTAAAATCACAAAAATATGTTTTCAATTTTTTTTATATTGTCTTTACAAATTCAAAAACTTACAAAAAAAATTTATTCTTGTTCATTGAAATGTTTCAAGGATGATTATGTTTATCTTTCATGATTAAAATACAATGTCAAATTCTTATTTCAAGTATCTTAAAACATTGTTTTTTATCATGCCTTGAACATTATCTTGTAATGTGCAATGAAATGAATTATAGAAATTATATGTAGGATTGCTGAGCATGCCACTAAGTCTAGGTAATGTTTTATAATTGATAATGGTTTACTCACTCACATCCTTGATAATCTACATATGACTTTAATCTTCTCTTGCATGATTGTGTAGTGTAACAACTTAACATAGTTAAATGTGTGATTAGTTTTCCTACACCACAATAAAAATCATTTTCATGCACCAATATTTGAAGAAGTGTTTTTTTAATACTTCATGTTTGCGAAAACAAGTGAATTCAGATAACTTTATCACCAAACTAAAATTCAAATGAATAAAGGACAAAGATAACTCCACAAAGCACTACTCACCCTCCTGATAAGTCTTCATGGGAATTGTGAGGTTGAGCACCTTGGAGAGAATTGTAAAGTATCTTGTGCAAATTTCTTTATACACTACTTCTTGTACACCAGATCACAAATAAATCAAAGAAAACTTATTTTATGTGATCCTCCAAGCAATACTTTGCACCCTGATAAGTCTTAATAAGCATTATGTGTGCAGAGCACCATGGTAGTTGTACTTGTTTATGTGCATTGAAATAAAATTTAGCTTTTTGGGTAGAAGTTATTCTAAAAACATATTTTCAATAATGTTGTGTTTATTCCATTATACATGTCATGTGTTTTGATTAAATCATGTGTTTACACTTATCAAAAGCACTATTTATACACATCATTATCTCTTGTACAACTTCTACTAATGAGTATTGGACTCTAATGTATATCTACATTTTTTTCTAAACTCTTTAGCAGATGCACTAGATAATATTGCATGATCTCTATAATGTTTAAGTCTACTTGAATTATGAATTTAAAACCTTGTATCTTTCTATCCTGCCTTGATAAAGTTAATCATGTTAACATTCTTTGTGAACTTATTTTCGGCTATGCCTTGTATACTCAATCTTGATATATTTACTCTCTAAACAAGTGTTATTATGTTTTAATAACCAATGATATTTGATCTTGGTCTTCAATTACTAAACAACAATTTTCTACTAAACAAAAACTCTTACTCATTTACTATGCTTCAAACTCTTATAAAGATGTTCCTTTACAAAATCTTTCAAAATGCTTTCCACTATATTACTACTTATAAGCTCGATCACGAATATTTGTTTCCAACAAGTGGTCTTATTTATAAACTAATGGTACCTCACACTTCCAAATAAATTTTTTTTGTCACCAAGTGGTATCACTAAGTGGTCAATCTATGTTATGCACATTCCTGTCTCAACATTAAACATCATATTAAACCTTAATCGATATATTTTCTCTCGACCCTCTTTTGATAATACCAAAAGGGCGAGAATAACTTTGAAAGAAATTCACACTTAAGGAGAGTAAAATACATAAGATGCTTTGATGTAGGGGGAACACTCATATAGGCGGGGCCATATGCATTCTATCATGCTTATCCTTTACTATAAACACTAATCTTATATATGCATGTTTTCTTTATATGAGGATTTGTTATTATCAAAAGGGGGAGTCTGTTGGAACATGCTTTCCACATCTCTTGGTTTGAGAATAACAAATCCCATTGTATTTGATCATACTTGCCATGTTTTTATAGTGCGCAGGAACTTCAGCTCTCAAACCCCTATAAGTACAAAAAATAAAGTCGACAATCCTCTATCATTATGATGCTCTGTTTGCTATCGCGGCGCGTTAACACGCTAATGTCGGCGGTAGCTTCTACATACATAGAAATATCGTCGAGAAGGAAATATCGTCGAGAAAGGAATGCTGACGGGACTTCAATATAGCAATTTCTACTGTGAGGCGCTAATTATATCGTTGGCGCTATCTTTGGCATATTTGGAAACAACGTCAAGAAGGAAGTATCGTCGAGGAATGAATGTCGACATGACTCAAATATAGTAAGAATTACCGCGACGCGTTAAATTTAATGCCCAGCGGTAACTAATGGAAGTCCCTCCATCACGCTGATGATTGAGGAGCAAAAGTGGATGTATATCCGACGGCTAGAAAAGTTATAAAGCTAATTCTGCGCATTAGCATTACCGCAGAGTCGTAGGAGGTGCTGCCAATTTTGGGGCAAGAATGTTGCCAAAGAAGACTCAATTTGTGAGCCAGCCTATTGCCTAAAGAGGCTACCGCCCGGCGGTAGCACTACCGCTGACGCTAGGATCTTAGTCTATTTAAAGAGCAATCCTCCTTTGTTTAGTGGCACACATTGACGATGAACCAGAAGCCACAATTCCTCAACTTTCTTAATAGCCTCCTTGCAGCCAAGGGAACTTCATCAATCTTTGAGAGAGTTTTTGATGTTTTAGTCTTTATTGATTATAACTCTTATTTTCATAGGTAGAGAAATTTGCCCGTGTTGGCAACTAGGGCCTTGTGAGGACTAGGGAGAATACACCACGCGGGTGTGGCAACTAGGTCTTAGGGTTAAATCTAGGGGGTGGCTTGAGGCCTCATCTGGGAAAAGATAGGCTAGAGACAATTAGTCCTTGGGAGAAGGGTCGGTATAGAAAACCAAAAGGGTTTTTACGTATGCCTCAATTCCAAGCGTCATTGGGATCAATTTTTGTAATCATTCTTAAATCAATAATATTACAGTATTTCTCTAGTAATTGATTCATTCTCTTTGACCTTTGAAATCTAAACGAAAAGGTAGTTCTCTGCCACTAATGTCGAGCGGTACTTCTACCACTGGCGGTAGAAACAGAGTCTCCATCTCTCTTGCTTTGAGCACTACTATCTTGCAAAAGTATAAAGCATTGTCTTAAGTGAAATAATTCGTATAATATATTCAACAAATATCTGAAATTGCACTTAAGCACAAAAGTTTGTAAAACCCTTATTCACCTCCCTCTAAGGGTGCCTACAGATCCAACATAGAGTACACGGATGATCCAACCAACTGATCGAAGAGATCTTCAATCCATAGGATCGGGTACTTGTTCTTCATGGTCAGCCTATTCAGGTCACTGTGTTTAATACACAGTCGTATGCTACCATCATTCTTATTCACAAAGAGCATTATATCTCTCCACGGTTAAGAGCTTGGCTGAATGTACCCTTGATCTAAAATCTTCTGTAGCCAAATCATCAATTCAGCTAATTCCTTAGGCGCTATTCGATACGGAGCTCGAGGCACGGACATTGCCCAAGGAACTAACTCTATGGTGAAGTTGATCTCTCTCTATGATAGTGCTCCTAGAAGCTCATTAGGAAATGAGCAACCATCATCGAATGAGTCTCCAAGAATGCTATGAATGCCTCACCACCTTGCTTTACTGCATGCACCACTTGCATCATGGAAATCCATGATGATGCAACTCATGGCATGCCCCTAACTAGGCATCATCCAGTCTCCCACTCCGTAGGATCACTACCTTCAAGTTATAGTTAATTTTCCTCTTTGCTCTGACAACCATTCTATGCCCAAAGTTACGTCGAAGTCAATCAATGACAGTAATGCTACCTCGGTTGAAGTACTGCTGCTCAATCCTCAGAATGACACGGCCTCTCTAGCTCGTGGTCATGAAATATCCATTCAGCATTTTCACATTCAACTGAACTCCCAAAAAAAATGGCTCCACACCAATACTCTAGATAAAGGCATCTGACAAGAATGAGTGCAACCCCCCGTGTTGAATAAGACTTTGGTGGGTATATTGAAAACTAAAACAATACCGAATAAATACCGCAAACATAAAGCTACAAAACATTTAAGTGGCCCTAAAAGAAATGAAAACCTATAAACTTTTTATACTTTTCATCACACCAGGCTGACGGATAACCTCCTGCTGTCTCAGACTGTACAACCTTGGGCGCACTAGCGCCATATAAGAAGCACTGGACTCTGTCACATTGCCTTTCTACGCATAGCTTGGTCATGCATGCACTGTAGGATCTATCCTCCTATCCTCTATAAGTGCCTGCTCTTAACATTTTTGATTTATGTGTCCCTTCTTGCCACGTGAGTAACAGGTAGGTCCCTGAAACACACCCTTCACTCCACTACTCTTGTACCCTAACTGCTGGGAACAAAACCTCTTGTGTTGGGAATATTATCCACATGATTCCTAATTTGAAGAAAGCCTTAAGATGAAATTAAATATTTTGTATTTGATGCTTGTACGAGTTTTGATGTGATAGGTACAACAGAAATACTTTGCTAATATAATGTTAGGCTTATGGTCACCCAAATAGGATTTTTCCCTTGTAATTCCTCAGTGCAAAACTCATGTTGACCTATAATCTAATCATATATTAGACATTTCATTATCATGAGGAAAAGCTGTTAGTTATAGAACTATCACCTAGGGGGTAGGTGATATGCATGTTCTTTGATTTTATGAACAAAATTTTATACTAAACTATCACAGAATACCAAGCAATCGCAGAAAAATCACACACAGAAACAACATATGTATAGTGGTTCCTCAAGACAGGGTGTCTTGAGTAGTCCACTATCCCTCTGCACCTTTCTAGCAGTGTGCTAGGGTTGGCAAAAACCACTAGATACTCAGGCCCTCAAGACTTACAATCTCAGGCCCTCAAGCCCTACACTTAGTCCCTAAAGCCCTACAATCTCAGATCTGAAACAAATCCTAAAACTCAGGCTCGTAAGCCCTACAAAGCTCAGGCCCTCAAGCCCTACAAGTCATAGGCCCTCAAGCCTTACAAAGAAACAAAGGAAAAAGTACAAGAACTTTCTTTAGCCGGATGAAGATTGGCTTCTTAGGGTCGAAGAGAATGCTTTTGATCTTTCCTTGGACAACACAAATTTCTCCTCAATCCTCTCCGGAACACTTCTTGTCAATCGATGTTGCTAGGCTGAAACATGGAGAACATGATGAAGATTTTGCCGTTCTCTGGTTCTTGTTCCTTCTTCACGCATCCGTATTACTGTTCTATAAAAATGCTTGCGTGAATTCTTTGTAATTTATTAGGGCAGACACTTATCCTATTTATACCTCTGAGGTACTAACGGTCTCCTATAATGTACCTTAAGTGTCAGTGGCCCATTCCATAATAGCATGCGCTGATTGGACCATCAGTCGGCAACATTAAATGCAGACAGCGCGATTTGAATTGTCTCGACCCGTCCCGACGACATATTCAATGTTTCAAGGATGTTGTCAACATTTCAGCAACAAGACTTGTCAATATGACGATCCACCTTAGACTTGTGTAAATATTCAAGTCTTCTTCATAGGACCATATCTCGACGATACGAGATATCTCAGCTGAACTTTACTTTACAATGACGTGAAAGTTATCTGAAAGATGTCGTCGTGAACTTGATGTTGATTTGTGATCTTCTAAACAATGTTGTTGAGAGTGTACTATCTTTTTGACGATATCTTCTTGTTCATTCTTACTTCTCAATGATATTGCCTTGATCATTTTGATGACAATCCATTCTTCTTCTAACGGCTGCCTTTACAAGTTCTTTCTTAGTCTTCTCAGCGATAAGACTTCTTTACGACGATGTCGTCGACATTCCTGAATTCTTTAAGGCTTTCAGCGATATCGTCGTGTGATATAGATTGACACGACGATATTTTACTTGATTGAATCTACTTGTACATTACGACGATATCATCGGTTTGTCCATATCATTTTGGTGATAACTGTCATGATCCTTTAGCTTATTTCTATATTCATTCTCGACGATGTACGAGAGCTTTTCGATGATATGTCCATGTCATTTCGATGATAACTGTCGTGATTCTTTAACTTATCTCTGTATTCATTCTCGACAATGTACGAGTACTTTTCGACGATATGTCCAGTGCTTCTCGACAATATTGTACTTAGTGAAGTTTGAGAAGTACTGGACATATTGTTTGACTTTTGCAAGCATAAATTGAACACACCATCAAATACATAATTCTCTTATCATTGACATGAGCACTTCTTCAAAGCAGGAACATTGCCGGGCACTATTCCTAATAATCTCCCCCTATTTGTAGAAGTCATAACTCATTCAATGATAAGTGCCATACACAGAAAAAGAAATTGGATTTAAGTAAATTTAACTTTGATTTATCTACACAACATCTCATAAACAATGTGAAAGTTTTAAGATAATAATTAGAATCATTTTCCCATGCTGTATTTAGACAAAAGCATCCTCTGATGGTGGCATTCAAACTCTGATGCTACTACCCTTTCCCTTTCTCTTTAGCCTTTCATGGAAGTGGATAGGCTTGGGAATCTTCTTTGGAGATGGAGGAGGACCATGAGGGAATGCCATCTTGTGAGTTCTCCTCTTCTCCAATTGCTTGATATGGTTGTTCCAGTCAGCTGAATAATACACTCTTTCAGTGCACTCCTGGGGATATCCAAATTCAATCCAGCTCTCTGAAATTATCTCCTTGGAGGTAGGGCTCCACATTCCTGCTTATGGATCTTGTTCAATTTCATTCAACCTCTTCTGCCTATACTTCCTGCTCTGGATTCATTTTCTCTTCCTTGAAGTGGCAGATTCTCCAAATTCAATACCATATTCTCCTATGTCAGTGCTTTCTGATGGTTCAGCTAATCCATACAATGCTAGAGACCTCTGTAGTGTTTGCTTGAATTGACTTACAGTCCACATTGCTTGATGTGAACCTACACTTATTGTTGGATCTGTAGGCGGCCTTAGGGGGGGGGGGGTGAATAAAGGTTTTAAAAACTTTAAACTTTAATAGAAAACTTTTGATATTTTGATCAAAGTTAAATCAAAAGTAAAGAGATAATAAAATTAGAAATGAAATCAATTTTATTAAACAAGAAAAGATATGATAGACATTTATAAAATTGATTACAAAATCTGATTTCAATGACGCTAGAAATCGAAGAGAATAATATGAAAACCCCTTTTGTTTTCTATACCGACTCGTATCCCCACGAACCGGTTGGCTTTAGCCGATCTCTCCCCAGATACGGCCTCAAGCCGCTCTAGCCAATCTATCACCAAAAAGACCTCGAGCACCCCCTAGAACTACTCCCTAGACCCAGTCGCCAACATGAGGCGAATTCCTCCCTAAGTCCTACCTAGACCTAGTCGCCAACAAGAGGTGAATTCATGAACCGATTACAAAGATAAAATAAAGGAAGAATACAAAATACAAATATAAAACTCCCTATGAGGTAATCTGAAGGAGACGCCGAAGAATCGCTGAAGATCGTAGAAGTCCAATAGTGCGTTCTTCGCGTTGAGTTAGCGTTTTGATCCAAGCCTCCTTTGATTCCTCCTTTTGAAATATGAGTGGGAGATGCGTTTCTCTGAAAATACGACCCTCACAAAGTTTCTGAAGTGCTGGAATAGGGCTCTTGACAATCAGTTCTCGGAGAAGATAAAATCCTCCGATTTATAGAATTTGAGCTAACGTCGGCGTTAAGTCCTAACGCCTGGCGTTGACCATGTATAGCAATATTTTAATGGCTCGGATCTTCAGAAGAGGAAGGAGATTCTACACTTTAGGAATGTTTTATTTTAGGCAATATCAACGCTGGCGTTAAGGCAAACGCGGCGCGTTGGGCAAATCATTCCAAATGTTCCTCCTGAAATCATGGCAGCTTTCACGTTGCCAAATTTGTCGACCGGATAGCGCCCGGCGTTGAGAGCTAACGCCTGGCATTGAGATTCTTTCTTTAATCAGCTGGCACCCCAATTCGTCGAGCAGAAAATTTCGTCGAACGGAGAATCGTCGAACGCAGATTCAATTTCGCCGAACCCAGCTTCTGTTCTCAGCGTCTTGATTTCGTCGATCGCAGCAGCAAGTTCGTCGAACAAAAATTTCGTCGAGCACATTTCGTCGAACGTCGTGGTATGCATTTCGTCGAACGCCGATTTCATCTAGCGCTAACCCCCAGCGTTAAACTTAACGCCTGGCGTTGAGTAACTTTCAATCCTTCAGCTTCTTGTTCGTTCTAGACCATTGTTGCAGCTACCTGGTGTCAAAAAGTGTCCATACCTACATGCTAAAAACACAAAGGTAACAAGATCAAATACAAGTAGGATTTGTTATTCTCAAATCAAAGGGATGCGGAAAACCATGTTCCAACAATCTCCCCCTTTTGATAATAACAAATCCAATTAGAGATAAATCAGATTCATAGATAAAGCATTTGTCTTTTTGAAAGGATATATGACACAAGCAATTTATAAGATAATGATAAGAATTATAGTTTCATTGAACATTGTGCTCCCCCTACAAAGATGCTCCCCCTTACTGTATACTCCCATAAACTAGATACATGCTCCCCCTTAATCTAGTGAATCCTACTCCATTAATCAATATGATTTAGCATTTTATTCCCCCCCTGTTATTAGCAAAAGAGGGTGGAGTGAAACAAAACTAGAATAACGAAGACAAAAGTTGGGACATAACTAAGAGAGGATTAAGAGTTTTGTGTAAACCTAAAGTAAGTCATGATCGAGCAAAGGGAGAGAGTAGCACGGCGGAAAAATATATGATAAGCGTGAAAGAACATCAATCAAAGATTATACCAAAGGAATGTAATCACTTGCTTTATAAGAGTTTTAAGCATAAGAAAAGGTAATGTTTTCCAAGTAACCAATCTACCCAGACAATATGTCTACACCCTAGCCCCGTACTAACTGACGGATGGGCATGAGGAGCTGCAGACATGCCGTAGGTTGGGGTGTTAGTCCCATATGCAAACACTAGACTAAAATTCACCCTAGCACTCTTTCCCCCCAGTGCCTCGCAAGGCCCCACTGGAACCCTCCCCGGTTAAGGACAAGACATGACTTAGAGGTCAGGTAATCTAATGACTACAACCCTACGCCCCCGCTATGGTGAGATATGAAGTCATGGATAATAATTATTGGAAGCATTTAAGCATTTTAAATCTAATGAGAAGTACATAGCCTATGGAATTATATTTTTATTTGAATTTATTAAGCACACAACTCACATAGCTATTTTGAAGTCCATTAATAAATCATAGTTATTTAAGACTTGATATAAGTATGAGAGCACATGATATATGGATACATGATTAGATAGAGAAATGCGGAAAAACAAAAACAAAACAATAAGAGTAGTATTTTTGTTATAGTTTGACCATTCAAACAATATGTCTAGACTCTTCACATTTGAGCATTTTAACTTTGAAAATTTTCATAACTAATAGGCAAGCATGATTTAACATATTCAAAAAGATAATAACTACAATGTAGCCAACTCGTATTTCAAGTAAGGAAAACATTGTAGAAATCATGCATTGCAATCTAGTGCGTTTACTTGAGTTTTTAGAGAATTATGTAATGTTTGCATTATGAACCAATTCTCATGAGTGGAAGCTTTATGAAAAACAATGATGTGTGCATAAGGTGTTTTGATAAAAGTATACAAGTGAAATAATCAAAACACATGACATATGTAGTGAAATAGTAACAACAACAATAAGATTGTAATCATATAATTACTTTCACACATCACATCTAGAATAAAATTTCAAAGCACATAACATACGTACAACTACCAAGGTGCTTCTCCCACACAATGCTCATTAAGACTTATCAGGGAGCGAAGTAGTGCTTGGGGGATCACATAAGCAATGTTATTGATTTTTATTTTTAGTGATCCAGTGTACAAATAGAAGTGATAGAAAGAAATATGTTTGCACAAGACACTTTACAATTCTTTCCAAGGTGCTCAACCTCACAATGCTCATTAAGACTTATCAGGAGGGTGAGTAGTGCTTGGTGGAGTTATCTTTGGCTTTTTATTTTAGATTTTTATTAAGGGCCAAAAGGTCTCTGAATTCACTTGTTGTTGCAAACATTAATATTATTGAAATAACACTTCTAAATCGTGCATGAAATTTATTTTTGAAAGACGGTGTAGGTAATTTAGACATACAACTTAATATGTTAAAACTATTACACTACACAATCATGTAAGACTAGGATTACGAGTACATGTAGATTACCAAAATAGTGAGTGTATAATTCATTGATTAACATAAAGCATTACTCATACTTAGAG
Source organism: Dactylorhiza incarnata (assembly GCA_033032865.1). Classification (NCBI taxonomy): domain Eukaryota; kingdom Viridiplantae; phylum Streptophyta; class Magnoliopsida; order Asparagales; family Orchidaceae; genus Dactylorhiza; species Dactylorhiza incarnata. The sequence continues at coordinate 1,522,634 of JAWHQI010000366.1, read as the reverse complement.
GCATGCTAGGCAATCATACACAATTATCTATAGACTATTTCATTGCACATAATCAGATTAAGGTCAAGGCATGACAAAAACAATGTTTAGAAAATTTGAAATTAAAATTGGACATTTAAGAGAATCTAAATGTGTATGCCTAATCAACTTTGACCATTTGAAACAAAATGACTAAGATATATGCTCTTGTGAAGACATATAGTCAAACCATAATTTTGTAAGGAAAAAAAGAAAACAAACAACAAAAACATATTTTTGATCATTTTAAATTTTTTTTTGTATTTTGAAATAAAAACAACCAAATTAATAATAAAGTATTTTGAAATCAGACACAATACAATAAGGAAAATCATTAGAAAAATACCAGAAAAATACTAGTGAATGTAGAATTTTCTTCTGGAGAAAAAAGCTAATGCTTGGCGTTAAGTAGTTAACGCCGAACCAGTACTCAATTTTTGAGAATTTTTGAAAAATTTTCTTTTGGCATAGATAGTATATATATAGACCTTCTTAGGGTAGAAATTTCAGAGAAAGTTGAAATGTTTTGAAGGCTAAATTAAGCATATTTTGATGGTTTTAAAATATTTTTATATTTTATATTATATAATATTTTTGATTTTCCTTTTCATGAAACGGTGAATTGGGTGTAGTTATAATGGTACATAGATAGATGACCAGCAGAGAAACATGTAATTATATATGAAAAGAGGGTAATGCCGGCGTTGACGTCAATGCTAGTGTTGAGTGCGCTTTATATAAAAAGCCCTAAATCCGAGTTCTTTTCTTTTCTTATCATTTCAGGTCGTGTCTTCTCCAGGTTTCGCCGCCAGCACTCTCAGATCTAGGTAAAATTGATGTTTTTCTTCTCATATTTTTTGATTAAATCATTTCTCTACCCCTAAATTGAAATCCTTTGAAGTATTGAAGTGTATTATTATGGTATGTGATAGATTTTAGGATTTTGAGATATAGGATTTGCAAGTTTTTGAGTTGGGAATGAGGTTTTGATATTCTTCTTAAGGATGAGTCTTTGCTTTTACCCTTTTTAGTTAGTTTGATTTTTATTGATGATCTTTCATTTATCCTTTTGTTGTTCACCAATTTTTGAGTTACAAGTATTAGAGATGGTTGTCATTGTGTACTGACAGTGATAGAATGTTCTAGAGCATGCGCCTGGCGTTAATTCTAATGCCTGGCGTTAGAAAAATTGTGCTGATTGTTGTTGTGTTGAAAGTTCATGCAAGTTATGGCTTCTTCCAGTATGCATGGTGTCTGTGCTCGAAAGTCATCGTCCCGTCCTCCACAAGAGTCTTATCAATCAATTGTGGGGTTTGAAAAGGCGACTGTTGGTGTAGGCATGGTGTTGCACATAGACTTCCACGTCATGCACATATTCAGAATCTCCTAGCAGCATCAGAAGTGTTGTCAGTGATTTCCGACGATTGCTTTTCTACGGACATTGTTCGGGAGTTTTATAACAATTTGTATGATCCGTCAGAAACGGAACTTCATGGAGGAGTGAGTTCTATGATCCAGTCTCAAGTTATTCAAGTCACACATGATGACCTTCGAAATGAGATTGGGTTAATAGAGAATGATTATCGTTTAGAAGTGGTAGAAAAGTATAGAGCTGAGCGGGATTAGACACCAGTAAATCTGGTATTACACGGTAAAGAGACAAAAGATCAGATTACGGATGTTTCTTCACTTAGGGAGGAAGCATTTATAGTTCAAGATATTTTACGTCATACAATTATGTTGAAGTCTGGAGACACAAAAAAGATTACTGCACAGTTGAGCATAGTGACATATCATATAATGCAGGAAGTGCTTTTTGATGTGGCTGATCTTATCCTTTCTCAGATTCGTTACACTTTTAAGTTGAAGGATCCAAGACAGTCTTGACTCAACACTCTTCCCCTAGGAGGACTTATACAATGAGTGGTGATGGAAAAGTATGAGTATATAATTCAAACTAATTATATTAATGATCTTGTCCCCGAGCTTTATTTTACTTCAACACTTCGAGTCCCTCGACCACGAGATATACCATCATCTTCACGGCCACCCCTACGATGAGGTGTTTCACTCTGAGAGATGAATCGGGAGCATCGGGAGTCGTTTGAAGAATTCAAAGAGAATGCGACACGAAGAATGTCACGGATCGAGAAAATGATGCGATACATGATCAGGGCCTTGAAGTTGAAACCGACACTGACAGAAGAAAGGGATTGGGAGGTTCCCGTGGAGAATCCGCCACGTCGCTCGACACGCGGTACTTGAAGGTCAAGGGAACAAGGCAGTTCAACTATTGGAGAATCAGACTCACTTAGTGAAAGTAGACAATTTTAAGGTGGTTTTCAGTTCTGTAATAACATAGCTTAGTATTTGGACAATATTATCTAACGCTAGGCGTTACAGCTTGCGCCCAACGTTAGCTGTTATCATGCTTTTCCTTTTACTTTTGTTTTTATCTATTCTGTGAACTGTTTTTGCGGTGTGTTCTACTATTTATCTTATGAAAAACAATTTATTTATGGATTTTGGTTTAATATGTGAAAGTCATATCACAAGTATATAAAGTGATCATATCATGATGGCTCAAAGAAATAAAAGCAAAAGAACAAAACGGAAAATTAAGCAAATCATGAAGTAGAGAATTGATATTTTATTTTTAGTTGATTTCTACTTCTTGCAAATAGTTGGATACTAATGAATGAGAGATTTAGGTATCCAAAGAGGGCCGGGTGTGACGGTTCCTTTGGGTACCCAAATATATCATGTTTGCTTTTGGGGAGATATGATTGAATGGGCTCTTTTGATTTGAGTTTGTGTTTCATCTTTAGCTTTTGGTCTCCATTCAAATCTTGGTTTAACATTATTTTTAGTTTTCAAATTTCCATGATGATTTAGCAAAACATTATTTTTAGTTTTCAAATTTTTATAATCATTTACTTGAATATTTGGATCAAAAAGGTTTTTGAATTTATAATTTGAAGGAAATTTGTTTGCATTTAATTTTAGGTTGGGAGAAACATGATATTGTAAATTATGGTGATTTTGATTTTGATTTACAAATCCTTTATGTTTCATACTCCCATTTTTAAACTTAGGTAAGATGTTCATATTCATATTCAACTTGTTTTTAGATATAGTTTGATATTGTGAATTTGTATTTACTATTTTCATAAGCAGGTTGATTTTTTATTTTAATTCATCATTCTTCAATTTCAAATTATGTCTAGCTTTATTATAAGCGATTGTGCTATTTTTAAGAGTGGAAACAATTGAATCAATATGATTTTGATAGTTATTTCTATTTTCATCAAATGTTTCATCCATCTCTTTAATTTCAATTTTATAATCCTTACACTTAGCACAATCATTTTTTAAGGATGAATTTCTAGACATAGTCTTTCATTTTGTTCTTTTATAAAAAGAAGTTCCTTTTCAAGTTCCTTGTGTTTTTCTTTTAATTCATTATATTCTACACAAGGTGTAGTGTTTTCAACTAAGGAACCATGAATAGAACTAGATTAATTTGAATTTGATTGTTCATTAATTTTAGCCTTTAAATTTTTATTTTCTAAGCGCAAATGTTTATTAGCATCTTTTAATTTCTTAATTTTACGCTTTGTAGTTTGAAGCAATTGTAATGAAGAGATAGAAGTACAAAAAATGGGATTTGATTTCCTTACATTGCTTTCGGGAGAGGCACGATTTGAACACATAGTTTCTTTGACATCTTTATGGCACTCCTCTTCCGAAGAAAGTATTTCTTCCTCTCTTTCATTTGATGTATACTCCATGGGTCCATTGTAAGAGGAGCTTTCTTGAATATTTGTGCAATCTTATATGTTCTCCAAGTCTTGCGTTTGTTCCACACCTGTAAAAGGAAAATCATACTGTTGGGGAAATGATTTATCTTAACACCTAGAAATGTGTAGAAAATGATTTCTCAGAGTGAAAATTTAGTTTAAGTAAAATATGCGTCGAATAGTAATCGACGCAACGTCGAAGTGTAGTCGACGCATCTCTCATACTGAGTCGAAGTAACTCTAAATAGAATTTGACGTAACCAAAGTCGACGTAACTCTGATTTCTAGTCGACGCACACAGTAAAGTCGACGCACCTCAGTCGACGCTCCTTCCATATTTTCTTCTCGACGTCTAGCCAGGCTGAAATCGACGCTTATGTCAAATAGTAATCGACGCACGTCGATTTCTGTGATAGATTCAAAAAGTCGCCAGATCTCTTTCCTTCTTTTTGTAGATCTGAATTTTATGGAATTATATTATTCTTTTCTAGCCGTTCTGAATCAGTTTTTCCTTCTAAATGGTTCTTGGCTAATTTGATTAAGATTATTATGGACATTATTTGAAAATAGAATGATCTCTTTCCTTCTACAGATATAATGATTATGGAAACTTTTCTCTCTTACTATTTCTCTGACTGATAATTGATTATTCTCCTATAGCAATATTTTTGAATAAATAGAGCTATAAATACACAAGGAGGTCGGCAAAGAAAAATAAGAAGTGATCCACTCCATCCATTTGAAAAAGAGGAAAAGCTCCCAAGTGATAAGTGAGAAAGCTGAGAAAAGTGAAAGAGTGCTGCAGCAAAGAAAAAGCCTTCTTCTTCTCCTCCTTCTGAAGGCATACTGTTGCCATTTCTGAAAGCTCTCACTGAAAGAGAAAAGGGCTTTCAATCTCCTTCTCACTATAGGAGAGAGATTTCATTCACTATACTTGTGCTTCTAATCTTCTTGCTAGGAAGAAGATTCTTTTTTGCTTCAATTGCTTTTCATCTACTTCTTCTTTTTATTCTTATTCAATTTTCAAATTATGTAAAAGAGTTTTAAGAATCTCTCTTCAAAAAATTCAGTTGTGGTGGTTCTAAGAGTCTCCTTATCAAAAGACCCAGACTGGTTCTAAGAGTCTCCTTATCAAAAGACTCAGTACAAGATAGTGAATTCCTACCAAGGGGGCAGAAGAGTGGACTACCCAAAGTTTGGGGAACCACTATATTTCTTTGTGTTGTGCTGTGATTTTTCTTTTTGCTATTTCTTTCTTTATTTGCTTAATTCTTGTTGGTGTGTGGGAAGCTTAAATCTGTGAATATTATACATACATATATATTTGTTAATTTTGCACAAAATATTTTTAAATCTCTATTCACCCCCCTCTAGAGAATTCTAGTGAGGTTAACTGTGCACTTTCAATTGGTATCATAGGCAGGTTGATCAAAAAGGGGTAACTCCTTGATCAAAAAGATCCTACCTCATATATATATTTTTCTAAAAACTTTTTTATGGCACAAATCAAAGATTATGCTTCCACCAGACCACCAATTTGCAACCTTGAAAAGTTTGCACTTTGGAAAACAAGAATTAAAATTTATTTAAACTCTATTGATGGAGAACTATTTGATGTTATTATGACAGGTCCTCCCAATCCATTCAAGAAGGACTCAAGTGGAGAGGTCACACAAACACTTGCTCCAAGGGTTGAATGGACAGATGAAGAAAAGAAAAGCCCAAGCATGTGATGTCAAGGCTATGAATATATTAGTCTCAACCCTCTCAGATGAAATCTTCCAAAAGATTGCTGAATGTGGGTCGGCTAAGGAAATATGGGAAGCTCTCACTAAAATGGTAGAAGGGAGTGCTGATGAGAGAAAGGATAAAAAGGCATTACTCATCTCTTAATATGAAAACTTCCAAAAGAAAGATAGTGAAAGTGTTGCTGACATGTATGCCAGATTCAGCCTCATAATAAATGAGTTAAGAACACTTGAGAAGGACATATCTCTCACTGAGATAAATGAAAAATTGCTGACTTGCTTCCCTAGCTCTTGGGACTCAAGAATCTGGCCAATTAGAGACTACAGAAGCCAAAAAGAAATCTCAACAGATGTCCTATTGGGTAAATTATGATCTTATGAACAGTTGTTGAAAACAAGATCTGAGAAAGAAGAGAAAGAAAAGACTCCTTCACTCTCAAAGGAAAAGAGTATTGCCTTAAAGGCTACTGCAGGTGAACCCTCTACAAGTGATGAGGAGCTGATCAGTCTACTGGCCAGAAGACTCAAGAAGTGGATCAAAACAGAAGGATCTAGAAGGAGAGATTCAAAAACCAGGTATGACAAAACTCCTACTAAAGAAATTATATGTTACTCTTGCAGGAAACCTGGACACATTGCACCTGAATGTCCTAAAGAGATCAGTAATAAGAAAGATCTGAAAAGAATAGATTTAAAGAAGAAGAAGAAAGAGAAAGGATTCATTGCTCAATCATGGAGTGATTCAGAATCTGAAGGAAGTACCTCATCTGAAAATGATCAAGAAGAGGCTAGGCAAGAGGAAACCTGTTTGATGGCTACTGAGAAGCCTGAAGATAAATCTCTGGTAAATATATCTGATAATATAGATTTTTCTTCTACTGATTTCAAAAATAATTTCAAAGAATTTTGTTTAGATCAAGTCAAATCTGAGAAAGAAATAAAAAGACTAAGAAATGAATTGAACAATCTCAAACAAATGGATACACAATATAAAAACTATGAGCTCAGTCAAGAACTCTCTAGATCAGAGGAACAACTAGATAAAATCAATACTGAAAATCAAACACTGAGAAATGATCTAGCAAAGGCAAAAGCCTTTGAAGATTCTCTAAATGACAGAAGTCAAAAGCTCAAGAATATCTCTGAAAATCTCATTGATAGATTTAGACAACTAGAGTTTAATACCGATTTAGAACCCAGATCTCAATCATCCAGCAAATCTGTTTGGATACATCCTATCCACTTCACTAGGAAGAATAATCTGATAGGAGAAAATTCACAAGAAAATCCAAAAACAACTACTGTTTTTAATAAAAATAATTTCACTATATATGAAGGAATCCTAGGTAAATATCCTCAGAAAAGAAATAAATTTGCGTCGAGTTATTATCAACGTGCATCGAGTTCTACTCGACGCAACTTAAATGATGCATCGATTTCTAATCAACGCATACACCAAAGTGCGTCAACTTCCACTCGACGCAACTATAAACATACGTCGAATTCCTATCGACGCAACTAATCTGACAGGAATCTCTCCTTTTCCAGAAAGTCCTCTCAATCCATTTCCTTTTATTCTAAATGCTATTTCTGCAATATTACCAAAGACTGTTGGTATGATAAGCCAACACTTCTAAAGAAGAAAGGGTACTCTGAAAGACCCACTTATTCTTTCATTGAACCTTTCACTGTTGGAAGGAAGGGACCCCAGCTTAGCAGGGTCCAAACTAATGTTTAAATTTTATGTACAGGTGTATCACATCTTCAGGCTGGTGTGGTACTTGGACAGTGGATGCTCCATGCACGTGACAGGGTACAAAAATCTATTAACCAACTTTGAGGATAGACTAGGACCTCCAGTGACTTTTGGAGACTCTAGCTGTGGGCAAACCAAGGGCTTTGGAGATTTCAAAGAAGGGAAAGTAACCTTTAATAATGTGGCTGTAGTCAAAGGACTTAAATACAATCTGATAAGTATAAGTCAGATATGTGACAGTGGTAAGTATGAGATAAAATTTACCAAACTAGTTTGCCATGTTATTGATGTCATGACTGGTGCCATTGTACTCAATGGAATCAGAAAAGGGAAAGTATATATAGTAGATTTTAGCTCCACACACACAGAGATTTGATTGTTCAACAACATTATTGATAAAAGTGAATTATGGCATAGGAGGCTGGGCCATTTAAAGTATAAAACCATTAGTAAATTAACAAAGAATAACCTAGTCAGAGGCCTACCAAAGGGTAGGTACTCTAAGGATTTTCCATGAAGACCTTGCCAACTAGGAAAACAGACCAAATCATCCTTCAAACAAATTGGTAAGGATGACTCCCCTAGGATTCTCTACTTACTGCACATGGATCTCTTTGGTCCTATATCCACTCAGAGCTTAGGTGGAAAGTCATATACCCTAGTCATTGTGGATGACTATTCTAGATATAGCTGGGTATTCTTTCTAAGAGCTAAGTATGAAACCCACAAGATTCTCTCAAGATTCATAAGACAGATTCAATCTGAATTCAATACTCATGTTTTCATTATCAGAAGTGATCATGGGACTGAATTTGAAAATTAGTAAATCTGTAGTTTCTGTGAGGATGAAGGTATCAAACAAAGCTTCTCAGCACCTAGAACTCCTCAACAAAATGGAGTTGCTGAAAGAAAGAATAGAACCTTAATTGAATCAGGAAGGACCTTGCTTGCAGAATCAGGATTACCAAAAACCTTCTGGGCTGAAGCAATCAACACTGCAAACAATGTTCTGAATAGAAGCCTCATAGACAAAACTAAGTTAAAAACTCCATATGAGCTTCTGAAGGGAAAAACACCCACTGTTAGATACTTTAAGACTTTTGGATGTACTTGCTTTATACTAAACAATGGGAAAGATCATCTTGCCAAGTTTGACAAGAAGTCTGATGATGGGATATTTCTGGGGTACTCATCATCTAGTAAAGCTTATAGGTGCTATAACAGGAGAACTCTTAAAATTGAAGAATCCATGCATATTATATTTGATGAAACTAACATGCTTTTTAAGGGGGAGGAAACTTCCACCAGTCCTTTTCCATAGGAAAACAGCTGCATAGAGACTCAGCTTGAACACCTGACTCTAGAGAACACAGACACTGGGAAAGAAAACCAGCTACAGGAACCAAGTGAGGAATCTGAACAGGAACATGAAGAAGATTCAAAAAAGAGCAATCAAAACCAACTCCCACAAGAGAACATGGCTCAAGAAGAACAGGTGGGAAATGATTCTATTATTAATGAGGAAGAAGAGCCTCTGACAAATCCAAGCAGGACAGGAATCAATATGAAAAATCATCCACAATCCCAAGTAATTGGAGACCCAAATACTGGAGTGAGAACAAGACACCAAGTCTCCAGTGGAATGATGCTCCAATGCTTCTTATCACAAGTTGAACCAAAGAAGTTTTAAGAAGCAAATTGTGATCCTCACTAGATTATAGCTATGCAAGAAGAACTAAGCGAATTTGAGAGAAACAAAGTATGGAACTTAGTTGAGAGACCAAGAAACTACCTAGTTATTGGTACAAAGTGGGTATACAGAAACAAACTAGATTCCATTGGAGTAATTATCAGGAATAAGGCAAGACTTGTAGCACAAGGATACAGACAAGAAGAAGGAATAGACTACAACCAAACCTTTGCTCCAGTAGCCAGATTGGAAGCAATCAGACTTTTCCTTGCCTATGCAGCATTCATGAAGATGAAAGTCTACCAGATGGATGTCAAGAGTGCTTTTCTGAATGGTGACCTTCAAGAAGAGGTGTATGTAGAGAAACCACCAGGTTTTATCAATCCTTCCTCTCCTAACTGTGTTTATAGACTTAATAAAGCACTTTATGGTTTTAAGCAAGCACCTAGAGCATGGTATGACACTCTCTCTAACTTCCTTATAGAAAACTCTTTTGAAAGAGGAAAAGTAGATAAAACACTTTTCACTAGAACCCACAAGAATCAACTCCTTCTTGTTCAAATATATGTAGATGACATCATCTTTGGCTCAACTCTTCCCAAACTCTGTAAAAGATTTGCTAATCTAATGCAATCTAAATTTGAAATGAGTAGTATGGGAGAACTCTCTTATTTCTTAGGGCTACAAGTAAAACAAAACAGTGAGGGGATCTTTATCTCACAATCTAAATACACTAAAGAATTAATCAAAAAGTTTGGCATGGAATCAGCTTCTACCATGAAAACACCTATGGAAACTAATGTCATTATAGAAAAGGATGATAAGGGAAAATCAGTAGATCAAAAGACATATAGGGCAATCATTGGATCACTTCTCTATCTAACAGCTAGCAGACCTGACATTATGTTTGCCACCTACATATGTGCTCAATTTCAGGTTGATCCAAAAGAATCCCATCTCTCCTCTGAAAAAGGATTCTTAGATACCTAAAGGGAACACCTGAACTAGGTCTATGGTACTCAGCAGAAACCAACTTTGAATTGACAGGTTTCTCAGATGCAAACTATGCTGGATGTAGGGTTGATAGAAAGAGCACATCTGGTACTTGCCAATTCCTTTGTGACAGACTAATATCATGGTTCAGTAAGAAACAAACTTTAGTCTCAACCTCAACAGCTGAAGCTGAATATATAGCTGCTGGGAGCTGTTGTTCACAAATCCTATGGATGCAAAATCAACTTCTTGACTATAAATTGGAAGTCAATAACTCTAAGATCTATTGTGATAGTTCTAGTACTATATCCATAGCATCCAATCCAGTCCTTCATAGTAGAACCAAACATATAGAGATCAGACATCACTTTCTTAGAGACAATATAGAAAAAGGCAAGATAACCTTAGAATATATTCCTACAGACATTCAAAGAGCAGACATTTTTACCAAACCATTGGATGAAACTAAGCATACTTACTTCATCAACACCTTAGGAATGCTTGATGGAAGCTTGTAAACACCATTGTTGGGCAAATGAGAGCACTTGAAGTTGTCGATTACCTATCGACGCACCAACGAGAAGAACTCAACGCTGGCATTGATTTCTTACAGACAAAGATACGTCGATCCTTTCTCGACAGTCCGTCGACAACAATTCGACGTAACGTCGACTTCATGATAAAACTAGAAACAAATCTTTCCTTCTTCTTTTGACGATTGGATTACCTAATATACCTCGATTTCTGTTTCCTTTTCGACGTTTCACCTTCTTTAAATAATACATTTTATTTCATAACTCATACTCTCCCAAACCGCCAAAAACATCGTCTTCTACCTTTCTCTCGGCATCAATGGCGCCGACTCCTGCTCAATCTGCCATCATCAAAGCGATAAATGATGTTCTGGAAAAACTTGTGAATGAATTTCAGTAAAGACTGCTCAATTTCTCAAATGAGTGTGCCTCCATGCTAACCACTTGTGAAGCCAAACTGGCCGACATCTCTGCATCTCTTCCTAAGCTTCATATTCTTCTTCAAGAACAAAATCTGTCGCCAAAAGGGTTTATATCCTTTCTGCAGGGTGTAAACCAGGGGGAGAGTTGCTCCAGAAATCCCTCCAATCAGGTTCTCTATTACTCTTAAGCTTCATATTCTTCTCTATTACTCTTAAGCTTCATATTCTTCTCTATTACTATTAAGCTCAGGGTTAATTCTTCTCCAATCTCTAAACCCTAAACTCCATTTCTTACTATAGGCACAAATCTTCTCCACTCACTCTGATTACACCTTCAAGGAGAAAAACCCCTTTGGTATATCCTCATCCTACCATACAGAAGGAGACCATGCTGTGGATTCCGCATTCAAAGAAGATGCCTCATATGTTCAGGGGGAGATTGCTGTAGTAAAAAATACAGAAGTCCAGGGGAGGAAGAAGCAGCTACTTCTGATGACTGGAAAGGGCAAGTCTGGATTGATGCACCCCTTTGTGTGGAAGAATATCTGTATCACTCTCCTAGCTTCTCTGCCAGTCACATCAAACTTAGGACACCTCTACTTGAGGATGTTCCTCCAGAAGAAATTGAAGGAGAAAAACATTCTTCAGCAGAGTCTACCCTACCTGAGGACATTCTACCTCCTGTTGCAGAACAAACTCCTCCTCCTGCAAAAGTTCATTCTCCACCTTATCTTCCTAAAGAGAAAACTCCATCTCCTCTACTACCTTCATCTCCACCATCAACAAAACTTACTTCTACCAAGCAGTTTATAGCACCTACTCAAATCTTACCTAGGCAAAGTCCAAGAGGACAAATGAAAAGAAAAATAGAGGTCATCCTCCACTGGCAAAAATATTCCAAAGAAGAAAGGAAAGAATATGCAAAGGAAAAGAAATACAGAAAAGCTTGTGAGGAGATCTAAAGGTTTGAAAAGATTCCTAATATCTCTCCTGACAGTACTGTAAAGGAGTACAATGACCCGGAAATGGAAAAGAGGAATAATGAAATAAGAGAAAGAGATCTGTATGAATTTGAAGCAGCTACGAAAGAAACAGTGAATAAGAGAAATGCTTGGATAGAAAAGATCAAGAAGGGAATGACCAAAGAACAGATTCTTGCTGAACCATCCACCAAAATTCCAAAGAAGTTGTTTGATGTTGAAGCATATCAAAAGAAAAATCCTCAGGCAGGGATTATCCTAGATAAAGGACAAAAGCACAAGAGGCGTATAGGGTGTTCAGAAGATGTTTACATTCCCTATAAGAAGCCTAAAAAACCAGAAGGATTAGACAAATGGCATGATTCACCTTGGAAAGGGAAAGAAAAGATGTCTGAGATCCCTGAGAAACAGGAACCAGAAAAGAAAAGGAAATATAGGCCCAAGGTTGACAACAAGGGACCATCTGAACCCAAACCTACACAAAAGAGAGAGAAACCTCAAGGCATTACAATAGAAATGATTTATGAAAAGGCAGCAATTATCATTAGCAAGGGTTATTCCATAAATGAAACTCTCCTTGATGCTGAAAAGAGCTTGGCAAAACTGCACACAATTATCAGAAATGTTCAGGAGCATCCTGATAGAGCCAGGCCCTACATTTTTGAAGCTGTTGAACAATTATCTAAGAAACTCTACTATGCGTTTGTTAATTTCATGTATAACAAGAAGTTCTTGGTTTAAACCCTGTGAAAGATACTTACTTATTTATATGGTTTCTTTTTCTCTTCTGATGAATGCTTGACAAACTTCTTTAATATATCAAGGTATTCTTTGGACAAAAAGTAAAAAATTTCTCTGATCAGGGTTAAGACAAATAGGGGGAGATTGTTGGGGAAATAATTTATCTTAACTCCTAGAAATGTGTAGAAAATGATTTCTCAGAGTGAAAAATTAGTTTAAGTAAAATATGCGTCGAATAGTAATCGACGCAACGTCGAAGTGTAGTCGACGCATCTCTCATACTGAGTCGAAGTAACTCTAAACAGAATTCGACGTAACCAAAGTCGACGTAACTCTGATTTCTAGTCGACGCACCCAGTAAAGTCGATGCACCTCAGTCGACACTCCTTCCATATTTTCTTCTCGACATCTAGCCAGGCTGAAATCGACGCACGTCGATTTCTGTGACAGATTCAAAAACTCGCCAGATCTCTATCCTTCTTTCTGTAGATCTGAATTTTATGGAATTATATTATTCTTTTCTAGCCGTTCTGAATCAGTCTTTCCTTCTAAATGGTTCTTGGCTAATTTGATTAAGATTATTATGGACATTATTTGAAAATAGAATGATCTCTTTCCTTCTACAGATATAATGATTATGGAAACTTTTCTCTCTTAATATTTCTCTGACTGATAATTGATTATTCTCCTATAGCAATATTTTTGAATAAACAGAGCTATAAATACACAAGGAGGTCGGCAAAGAAAAATAAGAAGTGATCCACTCCATCCATTTGAAAAAGAGGAAAAGCTCCCAAGTGAAAAGTGAGAAAGCTGAGAAAAGTGAAAGAGTGTTGCAGCAAAGAAAAAGCCTTCTTCTTCTCCTCCTTCTGAAGCCATACTGCTGCCATTTCTGAAAGCTCTCACTGAAAGAGAAAAGGGCTTTCAATCTCCTTCTCACTATAGGAGAGAGATTTCATTCACTATACTTGTGCTTCTAATCTTCTTGCTAGGAAGAAGATTCTTTCTTGCTTCAATTATTTTTCTTCTACTTCTTCTTTTTATTCTTATTCCATTTTCAAATTGTGTAAAAGAGTTTTAAGAATCTCTCTTCAAAAAATTCAGTTGTAGTGGTTCTAAGAGTCTCCTTATCAAAAGACTCAGACTGGTTCTAAGAGTCTCCTTATCAAAAGACTCAGTACATGATAGTGAATTCCTACCAAGGGGGTAGAGGAGTGGACTACCCAAAGTTTGGGGAACTACTATATTTCTTTGTGTTGTGCTATGATTTTTCTTTTTGCTATTTCTTTCTTTATTTGCTTAATTCTTGTTGGTGTGTGGGAAGCTTAAATCTGTGAATATTACACACACATATATATATATATTTGTTAACTTTGCACAAAATATTTTTAAATCTCTATTCACCCCCACCCCCCTCTAGAGAATTCTAGTGAGGTTAACTGTGCACTTTCACATACATTTCTTCAAGAAATTTCCATACTTTGTATGCACTAGAAAAACAATATATTAATTTGAAGATATCTTGAGATAAAGCACAGAAAATATAATTCATAGCTTTTGCATTTAGGTGATGCTCTTGTTTATTTGATTCATCCGATGGTCTTGTTATTGCTATATCCCAAGCGTTGATATCTAATGTTTTGATAAACCTTTCCATTAATAATTTCCACCCTTTGTAATTTCTTCCTTCGAATAAGGGTGGTGCAAGAGATTTATCTTCTTCATAAAAATTTCCCCCACTAATAGAAGCGAGATCATGAGACGCCATTATTCCCGGTTGTTAAGCCGATTTGGAATAACCTGCTCTGATACCACTTGTTGGATCTATAGGCGCCCTTAGAGGGGGGGGGGGGGTGAATAAGGGTTTAAAAATCTTTAAACTTTAATAGAAAACTTTTGATATTTTGATCAAAGTTAAATCAAAAGTAAAGAGATAATAAAATTAGAAATGAAATCAATTTTATTAAACATGAAAACACATGATAGACATTTATAAAATTGATTACAAAATTTGATTTCAATGACGCTAGAAATCGAAGCGAATAATATGAAAACCCTTTTTGTTTTCTATACCAGATCGTATCCCCACGAACCGGTTGGCTTTAGCCGATCTATCCCCAGATACAGCCTCAATCCGCTCTAGCCAATCTATCACCAGAAAGGCCTCGAGCACCCCCTAGATCTACTCCCTAGACCCAGTCGCCAACACAAGGCGAATTCCTCCCTAAGTCCTACCTAGACCTAGTCACCAACACGAGGCGAATTCACGAACCGATTACAAAGATGAAATAAAGGAAGAATACAAAATACAGATATATAACTCCATATGAGGTAATCTGAAGGAGACGCCGAAGAATCGCTGAAGATCGTAGAAGTCCAAGCGTGCGTTCTTCGTGTTGAGTTAGCGTATTGATCCAAGCCTCCTTTGATTCCTCCTTTTGAAATATGAGTGGGAGATGTGTTTCTATGAAAATACGACCCTCACAAAGTTTCTGAAGTGCTGGAATAGGGCTCTTGACAATCAGTTCTCGGAGAAGACAAATCCTCCAATTTATAGAATTTGAGCTAACACCGGCGTTAAGTCCTAACGTCTGGCGTTGACCATGTATATCAATATTTTAATGGCTCGGATCTTCAAAAGAGGAAGGAGATTCTGCACTTTAGGAATGTTTTATTTTAGGTAATATCAACGCTGGCGTTAAGGCTAACGCGGCGCGTTGGGCAAATCATTCCAAATGTTCCTCCTGAAATCATGACAGCTTTCACCTTGCCAAATTCATCGACTGGATAGCGCCCGGCTTTGAGAGCTAACGCCTGGCATTGAGATTCTTTCTTTAATCAGATGGCACCCCAATTCGTCGAGCAGAAAATTTCGTCGAACAAAATTTCATCGAACGGAGAATCGTCGAACACAGGATCGTCGAACGTAGATTCAATTTTGTCGAACCCATCTTCCATTCTCAGCGGCTTGATTTCGTCGATCGCAGTAGCAAGTTCGTCGAACGAAAATTTCATCGAGCACATTTCGTCGAACGCCGTGGTATGCATTTCGTCGAACGCTGATTTCATCTAGCGCTAACACCCAGCGTTATGCTTAACGCTTGGCGTTGAGTAACTTTCAATCCATCAGCTTCTGGTTAGTTCTAGACCATTGTTGCAGCTACCTGGTGTCAAAAAGTGTCCATACCAACATGCTAAAAACACAAAGGTAACAAGATCAAATACAATTAGTATTTGTTATTCTCAAATCAAAGGGATGCGGAAAACCATTTTCCAACACTTATCACTGCCTTCTCCCCCTTTAGGACTTCTTCAATAACCCTGTCAGCAAGGTTTTCCTGAACTGAAAGTATTCTTTCATGAATTTGTTGTTCAGTTTCATCAAGATTATTTCTGACTTCGAGTAGATGGGCATCCAGAGTGGTTGTATTCACATTTATGATGTTCAGAATAAGATCTTTGTCAACATGGACGGATGCCTCTACTTCCTCAAATGCATCCTCCACATTCCTAGCGAATATCAGCTGATTCCACAGGATGTCATGGGTTTGGTGGCCAACCCTGTTGACCTCTTCACCAACCCATTCCATTGTTGGTATAGCTAAGTGAAAAGTGTGAGTATATTGAGTATTAAGATGAAGTGCCTCCCTCTATACTGTGCGCAGCTCAGCCTACATTTCCTACCGCAATCCATCTACAGTTTGTAGAATGAATGATTCCATCCTTTGCCGTTGAGCGTTAAGTAAACCGGAGATCATGTGAAACATGGATCCCTTATGATCAGAGGATGGTCCAGCAGTATTCTCTTCATCCTCATGGGCAGTGCTCTCTGTTGGGGCTTCTTCATGACCACTGTCAGATGGATAAACTTCTATCTGAACCATGGATTTCTTAGGGCTGGGAACCTTTAGTGGTTCAGGTTCTACTGTTAGTACTATCTTGCTGGCCAGAATTAGTTCCATCCCAATGGAGGGCTCAAGATTTTCAAATGTTTTTGGCTCTTGTCTTGGACTATCAGATGGTGTATCTAGGATGATATCCAAGGGAATATTTTCTTCTGGCGCTTCTATGGTGGAGGACCCCAGATGGGTCTCCCCCTCACCCTTCTCCAAGTCTTGAGTTGAATACCCAGAATGACTCTCCCCCTTAGCTGGAACACTTGCTGGAATTTGGCTTCTTCTTTCTTCAGGCACCTCTTTGCTAATAGGTGCTTCTTCTTTTTCGGAGGCCGCTGGGGGCAGGGGTGTCTCCCCCTCAATCCATCCAGGGGTTTGCTGAGCTGGGGCTCTTCCCTCTTCAGAGCTGCTGGAGGTCTCTTCCTCCTCTGAGGCAGCCTTCTTGCTATCCTTCTTGGATTTCTTCTGCTGAACAGAAGAGGAGGTCTGAGGTCCTTTGGAGATTGACCTATCCCATCTGTCTAGCATCTTGGAGTCAAGCCTTTTGGAGTAGTGTAAGGGCACTCCCATCTTCCTGGTGATCACTTCCCCAAGGGAGTTTAGCAGGTATCTGCATAGAATTTGTACAAAGGATGGAGTTCTGCAAAGTTCTCTTAATCTAGTGAAACAGGAGCTCCCTTTAGTCTGTCCTTTTGGAGAGTATAACCTGGCACATCACTTGAAACATTTCCTTGGAAATCTGGTCATGAGAACCCGACTTACAGAGCAAAACATTACCGATGATATTAGTCAGAAGCTTTCCTCTCTGTTTGAAGTATGCCCGTTTAATAGACCCATAGGTCTTTCTTGAGTGTCCACACAAGGTGTAACTTGCTGAGATGTCTTCAGGGGACACTTCCTCCTCTAATTCTTCTGCTGTCAATCGAGACAGATGCAGCATTTTGCCCAAGCTCTTTACATTGATCTTCACATTCTTACCAGCAGCCACGGACTTCACGAAGGTTGCGGAGCTGTTGAGTCTTGCATCTCTATAGAAATCCAGTAGTTCACGGTGGATAAGAATGCAAGGTTCACTTAGCAGGTATTCAAGTCCTGCAGACTCCAGCAGTCCTATTACTGATCTAATTTCCTCTGAACAAGCGTTGAAGCCTCCACGCTAGAGCTCACAACCTGAGAGCATTGAAATTTCTTCCTTTTGGGGAGCCATGGCAGGAGTATTGGGAGAAATGGCAGTTGTCGGAGGCAGAACAAAGTTTTTTCGTGGGAATGACTTAGGGCAAATGAGAGCATAATTTTTATCCTAAGCATTCACTCTATTTATAGTGGAGGTAGATTAGGAGACGCGTACCTGATAGTGCGTACTGAAGATCAGACGGATGGCCCAGATTAGGCGCTCTAATATCGTGATAGGTATCCGAGTCCTGTTTCGACGATATGTCAGTGTGTCGTCTAAACGTGTCATCATTATGCTGCTTTCCAACCTGATCATTTTGTCCTCAAATTAGCCTTATGTCGTTGAATTACTGGATAATGTCGTCGAGACTATGAGGTATCTCGACGATAAGCATCTTCAGTTTCTTGTTTGATTTAGCCCTTGTGAGAGACTTCTTCAGTGCTAGCTTGACCTGCTTCTAAGAAGGAAATGATTAGTAATAAAGAGAAGTTAAAGAAGTTATTCTAAGTTTAACATCCCCAATTAGAATTTGAAGAAGTTAAACTTAGCTTAATCTTGGGGCTTTGTGAATATATCAACAACTTGTTTGTCCGTGGGGACAAACTCAAGAGTGATATCTTCATTCTCCACATGCTCCCTAATGAAGTGATACCTTATTTCAATATGCTTAGTCCTGTTGTGGGAGACAATATTCTTAGCACTTGAGGAGTCACAAAATAGGGGTTTTTTGGTCATCTTCAGATTGTTGTCTTCAAGTTATGTTGGATCCATAGAAGCTGAGCACAACAACTTCCTGCAGAGATGTATTCTGACTCTACTGTGGAAATTTCATACTTGTCTGCTTCTTACTGCTCCATGAGATCAGTCTTCCTCCAAGGAATTGACAAGTTCATGTAGTACTCTTCCTATCCTCTTTGCACCCTGCATAATTTGCATCTGAATACCCTGTTAGTTCACAGTTAGTGTTCCTAGGGTACCATAGACCAAGATTAGGTGTACCCTTCAGGTATCTTAAAATCCTCTTGACAGAGGTGTGATGAAATTCCTTGGGGTTCACCTGATATCTATCACAGACACATGTGGTAAACATTATGTTAGACCTACTTGTAGTTAGGTAGAGCAAAAACCCAATCATGCACCTGTACTTGGTTTCAACAAAGGGTATTCCCTTCTCATCCTTGTCCAGAGACACATTGGATCCCATGGGAGTCTACATAAAAGACGCACGATCCAGTCCAAATTTCTTGACTAACTCTTTAGTGAATTTGGTCTGAGATATGAATATACCATCTGTAGATTGTTTCACTTGGAACCTAGGAAGTATTTGAGCTCTCCCGTACTGCTCATTTCAAACTTTCCCTGCATTAAATTGGCAAATTTCTTGCAAAGATAGTCATCTGTAGAGCCAAATATAATGTCATCCACATAGATCTACACTAGCAAGATCTTGCCATTAACTTCCCTTAGGAACAATGTCTTGTCAATCTTCCTCCTTGAAAACTTGTTCTCAATGAGAAAGCTTGACAGTGTCTCATACTATGCTCTGGCAGCCTGTTTCAAGCCATATAATGCCGTTCTAAATAAATAAACAAAGTCAGGATGAGTTGAATCAACAAAACCTGAGGGTTGTTTTACATATACTTCTTCCTTAAGGTCACCATTCAGGAAGGCTGATTTCACATCCATCTAGTAAACTTTGAATCCTTTATAGGCTGTATAGGCTAGGAACAGTACTATAGCCTCCAGTCTTGCAACAGGGGCAAATGTTTGATCAAAGTCATTTCCCTCTTCCCGTCTGTAGCCCGTTGCTACCAGCCTTGCATTATTCTTAGTAATGACCCCATTCTCATCCAACTTGTTTCTATAGACCCACTTGGTTCCAATAATGTTGTGTCCTTAGGGTCTGGGAACTAACTTCCACACCTTACATCTTTTAAATTGGTTTAGTTCCTCCTGCGTTGCAGCAATCCAGAATGGGTCCTGATTTGCTTCCTTAAATTTCTTGGGTTCAATTTGAGAAAGAAAACTTAAATATAATGCTTCAATTAGGGCTCTGCTCCTTGTCATCACTCCTTGATTGACATCCCCTATGATTTGCTCCTGAGGATGATGTCTGATTTGCCTAAGTGCATCAGGCAATCTTCTTGGGATCTCTTCTATTGTAGGTTCTTCAGGTTGTACCTCTTCAGCTGTTTCCAATCCTTCTATAACATCTTCTTCCATCTATATTATTATTGGATGGTCTTTGTCTCCTCCCGAGGTTTCAGCCTTATCCTCAATGGATAGCTTCTCCATTCTTTCTATTGAACCTGCATCCATTAAAGGACTAGACCAGCCTTTATGAATAAGGCTAGTCTCATCAAATACAATATGTACAGATTCTTCAACTACTTGGGTACTGATGTTGTACACCCTATATGCTTTGTTAAATGAGTTGTAGCCAACAAACATACCTTCACTACTTTTCTCAGCAAACTTAGTTAGTTTGGATTTTCCATTATTGAGTACCCAACATTTGCTCCCAAAGATTTTGAAGTAGGATAATGTAGGTTTTATGCATTTCATCAGCTCATAGGGAGTTTTCTTGTGATCTTTGATGATAGAGGCCCTATTTATAACATGACAAGCTGTGTTGACAGCCTCTGCCCAGAAGTACTCTGTTAGAGAGGAGTCACTAAGCATTGTCATGCTAGCCTCTATTAAGGTTCTGTTTTTCCTCTCTGCAATTCCATTTTGTTGAGGAGTTCTAGGTGAGGAAAATTCTTGGATGATACCCAATTCCTGGTAGAATTCTGTCATGGCTCTAGACTGAAATTCCGTACCATGGTCACTTCTGAATTTGACACAGTGCAACTCATCTCATTCTGGATTTTCCTGACAAAATTCTTCAAGTTATTTAAGGTATCAGACTTCTTTTTAAGGAAGAATACCCAAGTGAACCTTGAATAATCATCAACAACAACAAGAGTGCAAGCCTTCCCTCCCAAGCTGTGAACTCACATAGGACAAAATAGATCCATGTGCAATAGAAATAGGCACCTAGAATAGTCTTTAAGGGAGATGCTTTTGAAGCTTGTCCTAGTTTGCTTGCCAAGTTGGCATGCATGGCAGGGACCTCCCTTATGCACTTAAGACTGGGTTCATTTCTGACTAGGTCTAGAGAGAAAAGCTTGTCTATGGTCTTGTAATTAATGTGAGCAAGTCTCTTATGCCATTGAACATATAGAGCCTCCTTTTCATTAGCTACAAGACAAAGAGGCATGGAAGAATTTGATTGAAGGAAATTTATGCAATATACATTTCCATTCCTAGGCCCAGTTAAGGTAGCCTCAGAGTCCAATGATTTTTTAACTAGGCACATATCCTTGTGGAGTACAACGACATAACCTAGATCACAAAGTTGACTTATGCTTATGAGATTGTGGTTCAATCCCTCCACATAATCTACCTTTGTGATGGTAACTAACCCATTTGAGATGTTGCCATAGCCTTTGGTCACCCCTTTCTCTGAACCTCCAAATATCACTGTTGGTCCATTCTCCACAGGGGTGAGGTTTCTTAGATAGCTTCTTATTCCAGTCATACGCCTGGAGCACCCACTGTCCAAATACCAAATGGGAAAACTGTTGGCATTTGGACACACCTGCAAGAAAAATTACTTTCCCTTAGGTACCCGATTTGATTTGGGCCCTTGGTTTCTGTTAGGAGGATAAACTGGGACACTACACCACTGGGTGGTCTGCACTCTCTTTGCATTAGTTCCTGTTGTGTTGAACCAACATTCTAGGGAAAAGTGACCAACCTTCCCACATCACTAGTACTCAAACCTGTTATATCTTCTCTTCTGCCTCACCATCTAAGTGGGATGACAATGATGGTTTGTAAGAGAGGGAGCAACTGGCCTGACAGGTCTTGGGTGAACCTCACAGGTGTGAGTGTGAAGTGGAGCTGGTCTCACCACCTTGTGGTTCACCTTCTTGGGAACAGGCTTTGTAGGAACAACCTTTCATTTGCTTTTGAGTGCTGCTGCTGCAGGTCCATGGACAAAGGGACCTGGATTCTTCATCTAAATCTCCTCATGGGGTTCCTTGAGAGCACTCAGCCCAAAGTCTGCTCTTCTATTGGTAATAGAGGGCTTACTAGCCACTTGCTGAGCAGGCCTTTGTCAAATGACCATATGAAGATTCCTGGTCAAAGGGATTTGATGCTAGCAGCACCTTCTTAAAAGAGGGTTGCTCTTCAGAGGCTTTACCCTTGAATGTCTCACTATTGTATCTATACCAGCTCTAAATGGTACAGAAAAATTGTCAATAATGGGTAAGACAGTCTTGGGTTTTGAAAAGCTAGCAACAATCTTTTGTTCAGCCTGCAACATTTCCTCAAGGTCCCTGATGACCATATTCTTCTGAGCTAATTCAACACTCTTGATCTTTGTGGCCTCCTTAAGTCTGTCCATTTCCTTGCTCATAGCAGACAGCTTTACAGCTATCTCCTGGAGCTCAGTGTGGATAGGTCTCAAGGAATCCATCTCCTTAGCTTGAGCTATAAGGAGTTTCTTGCTTTTCTTGAAAGCTTTCCACAAGGTCTCATATTGCTAAATCAGCTTAGATTCAATCTCATAATGAGATCTTGAGGATGTGCTGTTGGTAGCAGACTCACCCTCATCATCATGCAGAGAATCTACCACTGATTTAGAATCAGAGGCAGATAAAGGAGCTCTAATTTGTACCTTTCTAGGAGAGTTATTTTCATCCGGGTTTTCTTCATTGATGGTCATAAGGCCAATGAGGGCTTCCTCCTCAGTTTCTGAGGAACTAGTGTCAGAATCACTTAAGGTTCTGATCTTCTTTTCCAAAAAAAAATTCTCAGATTTCTTCTTGTCTTTTGATCTTCTTTTATCTTCATGATTCCTTGATTCCCTCTTCTTGGAAGGGCAATCAGCAATCATGTGTCATGCTTTATTACAAGAATAACAAACAATTTTAGTTAAATAAAATTTACTAGTTCTTGTTGTTGGACATGTGTGTCACATCCCTTGGTTTGAGAATAACAAATCCCAAATTGTATTTGATCTTGCTTGTCGTGTGTTTATAGTGTGCAGGAACTATAGGTGCAATACTCCACAGGTAGAAAGCAGCTGAAATCAAAAATCTGGAAGAATGCACTGCCGCCAGCGCTAGCGCTTCCGCCAGGCGCTAGTTCAGGCTCCGTTCGACAAATGATGAGCTCCGTTCGACGAATTTGGCTGCGCTCGATGAATTTGTGCTCGACAACTGGGTTCGACGAACTTGAAGCTCCGTTCGACGAAAATTTCGTTCGACAAATTTTGTTTGACGAAAGTTTGTTCTGCCACGCCACCGACGATTTCGCAATCGCTACCGCCAGCGCTACCGCTACCGCCTGGCGCTATCTCAAGTTCGTGTACAGGGCCACGCTGCCAATGGTTTTGCAACCGCTCCACACGAACACTACAACAGGCGCTAGGAGCTACCGCAGGCGCTATCGTCAAGTTCTATAAAATGATGGGCTCTCTGGAAATAGTATACGATTTTTTAAGAATTTTAAAAATATGATTTTTGATATTGATTAGGGGTCTTAAGAGTAGTCTTATGCAGAAATTGTGTAATATTCAGAGATGTTTTGATTGCTCAAATTGCATAAAACATTAGCATTTTACATGTTATTCATCCTAATATGTCTAAGACTCCTAATTCCAACCTTAACATTTGAAACCTTGCATCGGGAAGAGGTTTAGTAAATATATCAGCAAGTTGAGAGTCCGTGCAAATGAAACAAATCCTTACATTTTCCTTTTTAATGTGATCCCTTATGAAATGATGACGCACATCTATATGTTTTGATCTAGAGTGGTGTACCGGATTATTTGTGAGATCAATGGCACTTTTGTTGTCACATTTTAGTTCAATATTTTTTAGATTAAAACCAAAGTCCTCTAAAGTTTGGCTCATCCATAGAGCTTATGCACAACAACTCCCTAATGCAATGTATTCGGCCTCCGTGGTGGAGAGTGCAACCGAGTTTTGTTTCCTACTAGACCATGCAACTAATGAAGGTCCTAGAAAATGACAAGTACCACTAGTTCTTTTTCTATCATGTGAACAACCGGCATAGTACGAGTCGGAGTAGCCGTGAAGTGTAAATGAATTATTGTGCGGGTACCATAATCCTAGTCTAGATGACCCAATGAGATATCTAAAAATTTGTTTTACCGCTTATAAATGAGATTCTTTTGGATTGGATTGAAATCGAGCACATAAACATACGGCAAACATAATATTGGGTCTAGTTGCACTTAGATAAAGTAGAGATCCTATCATACCTCTATGTAAAGTTTGATCTATAGAAATTCCTGATTCATCTTTTCCTATTTTTAGTGATGCACTCATTGGTGTAGAAGCATGTTTAAGGTTTTCAAATCCAAAATGTTTTAGCATATCATGGACATATTTAACGTTGGGAACAGCGCCCTGCAATGTTCCTGATTTGAAGAAAGTGCTCTGCTCAATGATAAATGCAAATTGTATTTAACATTCCATCTAGTTTATGCGTGCAGAGATCAACAACTTGTCATGTACTTAAAGTAATCTTATCATCGAGAAGGATAGAAGGGATGGCCGACAAAGTATGCTTGTCGCTGTAATGACAAGCAAAGCAGACGCAGAGAAACTATCAAAGAAAGACATGTCGTCGAGAAGAATGGAGTATCGTCGACATCAAAATAGCGGCCATGTCGACAAGACAATACTACAATTACAATGACAGAATGAACAAAGGAAGGTCCCAACAATACAAACAAAGGAAGCATATCGTCGTATATGCAGGAACGCCAGCATGTTCCGTATCGTTGAAATACAAGCATTAGAAGCAAAAGCAAGGAGACCTGAAGAATTACCAAAGCACAAGGGGCCGACAAAGACATGTCGTCGAGATACATTCCATGTCGTCGTAACGATGGAATATATCGTCGAGACTAATTCAAATCTCGCGGATGCGCTGTCAAAAATTAATACCGCCGCCTAATTGTCCAATCAGGGGCCTGCTATGATGGCTGAGCGTCTGACAGGAAAGGAAAGCTAATGTGACCGTTATACGGCTTGTCCTCTCTATAAAAGGCAACAGGGTTGCCCTAGAAAAGATAACTTCGCGTTCAAGAAAGAACCAGCAAAAGTATCCCGTCGTTCAATAGAACAGTACATTCTTGCGGAGAAGAAGAAGAAGTTCTCAAGAAGCAGTCATCCTCACCGACTGCTAAGAAGCCAATCCACATCCGGCTAAGAAAGAATTGAAGAAGAACCGTGCATTCAAGATCTGATTCAGAGGTATTCTCTTCATTCTCAAGAAGTCGATCATCATCAGGCTAAAGTTGCCGATCAACATCAGCCAGAAGAAACAGTTTATATCTGTAATCTCTTGTAAGGCTTGCGGGTCATATTGTCTAGCTTGAGGGCTGGAGAGCTGTGAGGCTTGAGGGCTAGAGCAGTGCACTCACGGGTGCGATTTGTCGAGCTTGCGAGCTCGGGGGCAGTAGGGACTTGCGGGTCTAGGCTGTTGGGACCTGCGGGTCCGAAAGGTAGGGCTTGAGGGCCTAAGTGTCGAGCTTGCGGGCTCGGGGGCAGTAGGGGCTTGCGGGCCTAGGCTGTTGGGACTTGCGGGTCCGAAAGGTAGGGCTTGAGGGCCTGAGTGTCGAGCTTGCGGGCTCGGGGGCAGTAGGGGCTTGAGGGCCTAGGCTGTTGGGACTTGCGGGTCCGTGGTGTAAGGCTTGAGGGCCGGAAGATTTTGGCGGAGTTTGCCGAGCCTAGCGGATCGCTGGGTAGGAACAGAGGGACAGAGGACTACTCAAGACGCCCGGTCTTGAGGAACCTCTATAGATCGATTATGTGCTTTCTGTGATTAGTTCTTTACATTATGCAAATCTGTTAATCACAATCGAGAAATACCTAAAGGGGATAGTATAAATTAGAAAAACCTATTCACCCCCCTCTAGGTGATCTGGGTAGACACCCCCATAAACAACAAGTGGTATCAGAGCTAGGTTGTTCAAATAAAGCTTAACAGCCTGAACAGATCTGCCAGTGGGTGTCTAAGGATCATTAGCTATGGAATCAAGAATAGCTGCATGCTCTAAAGAAAATTATAGCTTATGGAGAATAAGAGCTAGAATATTCATGGAAGCTCTACATCCAAGAATGTTTCAAATCGTACAAGAAGGGCCAAACCTCCACAAGTCCTTGCCCAAGAAAATGACTGAAGATGAGATCATCTTAGTCAACTTAGCCAAAGGGCCAAAAACATCATTGCAAGTGCAGTTGATACTCCTACCTTGGATCAAATTGCACACTGCACTGTTGGAACACGGTCTTCCGCATCTCCTAGGTTTGAGAATAACAAATCCTATGTGTATTTGATCTTGTGTGTTCAAGTGTGCAGGTTAACATAGTCCACATGACTCAAGGAGTACTCATGATGACTGCCCCCAAAATTGAAGCAAAAATTCGAAAAGGCTCACTAGCGCCGGCGGTAGTGATAGCGCCCGGCGCTAGCGTTGATCTGCGCGATTCCGGCATCATTTTTAGAAGGAGCTAGCGCCCAGCGTTAGCTACTAGCGCTGGCGGTACCATGGCGCACAAGAGGCATGGAGCAATATATTGCCGCGGATTGAAGATCCTGCCGCACAAAACATTTCCTAATCCGGGCTAGCGTCGGCGGTAGCGCTTGGGCTATAAATTGGATGCTTTGGCTCCGAATTCTTAATCCTCCTCCAATACCAAACTCCAGAGCTTCGCGCCATAGCAGAGAGAGGAAGATTCAGAGCGATACTCCCACAATTCCATAAAGCCTTAAGGAGATCCGTGGAGAAGATTTCAACACGCATCATCATCGTGACGAAAGGCTGCATCGACTACGATCATACTCTGCGGGCCTTCGTCCACTTCTCCAAGAGATCCACATAAAGGGAGTTTTTATATTATTGTCTTTTCATTTCATATCTTTTCTGTAAACGGTAGTGAAATCGCCTCGTGTTGGCGACTAGGTCTGGGGTAGGACTTAGGGCTGAAATTTGCCTCGTGTTGGCGACTAGATCTAGGCTAGGTCTAGGGGGTGCCCGAGGCCTTTCTGGGGATAGATTGGCTAGAGCGGCTTGAGGCCGTATCTGGGGAGAGATCGGCTAAAGCCAACCGGTTCGTGGGGATACGAGTCGGTATAGAAAATGAAAAAGAGTTTTTATTATTCGCCTCCGATCTCTAGCGCCATTGAGATCAAGTTTTGTAAAACTTATTTAATATCAATAAAGCTTGTCTCTCTTTTTGTTTTACTTGACTTCTTGTTTTATTATTGCAATATTCCAAAGTTATCTAAATAAAATATAAAGTTTTTGAAAACCCTTATTCACCACCCCCCCTCTAAGGGCGTCGGCCGATCCAACAAGTGGTATCAGAGGGGTTTTATTCCAATCGGATTAACAACCGGGAATAATGGCGTCTCATGATCTCGCTTCTACAAGTGGGGGAGATTTTTGTGAAGAGGAAAAATCACTTGCACCACCTTTGTTTGAAGGAACAAATTATAAAGGATGGAAAATTTTAATGGAAAAATTTATTAAAACTTTAGATATCGAAGTATGGAACTTAGCAATTATAAGACGTGCGGATGAATCAAATAAAAAGGAACTTCATTTAGATGCAAAAGCTAAACATTATCTATTTTGTGATCTCTCAAATGAAGTTTTCAAATTTGTGTATTGCTTTTCTAGTGCTTATAAAGTATGGAAATTTCTTGAAGAAATATATGATCTTCCTCTCGCAGGTATGGAACAAACACAGGAGGAAAAGAACGTACAAGCATTCATTATCATTCAAGAAGATCTCTCTCGGAGCGAAGCCATGGAGAATATTGAAATAGAAAAGGAGAACAATACACCAAGAGAAAAAGAAGAAGAAATCTTACTTTTGGAAGAGGAGTGCCAAGAAGAAGACAAAGGAACAATATGTTCAAATCCTCCCTCATCAAAAAGCAATGTAAGGAAATCAAATTCTATCTTGTGTACTTCTATCTCTTCATTACAATTGTTACAAAATACTAAGCGCAAAATTAAGAAATTAAAGAATGCTTATAAACTATTGCACTTAGAAAATAAAAATTTAAAAGCAAAAGTTAAAGTAATATCAAAATCTGATTTATCTAGCTTTACTCATGTCACTTCAATTGAAAATACAAAACCTTGTCTTGATTGTAATGATATTAAAGAAAAATTTAAGGAACTTGAAAAAGAAATTATTTTTATAAGAGAACAAAATGAAAAATTATGTTTAGAAAATTCATCTTTTAATTGTGCTAAGTGTAAGGACTATGAAATTGAAATAAAAGAGATGGAAGAAACATTTGATGAGTATAGGGATAAATATGAAAAACATATTGACTCAATTGTTACCACTCTCAAAAATAGCACAATAAATTATAATAAAGCTAGACATAATTTAAAAATCAAGAATGATGAACTAAAATCAAAAATCAACTTGCTTAAGGAAATCATTAAGAAAAACGCTCAAAACATTCATTCACAATCTCAAGGTATATCTAAAAGCAAGTTGAATACAAATATCTTAACTAAATCTAATAATGGGAATAAGAAACAAAATGATTTTTCATATCAAAAACCAAATCATCATTATTTACAAAATCATGTTTCTCCCAACTTAAAATTGAAATTACACAAATTTCCTATAAACGATAATTTAAATTATAATCTTCAAAGGAAAGAAAATCATCATGGAAATTTGATAAATAAGAATAATATTAAACCAATGTTTGAATGGCGGCCAAAAGTTAAAGATGAAATACAAACTCAAATCAAAAGGGCTCATTCAATCATATCTCCCCAAAAGAAAACACGATGTATTTGGGTACCCAAAGGAACCGTCACTCCCGGTCCTCTTTGGATACCTAAATCTCTTATTCATTAGTATCCCATCATTTGCATGAAGTAGAAATCAATTAAAATGAAATACACAAATTTCTACTTCATGATGTGCTTTAATGTCTTTTCTATTTTTTTCTTTTTGTGTTATTTTTAAACTATCATGTCATGGTCATCCTATACAATTTTGAAAATATGATCTTATCTCTTACAAGATCAATATGTTTATAAAATCAAATTGATCAAAATTCCAAATCATATTTTATTTTGATGACCCATCTTTTATTCTTATATTCATTACTTCTAAATATCTTATATTATCCATTTGAATCAAACTCTAAATTTATTATAAGATATTTCAAATTAAATCTGGTTATTAGATTTTTAGCCTTCACCAACAAGTGGATAAAATTCTGAATTTGCTATGAGATACTTATCTAAATTAAAAAGAAAAACACATAAGACATATTGAAAGATTAATTGTCATAAATATTGATGCCATACGCACCACCATGATCTATTGATATCTTTTGCTAAAACTCTCTAAAATCATAATTATGAAAAATCAAAAGATCTCTAAATTCAAAAGATCCACTCAGTTCTAACATTTCATTGGTGGTCATAATAATTACATGAATGAATTAATGTAGTATGACTTGCATGTATCTCATTTGCTTATAAACCATAGAATCAACTTTAGATTAATAAATCAAATGAAATCATTCATTCTATGTCAAAATATTAAATCATTATCTCAATTAAATCAAATGAAATCAAATGAAATCACTTTCTTGAATACATGCAACATTATCTCAATTAATCTTGTGGTATAACAATTACAATCAAACTCATTATTCTAGCATTATCAACTAATAGATATTATTCATGCTAGTTATCTCATATTACCATAATGAATTAATTATGAAGTAAAATAAAATAAAATTGAACGATAAAATAACTATGTGACTTTAAATTGTGATAAAAGTCTAAAAAAATTTGAATTCACATACATTATGATAACCTATCTTATAGCTCATGCAAGATCTCGTTTGTCACAACTTGAGATATGTGTCCTAGATCTTTCATGTTAAAACATGCTTACAAATGCAATTTTCTTCATTTTTAACCATCAAAAACATTTCCAAAAATTCTGCAAATTCAGCATGAAACTACTAATGGGACACCTAATCAAGTCCAAGCATCAAAATTTTCAAAACCCTAAAAAATCACTTACTGTTTCCCGCTAGCGTCGAGGTTCATTTTTCTATATTTTTTAAATTTCTAAAAATCCCTTAAAATATATAAATCTATATTTTCTACTTAGTTTTGCACTTCTGTGTTTCCTTATTTTTTGGAAAATCAAATACAAAACTACAAAAAACAAAATTACAAAAAATATGTTTTGTTTTTTCGCTTGTGTTGTTTCCTTTATTTAAAGTTCATCTTTATGCAAAAAACAAATATAAAAATTACAAAAGCAAAAATTACAAAAATATGCTTTTATTTGTAAACATCAACTACAAAAATATAAAACAAAACAAAAACAAGTATCAAAATTATTCTTCTGAACTTAACTTTTCTATGTATCTTGTGAAAGGGTGATTTGGGCTATCATCCCATCATATCACATAGTACCGGGCGAACCTCTCACAAGGTAGCCCTCGGGAAGTCCAAGACCAATTTTATGAGTTCAAACATTAAAAAAAATTACTCTTTAAAAATATCAAAAATATTGTATGAACTTCATTGAAAATGAAACATGATTTAATCTATTATTTAGAACTTCTATAATGTTGCAATTTATCTTTTCAAACTACTTTGAACATTGCCTTCATCATGCTTTGATACATCTATTAATATGTGCATAATTTATATTGAAAAAGTTGTGTAGAACTATGCGTAGCATGCCTCTAAGTATGAGTAATGTTTTATTTTTGATAATGATCGCAATTCACTCACTTATTTTGGCATTGTCTACTTATGTGTTTAATCTAAGAATGTTTGTGTATGTTTTGTAATAGTACAATGAATTAAAATTGCACAAGTATCTTACCTACACAACCTTTATTTGCACTTTTAAAAGTTAAGAAAAGTGGTTATCTTTTTCATAAATTATATTGGTTTGCAAAACAAGTGTATTCGGAGAACTTTGTACAAAAAAAATCATAAAATAAAGTGACAAAGATAACTCCACCAAGCACTACTTGAACCTCCTGATAAGTCTTAATAAGCTTTGTGAGGTTGAGCACCTTGGAAAGAATAATAAAGTATCTTGTGCAAACCATAACTTTCTTTCAAAATAAAATCCACTTATTCTTAAGTACACCGGATCACAATAAAAATCAATCTTGAAGAATAAAACTATGTGATCCCCCAAGCACTACTTTGCACCCTGATAAGTCTTGATGAGCATTGTGTGTGCAGAGCACCTTGGTAGTTGTACATTTTTCTTTGTGCATTGAAGTGAGTGGAAGTAAAATCATTTGTGTTTTATTGTGCTCTTTACTTTACATATTACTTGTATTTTTGATTAAAACATTTGTTTACTCTATTCAAAATACACTTTTATGCACATCATTATCTTCCATAACACTTCTTCTCATGAGTATTGGATCCTAATGCTGATTCTATACTACTCTTTATTTATGAAATGCACTAGATAACCTAGCATGCTTTCTACAATGTTTGGTATGTTTTGAAATTGTGAATTAAAGTAACATTGTAGTAATCTCTTTTTGATAAGATTATTTCATGCTTGGTTACTGTATTGTCAAAACAAAAATTTTAAATGCAAAATGATTTACAAAAAAAATCTTCTTTTTGAAATTAAACTCATATATCTTTTTGTGAACCATCATTGATTACCATAAGATGTTTTTTGTACTTCTATATGTCATCCGCATCATAACCATATAATTGTTTTACCTTGCACTTTAATACTTATTTAAAACCTTTCATCTTGTGTGCATCATCACTTGAATCTTCAAATTCCTTTCTTGCAACAAGTGGTAGAATTGCTTGGTAAACTTTATATTGGTTGAATTTTTTTTTCTTATAACTCTGATCTATTTCTATTCTAAACACTCCTCCAACAAGTGAAATATTGGTTATAAAACATCTCTTTTTTAACTTAAACTCTTATTTAGTATTATGATGTTTCTTGTTTGAAATCTTCCGCAATACTCAAACTCTGATTCATTCATGAATTTCAATATAGCTATGTGAGTTTTATTTCAAAATTCAAATAAAAATATAAACCCATATGCTATGATATTTCCCATTAGATTTAAATGCTTAATGTTTCCAATAATTGTTATCCATGACTTCATTTCTCACCATAGCGGGGGCGTAGGGTTGTAGACATTAGATAACCTTATCTCTAGTCATGTCTTGTCCTTAACCGAGGAGGGTTCCAGTGGGGCCTTGCGAGGCACTGGGGGGAAAGAGTGCTAGGTTAAGTTTTTTGTCTAGTGTTTGCATATGGGATTAACACCCCAACCTACGGCATGTTTGCATCTCCTCATGCCCATCCGTCACTTAGTACGGGGCTAGGGTGTTGACATATTGTCTGGATAGATTGGTTACTTGGAAATCATGATTGTTGTTAGGCTTAAAACTCTTATTTAAAGGGGACATCATTATTTTTTGCTTAACCTCTGATATATAAAAGGGGAAGAACTACAAACAAAAGGGATAAAATAAGTCATAAACTCTGAACATTTTCAATGAAAGACAAGTCTAAAACTCCTTATCATTTACTTAAGAAGCTCGATCATGTCTTCTCTTTTATTTACACATTTTTAGTGCTTTGTTTCCCTACCCACTTTTGCTAATAACAAAGGGGGAGAACTAACATGATAAAATGCAAAAGGGGGAGAACTAACATGATAAATATATAATCCGCTATCATAATGCAAACCCAACATGAATGATTAAGTTGATAGCATACATATTAGGGGAGCATGTATTTAGGGGGAGCAATTCTAAATGCTAAAATCAATAATCATCCTTAAGTCATCACTCACACACACACATAAGTATAGTCTCATCATGCTTATTTATTAATGCTTTGATTTATCATTAATGGATTTGTTATTATCAAAAGGGGGAGTTTGTTGGAACACGGTCTTCCGCATCTCCTAGGTTTGAGAATAACAAATCCTATGTGTATTTGATCTTGTGTGTTCAAGTGTGCAGGTTAACATAGTCCACATGACTCAAGGAGTACTCATGATGACTGCCCCCAAAATTGAAGCCAAAATTCGAAAAGGCTCACTAGCGCCGGCGGTAGTGATAGCGCCCGGCACT
The DNA here is from genome assembly GCA_033032865.1 of Dactylorhiza incarnata. NCBI lineage: Eukaryota > Viridiplantae > Streptophyta > Magnoliopsida > Asparagales > Orchidaceae > Dactylorhiza > Dactylorhiza incarnata. The sequence continues at coordinate 1,489,639 of JAWHQI010000366.1, read as the reverse complement.
AGCGTTGATCTGCGCGATTCCGGCATCGTTTTTAGAAGGAGCTAGCGCCCAGCGTTAGCTACTAGCGCTGGCGGTAGCATGGCGCACAAGAGGCATGTAGCAATATGTTGCCGCGGAATGAAGATCCTGCCGCGCAAAACGTTTCCTAATCCGGGCTAGCGCCGGTGGTAGCGCTAGCGCCGGCAGTAGCGCTTGGGCTATAAATTGGATGCTTTGGCTCCGAATTCTTAATCCTCCTCCAATCCCAAACTCTAGAGCTTCGTGCCATAGCAGAGAGAGGAAGATTCAGAGCGATACTCCCACAATTCCATAAAGCCTTAAGGAGATCCGTGGAGAAGATTTCAACACGCGTCATCATCGTGACGAAAGGCTGCATCGACTACGATCATACTCTGCGGGCCTTCGTCCACTTCTCCAAGAGATCCACATAGAGGGAGTTTTTATATTATTGTCTTTTCATTTCATATCTTTTCTGTAAACGGTAGTGAAATCGCCTAGTGTTGGCGACTAGGTCTGGGGTAGGACTTAGGGCTGAAATTCGCCTCGTGTTGGCGACTTGATCTAGGCTAGGTCTAGGGGGTGCTCGAGGCCTTTCTGGGGATAGATTGGCTAGAGCGGCTTGAGGTCGTATTTGGGGAGAGATCGGCTAAAGCCAACCGGTTCGTGGGGATACGAGTCGGTATAGAAAACGAAAAAGAGTTTTTATTATTCGCCTGCGATCTCTAGCGCCATTTAGATCAAGTTTTGTAAAACTTATTTAATATCAATAAAGCTTGTCTCTCTTTTTGTTTTACTTGACTTCTTGTTTTATTATTGCAATATTTCGAAGTTATCTAAATAAAATATAAAGTTTTTGAAAACCCTTATTCACCCCCCCCCCCCCCCTCTAAGGGTGCCGACCGATCCAACATGCACTACATCCAAGGAAATGTGGGAGTCATTAGCAATACTCATGGAAGGATCACCAGAAGTCAAAAGCACTACAGCTGAAAGGAAAAGTAATACCCTGAGTGATAGTAACTCAAGCAACTCAGATGGAGAGGAGGAAACTTAGTTCGGACTAACTATTCTATCTGAGTCAGAGGAGGAAACTGAGGATAAGACAACATCAGAACAGCTAGAAATAAGGGCTCCATTGTCTAATACTGATTCAGACTCTGAAGTATGCCTCACAGAAAATTATGAGGATCTTCTAGAAGAACTCAGTAGGAGCATGGAACTCTGCAGGAAGCAAGCCAATGAGATCTCAATTCTCTAAGCCAGAAATTTCGATCTCGAGGAAAAGGCTGATAGATTGACTTGGGAGAACGCAGATTTCTGTCAGCTAAAAAGAGACTATAATGCTAGCTCAAACATGGTTCTCATAACCAAGTTTGGGAAAACTATGAAAGCTCTGGTTGACAGTAGAGAATTATGCCACACTCTAACCCAAGAAATTGTATTTCTAAAGAAGGACAGAAATCTGGCTCTGCCGCCGAAATTCAGAGTCAATCAAATTATGGGTCTGACAAATTCCTCTACAGAAAGGAGAACTGGAGTTAAATCCTCGATACCAGAGCCAACCCCTCCACCAAATAAAGGAAGCAGGTTCAGTCAAGTAGGAAGAAAGATGTTGCCAGTCAACTCCAAAATGAGTCATGAAAAAGGAGTCACAAGGGAACAGGAGTTCAGCTGGTCCAAGAAAATAAGGGAATCTATGCAAAGGACTGTCTCTCATAAAACAAGTAGGAATGGGAAGAATCACATCTCTGATCAATGCAATTCTATGACCTACATGCACTTACTCCGCCCACAGAAGAATCATACACTCATCAACAGCAAGAGAATAGGGCACAACAAATTTAACTGTTGGTGCTGTGGTAAGACATGACACTTTACAATTAAGTGTTGGCTCAATCCAGCTGCTCCAAGGGTAACAAATGCTAAACCTATAAATAATTTATTTCACAATCATTATGCATATTCTGGCATCAGGGCGGTGAAATCAAGCATACCCTTGGGAGCTAATAATTTCCCAGGACCCAAATTCGCTTGGGTTCCCAAGGGCTTGTAACCAGGTTTTGCAGGGAGTCCTAGTGCCCACCGACAAATTTGGGGGGCCTTGGACATGATAGCTATTCTGACTTATCGTCAGAGCAGCAAAGTTTACTTACTAATAAAATTAGTGCAGGTTATCTAGAATTGCGGATCATTACGATAACGCGATGTGAGTAAAGACATAAATGATGCGAGATGAGAAAATGAATATCCAGGGAACATATCGACGACATACGCGCATTGAGATCATCGAGCAAATTGTCTCAGGATTAGATAGGTCCATCGGAGCCGTCTGATCGCTTTTGAAAGGTACGCGCCTCTTCACCTACCGGCACTATAAATAGAGTGAATGTTCAAAAATAAAAATTACGCGATCATTTGCCCTAAGCCATCCCGTCGACAAACCATTGCCTCCGTTAACATGCTGTCTTCTCTCTCACTCTGAATCAATGGCTCCAGTGAAAGAAGAGGTGATCTCAGGCTGTGAAAATCAACGAGGAGGGTTCAATGCCTGCTCGGATGAAATTAGGTCAGTAATAGGACTGCTGGAGGCATCGGGATTGGAATATGTTCTAAGCGAACCTTCTGTTCTACTCCACCGAGAATTTAGCGAATTCTTCGCCAACGCAAAACTCAATCGCCATGAATCACGGATAAAATCCCTGGTGGGGGGCAGGAAAGTCAAGATATCTGCGAATAGCCTCGGTAAAACTCTGAATCTGCCAAGAGTCAAAGGGGGAGAGGAAGAAGATGAACTGACCTCTGAAGAAATGTCGGCAAGCTACAAATGGTGTGGGCACACTTGGGAGACCTACGGGTCTATCAAAAGAGCAGAGTTCAATCAGAAGGGGAAGTTATTAGCTGATATTGTAGGAAAAGTATTACTGTGCAAGCCTGGTTCCCACGACCGCATATCCAAAGACATGATTGCTACCATGGCCCGGATAATCCACTCCAAGAAAACAGACTGGAGTGAGTTCGTATTTCAAAAAGTGAAAAACTCTCTGAAATCTCCCGCCTGCGGGAGAATACTGTCTCTTTTCCTTCTGAACACTCAGGGAGATGTACTGCATAAGAAAATGGGAATGCCTCTTCACTATTCCAAGAAATTGGATGCGAAGATGCTGGATCGATGGGATAGATCCATTCCCAAACCATGCACTGCGACCCAGTCTGCTCCAAAGAAGCAGAAGAAACCAGTAGTCCAAATTAATTCCTCCTCCGAAGAAGAGTCATCCAACAGTTCTGATGACACCGCACAAACTCCACATCATCCGACTCAATCCAAAGGTGAACCATCCACAGAGGTTAGTAAAAGTACAAAAAACCCTAATGAAGGGGATAAAAAGATTGAGGGGGAGCCCCAATTCGATGGCTCCACTCAAAATGAAGACATGTTCCCTGAGGATGCCCGAGTTGAGGGGGAGATCGATCCGGGACATTCTTGTCCAGGAAATGAAGATCCAAATACAGTGCCAGAAGATCCTTTGCCTATGCCAACGGCAGACATTACTCTTTCCGATTGCCGAGAGTTAGCAGTTGCAAACAAGATTGTACTAATAGCTCCAAGTGAGCCACTACCAGATATACCTGAATGGAAGCCCAAAGTCACAGCACATGTCAGTGACGAATCATCTGAGGATGTCAGTAAAGCAGACTCGCAGGAACAAGGAGCTCATGAAGGACAAACTGCTGAGCCACCGTCAGCCCAGACAGGTTCGCTATTTCACATGCTAACAGCGTTACTAAATGCTCAGCGACAACATCTAGAGCACCTTATAGTAAAAACCGTGCATAATCTGAGGGAGGAAGTGAAGGGAGAATTTAAGAAGATAAAGGGCGACATACACAACCTGAACACCCAGTGCGCCCACTTCTATAGTCTGGCTGCCCCCGCAATAGAGAAAATGAGCGAGGAGGTTAATAAAGTGGGGCATCAAACCCACAAAATCCTAACCAGCAACGAAACCTTCTCAGAAACCGTATATTATGGTCTTGAGCAGATACAGATAGCCGCCACAAATAATAATATTCAACTTCTAAACAGAGTCAATGAGACTGCCCACACAATAGATGCTCATCTGCTGGAAGTACGAAACAATCTGGATGCCACTGAGCAGACCATAATTGACCAGATAAAGCTAGTCAAGGACAGCCTGGAAGAGCAGATAATTGAACAAACCCTAAAGGGGGAGAATGACATAATAAATGCCAGTTCACATCAAGCGATGTGGATATCAAATCAGATCAAGCAAAAAATGAATCAACCTTAATCAGTATACATTGCTGCCACTCCTTCTACAAGCACGGACTCTGAAGAGTATGGAATAGAATTGGGTGAATCAGCCACCTCCAAGAAAAGAAAAAGAATTAACAGCAACCAGTACAAGGAGAAGAGACTGAGGGAAATTGAACTGGATCCCCGGTCTGGAAGTTGGAGTCCAACATCCAAAACAATAATAAAGAATCGTGGATCCAATTTGGATACCCTCAGGTGGATCAACACAGAGTATACCAATCGGTTGAATAGGATAGACATTTAAATCAGTTGAAAAGGAGGAAGAATCACAAGCTAGCATTTCCACAAGGTCCTCCTCCTTCTCCCAAGAAGATTCCACTACCCATCAACTACTACAAAATGCGGAAGCAAAAGGTCAGAGGGGCAAGCAGCAGCAGCAGCAGACGCTGAAGGGGCATCAATTAAAATCTTAATTTCTTGTGGGGCAAATGAATGCGAATGCCCACTCTTGAACATTTAATCTATTTTATATGCACAGTATTATGATGAAGAACATTTTTATGCTTGATGCTTCAAGAATGATGATATTATCTGAATTAATAAGTCTTTTCATAAGTAGCATTTATCATTGAGGTAAGTTAGGGCTTCTTCAAATAGGGGGAGATTGTTGGGAACAGCGCCCTGCAATGTTCCTGATTTGAAGAAAGTGCTCTGCTCAATGTTAAATGCAAATTGTATTTAACATTCCATCTAGTTTATGCGTGCAGAGATCAACAACTTGTCATGTACTTAAAGTGATCTTATCGTCGAGAAGGACAGAAGGGATGGCCGACAAAGTATGCTTGTCACTGTAATGACAAGCAAAGCAGACGCAGAGAAACTGTCAAAGAAAGACATGTCGTCGAGAAGAATGGAGTATCGTCGACATCAAAATAGCGGTCATGTCGACAAAACAATACTACAATTACAACGACAGAATGAACAAAGGAAGGTCCCAACGACACAGACAAAGGAAGCATATCGTCGTATATGCAAGAATGCCAGCATGTCCCGTATCGTTGAAATACAAGCATCAGAAGCAGAAGCAAGGAGACGTGAAGAATTACAAAAGCACAAGGGGCCGACAAAGACATGTCGTCGAGATACATTCCATGTCGTCGTAGCGATGGAATATATCGTCGAGACAAATTCAAATCTCGCGGATGCGCTGTCAGAAATTAATACCGCCGCCTGATTGTCCAATCAGGGGCCTGCTATGATGGCTGGGCGTCTGACAGAAAAGGAAAGCTAATGTGACCATTATACGGCTTGTCCTCTCTATAAAATGCAACAGGGTTACCCTAGAAAAGATAACTTCTCTTGCAAGAAAGAACCAGCAAAAGTATCCCGACGTTCAATAGAACAGTACATTCTTGCGGAGAAGAAGAAGAAGTTCTCAAGAAGCAGTCATCCTCACCGACTGCTAAGAAGCCAATCCACATCCGGCTAAGAAAGAATTGAAGAAGAACCGTGCATTCAAGATCTGATTCAGAGGCATTCTCTTCATTCTCAAGAAGCCGATCATCATCAAGCTAAAGTTGCCGATCAACATCAGGCAGAAGAAACAGTTTATATCTGTAATCTCTTGCAAGGCTTGCGGGCCATATTGTCTAGCTTGAGGGCTGGAGAGCTGTAGGCTTGAGGGCCAGGGCAGTGCACTCGCGGGTGCGATTTATCGAGCTTGCGAGCTCCGGGGCAGTAGGGACTTGCGGGTCTAGGCTGTTGGGACTTGCGGGTCCGAAAGGTAGGGCTTGAGGGCCTGAGTGTCGAGCTTGCAGGCTCGGGGGCAGTAGGGGCTTGCGGGCCTAGGCTATTGGGACTTGCGGGTCCGTGGTGTAAGGCTTGAGGGCCGGAAGATTTTGGCAGAGTTTGCCGAGCCTAGCGGATCGCTGGGTAGGCACAGAGGGACAGAGGACTACTCAAGACGCCCGGTCTTGAGGAACCTCTATAGATCGATTGTGTGCTTTCTGTGATTAGTTCTTTACATTATGCAAATCCGTTAATCACAATCGAGAAATACCTAAAGGGGATAGTATAAATTAGAAAAACCTATTCACCCCCCTCTAGGTGATCTGGGTAGACACCCCCATAAACAATATTTAGTTTGACATACAAAGATACCATTAATTCTTTGTGATATTTGAAAACCAAGGAAATAAGAAAGTTCTCCTACAAGACTCATTTCAAATTCATTTTTCATCACTAAAATAACTTCTTTACACATCTCTTCATTAGTAGATCCAAAAATAATATCATCAACATATATTTGTAAAATAATTATATCATCATTGTTGTGCTTAATGAAGAGAGTATTATTCGCACTTCCCATAATATAACCGTGCTTTAATAAAAATGATGTAAGTCATTCATACCATGCACGGGGCGCTTGTTTTAAACCATAAAGCGTTTTTTTAGTTTATAAACATGATTTGGAAATTTTTCATTAATAAAACCGGGGGGTTGTTCAACATAAACTTCTTCTTTTACAAATCCATTTAGAAAAGCACTTTTCACATCCATTTGAAATAGTTTTATTCTTTTAAAGCTTGCAAATGCTAGAAAAATTCTTATAGACTCCAATCTAGCAACGGTTGCAAAAGATTCATCAAAATCTATCCCCTCGATTTGAGAATATCCTTGTGCTACTAAGCGTGCTTTATTTCTAGATATTCTAGACTCACCATCTAATTTATTTTTGAAAATCCATTTTACACCTACAACCGGGTAATTATATGGTCTTTCTACTAATTTCCAAACATTATGTCGCTCAAATTGTTCTAACTCTTCATTCATAGCCAAAAACCAAAATTCATCGTTTAAAGCAGTTGTAACATTTTTTGGTTCAATTTCGGAAACAAAGCAAACATTTGAATAAGATTCATGAAGAGAAGAGCGAGTTCTTACCCCGATGGATGGTTCACCAATTATAAGTTCCCCTGGATGATCATTTGTGAATTTTAAGATGCTTGGAGGTACATATTCATCTTTCTTGGCCTCCTCTTCTTCTTCTTTGGAAGGTTCTTCATCACCATGCTCCAAAGGAGGTAATAGATCATCCTCTTTGCCGGCGTTAGTGGCTAGCGCCAGGCGGTAGCCCTCTCCTCGATATCCGAGCCCAAACTTTTCAGAAACATGGCACTGGTTCCCTAAAATCATGTCCAGTGATTTTTGGCCTATTCCAAATTTTTTAATGGCCATGGTGAGATCATGAACTTGTGCTTTAAGTGAAGAATTTTCTTTCACAAGCATTACACACCTATTTTCAATACCTTTATTATTATTTTTGATTTGCAAAAGAGAGGCTTCTAATTTCCTTTCTAATTCCCCCTTCTCTTTTGTAAGAGTTTTGGCATGAGAGAGGGCTTTAGAAAGTGACTCTTCAATATCTTTTGCCAATTTAGTGGAGTGATCACATTCTTGGCAAGAAACCTTTCTCTTTTCTAAAACAACTAATTTTTTGGAAAGCTTTTGATTTTCTTTAATAAGAGATTCATTTTCATGATTCAATAAATTACTATCCTTCATATTTTTATCAAAAGCTTTGCAAGTTTCAAGGAATTCATTAAAGAGTTCATCATAAGTGGGAGGAGTTACCTAAGTGTCGCTAAGAACACTGGTGTCGTCGCCATCGTTTCCAAGTCCCATGAGGCACATGTTCGCTTCCTCATCTTCGCTTGATGAAGACCCGCTTGATTCTTCGGAGGAGGAGGAAGAGGAGTCATCCCATGTCTTTGCCTTTAGCACCTTCCTCTTTTCTTTCCCTTTGTGCCGTTTCTCCTTCAAGAATTTTGGGCATTGCTCCTTATGTGCCCCGTCTTCCTACAATGATAGCATTCTGGTGGAGGTCTCTCTTCTTCATTGTCGCTCTCTTTTTCCTTCTTTGAAGATGACCCTTTCCATCTTTCACCCTTTTGGAAATATTTTCGAAAGGTGTTTCTCCTTTCCGGATTGCGCATGAATTTTTGGAAGTTCTTCACCAAAAGGCTTTCTTCATCTTCATCCTCATCCTCTTGGCACTCTTTCTTTGATTTTAGTACCAACGCCTTCTTCTTTGGCTCCTTATTGTATTCATCAAATTGGATTTTGAGTTCTACCTCATGGGTTTTGAGATTCCCAATGAGGCTCTTAACTTGGAGCGTTCTTAAGTTGTGCGACTCCGAAATAGCCGTCACCTTCGGGTTGAATTTTGGAGGAAGAGAATGAAGGATCTTATGGACCAAGTCGCCATTTGAGAAGGTCTTTCCAAGAGCTTTTGAGGCATTGACGATCTTGGCGAAGCGCGTGTACATACCATCAACATCTTCACTTTCATCCATTCGGAATTTTTCATATTCCGACTCCAGTTGGAAAAGCTTGGAATCTTTAACCTGCGATGTACCTTCATGAGTAACTTCCAAATGATTCCAAATTTCATAAGCAGTAGTACATGCAGAAATTATATTAAATTCATTTCGATCTAACGCATAAAATAAAGCATTCATGGCCTTGGCGTTGTTTTTGCATTTTAGTTTTTCTCTATCATCCCATTTATCTTTCGGTTTATCTAAAGTTATCCCTCCAAGTACAAATGTAGGAGGAGAGTATTCCACTTCTACCATATTCCATACCTCAATATCTAAGGTCATAAGAAAGCAACACATCCTATTTTTCCAATAATTATAATCTGACCCGGTAAAGAGTGGAGGTCTACTAATTCCCTGACACTCGGAAAAAGCGAGATCATAAGACGCCATTATTCCTGGTTTTTAAACCGTTTGGATTAACCTAGCTCCGATACCACTTGTTGGATCTTACGACACCCTTAGAGGGGGGTGAATAAGGGAATACAAATTCTTTGTAAATTTTATATGAATTACTAAATTGTTTATAAAAAAATTAGAACAGAATAATAAATTAACTTAAAGGTGGAAACAATTGTAATTTGCAATTCTATAACTTATGCCAAAATGATAGAAATCAAGTAAACACAAATAGAGACAAGATTATATTATATAGAAAATGTGTTTACATAAATTGATTTCAATATCGCTTGAAATCGAAGGCGTATAAAGTAATACAATTTTTCCTTTTCTATACCGACTTGTATCCCCACAAACCGGTTGGCTTTAGCCTATCCTTCCCCGGATAAGGCCTCAAGCCGCTCTAGCCAATCCTTCCCCGTATATGGCCTCGAGCCCCCTAGATCTAATCACCTAGAACTAGTCACCAACACAAGGAAAATTTCCCCCTACGTCCTACCCAGACCTAGTCGCCAACACAAGGCGAATTAACTAAACGATTACAAAAATATATGGAATGAAAGTAAATATAACAATAATGAAAGTCCCTATATGTGATCTTTGAAGATGAGGATGAAGGATCGCTGTAGCATAAGTGATGTCGAAGCTTTCGTCCTTCGGATGTAGCGTGGTGGCTTCCTTCTCCAGAAATCCTCTTTGAATTTGAGTGGGAGATGAACTTTCGGCAGAGTAGCAACTCTAGAAATATGGCACAAGTAGTCTCTCTGGAAGCTCTAACTCAAAACGAGAGAGAGCCCATCATTTTATAGAACTTGACGATAGCGCCTGCGGTAGCTCCTAGCGCCTGCGGTAGCATTCGTGTGGAGTGGTTGCAAAACCGCCGGCGGCGTGGCGCTGTGCACGAACTTGAGATAGGGCCAAGCGGTAGCGCTAGCGCTGGCGGTAGCGGTTGCGAAACCATCGGCGGCGTGGCAGAACAAATTTTCGTCGAACGAAATTTGTCGGACGAAATTTTCGTCGAATGGAGCTTCAAGTTCGTCGAACCCAGTTATTGAGCACAAATTCATCGAGCGCAGCCAAATTCGTCGAACGGAGCTCATCATTTGTCGAACGGAGCCTGAGCTAGCGCCTGGCGGTAGCGCTAGCATTAGCGGTAGTGCATTCTTCCAGATTTTTGATTTCAGCTGCTTTCTACCTGTGGAGTATTGCACCTATAGTTCCTGCACACTATAAACACACGACAAGTAAGATCAAATACAATTTGGGATTTGTTATTCTCAAACCAAGGGATGTGACACACATGTCCAACAATCTCCCCATTTTGATAATAACAAATCCTCTTAGCAAGAAATCAACAATAGTGTTTATAGTATAGGATAAGCAAGATGATAGTGCAACTATAGTATATGATAAGCATGATAATGTGCATACTCCCCCTATCTTAATGCCCCCCCTACATAAATGCAATTTATGTTTTACTCCCCCTAAATGATAGATTACATGAATTATTCTCCCCTTAATCTTCTATATTTCTCCTACATATATTTCTTCAATTAATCTCCCCCTTTTGGTATTATCAAAAGAAGGTGGGGTGAGGGTAGTGAGGAGGCATTCTTTAGGCTAGTTATAAATCTTGATCGAGATTTTGTAATATATGAAATGATAAAGAGTTTAAGCATAGTATGTAAGAGATTTCAAATAAAAAGATAAGAGTTGTAAGCAAGCGGAAGATTATAAGAAACATCTTTTTGTAAGCATGAAAAGCATAAGTAAAAATGTGAGTTTTAGTTCAAAATTGAAAGTTGTTTTAACCTTTTTGAAATCTCAAAGTTTTTCATAGAGATACCAAGCATGAAATGAACATATCAAATAGAGATTATACTACAATGTTACTTAATTTTAAGTTCAAGGGATACTAAGACATTGTAGAGATCATGCTAGGTTATCTAGTGCATTTTTATATAAAGAGTAGTATAGATAAAGCATTAGAATCCAATACTCATGAGAAGAAGTGTTATGAAAGATAATGATGTGCACATAAGTGTATTTTGGGCAATGTTAACAATTGATTTAAATCAACAAAATACAAGACATATGTAAAGTAAAGTGCACAATAAAACACAAGTATATCAACTTTCACACACTTTTAATGCACATAATTTTTAACAAAGTGGAGTAATAACTAAGGTTTGCACAAGACACTTTTCTATTCTTTCCAAGATGCTCAACCTCACAATGCCTATGAAGACTTATCAGGAGGTTCAAGTAGTGCTTTGTGGAGTTATATTTGTCTACATATATAATTTTTTTTTCATATTTGTGAGACAACATTCTCCGAATACACTTGTCTTGCAAACCCAAATTTTTAACTTAACCACTTTTCTAAATTTCATAAGTGCAATTCAAATGTAGCGTAGGCAAATAAACTTATGCAAGTTTTAATTCATTGTACAAATACAATACATAAGCAAGCATTTTTAGATTTAAACAACACATGTTGATTACCAAAATAAGTGAGTGAAAGGTATCATTATCAATCATAATACATTTACTCATACTTAGGGGCATGCTAAGCTTGGTTCTACACATATTTTTCAATACAATTGATGCACTTTAAATAGATATATCAAAGCATGATGAACAAACAATGTTTATAGAAATTTGAAGGAATAAATTTTAACATTGTAAATAATTCTAAATAATAGAATTCATTCATGCCTTATATTACTTGTTTTGTACCTGTCCTCCCTTGAGGAGTTTGATCTATCATTATGACCAGATCTTCTAGACCTTGAAGAGGAGGGTCTGTAGTTGTCTATCATTCTTCTGGAGATTAGTTTTCTGAACTGCTTTGATAGGAGAGACATCTCTCTGTCTGTAGTGCCAGATTCTGATGTTCTGGTACCAGAACCATCACTGCTCTCAGATCTATCTTGGTATGCAGGTGTCTTGTCCTTGGATCTCCTCATGCTCTCAGCCTTGAGAGCCATAGATCTTTCTTTAGTGTTTTCCTTTAAGCTTTCTTCTTCAGCCTTTCTAGTGTTGAGCTGAAGCTCATATGAGAGCAGTTTTCCATATAGGTTCTTGGGATCCATATTGCCTAGTTGACCCATTTCTCTAATAGCACAGATCTTGATATCCCATTCCTTAGTTAGGGATCTAAGGAACTTATCATTTAAATCTGAGTTTGTGAATTCCCTTCCATAGTTTTTCAACCCATTTACTATTTTGAAAAATCTCTCATAGCAGTTAGAGGTGTTTTCAACCTTGCCTTGCTTGAAGGCCTCATACTCATGATTTAGAATGGATTTCCTATCATCCTTACTTACTCAGTCCCCTCCATATAGACAACCAGGGAGTCCCACATCTCCTTGGACGTTTTGTAGTGAATGAGATTTTGAAGGGTTGAGTCATCAATGGCACTTACAATAGCATTACGGGCCCTCTTATCTAGGCTCACTAGTGCAAGATCATCCTTGTTCACTTCATCATACTTCTTTGGCACCCTTTGGGTTGGATCTATAGTGGATGTAGTCATGGGGATGGAAAGACCCTCTTGAGCAGCCACAAATATCCTGGGATCAGCTGCTTCCATAAAAAGTCTTACCCTGTCCTTCCAGATAGGGAAGTTCTCTTTAGTGCAGGTTGGAATCTTCATGGATCTCATCTCTCTGTTTTGATCAGCCATAGTGAATAGTTCGAAGATCTAGATCTGACTGTTAAGTCACCCTTTGATCATCCTACCTCTATGTCGGACTACGCAACCAAGGTGGGGGAGCATGAATCACCTCCCCCGGTGGCATGGAAAGTGCTGGTAGATGGTGCATCAGGGAAGCACTCCTATGGAGGAGGAATCATCCTAATAAGCCCCTAAGGGACAAAGATTGAGCAAGCCTTGAGCATCCATTTTCCAATTACCAACAACTAGGCCGAGTACGAGGCCATGATAGCAGGCATGCGGCTGGCCAGGGAGATGGGAGTGCAAGACGTGGAGGTCTCAACAGACTCCATGGTGGTGGCATGCCAAATCAGGGGAGAATTTGAAGCAAAGGAGCCGACCCTCCAACGCTACCTAGAGAAGGCCAAGGGGGTCATCGGCCAATTCCGCAGTTTCTCCATCATGCATGTGTCAAGGGAGGAGAGCACCCTGGCAGACCTCCTAGCCAAGTTTGGCCCTCGAGCTGGGGGGACAGTATCGGAACTCTTTCGACCTTCCATCGAGGAAGGGGAGCTGATGGAGGTGGATCAGCGAGCATCATGGATGGATCCCTTCGTCACCTTCCTGGCTTCGGGAAGTTCCCTTGAGGGGACGTGGATAAGCGGCGATTCAGGTATAAGTCGGCTTATTATTCCTTATATGCAGGAGGACTATACAGGAAAACACTCTCGGGGTTCCTAGCCCATTGTGTATCGGAGGAGGAGGTCCCGAGATTCCTCGAAGAAATCCACTCGGGGTAATGTGGCAGTCACTCCGGGAGCCAAACTCTGGAGGGAAGAGTGTTGAGGCAAGGCTATTTTTGGCCTACCCTCAGCAAGGATGCGGCAGAATTTGCAAGGAAGTGTTCAAAGTGTCAGCTCTATGCTCCACTCCAACTCCTCCCAGCTCAGAGGCTCCGGACCATCATAGCTCGGTGTCCCTTCGACATATGGGGTCTGGACCTAATGGGTCCTTTCCCACAAGCTAGCGGCCAAAGGATGTTCCTATCGGTAATGATTAACTAATTCTCCAAGTGGGTAGAAGTAAAGGCGTTGGCCAAGGTAACATCCCAGGTGGTGAGAAATTAACCACAATTTGCAAGCGAAGAGTTTGTTAGTTTCTGCACCCAACTCGGCATAAACCTCAAGTTCGCATCGGTCCACCACCTGAGGAGTAATGGTCAGGTGGAGGCAGCAAAAAAGATAATTGTCAACCTGCTCAAGAAGAAAGTGGAGAATCTCAGGGGCAACTGGGTAGAGCAGCTGCCCTCGGACCTGTGGGCCTTGAGGACTACTCCAAATACAGCCACAGGGGAGACTCCCTTCAAACTGTCTCATGGGTCCGAGGCCATCCTCCCGATAGAATTCGAGGTAAAAACCCCCAGGCTGATCACCGCAGGCGAAGTGGATGCAGAATGGCTAGTGGAAAATGATGCAGAGCAAAGGTTGACTTTGGACCTGGTAGAAGAGCTCTGAGACCTCGCTACTGTTCGACGGGAAGAAGTCAAGAGGCGAATGGCCAGGTACTTTGATCAACATATCTGAATAAAACAATTCGAGAAAGGAGACTTGGTCCTGAAGAAGGTAGATGCGGCAGGGAGAGGAGCCGCTATAGGTAAGCTAGAGCCTAACTGGGAGGGGCCTTACAGTGTAAGAGAGGTGCTCAAGTCAGGAGGGTACCACCTCCAGGATATGGAAGGGATACCCCTTGGCCGAGCCAGGAGTGGGGACGATTTGAAAAGATTCTATCCTTGAAACTTTTGTAACTAACTTATTGTGTGATTCATTATCCATACATAGACTCTGGGGTCGTTTTTGAGCAAGTAACAAGCATTGGTGCTGGAATGCCCCAGATCGATTCCGCTGACGGGCTCTCATAGATGGTGGGTCAAGTTGATCTCTGGAGAAGCTGGTAAATGACAAGTTCTTTGGTGCTGGAATGCCCCATATCGATTCCGCTGTCAGTCTCTCATAGACGGTGGGTCAGGTTGATCTCTGGAGAGGCTGCCAGGTTATAATCATTGGTGCTGGTATTCCCCAGATCGATTCCGCTGCCGGGCTCTCATAGACGGTGGGTCAGGTTGATCTCTGGAGAGGCTTGCAAGTGGCAAGTTCTTTGGTGCTAGAATGCCCCAGATCGATTCTGCTGCCAACTCCTCCGATCTCAGCTCCAAGAGCATACAACACAGATTCCTCAGGATCTCTCAGGTTTTCCCAAACCTTACCTCAAGCACAGCAACCCTACCTTAGAGGAATCCACCTCCTACAACTCAGACCACCAGCTGGTCCTACCTCAAGCTGATCTCTCAGATCTACAACTCAGGCTAATCAGCCCTACCTCAGAGGAATCCTCCTCCTACAACTCAGGCAATAAAGCCCTACAACTCAGGCTAAACAGCCCTACCTCAGATCACACAGATCCTACCTCCGAGGACTCCACCTCCTACAGCTCAGACCACCTCCTGGTTCTATAACCTCAGGCCAAATGGCCCTACAAGCTCAGGCCTAACAGCCCTACAAACTCAGGCAAAAAGCCCTACAGTAAAATAGATTTTAAGCTTACTACAGCAGACAACACGGAGAAGAAGTCTCCTGTAGTTCCTGCACAGCTTGTGCTTTCTTGTAGCTGGAGATGATAATGGTAGCTACAACCTGATCTTCCTCTTCAGTTGAAGGATGGAAGATCACCTTGCTCCTTGTAGAGGAGCTATCTTTATCTCTCAGATTCTTCTTGCTTGTTCAGTGAGCAGGATGAGAATGACGAGAACTGGGCCGTCAATGGAATAGTGAAAATGTTAGCACTCGACCGGCACTGCTCCAAAGTGCCCTAACTTCTTCTTTTATACATCCCTGATCTTCAACGGCTCTCAACGCTCCTTCTGACAGATATAGGTGTGGTTGGTGTACCTCACAATACCTTTCCGTAGCTTGCGCCGAAAGCAGAACCCGCAATCTGCGTTCGACGAACTCGCTATACTGCGTTTGACGAACTTGCCAAACTTTGCGTTCGACTTACATGCCAAACTCTGCGTTCGACGACCTTAGTTCTGCGTTCGACGAACATGCCAAGTCTCAGCGGTTTCTTCTGTCTCATCTCCGCGTTCGACGAACTGAGTTCTGCGTTCGACGAACTGCATTCTACGTTCGATGAACACGCCAAATATTTCCCAACTGCATGCTGCTTCTTTCTCGTCTCAGCGGATCCACTGAGACAGACAGCCATCTCAGTGATTTCTTCTATCTTCAGCTCATCTTGTCCAGAAGCCTTCGCAGCGGCTCCTGACCTTGTCTCAGCGGTTCAGCTGAGACAAATCTTCATCTCTTAGGAGATGATTTTTCCTGATCTAAGGGCATGATTGGCCCTTTCTCTTGAGTTACATGAGCCTGTACATCTTACAAAAATGTGGCTTTATCAAATACATCTTGTACTTAGCATTATGAGTGATGCCTCTTCAAATCAAAGGAATATTGAGGGCAATATTCCCAACAATCTCCCCCTATTTGAAGAAGGCAGAACATTCCCAATGCAAAGGTACATAGCCAACAAAGACCTATCATGAAAATGATCTATATAGCATTCATGATGACATTGCTTCTAGAAGATAAGATTGTTTAAGTATTCTATTAAAACTCATGATTGTTTATATTAAGCTTTAACTAACTCAGAGGACAATCCTTGTACTCAAAGTTGACTCTGAGTTGGTCTTAGCATTGGCCATCTCCCCATTTCTGATTTCTTCAACTATTTTTCCCTCTAGGGATTGGGAGGCAGCATTGGCCATCACCCCCTCATCCCGAGCAGGAACTTTCTCCCCCTCAATGTTAGTACTATTAGCTTTATTAGTTATTCTTGTTCATTTGAACAACCTTTTCTAGCTCCCCCTCACTTGGAGCATTTGTATTGAACTTATGATTGAAGGGTAACTAAAATGACATCATATGGCTGAGTTCGTCGAACTCAGAGCTGAGTTCGTCGAACTCAAACTCAACTTTTGTCGAACCCAGGAAAGTGTTCGTCGAACTCAGGAAAGAGTTCGCCGAACCCAGATTTTTCCCAGTTGTTTAAGGGCAACCTGAAGCTCAGCTGAAACAGATTGTTCTGATTAAGCTGATCAGCTTTCTTTAAAATCAATAAGGAGGAGAGATAATTACCTTGAGGATGTAGTCCTCTAATTGATGTTGAATTCACAATGGTTGTGCACAACAGCTTCTTGCAGCAATGTACTCTGACTCAGTTGTGGATGTGGCCACACTGGTCTGCTTATTGCTGCACCATGATGTCAACCTCCTTCCTAGGAATTGACAAGTGCTTTTCCTGTCTTCTTTGCAGCCTGCAAAATCTACATATTCACCATAGCTTTAATATCTTCTTGAGCTAGTAGCTCCCCCTTGATGTGATGTTTCTTTTATTTTTATTTTTAGCTCCCCCTTGACCAGTACATCTTGGCATGTGGTGAGGTTTTTCTTAGTCCAGAGTTGAGCCTGGAGCACTTATTGACCATTAGCCTTGTTTGCTTTTTATTGGCTAAATGGACTTCCCTGCAAAACAGATTTAATATCCCTTAGGAACCCAAGGTGACTTGGGTCCTAGGTTCTTGTTAGCCTGATAAGATAACCTCACACTAGCTGCACTCTTTGCAGGAAGGCTCTTCTTTGCATTAGGTACATTGGGATTGTACCAACAATCTATGGCAAAGTGTCCCACTTTACCACAACACCAACATTCATGAATGTTGTATCACCTCTTCTGAACATTTCCTGAGGAAACAACATTACTGTGCCATAGTTCAGGAGGGGAGATAGCTACAATCTTCCTATTTCTCTCAGCAATGATTTGACTGAATGTTAATCTATGTGTTGTCTTGATGCCCTTTGTTTTGATGACATCAGCTTGCTTTGGCTTGGTAGCCATACAAGATCTGATGGCATCAGACACTGAGCAGTAAGTCTTGTCACTAGATTTGACAGCAGAAATTTTCTTTGCTGAAATAAATTTAGAAGAACTTGCACCTTGATTCTTGAATGAGGGGACTGAGGTACCAAATACAAAAGGTCCAGGTTGGGCCATTTGAATTTCCTCATGGGGAGCCTTCATGTCACTCAATCCCATTCCCTTTCTTCCACCATGGGAAGGATTATTTTCCTTCCTATAGTTACTTCCATTCATCCAGTGACCATACATGATTTCATGGTCATACCTGTTGGAAGGAGGTAATACCTTTTGAAAGGTGGTTTGATTCTTATCCTTACCCCTGCTCTTTTCTCCACTCCCTTCTCCTACTTCCATTTTATTGAATCCTAGTCCTCTCCTGTTGGATTGAGAAGAGAAGGAGTCAATAATAGGGAGCACAGATTTTGGCTTGGAGAATTGAGCCACTAGGCTTCTTTCTTTCACAAGCTTCTCCTCAAGATCCTTGATGACCTTATTCTTCAGTGATATGGTGCTCAGATGGGTGATAGTTATCCCCTACAGATGGCTAATTTCTCTATACATCTGATTCATCTTGGTAGAAGATTCAGTGCATCCTTGTTTTTCCATCTTAAGGGAATCTATCTATTGGGCTTGCCTCTTGGCTAGCTTTTTGCTCCTTTTCAGAGCTTCCAAGAGAGCATCATATTTGTCAATCAATTGATTGACATCTACTTCAGATTCTGAATCACTTCCATCAATTGATGAAGGTCCTCCAGATTCTGGGCCTGATTCATCCTTAGAGAGAGAGGAAGGAGTTGGTACCTGGTCAGGTGTGTCCTGACAGTCTTCATCATCTGATGTTAAGGCCATTAGGCCAATATATTCTTCAACATCTTCATCCACCTCCATATCACTGTCTGAATGTGATAGAGGGGCCTTGATGCCCACCTTTGCTACATGAAAGTCCTCATCTTCCTCAGCAGCAGGTTCTTCAACAGTAACCAGCCCAATGAGGGCTTCATCCTTTTCAGATTCTGATGAGCTGGAGTCTGATTCACTCCAGCTCCTTTCTTTCTTAGCTAGAAAGGATTTTTCTCCTTTCTTGCCTCTTGGCTGATGAGCCTTCTTCTCATCTTTCTCTTTTCTCTTGACTAGGCAGTCAGTAATGACATGCCCTGGCTTACTGCAGCAATAGCAGACAACTTTAGAGGAATTAAATTTAGAGTTAGAGCCATACCTGTCATTCCTAGAGTGATGCTTTGACTCCTTGTTGTCCTCCTTGTTGTGATATGAGGAGGAGGACTTGTTCTTCCATTGCTTCCTCTTCATCATCTTCTTGAATTGCCTTAAAAAGGCAGCAAACTCTTCATCAGAGGAAGAGCTATCTAAGGAGGTGTTGGTTTCAAATTCAGCACTTCTCCTTGGAGGAGACACCATCATGCCCCTGCTTATCTTTGAGTTGTTAGCTTTGAGAACTACTGATTTCTCCCTTGCCTGAGCCTTTGTTGAGGTGTCCTCTTCCTTTATTGCAGAGAGCTGCATCTCATAAGAGAGCAGCTTTCCAAACAGTGTGTGAGTGGGGTTCTCACCAAGCCTGGCCACTTCCCTGATAGAACAGATTTTTGTGTCCCAATCCCTTGTTAGAGATCTGAGGAACTTATCATTCAGCTCATAATTAGTGAACACTCTCTCATAGGTTCTCAGCTCATTGACTATTCTGAAGAACCTCTCATAGCACATGGAAATGCTTTCCCGGCTCTGCTGTCTGAAGGCTTCATACTCTTGGTTAAGGAGTGACTTTCTATCATCCCTTACTTCAGCTGACCCTTCCATATATACTACTAATGTATCCCACATTTCCTTGGCAGTAGTGCAGTGAACCAAGTTTTGAAATGTGGAATCATCAATAGCATTAACTATGATGTTCTGAGCTCTTTTGTCCATGGTGAACAATTCAAGTTCATCCTTGGTCAAGTCATTGAATGCCTTTTCCACTCTTCTTGTCCGATCTATAGTGGAGGCAGTTTGAAAGGTGAAAGGTCCTTCTTCAACTATAATGAAAATCCTTGGATCAGATGTTTCCATAAACAGTCTGATCCTTTGCTTCCATATGCCAAAGTTTTCTTTGTTACATATGGGCAACTTCATGGATCTCATTTCCTTCAGCAATCCAGAGGAGGCCATTGGATTGTGATTTGACTATTCCTTAATCGAATCTGGTCAGAAAGTTATGTCCTTCTTGACCAACCTGGCTCTGATACCACTTGTAAGTTTATAAAGGTTGTAGTCTAAATCATCTAAAGGGGGGGGGGGGGGGGGGTGAATAGGTTTCTTTTGATTTTTACTTGTTTGATTTAGATGTTTAAAGTTATTCTAAGCAAGTAATCAAGCACACCCAGAAAACACACAAGCATTTATAGTGGTTCCCCAAGACAGTGTGTCTATGGGTAGTCCACTTCCCCCCTTCACCCTTCTAACAGTGTGTTAGATAGCGCCAACTCCTCCAATCTTAGCTCCAAGGGCTTACAACATAGATCCCTCAGGATCTCTCAGGTTTTCCAAAACCCTACCTCAGACACAGCAACCCTACCTCAGAGGAATCCACCTCCTACAACTCAGACCACCAGCTGGTCCTACCTCAAGCTGATCTCTCAGCTCTACAACTTAGGCTAATCAGCCCTACCTCAGAGGAATCCTCCTCCTACAACTCAGGCAATAAAGCCCTACAACTCAGGCTAAATAGCCCTACCTCAGATCACACAGATCCTACCTTAGAGGACTCCACCTCCTACAGCTCAGACCACCTCCTGGTCCTACGACCCTAGGCCAAATGGCCATATAAGCTCAGGACTAACAACCCTACAAACTCAGGCAAAAAGCCTACAGTAAAAGAGATTTTAAGCTTACTATAGTAGACAGCACAGAGAAGAAGTCTCCTGTAGTTCCTGCACAGCTTGTGCTTTCTTGTAGCTGGAGATAATAAAGGCAGCTACAACCTGATCTTCCTCTTCAGTTGAAGGATGGAAGATCACCTTGCTCCTTCTTGTAGAGGGGCTATCTTTATCTCTCATATTCTTCTTGCTTGTTCAGTAAGCAGGAGAAGAATGACGAGAACTGGGCCGTCAATGGAATAGTGAAAATGTTAGCACTCGGCCGGCACTACTCCAAAGTGCCCTAACTTCATCTTTTATACATCCCTGATCTTCAACGGCTCTCAGCCGTCCTTCTGACATATATGGGAGTGGTTGGTGGACCCCACAATACCTTTCTGCAGCTTGCGCCAAAAGCAGAACCCGCAATCTGCATTCGACGAACTCGCCATACTGCATTCGACGAACTCGCCAAACTCTGCGTTCGACAAACATGCCAAACTCTGCGTTCGACGACCTTAGTTCTGCGCTCGACGAACATGCCAAGTCTCAGCGGTTTCTTCTGTCTCGTCTCAACGTTCGACGAACTGAGTTCTGCGTTCGACGAACTACATTCTGCGTTCGATGAACACGCCAAATCTTTCCCGATTGCATGCTTCTTCTTTCCCGTCTCAGCGGATCCGCTGAGATAGACAGCCGTCTCAGCGGTTTCTTCTATCTGCAGCTCATCTTGTCCAGAAGCCTTCCCAGCGGCTCCTGACCTTGTCTCAGCGGTTCAACTGAGACAAATATTCATCTCTTAGGAGATGATTTCTCCTAATCTAAGGGCATTATTGGCCCTTTCTCTTGAGTTACCTGAGCATGTACATCTTACAAAAATATGGCTTTATCAAATACATCTTGTACTTAGCATTGTGAGTGATGCCTCTTCAAATCAAAGGAATATTGAGGGAAATATTCCCAACAGCTGGAATGCCCCAGATCGATTCTGCTGTCGGGCTCTCATAGACGGTGGGTCAGGTTGATCTCTGGAGAACCTGGCAAGTGGCAAGTTCTTTGGTGCTGGAATGCCCTAGATCGATTCTGCTGCTGGGCTCTCATAGATGGTGGGGCAGGTTGATCTCTGGAGAGGCTGGCAAAGGGGGAAGTTTTTGATTGCCAACAGGGCCTCAAAATGGTGAGAACGGGTGATCTCGCAAGGCGAGACTACGCCCCCCCCCCCATGTAAAATGAGGTCCATGCAGACAATCTAAGGGAAAGTCGACAAGTGGGCAGCCCAAATGGGCGAGTTGTACGAAAATGATCATTCAAGTCTCTGGGAACGACGCGAGAAGCAGCGCAGGGACCTTGCTCGCCGAAATTAAAAGGGAGACATTCGCGCCCGCCCCCCCCCCCCCCCCCCCCCCCCCCCCCCCCCTCCCCGCGAGATAGAAATTCGGAGGGGTGGATCCTGAAATCTCCCTAAGGCTGGCTAGAAGGGAGAGAACTAGCGTGGCGAGTATCTTAAGTCGAGGTTACGCGATTGCGTGATAGGCAGACGCGAGCACGACGAATGCAGTGGTAAAAGAACAAGTAATAAACGTGAGAAAAGGGCAGCATAAATAAATAGCGAGAACACAACGAACCAGTAGAAAAAATTCATCTATTTCTTTCAAGTCTATTACATCCACCGCGGCGGTCTCGCCAGCCAAAAAGGGGACGAAACAAAAAAAATACAACAATTTAACTATCATTGAGGGGAATCTGGTCCTTGCTATCTACAGGGGTCGGAGGGGAAAGAATAGCTCTGGGACCACATCTTCAATCATTAAGTCTGACGCCTCGGCGGATAGCAGCTCGGCTCAAGCACTCTCATACGTTAAGGTCCTCGCGGTCTCGGCCTTAAAGATCGAGGCGTCCTCACGGCCATACAGTCTGAAGTAGAGCGAGAATGCCTGCCCATTGACTGTTGGCTGCTCCACCTAAGAAGGGAGGAGGGTGGAGATGGTGGCTTTATTGACTTCTGGATTCTAGTATAGCAGGTACTCGCCGGCCTCGTTCGTGTGCCTATGGTCGAGACCGAAGTTCCAGTGATTTATCGGTACTGGAAAGGAGGGGATCCAGGTGACCTTCTCGACCGGCTCGCCGGACTCCCTTTCTTTTGGGAAATCAGTCGGTAGGACCTCGCCAGGGGAGGCCTCGATGTGCCCCTTTCCCTCCTCGGAGGGGAGGGGGTTCTTGTTACTCTTCTTCTGGGAGGGGTGCGAGGAGGAGTCCTTTCGACCTGAGTACTCGCCCCTTTTCTTGGTAGGAGGGGCAGCAGGACGGGAGGTCTCGCGGCAGGCGTCCGCTCCCATCTTGGAGAGGGCGAGGTCCGCAGGAAAAGTATGGCTGCTCGCATAGGGGGTGGACGGGGAGATCTCGCTCACCTGTAACAGCAGCAATTAAAAATGTTAAGCGAGAACTTTGAGAAGAAGAGGGAGAGTGAGCGCGATACATACCCTCCCCGGGGAGCACTGGTGGTTGCGAGTCGAGGTTTCGGCGAAGATGAGCCACCTCGAAGTTCTTCTTACTGAAGAACTGGTACAGAGCTGCGTCATGGCCGCCGAGAGCTGGGGGTGGTAGGTGCTCTCGTCATGCTAAATCGGCGAGAATGGGATGTTGCCGAAGTTCCCTTTGACAAAAAGGAACTTCTGAGCCCAGTTGTGGCTCTTGTTGACGGTCTCGTTGACCTTGAGTCCTAAGCCCATGAAGTAGGTGGTGCCCTCCTTGTAGGCCCTGAAGGATAATAGCTTCCAGAAGACCAGCAGGCTGAACTTAATGCGTTCTTCTCGCATGTAGCATGCGAACGCGATAATGACCGCCACGGCGTTGGGTGTCAGCTGGCCCAGTATCACGCCGAAATGCTTTAGTACCTGGCGAAAAACATTGCGAGGCCTCTAAGAAACGAGCGAGAGCTTAAGATTTGCAAAAATAAAAGTACGCGAGATCAGCGGGTACCTGGCGGACTTCAGGCCACAGAGGCAGGCGTAGGCCGACCCCGAAGTGGGCTATCAGGATGGCGAGCTCGTCCGGCATGGGTACGCTGATCACATCCTCCTCGCTAGGGCAGCGAGTGTAGAACCTTGGCGAGGCGAAATCAGCGACCGCGGTGAGGTATTCCTCTTCAGTCAAGTTGCTATGGAAGAAAGTGTGATCGGCGAAGGCCCGGGCGCACTTCAACCGACCTTCAGCCTCGCTTGCATCGCCAACCATGGTTGAGACCTGTGAAGAAGAAGAGGAAGAAAGCGCGAAGAAGAGAGCGCGAGATCTCGCAAGCAGAGGGAAGAGAAGAGCTAGAGTTAAATGCGGTAAGTGGGATCAGCGCTGGAACCTATTTATAGAAAATAAGAAGTGCGGGAAAGAAGTTGAAGCGGCGGGGGTGCGGTTAGTCAAAACCCCGCATGATGAGAGAACGCGATTAAACATCAGGTATCTTAGCGAGCGAGACCAGTTTACAGGGTTGTATAAGCGAAATTCCCATGCGGAAACAACAAGAAAAAGCGGAAATAAAAGAAAGATAGCATCACAAGCAAATATATTACAACAACAAGTTCGCAAGAGCCCCAGGGGCGGGCGAGAAATGTTTAATAATGAAAGAAGAAATGTCCGCCAGATGGTCCGGCGAAATTAAACAAGTCTTCAAAATATTACGGAGGGGATTGTCGAGCCAAAGAAGAGTGCGAGCGAGATTAGTAGCGTATCCATTTCCACCTACCACGACCTCGCACTCCAGATCTCGGCGGAATCCTAGGGTAATGATATGTGTTAACCGCACGAGCCTCGCATTGGATCAAGCGGGCATAATCGTTCACCCGCGCGAGATGTGTCCCAGGGGAGGTGGCCGTCTTGCCAATGTCCTCCGGCAGCTCGGCACAGAGCCGCGCACATTCATCCAGCAAAGCGGCGTGCCGTTCCTCCGCAACTTCCCTGTCCCTCCTCGCTTGGAGGTGAAGATCCCGCAGCATCGTCCCTTGCTTCTGAAATAATTCCGAGGCACGCTTATTCATGGCCTCGGGATCCCGCGGGTCGCCCAAGAAATCATCCATCTGCTCTGGCAAGGGGAGAGGCGACATCTCATCCTCCCCAAAATCAGAGTCGGAGGGGAGAGTCTCAGAATCACCTGCGAGCAGACCTAAGCGTCGTTAATCGTTAGCGAGAGTAACATAGAGAGTAACATCTCAAAAAATACGGCAAAACAACTACCTGCGAGTGGGCGAGAAGTAGTAGGCTGGACCTGGAAGAGAGTAGCGAAGGGGAGCGAGGCAGACTTCCCATGACCACCGCGCTACGTCGCGTCATCGGCGCGAACCAACAGGGCAGGTCGCGAACCACCAGAACCCCCCCCCCTAAGAGATTGAATCCCGGGGTGTTAATGGTTATGTCGAGGGGGGGACCAGCGTCTGAGGTCGCGAGCTTGGACGACCCAGAGTTGCGCGAGGAGAGGCTGTAAGAGGGAAAAATGAGAGTGTTCTGGTAGAAAGCCAATCCAGTTTTGTGTGAGCGAGGCACTTACCAGCGGTTTCTCCGTTAACAAGATCAGTGTTTTTTATTGGGTGTTAACTTATCACCTAGAAGGGGGGAGGGGTGAATAGGTTTTTCAAGTTATTTTATCCCCTTTTAGGTGTTCTTGATTTCTGATTAATAGATCTATAAAGTATAAATCACAACACAGAAAACACACAATGATCTATAGAGGTTCCTCAAGATAGGGTGTATTGAGTAGTCCTCTTTCCCTCTGTGCCTACCTAGCAGTGTACTAGGCTCGACAAACTCCGCCAATTCTTCATGCCCGCAAGCCTTATAACACGGACCCGCAAGTCCTACAGCCTAGGCCCGCAAGCCCCTACTGCACCCGAGCCTGCAAGTTCGACACTCAGGACCTCAAGCCCTACACAACACAGACCCGCAAGTCCTGTGCCTACATCCTAGGCCCGCAAGCCCCTACTGCACCCAAGCCCTCAAGCTTGACAAATTCGGACCTGCAAGTCCACTGCCATGGCCCTCAAGCCTCACAGCTCTCCAGCCCTCAAGCTAGACAAAATCGGACCCGCAAGTCCACTGCCCTGGCCCTCAAGCCTCACAGCTCTCCATCCCTCAAGCTAGACACTCAGGCCCGCAAGCCTTACAAGAAATAATAGTGATGACAACTGCTTCTTCTGCCTGATGGAGATCCGCAACTTAGCCTGATGGAGATTGGCTTCTTGAGGTTGAAGAAGATGTTTCTGATTCAGATCTTGAAAGCGCAGTTCTTCTTCAATCTCTTCTCTTAGCCTAATGAGGAACGACTTCTTATCAGTTGATGGAGATGACTGATTCTTCTGAGAACACTTGATTCTTGTTCTCCACTTGATCTTCTTCTTCTCCGCAGAATGTACTGTTGTATTGAAGCAACGGCGGGATACTTTTTCGTTTTTCTTTTTCTAACCCAGATTCTTCATTCTAGGGCATCCTCTTATCTCTTTTATAAGAGTGTGAGGCCCCCAACGGTCTTCTGAAAAAGTTCCTTAAGTGTCAGATGCCCCATTCCTTAAGAGCATGCGCTGATTGGACAATCAGGCGGTGACATTAAATGCTGACAGTGTGTCCGCAACATTTGAATTCTGTCTCGACGATATTTCCAGCTTCATGACGATACTGACTGCATTACGATGATATGGATAATATCTCGACGAAACAACTATGTCGATGCTTTAGACCTTGGTGGATCTACAAGTCTTCTAGCTTCTGCCTCTGATGCTGGTATCTCGACGATACGAGATATCCCAGTGTTCCTGCATATATGATGATATGTTATTTCTGACTGTGTCGTCGTGATTTTCTTCCTTGTAGTTTGTCATCGTAATCACTTTATTCTTTCGACGACATGAGCGATATCATGTCGACAGACTATGCTTGTCTTCAGCTGTCCTTCTTCAGTCTTCTCAACGTCATGCCTTCTTTACGACGATGTCTGTTCTTTCTCGACGACAATGCTACTCTATTGATGTCGACGATACTGCATCTTCTCGATGACATTCCTTCCTTTGATATCTTCATGACTTCTCTGCGTTCGACGATCTTCATTCTGCGTTCGACGAACTTCATTCTCCTATCTCGTCTCTGCGTTCGACGAACTTCATTCTTCGTTCGAGGAACTCGCCAAGTCTTGGCGTTTGCTTCTTTCCTTTCTTTTCGTTCGACGAACTTTA
Organism: Dactylorhiza incarnata; assembly: GCA_033032865.1. Taxonomy (NCBI): domain Eukaryota; kingdom Viridiplantae; phylum Streptophyta; class Magnoliopsida; order Asparagales; family Orchidaceae; genus Dactylorhiza; species Dactylorhiza incarnata. The sequence goes on along the minus strand of JAWHQI010000366.1, from coordinate 1,462,898 downwards.
TTCTGCGTTCGACGAACTGCATTCTGCGTTCAACGAACTGCATTCTGCGTTCGATGAACTGCATTCTGCGTTCGACGAACTACATTCTGCATTCGACGAACTCGCCAAGTCTCAACGTTTGCTTTGCTCATCATCATGACAATGTGCCAGTACTTGTCGACGATATGTCCAGCCTTTTTCGACGATATTATACTTAGGCAGGCTGTTGAAGTACTGGACATATTGTCTTATCTCTGCAAGCATGAACTAGATAGGACATTAAATACAACTTGCATTTATCATTGAGCTGAGCATTTCTTCAAATCAGGAACACTACTAGGCACTGTTCCCATCAATCTCCCCCTATTTGAAGAAGTCATAACCCACTTAATGATAAATGCCATTCATATAAAACGTTTAACATTTTAAGCAAATAAGCATGTAATGATGACATTGCAGCTATAATTGAGTGAACACAGAATTTGACAAATATTACTTCATTTATAAATAGTGTCAAATGTTTTCAAAAGTTTTGACATTTCTACATTTAGCCCCTCAAAGTTTTAGTCATTTATGCCTCTGGTGCCCTCATAGAAGCTTCACCCTTTGCTTTCTTGGCACTGGCTTCCTGCTCCTTTTCAGCTTGCCTGATGAAGTACTCAAATGGTTTAGGATGATACTTTAAAGGTTCAGGAGTGTCAGCTGGGATTCTTCCTGCTTGCTTATTCCTTCTGTATTCTCTCCTTACTTCTTCTTGATCTTCATGCTTAGCCCATTCTTGAGGACTGTATACATTGTATCTTTCACCTTTGTTAACTTTCACTTGCTCCCATGCTTTTAGAATGATGGTCCTGGATATGGGACTCCATCTTTCATAGTCATCCTCTTTCTCCATTTCTTCCATGTACTTTCTCTTTCTCATTTTTATTTCTTCATTATCCAGTGCTTCCTTTTCTGTACCCTTATCAGTATCAGGAATATCTGTATTTTGCTCTTCAGCGGTCTTGTAATAATGTAGAGGAGGGAGATTCATTGCTTCCCTGATGGTGTTTGTGATCCAGATGGCATGATCACCACTAGATTTTATCATTGATCTCTCCCCCTTTATGACTTCTTCAGATATCCCCCTTTGGAGATTCTCCTCGGAGGCCAATATCTTATTTTTCAGCATGTGGATTCCTGCTTCCAAGTGATTCTTGGTCTCAAGCAGATGACTGTCTAGATCTTTATTGTGGTGATCTAGACTTTCTTGGAGATCAGTTTTGTGTTCAGCCATCTTCTTGGTGGATGCAATGTAGGCCTTTTCTATGCTACTGACAATCAATGTCTGATTAACCCCTAGGTTAGATGCACCCTTGTGAGTACGAGCAGTGTATTCTTGTAGATTTTTTTTACATCATTTCTTAGGCTTGCCATTTCAGCAGACAGTTCCCTTCTTAGCTCATTGATAGCAGAGGTGACATAGCTTTCAAGTTTTAATCTTTGCTCTTCCAGGAGCATCTTTATCTGAGATAATAGTGAGATCTCCACTGGTCTATTCTCTGGAAATGAACTATCTTGTTCCTCTTCTTCATTCCCTTCAATTATTGGAGATAGAGATTTTCTTATTGGTGAATGGTTTGGCTCATTTTCCCTTTCAGGGCTTTGATGATCTTTGCGAGTCTCATCAGCATGGTTTTCTTGGTTGTCCTCTTGCATTGCTGGTTCAGAATGACCAGCATCTTCAGCCCCTATAATCTTATTGATCACTTCTTCCACTTGAGCAGGGAGCTCACTGTTCTTCTCCCCCTCAATTTCAGTACTTCCTTGATCTGTTCATGCTGTTATCCTGGATCCCTGACTTGGAGTAGAGGTCTGGAGGGCGACATTCCTTGTCTCCACGGGTATCTCAGAGTCAGATGGAGGTGAGCTGTTGTCTGACTCACTTCCTTCAGACGTGCTTTCTCCCTTCCTCTTCATATCTTCTGCTGTCTTCAACTTCTTGGGAGGTTTAGTTAGAACTTTCTCCCACCTTTCCAGTATCCTGTTATCCATCCTTCTCATGTGATGGATTTTTACTCCATACTTTTTGTTAAAGCTTTCAGGGTAGGATAGCAGAAGATACAGTGATAGTATTCTTCCAAGATTTGGAACTTGAAGGCTCTCTTGAATTTTCTTGAAAATAATCTGACCCTAATTGGTCTTCTTCCTTAGGATTATCCTTGCCATTGTCTCGAACATAGGCATGGATATCCTGTCATGCGACCCTACCTTGCAGAGGAGGGCTTTTCCCACAATGCCTGCCATCGGCTTTCCTTATTGATTAAAGCTCTTCCTTTCCAGGGACCCATAGGTCTTGCTCGAATGCCCGCACCATGCCAGAGCCTTGTCAAGGTCTTCCTGGGTGATCTTTTCATCTTCCTCCCCCTTGGCAAAGGCCGGCAACTGAAGAGCCCTGTTCAATCTCTTGGGATTTACCTTAACCCTTATCCCATTGATTACGCTTTCACAGACGTTCCCTTTGAGCCACCATTGGCATTCGAGTAGAACTCCAGCACTTCTCTTTTTAATATTACTGTCGGCTCAGAGAGGACGATCTCCAGACCGACGATGTCCAATAGCTTGATAGCATGTTGAATCTCTTCTGGTCCTTCCACGAACCCATACCTTACCACTTCACTTCCTTCAAAGAGGAATCCTTCCTTCTTTGATGCCATCTTTTGCTTGATCCAGAAGGATTTCAACACTATCGACTCGTTCACTCTTAGAAGACATGGAGAACACGACGGCTTTTTAGGGCTAATGTAGAGAGTGTTTTAACCTTAAGACATTTGACCTTATTTATAGTGTCCGAGTTGGAAGTCGAAGTGTCATTTGTTAAATGTCTGATTAACTCGAGTTTAGCTGTAATGATTGAGCTTAGGTCTAATTAATAGTCCGCTGATGATTGAATATTGTCGTGATGCAAATTCAATGTTGAGGGGTCATTTCGACGATACCAATCATCATTTCGACGATATGGTTTTTGAAAATTACTTTTACAAACTTAGATAAAGGTGAGGTTATGTATTAAATGTTAACAAGGTTACCTTCACCTTAGCATTTAAGTCTTCTTGAGCTAATGGCTCCCCCTTGATGGGATGTCCGCTTATCTTTACTCTTAGCTCCCCCTAGATCAGTGCACCTTGCGTGTGGTGAGTTTTTCATAGTCCAAAGTTAAGCCTGGATCACTTATTGTCCATTAGCCTTGTTTGCTTTTGATTGGCTAAAAGGACTACCCTGCAAGACAGATTTTAATATTCCTTAGGAACCCCAGGTGACTTGGGTCCTAGGTTTTTGTTAGCATAATAGGGAATTCTTCTACTCACCTTAGCCTTTCTAGAAGGTCTCTCCTTTGCACTAGGCACACTAGGGTTGTGCCAACAGTCAATGGCAAAGTGTCCCACTTTGCCACAACACCAACATTCATGGATGTTGTTCCTTCTTTTCTGAACAATTTTTGAGGTGATTGGAGACTCACAATGCTTATGTTCAGTAGAGAAGGCATCAGCATTCTTCCTATCTCTTTCAGGCAAGAGCTGACTAGCTGCTCTAATATAATTGTTTTCTTCTTGACTTTACCTGTTTGTCAGCAACAGATGTGTTGGAACCTTAGTTTTGATTTGAGTTAGGATCCATCTTTATGGTCATAACACATATTGTATAACTTAGATCAAATCCCATTAAAACAGAAGACAATATATATATATATATAATACATGTTCTCTGCGTTCGATGAATGACTATCTGCGTACGACGAACGGCGCTCAACGGTCGACGATCCCGTCTCAGCGGTCGACAAAATCTAGCCGTCTCAGCGGTCGACGAAAAGCTGCGTTCGATGATCTCAAGTCTGCGTTCGACGAATCTTCAACAAAAGCTCTGAATGATGAATTAAATGTTCAGATCGACGAACTTGAAGCTGAGCTCGACGAATTTCTACCAAGCTTTATAATTTAGATATTCTCAGTTCGACTAATATTATTATATCTGATTAAGCAATACTTTGATTACATTATATATTGCTACCCTTCTGTATCAATTAATAATATAGCCGTTGCAGGCAATAAATATTATAGCCATTGCAGAAAAACTATAGACAGAATTTATCTTCTCGAGGATCTAGGAAATCAATGAGACAATATCTCTTTCCTCTTTTGTCGGCAAGAATTCAAATCAGCCGAACAACTCTCCAGATTATATATTCAGAGAGAAGATAAGAGAAGGAATAAGGTAGAACAAAGAAGAAAAAGAAAAAGGAATATACAGATACAGGAAGAGAAAAACAGAGAAGCAAAAAGAAGAAGCAGATCTAATATATTATTTATCTTCTTTTTGCTAACTCTTCTCTGCAGATCATATTCATCCTGAGACACTTAAACAAGATCATTTGCTCAGGATCTCTACTGCAGAAGAAGAAGAAAAAGAGTTACCACATTCTAGAGAAGAAGCTTACTCAAACTGTCATCTAATCTCAATAAGACAGGGGGAGCTCTTCAACATCTTCATCAAAGATCCATTCTCAACAACCCATCAGGATCTCTAGTAAAGAGAAGAACACCATAACTTTTGCTTTCTTTATTTCGCCTCTTGTACATGGTTATAACTCCCTTCAAAAGTTAACTCTCGGTGAAAGGGCACCTTAGCAAAAACCTGTGATTTGGTTTTTGAGTTACCTGATCAAAAGCGCATATGGTGGCAGGGCACCTGATCAAAAACCTGTAGTGGATTCCTACAAGTGGGTAGAAGAGTAGATGTACCCAGGTTGATTGGGGAACTACTATATTTCTTCTGTCTTCTGGTTGCTTGGCTTATGTTCTATTTTCTTGTTGATGTGCTGTGATATCTGAGATTTGTTTGAGTTTGTTTTTCATAACTCACTTAACTACACATATTTATATATCACTATTTTGAAATAACCCAAAAAGAAGTTTTTAATTTAAGAACTAAACTCTCCTTCAATTGGTATCAAAGCAAGGCTGATTATATTAATCACCTTCAACTGATACTCAATTGCACTTTCAATTGGTATCAGAGATAGGTTGATTTTATATATAGGCTAACACCTGAATCATAAAGATCAATTAGTTCTTAAGATTTTTTTTTAAAGGGTTTTCCTAAAATCTAATGGCACAAGTAGAATTTTCAAATCCACCAGTCTGTAATTTGGATAGATTTTCTTTATGGCAAGTTAGAATTAAATTATATATGAATGCCATAGATGAAGATATTTACAATTCTATTTTGCAAGGTCCTCCGTCTTCAACTTCTTCAACAGATGATCAACAGAAGTTGACAAGTGCTGATGCAAAGGCCATGGACATATTGGCTCAATCAATGTCAAATGTCATTCTTCAAAGAGTGGATGATTGCACTTCAGCAAGGGGCATCTGGAACTCCCTCTCAAGGATGGTAAATGAATCTTCTTCCACTTCTTCCACTAATTGTATTTATGATGCAGAACCATTTTCAAGATCAAGTGAAGAAGAAGAAGAACAAAAAGCTAGAGCTTTCTGCATGTTGGCCATATATGGCTCAAACCACATCTCAGATGCAGAAAAGGTAAATGAGGTAACTTCAAATCCCAACTCTACCTCTGAAAATTACAAATCAGATTTTAAAATTCTATATACAGATATAATAAAATCTGAGAAGGGAATTATAAAAGAGTTAATAGAAATAGATATTTTAATTCCAGAAAATAATAAACTTAAAGAAATTTTGAAAAACTCAAAAGAACAAATTATTTCTTTGAAGAATAAGTCAATTAAGGCTAAAGAAAAAGAAATATTTTATGTTCAACAAAATCAAAATAAGTTTTCAAATTTATATTTTAATGAAGTAAAAAGGCTAATATATTTCAAATGCTTAACCTTTTTAAATCTTTTAACCCAAATAATAATTAATCAAGCAATTATAAGATTCATTTGAATTTTGTCTATCTTAAAAACAAAGTCAGATAACTTCACATTCTTACAGATTTTCTCCAAAATCATGTTTAGCATTCTACTCAAAATGCATAGATCAGAAATAATCAGAGCACTGAGTGTGAGTCTCTTCTGATAAAGGGGATTCTATAGAAAGAAGGTATCAGGCAATGTCTTTCTGATTTTAAAAATTCCTTAGAATGCAATAAACAGCTAGCAATTCATATCATTAAAATCCTATTTAAATCAAAATCTAGGAATCAGAATTGCCCAAATGTTTTTAAAAGAAGAAGAAATTATGATTGAATATTTTCAAAAAGAACAATAAATTCTTCAATAATCTATGACCCTAATGCCTTAAGTTATTCAATATCTTTTTTATGCTTAGGTATCCTAAACCAAATAGGGGGAGATTGTTAGAACACCTAGTCTTGATTTGGATTAGGATCCCAACTCAAATAGGGAGAGATTGTTGGAACCTTAGTTTTGATTTGAGTTAGGATCCATCTTTATGGTCATAACACATATTGTATAACTTAGATCAAATCCCATTAAGACAGAAGATAATATATATATATATAAATTATACATGTTCTCTGCGTTCAACGAATGACTATCTGCGTTCGACGAACGGGGCTCAGCGGTTGACGATCCCGTCTCAGCGGTCGACAAAATCCAGTCGTCTCAGTGGTCGACGAAAAGCTGCGTTTGACGATCTCAAGTCTGCATTCGAGGAATCTTTAACAGAAGCTCAGAACAACGAATTAAATGTTCAGATCGACGAACTTGAAGCTGAGCTCGACAAATTTCTACCAAACTTTATAATTTAGATATTCTCAGTTCGACTAATATTATTATATCTGATCAAGCAATACTTTGATTACATTATATATTGCTGCCCTTCTGTATCAATTAATAATATAGCCGTTGCAGGCAATAAATATTATAGCCGTTGCAGAAAAACTATAGACGGAGTTTATCTTCTCGAGGATCTAGGAAATCAAAGAGACATTATCTCTTTCCTCTTTTGTCGGCAAGAATTCAAATCAGCCAAACAGCTCTCCAGATTATATATCCAGAGAGAAGATAAGAGAAGGAATAAGGTAGAACAAAGAAGAAAAAGAAAAAGGAATATACAGATACAAGAAGAGAAAAACAGAGAAGCAAAAAGAAGAAGCAGATCTAATATATTATTTATCTTCTTTTTGCTAACTCTTCTTTGCAGATCATATTCATCCTGAGACACTTAAACAAGATCATTCTAGAGAAGAAGAAGAAAAAGAGTTACCACATTCTAGAGAAGAAGCTTACTCAAACTGTCATCTAATCTCAATCAGACAGGGGGAGCTCTTCAACATCTTCATCAAAGATCCATTCTCAACAACCCATCAGGATCTCTAGTAAAGTGAAGAACACCATAACTTTTGCTTTCTTAATTTCCCTTCTTGTACAGGGTTATAACTCCCTTCAAAAGTTAACTCTCGGTGACAGGGCACCTTAGCAAAAACCTGTGATTTGGTTTTTGAGTTACCTGATCAAAAGCTTAAATGGTGGAAGGGCACCTGATCAAAAACCTGTAGTGGATTCCTACCAGTGGGTAGAAGAGTAGATGTACCCAGGTTGATTGGGGAACTACTATATTTCTTGTGTCCTCTGGTTGCTTGGCTTATGTTCTATTTTCTTGTTGCTGTGCTGTGATTTCTGAGATTTGTTTGTGTTTGTTTTTCATAACTCTCTTAACTACACATATTTATATATCACTATTTTGAAATAACCCAAAAAGAAGTTTTTAATTTAATAACTAAAATCTTCTTCAAGATGTCAGCTTGGGAGCTGACATGGTGTTGATGGAATCAGATATGATCAAGTGATAGTTGATTATATTGGGGCTACCAGTCTGCTTCTTATCTGGAAGATATTGGGAAGGTGTTGCTTCCTTACCCTTGAGTGTGGGGGCTGGGGCACCAAACACAAATGGTCCATGATGGGCCATTTGGATTTCCTCATGGGGAGCCTTTAATGCACTCATCCCTATGCCCTTTCTCTTCCCATAGTCAGGAGTGTTTCCATGACTAATGGAGCTTCCATTCATCAGTGACCATGGAAACTGTCCTGATCATACCTATTTGAGGGAAGCACTATCTTCTGAAAGATGGTATGAGGCTCATCTTTAGTTTTGCCCCTTTCTCCATTCCCAGCAACTACTTCCCCTTCATTGAAACCCAATCCCCTCCTATTTTCATTGAGAAGGTGTGAATAATGGGCGGGACAGTTTTGGGCTTAGAGAATTGAGCCACCTAGCTTCTTTCCATAAGAAGGTCATTCTCAAGTTTCTTGATAAGCTCTTCCCTTTGGCTTCTTTCATCATAAAGCTTGTCTATGATTTTCTTGAGCTCACAGGAGTTGGTGCCCTCATTGGGGGACATACCCTTTTCCTTGTTCATCTCATCCTTAATTGGTCTGAGTGATTCTAGCTCTTTAGCTTGCTTCTTAACAAGCTCCTTGCTCTTTCTCAGAGCTCCCAAGAGATCACCAAACTGTTCTATTATGTCAGTATGGTTCTTATTGTTGCATGATGAGCAGTCTTCTGCATCATCTTCAGAATATGAACAATCTTCTGATGCACTCTTGGTTTTCTTAATTGAAGCAGGTAGTAAAGGTGTGTGAGTGGTGCATACCTGATCATGATGTGATTCATCAAGATTTTCTTCATCTGATAGAGCCATCAGCCCATGAACCTCTTCATCCTCAGAATCACAGTCTATAGGAGTCAAGGGTGCTCTTATTCTTTCTCCTGCTCCAGATCATTCTTCATCATCTGATTCATTGTCTGAAGTAGTTAGTGGTGCTCTGATGCATACCTCTTCATGAGAGGTTTCTCCTTGAAAATCTTCCTCTGACCCAAACAAGGCAGTCTATCCAAAATCAGCATTCTCTTCTTTTAATCCTTCCATAAGGACAGTTAGAGAGTTCCACATCTCTTTTACTGTTGTACAGTGACTCAGCTTCTGGAGTGTTTGTCGAACTACTGCACCAGCTAGAATACTTCTGGCTTCTTTGTCCATACTGCCTAGAAGGATCTCATCTTTTATTATAGACATGGAGGGTCCTTCTTGAATAATTAAGAACATTCTGGGATCCATTACCTCCATGTATATTCTTGCTCTTACTTTCCAAAGGGCAAAGTTCTCCGTCGAACAAACAGCTATTCTTGATTCTATAGCTATGATACTTGGACACCCACGAGCAAATCTGTTCAAGCTGTTAAGCTTTTCTTTGAACAACCTTGCTTTGATACCACTTGTTGTTTATTGGGTGTCAACTTATCACCTAGAAGGGGGGTGAATAGGTTTTTCAAGTTATTTTATCCCCTTTTAGGTGTTCTTGAATTCTGATTAATAGATCTATAAAGTATAAAGCACAACACAGAAAACACACATTGATCAATAGAGGTTCGTCAAGACATGGTGTCTGGAGTAGTCCTCTTTCCCTCTGCGCCTACCTAGCAGTGTGCTAGGCTCGGCAAACTCCACCAAATCTTCAGGCCCGCAAGCCTTATAACACGGACCCGCAAGTCCTACAGCCTAGGCCCGCAAGCCCCTACTGCACCCGAGCCCGCAAGCTCGATACTCAGGCCCTCAATCCTTACACAACACAGACCCGCAAGTCCTGTGCCTACAGCCTAGGCCCGCAAGCCCCTACTGCACCCAACTCTCAAGCTCGACAAATTCGGACCCGCAAGTCCACTGCCCTTGCCCTCAAGCCTCACAACTCTCCAGCCCTCAAGCTAGACAAAATCAGACCCGCAAGTCCACTGCCCTGGCCCTTAAGCCTCACATCTCCCCAGCCCTCAAGCTAGACAAAATCGGACCCGCAAGTCCACTACAGTGGCCCTAAAGCCTCACTGCTCTCCAGCCCTCAAGCTAGACACTCAAGCCCACAAGCCTTACATGAAATTACAGTGATGACAACTGCTTCTTCTGCCTGATGGAGATCGGCAACTTAACCTGATGGAGATCGGCTTCTTGAGGTTGAAGAAGATGTTTCTGATTCAGATCTTGAAAGCGCAGTTCTTCTTCAATCTCTTCTCTTAGCCTGATGAGGAATGACTTCTTATCAGTCAATGGAGATGACTGATTCTTCAGAGAACACTTGATTCTTGTTCTCCACTTGATCTTCTTCTTCTCCGCAGAATGTACTGTTGTATTGAAGCAACGGCGGGATACTTTTTTGTTTTTCTTTTTCTCACCCAGATTCTTCATTCTAGGGCATCCTCCTATCTCTTTTATAAGAGTGCGAGGCCCCCAACGGTCTTCTGAAAAAGTTCCTTAAGTGTCAGATGCCCCATTCCTTAAGAGCACGCGTTGATTAGATAATCAGGCGGCGACATTAAATGCTGACAGCGCGTCCGCAACATTTGAATTCCGTCTCGACGATATTTCCAGCTTCATGACGATACTGACAGCATGACGACGATATGGATAATATTTTGACGACACGAGTATGTCGATGCCTTAGACCTTGGTGGATCTACAAGTCTTCTAACTTCTTCCTCTGATGCTGGTATCTCGACGATACGAGATATCCCAGCGTTCCTGCATATATGACGATATGCTATTTCTCATTGTGTCGTCGTGATTTTCTTCCTTGTAGTCTGTCATCGTAATCACTTTGTTCTTTCGACGACATGAGTGATATCATGTCGACAGACTATGCTTGTCTTCAGCTGTCCTTCTTCAGTCTTCTCGACGTTATGCCTTCTTTACAACGATGTCTGTTCTTTATCGACAACAAGGCTACTCTGTTGATGTCGACGATACTGCATCTTCTCGACGACATTCCTTCCTTTGATATCTTCATGACTATTCTGCGTTCGACGATCTTCATTCTGCGTTCGACGAACAGCATTCTGCGTTCGATGAACTTCATTCTTCTATCCCTTCTATGCGTTCGACGAACTTCATTCTTCGTTCGACGAACTCGCCAAGTCTTGGCATTTGCTTCTTTCCTTTCTTTTCGTTCGACGAACTTTATTCTGCGTTCGACGAACTGCATTCTGCGTTCGACAAACTGCATTCTGCGTTCGACGAACTACATTCTACGTTCGACGAACTCGCCAAGTCTCAGCGTTTGCTTTGCTCATCATCATGACAATGTGCCTATACTTGTCGACGGTATGTCCAACCTTTTTTGACGATATTTTACTTAGGCAGGCTGTTGAAGTACTAGACATTTTGTCTCATCTCTGCAAGCATGAACTAGATAGTACATTAAATACAACTTGCATTTATCATTGAGCTGAGCACTTTTTCAAATCAGAAACACTGCTCGGCAGTGTTCCCAACAATCAGTCCTCGCCGGAGGATCGAGACGGGTCTCGGTTAAGCCTCCACCCGCGTCCTGGCCGGCAGAGGGCTGGTCCTGCAGTCAGGAGAGGTTTAGAGAAACCAGAGGAATAGTTAAGCGAGAAGATTACCTTTTTAGTAGGCCGATCGACAGGAGAATCAAGCAGTATGGTCTTGTCCCCCCTGGAGGTAAGCGAACCGGCTTCGCCTTTTTTATCGCAGGCGCAGGCGGAGGGGTCTGGCGAGTCATCCAGGAGGTAGCATTGGCCATGGTGGATAGCTCGCGCTCCTTGGACGCACATGATGGGCCATTTGGATTTCCTCATGGGGAGCCTTTAATGCACTCATCCCTATGCCCTTTCTCTTCCCATAGTCAGGAGTGTTTCCATGACTAATGGAGCTTCCATTCATCTAGTGACCATGGAAACTGTCCTGATCATACCTATTTGAGGGAAGCACTATCTTTTGAAAGATGTTATGAGGCTCAGCTTTAGTTTTGCCCCTTTCTCCATTCCCAACAACTACTGCCCCTTCATTGAAACCCAATCCCCTCATATTTCCATAGGAGGAGAAGGTGTTAATGATGGACAGGACAGTTTTGGGCTTAGAGAATTGATCCACCAAGCTTCTTTCCATAATAAGGTCATTCTCAAGTTTCTTGATAAGCTCTTCCCTTTGCATTATTTCATCATAAAGCTTGTCTATGATTTTCTTGAGCTCACAGGAGTTTGTGCCCTCATTGGGGGACATACCCTTTTCCTTGTTCATCTCAGCTTTAATTGGTCTGAGTGATTCTAGCTCTTTAGCTTGCTTCTTAACAAGCACCTTGCTCTTTCTCAAAGTTCCCAAGAGATCACCAAACTGTTCTATTAGGTCAGTATGGTTCTTATTGTTGCATGATGAGCAGTCTTCTGCATCATCCTCAGAAGATGAACAATTTTCTGATGCACTCTTGGCTTTCTTAATTGAAGCAACTAGTAAAGGTGTGTGAGTGGTGCATACCTGATCATGATGTGATTCATCATGATTTTCTTCATCTGATAGAGCCATCAGCCCATGAACCTCTTCATCCTCAGAATCACAGTCTATAGGAGTCAAGGGTGCTCTTATTCTTTCTCCTTCTCCAGAGAATTCTTCATCATCTGATTCACTGTCTGAAGTAGTCAGTGGTGCTCTGATGCATACCTCTTCATGAGAGGTTTCTCCTTGAAAATCTTCCTCTGACCCAGACAAGGCAGTCTATCCAAAATCAGCATTCTCTTCTTTTAATCCTTCCATAAGGACAGTTAGAGAGTTCCACATCTCTTTTACTGTTGTACAGTGACTCAGCTTCTGGAGTGTTGGTCGATCTACTGCTAGAATACTTCTGGCTTCTTTGTCCATGCTGCCTAGAAGGATCTCATCTTTTATTATAGACATGGAGGGTCCTTCTTGAATAATTAAGAACATTCTGGGATCCATTACCTCCATGTATATTCTTGCTCTTACTTTCCAAAGGGCAAAGTCTCCGTCGAACAAACAGCTATTCTTGATTCTATAGCTATGATACTTGGACACCCACGGGCAGATCTGTTCAAGCTGTTAAGCTTTTCTTTGAACAACCTCGCTTTGATACCACTTGTTGTTTATTGGGTGTCAACTTATCACCTAGAAGGGGGGGGGGGTGAATAGGTTTTTCAAGTTATTTTATCCCCTTTTAGGTGTTCTTGATTTCTGATTAATAGATCTATAAAGTATAAAGCACAACACAGAAAACACACATTGATCAATAGAGGTTCCTCAAGACATGGTGTCTTGAGTAGTCCTCTTTCCCTCCGCGCCTACCTAGCAGTGTGCTAGGCTCGGCAAACTCCACCAAATCTTTAGGCCCGCAAGCCTGATAACACGGACCCGCAAGTCCTACAGCCTAGGCCCGCAAGCCCCTACTGCACCCGAGCCCGCAAGCTCGACACTCAGGCCCTCAATCCCTACACAACACAGACCCGCAAGTCCTGTGCCAACAGGCTAGCCCGCAAGCCCCTACTGCACCCAAGCCCTCAAGCTCGACAAATTCGGACCCGCAAGTCCACTGCCCTTGCCCTCAAGCCTCACATCTCTCCAACCCTCAAGCTAGACAAAATTGGACCCGCAAGTTCACTGCCCTGGCCCTCAAGCCTCACATCTCTCCAGCCCTCAAGCTAGGAAAAATCGGACCCGCAAGTACACTACAGTGGCCCTCAAGCCTTACAGCTCTCCATCCCTCAAGCTAGAAACTCAAGCCCGCAAGCCTTACATGAAATTATAGTGATAATAACTGCTTCTTCTGCCTGATGGAGATCGGCAACTTAACCTGATGGAGATCGGCTTCTTGAGGTTGAAGAAGATGTTTCTGATTCAGATCTTGAAAGCGCAGTTCTTCTTCAATCTCTTCTCTTAGCCTGATGAGGAATGACTTCTTATCAGTCAATGGAGATGACTGATTCTTCAGAGAACACTTGATTCTTGTTCTCCACTTGATCTTCTTCTTCTCCGCAGAATGTACTGTTGTATTGAAGCAACGGCGGGATACTTTTTTGTTTTTCTTTTTCTCACCCAGATTCTTCATTCTAGGGCATCCTCCTATCTCTTTTATAAGAGTGCGAGGCCCCCAACGGTCTTCTGAAAAAGTTCCTTAAGTGTCAGATGCCCCATTCCTTAAGAGCACGCGTTGATTAGATAATCAGGCGGCGACATTAAATGCTGACAGCGCGTCCGCAACATTTGAATTCCGTCTCGATGATATTTCCAGCTTCATGACGATACTGACAGCATGACGACGATATGGATAATATTTTGACGACACGAGTATGTCGATGCCTTAGACCTTGGTGGATCTACAAGTCTTCTAACTTCTTCCTCTGATGCTGGTATCTCGACGATACGAGATATCCCAGCGTTCCTGCATATATGACGATATGCTATTTCTCACTGTGTCGTCGTGATTTTCTTCCTTGTAGTCTGTCATCGTAATCACTTTGTTCTTTCGACGACATGAGTGATATCATGTCGACAGACTATGCTTGTCTTCAGCTGTCCTTCTTCAGTCTTCTCGACGTTATGCCTTCTTTACAACGATGTCTGTTCTTTCTCGACAACAATGCTACTCTGTTGATGTCGACGATACTGCATCTTCTCGACGGCATTCCTTCCTTTGATATCTTCATTCCTTCCTTTGATATCTTCATGACTTTTCTGCGTTCGACGATCTTCATTCTGCGTTCGACGAACAGCATTCTGTGTTCGATGAACTTCATTCTTCTATCCCTTCTATGCGTTCGACGAACTTCATTCTTTGTTCGACGAACTCGCTAAGTCTTGACATTTGCTTCTTTCCTTTCTTTTCATTCGATGAACTTTATTCTGCTTTCGACGAACTGCATTCTGCGTTCGACAAACTGCATTCTGCGTTCGACGAACTGCATTCTACGTTCGACGAACTCGCCAAGTCTCATCGTTTATTTTGCTCATCATCATGACAATGTGCATGTACTTGTCGACGATATGTCCAACCTTTTTCGACGATATTATACTTAGGCAGGTTGTTGAAGTACTGGACATATTGTCTCATCTCTGCAAGCATGAACCAGATAGTACATTAAATACAACTTGCATTTATCATTGAGCTGAGCACTTCTTCAAATCAGGAACACTGCTCGGCAGTGTTCCCAACAATCAGTCCTCGCCGGAGGATCGAGACGGGTCTCGGTTAAGCCTCCACCCACGTCCTGGTCGGCAGGGGGCGGGTCCTGCAGTCAGGAGAGGTTTAGAGAAACCAGAGGAATAGTTAAGCGAGAAGATTACCTTTTTAGTAGGCCGATCGACAGGAGAATCCAGCAGTATGGTCTTGTCCCCCCTGGAGGTAAGCGAACCGGCTTCGCCTTTTTAATCGCAGGCGCAGGCGGAGGGGTCTGGCGAGTCATCCAGGAGGCAGCATTGGCCATGGTGGATAGCTCGCCCTCCTTGGACGCCCTCAGGCGGGCTTGGAGTTCTTCGGAAAGAGGCATTCGGGCAGGCACACCAATTGGCAGAATAACAGAGATTAATGGCATGCGTCTCCCCGACTCGGGTAATATTTGTAGCTGTGGGGTGGGACCCACATAAAAGATTCCCGACAGATCAACAGTCACCGGCGAACATTCGGGGTTGGATGATTCTTTGCGAGCTTAGAATAATCTCGCAAAGAGCGGGGATTGTGTACAACCCCGATATTCGCGAGATGGGCATAGATGGAGAAGTCAACAAGCAAAAGAAGTAACAAGGAAGGCGAGCCAGAATCTCAAGGGTCGCTCGCAGGAAGGAGGGGGAGCCGGGTTCTCGCGGGCCGCTCGTAGGAAGGTGGGCGAACCCGATCCTCGCGGTCCACTTACAGTGATCTTCTGGGCGAGCCGGATTCTTTCCAAGTTTCTGTGTTCGACGAACTTCAATCTGTGTTCGACGAAATCCGTTCTGCGATTGACGAACGCCACGCTTCAGTTCGACGAACTTGCTTCTTAGCTCGCCGATTTCGGTCTTCCAGCCAGCTCTATAGATTGTCTTTAGTGTTGGAGCATGCGTTTCGCACTCCTCCGGTTTGATAATAACAAAGTCCCTTTTGTATTTGATTCTATTTTCATTAATGGTGTGCAGATAACAGGTATGAGATGTTCACATTGCTGCTGGAGCTAAAATTGAATGTGGGAAAATTTCACTGTCGCCCAGGCGACAGCAGAGAAGTTACAACTACTTCCCTCCACGGCAGATCGACGAAAGACAGTTTTGCGCTGTCGGAATTCCGACAGCGATGTCGCCCAGGCGACAGCTCGGCGGTTACCACAACTGCCCACGTCTCCACCCACGACGGCACTCCAGCGGCAGTTTAGCGCTGTCGGAAAATTCCGACAGTCACTGTCGCCCAGGCGACAGTGAATTTCTATAAATTGGTTCCTTTGGTTCGTGCATTCCAAGCTTTTGAGAATTCCAGTCCCTTTTTGAGTGCATACGAACCAGAGAGCTCCAGAACCTCCTCAACTCCCATTTGTGCAAAGAAGGATTGAAGATTGAAGACGAAATCGGGCGTGCTTCTACATCATCGATCATCTCGAGGCTTCAACAATCCATTCAGAGATCTGATCCTCTAGGGAGTTGTTCTTTTCATATTGTATTTTCATTCACATACTTTTTCATTTTGTATTGGTAGAGAAATCGTCGTCTTGCGTGCGGCGTCTAAGTCCTTGCGCGGCTTAGGGGAAAAACGCTTCCTTGTGCGGAGCGTCCAAGTCCTTGCGAGGCTTGGTGGGAAATCGTGGCCTTGTGTGCTACGTCTAGATCTTGGGAAGATCTAGAGGATAGGCTTGGTCTTGGTCTTGGGAGAGACAAGCGATAGCCTTCCGATCCTTGGGAGAAGGATTGGTAAACCAAAATTATTGTATTTTTATTATCATAATTGTGCCTTGATCTTAAGCATTGTTAAGATCATTTTTATTGTATGCAAATTTCATGATTAATATAATTATGCTCTTTTCACTAATTGCAATTTTGTTTGCTTAAATCTTTATCTTAGAAATTTGAGTCTGGTTAAATACAAAAATTACATTGGTTTAAAATTATTTATAAGTAACCTTTTTAGTAAAGTAAAATTTGTCTAAAAATTGTTAAGTAAAAATTACATTCTTAAACACACCCTTATTCACCCCCCCCCCCCCTCTAAGGGCGTCACACGATCCAACAAGTGGTATCAGAGGGTAGGTTACTCCAAAACGGTTTTACCACCGGGAGTAATGGCGCACAACGATCACACGTTCGTTGAGGGGCAAGGAATTAGTAGGCCACCACTTTTCACGGGCACAGACTATAATTATTGGAAAACACGTATGCATTGTTTTCTAATTGCGCTAGATATAGAAGTCTGGAATATGGTAGAATCTAGTTACACTTCTCCAACAATTGTTGTAGGAGATGTAACTATGGATAAGCCCAAAGATAAGTGGGATGATAATGATAAATTAAGATGTAAGAACAATGCAAAAGCCATGAATGCTTTATTTTGCGCACTAGATCGCACTGAATTTAATAGAGTTTGTGCTTGTAATTCTGCATTTGAAATTTGGAATTTATTAGAAATCACTCATGAAGATACTTCGCAGGTAA
This sequence comes from Dactylorhiza incarnata, assembly GCA_033032865.1. Classification (NCBI taxonomy): domain Eukaryota; kingdom Viridiplantae; phylum Streptophyta; class Magnoliopsida; order Asparagales; family Orchidaceae; genus Dactylorhiza; species Dactylorhiza incarnata. The sequence continues at coordinate 1,445,485 of JAWHQI010000366.1, read as the reverse complement.
AGGATTCAAAGTTTTTTCAACTGGAATCTGAATTTGAAAGGTTCAAAATGGAGGTAGATGAAGAGATTGATACAATGTACACACGGTTTACAAAAATCGTGAACGACTCAAAGGTGCTAGGAAAGGTGTTCTCAAATGGAGATTTGGTAAGGAAAATCTTAAGATCACTTCCCCCGAAGTTCAATCCTAAAGTGACTGCAATTTCCGAGTCACATGATCTTAAGACCTTACAATTGGAGAGCCTCATTGGAAACTTGAAAACTCATGAAGTTGAATTGAAAATTCAACAACAAGAGTATATGGAGCCAAGGAAGAAGGGATTGGCTCTAAGATCAAAGAAGGAAGAAACTAGTGATTCTGAGGAGGATGAAGAAGATGAGGAAAGTTTATTTGTTAAAAAATTTAGAAAATTTATGAAAAATCCGGAGAGAAGAAATTCGTTTAAGAAGTATTTTAAGAAGGAGACCTTTAGGAAGAAAAAAGGAAAGGAGGGCGATAAGGAGGAAGAGAGACCGCCACCGGAGTGCTATCACTGCAAGAAGTTAGGACACATTCGAAGCAAGTGTCCAAAGTACTTGAAAGAACTTAAAGAAAAGAAGCACAAAGGGTCGAAGAAGGTGTTGAAGGCGGAAACCTGGGATGATACTACTTCAGATGATGCAAGCAGTTTCGACTCAAGTAAAGAGGAGGAGGCCAACATTTGCTTAATGGGAAAGAGCGTCATATCTGATGACGAATGCAGTGTCCAAAGCGACACTGAGGTAACTCCTCCAACTTATGATGAATTGTTTTCTGAATTTTTAAAGACTTGCAAATTTTTTGAAAAAAGTTAAAAAGATAATGATCTTCTAAAATCTGAAAATGGAATTTTACTTAAAGAAAACAAAAAATTGTTAAATGAAATTAAGACTATTGGAAAAAGGGATATTTCTTGCCAAGAGTGTGATCACTCTTTGGGAAGAATTAAAGAACTTGAAGAATCACTTTCCAAATCTCATTCTACAATAAAAATTCTTACTAAAAAGAATGAGATTTTAGAGAGAGATCTAAAATCTTCAATTTCCAAAGTCCATGAGGGAAAGAAATCTTTTGATCGGAGATGCGTAAATCTAGTATCCGAGAATACTAAAATGAGAAACCAGATTCATGACTTAATACTAGCCATGAAAAAATTTGGAATGGGCCGAAGATCACTGGATATGATCTTAGGATACCAACGCCATGGATCTGGAAGGTTTGGACTCGGATACACGTCTGGAAGCTGTCGCCCGGCGACAACCACTGTCGCCGGCGACAGTGAAAAGTCCAGAAAATTTACTTTTAAAAATTCTAAAATTAATGAAATATCAAATACTGCATACTCATCCAGTAAAAGTCCAGAAAAGTTATACTCTTCTAAATACATTACTTGTACCAAATGCAATAGATTTGGTCACACTACGGACTCTTGCTGGAAAGAAGGAAAAAGTAAAATCAAACAAATCTGGGTGCCTAAGGCTTCTACCTATACTATGGGTGGAACCACTTGGGTAACCAGATCTTTACTCACCTCTTCTTTCTAGGTGTGTTGGCAGGCTAAGGACAAAGAAGACGTGTGGTACTTGGACTCGGGTTGTTCAAAGCACATGACGGGCAATAAAGAGAAGTTCCTTAGCCTGGAGATGAAGAAAGGAGGAGTTGTTACATTCGGTGACAATGGAAAAGGAAAAATCATCGGCATCGGTGTTGTGGGTAACGAAAATTTTTCAATTTCAAATGTTTTATTTGTAGAAGGATTAAAGCATAATTTGATTTCTATTAGTCAATTATGTGATAAGGGTTTAAATGTTTTATTTGAATCTTCTACAAATTTGTGCAAAATTATTAATTCCAAAACAAATGAAATTGTTTTTACCGCACCTAGATGTCATAATGTATATATGATTAAATTTCTTGATTTTTCAAATTCTACTTTAAAATGTTTTTTATCAAAAAATGATGAATTAGATTTATGGCATAGGCGACTTGGACATGCTAGTGCCAAGTTAATTTCAAAACTTTCAAAAGATAAATTAATTAAAGGTTTACCTTTGCTAAATGGAAATTTATCTTCTTCACTATGTGTGCCTTGCCAAAAAGGAAAATTTTCAAAATCATCTTTCAAAAGTAAAAACATTATTTCTACCACTAGGCCACTTCAATTAATACATATGGACTTATTTGGGCCAATTGGAATTTCTAGCTTAGGAGGTAGAAAATACACATTTGTTTTGATTGATGATTATTCTCGTTTTTGTTGGACTTTATTTCTAACCTCCAAATCCGATGCATTTTCAGAATTTTCAAAATTATGTTTGCGTATCCAAAATGAATTTGAGTTGAAAATTAAACGCATACGATCGGATCATGGAGGAGAATTCGAAAATGAAAAGTTTATTTCTTTTTGTACGGAGTTAGGAATTAAACATGAATTTTCCGCTCCACGCACACCACAGCAAAATGGTGTAGTGGAGAGGAAAAATAGAACTCTTCAAGAGTTAGCCCGTACGATGTTATCTGAATTTAAATTACCAAAATCTTTTTGGGCTGAAGCGGTTAGCACGGCATGTTATGTAATTAATAGAGTAATGCTTCGCCCTATTTTAAAATTAACTCCTTATGAATTAATATTTAGTAAAAAACCAAATGTTTCTTATTTCAAAGTTTTTGGTTGTAAATGTTTTATTTTAAATTCTAAAGATTCCTTAGGAAAATTTGATGAAAAATGTGATGAAGGTATTTTTATTGGCTATTCTTCAACTAGTAAAGCTTATAGGATTTTTAATAAAAGAACAAAAATAGTTGAAGAATCGATTCATGTTAGGTTTGATGAGTTTGCTTCATGTGTAGAAAAGAAAATTATAGGAAAAGAAGATGAACCCCTTCCATTGGTGGAGAATGATGAAGAAGAACTTAGAGAAAATGAAGAAGAAAAAGAAGAAGAAAGAGAAGAAGAAAGAGGAGAAGAAGATAGAGAAGAAGAAGAAAGAGAAGGATATGTGCCTCCAAGTGATTTGAGATTCTCAAAGGATCATCCAAAGGAGCTTATCATTGGGGATCCGCAAAAAGGGGTTAGTACTCGTTCATCACTACATGTTTTAGTTTCAAACCTTTGTTTTGTTTCTGAAATAGAACCAAAAGATGTTTCCACCGCTTTAAATGATGAATTTTGGTTTTTAGCTATGAATGAAGAACTTAATCAATTTGAACGTAATAAGGTTTGGAATCTTGTAGAACGACCAAAAAATCGTCCTGTAGTTGGTGTTAAGTGGATTTTTAAAAATAAAATGGATAATGAATCTAGAATTGTTAGAAATAAAGCCAGATTAGTTGCAAAAGGTTATGCACAAATTGAAGGGGTAGATTTTGATGAAACTTTTGCACCCGTAGCAAGATTAGAAGCGGTTAGAATATTTCTTGCATTTGCTTGTTTTAAAAGATTTAAATTATATCAAATGGATGTCAAAACCGCATTTTTAAACGGGTATATAAAAGAAGAAGTTTATGTAGAACAACCCCCTGGCTTTATAAATGAGAAATATCCAAATTATGTTTATAAATTAGATAAAGCGCTTTATGGATTAAAACAAGCGCCTCGTGCTTGGTATGATCGATTAATGTTAAAGCACGATTATAAAATAGGAAGTGCTGATTCTACACTCTTCATTAAGCAAATTGATCTTGATTTAGTCATTTTACAAATTTATGTTGATGATATTATTTTTGGAGCCACTAATGAAGAGTTGTGTAATGAAGTAGTTCAAATTATGAAAAATGAATTTGAAATGAGTATGGTTGGAGAACTTTCATATTTTCTAGGTTTTCAAATTACACAAAAACATGATGGAATCTTTATATGTCAAACCAAGTATATTCATGATATGTTAAAAAGATTTGGATTTGAAAATCTTAAGCATGCAAACACTCCTATGAGTACTTCTCTAAAATTAGGGAAAGATGAAAGTGGTGTTTCAATTGAACAAACCCTTTATAGAAGTATGATAGGGTCTTTATTGTATTTAACCGCATCTAGACCTGATATTATGTTTGCCGTTTGTTTATGTGCTAGATTTCAAGCTAATCCTAAAGAGTCACATTTAAAAGCAGTGAAACGTATCTTTAGATATCTCATTGGAACATCAAAATTAGGTTTATGGTATCCACATAATGATTCTTTTATTTTGCATGGTTTTTCGGATTCTGATTATGCGGGATGTTCTTTAGATAGGAAAAGCACTAGTGGCACTTGTCACTTTATCGGCCTTTCACTTATTTCATGGTCGAGTAGGAAACAGAATTCTGTTGCCCTCTCTACTACCGAGGCCGAATATATTGCACTCGGTAGTTGTTGTGCCCAAGCACTTTGGATGTCCCAAACGTTAGAAGATTTTGGCATACAACAAAGTAGTGTAGAATTAAAGTGTGATAATAAAAGTGCTATAGACTTAACAAACAATTCCGTATTACATTCTAGATCTAAGCATATAGACGTCCGACATCATTTTATAAGGGATCACATTAAGAAGGGTAATATAAAAATCAACTTTATAGGCACGGAAAATCAACTAGCGGATATATTCACTAAGCCGTTACCGGATTCCTGTTTTTCTATGCTTAGGTTAGAATTGGGCATTCTAGACATTTCACAATGAATATATCACAATTTAAAGCCTATAAAATAAAAAAATTATTATCACAAAACATAAACAAATGTAAAAACAAAAAGCCAAAATTCTAAAAATCAAAACATAAAATTTCAAAGGACTTAACAAAAATTCAACATCATTAATATTACATCAATATTGTTCACATAAAAACAGTAGAACAAACTTAAGGATCAAGTTCTTTAAATAAAAACAGAAATCTAAAGAAGTTCACTGTCGCCCAGGCGACAGTGGATGTCGGAATTTTCCGACATCGCCCAGCAGCAGCAGCAACATAAAACTACTCTGAATCTTCATAACCAGCCCCGCTGCTCTCTGGATAATCTTCTGGAAGTCCTCGTCTCACGGCTTTGCCACGGCGAGTTCGCCTCACCGATTGGCGTGGCGTTTCTTCGTCCGGAACTTGCCATTCGGCCTCTTCCTCCGGAGTTGGTTTCAACTTCAGACCTTTGACGAGAAACTTCATAAATTTCTGCATTCGACTACGGTCCTTCTTCACTTCCCTCTTGTGATCCTCTAATGAATCACGCAAATCATCAATGGACTCTCGTAGTGATCCTGCCCTAGAAATCGTCGGCTCTCTAATCTCAATCCCCGGATGAGCTTTTCTCTGCGGCTTCTTCACCTTCATTGAACCCGTATAATATATTTCCGGATAACAATCATCCAAATAAGCATCTTGCACTATCCATCCATACTTCTTATAGAGTACACGCTGTATTACCGCCCCCATTGGTAGCATATGAACCTTCACCCATCTTGGATGCTTTAATCTATACGCATACCTAATCTAGGAGAGAATGAAGTCCGCCATATCAAAAAGCTCATCCTCCATAATATAGTATGTAAAGAGGGTCAACTGAGCTGTAATACTTCTTGTGTCTCCACTCTTCAACATCACTGAATTCCTTAATATATCTTGGACTAAGAACGCATCCGGAGTAAGTGAGGTAACTTCAGTGGTAAGAGACTTCTTTTGATTCCCATGTAAACTCATGTTTACAAGGGTCCAATCTCTATCCTTTCGATAATTCTCCACTATATCAGGCATATTCTCACTCATCACTAGTCCAAATTCCTCTCGTAGATCAACATGTGTTATTTCCACATGTTGACCTTGGATCTTTGATCTCACTCCGCCATCCAATTCAGTGAAATTTGGGTCTTCCAAATGGTTATAAAATTCACGAATGAAAAAGGAAGAAAACCCCTCTGGTGTGATTATTGAAATTATACCTGCGTTCGCAAGCCGATCATAGATATGATCGTGCTTTGGCGACTCAAATTCCACATACTTCGCTATTCCAACAATAGCCTTCTCCACCCCCGGAAAAACTTGATATGAAGTATGTGCATCTTCCGAAGTACTCTTTCGAGCTTTGGAACTGGAAGCCATTCTGCAATAGCATACAAAAATTTTGATTAAACAAGGTATCACATTGTGCACTGGAACACTGTCGCCCAGGCGACAGTGGCTGTCAGAAATTTCCGACAGCCCTCCAAGTGATTTTCTCTCAAAAGTTTTACATATACTTCCAGATCTACTCAAAATAAATGTTATTTCAACATCAAGTTTTTAAAAAAAATATATATGTTTTTTTTAAATCAACATATTCTACAAATCCTTTACTATTCATCATCTTCCACCTTCTTCTCTAAACTAGATCTACAAAAATCCTTTAGAAAATGAACAAATGGAAACCTTCATCACCAACTCAAAAAGAAATAAAAATTTTAGCAAAGATCCACCAAGATCCACTTGTTTTTAAACTAGATCTACAAAATTTTCAAAACCTACACCATTCATCAAAAATCAACATGAACACTACATTTTCCTTCTTCTCTACTATCAAAATCACAAATCCCTAAAAAATTTTTTTTGAGTTAAAAACACCAAAATCAAAAACCCATACCTTAGATCTAGGGATGTCGCCGACTTCCGACAGCCTTCCTCTCGTTTTTAACTCCAGGAAATGATGCACAATAGGGTTTGACTCGGTCCCCATCCCTATTTATATTTTTCACTGTCGCCCAGGCGACAGTGACTGTCGGAAATTTCCGACAGCTCCCATTTTAACAAAACTCCAATTTAAGGTCCCTTTGATGATCTACAATAGTTATATGTCATTATTAATGCTTCACCTCATGACTTGATGACAAACCATGTGCTATTTATTTTTAAAAAAATGACTTACATGTTTATATGATTTCATTTCCAAGCTATCATCGTATTGACACTTCTACTTAGTTGTTTAGACCATTGGAAATTGTTTTCGCATGCCTCTAAGTATGAGAAATTGTTTATCTATCATAATGAACTATCACGTTCACTTCTTTTGATCAATACGTATGTCTTTTTATTTAATATATACATGGATCATAATTGCTTTCACATAATAAAATAGCACTTCTTAAATACAACTTTCAACATTGATTTGTTAGCACAACAAAATATGCACCATCTTTTGCGATTCCAGTGAATTCGGAGATCCTTGGTCAATTTAAAAAAATATATCAATATATCACAATTAAGATATCACAACGTCTGTGATCAAAAAAATAAAAATAAAGACAAGGATACTCCACCAAGCACTACTTACCCTCCCGATAAGTCTTAATGAGCATTGTGAGGTTAAGCACCTTGGACAGAATTGTAAAGTGTCTTGTGCAAAAGAAACATGGTTTTCTATTCATCTTGTGCAATATCTTCAAAGTCAAAGTTGCCTTTATGTGCTTTTATTATGTTCTACATTTCAATGATCATGTAAATTAAATAGCTTCATATGTTTGATCTAAGTATCACATGTACACATCATTATGTTAAATAAATATTCATCTCATGAGAATTGGACCGAAAATATTCCATAATTCTATACAATATTGTGTCTTTCTATGATACTTTCAAATGATCTTACTCATGTTTAAGTTCTTTCTTTCATTACTACATATGGCTATACCGTCACTTCATGAGTTTATTCATACTATGGCATATTCCTATTATTTCATGGACTTCAATCATTACCAACAAATTGCTTCCGCTTACTCTTTCTTTCTATATCCTATGTCCATTCCATCAAGAACTACTCTTTTATCTAATATTAACTTTTGCTAATATCAAAAGAGGGAGAATTAAAAGTATAAAAAGAACAATCACAAATCTATTACACCTAAATATTCCACCTACACAATACATCATATATTTAGGGGGAGCATATATTTAGGGGGAGCATATATGTAGGGGGAGCTTTCATTTAGGGGGAGTTTTCATCTAAAGATAGATCATTTATTTTCAAGAAATATATATTATGTTAATTTTGTGCACACACCAAAGGTTAAAATCAACAATCTAAATAGACATGATTTCTTTTTATACGGATTTGTTATTATCAAAAGAGGGAGATTGTTGGAGCATGCGTTTCGCACTCCTCCGGTTTGATAATAACAAAGTCCCTTTTGTATTTGATTCTATTTTCATTAATGGTGTGCAGATAACAGGTATGAGATGTTCACATTGCTGCTGGAGCTAAAATTGAATGTGGGAAAATTTCACTGTCGAAAAATTCCGACAGCCACTGTCGCCCAGGCGACAGCAGAGAAGTTACAACTACTTCCCTCCACGGCAGATCGACGAAAGACAGTTTTGCGCTGTCGGAATTCCGACAGCGATGTCGCCCAGGCGACAGCTCGGCGGTTACCACAACTGCCCACGTCTCCACCCACGACCGGCAGTTTTGCACTGTCGGAAATCCGACATCGATGTCGCCCAGGAGACAGCTCGACGGTTACACCAACTGCCCATGACTCCACCCACGACGGCACTCCAGCGGCAGTTTAGCGCTGTCGGAAAATTCCGACAGTCACTGTCGCCCAGGCGACAGTGAATTTCTATAAATTGGTTCCTTTGGTTCGTGCATTCCAAGCTTTTGAGAATTCCAGTCCCTTCCTGAGTGCATACGAACCAGAGAGCTCCAGAACCTCCTCAACTCCCATTTGTGCAAAGAAGGATTGAAGATTGAAGACGAGATCGGGCGTGCTTCTACATCATCGATCATCTCGAGGCTTCAACAATCCATTCAGAGATCTGATCCTCTAGGGAGTTGTTCTTTTCATATTGTATTTTCATTCACATACTTTTTTATTTTGTATTGGTAGAGAAATCGTCGTCTTGCGTGCGACGTCTAAGTCCTTGCGTGGCTTAGGGGAAAAACGCTTCCTTGTGCGGAGCGTCCAAGTCCTTGCGAGGCTTGGTGGGAAATCGTGGCCTTGTGTGCTACGTCTAGATCTTGGGAAGATCTAGAGGATAGGCTTGGGCTTGGTCTTGGGAGAGACAAGCGATAGCCTTCCGATCCTTGGGAGAAGGATTGGTAAACCAAAATTATTGTATTTTTATTATCATAATTGTGCCTTGATCTTAAGCATTGTTAAGATCATTTTTATTGTATGCAAATTTCATGATTAACATAATTATGCTCTTTTCACTAATTGCAATTTTGTTTGCTTAAATCTTTATCTTAGAAATTTGTGTCTGGTTAAATACCAAAATTACATTGGTTTAAAATTATTTATAAGTAACCTTTTTAGTAAAGTAAAATTTGTCTAAAAATTGTTAAGTAAAAATTATATTTTTAAACACACCCTTATTCACCCCCCCCCCCCTCTAAGGGCGTCACACGATCCAACATTTAGATCGACGAACTCAGCTCTGTGTTCGATGAATAAGTAACAAGGAAGGCGAGCCAGGGTCTCAATGGTCGCTCGCAGGAAGGCGGGAGAGTCGGGCACTCGTCAACCACTCGCAGGAAGGCGGGCGAGCCAGGTTCTCGCGGGACGCTCGTAGGAAGGTGGGCAAACCCGATCCTTGCAGTCCGCTTACAGTGATCTTCTAGGCGAGCCGGATTCTTTCCAAGTTTCTGTGTTCGACGAACTTCAATCTGCGTTCGACGAAATCCGTTCTGCGTTCGACGAACGTCACGCTTCAGTTCGACGAACTTGCTTCTCAGCTCGACAAACTCAATATTCCAGCCAGCTCCCCGATTTTGTCTTCAGTTCGACGAACTCCAGTTTGAGATCGATGAACTCAGCTCTGTACTCGACGTATAAGTAACAAGATGTTCAGCTCAACGAAATTGCTTCTCAGCTTGATGAGCTCAATCTTCCAGCCAGTTCAGCAGATTTTCATAGGGCCGAGGGTAGCTCGCAGGAAGGAACGTGAGACCCGGCCTCGGTGGATGTCGTCAGAAGGAAGGCACGTCGGGCCCTCACAGGCTGCTCGCCTGGGGAGGGTTCGCGAGCAGTACTCGCGAGGAGATTCGCGAGAAGTCGCGCGAGCGGCGCTCTCGCAGGACATTTGCCCCGAGGCTAAGAAGGTGAAATTATGCCTCTGCCCCTGGTGGTCTGCCGTTAGCCCCTCCAAACAGCGGAGTTTGGCTGTTGGCAGGCCAAATTGGGGTGCGTTTAGTAAAACCAAAAGGCAGAATTCCGCTATTAACAGACCACGAACAAAAAACTATAAATAGACCTTAAAGGGCACCTTGGGAGAGGATCTCCAATCTCAGTTCTTTGAGCTTCTTCCTCCCTTGGTTACTTTGGTTTAGCTTTCTAGCTCTCCAAGGTGCCCAAGTCTCAGCTTTGGCTTGGGAGGGGAAGCGCTCAACGATCTTCCGGGTTTGTGGTGGGACCTCCTCACGGTGACTAAGGTCTTAGTCTATTTCCGAGTCTCCAGTCTGCTCCTTCCGAGGGACTAGTAAGGGCTAGCTGCCCCTCAACTTGTTGAGGGCCCAAGCTTCAAAAGAGACCGAGAAATCAGTTTCAACAAGGCAGATCTTGAAGCCTGGTTAAGCTACATCTCTCCTCCTCCATCTCCTCCCCCTCTAGATTCAAATAGGGATTCCAGATCCCCCAAGGGATGATTCTTCCTCATTGGACACTGTTCCAGAGCCCCATCATGAAGACACACAACTGCAATAACAACAACAACAGTAGATCCTTTCCACGTCTTCACCTGAACCATCTTCTTTACAAACCCATCTACTTCCTTCCATACCACCTCCATCTTCAATCCATTACTCACCTGATGTCTACCATCCTCTCACTCCCATTCAATAAGACTTCCCTTCATCACCTCCACCTCCAGCTCATCCTCCCATTGACATTGAGCAAATCATCTCTAAGGCTGTAGCTCTTGCCTCCTCCACCTTTGCTGATCTGGTTGCCAACAAGGCTAGGAAGTTTGACAGGAAATAATCATAGGTAGAGGCTGAGATGCTGGATACCAAGAGATCCCTCCAGGGATTAAAGGAATTTGTCTCTTCCTCTATGGTTACAAGAGAATTCTTAACCTCCCTGGCCAGCAAGGTCAAGAAGGGGGAGAATATCTTAGAGGAAGAGGGTCCTAACTTAGGGGGAGAAGTTCTGGGTGATGCTGATAAAGAGCCTGCCCTTGACAAGGTAACTACCTTTCAGGGAGCACAGATCCAGGGAGAGCTAGCAGATCAAGGGGAGCTCCCAGGTATTCAAAGGCAGCCTCAAGATGAGGAGATGATAATTGAAATAACAAAGATTGCACAAGAAGCTGTAAAGGAGCTTGATCAAACTGAACAGAACCAGGGGGAGCCAGCCCCAGACATTCAGTAGAATCTGGATATGGAAATGGAAGCTGTAAGTACAGCAGCTGTTCAAGAAGCTCCCCAAGAAGCTGACAAGAATGCTGATGATCATGGGGAGCTGACAAAAGACAAAGAAGATGTTGGAGCAGCTGATGATGATGAGCCTTTAAAAGTAGCTCAAAGAAAGATTCCAAAGGTGTTCTCAAGAAAGCGAAGGACTCCTGAGAAGGACTCTTAATTAAGAGGTATATTATGTGATTAATTCTTATGAAGACAAGTATATATACTGGGAAGAACAATATGATGCAATTCTTATTGCCTGACAACTGAATGGAAATATTTATAAATTTTAGTCTGCATTATTTTATATGAAATGAATTGTTGGTTATAAAAATTGTATAAAATCACTCAGAACAAAGTGTAAAATTTGTTAAGATAAATAGGGGGAGAGTGTTGGGAAAACCCTTGATTTAACTTAACAAATTAATTAAAAGTGATTTTATTCACTAGGATTTAATTTACCCATTGTAGAGTGAGGGTAACTTGGTCTCTAGAGGTCTTAGGATGTCACACTCAACCTAGAGTGCCAAGACCAGTTAAAGGGCTGCAAATTTGGGCAAAGTTAATAATGGCGTCGAATGGAATTTTATGCAACATCGATTTCATGTCGACGCTACGCCGACTAGAAGTCCAAGTGGTTCAACTCTACTATCGAAGTAACACTAGTCGACATTACGTCAAATAGATATCGACACAGAGACCAGAGACTTGTCGAAGGAACTTGAGAAGTCGACGCAACTTCTACTTCAAACTCGACGCAGAAGGAATACATGTCAAAGCCATCTAAAGTCGACGCAAGGTCGACTGCATCTCAACGCAGTTAATGGAAGTCAAAGTGGATACTATTCAACTCGATGGGAGCGTAGACAAGGAATCGACACAACGACATCTAGCCTAGTTCAGTCAAAGCACAGAAGAAATCAAAGCAACTCTTAGATGAACTCGAAGCAGCGTCGATAAGAGAGGAAGTTAATTCGACGCTACGTCGAATACAGTCTGTGAAAGTTCAATCTTTATAGTTGTCATTCTGAGGCTTCTATCATGGCCCACATCTCTCAGACCGTTCTCCAACGGCCTAATAATTGCCTGAAGAAGAAGGAAACATTAAAGAAGGAGAAAAAGGCTTTCTTGGAAGTATACACCTTCCGGTTGGATGGGCCGTAAAGTAATTAAGGAAGGAAAGGGAATGTCTATCAAATATACCTTTTTCAGGTCTTACCTAACAAGAAAACAAATTCAAAATAGAGACAGGGTATATAAGGATAGAGAAGGAAGAAGAGAAAAAAGGCATGAATTGCAATCAGCCGTCTCTTCTCAAATTAGGGATTCCTATCTTCTTCTCCCTCTCTCAGGAACCCTAATACAGAGTTGTGAAAAAGAATAGAAGGCTCTGGTGTTCTTCATCTGACAGAACAATGAATCTGAATAGCTGCTCTTCATCACCATCTTTTGGCAGCCAGATCTCAATCAGCAGAGGAAGAAAGAATCTGACAATACAAAGCTCCTGCAATCTATTACCATCAAAAGCAGGGACTAATCAAGAGCTGATTCTTTGGAATAACTAAGAGGCTGAATTTCATACAGCCTTCACAAGAATTCTGAGAACAAAATTCCTTTAACCTTCCGTCTTCTCCTTCTCTTTCTATTTCCTGTAAAAGAGTTTTATTAATCCCTCTTCAAAGGATTCAGTGGTTCAAGATCTCCTTATCAAAAGATCTGGTGGTTCATGATCTCCGTATCAAAAGATCATTGGTTCTAAGAGTCTCCTGATCAAAAGACTCGGGCACAGTGGTGCATTCCTACCAAGTGGTAGAAGAGAGGACTACCCACATTTTGGGGAACCTCTATAAAATTCATTATGTCTGTGTTGTGATTTCCTGTGCTGCACCTACTCCAACACCTATTCTTATAGTCACAGTACCAGCTTCCAAAAAAAGACCTCCATTCAGTGGAAGGGGATAAGGAAGAGATTACAGAGGAAGGGGAAGAGATTTTAGAGGAAGGGGTTATGCAAGAAAAATACCTATTTGGGAAAGCTATACAAAAGAACAAAGAAAATAGTTCGGGAAGAACAAATCATATTACAAAACCTATGAGAAGGTTGAAATACCTGAAAAAAAGATGGATGTATATAATAATTCAAAGCTTGACAGGGCACTAGATGAAATCAAAGAAAGGGATCAGTATGAGTTTGAAGCATCTCAAGGAGAACTGGATGAAAAGAAAAAGTTATTCATTTAAAGGCTTAAGAAGGGCAAAGATGTTGTGGAAAAAGGACAATTAAAGGAGGCAATTCAAATTCCAAGCACTCTGTTTGATCCTACAAAGTATGCTGCCATGAATCCTCAATAAAAAATTCTGTAAAATATAGGGCAAATCCACAAAGGGGGCCTTGGATGTGATCAGGATGAACCAGAGCAACCACTTTATAAGAGAAAGAAGATTGTGTTCAAGTTAACGCCAACTCCTGGAGTTAAACAGTCTACCTTTATAGTACCTAATCCAGAATAGATGGATCTAGAAGAAATAAATTTGATGTCTGTTAAAGTCATTGGTCTGGAATTTAAGCTTAAAGATGTCTATCTTGAAGCAGAATCTGACCTGGAGAAGCTTTTCAAAGGACATGAAAGAATCCAGAAGAATCCAGAGAAGGTCATCCCAGCAAATTTCAAGTATGTTTAAAGAAAATTCAGAAATGTCTATGAGGCCTTATCTACTTTTCTCAAAGAGAGAAAATAGATCACTACTTGGGTAACTAACTCTGAAAAACATTTATCTATATTAATCAAAAGTTTTTAGTTTACCAGGTCATTCTGCCTATGTTATATTTATTTGTACTCTGTTTTTTATTTTAACAGTATGATTGAAATCACTTAAACAATTTGAAAATTTTGTTAAGATAAATATGGGAGATTGTTGGGAAAAACACCATTTGATTTATCTTAAAAATTATATACAAGTGATTTCATTATCTAGGATGTATTGCCCATGTTGTATAGAAAGTGCAATTTGTTCATTAGATGTCTTAGGATATCACACTCACACTAGAGTGTCAAGACCAGTCCAAAATAAGCATAAAATTCAGTTGAGTTAAACTTGTGGCGAATTGAAGTCGACGCAACTTTGACTGAAAGTTGAAGCAACTTTGAATACAAGTAGAAGTAACTCAGATTGTTAGTCATAGCGTCAAGTGAAGTTGATGCAACATCGAAATGTGCTCAACGTAGAAAAAGAGCCAGTCAAAGCAATATCAGAAGTCAGTGCAACTTCGACTTGAATTCAACACAGAAGATGAAGTTCAAAGTTTAAGCCTTCAACTCGACAGATACGTCGATAAGGATTCAACGCAACGTTGATATCTGAGTTTATTCAATGTTGAGAAGGAATTCGAAGAAGCTTCCATTAGAACTCAGAGGTGCGTCGATTAGAAGGAAAATGAATTCGACACTACATCTAATACAGACAGAAATAGAACATTTTCTGTTGTGTTTTCTGATGCTTTTTTCAGAAGGTATCCAAGAATGTAATTTGAATTCTAACAGATCATTTATTGCCAAGAATGGAATGGAGTACTCCAGAGAGACAACAAAGATATTCTTGGAAGTTATTCAAAAAGGTGATTGATGGGCTATCAACATTAATGGAAAGAGAACGGTATTATTCTGTGAATATTCCTAACAGGGACACAACATAAGAGGAAACAAATTCAAATACTATTCAATAGAGAATATGTATACAGAGGCAGGAAGACAACAAGAATCGTGTGTGCTATTCTATTATGTTCTCTCCTTCCTCAAGTCCTAACATAGACAGAACAAGAGAATATCTCTGTATAGGAAAAACAAAAAGGCCATTGCTTCTTCTTCTTCTCTTACAGCAGGAAGCCATCAAGAGTACAGAGATCATCAAGATCATATGCTCATAACCCTTGCATTCTTTTCTACATCAAGCAAGAGTTCATCTAAGCAGATCCTGAAGAACACCAAGTGACAGAATCCTCAGTGATAGCTGCAGGAGGATTCAAACAGAAGAAACATCTTCACTACTTCTTCTTCTTTTCTCTCTATCTTATTATGTAACTGAGAAAAGAGTCTTAAGAATCCCTCTCCAAAGGATTCAGTGGTTCTGAGAGTCTCGTTATCAAAAGACTCAGTAGTTGGTTCTAAGAGTCTCCTTGTTAAAAGACTCAGTTAGTGGTTCTAAGAGTCTCTTTACCCAAAAACTCAATGGCTGGTTCTGAGAGTCTCCTTATCAAAACACTCAGGCACCAGATAGTGCATTCCTACCAAGGTGGTAGAAGTGTGGACTACTCACATTTTGGGGAACCAATATAAAACTTATCTCTTCTGTGTTGTGATTTTCTCTGTTGTCCCCTTTAATATTTATGTATTCTGTGTTTAATTTAGTCTGTACTAGTTTTCTGATTGCATAGTTATTAGAAGTTTTTATTAGGTGTGCATATTTTGTGTAAAAGATTTAAAACTCTAATCACCCCCTCTAGAGAATAATAAGAGGTCACACTATGCACTTTCGGCTGGCCACCACCAAGAGGAGACCGAGGAGAGGAGATTGAGGATGGGTGCTGTCACTACCTGCATTTTATATAAATATAACGTCAGAGTAAGAGAAAACACGCGTCATGATGTCACGTCGTGCAGGGGACAACTGTAAATGCTCAGGCAGTTTTATCTTCACACCTTTCTTTATAAAAGACATAATTTTATGTTCAAAACATAATTTAAGTTTGAAGGTTTCAAACACTGTGTCCCTCGGTTTAGTGGATCATCTAGTCCACAACCAAGAAAGTATAATTATACGCAGCAGAAAATACACGTTTTACTTTAAGTCGTCCTAAATGAACATGAGAACTCACATAGCAACCCAATGACATGCACTTTCTAGACTTAGTATAGATACAAATGGAACTTTTACGCATTTCAAAATAGAGTGTTATTAGCGTGAAATGATGTAATGCATGAACAAATATGCAGCCTTACTTATATAAAAATATCTACTATACAACCTAGCAAAAATCCTTCCCATAGAGCATTTCACCAACAATAAATTAACAGTAGTAGCATAAATGGCAAGTACACTCTAACACAAAAAGAAGATCATACTGTGGGTGTCAACAACCTGACACGAACCCAAAGTAATAAACAAATTCAAAAAGCCAGCAACAACAACTACCTCTAAAAAGAGGAAAAGAAAAGCATCCCAAAAGGCTACAAGGTCCTGACTTGCTCCGTTAAACAACTACTGGTCCAAACCTGAGGCATTTAATGGAAAAAGAATGCCTTAGCACAAAAGCAATTCAATAAAAGTAAAGATGGAGAGCTTAACAAGCTCAACAGGGTTACCAACCCAACAAGAAACTCGGGTGTAAAACATTAACACTCAAGGTAAAGAGATCTTAACATCCAAACAGCGAAAAACTTGCATGAATTGTAGTCAAAGTTATATAATAACATCCAAGTAGGAGGAAGAGTGACGGATTGGCTCAAGAAGTGAATCATTAACCCAGCCAAAAGACGGTACTGAAGCAGTGGCTATCTTTCCAACACAAACCATCAGACCAAAACATTCAGGGAACAAAAGGCACTGCGGTAGTGGTTACACCCACACAACCAATAGTCTACATGTCCAAGGAAGAAAAACTGGCACTGTGATGGTGGCCACTTGTCCAACCCAACCAACAGTCCAAAAAAAACAACCGACTGGGTGTAGTGATTCAGAAACATATTGACCAAATCTGGCACCACAGGAAAACCTAGAAAATTCCAAGGAAAAACCACCTTCACAACGAATTAGTCGAAAGCACTCGACGAATCTTTAAGACAACTCGATGAATAATTCGAAATGACTCGACGAATCCTAAGAATACTCGACGAATTCGTCGAAACTACTCGATGAATTCACTTAGATTACTCGACGAAGACACTTCTCACTCGACAAATTCCTTATAACTTCTCGAGGGATTTAGGCTAAGTTACTCGGCTTATTACACGAAAGGACTCAACGAATTCTTCGAAACTACTCGATGAATTTACCTTTACTCGACGAATTTACTTAGCTACTCGACAGATTCTAACAGCTACTCAGCGAATTCTGCTAACAAATGGAAATTATCAAAGTAGAAATCTATCTACAATTAATAGGGAAGGAGGGGGGAAGGAAATGTAAAAAGAGAACATAGCGAGGGGGAATAGTCCACCACTTACCTCAAACCTTCCGATCACCGGCCTCCATGCACACCACGCCAAGGATCGGCCGATAGAAGACCACAAGGAAGAATTTCTGAAACTTTAGAATGAAAAACAAGGCTTAGGTCCAAACACTTCAACGTCAAAAACCCACGAAATCAAAAATACTCACCGCACACACGAAGACCTCAGCAAGAGCTTTTCGAATCTATGCTTTGCTGGAGATTTCGTCCACTAGAACTCTCGCAGCGGCTGACGGATGCTTTACGAGACTTGCGACTTCTCCTCCCTCAGCTCTGGTTCGGCAGAAATGGAAGGAAGAAGAAAAGGATTTAACCCTAAATGTCCAGGAGTTGCCTTTTTATACTAGGATTTAAAAGTCATTATTTAATATTAAATTATAATGATTTTAGCCTTAAACTAACGATTTGGACAAGATTAACTCGGATTATGAGTTCGACGAGCCAATTATGAGTTATAGTTTTATTTTCATAACTTAAAACAACGAAACTTGACAATTTCGCTTAAATTAATTATTTTAAATTTTCTAATCTCAGAAATTTCTACACTTTGGCAAACACCGCTAACTTCACGTTAACGTAACGCCCTTACGTCATTATTATCATGAAATATTATTTAATTAAATTATCGAAAATCCAGAGGCGTTGCAGCCACCCCCCCCCCCCCCCCCCAAAAAAGAAGTTTTGTCCCGAAAATTGAAACGCAAACCAAACTCAAGAGATAAATGAGAAAAACTAAGAGCCTATCGGGTAGAAAAACTTACCGAAGAAAACTAGGAGAAAAGTAGAGGATGAGATTCCCTCATAACAGATTCCAACTCCCAAGTCGCGCTCTCGACGCCTTAGTTTCGCCAAAGGACTTTGACCATAGGAATCATCTTCTTTCGCAATGCTCGATCCTGAGTTTCTAGAATACAGATAGGCTCTTCAACATAAGACATATTAGGTTGCAATAGGGGTACAGAGTCAAGGACATGATGATCGCTAAGAACACACTTTCTCAACTAGCTCACATGAAAACATCATGAACACCTAGGAAAGAAGCAGGCAAATCCAGAGTATAAGCTGACATTCTGATGCGCTCAACAACCTTGAAAGGTCCCACATATTGGGGATCCAACTTGTGGTTCCTTCCAAATCTTGTTACACCTGGCATCGGAGAAACCTTCAGAAAAATCATGTCCCCAACTGCGAACTCCAGGTCAAACCTTCTCCGATTAGCTTACTTCTCATAATGATCTTCAGCAACGCGAAGCTTCTCGCGGATATGCATCACGACAACACTCTTCTCTTCCAAAGCTTCTGGACCTAACAACGGTCTCTCACCAACTTCAGCCCAAAACAGGGGAGTTCGACAATGTCTCCCATACAAAGACTCAAATGGGGCCATTTGTAAACTCTCTTGATAACTATTATTATATGCAAACTCCATAAGTCTAAGACGCTGGTACCATGCACCACCATGGTCTAGGATATAACATCTAATCATATCATCCACAATCTGATTGACTCTCTCCGTCTGAACATTCGTCTGTGGATGATAAGCGGTAGAATATCTAAGGTTAGTACCCAAAACTCCCTGCTAGCTCTGCCAGAAACGAGACATATACCTAGAATCCCGAACTGACACAATACTCACTGGCACACCATGTAATCTGATGACCTCATCCAAACACAACTCTGCCATCTTCTGCATAGAATAACCAATCTTAATGGGTACAAAGTGGGCACACTTTGTTAATCTATCAACTATGGCCCACACAGAATCGTACCCTCGGGGAGACCATGACAACCGAGTAATGAAATCCATACAAATGCTCTCCCACTTCCAACTCGGAATATCCAAAGGAGTCAACTTACCTCTAGGCCTCTTATGATTTGCCTTAAGGCGCTGGTAGGTATAACATTCAGAAAAAAACTTAGCAATATCATTCTTCATTCCTGACCACCAAACGATCTGCTTCAAATCTCGATACATCTTTGTAGAACCAGGGTGGTAGGAAACACTTTATCCATGAGCCTCGCCACAAATCTTTGCTTGAATATCACCAAATGAGGGAATATAAAAACTACCCCGATACTGCAGGGTAACTACTTCATCTAATGAGAAATCTGGCAACTTTCCCCTCTCTGCCCTTTCTCAGAAATGCTAAAGATCTGGGTCGTCCTTTTGATGCAATCTTGTAAGGGTAATCCAAGAAGGCTCTTCGGCTTCCAAGCTATAAGGCACATTACTACGTCCAACTGAGATATCCATCAGAAAAAACTCTTCCACCAAAGACTACACGGAAAGGTTGAAGACTTGCGCGGTCTTTCTACTCAAGGTATCAACGACCATATTAGCTTTTCCCGAATGATAAAGAATATCGACTTCATAATCCACAACATACTCAAACCATCTACGGTGGCACAAATTCAACTCCTTCTGAGTGAAGACATACTTTACTCTTATGGTATGTATAAATCTTGCACAATGCGCCATACAATAAGTGTCTCCAAAGTTTCAAATCATAAATTCATGTCGCAAATTCGAAATCATGCGTTGGATAATTCCTTTCATGAATCTTTAGTTGTCTTGACCCATATGTAATTACCTTTCCTTCTTACATCAAAATGCACCCAAGACCGACGTGTGATGCGTCCACATAAACAACAAACTCCATTCCCTTGGTAGGTAATGTCAAAACAGGAGAGGTGCACAACCTCCTTTTCAATTTCTGGAAGGCTTATTCGCAATTATCGTCCCATACAAACGCTGCATTCTTCTGCGTAAGCTTAGTAAGTGGCGCAAACAACAAAAAAAATCCTTCCACAAATCTCCTATAATATCCTGCCAACCCTAAGAAGCTCCTTATCTCCTTAGGCGTAGTAGGTTTTTTCTAATCCATTATTCCAGTAATCTTTTCTGGGTCCATGGAAATTTCATCTTTACCCACTATATGACCCAAGAAGGATACTTGAGAGAGCCAAAACACACACTTTCTCAGCTTCACATACAACATATGCTCTCTCAGAGTAGATAGAACCAAATGCAAGTGCTGAGCATGCTCCTCAGCACTCCGGGAATACACCAGAACGTCGTCAATGGAAATGTCCACGAAGCGATCTAAGAAATCCTTGAACACTCTATTCATCATATCCATGAAGGAAGATGGTGCATTTGTCAATCCAAAGGACATTATTAAGAACTCAAAATGTCCAAGCTGAGAATGGAAAATAGTCCGCGGAAGATCTGACTCACGGATCCACAACTGTTGGTTGCCTGAACAAAGATCAATCTTCGAAAACACCAAACTACCACGCAACTAATCAAACAAATCATCGATTTGCGGCAACGGATATTTGTTCTTGATGGTTACCTTATTCAACTCTCTATAGTCTATGCACAACCTCAAAGAACCATCGTTCTTCTTCACAAACAGAACTTGAGCACTGATGAGTCCCATTTGTATACACATTTTGGACTCATCTGGGCCGGTATTATAGTCAATGCACTGCATATTAGATCAATAATCACTCATATTTGTTCTCTATACTTCATTCCATGCAAAGTGCATTTTTAGGGCCGTTTTGGTGTGCAATTGCGCGCTATGTTTGTTGTGGGTAAGCACATGGTGCTCCCCAACCCTTTTTCTATATTTGGATGTTGTTGGAGGTGTATTCCCAGCTGTTTATTGTGCTGTGAAGGTGGGCAGATCTCCATTTTGCCCAAATTACATTTCTGCATGAATCGCACGATCGTGCATTTTCTTGACGCACGATCGCTCCGACCGTGAGTGCTTATTTGCTGGCAAAATAGGGATCTGGAATTTTCCCGTGTATTTTTACGCACGGTCGGATTCAACCGTGCGTGAGTTAATCGCACGAGCCCTCTATTGGCCTGTTTTCATGCATTCGGAATTTGCCCGTGCGTTTTTACGCACGGTCGGATTCAACCGTGCGTGAGTAAAATACACGGGCGCTCTGGGTCGCCTTCCAGGGCATTATTCTTAATTAATATCGCACGGTCCACGCATGGTCGTGAATTCGACTGTGTATGACCAATTTCTGACAATTTTCTATAAAAGCTACAGAATCCGCCCTAATCGATGGATCTTCTTTTTCGCTCCTGAAGGGTTCCAGTTCTGCCATTTTCTCCACTCCATTGCCTCCCACCTTAAGGAGGAGCTCCAACCACCATTTCCTTGCAAATCTACAGCCGGAGCATTCTCTCGGCCGCCTCCATCATCCAAGTGCTTCAAGGAGAGGATTCCACCCTCATCTTCATCGCCAAGCAAAGAGTTCTTCGCATCGGACGTGACTGGATTGTAGTTTACCGGAGAAGATGGGACCATTGCACTACTAGAAAATTGACTTTTAGCCACGCTCGTATTGCCCACGGCCATTTGTCGTGGCAAACAGTCAAATTATCGTGGCTAAAAGTCTAAAATCGTGGCTAAAAGTCATAGAAAAATGGTATTTGCCACAGAAAGAGCATGAAAAATACTTTTTTGCCACGCTCGTATTGCCCACGCCCATTTGCCACGGTAGTCCATGGCTAAAAGTCTTTTGCCACGATTTTGGACTTTTAGCCACGGTAATTTGCCCTGGCTAAAAGTCAATTTTCTAGTAGTGTTGGGAGGAAGTGACAACCCTCTTCTACCCCGGACGATAGTTGGGATCGAGCTAGGATGCGGATTGACAACCCGGTGATTCCTACCGAGAATCTACAACAAGCCTACGTAGTTTCCATCCCGCCTAGCGAAGCAGTGCACTCAAGTCCTGCATAGGAGTAGTTTAGTTCTTTTCTTTTATTTTCCACAATCCAAATCACCCATTTTCCGCAATCCATCCGACCTTAGGACTTTGATCTCAAGTCCTTCCTCGAAAGTAAAATACACCTTACTGTGTTCCTTTGAGATTTAATACTCGGGGATTCACTCCTCATTTTATATTACTTGAACAATCGGTACACTGCCGTTTCGTGCCGCTGTCTTGCTCCCGCATATAGCTACATGAAATGAGTCTCTTTCCGAGGAATTGGCACGTTCCGGAAGAGCTTTTTCTATCATCCTTGCTTCCTGCAAAGTCAGCATCTGAAAAACCAATTAGTTCGAAGTCATTACTTCTCGGGTACCATAAGCCAAGATTTGATGTACCCTTAGGGTATCTTAAAATCCATTTTGCAGTGGCGTGATGAGATTCCTTAGCGTTCACCTGAAATCTTGCACACACACATGTAGAAAATATGATGTCTAGCCTCATGGCAGTTAGGTAGAGCAAGGATCCAATTATGCTTTTGTACTTGGTTTCATCTAAAGGTTTCCCTTTCTCATCCTTGTTCAGAGTCATAGTTGAACCCATTGGAGTCTTCATAGAAGTTGCACTCTCCATTCCAAACTTCTTAATCAACTCCTTGGTGAACTTCGTCTGAGAGATGAAAATTCCATCTTCAGATTGTTTCACCTGAAGTCCTAAGAAGTACTTCAGCTCACCCATACTGCTCAATTCAAATTTCCCTTGCATCAAGATTGAGAACTTTTTGCAAATGTTATCTTCTGTAGAGCCAAATATGATGTCATCCACATAGATCTGCACTAGCAAGATCTTGTCTTTCACTTCCCTGAGAAATAATGTCTTATCTATCTTCCCTCTTGTGAAGTGATTCTCAAGAAGGAAGCTAGATAGGGTTTCATACCAGGCTCGGGGAGCTTGCTTTAACCCATATAAAGCATTATTTAAAAAATAACCATAATGAGGATAGAGTGGGTCGACAAAACCTGGAGGTTGTTCCACGTATACTTCTTCCGTAAGATTACCATTAAGGAATGCTGACTTCACGTCCATTTGGTAAACCTTGAATCCTTTGTGAGCAGCGTAGGTGAGGAACAACCGTATAGCTTCAATTCTTGCAACTGGAGCATACGTCTGATCGAAGTCGATCCCTTCTTCTTGTCTGTACCCCTAAGCAACAAGTCTTGCCTTGTTCTTTGTAATGACTTCATTCTCGTCTAGCTTGTTCCTGAACACCCATTTTGTCCTGATTATAATTATTTCCTTCAGGCCTGGGTACCATCTTCTAGACTTTACACCTCTTGAACTGGCTGAGCTCCTCTTGCATAGCCATGATCCAAGAAGCATCCTTGTTTGCCTCCTCGAACTTCTTTCGCTCTATCTGCGAGAGAAAACTAAGGTGTAAGACCTCGTTAGTTGTACCTCTTCTAGTTTTTATCCCTTCACTGGGGTTTACAATTATTTGTTCCATGGGGTGATCTCTTGAGTATCTCATCCCCAATGTCCTTGCATTCTCTGGTACACCGGGTTCTTCTATCTCGGCTGCATCAACCTCTATTGAAGGTTCTTCTTCCTCAATAGTTTCTTCTTCCATCAAAGTAGGCATGTGTACTTTGACTGTCTTAGAGTGTTTGACCTTATCACTTTATTCAATCTGAAGTTCTTTGAGCTGAGTACCTGTATCTTCAGTAAAAACACTATACTGGCTGCTTTAGAGCATACTCATCTCATCAAATACAACATGAAATGTCTCTTCTACCACCAGTGTTTTCTTGTTAAAAATTATATATGCCTTACTATGGCTACTGTACCCTACAAAAATAACTTCAAAACATTTTTTGCTAACTTAGTTTGGTAGTGCTTGCCATTATTAAGAACATAGCATTTACTACCAAAGATTTTAAAATATGAGACTGTATGTCTTTTGCCCTTCAGTAGTTCATAAAGTGTCTTATCATGGTTCTTGTATATGAGTGCTCGGTTTTGCACGTGGCAAGCAGTATTCACCGCTTCAGCCCAGAAGTACTCTGGTAGTGAAGCATCACTTAGCATAGTTATACATGCCTCTATGAGAGTTCTGTTCCTTCTCTCGGCCGCTCCATTTTGTTGTGGAGTGCGGGGAGAAGAAAACTCATGAAAGATACCTTGACTTTCACGGAACTTTGTCATGGTACTAGATGTGAACTCCGTTCCATGGTCACTTCTGAATTTGACCACATAGCAGGTAAGATCATTCTGAATTTGCCAGACAAAAGTAGTAAGATTGTCAGAGGTGTCTGACTTGTGTTTCAGAAAGAATACCCAAGTAAAACGTGAGTAATCATTTACAACAACCAATGTATAAGCCTTTCCTCCTAAACTACGAACTGGTAGAGGACTGAATAAGTCCATATGTAACAGGTATAAACACCTGACAAAATCTTTGCTAGTAATGCTCTTAAAATTGGCCCGTGTCTGTTTGCCCATTTGGTAAGTGTGACATGGTCTCTCTTTAATGCACTTAAGTGTAGAAGCATTACGTACTAAATTCTTTGAAAACAATTTATTTACAGTTTTATAATTTATATGTGCTAATCTCTTGTACCAAAGTTTCGAGGATGAGTCCATCCTTGGCAGCTTTTCTTTGGCTCAACATAAGTTGGTCGAGCAACGTGACCATAGGAGGTCTCAAAGTCATAAGGATTTGACGGGAAGATCACTTTCTTGAAGATGGGTCCCTCAAGAACTTTCTTTCCGGTAAATTGTACTCTCCATTGGTTGTAGGGCTCTGAGATCATTCTAAAATGGTATTGTGGGAAAAAATTGGGCAACTAGATCAAGAGTTCTGTCTGTTTGAAGTTTATGTGTCATTTGGAGCAAAATCCTAAATTACCACTGCAACTCACTGTAGATCAACCACTAAACGAATTGGAATGGGTAAAATTTGTTGTCCATTGGATGTAGGGCTCCGATCTCATTACGAAAAGGTGTTGTGTGCAAATATCAGACAACCAGATCAAAGTTATGGATGTTTGAAGTTTAGGTGTCAATTAGAGCAAAATCCCACATTTCCACTGCAATCCACTATCTGTCGACCACTAAATGAACTCGATCAAGTAAATCCTATTCTCCATAGGATGTGTGGCTCTGAGCTCATTCCGAAAAGGTGTTTTGGGCAAAATCCAGATAACCGGATCAAAAGTTATAGCTGTTTGAAGTTTAGGTGTCAGTTGGAGCTAAATCAAACATTACCACTGCAACTCAATGTATATCGACCACTAAATGAACTAGATTGGGTGAAACTTGCTCTCCATTGAATGTAGCGTTCAGAGCTCATTTTGAAGAGTTTTTTTCGGAAAAAAATCTGATAACCTGATCAAAAGTTATGTCTGTTTCAAGTTTAGGTGTCATTTGGAGCTAAATTTCGCATTACCAGTGCAACCCGCTATATATCGACAACTAAATGAACTGCAATGGGTAAAACTTGTACTTCAATGAATTTAGGGCTTCGAGCTCATTCCTAAAAGGTGTTGTGGGGGTAAAATCAGACAACCGGATCAAAATTTATTGATGTATAAAGTTTGACTGTCATTTGGAGCTAAATCTCTCACTTTCACTACAAACCGCATATAAAATTCATACATTTTGGAAATTTATGTGTCATTTGGAGAAAAATCTCTCATTAAAAGTACAACCCACTGTATATCGACCTCTAAATGAGCTTTAATGGGTTAAAATGGTTCTCCATTGGATTTAGGGCTCCGATCTCATTCTGAATAGGTATTGTGGGCGAAAATCTGACAACCAGATCAAAAGTTACGGATGTTTGAAGTTTAAGTCTCCTTTCGAGCTAAATACCTTATTACCAACCCACTGTATATTGACCACTAAACAAACTGGAATGGGTAAAACTTGTTCTCCATTGGATGTAGGGCTCCGATCTCATTCCAAAAAGGTGTTGTGCGCAAAAATCGGACAACCAGATCAAAAGTTATGGCTATTACAGTTTATGTGTCAAGAGAAGCTAAATCCCTCATTACCATTGCAACACGTTATATATTGACCACTAAAATGAGCTGGAATGGTTTAAAATTGTGCTCCATTGGATGTATGCCTCCGTGCATTTTCCGAAAAGGTGTTGTGGGCAAAAATCAAACATACAAATCAAAAGTTATGGCTGTTTGAAGTTTAGGTGTTATTTGGAGCTAAATTTCACATTACCGCTGCAACCCGCTATATATTGACGACTAAATGAACTGAAATGGGTAAAACTTGTGCTCCAATGAATGTAGTGCTCCGAGCTCATTCCAAAAAGTTATTGTGGGGTAAAATAAGACAACTGCATCAAAAGTTATTGTTGTTTAAAGTTTGAGTGTCATTTCAAGCTAAATCTCTCATTTTCACTACAACCCGCATTAAATTTTTTGGCATTTTGAAGTGTATATGTCATTTGGAGCTAAATCTCGTATTACCACTACAACTCACTGTATATCGACCTCTAAACGAGCTGGAATGGGTTTAAATTGTTCTCCATTGGATTTAGGGCTCTGATCTCATTCCGAAAAGGTATTGTATGTGAAAATCGGACAACCGGAAAGGTGTTGTCTTATTCTCAAATGGGTAAATCTTATTCACTATTGGATGGAGAATATGAGTTCTTTCTGAAAAAGTGTTGTGCGCAAAAAGCGAAGAACCAGATCAAAAGTTATGGCTT
This sequence comes from Dactylorhiza incarnata, assembly GCA_033032865.1. Classification (NCBI taxonomy): domain Eukaryota; kingdom Viridiplantae; phylum Streptophyta; class Magnoliopsida; order Asparagales; family Orchidaceae; genus Dactylorhiza; species Dactylorhiza incarnata. The sequence goes on along the minus strand of JAWHQI010000366.1, from coordinate 1,418,449 downwards.
CTTAAAGTTTAGGTGTAATTTGGAGCTAAATCCGGCATTACCATTGGAACCCGCTATATATCAAACAATAAACGAACTTGAATGGTTATATCCTACTCTCCATTGGTTGTAGGGCTCTGAGCTCATTTTAAAATGGCATTGTGGGCAAAAATTGGGTAACTGGATCAAGAGTTCTGTCTGCTTGAAGTTTATGTGTCATTTGGAGCAAAATCCCAAATTACCACTGCAACCCACTGTAGATAAACCACTAAACAAACTGGAATGGGTAAAACTTGTTATCCATTAGATGTAGGGCTCCGATCTCATTCTGAAAAGGTGTTGTGGGCAAATATCAGACAACCGGATCAAAGTTATGGATGTTTGAAGTTTAGGTGTCAATTAGAGCAAAATCCAACATTTCCACTGCAATACACTATCCGTCGACCACTAAATGAACTCGATCAAGTAAATCCTATTCTCCATAGGATGTGTGGCTCTGATCTCATTCCGAAAAGGTGTTTTGGGCAAAATTCGGATAACCAGATCAAAAGTTATAGTTGTTTGAAGTTTAAGTGTCAGTTGGAGCTAAATCAAACATTACAACTGCAACTCAATGTATATCGACCAATAAATGAACTAGATTGGGTAAAACTTGCTATCCATTGAATGTAGGGCTCAGAGATCATTTCGAAGAGGTTTTATGGGCAAAAATCAGACAACCTGATCAAAAGTTATGGCTGTTTCAAGTTTAGGTGTCATTTGGAGCTAAATTTCGCATTACCAGTGCAACCTGCTATATATCGACAACTAAATGAACTGCAATGGGTAAATCTTGTGCTTCAATGAATGTAGGGCTCCGAGCTCATTCCTAAAAGGTGTTGTTGGGGTAAAATCAGACAATCAGATCAAAAGTTATTGTTGTATAAAGTTTGAGTGTCATTTGGAGCTAAATCTCTCACTTTCACTACAAACCACATCTAAAATTCTTTCATTTTGGAAATTTATGTGTCATTTGGAGCAAAATCTCACATTACCAGTACAACCCACTGTATATCGACCTCTAAACAAGCTTGAATGGGTTAAAATTGTTCTTCATTGGATTTAGGGCTCCTACGGATCAAAAGTTACGGATGTTTGAAGTTTAGGTCTCCTTTTGAGCTAAATACCTTATTACCAACCCGCTATATATTGACCATTAAACAAACTGGAATGGGTAAAACTTGATCTCCATTGGATGTAGGGCTCCGAGTTCATTCCAAAACGGCGTTGTGCGCAAAAATAGGACAACTAGATCAAAAGTTATGGTTGTTACAATTTATGTGTCAAGAGGAGCTAAATCCCTCATTACCATTGCAACACCCTATATATTGTCACTTCCTCCCAATGGATCCATCTTCTCCGGTAAACTACAATCCATCCATGTCCGATGCAAAGAACTCTATCTTGGCGATGAAGATGGAGGTGGAATCCTCTCCTTGAAGCACTTGGATGATGGAAGTGTCCTAGGGCAAAGCCCTCATGGAAGGCGGAAGATAATTAGAGCTGGAGCTCCCCTTGCGGCGTAAATGGCGGAATAGAATTGGGGTGTCCCGTTAGGTTGAAATCTGCGGGTTTTATAAAGAACAGCCAAAAAAATAGGCACGCACGGTCGAATGCACGACCGTGCGTGGATCGTGTGATATTAAATGTACAGAAGGCCAGGAAGATGAAGCAGATCGCCCATGCAATTTTACTCACGCACAGTTGAAACCAACCATGCGTAAAAACACACGGGCAAATCCAGACAGCTTGAAAAACATGCTCACAATAGGAGATCGTGTGTTTCCTTCGCGCATGGGCGAACTGCCCATGCGTGAACAAATTGCACAATCAGGGACTTAACACCATTCTGAGCCACAGATGAAAGCGCACGGTTGCACCGATCATGCGTCAAGGAAATGCACAACTACACAGCAAATCCATACGCTGGGAACACACCTCCAGCACAAGCATAATAGCATAAAAAGAATGGGGAGCATAATGTGCTTACCCCAAACAATAAAGCGCATAATTGCATACCACAATGGGCCAAAACATTGCACTTAAAGTGAAAGCGTGTACGAGCAGAATATAAGCAATTCAGGACTAAAAGTGTAGTGCAAACGAGTGAAAACTAGCCCAGATGAGTCCATAAAACACTATAAATATTGGACTCATCACACCCCCAGATTTAACTGTTTGCACGTCCCGAGCAAACAAATCCTAAGCAAGTGCGAAAATGGTATAGCTAGCTTAAAATTACAAAATGGAGTACCATGCGAAGTCGCATGCTCACGTGCATAGAATAATAGTAGAGAAGATTTATAATTATACACATAGTTTATATAATTCTAATAGAGTAAATATATATTACTACTACTCAAATTAGGAGTCACGGTGAATCATACGGTCATACTCATTTCAACAATATTTTTTTTCTTTTTTTCTATCTGTTCTTTTCAGCACATATTCAATGAACACATCCATATCTTCACCTTATATTTCCATAATCAACACCACCAACTTAAAATCTAAACAAAATGCTCGCATTTGGGTGTGCGACTAGGATTGGCTTTGAGGCTTTGGTGAGGTATAGGTGGAGCTGAACCAAGAGAATTGGGTAGGCACAAAGGGGCTAGCGAGGGAAGATATCAGGAATGGCACAAAGGCTCAACCGGGCCAAAATGATGGACTACGTCATTCTCACGCAAAAGAACTATCCTATGCCTATGCTTCAAGAATCGCTTGGGGCAAGTTCTTAGTCACCGAGAAAGATTATCCTTCCTACCGGCTCGAGCAATATACGTCTAATGATACTTTACACGCATCCCTATGCTACCTTTTGTTTCGCACCGGATTCACCATTTGAGTAGAGTAAATAATATTTACACTAAATAGAAATGTATAAAACTAATAGTATGAAATGAAATCTAATCTACGCAAATCTCTATACATACGTGAGTACTTGATTAGGAACACCGGTGTCAATATTTTACTCCACTACATAATTTAAGCGCCAGCATAATGATTTTCCGAATCACACAAAGGACTGAGTTCAACTCATGACGCACAGGAAGAGGGGGTAGCATCATGCTCCAAGCCCTCTTGAAGTACCTGTGAAGGCTCAACCTGTATAGGATCAGAAGAAGAAGAAGGGGGGTCAGGGAATAAAATAGAAGAAATACTTAAATACTCATCAATCGGGGGAGTGGCCCCGATCTCACTCCCATCAGGTTGGGGTAGTAAAATAATGTCAGCATTATCAACAATGCTGCAAGGTTCGGTAGGATCAACAATGACCTTGCCCAATATTTGGACTTCCTCCACCGGTGCTGAGGTAAAATCCTCTTCACCTAGAAGTTTGTCCTCCTCCATAGGAATAGGTATAATATATAGATCACCTGCCTCATCATGCAATGCATCATCAACAATATCGTCAACGACTAGCATAGTGGTATGCACAACAGGGGGAGGAATAGTGCTTGGATAAAAGTCATGCACCGATTGCTCACAAAGAATTGAATCAACATACTGTGATATATGCACATGGGAGATGGGCTCATCCATGTCAGAGCCCAGATCAGCCACACATCTGATAACTGTGTCCACATAATTCACTTCAAAAAATGAAGGTGGCACAGACACATAACCAGATGTTGAAGGTGTGCCGCCAGAGGTAGGAGTTAGGATGATCCGGATATCCAGCTTATCATCCTCGTCCAATTCGGAAGATACTTGGCATAGTCCTTCAGGGCGTGATCTATGCTTTGACAAAACAAGCACCATTTTATATTACTCCTTGGTCCGTGCTGTTGGATTAGTAGGCGCCCTTAGAGGGGGGGTGAATAAGGGTTTTTAAAAACTTATATTATATTTTGAAAAACTTTGAAATAATGCGAGATTAAGACAATAAGAAGTCAAGTAAATGATTGAAATAAAGTAGAGACATGCTTTATTAATATCAAATAGGGTTTTACAAAAGTTGATTTCTATAACGCTAGAAATCAATGCCGATGAATAGTAGACTCTTTTTGTTTTCTATCCCGACTCGCATCCCCACGAACTGATGGCCCTGGCCTATCCTCCCCGTATTCGGCCTCAAGCCTCTCTAGCCAACCCTTCCCTGGATATGGCCTCGAGCACCCCCTAGACCTAGCCTAGATCTAGTCGCCAACACGAGTCGAGTTTCTGCCCTAAGTCCTACCCAGACCTAGTCGCCAACACGAGGCGATTTCACTAACCGTTTACAAGAAATAAGAAATGAAAATAATTAAAACTCCCTCTTGATGAACTTCTGAAGTTGGAGACGAAGATTCGCTGTAGAATAAGCGTTGTAGAAGCGGACTTCGTTTGGATCCGGCGTGATGAGATTCTCCTTCAGAAGTTTGCAGAACTTTGGTAGGACATCAACTTTCGGCCAAGACAGCCTCTGGAATTCTAGCACTCAATCTCTCTCTCTGATGTCTCTCTAAAACAAGAGAAGAGCGGTCCTTTTTATAGCCACAGTGCTAGCACCTGCGCTAGTGCTACCGCCGGCGCTATCCCATTTTAGGACATATTCTGCGCGACAGAATCTTCAATCCGAGGAAACATTTCTCTTTTTCCTACTGTGCTCCGCGCTATCGCCCGCGCTATCGGATACCGCCAGGCGCCATCTCCTTCTATAAGTACTCCCTGAATTTAGCTTAAGAAAACATTTCGTCGATCGAAATTTCGTCGAACGCAGCTAACAGTTCGTCGAGTGAATTTTCGTCGAACGCAGTTATGAGCATTTCTTCGAGCGCCGCTTAAAGTTCATTGAACGACAGCTAGCTCCTGCGCTAGGACTACCGCCGGCGCTAGTAGGAGTTTTGGATTTGATGGCTCAACTTTGGGGGCAACCTTCTTATGTAATCCTTGAGTCATGTGGACTTTGTTATCCTGCACACTTAAACACACAATATCAAATACACATAGGATTTGTTATTCTCAAACCTAGGAGATGCGGAAGACCGTGTTCCAACAAACTCCCCCTTTTGATAATATCAAATCCATTAATGATACATCAGAGCATTAATATATAAGCATGATGAAACTTACTTGTGTGTGTGTGAGAGTGTTGACTTAGGATAATTATCGATTTTAGCATTTAGAATTGCTCCCCCTAAATACATGCTCCCCCTAAGTGAATGCTCCCATAATATGTAAGCTATCATCTTAATTAAGCATGTTAGTTTTTTATTTTGATAGCAGATTATATTTATTATGTTAGTTCTCCCCCTTTTGTTATTAGCAAACGTTGGTAAGGAGACACCACTTAAAAGTTGATAATAAGATAAAGGCATGATCAAGCTTGTATAGAGAAGAAAATGATAAGGAGTTTTTAGAATAATTTTCATTGGAATAGATCAGAGTTTTGAGTATCTAATATTTTCATAAATCAGAGTTTGTAGCATAAACAAATACAAGGTAAATGTAAAGTTGCGGAAGACTTAAAAAAAATACAATCAAACATCTTTTGTAAGACATGATGATTCATAACAGTTATATGAGTTCAATTTTATAAAGAAGATGTTTTGTAAATCATTGTTCAAGTAAAATCTTTAAATTCAATAATAAAGTAACCAAGCATGAAATAATGTTACCAAAAAGAGAGTACTATAATGTTATGTTAATTCACAATTTCAAAACATACTAAACATTGTAGAAAGCATGTTAGGTTATCTAGTGCATTTCATAAATAAAGAGTAGTATAGAATTTGCATTAGGATCCAATACTCATGAGAAGAAGTGTTATGGAAGATAATGATGTGCACATAAGTGTATTTTTGAGTAGAGTAAACAAATGTTTAATCAAAAATACAAGAAATATGTAAAGTAAGAGCACAATAAAACACAAATAATTTCACTTCCACACATTTCAATGCACAAACAAAAATATACAACTACCAAGGTGCTTTGCACACACAATGCTCATTAAGACTTATCAGGGTGCAAAGTAGTGCTTGGGGGATCACATATTTTATTTTTAATGTTGAGACTAGTGATCTGGTGTACTTAAGAGTATGTGGTTTTTATTTTGAAAGAAAGATTTGATTTGCACAAGATACTTTACTATTCTTTCCAAGGTGCTCAACCTCACAACGCTTATCAAGACTTATCAGGAGGTCCAAGTAGTGCTTGGTGGAGTCATCTTTGTCACTTTATTTTATGATTTTTGTTTTGTACAAAGTTCTCCGAATACACTTGTTTTGCAAACCAATATAATTTATGAAAAACATAACCACTTTTCTTAACTTTTAAAAGTGCAAATAAAGGAGTGTAGGTAAGATACTTGTGCAATTTTAATTCATTGTACTAATACACAACATACACAAGCATTCTTAGATTAAACACATATGTAGACAATGCCAAAATAAGTGAGTGAATAAAGATCATTATCAAACATAAAACATTTACTCATACTTAGAGGCATGCTAAGCTTAGTTCTACACAACTTTTATAAGACAATTGATGCACATATTACTAGATATACCAAAGCATGATGAAAACAATGTTCAAAGAGTTTTGAAAAGATAAATTGCAACATTATAGAAGTTCTAAAGAATAGATTAAATCGTGCTTGATTTTCATAGGAAAATCCATACAGTTTTTTTTATAGTTTTAATGTTTTATATTTTTGCGTTTGATTTTTGCCAAAAAAATAGACTTTAACAAATGTCAAAAACAAAAAGGCAAAACATATATATATTTTTTGTAATTTGGCTTTTGTATTTTTGTATTTGATTTTTGGATAAAAAATAGACTTTAAACAAAAAGGCAAAACATATTTTTTTTGTAATTTTGCTTTTGTATTTTTGTATTTGTTTTTTGCATAAACATAGACTTTAAACAAAAAAGGCATAACATTTTTTTTGTAATTTGGCTTTTGTATTTTTGTATTTGATTTTATAAAAATGAAATATAATCAGAAGTGCAAAAATAAATAGTACATATAGATTAATATATTTTTAGGAATTTTTCAAAATTTTAAAAATACAGAAAAGCGAATAAGTACTCTAGCGTCGGCGTTAGCGCTAGCACGAGAAATAGTGCACAGTTTTTTATGATTTTGAAATTTTTAATTGTTGATCTTGATTAAGTGTCCTAATATTACTTTCATGCTGAAATTTCAGAATTTTAGGAGATGTTTTCAATGGTTAAAAATTACAAAATTGCGTTTGTGAATGTGTTTTAACTCGAAAGATCTAGGACACCTAACTCAAGTCGTAATAAACGAAATCTTGCATCGGGAAGAGGTTTAGTAAATATGTCAGCGAGTTTAGAGTTCGTGCCAATGAAGCTTACTTTTACATGCTCTTTCTTAATGTGATCCCTAATGAAATGATGACGAACATCGATGTGTTTGGATCTAGAATGATGTACGAGATTATATGTGAGGTCTATTGCACTTTTGTTGTCACATTTAAGATCAATATTTTTGAGATGAAATCCAAAATCCTCTTGTGTTTGGCTCATCCATAATGCTTGTGCACAACAACTACCAAGTGCGATATATTCAGCCTCCGTGGTGGAGAGTGCAACCGAAGATTGTTTCCTACTAGACCAAGCAACTAAAGAGGGTCCTAAAAAGTGACAAGTACCGCTAGTGCTTTTTCGATCTAGTGAACACCTGGCGTAGTCTGAATCGGAATAGCCGTGGAGTGTGAATGAATCATTGTGTGGGTACCATAATCCTAATTTAGATGACCCTAATAGATAACGAAAAATACGTTTTACTGCTTTTAAATGGGATTATTTTGGATTGGCTTGAAAGCGAGCACATAAACATACGGCAAACATTATATTTCATCTAGATGCACTTAAGTAAAGAAGAGATCCTATCATTCCTCTATATAACGTTTGATCAATGGAAATTCCAGATTCATCTTTTCCTAGTTTTAAAGAAGCACTCATAGGAGTAGAAGCTTGTTTAAGATTTTCAAATCCAAATCATTTAAGTATATCGTGAACATATTTTGTTTGGCAAATAAAGATACCATCAGTTCGTTGTGAGATTTGAAAACCAAGAAAATATGATAGTTCTCCTACAAGACTCATTTCAAATTCCATTTTTCATTACTAAGACTACTTCATTACACAACTCTTCATTAGTGGTTCCAAAAATGATATCATCAACATATATTTGTAAAATAATTAGATCGTTATTATTATGCTTAATGAAGAGTGTGTTGTCGGCACTTCCCATAACATAACCGTGCTTTAACAAAAACGATGTAAGTCGATCATACCATGCACGGGGCGCTTGTTTTAAACCATAGAGCACTTTTTCTAATTTGTAAACATGATTAGGGAATTTTTCATTTATGAAACCGGGGGGTTGTTCTACATAAACTTCTTCTTTTATAAACCCATTTAAAAAGGCACTTTTAACATCCATTTGAAATAATTTTATTCTTTTAAAACTCGCAAATGCCAAAAACATTCTTATAGATTCTAAGCGAGCAACGGGTGCAAAAGTTTCTTCAAAATCTACCCCCTCGATTTGAGAATAACCTTGAGCAACTAAGCGTGCTTTATTTCTTATAATCCTAGATCCACCATCTAATTTATTTTTAAAGATCCATTTTACGCCGATAATTGGATGATTAGATGGTCTATCTACTAGATTCCAAACTTTATTTCTTTCAAATTGACCTAACTCTTCATTCATAGCCAAAAACCAAAATTTGTCATTTAAAGCGGTGGAAACGTTTTTAGGTTCAATTTCGGAAACAAAGCAAATATTTGAAAATGTTTTATGAAGAGAGGATCGAGTTCTTACCCCAGTAGAAGGTTCCCCAATGACTAGTTCTTTTGGATGATTTTTTGAGAAGTTCAAAATGCTTGGAGGTACATATTCATCTTCCTTGGACTTCTCCTCCTCTTCTTTGGACGGTTCCTCTTTGTCGTGCTCCAAAGATGGCAAAGGTTCATCATTTGTACCTGTAGGAAGCTTCTCTGCACATGGAATAAACTCATCAAATTTAACATTAATAGACTCTTCAACCTTACTCGTTCTTTTGTTAAATATTCTATAGGCTTTACTGGTTGAAGAATATCCAAGAAATATTCCTTCATCAAATTTCTCATCAAATTTTCCTAAAGAATCTTTTGTATTAAGAATAAAATATTTACATCCAAATACTTTAAAATACGATACGTTAGGTTTCTTTTGATAATATAGTTCATACGGTGTGAGATTTAGTGATGGGCGAAGCATGACTCTATTCATTACATAGCATGATGTGCTTACGGCTTCGGCCCAAAAAGACTTAGGTAATTTATATTCAGATAACATGGTGCGTGCTAGTTCTTGGATTGTCCTATTTTTCCGTTCAACAACACCGTTTTTTTGAGGTGTGCGTGGAGCGGAGAACTCATGCTTAATACCTAACATTTTACAAAAAGATTTAAAATTTTCATTTTCAAATTCACCTTCATGATCTGAGCGAATGCATTTTATTTTTAAATCTAGTTCATTTTGAATACGAGTACATAATTTTGAGAATTCGCAAAACGCATCAGATTTGGAAGAGAGAAATAAAGTCCAGCAATATCTTGAGAAATCATCTATTAGAACGAAAGTGTATATTTTACCACCAAGACTTGCGGTGTTAACGGGACCAAAGAGATCCATATGAATTAATTGCAATTGTTTTGAAGTAGAAATTTTTTTTTTGCTTTTAAATGGTGATTTTGTAAATTTACCTTTTTGGCATGGAGAACATAGTGAAGATAAATTTCCATTTAACTTAGGCAATCCTCTAATCAATTCCCTTTTCGCTAGTTTTAAAATAAGCTTTGTACTAGCGTGACCTAAACGTCTATGCCATAGTTCTAATTCATCATTTTTGGTTATAAAACATTTTATAGATGATTTGGAAAGATCATGAAATGAAACTATGTAAACATTGTGAATTCTAGGTGCAGTTAGTAACTCATCTTTTGTTTTAGGATTAACTATTTTGCAAAGATTAGTGGATGATTCAAATAATACGTCTAATCCTTTATCACACAGTTGACTTATAGATATTAAGTTATGTTTTAATCATTTTACATAAAGAACATTTGAGATAAGAAAGGATTCGTTACCCACTGTACCAACTCCCATGATCCTTCCTTTACCGTTATCACCAAACATTACGATCCCTCCTTTCTTCTTTTCTAAGCTAAGGAATTTTGCTTTGTTGCTCGTCATGTGCTTGGAGCAGCCTGAGTCCAAGTACCACACGTCCTGCATTTCCTTAGCCTTCCTGCAAATCTAGAGAGAAGATGAGAGTAAAGATCCAGATACCCAAGAGGTACCACCCATAGAGTAAGTGGATTTCTTAGGTACCCAGATTTGTTTTAATGATCGTTGTTTTATATTCCTGCAAGAGCTAGACGTGTGTCCAAACTTAAGACAATTAGCAAACGAAATAAAGGGGGTTGAGACCCTTTTTTGAGTTTCTACATTGCTCTTGCTGGATGATGATTGAACATTAGAAAAAGAAGAAGATTTTTTAACAGTTGAGCTACCGCCGGCGTTAGTGGCTAGTGCTGGGCGGTAGGGTTCACTTTTATATCCGACCCCAAATTTTCCAGAACCATAACATTGGTTTCCCAAAATCATATCCAAGGATTTTTGACCAATCCCGAATTTTTGTATGGCAATATTGTGGTCATGATTTTGTTTTTTAAGAAATGTATTTTCTTGTACAATCATAACACATTTATTTTCAAATCCCTTTTTGTTATTTTCAATTTGTAAAAGAGAGGTTTTTAGTTTTCTCTCTAAGTCCCCCTTTTCTTTTGCAATAGTTTTGTTTTGTGAGAGGGCCTTAGAAAGAGAAACTTCAAGTTCTTTTGTCTTAAATAAAGAGTGTTCACACTCTTGACATGAAACCTTTCTCTTTTCAAGGGAAATCACTTTTTTTGTGAGCTTATGATTTTCTTTGATAATAGATTCATTGTCATGATTTAATATAATATTATCTTTTATACTTTGATCATAGGATTTGCAAGTTAGAACAAATTCATCATAGAGTTCTTCGAAAGTAGGAGGAGTTACCTCAGTGTCGCTAAGAACACTGGTGTCTTCATCGTTGCCTTTTGCCATCAAGCATAAGTTTTCTTCCTCCTCGCTACTTGACTCAGAATTGTTTGACTCTTCAGAGGAAGAATCATCCCAAGTTGCGGCTTTCAGTACTTTCTTTTTCTCTTTTGATTTGTATTGTTCTTTTTGCTCCTTTTGATACTTTGGGCACTGGCTCCGAATGTGCCCGATCTTTCTGCAGTGGTAGCACTCTGGTGGTGGTCTTTCTTCTTCATCTTCGCTTCCTTTTTTCTTTCCTTGATGAAGAGGAAGATCCTTTTCGTCGAGTATCCTTTTGGAAGTATTTTCAGAATGTGTTCCTTCTTTCCGGATTCCTGATGAACTTCTTGAAGTTCTTCACCAGGAGGCCTTCTTCATCTTCATAATCATCTTCGATGATCTCCTTCTTTGATTTTAGTGCTAGCGCCTTTTTCTTTGGCTCTTTGTTGTATTCATCGTGTTGAATCTAGAGTTCTACCTCATGGGTTTTGAGATTCCCAATAAGGTTCTTGATCTAGAGAGTTCTTAAGTTGTGTGACTTTGAGATGGCTGTCACCTTTGGATTGAACCTTGGAGGTAAGGAGCGAAGAATTTTCCTCACCAAGTCCTCGTCTGAGTAGGTCTTTCCAAGTGCCTATGAAGCGTTGACGATCTTGGTGAAGCGAGTGTACATCGAGTTGATGTCCTCTTCGGTATCCATCCTGAATTTTTCATATTCAGATTCCAATTGGAATAGCTTTGCATCTTTCACCTGCGATGTACCTTCATGAGTAACTTCCAATTGATTCCAAATATCATAAGCAGTTATGCATGCAGAAATTCTATTAAACTCAGTCCCATTTAAAGTGCAATATAAAGCGTTCATTGCTTTAGCATTATTTTTACACCTTAGTTTATCGTTATCATCCCATTTATCTTTAGGTTTTAGTAATGTCGCCTCTCCCACTACAGTTGTAGGAGGAGAGTACCGAACTTCTACCATGTTCCATACTTCTACATCCATGGTCATAAGAAAACGCATCATTCGATTTTTCCAGTAGTTAAAATCTGACCCAATAAAGAGAGGTGGTCAACTAACCCCTTGACCCTCCAGAAAAGCAAGATCATGAGATGCCATTATTCCCGTCTTTAAGCCGATTGGAATAAAATCGCTCTGATACCACTTGTTGGATCGGTAGGCGCCCTTAGAGGGGGGGGGGGGGGGTGAATAAGGGTTTTTAAAAACTTATATTATATTTCAAAAAGCTTTGAAATAATGCGAGATTAAGATAATAAGAAGTCAAGTAAAATGACTGAAATAAAGTAGAGACATGCTTTATTAATATCAAATAGGGTTTTACAAAAGTTGATTTCTATAACGCTAGAAATCGGTGGCGATGAATAGTAGACTCTTTTTGTTTTCTATCCCGACTCGCATCCCCATGAACCGGTGGCCCTAGCCTATCCTCCCCGAATTCGGCCTCAAGCCGCTCTAGCCAACCCTTCCCCGGATATGGCCTCAAGCACCCCCTAGACCTAGCCTAGATCTAGTCGCTAACACGAGGCGAGTTTCTGCCCTAAGTCCTACCCAGACCTAGTCGCCAACACGAGGCGAATTTACTACTCGATTTAAAAGAAAAGATGTGAAATAAAAAGACAATAATATAAAACTCCCTATATGTGGATCTCTTGGAGAAGTAGACGAAGACGCAGAGTATGATCATAGTCGATGCGGTTTTTCGTCACGATGATGACGCGTGTTAAAATCTTCTCCACGGATCTCCTTATGCCTTCATGTATTTGTGGGAGTATCTCTCTGAACCTTCCTTTCTATGTTGTGGCACGAAGCTCTGGAATTTTGGATCTCAAGAGGATGAAGAAGACGGAGCCAAGGGGTCCTTTTTATAGTCTTAGCGCTAGCGACTGCGCTAGTGGTACCGCAGGCGCTATCCCATATTAGGACACATTCTGCGCGGTAGAATCTTCAATCCGAGCAAACAATTCTCCCTTGCCTACTGTGCTCCTCGCTATCGCCTGCGCTATCGGATATCGCCTGGCGCTATCTCCTTCTATAAGTTCTCCCGGCAATTTCACTTAAGCAAATATTTCATCGAACGAGATTTCGTAGAACGCCGCTAAGAGTTTGTCGAACGAATTTTCGTCGAACGTAGTTATGAGCATTTCGTCGAGCGCCGCTAACAGTTTGTTGAATGACAGCTAGCGCCTGCGCTAGTACTACCGCCAGCGCTAGTAGGTGTTTTGGATTTGATGGCTCAACTTTGGGGGCAACCTTCTTATGTAATCCTTTAGTCATGTGGACATTGTTATCCTGCACACTTAAACACACAAGATCAAATACACATAGGATTTGTTATTCTCAAACCTAGGAGATGCGGAAGACCATGTTCCAACAAACTCCCCCTTTTGAAAATAACAAATCCATTAATGATAAATCAGAGCATTAATATATAAGCATGATGAAACTTACTTGTGTGTGTGTGAAAGTGATGACTTATGATGATTATCGATTTTAGCATTTAGAATTGCTCCCCCTAAATAAATGCTCCCCCTAAGTGAATGCTCCCCTAATATGTAAGCTATCATCTTAATTAAGCATGTTAGTTTTATATTTTGATAGCATATTATATTTATCATATTAGTTCTCCCCCTTTTGTTATTAGCAAAAGCGGGTAAGGAGACACCACTTATAAGTTGATAATAAGATAAAGGCATGATCGAGCTTGTAGTGAAGGAAATGATAAGGAGTTTTAGAATAATTTTATAGAGATAGATCAGAGTTTTTAGTAATATAACATTTCCAAGTAATATTATGTTGGTTCATCCCCTTTTTATATAAGAGTTTTAAGCATAAAACAAATATAATGATTTCCAAGTAACAAAACTACCCAGACAATATGTCTACACCCTAGCCCCGTACTAAGTGATGGATGGGCATGAGGAGCTGCAAACATGCCGTAGGTTGGGGTGTTAGTCCCATATGTAATCACTAGACAAAAACTTAACCTAGCACTCTTTCCCCCCAGTGCCTCGCAAGGCCCCACTGGAACCCTCCCCGGTTAAGGACAAGACATGACTAGAGATAAGGTTATCTAATGTCTACAATCCTACGCCCCCGCTATGGTGAGATATGAAGTCATGTATAATAATTATTGGAAACATTTAAGCGTTTTAAATCTAATGACATAGCCTATGGATTTATATTATTATTTGAATTTATGAAAACACTCACATAGCTATTTTGAAATCCATTAGGGTTTTTAATATAACAATATTTTTATAGAAATAAATCAGAGTTTTTTTTAGCATTACAATATTTAGAGTAACCAAGCAAGTCTACCATTTGTTGAAAAAGGAATTTTGGTATTTTAAGACTTTGATATAGGCATGAGAGCGCAAGGTAGAAATATATGGTGTTGATGCGGAAGACTTATAGAAATACAAGAAACATCTTATTGTAATCAATGATGATCCATAAAAAGATATGAGTTAAATTTCATAAAGAAGATGTTTTTGTAAATCATTGTCCAAGTAAAATCTTTTAAGTTTAACTATAAAGTAACCAAGCATGAAATAATGTTATCAAAAAGAGATTACTATGTTTTGAGAAGATTTTCCTCTTGTTACTTTACAATCAGAGGGGGTTAATCATACCGACTCAATGATTGGAAGAAGCAATGGTTAAACAAGACCTTACCATGAGCTTTTTTGCTATTTGAGGTTTAAACAACACCTTTATGCAAGGGTCCCTCGGTTAGTTTAACCGATTATTTCTTCATCGAGTTGGAACGTCGGCGTCCAGACTTTTCTCTAATAATCTCTCTAGTCGGATGTGAAATGCAATCGGGAGGTCTCTTCGGCCAACATACATGGGGGAGCTGATCTCGACCGTTAGTGTAAAGGTTTGGTCTTAGGAGAACTCGTTGACTCGACGCACTATCCCATCACCCGTACTGGGTTTTACGTGAGTTAAGTTGGAGGTCTGTTTCCCAACCTATCGTGGAGATTGATTTCACTTACCATTTTTCTTTTTTGAAAAACACTTTGCTGAATGAGAAAAAGGACCCACGTCGTCCCATGTTTCAGGGAGGGCAGATAATTCATTTATTCAAAAGGAAATACAATGAGGGAGGACGTACACACTCCTGTCAAGGGTAGAACCTTTTCAGGTCATCACTGCTCCAGGTATTCCCAAGTAGCTCCCCTTTGTAAATTTGCAGACGATATCCGCCAGTCGCTAATGACTCGCGGATGATGAAGGGCCCTTCCTAATTCGGGTTAAGCTTT
Source organism: Dactylorhiza incarnata (assembly GCA_033032865.1). Taxonomy (NCBI): domain Eukaryota; kingdom Viridiplantae; phylum Streptophyta; class Magnoliopsida; order Asparagales; family Orchidaceae; genus Dactylorhiza; species Dactylorhiza incarnata. The sequence continues at coordinate 1,403,073 of JAWHQI010000366.1, read as the reverse complement.
CTGACAACGGTGTCTCTTCCTGCTGCTTCCACTTTTTCAAAACGAGATCGCCTGCTTGGAAATGTTTGATGCGGACGTGCTTGTCAAAGTATTTTGCCATTCATCTCTCGATCTCTTCTTATCGAGCTGAGGCTATATCTCGGAGTTCTTCAATGTAGTCGAGAGATAGCCTCTGAGCCTCTTCATTTTCTAGCTGCAATTCCTCATCTCCATCCTCGACCGTAACCACCCTAGGACTCCTGACCTCGAACTCCACTAGGATGAGAACTTCTGACCCATGAGATAACTTGAAGGGAGTTTCTCCCATGGCCAAATTAAGAGTGGTTCTTAGGGCCTATAGGACTGAAGGGAGTTGCTCTGCTCAGCTCCCTTTTAAATTCTCGACCATTTTTTCAGGAGGTTGATGACCAGCTTGTTTGATGCTTCCACTTGCCCGTTGCTCCGAGTATGATGTACTGAGGCAAACCGAAGATCGGTTCCTAACTGCTTGCAAATGTCCTCCAGCTCCAAGTTGGCGAATTGTGGGTCATTGTCGGTGACAATAGCAAGAGGGATCCCGAATCTGTAGAAGATTTCTCCCCAGATGAAGTTCTTCATGACTTGGGAAGTGTTCTTGTCCAGAGCCTTGGCCTCGATCCATTTGGAGAAGTAGTCGATCATGACTAAAATGAACTTCCTCTGGCCGCTCACTTAGGGAAATGGGCTTATTAGATCCATTCCCTGGATGGAAAATGGTCATGAGGTTGTGATAGAATGAAGTTGCTGGGCAGGTTGCAACTGGAGAGGGGGGAAGAGTTGACACTTCTAACACATTTTCAAGAAAGCTTCGATATCCTTTTGGATAGTTGGCCAGATGTATCCTTGCCTCAGGATTCTTTGCTCAAGAGTGCGAGTTCCTGAATGGCTCCCGCATTCTCTCAAATGGATATCTTCCAACACTTGAGGCACCTAATCATCTGAGACGCATCTGTCCAAGGGCCCGAGATGGTTTTATGATATAGCTCCCTATTATGCAGTAAGTAATATGTCGCTTTGTACCTGAACTTCCTTTGATCTTCGTTGTCCACTGGGAGTTGACCGGTGGCAAGGAATGTTGTAAATGGATCCATCCAAGAAGGGCGTTGCTCGATCTCCATCATCTCTCCTTACTTGATGGATGGCCGAAATAGCTCAGTTATTGATCCCCGGGTTCTCAGACCATACTTGGCCAAACGGTCCGCCTCCATATTCTCCTCTCTTGGTACGTGTTTGACGAAGAAGGAGTGGAGGCCTCCAATCAACCATTTCACTTTGACCAGGTATCTTTGCAGGATGGCGTCACACACCTCGAACTCTCCTCAAATTTGTAAAGTGACCACCATTGAATATGTGAAAGCTTGAATGTCTAGGATTCCCAACTCCTTGGTGATACGCAAGCCTGCCATTATAGCCTCATACTCCGCTTGATTGTACATGACATGGAAGATGATCTCAACTGCTTGCTCGATCCTAGTTCCCTGTGGGATGACCAGTACGATGCCCACTCCCATAAAACTTTTACTCGAAACTCCATCCACAATCATCTTCCAGGAAACTAGATTCGAGGGGCCCTTGCTCTGGTCTGTCTCCCTTGAGAGGTCTGACAGGAAGGCTGCCACTGCTTGCGCTTTTATCGCCACTCAGGGCGAGAAGAAAATATCGAACTCACTGAGTTCTACCGACCATTTTGCCAACCTTCCAGAGTGCTCCACTCCTTCCAGGATACTTTGGAGGGGATGATCTGTGATGCCTCGGATGGAGTGGGATTGAAAATAAGCTCGGAGCTTCCGTGCTGACACCACCAAGGTGAAAGCTAACTATTCAAGGATGGGATATCGCATCTCTGCCATCTTTAGCACACAACTTATGTAGTAGATGGGTAGCACAGAACTCACCACCTCCAAATGACTCCATGGTAGAGGAGTAGGTCTTCACCTTCCCTCGGGCTTTGAAGGAGAGGTGTCTGGGTTAGCTGCTGCTTCAGCTTCTCAAAAGTGTTTTCACACTCCTTAGTCCACTCGAATTGCTGATTGTTCTGGAGCATTTTGAATAATGGAGAGCACTTCTCTCCCGCCTTTGACAAGAAGCGACTAAGGCCGACCAGCCTTCTAGTCAGCCTCTGGACTTCCTTAATGCTCTTCGGGGATGTCATCTCGACGATGGCTTTAACCTTATCAGGGTTAGGCTCCACTCCTTTAGGGGTGAGGAGATGTCCGAAGAACTTCCCTTTCCATGCCCCAAACATGCATTTTATGGGGTTGAGCCTCATCTTGAGCCTTTGAAGAGTTGCAAAAGTCTCCTCTAGATCGATGACGTGTTCCTGAGCGCTCTTACTTTTGACTAAGAGATCGCCCGCATACACCTCCAGGTTCCTCCCCTTTTGTTCCTTGAAAACTTAATCCATCATTCGCTGGTAAGTAGCCCTCGCGTTCTTCAACCTGAAAGGCATCATCTTGTATTTATAGGAGTCATCGCCAGTGATGAAGGAAATGTTGCGGCAATCGGGATGATGCATCTGGATCTAGTGATATCCTGAAAAGGCATCAAGTAAGTTCATCACAGAATAATCGGTGATTGAATCAACCAGCACGTCGATTCAAGGTAGGGGACAATAATCCTTTGGTCAATATTTATTCAATAAAGAGAAATCAACACACATCCTCCAACCTTCCTTGGCTTTATGTACCATTACAATATTTGAGACCCAGCCTGAATACTGGATCTCGGAAACAAAACCTGCCTCCAATAGTTTCTTCACTTCTTCTTTAATGGGCTCGGCCAACGCGATGGCACTCGCCCTCTTATATTGCTGGATGGGCTTGACCGAGGGGTCTAAATTGAGGCGATGGCAAGCAACCTCTGCATAAATCCCGGGCATCTTGGCAGCACATGTAGCAGCCCAAAGACGTCGACATTATCTTGCAGGCATGTCACCATCTTTATCTTCTCATCGGTCTTTAGTGATCCTCCAATCTTCAATAGCCCGATCTCTCTAGCCTGGGAGAGCACTTCTATCTCTTCTACCTCATCGACTGCTTCTAGCCTTGCCTCTCTCTTCAGCGCTCTCTCCATCTCCTCGACATCCTCCATCCAGCTGATGGTACTAACCGCACTGAGATAGCACTCGTGGGCAGCTCTCGGGTCGCTTTGGATCCTCACATGCATATCCCCCTTGACAATACTTCAATCACTTGTGGTAGGAGGATGAGAAGGCTTTGAAGAAGTTGATTAGCGGCCTCCCAAAGATCGCCTTGTAGCAGGTCGGGGCGTCGACAATGATGAATTAACACTTTAGCGAGGTGCCACCGAGCATTACCAGCAGATCTGCTCCTTCTTCCACTTCTTTCTTATCTCCTGAGAAGCCAAAGAGGGGACCATCTGAGGCCATTACCCTTTTTGCCTCAACTCTGAACCCGTCGAACGTCTTTTTAAATATAACATTCACAGAGCTCCCATTATCCACCAGGATTCGATCGATAGTGTAGTCCTCTACAGCTTCTGTATCACGAGGGAATCATGGAAGGGATTTTCATTCTCTATCATGTCCTCCTCTGAGAAGGTGATCTCCTCCAATAGGGGCAGTGCCTGCTGTTGGATCTGTAGGCGCCCTTAGAGGGGGGTGAATAAGGGATTTAAAACTTTTTAACTTAATTGAGTTTATTCAAATACGTTGAGAGTAATTATAAGAATATCTCAGATTAAACACTGTAGTATTTGGCACGACAGATGTGAACTCTGATACTACTGCCAACGGTAGTGTTATCGCTCGACATTAGTGACAAAGAATGCTTTTTCATTTGGATTTCAAAGATCAGAGATTGCATAACAATATTAGTGAAAAACTTACAAAATTATTGCTTATAGAAATCATTACAAAATCTTAGCTCAATGATTCTTAAGATTGAGGCGAATGTGTAAAATCGTTTTTGGTTTTCTGTACCGACCCTTATCCCAAGGATCGGTTGGCTCTAGCCTATCAATCCCCATATGAGGCCTCGAGCTGCCCCCTAGATCTAAACCTAGACTCAGTCGCCACACCCACACGGCGAATTATCCCTAGTCCTCGCAAGGCCCTAGTCGACAACCACACGTCGAATTCTCTATTGACAAAAAGAGTTACAAATAATTAAAACTAAAACATAGAAGAAACTCCCTTAAAGGTTGAAACTTGAAGATGAAGTATGCGTGATTGATCCTTCTTCAAGTCCTTTAGTGTTCACGAGCGTTGACGAAGTTCTCTTGGCTGCAAACAGAAGGCTTTCACGAATATAGGAGTTATGGCTTAGATGTCTTGTCAAATCAGCAAATCAAAACGGAGGCATACCGCTCTTTAAATAGACTCGAATCCTAGCGCCAAAGCTTGTGCTACCGCCGGGAAGTAGCCTCTTTAGTCAAAAGCTGACACACGAATTAAGTCATATTTGGCAATATTCTGGCTCCAAATTTGGCATCCACTCCTAAAGGATAGCGCACCGCATTAGCGTTATCACTTTCCTAGATGTCAGATCTCCTTCCTTTTTTGGTCCTCAATCAGCATCATGATCGCAGAACTTCCATAAGTTATTGTCGGGTGTTAGCCTTAACGCGCCATGGTAAGAGTTGTTATATTCAGTCCCGACGACATTCCCTTTTCGATGAATGTTTCCTTCTCGACAATGTTTCTAAATATGCAGAAGCTACCTCCAGCGGTAGCGGTAGCGCGCCGCGCTAGCATCAGATTATTGATCTGATAGGGAATCGTCGTCTTTCTTTTTCATACTCTTACAGTCTTGGAAGCAGAAGTTCCTACACACTATAAACACATGGCAAGTATGAACAAATACAATTGTATTTGTCATTCTCAAACCAAGAGATGTGGAAAGCAAGTTCCAACATACTCCCTCTTTTGGCAATATTAAATCCTCTAAGAAAGAAATCATTCAAATGTAAGACTTGTTTTTATAGTAAAGGATAGGCGTGATAGTACGAATATGCTCCCATATATAGATACTCCCCCTATATGAGTGCTCCCCCTACATCAAAGTATCATATGTATTTTACTCTCCTTAAGTGTGAATTTCATTAAAAGTTATTCTCTCCTTTTTGGTATTATCAAAAGAGGGTGGAGAGAAGGTTAAGAGCATGACAAGGATTTATGACTTAATGAAAGTAAATGGAGTTTGAATTACTTAGTTATTCTCCCCCTTTTGTAGGAGGTGTGGAGTAAGAATGAAGTATTATTGGATAAGTAACCAATACCACTTGTTTGGTAAGAAATTATTCATGACCGAGCGTATAAGTAATGAGGATAGTGGAAAGCATGATTCAAGATAAATAAATATCTTTATAGAAGTTTGAAGCATAGTAAATAAGTAAGAGTTTTGTTTTAGTGGAAACTAGATGTTTTAGCAATTAAAGGCCAAGAGCACAATATCATTTGTTATCAAAATATAATAGTATTTTGCTTAGAAAATAAGCAAGAGTAATTATTCAACGTGTAGCGGAAGATAAGTGCAAATAAGCAATCTTAAAATAAACATCCTTCTTGAAATTTGCAATCATAGAAAATAAATAAGAGTGGTAGTTTTTGAAATTTGATGTTTGTGATTTTGAAATACAAGATATGCTTTTGGTAAACAAAAAAACCAATTCAAGCATGATTCTAATTTATCAGTACAATATCAGAAACTACAATGTTCTAAATTCGCAATTCAAGTATACTTATACTTTGTAGAGATCATGCAAAGTTATCTAGTGCATTTACTAAAATTATAGAAAAGACATGTAAATATGCATTAAAGTCCAATACTCATGAGTATAAGGTTTATAAGAGGCAATGATGTGTACAAGTAGTGTTTTTGATAAGAGTATACAAATGATTTAATCAAAACACATGACATGTATAATGGAAGAAACACAACATTATTGAAATCTGTTTTTAGAAATTACTTCCACCCATAAAGCTATATTTGATTTCAATGCACATAGAAATAGTACAACTGCCAAGGTGCTCTACACACAAAATGCTCATTAAGACTTATCAGGGTGCAAAGTAGTGCATGGGGGATCACATATATTATTTTATCATTTACTTAACTGTGATTCGGTGTACAAGAAGATGTAGTGTATAAAAGAGTTTGCACAAGACACTTCATAATTCTTTCCAAGGTGATCAACCTCACAATGCTCATTAAGACTTATCAGTAGGGTGAGTAGTGCTTGGTGGAGTTATCTTTGTCATGTATTCATTTAAATTTTAGTTTGGGACAAAGTTCTCTGAATTCACTTATTTTTGCAAACATAGAGTTTTTGATTTTAAAAACACACTTCTTCAACCATGAGTGCATCAAAAAAAATTATGAGGTGTAGGTAAACTAAGCACACATCTAATAATGTTAGGTTGTTACACTACACAATCATGCAAGAGTAAGATTAACATCATATATAGATTATCAAAGAGGTGAGTGACTAAATCATTATCGAGTATAAAACATTACTCATACTTAGAGGCATGTTAAGCACTTCTACACATGATTTCTATAATCAGTTTTCTATAATCATTACAAGATAATGTTCAAGTCATAACACAAACAACAAAGTCTTAAGATATTTGAAATAGAGAATTTAGATTGTTTGTGATCTTAAAAAAATACACCTAATCATCCTAGTTATAATTTTTGATTTTTTTATAATAAAAACACATAAAGAAAGCATATTTTTGTTCTTTAAAATTTTTGTAATTTTGTATTTGATTTTTTTTAATAGTAAAAAAAACTTAATTTTGATTGATTTTGATTAGTTTTACACATTTTTTTGTCCTTAGTATTTAAAGAGTAACAGGAAATGAACAGAAATATAGAACTTTAGGAATAGATAAGAAATTCAGGATTTTATACTATCGCCAATGGTAACAACCTAACGTCGCGCGATAGTAACAGAAGTTGTATTTTTCAGAAAATATGTGGTTTTGAATTTTTTTTTTGCCTGATTATGTTTGTTTAGTGTAGAGGTTATGTAGTGGAGCCAAGAAATCAGACACAAATACACATAAAATGCGGGTTTATCATTTTTAAGTTAAGACGTCCAAAACCCCTAATTCTAGTCTAAGTAAAGCATATCATGCATCAGGTAAAGGTTGTTGGATCTTATGGCGCCCTTAGAGGGGGGTGGATAAGGGGTGTACGATTTTTTCTATAAAATGAGAGATTTATAGAAAAACAATTTTTTTTTCTTTTCGGTTGCTAACGCATGGCATTAAGAGTTAACGCTGGGCGTTAGCTCTCCAGAAAATTAAGCTTCTCAGAATTATGTCCAGGTGATTTATCTTATGAAAACTTTAATGAAATACAAATCCAGAAAATCAGAGATAATGAAAATGAATATTATATTACAAAGATAATATTTCAATAACGCTTGAAATTAAAGGCGACGATGTAAAATCAATTTTTGTTCCTTCACCGATCCTTCTCCCTAGGACCGGTTGGCTATAGCTATCTTTCTCCAGATAAGGCCTCCAGCCACCCCCTAGATCTACCTTTGACCTAGTTGACATGCACAAGGCGACGAATTACCCCCTAAACCGAGCCTGGCCTGGTCGTCACACACAAGACAGTGAGTTCACTACCGTTTACAAGAAAATAATGAAAAGATAAAAGTAATTCTAGAAATAAAACTCCCTATAATGAAGAGCACTGAAGGAGATGTTGAAGACATGCAATGACCATCGTCAGAGTTAAAGCAAACTTCCTTCTTCAAATTTGACAGTTGGAAATCTCCTTCTCAATATTGTTATAGGGAGTGCTCTCTGAATTCGAGGATGAAATGCTCTCATATAAGATTAGAGTGAAGGCTTGGAAGATTGGCATTTGAGCAATGAAATCAGCTCTTTAAATAGACACAGGAGCTAATGCATGGCGTTAAGAGTTGACGCCAGCATTAAGGATCGTGTATGGTCATGGCTGAGATTGTGCAACTGTCGGGATCATGGAAGATTGTGGACTCAACGTGGGCATTAACTCCAACGTTGGCATTGTCTCTGGCTTCTCGATGGATTCCTTCTCTATGTCATTTGATCTCAACAAAATCTTTCTCGACGAAAGTTAACGCGGGGCGTTAACTTCTAATGTCGAGCGTTAAATCTCTTTTCAGAGAATCGTCATTAATAACATTCTAATTAATAGAGATATGTACCTATAGTACCTACACACTATAAACACAAGCAAGATCAAATACATAGTGTGATTTGTTATTCTTAAATTAAGAGATGTGGAACACAAGCTCCAACACTCTCCTACTTTTGATAATAACAAATACACTAATAAGAAATAAACTTAATTAGAGTAGTGTTTATAGTATATGAAAAGCGTGATAAATATGCATACTCCCCCTATATGGATACTCCCCCTACATGAATGCATTTTCTATTTTACTCCTCCTAAATAGTAGATATTTTCAATTTATATCTACAATTTATTTCATCAATTTATTCTCCTCTTTTGTTATAATAAAAAAAAGGTGGTTTAGAGTAGTCGCGATATGAAATATTATGCACTTTGTATATATATAATAACAACTTTTTGAAAAATAGTGAACACAGCGAAAGCAATATTGAACATCTTTAAGAATTTGTAAGTACAAAATATAATAAGCGTTTAAATCAATTAAGTAGATGTTTTGAATTTAGATACACAAGATTCAAGTATTTTTTATATTGGTAATAGAAAATTCACTACAACAAAATACACTTTTAGTAAGGACTAAATTGTAACGAAGAAAAAATTTGGTACTAATTGCAATATTTAGTAACGAAATTTTGCTATCGTTACAAAAGCTTAATTTTTTGTAACAAGTATTTTATGATTCGTTACAATAACTAAATGTTTGTTACAATAAGCGTAGGTATTTGTAACAAGACTAGTTTTACGTTAAAAATAGTAAAATGTCCTCACAATAAGTAGCAATTGTGACAACACCATGAAAGTATTTGTAACAATTAGAATTTTCTTACAATTAGTATTTTTTGGTAACCAAAGTTTTGTTACAATAAATATATTAAATTTTAAAATGAACGAAAACATGACACTATTTTCTAATATAAACTTAAATAAAAAACATATAAACTTAAAGTTTGAAAAGACGTACATATATGTCATATCGATTGCTAGAAGACACGTGGCTTAATGAAAATAGATATATAGAAAGTCATCCATATCGATAAATAAAATACGTGGTTTAATGATATATTAAGCTAGCATTAATTACTTTTTAAATAAGATTTACTTTTAAGTCATGACACATATACATGTGGTACTATTGCGACATGGGTATTTTCGCACATGGGGGTTTGCGAGCTGCAAGAGCATCATTAGACGTGGGACAGTAGTACTATCGAGGTGGGGGTAATGTCGTGCGGGGCACGGGCGCTTTTTATATATGCACTTTCAGTTGAACGAGCGTCTGAGAGCAGGCTAGAGTTTGGGTGGAGGTAGCTACGTCGACGTTGCTGGGGTACTATCGCAACGGAGTGTACACATCGAGCACGGGCATAGCCCGTATGAAGATACCCGTATTTATATATATATATATATAATTTAGTAAATATAAATATTATTTTGAAATTAAAATATATAACTTTATTATAAACTTTAATATAAAACTTTATTATAAAACTTTAATATAAAACTTTATTGTAAAATTATTATATACATTATGACATATAAAAATGAATTCAATATAAATGTTAATTTAATTAATCTTAATAGTAATTAATATTAAATTTCATTCAATTATAGATATATATATATTACCGTTTATATATATATATACTCGAGTGAAACGACACGGGGCTCCGCCCCTAGGGCCAAGCGCGATGGTATCCGGCCGGCGACGGCGGGCTTTGCCCGCCCCCGAGGCGATGTTGTCGGGCGACCTTCGATCGCATCCAGGCGGGCTACGCCCGTCTTTGCACGGGCTTCGCCCATGCTCGACGCGTCTGTGGGTTGCGCCCGCAACATATACATATGAGTACTCGAAATAACCGTACAAAAAATTTAAATCAATATTACAATATTTATTTTGCAAAAAAATATTCATATATTTTCGATCTCCTTGAAGATTATTTTCGATCTCCTTGGAGAACATCCCAGATGAACCTAGGCGCAGACGTAATATTTTCATCATATACGATAGAGAATGATCTCTTAGAAGAAAATCAAGCACGTGAGCCGAGAGAAGACAACTATCATAAAATATAAAAATATTTAATGTATATTTTAATATATTTTTTGTAAAAAAATATATTATTAGTAGAAGTTTTTTTAATTTATTATTTCATTATCTTTTTGGAGGGAAATTTCCCTCTAAATTTTTTGGAAACCATAAGTCTACTACAACCTTACGATTTTCCTCCCCTCCTCAAGATCTCCTTTCTCTTTCAGACACTGCAGTCCAGATTTTTGTCCCATCCAGGTGAGTCTCCTTCTCACCTGACTTCTCCTCCGTCCAGGTGCGTCGCCTTCTTCCATCGTCCGAGTCCTACTGCGCGATCTCCATCTATGATCGCCACATCTCTCCCGTATAGATGACACAGCCCTATTTGGAAGCACCATCGACTTCCTCGTCTCCCAAACTCCACATATTGAGCTCCTTCCCATCGACAGAAAGAAGTATCACTAGATCGCGCTCTATTTTTCTAACCTACTCCAGTCGGCAAGAAGAGATATCTCTAGGTCTTGCTCTAGTTCTTTGCCCCACTCCACTCGGCAAGAAGAGGTAGCTCCTTTCCAAAATCCAAACCAATTATCTCCTCAATCCTCACTCCTCACTCCTATTATCTTCATGAAGCCCTAGTTCCCCTTTCAGCATATCTTAAGGTCGCATCTCCTCACTGACATTCCTGAGCAAGCGAGGAAAGCTAGGGTCTCCGTGAGTAGAAGAGCATTCTTGACATGAATTTGTGCAGTACCTGTTTGAGGAAATGCATATGAGAAGCTTACTTATAGGTAACTCCATGGTCTGGCGATCTATTGTTCTAATATTAATCCTTCCAACTACGCCCTTTTAATTGAGATAAAGTATCTTAGGGGGGAGATCTCTATATCTATTTTTTATGGCTTGTTATTTATGATTATTTCAGAATGTAGTCGCTGGGTAGCATTTCCTTCATCTCTGGAGTATTTGTAACTAACTCCATGAGCTGAAGGAAATATGCAGAAGAATTCATAGGAGTATCAGCTTTTGTGTAGAATTTCCAAAAAAAATATAGCTTAGGAGCAACATCTCTTGCTAAATTATGAAGGTTGTCAGGTTTGTTTTTCCCTTTTTCATGTTTGATTGTTGTTTACACTCTTGAAGATTGTCTTGTCTCCATTTTCACTTTTTGTTCATGTTTTGATCTCGATAATAATTAATTACATTGCTTAGATATCTATGTTGTTTTCTTATCTATGCAGTGTTCTTTCTTCCATGCAACAGCTGATGGATCACAAGGGCGGTAACTTCTCCTTCGGCCAACTCACAATAAAGGTATGTGCATTTGTATTGCATACATGTTGTTTGATAAAATGCCTAAGAGAAATATGGTCTTAAAAAGATATTGCATTGTAAATGCTAATCCATTTATATGTTGCACAAACATGGTCACAATATGCTCGCTTGGCTTTTGATTTGATGGCAGTTTCTCGGGAGAGATTTGCACTAGAGTTTTAGCAGCGCCGAGATGATGTTGGTGGTCGCCAATATGAATCTTAACCACCATTCAGGTTTTTGGGGTTCGTAGATGGAGAGCATTTGGCAGAAAATGCTTGCATGAATTTATTTTGCAGGAATCAGGTTTCTTGATTTCTTCACATTGCAGTGATGCTGCATGATAAAACATTTAGTATAAATTTATTTTTATTGTGTTTAGGCAAAGCATTTTGATTTATAATTTAGTGTAAAATTTTCTTCTTCATTATAATCTTTGTGTGATGATTGTTCCCCTGCTTTTAAGTTAGTTATGGATGTTGAAAATTCCCACACTCACGGTTCTACATTCCATCCGTACAGTCCTGCATCTGCATTTTAGGCCTTCCCTCGATTCAATCTCATTTCCTACGAGTTCTAGTGAATGTTTTCTCCTCCTCCCTTTATTTCTTGCACAGGTTATCATCCTACGCGATCGATGCCTTTTCGAGCAATTATTGTGTACATTTCAGGTATCCATATGCTCACTTCTACTTTACTTTTTAATCCGTGCTCTACTCATGTCAATCCTACTATATATTATATTTCTAAATTTTGTGCTCTACTCATGTCAATCCATACGCTGAGTTGAATGATTTCTTTCATAAATTCATAAAGTAAATTGTTCATGCTCTATGGTCATTACACTCTTGAATCAATTTATTTTTAGGGAGGAGGAAATTTAACAATTGTAACGAATTAGTCTTTACTATAACTTATCTTATTGTAAGGAATTAATGTTTGTTACAATTAAGTTATTTGTAACGACACGCGGACATTCGTTACGAGAACTATTAGCGTCGAGCTTTAGGTAACGGTTGTCAAATAAAGTAAATGTCGTTACAAAAACTTTGTGTAACGGTATTAGTTAACTTTTGTAACATTTTTAGTCCTTACTAAAAGTGTATTTTGTTGTAGTGATTAGCAAGCAAGATTACAAATATTAAGAAAAGATATGCTTTACAATGTAAATTAATTTGCATTTCTAGTAAACATAAATATTGTAAAGATCATGATTTGCTATCTAGTGCATTTACTTAAGTTTATAGAGAATAGTGTAGATGAGCATTAGGATCCAATTCTTATTAGTAGAAGTTTTATGAAAGATAATGATGTGTACTAAATATTGTTTTGATAAAGTATACAAGTGAATCAATCAAAAACACATGACATATATAATGAAATAACACAACATTAAAAACACAAATAATATTACTTCCACAATATTTCAATGCACATAAAGATATATTTTTTTTAAAGAGAAGTGGTGAAATTTTGTTTGCACAAGACACTTTACAATTTTTGGTGGAGTTTTCCTTGTCATCTATTTTTATTTGATTTTGATTTTTTTGACCAAGGACTCCAAATTCACTTGTTTTTTGCAAACATAGAAATTTTATTTTATATACCACATCTCTCTAATCACAAGTGCATGAAAGCAAAGAATTGAAATAACCAATTCAATGTTGTGTAGGTAATCTATTTATGCATTTTAATTATGTATGTTATTACACTACACAATTATGCAAGAATAAGATTGTAAACACATGTAGGTTATCAAAAAATAAGTGAGTGAGTGAATTATTATCAAACATAATTCATTATTCATACTTAGAGGCATGCTAAGCATTTTTGAATATATTTATCTATAATCAATTTCAATGCACATTACAAGATAATTTTCAAGGCATGACAAATACAAAACAATGTTTTTTAAGAAACTTGAAAGATAAAATTAAACATTGTAAATAATCTTTAAGTAATAAATATAATTATCCTTGAATTAAGCATAGTTTTGTAATCACATTTTTAAAAATATATTTAAAATAGAAAACTTTTTAAAATAGAGAAATAAAAATAAAACACTTCATTAAAATAATACCAGAAATTTTTCATAATGACAGAAAAAATTTTGGAGCAAAAGGGGCTAACACTAGGCGTTAGCTTCTTAACGCCAAAATAGAACTATAAATATTGATTTTTTGAAAAATATTTTTCATAATTCATTTGTATTATAAAGAGGTCTTCTTACTGTTGAAATTTCAGTGATTATAAAGATGATTTGAAGGATCATTTAGCATGTTTTTGGTGGTTTTTATAAAAGTGTTTTTACATTTTTAGTAGTTTTTGAAATATTTTTTTATTAAAGAAATGGACATATAAAATTTTAAAATCATTGTATAGGGTTTAATGAGATATTTCTAAGACGCCTATTTCTAACCTAAGCATGTTAAAACGTGCATCGGGTAGAGGTTTGGTAATAATATCAGCAAGTTGTGAGTCAGTCCCTATAAAGCTAATTCTAACATGTTCCTTCTTGATATGTTCCCTAATAAAATGATGTCAAACATCTATAAGTTTAGATCTAAAATGATATACAAGATTGTTTGTAAGATCGATAGCGTTCTTGTTGTCATATTTTAATTCTATGTTATTTAGATAAACACCAACGTCTTCTAAAGTTTGGGTCATCCATAAGGCTTGCGCACAACAAATACCTAATGCTTATATTCGGCCTCGGTGGTGGAGAGGGCAACATAATTTTGTTTCCTACTCGACCATGATATGAGTGAAGGGCCTATAAAATGACATGTGACACTAGTGCTCTTACAATCTAATGAACATCCCGCATAGTCCAAATCGAAAAAACGTGTAAAATAAAATAATCATTATGAGGATATTATAAGCCTAGTCTAGATGTTTCGATTAGATTTCTAAAAATACGTTTAACCACTTTTAAATGTGATTCTTTTGGGTTAGCTTGAAATCAAGCACATAAACAAATGGAAAACAAAATATCGGGTCTATATGCACTTAAATATAGCAATGAGCCTATCATTCCTCTATATAATGTTTGATCAATAGAAATACCAACTTCATCTTTTCCTAACTTTAGTGATGCACTCATTGGTATATTAGCTTGTTTTAGGTTTTCAAATCCAAATCATTTAAGAATATCATGAACATATTTAGTTTGACAAATAAAAATACTATCTTATCTTTGTGAGATTTGAAATCCTAGAAAATTAGTGAGTTCTCCTACCAAGCTCATTTCAAATTCATTTTTCATCACTATAACTACTTTATTACATAACTCTTCATTAGTGGCTCCAAAAATAATATCATCCACATGAATTTGCAATATAATCAAATCATTATTTACATGTTTAATGAAGAGTGTATTATCCGCACTTCCCATTTTATAACTATGCTTTATTAAAAATAGAGTTAATATATCATACCAAGCACATGGCGTTTGCTTTAATCCATAAAGTGCTTTTTCTAACTTATACACATGATTAGGATGTTTATCACTCACAAAACTGGGGGGTTGTTCTACATAAACTTCTTCTTTTATAATCTCATCCAAAAATGCACTTTAACATCCATTTGAAATAATTTAAATCTTTTAAAACTCACAAATGCAAGAAATATACTAATTGATTCAAGGCGAGCAACAGGTGCAAAAGTTTCATCAAAATCTACCTCTTCGATTTGTGAATACCCTAGTGCAACTAGTCTAGTTTTATTCCATGTAATTCTAGAGTCACCGTCTAGTTTATTTTTAACAATCCATTTGACACCTATAACTGGATGATTAGATGGCCTCTCTACTAAATTCCAAACCTTGTTATGTTCAAATTAATATAATTCATCATTCATAGCTAAAAACCAAAATTCATCATTTAAAGCGGTTGAAATTGAAAGTGCACAGTTAACCTCACTAGAATTCTCTAGAGGGGGGTGAATAGAGATTTAAAAATATTTTTGTGCAAAGTTAATAATTATATATATATCTGTGTAATGATCACAGATTTATGTAACATCCCCAATCCTTCTAGACCCCTAAATGGTGTTAGGGCATGGGTGGTGTGCAGAATGGCCACTAAGGTCCTTGGGCCAAGTGGAGTGTGCTAAGTGCACACCAAGGGCACAAAATCAACATAGCCCAATACCACTCCCTTAGGCCAATTGACCCTCAATTCACCAAATTGACCTCCCTCATGCCACCCTAACCACTAAGGAAGACCATAACCATGGAAATTGCACTTGGGTGGGACCCAATTGCATGAAATTGACCAAAGTCAACAATAGGTCAACATTAACCAAACTAAGTCAATTGGGGTTCAATTGACCCTCAAATGTTCAAATTGACCTTACCACCACACCCTAAACACCTTAAGGAACTCATTGGACCCAAAAGCCCCATCATATGGTCAATTAATTGACCAAATTGACCAAAGTCAACTCTAGCGCAATTTAGGTCAAAATCACACCTTAAGGCTAAATTGGACCAATTGGAGCCCCACCATGGACCAACCAATGTTGGGTGATGGTAAGGGACCCATGACCCTCAGGTGGGTTCAACCTATTCACCATGGTTGACCAAAGTCAACCATGGTCAACATTGGCCATTAAAGGTGAATTCCTTATCTATATTGAAATGAACACTAGCACCCCCTAATTAACCATTATACTTGGACCTTAGGCCTTGCCCATCATCCCTAGGTCTGAACCCTATCATGGTTTGATTAGCCAAATGATAAGGGGGCAAAAAGTGGTTCAAAAAGCATAAAGCTAAAGCAAAAGCAATTCCCCCTTCCACACTCAATCTCCAATCAACCTAGGGCCCTTCCCAGATTGTTGGGGGTCTGCCCTTGACCCAGGTGGAAGCAGGGAGGCTGGCCGCTGCAGGAGGGTGGCAGCCATGGGAGAACCGAGGAGGCCCAAGCTCAAAACCAACCAAGGAGCCCTCCTCACGACAATCTACCCATTCCATTAGCTTCAGAGCTCTCAGAGCAGACGGAAACGATACCTGGAGCTAAGCTTTTGGTGGAGAATCCGGATCGGGAGCAGGATCGCCGGAGCTGCACAGTTCCATGGCAAACCGCCGCCGGAGCCACCGCCACGCACCAACAACGGTTCGTTTCTCCTCCCCTCCCCTCATGCTAGCTTCCCATCACGAGAGATTGAAGGATCGGGCTCAATTGAGCCCGAATCCATCCGTCGATTTCATGGAAATCGGCTCGTTTTGAGCCACCCAGGCTCGCCGAAAAACCCTCCCTCCGGCTGCCATGTCGCGGGTAAATCGTAGCCCCGACCACCACGAAGGTGGTGGCGGTGGTGGCCGGCCGTGGTGGCCACCAGGTGGCCGGCAAATGGAGGAGGAAGTCGGCCCAGTGCGGATCAATCATGGCCATCGGCTCAAGGAGGAAGACGACGTGCTGCCCTTTGATCTGCGCCAAGATTCGTGCTACTCTATTTATTCTGTAATTAATTAATTCCTTATGTGAGCTTTTCTGCCCTAATTTTTCAGTCCATTTCCAATAGAAATTAAGGACTCTTAATGGCCAAATTAGAAAAAGTGCCCAACATGAAACTTGTAGACCTTGGTCTTAACTTTCATTTGCCTTTAAGTTTAGTTCATTTGGTGACCTACAGCTCCCTAGGGAGCTGTTTTACTAGGACTGGTCCTACACTAGGTCAGTCCATTAGAAAAATTACCTAGGTCAAACCCTTCATCATTAGGAGCTGTGCTTTTAACCATGGCTAGGTATACCATAGGGGCACCCCCTGCCAAAAGGACAGCCCTTGGTGGACAAATTTACCTATGGTTTTTATGGTAACTAGAATATTTAAATTAAGTTGATTTTTGGAGTATATGATGTCCAAATGACACCAAACTTTGTTGGATGGCTCTTTGGTATATGTGTAGTGCCTGCCTAAAATTTCAATCCATTTGGAGTTGATTTGCTATGGTAAATTTGAAACCATAATGAGGACCTTTAAGGGTCAAGGTAGGGTTTGCATCAATTTGAGGAGTTGAGTGTGTTAGCCTCCTCCTATCTGTTGGATATGTTGGTATGGACATGAAAATGCTTGAGGCTCATCCAAATGGTCCATTTGGAGCCATTAGGGTGGTGTGACCTAAAACCCTAAGGGTGAACCCTTAAGGGTGCAAGGTGGGGTTTGAGAGGAACCTAGGATCAAATGTTCTTGCCATGGCTTAAGACTTTGTGGATATGTTTGTGTGGGCATAAAATGTCTTAGGAAATTTAAATGGGAATTTTAGAGGCATTTAAGTATTTTCTACCTAATAAATGAAATAGCCACCCCTTTCCTTAATAAATTGAAATGCATGGTCATAGGACCTTGTATGGTGTGGAAACTCCATCAGTGGCTGATTAGGGATGAAATTGTACTATAGTAATTTTGTTATAATTTATTGAGGTGTTATTCCTTGTGTAGGAAATTTTAAGTTCTTGCTAGCTTAGGTGAATTTAATTTTGAAAAATATCAAATCATGGGGCAAAAATGTGATATTTGGCTAACTGTCATTCAATGATATTATATACCCATGATAATTGTTTGGAAGCTATTGGAATTGTATTTCATATACTTCATGTAGAAATTGAGATTTACATCACTTGAGTATTTAATCTTTTTAAAATATCAAATCATAGGGCTTTGGCATGATACTTGGTGATCTGTGATTTTAGGTTAATCTATACCTATGATAATTGTTTGGAAGCTATTGGAATTGTATTTCATATACTTCATGTAGAAATTAAGGTTTACATCACTTGAGTATTTAATCTTTATAAATTATCAAATCATAGGGCATTGGCATGATACTTGGTGATCTGTGATTTTAGGTTAATTTATACCCATGATAATTGTTTGGAAGCTATTGGAATTGTATTTCATATACATCATGTAGAAATTGAGGTTTACATCACTTGAGTAATTAATCTTCTTAAAATGTCAAATCACATGGTAATGACACATTATTTTTGAAGAGGACTCTAGGTCCCCATATGATCATTGGGTAAATTTTGTAGAATTTTCAGAAGTGAAATTACTATTTTTCCTAATTATAGTGGCATTTTGGTAATTATACAATTATGATGATATAGTAGGCCAGATGATATCCTAGGGCCATGATACTCAGTGAAACACCTTTATTTGGGATAATATCTTAGTGATAATTTTCATATAACATGAGGAATCATTTTGAGGGTAGTTCATGTGTAATTTGACTTAAGTCCTTAACTATTTTGAATTAAAATAAATACCAAATAAATATGAAAAATTATGGAAATTGGGAAATACCTTATTAAGGTCAGTAGTAGCCTAGGATAATTATACCAGACCCTGGAGATGAGTTTTTAGAGGGATTCCCTTATGGGGTTGAGGGATAGTTCAATTTGGTGGACTGCGTTTAGTAAAAACAGAATTTGGTGGACTGCGTTTAGTAAAAACAGAATTTGGAGTTTTTGACAATTTAGATCCCTAAGTAGTGGGTAGGAGTTATACCCAATCAGTAAATGAGATATAGCCCACCATGATTCAAGGAGGGTCAATTCTAGGGTTAGTTGTGAGGTTGTGCTGGGGTCATTATAGAAGGAAAGGAGGTACGTCCAACCCAATTGGGTGGGACGGGAGATGAGCTAAATCACTTTACTATATGAAATGATTAAGGGTGAACCAAGTGTTATCCACCAACTAAAATAATTATCTTGAAGAGGATTGTGGGGTTGAGCCCATTGATCTGTAGTACCGTTAGAGGCCCCTTACGGAGTACACCGCGGGAAGTCCAAGATTCACCCTAAATATAACACGAACCAAACTATAGGCAAGAGTAGCCTAAGTGGGTATGCAGACTGGTATGGATCTCCTCCGGGAAGGAGATGGGTTGGATCAGCTTGGGTGTTAGTCCCTGAGCCGGGAGCTCGGGTGGACATGTTAACACTTATTACCTATCCAAATAGTGGCCAGTCTTCAGTACTAGGCTAGTCGTGTCAACGACAGTAGTACGTTGACTCGGGTGAGGGTGTGGTTTAGAGGGCCGGTAAGTTTGAGTACCGCGGTATGGAGGACAATCCCTAATAACCAACCCCGACCTTAAAGTCTGGTGGATTCCAGCAAGAGTACGCATGAGCTCCGTTGTTGTGTTCTTAGCGTTGAGGCGTACATGAGGTCTAGGCTTGGTAGTGACTATACCCGCCTAGGTTGTGGAGTTCCCGATCCACTACCACCGTGAGCCATGACGGTCAGTACCCGAAAGGTTGGCTACCTTTCAAACAAATTGGGAACTATAAAGGTCTGTGCGCATAGAGTCGTGTGGGTGAGTCTCATTGCATAATTCATTTAAAACATCATAACCATAGCATAACATAACATACACATAGCATAGCCCCATCATATAAATTAGTATGGGCTCTTTTATATGATGGGTTACTTGGAAATCTTAACTTATATGTCGTATGGGCGTTCATATAAGTTAAGGTACGAATCTGTGATGGTAGTTTAGATTTACTTACTGCACTGCATTTCCTTACTACTTATTGCTTATTTCCTTGCTCTACTTTACTGCCTTATACTTGCACTATACTACTAGCTAGTTTTTACTGCTTTACTTATACCTGCTAGATTAGTGCCATGTCACCCCTTCTTGTTTGCCCCTTGTTTGTCCTCCGCTTCTTCCTCCCGCTCGGTGCCTAGGAGTCGTGGAGGGAGACGAGGACAAAACGGCTTAGTCTTTATGACTAACGGTCGGTGTGACCGCAGGAGTCTGAGGAGACGGAGCTATCCCGCGCGCAGCAGGACGTGATGGCAGGACCTGAGCAGCAGATGCAGCGCACTACTACGATGCCACGGGTTGATGTTTAGATAGCTAGTCTTCCGCATTTTGAGAGTTTTGATATAGTCTTCCGCATGTTGTAGTGAGAGAGAGATAGTACTTTATTTTGGTTATGTATCGGGCATAAGCCCCCTTTTGCTTGTACTTCTCTTTTGGACTGCTATTTTCATATATATATGATGCTGTGACATTGTGGACATGCCTTTTCTTCTGTTCTTATTCGTAGGCATATTTTACTTATGATCGTAAAGCCGGCAGGGTTGGTGCTGAGCGGTGTTAGTCGACCCGAGTGTCGGTGACACCGCAAGGCAGCGATTCTGGGCGAAGATCCACCTCAACCGTGCGATGCGGGAGAGGTTCGAGTTTTTAAGTACCCGAATGGGTTTTGGAAAAAGAGATCTTACAAATGGTATCACTGAACGAACGATCATAAGAGAACAATCCACAACATACTGGGTCACCCCGCTCGAGTGTAGTTTGAGGACAAACTATGCTGCGGAAGCTGTGGTGTGCCCATGTATGAAATCACATAAAACAGTCCATTAAGCAGCAAGTTAGGTCAAATTTTTTTGACTTACTTAGACAATTTGGTGACGCACCCTAGTCTAAAGAACGACCTCGGGTCTAGATTTTGGTTGAGAGTTAAAGTTACCCAACGTAGCTAAGGGAAGAAGTTAGTATAAGTCTTGACGTTGAGACTTTCACGCTAATGGTTACGCTTTACTATCAAGTGGTAGGACCATCTCGAGGAGATCGGGTGTCTGTAGTCTTCTTTAGGGTAATAGAAGACCCATAAGCATAACCCCTTACCATAACTTGATACTTCCCATTACAGTACGTTGAGACAACCACCATAAAATACCGGAGGTCGAATTGGAATTTGAATATTTTGTTTGGAAAAGGCCCCTTTCCTAGTTAATCATATAGGGAACTCGGAAAAGTTAGCATAATTTATAACATTGGGAGCCTAAGTTTTGTCATAACATTATGTCTCAGGGTGGAACACCAAGTCAGAAATTTTTTTTTTATGCCGTAAAGTTTTTGTGCGTATGTAAGACGAATACACCGTAGAGGTATTGAAGAGACTTAGCCCAAATCGGTAGGGGCTTATCCTTTTGTTTATTGGGCCAATAAAATACCGACATGGATTGCCCCTAGACTTTGTTTAGAAAAGGTTATGACTTTTTCGTAGTAATCTCGAGGTTTGGAGTATTCAATGATACTCAGGTGATGACGAGATCTTATTCATACACTTTTGAGTTATGGACCAACCCTCCTTAGAGGTTTGAGACCCTTGGAGAATTACTTCACCTTAAATAACAGGGATTGTCTATACCAAGTTGTTATCGCTTTACTTATGCGAGCAAGTTAAGTGAATGGTACACTTCAAGAGTGAGCGTGCACTCATCTTATTGCTCAAAGGAGGATTCTAAGGCGACAGAAGTGATCAACTCGTTAATCATTTGATTATACGTAAAGGGTTGTCCAGTGTATGAGCATAAGACTCTCGGAATCAAGAAAGTCAGGTTAAGAACTTAGGGAATTTCACTATCTTCCTGACCTAAGCATTGTGGTCTTGTCTCTTATAAGGACTTTTGGTCATCAATCTCTTACCGGTCACAAGGGAAGAATGTCATAAATGGCGAATTCAGTGCAAGACCAAGTAAGATTTAGAATGGATAGAGGTAAGTCTGGACTATAAGTTCTCATGACCATAAGAAATAATCAGTTTTTCGTAACAAACTCGCTAGTGTATTGTGGTAAATACACCTTCTTAACCTCGAGTCATCGAGTTGTAGAGTTATCCAAACAATTAATAATCATTAACGTCCAAACAAACGTCTCGATTTAGTCAAGAATTGAAAACAAGAAAGAATGCCAGGTTTAGTAGCTTGGGATGAATGTGTCACATCATGGAATTTTGAAGTTTGGAGTCAAATTTTCGCAAGTAAAGATTACAACTAGAGTTTCTTGCACTCCAGGACTTTCAAGGGTAATTTTCGGATAGTATTTTTATTTAAAATTCAAGCCCTCTCCGTGGTGAAATTTTAGTTAAGATCATTTTACTCTTAGAGTTGGTTTATGCACCGCCAGAGAGCTTAGGAAGGTGACTCTTTGGATCTGGTAATACGATGGTATAATCTATTAGGGCTAAGATGGAGAATCTTTCTATGTTCGGATCTCGAGAAAGATGACAATGACCGTCAGGTGTTGAAATATTGAGGATTGGGGAGTTAAAACGATTGAGTAGTACCGCTACTATCAACTCCCGCTTAAGATTGTTAACTTTACTTGATGATACGTAGCGACGTAATTTTTGGATGACATAACTATGAGAAGGGTCGTTATGATGAAATCTTTAATTCATAATTTATAGCATAAGTGAGATGAGACCTCTTGTCTATGAAAGTTTAGCCCACCCGTTATTGGAAATCTAAAGTGAAATTTGTCGAATGTTATATTAAAGATATATAATCTACATACAATCCTCCGATCTTAAGAACCAGAAATTTACGATTTCTACAAAATTTATAACCTCAGTTAGGAAGATTCAGGAATGAGAGAGACAAGTTTGACCTTCAGATATAAATGCTGGAATTTCTCGAGGATTAATGGGTTTTAATGAGTCACCCTTCATGTTGAAATCAAATTGTGCCAAAGCTGGTCATGATAAAAAGGGTTTTACCCTCGTAAGTTACGAAACAAAGGGATATGGAAAGTAGTTGGGAGTCATTTCGGGAACATCATTTTAAAATACAGACGTATGTTCCTCAAGGAAAGCTCTGAAGATATCTACATTTATTTAACGTGTAGAAGCGCTAACCTCGTGTAACATTCGTAGGACATAAGCGACTCTGGTCCAAGTATAATCAAGGTTTTTGTTATTGTTTTGTAGCTGATAAACCTAACCTTGTATCCGTGGAGTCGGAAACGGTTTATCAGCAGAGACCTCATTTGTTAAGGGATAAGGTCTCTTGGTGTAGGTGGTGTTGAACTCCTACGTGTAAGAGAGTAGACAATGACGGTTGGCTAAATGATCACGTCCTGGCTAATCGATTTATGAGCAGAGTATTAGATAAGCATGGTTCGTGAATGTAACCTTATGAAGTTAAGTTGAACTCGAAGGTTTGTGGTGCCATCTAGCGCGGCATGATAGTATAAATTAACTCGGTAAGTTCTTATGTATTTCAGGTAGGTCCCCCTTCGGGGAGTGTAGTGATTTTGATAACACCCGCGCCTGGTTAGCTTGTTTTAGTTTCTTTGAAGTGTCTATTTCCTATTTATTACCGGGATAGAGCAAGTAGAACCCGCATTTTAATTAATGGCACGATGATCTAAGCGGCGGGTTAAAACTTCATTTAAACCCAGTGGAAATATTGCCGACAATCTTAGCGAGTAATAGTAGAAGTGCAATGAGAAATTTTGGTAAAGAATGTTGCTCCGGTTTGAGTTCTCAAATAGTAGAGGTCCGAGTTCTTCCGTGGAAGGAGATTCTGATGTCCGATCATTATAGTTCAATCATGGGCAAGAGGAGCACAGTTGGGTGCCCTTGGACTTCATACAATAATGTTTCCCCGGAACTCTTCACCTCAGGTGCAAATTAATCGTCTTTGAAATCCTTTACTCTTATGAGTACTTGCAACCCGTAGACCCAAACCTAAATTTCGAAGACGAAATATTTCTTTTGTTTATTGGGATTTGTAACATCCCCAATCCTTCTAGACCCCTAAATGGTGTTAGGGCATGGGTGGTGTGCAGAATGGCCACTAAGGTCCTTGGGCCAAGTGGAGTGTGCTAAGTGCACACCAAGGGCACAAAATCAAGATAGCCCAATACCACTCCCTTAGGACAATTGACCCTCAATTCACCAAATTGACCTCCCCCATACCACCCTAACCATTAAGGAAGACCATAACCATGGAAATTGCACTTGGGTGGGACCCAATTGCATGAAATTGACCAAAGTCAACAATAAGTCAACATTAAGCAAACTAAGTCAATTGGGGTTCAAATTGACCTTACCACCACACCCTAAACACCTTAAGGAACTCATTGGACCCAAAAGCCCCATCATATAGTCAACCAATTGACCAAATTGACCAAAGTCAACTCTAGCGCAATTTAGGTCAAAATCACACCTTAAGGCTAAATTGGACCAATTGGAGCCCCACCATAGACCAACCAATGTTGGGTGATGGTAAGGGACCCATGACCCTCAGGTGGGGTCAACTCATTCACCATGGTTGACTAAAGTCAACCATGGTCAACATAGGCCATTAAAGGTGAATTCCTTATCTAGATTGAAATGAACCCTAGCACCCCTTATTTAACCATTATACTTGGACCTTAGGCCTTGTCCATCAGCCCTAGGTCTGAACCCTATCATGGTTTGATTAGCCAAATGATAAGGGGGCAAAAAGTGGTTCAAAAAGCATAAAGCTAAAGCAAAAGCAATTCCCCCTTCCACACTCAATCTCCAATCAACCTAGGGCCCTTCCCTGATTGCTGGGGGTCTGCCCTTGACCCAGGTGGAAGCAGGGAGGCTGGCAGCTGCAGGAGGGTGGTAGCCATGGGAGAACCGAGGAGGCCCAAGCTCAAAACCAACCAAGGAGCCCTCCTCACGACAATCTACCCATTCCATTAGCTTCACAGCTCTGAGAGCAGACGGAAACGATACCTGGAGCTAAGCTTTTGGTGGAGAACGGGATCGGGAGCAGGATCGCCGGAGCTGCACACTTCCATGGCAAACCGCCACCGGAGCCGCCGCCACGCACCAATAACGGTTCGTTTCTCCTCCCCTCCCCTCATGCTAGCTTCCCATCACGAGAGATTGAAGGATCGGGCTCAATTGAGCCCGAATCCATTCGTCGATTTCATGGAAATCGGCTCATTTTGAGCCACCCAGGCTCGCCGGAAAACCCTCCCTCCGGCCGCCATGTCGCCGGTAAATCGTAGCCCCGACCACCACGAAGGTGGTGGCGGTGGTGGCCGACCGTGGTGGCCACCAGGTGGCCGGGAAATGGAGGAGGAAGTCGGCACAGCGCGGATCAATCATGGTCGTCGGCTCAAGGAGGAAGACGATGCGCTGCCCTTTGATCTGCGCCAAGATTCGTGCTACTCTATTTATTCTGGAATTAATTAATTCCTTATGTGAGCTTTTCTGCCCTAATTTTTCAGTCCACTTCCAATAGAAATTAAGGCCTCTTAATGGCCAAATTAGAAAAACTGCCCAGCATGAAAGTTGTAGAACTTGGTCTTAACTTTCATTTGGCCTTGAGTTTAGGTCATTTGGTGACCTACAGCTCCCTAGGGAGCTGTTTTACTAGGACTGGTCCTACACTAGGTCAGTCCATTAGAAAAATTACCTAGGTCAAACCATTCATCATTAGGAGCTGTGCTTTTAACCATGGCTAGGTATACCATAGGGGCACCCCCTGCCAAAAGGGCAGCCCTTGGTGGACACTTTTACCTAGGGTTTTATGGTAACTAGAATATTTAAATTAAGTTGATTTTTGGAGCATATGATGTCCAAATGACACCAAACTTTCGTGTATGGCTCTTTGGTATATGTGTAGTGCCTACCTAAAATTGCACTCCATTTGGAGTTGATTTGCTATGGTAAATTTGAAACCCTAATGAGGACCTTTAAGGGTCAAGGTAGGGTTTGCATCAATTTGAGGAGTTGAGTGTGTTAGCCTCCTCCTATCTATTGGATATGTTGGTATGGACATGAAAATGCTTGAGGCTCATCCTAATGGTCCATTTTAAGCCATTAGGGTGGTGTGACCTAAAACCCTAAGGGTGAACCCTTAAGGGTGCAAGGTGGGGTTTGAGAGGAACCTAGGATCAAATGTTCTTGCCATGGCTTAAGACTTTGTGGATATGTTTGTGGGGGCATAAAATGTCTTAGGAAATTTAAATGGGAATTTTAGAGGCATTTAAGTATTTTCTACCTAATAAATGAAATAGCCACCCCTTTCCTTAATAAATTGAAATGCATGGTCATAGGACCTTGTATGGTGTGGAAACTCCATCAGTGGCTGATTAGGGATGAAATTGTACTATAGTAATTTTGTTATAATTTATTGATGTGTTATTCCTTGTGTAGGAAATTTTAAGTTCTTGCAAGCTTAGGTGAATTTAATTTTGAAAAATATCAAATCATGGGGCAAAAATGTGATATTTGGTTAACTGTCATTCAATGATATTATATACACATGATAATTGTTTGGAAACTATTGGAATTGTATTTCATATACTTCATGTAGAAATTGAGATTTACATCACTTGAGTATTTAATCTTTTTAAAATATCAAATCATAGGGCTTTGGCATGATACTTGGCGATCTGTGATTTTAGGTTAATCTATACCCATGATAATTGTTTGGAAGCTATTGGAATTGTATTTCATATACTTCATGTAGAAATTGAGGTTTACATCACTTGAGTATTTAATCTTTTTAAAATATCAAATCATAGGGCTTTGGCATGATACTTGGTGATTTGTGATTTTAGGTTAATCTATACCCATGATAATTGTTTGGAAGCTATTGGAATTGTATTTCATATACATCATGTAGAAATTGAGGTTTACATCACTTGAGTAATTAATCTTCTTAAAATGTCAAATCACATGGTAATGACACATTCTTTTTGCAGAGGACTCTAGGTCACCATATGATCATTGGGTAATTTTTGTAGAATTTTCAGAAGTGAAATTACTATTTTTCCTAATATAGTGGCATTTTGGTAATTATACAATTATGATGATATAGTAGGCGAGATGATATCCTAGGGCCATGATAATCAGTGAAACACCTTTATTTGGGATAATATCTTATTGATAATTTTCATATAACATGAGGAATCATTTTGAGGGTAGTTCATGTGTAATTTGACTTAAGTCCTTAACTATTTTGAATTAAAATAAATACCAAATAAATATGGAAAATTATGGAAATTGGGCAATACATTATTAAGGTCATTAGTAGCCTAGGATAATTATACCAGACCCTGGAGATTAGTTTTTAGATGGATTCCCTTATGGGGTTGAGGGATAGTTCAATTTGGTGGACTGCGTTTAGTAAAAACAGAATTTGGTGGACTGCGTTTAGTAAAAACAGAATTTGGAGTTTTTGACAATTTAGATCCCTAAGTAGTGGGTAGGAGTTATACCCAATCAGTAAATGAGATATAGCCCACCATGATTCAAGGAGGGTCAATTCTAGGGTTAGTTGTGAGGTTGTGCTGGGGTCATTGTAGAAGGAAAGGAGGTACGTCCAACCCAATTGGGTGGGACGGGAGATGAGCTAAATCACTTTACTATATGAAATGATTAAGGGTGAACCAAGTGTTATCCACCAACTAAAATAACTATCTTGAAGAGGATTGTGGGGTTGAGCCCATTGATCTGTAGTACCGTTAGGGGCCCCTTACGGAGTACACCGCGGGAAGTCCAAGATTCACCCTAAATATAACACGAACCAAACTGTAGGCAAGAGTAGCCTAAGTGGGTATGCAGACTGGTATGGATCTCCTCCGGGAAGGAGATGGGTTGGATCAGCTTGGGTGTTAGTCCCTGAGCCGGGAGCTCGGGTGGACATGTTAACACTTGTTACCTATCCAAATAGTGGCGAGTCTTTGGTACTAGGCTAGTCATGTCACCGACAGTAGTACGTTGACTCGGGTGAGGGTGTGGTTTAGAGGGCCGGTAAGTTTGAGTACCGCGGTATGGAGGACAATCCCTAATAACCCACCCCGACCTTAAAGTCTGGTGGATTCCAACAAGAGTACGCATGAGCTCCGCTGTTGTGTTCTTAGCGTTGAGGCGTACATGAGGTCTAGGCTTGGTAGTGACTATACCCGCCTAGGATGTGGAGTGCCCGATCCACTACCACCGTGAGCCACGACGGTCGGTACCCGAAAGGTTGGCTACCTTTCAAACAAATTGGGAACTATAAAGGTCTGTGCGCATAGAGTCGTGTGGGTGAGTCTCATTGCATAATTCATTTAAAACATCATAACCATATCATAACATAACATACACATAGCATAGCCCCATCATATAAATTAGTATGGGCTCTTTTATATGATGGGTTACCTGGAAATCTTAACTTATATGTCGTATGGGCGTTCATATAAGTTAAGGTACGAATCTGTGATGGTAGTTTAGATTTACTTACTGCACTGCATTTCCTTACTACTTATTGCTTATTTCCTTGCTCTACTTTACTGCCTTATACTTGCACTATACTGCTAGCTAGTTTTTACTGCTTTACTTATACCTGTTAGATTAGTGACATGTTACCCCTTCTTATTTGCCCCTTGTTTGTCCTCTGCTTCTTCCTCTCGCTCGGTGCCTAGGAGTCGTGGAGGGAGGCGAGGACAAAACGGCTTAGTCTTTATGACTAACGGTCGGTGTGACCGCAGGAGTCTGAGGAGACGGAGCTGTCCCGCGCGCAGCAGGACGTGATGGCAGGACCTGAGCAGCAGATGCAGCGCACTACTACGACGCCACAGGTTGATGTTTAGATAGCTAGTCTTCCGCATTTTGAGAGTTTTGATGTAGTCTTCCGCATGTTGTAGTGAGAGAGAGATAGTACTTTATTTTGGTTATGTATCGGGCATAAGCCCCCTTTTGCTTGTACTTCTCTTTTGGACTGCTATTTTTATATATATATGATGTTGTGACATTGTGGACATGCCTTTTCCTCTGTTCTTATTCGTATGCATATTTTACTTATGATCGTAAAGGCCGGCAGGGTTGGTGCTGAGCGGTGTTAGTCGACCCGAGTGTCGGTGACACCGCAAGGCAGCGATTCTGGGCAAAGATCCACCTCAACGGTGCGATGCGGGAGAGGTTCGAGTTTTCAAGTACCCGAATGGGTTTTGGAAAAAGAGATCTTACATTTTAGCTTCCCACACACCAACAAGAATTGAGCAAGTAAAGAAGAAAGATAACTAGAAGAAAATCACAGCACGACACAAGGAAATATAGTGGTTCCCCAAACTTTGGGTAGTCCACTCTTCTACCCCCTTGGTAGGAATTCACTAACTTGCACTGAGTCTTTTGATAAGGAGACTCTTAGAACCAGACTGAGTCT
Organism: Dactylorhiza incarnata; assembly: GCA_033032865.1. NCBI lineage: Eukaryota > Viridiplantae > Streptophyta > Magnoliopsida > Asparagales > Orchidaceae > Dactylorhiza > Dactylorhiza incarnata. The sequence goes on along the minus strand of JAWHQI010000366.1, from coordinate 1,373,607 downwards.
TTTGATTAGGAGACTCTTAGAACCAGCCTGAGTCTTTTGAAAAGGAGACTCTTAGAACCAGCCTGAGTCTTTTGAAAAGGAGACTCTTAGAACCAGTACAACTGAATTTTTTGTAGAGAGATTCTAAAAACTCTTTTACAATATTTGAGAATGAAATTAGAAAGAGAAGAAGAAGTAGAACAAGTAGAAAAATAGAAGACAATATATATAAGAAGGAATCTTCTTCCTAGAAAGAAGATTAGAAGCACAAGTATAGTGAATATGATCTCTCTTCTATAGTGAGAAGGAGATTTGTAAGCTTTTTCTCTCTTTTGTGAGAGCTTTCAGAATTTGCAGTAGAATGGCTTCAGAAGAAGAAGGAGAAAATGAAGGCTTTTTCTTTTGCTGCAGCACACTATCTCTTTTCTCAACTTTCTCACTTTTCACTTGGACGCTCTTCCTCTTTTTCAAATGTATATGGTGGATCACTTCTTGTCTTTCTCTGCCGACCTCATTCTTATTTATAGCTCTATTTAAAATATATTACTTAAAAGAGAATAATCAATTAGGAGACAGAGAATTAGAAAGAGATAAGAGTTTCCATAATGAATATTTCTATAGAAGGAAAGGAATTCATTCTGATTTCAAATAATATCCATAATAATTTTAATCAAATTAGCCAAGAATCAAATAGAAGGAAAGGCTGATTCAGAACAGCTATAAAAGAATAATGTCATTCCATAAAAATCAGATCTACAGAAAGAAGGAAAGAGATCTGGTGTGATTTTGAATTTCTTATAGATATCGACGTGCGTCGATTACTATTCGACGTAAGCGTCGAATTCATCCTGACTGAACGTCGAGAGGAGAATAAGGAAGGAGCGTCGACTAAGGTGCGTCGACTTCACTAGATGCGTCGACTAGAAGTAAGAGTAACGTCGACATAGATTACGTCAAATTCTTCTAAGAGTTGCTTCGACTCATTCTGAGAGAAACATCGACTATATTTTGACGCTGCGTCGAATACTATTCGACGCATATTTACTTAGCCTAATTTTTCAAACTTAGAATTTATATTCTTCTAAATTCTAGGGGTTAAGATAAATCATTTCCCCAACAATCTCTCCCAATTTGTCTTAACCCTACGTAGAGAGAAATTGTATCAGTATTTAATCAACACAGCAAAGCATTTATATAGAGAAGAAGTATGCTAAGCAATCAGAATCATATAAACAGACTTCATAATTTAAGCATGGAGAAGAGAAATATAGATTGTATCAATATTGTTCAACACATCATTCAGGAGGGGTAGGAGGAGTTTTTCTTTTCCTAGTGAATACTACTATTTTTGGAGAGGTGGGTTGCCCCTTCTCAGTAGCAGGTAGTTCACTCAACTCCCCCTGAGTTACAGCAGGTTGCTCCCCCTGGGATGGAACTTCTTTTGAGCCTTCTATTATTTTTTCAGTTTCTTTCTTATCTCCATTTTCAGGTATAACAACATCTGGCTCCCCCTGAGCTTCAGCTTCCTCTTCAGCTTCATTCTCTGCTCTACTTGCCTCCCCTTGTAATAGATCCACTTGTTGTGCAGCTTCTCTTACTATAATCAGTACATCTGATGTCTGCTCTTCAATATGTAGCTCTGGTACTACTTCATTCCCGATGGTCTTGAGCAGTGCAAGACTATCAGTTTTTGAGGTAGGAAGAGACTTGTGAGAGAGAGATTTATGATTGGAGAGCTGTTCTTCATCTAACTTCTCCCCCTTCTTGACCTTCTAGCCAAGGAGGTTAAGAAAGACCTGGTGACTTTAGAAGAAGAGATAGAGGTCTTCAGGCTTTGCACAGAGGCACTGACCCCATATATTTGGGTCTGCATGTGTAAGATGGAGGAATGAATCTTAGAGCAGTGTCCATCCAGCATTGCTTGGAATCTTTGGGCTGTGGATTGGATGCATTGAGTGATGAGGTTCTCAGTGGATGGAGATGGTTCAGAATGTGGTGATGGAGGAGGAGATAATGGTGGAGGTGAATGTGTAGAAGGTGGAGAGGGGACTGTAGTGTGTTGAGGAGGTGTATTTGATGGAGGAGGTGGAGGAATAGAAGAGGGTTGAGCAGATGACTGAGTTGGTATTTGTGAAGGTGTGGATAATGGTGGTACAGAGGAGATGTCTGTATGAGGAGGAGGAAGAGGTGATGATGGATGAGCAGGAGAGTTGGGAGGAGATGGAGTCCTTTCAGGAATGGCACCAGGCTTGGGAATTTGCATGGTCCATTTTGAGAAAAGAGCTATGGACATCCTCTTGCCAGGTGGAATGGGGATTCATTTTGACCTACATAGGTCAGGGAAGGAGTGGAAGAGTACTTGGCTCATGATTCTCATGTAGGCATTCTCTTTGTGGGAGTATTTAAAGCCTATCATTTCAGCAGGCAGCTTGCCCAGTCTACCTTCTTCTTCAGCACAAGGGCCCCCATGATGTCCAGTTGCTGCTTGGGCACTGCATCATGAGCAGAGATCTTACATAGTAATATTTTCCTTACTATGTCTGCCAACAGTCTATACTCCTCAGAGAAGTCTATTTTCTTCAGGTGGATTGGTCTATCTTTGGAGAACTTCATGGTGATTAACAAATTCTTTGTTTCATCAGGGGTAAGTTCCATAGGTTCATCACCTGACAGGGGAATTATTTTAGTTATTCTTTAGAAAATGATTTGCTTTCCCTATTTGAACAAGGATAATGTTTGATTGTACCTGTTGGTAGATCAAAGGTGGTCCTGATGTGTTCTGCAGAAATTGAGACAGGTGTCTCATGGATTGTTCCTTGGATTTCTCCTTGTTCAAATATCTGAACATGAGTCATGAGCTCTGTGAGTTCTGTCTCCAGGAGCTTGCATCTTGTGGAGATGAGCTTGTCTAATACAGCTTCACTAAACAGAGCTATGATGCTCCTGTAATTTTCTGCGGTGGCTTGGAAAGATTCGAGGTCAATGTCAAAGCCTGAGTTGGTCTTAGGAGCTACTTTAGGTCAGTAATATAGAGGAAGAAATGGTTGGACTAAGGAGCAAGAAGGATGGAAGATGTAGAGGTCGTGAAGGTTTCTAACTGAAGAGTCTATTTAAGTCAGGTGAAATGTCGAAACGAGGCACAATTCGAGGCTTATTCGGTACAACAGTGGATGTGACCGAAAATATTTTAGTATTGCCGCTCGTTTTCATGAAGTCGACGTTACGTCGAATGGAATTCGACGTGAGCATCAATATAGTCTGGTTTGGGATGATAGGGTTTCCTATCAACGTATGCGTCGATTGGAGTCGATGCATGCGTTGATTTCATTTATTGAACTGAGTTATCGACGGTGCGTCGATTCGAAGTCGACGTGACTTTATTTGACAGATTCTGGGTTTTCCTTGAGAAATTATTTCTTCCTATTCCTAAAGTTTTCTAAGTTACTCTAGGACTAATTTTAAGAACAATTAGATTGATTATGCCAACACTATTTGGCAGTGTGGCCAATTTTATTGCAAATATAACACCTGAATTTCTTTTGACTAAGGAAATTTGAGTTTAGGGAGGAATAGAGATGGTGATTAGGATAAAAGTTTTGATTAGGATAGTAATTTTGATTATGAAAAGATTTTTGATTAGAATAGAAGTTTTGATCAGGATAAAAATTTCGATTAGGATGAAAGGGTCCTGAGTTGGGGTTAAGATGGAAGGTTTTTGGAGGATAGGCATTTAAGTTGCTCTGAGTTTTTATGCGTCGATATCTATTCGACGTATGTTGATAGTTGCGTTGATTTATATTCGGCGCTTTCTTCAGATTGCGTTGATTTGGTATTGACGCATGGAAGAAGTTGCGTCAATTGGATGTCGACGTACTTTTGTTCAAGCGTCGAGTTGAGGTCGAGGCATCTGAGAGATTGCGTCGAGTAGAATTCGACGCACTATCATTCATGGGTGTATATGAAGTCGACGCAATTGTGTCTTCACAGATTTTATTTTTCCCTTTTTCTGATTTTATTTCTTTATAAGTTGTTTCTCTTGGCCTAGTTGCCTTCTCAGAAGAAGTTTGAGAGTCATCAGCTGAATAGTATGATGTTTCATCAAATTTGTTTATTTCCTTGAAGTCTTCTACCTTATTTTGTGAGTCTTCTTCTTGGTTTGTTGATTTGATGGGTTAGTAAATTTAACATGGCTCATCTAAGCAGGTTTGTTGGATGGAATTAGGCTGGTTGAGGGATCAGCCCCTAGCCCAATATTTTTATGTCTCCTTGTTTGTTGTTCAGTGATTTCCTTAAGTGTTTGGCTTCTCATTTTTATTGATTCTTCAAAAGCTTTTGCCTGGGATACCTTATCCTTAAGGAGCTGGTTTTCTATTCTAGCCCTTTCTATTTCCTTTTCTATGATGTTAGGCCTTAATTCATAGTTTTTAGAGCATGCAACCTCTCTATTTCTCTGGTTTTTAACCATATTAATTTGTTCTTTTAGATCCTTAATTTCTTGCTTAGCTTTTAGTTGATCTAAACATAATCCTCTAAAGTTGTTTTTGAAATCATCACATGAGAAATCTATTTCATTAAAAATGCTTACCTCATCCTTATCCTCAGATTCATCTATGAGAATAAGACTATTTTCTTTTTCATCTTCAGATGATATGCTTTCTTCTGATCCTGTCTCACTCCATGATTCAGCAACATCATCTTTCTTTGAGCCTTCAAGTGCCATTAAGCATAGGTCTTCTTGCTTAGACTCTTCATTGTCACTTTTAGAAGAGGAGCTGTCCTCAGAGTCTGTTTCACTCCAGGCTTCTGCAATAAAGCCTCTTTCTTTCTTCTTCCCCTTTTTCTTGAGATCTTTCTTTGTCTCAGCATTTTCTGGACATTTTAGGGCAATATGTCCAGGTTTCCTGCAAGAATAACACACAATTTCTTTAATGGGAGTTTTGTCACACCTTGGTTTTGACTCTCTTCTTCTAGATCCATCTGTCCTGGCCCATTTCTTGAATTTTCTAGCCATGAAACTGAATAGTTCTTCTTTAGTGACAGAGGTTCTTTCTTCTGTTGCTTTTAATGCAATGTTCCTGTCTTTTGAAGAGGTTGGAGTGTTTTCTCTTCTTTTCTTCTCTTCTCTGGTTTTCAGCAGTTGCTCATAGGATTTGAGTTTTCCTAAGAGAGCATCTGTTGAAATTTCCCTTTGTCTTCTTGTATCTCTTATTGCCCATATTCTTGAGTCCCATGAACTTGGGAGACCCATTAACAGTTTGTCATTGATCTCTGTGAGAGAGATCTCTCTATCCAGGCTTCTTAATTGATTGATGATCAGACTGAATCTGTCATACATCTCAGAGATGCTTTCTTCATTCGTCTTTTGGAAATTCTCATATTGAGAGATTAATAAAGCCTTCCTATCTTTTCTTTCATCAGCACTTCCTTCTACCATCTTTATGAGAGCCTCCCAGATTTCTTTGGCTGATTCACAGTCAACAACCTTTTGAAAGATTTCATCTGAGAGGGTTGAGACAAGAATGTTCACAGCTTTTGCATCCCATGTTCCTGCATGCTTCTCTTCAACTATCCACTCAGCCTTTGGGACAAGTGTTTGAGTCACTTCACCACTTGAGTCTCTTCTATAAGGCTTGGGAGGACCTGTCAAGATAACATTAAATAATTCTTCATCAATAGAATTCATATAAATCCTAATTCTTGTTTTCCAAACTACAAACTTTTCAAGATTGTACATTGGTGGTCTGGTGGAAGCATAATCTTTGATTTGTGCCATGTGAAAAATAATTTTTAGAAATATATATATAAGAGGTAGGATCTTTTTGATCAAGGAGTTAACCTTTTTAGATCAACCTCCCTCTAATACCAATTGAAAGTGCACAGCTAACCTCACTAGAATTCTCTAGAGGAGGGGGGGGGGGGGGGGGGGGGGTGAATAGAGATTTAAAAATATTTTTGTGCAAAGTTAATAATTATATATATATATATGTGTAATGATCACAGATTTAAGCTTCCCACACACCAACAAGAATTAAGCAAGTAAAGAAGAAAGATAACTAGAAAAAAATCATAGCACAACACAAGGAAATATAGTGGTACCCCAAACTTTGGGTAGTCCACTCTTCTACCCCCTTGGTAGGAATTCACTAACTTGTACTGAGTCTTTTGATAAGGAGACTCTTAGAACCAGACTGAGTCTTTTGATAAGGAGACTCTTAGAACCAGCCTGAGTCTTTTGAAAAGGAGACTCTTAGAACAAGTACAACTGAATTTTTTGAAGAGAGATTCTAAAAACTCTTTTACAATATTTGAGAATGAAATTAGAAAGAGAAGAAGAAGTAGAACAAGTAGAAAAATATAAGACAATATATATAAGAAGGAATCTTCTTCCTAGCAAGAAGATTAGAACCACAAGTATAGTGAATATGATATCTCTTCTATAGTGAGAAGGAGATTTGTAATCTTTTTCTCTCTTTTGTGAGAGCTTTCAGAATTTGCAGCAGAATGGCTTCAGAAGAAGAAGGAGAAGATGAAGGCTTTTTCTTTTGCTGCAGCACACTATCTCTTTTCTCAACATCCTCACTTTTCACTTAGGAGCTCTTCCTCTTTTTCAAATGTATATGGTGGATCACTTCTTGTCTTTCTTTGCCGACCTCATTCTTATTTATAGCTCTGTTTAAAATATATTGCTTAAAAGAGAATAATCAATTAGCAGACAGAGAATTAGAAAGAGATAAGAGTTTCCATAATGAATATTTCTGTAGAAAGAAAGGAATTCATTCTGATTTCAAATAATATCCATAATAATTTTAATCAAATTAGCCAAGAATCAAATAGAAGGAAAGGATGATTCAGAACGGCTATAAAAGAATAATGTCATTCCATAAAAATCAGATCTACAGAAAGAAGGAAATAGATCTGGCGTGATTTTGAATTTCTTATAGATATCGACGTGCGTCGATTACTATTCGACGTAAGCGTCGAATTCATCCTGACTGAACATCGAGAGGAGAATAAGGAAGGAGCGTTGACTAAGGTGCGTCGACTTCACTAGATGCGTCGACTAGAAGTCAGAGTAACGTCGACATAGATTACGTCGAATTCTTCTAAGAGTTGCTTCGACTCATTCTAAGAGAAACGTCGACTATATTTCGACGTTGCGTCGAATACTATTCGACGCATATTTACTTAGCCTAATTTTTTATACTTAGAATTTATATTCTTCTAAATTCTAGGGGTTAAGATAAATCATTTCCCCAACAGAAATGTTTTTTGGTTCTATTTCGTATACAAAACAAAGGTTTGAAAAAGACTCATGTAAAGAAGAAATAGTGCATACCCCTTTTGATGGTTCTCCTATGACAAGCTCCCTTGGATGATCCTTTGGAAATTGTAGCACACTTGGAGGAACATATTCCACTTGTTCTTCTTCTTTCTCCTCTTCTTTTTCTCCAAGTGATTCAACATCCTCATGCTCCAAAGGGGAAAGCGTTTCGTCTTCATTTCCTGTACGATTAGTTTCTACACAAGGAACAAACTCATCAAATCTTACATGAATAGACTCTTCAACTATTTTAGTTCTTTTATTATAAATTCTATAAGCCTTATTAGTTAAAGAGTAACCAATGAAAATTCCCTCATCACATTTTTCAACAAATTTTCCTAATGCATCTCTAGTATTTAAAATAAAACATTTGCAACCAAAAACATGAAAATAAGCTAAATTAGGTTTTCTTTTAAAATAAAGTTGATAAGGTGTTAATTTTAAAATAGGTCGAAGCATGACACGATTAATAATATAACATGAAGTATTAACTGCTTTGGCCCAAAATGATTTAGGCAACCCACATTCACAAAGCATCGTGTGTGCTAGCTCTTGAAGGGTTCTATTTTTCCGCTCCATTACACCATTTTGTTGTGGTGTGCGTGGAGCGAAAAACTCATGTTTAATTCCTAAGTCATTGCAAAAAGTGGAAAACATATTATTTTCAAATTCTCCTCCATGATCCGAGCGTATGCATTTAATTTTTAAATCAAGTTCATTTTGAATACGAATGCATAGTTTAGTAAATTCAAGAAATGTATCGGATTTGAAAGACAGAAATAAAGTCCAATAAAATCTAGAATAATCATCAATTATTACAAAAGTATATTTTCTGCCACCTAGACATGAAGTGCTAACCGGTCCAAATAAATCCATATGAATTAATTGAAGTTGTCTAGTAGTAGAAATTGCATTTTTTTCTTTTAAAAGATTTTTTTGAAAACTTTCCTTTTTGGCAATACGAACAAAGAGAAGGTAAATTTCCATAGAGCATATGCAATCCCTTAATTAATTTATCTTTTGATAATTTCAAAATAAGCTTGGTGCTAGAGTAACCAAGGCACCTATGCCAAAGTTCTAATTCTTCATTTTAGAAATAAAGCATTTTAAAAAAGAATTTGAAAGATCATTAAAGGCAATCATATAAACATTATGCGTGCTAGGTGCGGTGAGTGCGACATTATTTGCTTTAGAAATTATGATTTTGCAATGATTTGTAGATGATTCAAATAAAACATTTAAAACCTTATCACATAATTGACTAATTGATACTAAATTATGTTTCAAACCATCTACAAATAAAACAATAGAAATTGAAACAATTTGCTACCCCCTGTGTCCATGCCCATGATCCTTCCTTTTCCGTTATCTCCAAATGTTACCAACCCTCCTTTCTTCAACTCAAGACTAAGGAACTTTGCTTTGTTGTCCGTCATGTGTTTGGAGCATCCCGAGTCCAAATACCACACATCCTTTTTGTCATTAGCCTGTAAACATACCTAAAAAGGAGATGAGAGTAAAGATCCGGATACCCAAGAGGTTCCTGTTGGATCGTGTGACGCCCTTAGAGGGGGGGGGGGGGGAATAAGGGTGTGATTAAATTATAATTTTTAACTTAAGAATTTTTAAACAAATTTTACTTTTCTAAAAATTACCTATAAAAAATTTCAAACCAATGTAATTTTTAAATTAATTCAAACACAAATTTCTATGTTAAAGATTAAGCAGCCAAATTTGCAATTAAAGAAAAAGTCATAATTTTTTAATCATGAAATTCACATACAATAAAAATGATCTTAACAATGCTTAAGATCAAGGCACAAATATGATAATAAACTTTTAACAATTTGAGTTTACCAATCCTTCTCCCAAGGATCGGAAGGCTATCACTTGTCTCTCCCTAGACCAAGCCCAAGCCTATCCTCTAGATCTTCCCAAGATCTAGACGTAGCACACAAGGCCACGATTTCCTACCAAGCCACGCATGGACTTGGACGCTCCGCACAAGGAAGCGATTTTCCCCTTAGCCACGCAAGGACTTAGACGTCACGCACAAGGAGACGATTTCACCACCAATACAAAGTGAAATGTATATAAATGGAAATACAAAATCAAATGAAGAACTCCCTAGAAATTCAGATCTCTTAAATGAAGGTTGAAGCCTCGAGATGATCGTTGATGTAGAAGCGCGTCCGATCTCGTCTTCAATTTCAAACCTTCTAAGCATAAATGGGAGTTGATGAGGTTCTGGAGCTATCTGGTTCGTATGCACTCAGGAAAGGACTTAGAATTTTCAAAGCTTGGAATGCACGAACAAAATGAACTAATTTATAGTTTTTCACTGTCGCCTGGGCGACATCACTGTTGGAATTCCGACAGCGCCAAACTTCTGCTCGTCGTGCTGTCATACGGGTTGCTGCTGTAACTTCTGTCCCGTCGCCTGAGCGACATCGCTGTCGGAATTCCGACAGCGCCAAAATACTGCTCGTCGTGCTGTCGTGCGGGCTGCTGCTATAACTTTTGTCCTATCGCCTGGGCGACAGTAGATGTCGGAAAATTCCGACATCGAAATTCTCCTTACAGTTAAATTGAGCTCCAATCAGAATTGTGAACATCTCATACCTGTTACCTACACACCATCAATAAAAATAGAATCAAATACAAACAGGATTTTGTTATTTATCAAATCGGAAGAGTGCGAAACGCATGCTCCAACAATCTCCCCCTTTTGATAATAACAAATTCGTATAAAAAGAAATCATGTTTATTTAGGTTGTTGTTTTTAACATATGGTGTGTGCACAAAAATAACATGATATATTCCTCTTAAATGTAAGCCCCCTAGATGAATGCTCCCCCTAAATGTTATAGTAAATTGAAATGATGTATTGTTTAGGTGGAAGATTTAGGTGGAATTGTTCTTATTGTTCTTTGATTTCTTGAATATACTTATAATTCTCCCCCTTTTGGTATTAGCAAAAGTTAATTTGAAATGAATGAGTAGCTCTTAAGGGAAGAGATAGGATGTAGAAAAGAAGAGTAGGCGGAAGCACTTGTGTTGAAAAAGATTGAAAGTCTTGAAATAATAGTATTATGTCATAGTATTGAATAAACTCATGAAGAGATGGTATAGCCATATGAAGTAGTAGAATAAAAAAAATAACTTAAACATGATTAATGTCATCTTAAAGTATCATAGAAAGGCACAATTGTGTATAGAAATTTGGAATCTTTTCGGTCCAATTCTCATGAGATGAAGGTTTATATAACATAATGATGTGTACAAGTGTTGCTTTGATCAAACATATGAAATTATTTAATTTACATGATCATTGGAATAAAAAACATAACATAAGCATAAAAAAAACTTTGACCTTGAAGATATAGCACAATAAGAATAGAATACCATTTTTTATTTTGCACAAGACACTTTACAATTCTTTCCAAGGTGCTCAACCTCACAATGCTTATACAGACTTATCAGGAGGGTAAGTAGTGCTTGGTGGAGTATCCTTGTCCTCAATTTAAACTTTTTGTTGATCACATATTTTGTGATATCTTAACTTTGTAGTTTGTATAGATATTTATATATAGTTTTATTTTTAATTGACCAAGGATCTCCGAATTCACTTGAATCGCAAAAGATGGTGTATATTTGGTTGTGCTAACAAATCAAGCTTGAAAGTAGTATTTATGAAATGTTATTGTATTATGTTAAAGCAAACATGATTCATGTATATATTAAATAGAAAGACATATGTATGGATCAAAAGAAGTGAACGTGATAGCTCATTATTATATATAAACAATTTCTCATACTTAGAGGCATGCGAAAAAATTTCCAATAGTCTAAACCACTTAGCAGGAGTGTCAATACTATGATAGAGTGGAAATGAAATCATATAATCATGTAAATAGCCATTTTTAAAAAATAAAAAAGCACATGGTTTGGCATCAATTCATGAGTTGTGGTATTAATAATGACATATAACAAGTGTAGAGTATCAGAGAGACCAAAATTGAAGATTAATCAAATTTGGGAGTGATGTGTAAATCTCGCACACCGCTATAGGCGGTAGCTAGACTGCGGCACGAAACGGCAGTGTACCGATCGTTCAAGTAATATAAAATGGGAATGAATCCCCAAGTATCGATTCGCACACCGCTATAGGCGGTAGCTAGACTGCGGCACGAAACGGCAGTGTACCGATCGTTCAAGTAATATAAAATGGGAATGAATCCCCAAGTATCGATCTCAAAGGAACACAGTAAGGTGGAGTTTATTATCGAGGAAGGACTTGAGATTGAAGTCCTTTCGTGCGGATGGATGCGGAAACGGGTGTTTTGGATTGTGGAAAATAAAGAGAAAATATTACACTACTCCTATGCAATGCCGCTATGCAAAGCTTCGCTTGACGAGATGGAATCTACGTAGGCCTTGAGCGCGCTACTTCGTAAGGACGGATGGACGAGTAGGCAAGCGGAATCGAACTATGCAGGTCTTGAGCGCGCTGCTTCGTAGGGCGAGTGGATTACACGGGCCGCTATGCCACGCTTCGCTAGGCGGATGGATGAGTAGGCAAACGGAGTGAGGGTCGTAAGCACCTCTTCGACAAGCACGCCACTAGCAATTGCTAGTGCGGCGACGAACGTGATGGCGGGATGGAGGATGAAATGGGGCGCACCTCAAGCAACTCAAACAACAAGCATTTCACATAGACATGAAATATATAAAAATACAAACTAGTTTAAGTGCTCTACTTCATCATAATACAAAGATCTACACATATACACTTCAATAAGAGAAGAACAAGGCAAGAAATCGACCGAATCCGAAGGCTCGTTGTAGATTCACGGTTGGAATCGCTGGGTTGTCAATCCGCGTCCAAGCTCGGTCTGCAACTACGTCCGGGGTAGAGAGAGCTGTCACGACTCTCCAATGAACCCGTCTTCTTCGTCTCACGATCCGGCGGAGGTTGAAAACTTCCTCTTGCTTGAAGGAAATGGTGGCTAGATATCCTTTGAAGCTATAGGATGAAGGAGGAGGCCGAGATGATCTTCGGGCTCAAAATTGGCGAGAAGAACAAGCCCGGAGCACCTCCTGAAGGTGGGCGGCGATGGACGGCAAAAAGGGCGCAGAAATGGAGCTCTGGGAGCGGGAAAAATGATCGATCTAGAATGGGGCATGACCTGCAGCTTAAATAGAAATTCTGTCATAAAATGGTCACGCACGGTCGAACGCACGACCGTGCGCAGACCGTGCGTTATTAAATGATAAAACGTGACTTGGGGAAGACGTTGCGCCGCCCGTGCATTTTGCTCACGCACGATCAACACCGCCCGTGCGTTCAAATGCACGGGTAAAATCTGACGCTCAGAAATCAAGAATACACAGGTCGACCGTGCGTTTTACTCACGCACGGGCGAATCCGCTTGTGCGTTCAAATGCACGAGTAAACTCCGACGCTCCATTTTCAGCCCAGACACAAATGCACGACCGCAACCGACCGTGCGTCAAGGAAACGCACGACCGTGCGATATACACAGACATGAATTCTGGGCAAAACGGGATGATCCGGTCACCTGCATACAAGATATAACAGCTGGGAATACACGTCCAGCATCAGAAAAACATAGAAGAAGGGAAGGGGAGCACCATGTGCTTACCCCCAATAACAAGGAGCGCAATTGCACGCTGGAATGGGCTTAAAGGTGCACCTAGCATGGAATAGTACAAATGAATGAAAACGTGCCTAAAATGAGGTGCATAGACTAGATAATCGTCCCGGATGAGTCCATAAATGTATATATAAATGGGACTCATCACACCCCCAGACTTACCTGTTTGCGCGTCCCGAGCAAACAAATCTCTCAAGCGGATAAGAAAAACATAAGCTGACATAGAAATTGTAAAGCGGAGTACCATGCGAAGTCGCATGCTCATGCGCGTAGAAATACAGTAGATAAAATTTCTAATTATACATATTAGTTTATAATTTTCTAGGGGCGTATTTATATATTACATTTACTCAAAAAGTGAATCACGGTGAATCATAAGGTCATACATAGGAAGAAAGTAAACTGAACGCTAAGGCGAGCATTGCCAAAGATCGGGGCGCGGGACAAACTCCATTGAAATCCATCAATGTCGGTGACCATAAGCTTGCCCGTTCGCACTCTCTCCACGGCACAGGTTTGACTCAACTGCGTGAATCAATAGGACTTTAGGTTTTAGATGAGGCTTGGGTTTAGGTGAGGTATACAATGATAAAAATGACGGCTCAAGCACTAAACCCAAATGAGCTAGCACGAAAAACTATCCTCAAGCACCACAAAAAGATACGCGGGTACACCACACCCCCATACTTGGACTTGACTACATGGGTGTGTGCACCGCATACTCCCAATCACAATTCTATAAAGATTTTCAATTAAGCACTGCTTCTTTTTCTTTTCTTTGTACTTCTTTTCTTTTTCTCATTTTTTTTCTTTTCAACACATTTTCAGCAAGATAGCAATGAAGCGCATCCACATTTTCACAAAAAATATCACCACATCAACACCCCAATCATGAAAATAATTAACAACTAAAGCTCAAATTTGGGTGTGCGACTAGGATTGGCTTTTAGGCTTTGGTGAGATAAAAGTGGGGCTGAATCAAAGAACGGGTAGGCACAACTGGGCTAACGAGGATAGAGCTATAGGAATGGGCAGAAAAGCTCAACCGGGCCAAAATGATGGCCTAAATCACATTCACGCGATTGACTAACCATATACCCATGCTTCAAGAGTCGCTTGGGGCAAGTTCTTAGCCACCGAGAAAGATAATTCTTTCTCCCGACTCAAGCAATACGAGTCTAGCGATCGTTTACACACATCCCTATGCTACCGTTTGATTCACACCGGATTCACCAATTTTTTTGAGTAAACCATATCTACACTAATAGAAAAATATAATCTAAAAGCATAAAAAGAAATTGAATCTACACGAATTTTTATGCGAGGCATGAGCACTCGACTAGGAGCACTACAGGAGTCAACATCTTACTCCGCCTCATAATCCTAAGCTAGCATGATGATTTTTCAAATCACACAGATGAGACAAATTCGACTCGCGACATGCTAACAGCTAAGCGCACGCTCAAGTGGGTGCTGTGGTGTGCAAAGAAAATGAACAATACTAAATAAATGAAATAGAAATACTTCTAGCATGCAATGCTATAGTGCACGTGAGTGGGCACACAGAACTACTCTCCCCCAGACTTAAACTAGACAATACACACAATATATATCTATGAAATTCAGAAAAGAGCTAGGGGAAGAGAGTACCCAATGCTCAGAAATGAGCATACCAGAAGATTGGCGTGGAAACCAAGAAAAAGCTGCAGCATCCGCCATACAGAAGAAGGACCTGCAGGGGTGAGCTCCGCAAAAACAAAGAAAAAGACAAACTAAAATAAACTACAGCTAACTAAACATGATTAGAAGAAATAAAAATGCAGGAAAAGTAAGATAACTACTGGGGTTATTGTCCTCCCATCACGACTTATTCAAATTTAAAGTAGTTCTAGCTAATGGGTCTATGAAAAGAAAAGTGCACAGGTAACTGTTCTAATATGCGTGTCGGTAGCGGGTACCAATACGGCGACAGAACAGTCACGCCTCTACCCGAATATAAATAATACCTGCTCGTCACAGGTAGAGGGAATAAAAAGTAAGAAGAGGAGGAATCCTCACTCAACTCACCAAAACTATCCTTGCCCAGCAAGGTATCATCTCCAGGGAGGAAGTAGGAGGAGAAGGCAATGAGTGGGGCTTCCTCTACGGAGGGGGGATCAACCTCCTCACATAAGAGGATGCTCTCATCATTGACTTGAGCATAATGCTCCAAGTCCTCCTGAAGTACCTGTGAAGACTCAACCTGCACAAGCTCAGATGAAGAAGGGGGATCAAGAAATAAATAAGAAGAATGACTTAAATAAAAATCAAGCGGGGGAGTGGTCCCGGTCTCACTCCCATCAGATTGGGGAAGTAAAATAATGTCGGCATTGTTGACAATGCCGCAAGGTTCGGTGGGATCAATGGTGGCCTTCTCTAGGATTTGCACTTCCTCCACCGGTGTTGAGGAAAAATCCTCTTCACCTAGAAGGTTGTACTCCTCCATTGGAATAGGCACAACACAAAGATCGCCAGCCTCCTCTTGCGACGCATCTTCAACAATGTTATCAGAGATAAATGTAATAGAATGCACAATAGGGGAAGGGATAGGGCTTGAAAAAGAATCAAGCACCGATTCCTCACAAAGAATCGAATCTATGCATGGTGATATATGTACAGGGGAGATGGGCTCAGTCATGTCAGAGCCTGGATCAGCCACACATATGGTGACTGTGTCCACATCATACCCTTCAAGACTTGAAGGTGAAATGGACACAAAAACGGATGTTGAAGGTGTGCTGCCAGAAGTAGGAGTCGGGACGATCCGGATATCCGGCTCATCATCCTCGTCCAATTGGCGAAGGAATGCAACACAATCCTTCAAGGCATGATTCGTGCTTTGACAAAACAAGCACTGCCTTGCGGGCTTCTTTGGCACAGCGGGTGCTGAAGCCGAAAAGAGGTATGAAGGTAAAGGCGTGGCAGAATAGCCATAAGACTTCCGCGCACCATATGGAGTACCAGACGAAGTCGGTGCTCCATATGCTGGGCTGGGAGTGCTAGGGCTACTATCTCCCTTTGGGCATCTATCACTAGCATGAGAAATATCTCCACACCAACGACAACGAATATTGAATGAAGCCCACATAGTGTGAAGATAAAATGATTCAAAATAAAAATACAATTGTGCAAAATGCTACACCCAACAATAATTTACTAAGCAACCTAATAAAAACAGGAAAAAGGAATAACAAGAAATAAAATAAAAAAAGGATGCAATACACAAATGGAAAGGGCTTAAATCTCAGATTCTCCCTCTCCAGAAAACTCACACGACTGTGTTCCCCGGCAACGGCGCCAAAAACTTGATGCGCAAATCTCGCACACCGCTATAGGCGGTAGCTAGACTGCGGCACGAAACGGCAGTGTACCAATCGTTCAAGTAATATAAAATGGGAATGAATCCCCAAGTATCGATCTCAAAGGAACACAGTAAGGTGGAGTTTATTATTGAGGAAGGACTTGAGATTGAAGTCCTTTCGTGCGGATGGATGCGGAAATGGGTGTTTTGGATTGTGGAAAATAAAGAGAAAATATTACACTACTCCTATGCAATGCCGCTATGCAAAGCTTCGCTTGGCGGGATGGAATCTACGTAGGCCTTGAGAGCGCTACTTCGTAAGGGCGGATGGACGAGTAGGCAAGCGGAATCGTACTATGCAGGCCTTGAGCGCGCTGCTTCGTAGGGCGAGTGGATTACACGGGCCGCTATGCCACGCTTCACTAGGCAGATGGACGAGTAGGCAAACTGAGTGAGGGTCGTAAGCACCTCTTCGACAAGCACGCCACTAGCAATTGCTAGTGTGGCGACGAACGTGACGGCGGGATGGAGGATGGAATGGGGCGAACCTCAAGCAACTCAAACAACAAGAATTTCACATAGACATGAAATATATAAAAATACAAACTAGTTTAAGTGCTCTACTTCATCATAATACAAAGATCTACACATATACACTTCAATAAGAGAAGAACAAGGCAAGAAATCGACAGAATCCGAAGGCTCGTTGTAGATTCACGGTTGGAATCGCTGGGTTGTCAATCCGCGTCCAAGCTCGGTCTGCAACTACGTCCGGGGTAGAGAGAGCTGTCACGACTCTCCAATGAACCCGTCTTCTTCGTCTCACGATCCGGCGGAGGTTGCAAACTTCCTCTTGCTTAAAGGAAATGGTGGCTAGATCTCCTTTGAAGCTATAGGATGAAGGAGGAGGCCGAGATGATCTCCGGGCTCAAGATTGGCGTGAAGAACAAGCCCGGAGCACCTCCTGAAGGTGGGAGGCGATGGACGGAAAAAAGGGCGCGGAACTGGAGCTCTGGGAGAGGGAAAAACGATCGATCTAGAATGGGGCAAGACCTACGGCTTAAATAGAAATTCTGTCAGAAAATGGTGACGCACGGTCGAACGCACGACCGTGCGCAGACCATGCGTTATTAAATGATAAAACGTGACTTGGGGAAGATGCTACGCCGCCCGTGCGTTTTGCTCACGCACGATCAACACCGCCTGTGCGTTCAAACGCACGGGTAAAATCCGACGCTCAGAAATCAAGAATACACAGGTCGACCGTGCGTTTTACTCACGCACAGGTGAATCCGCCCATGCGTTCAAACGCACGAGTAAACTCCGACGCTCCATTTTCAGCCGAGACACAAACGAACGACCGCAACCGACCGTGCTTCAAGGAAACGCACGACCGTGCGATATGCACAGACATGAATTTTGGGGAAAATGGGACGATTCGGTCACCTGCATACAAGATATAGCAGCTGGGAATACACGTCCAGCATCAGAAAAACATAGGAGAAGGGAAGGGGAGCACCATGTGCTTACCCCCAACAACAAGGAGCGCAATTGCACACAGGAATGGGCTTAAAGGTGCACCTAGCATGGAATAGTACAAATGAATGAAAATGTGCCTAAAATGAGGTGCATAGACTAGATAATCGGCCCGGATGAGTCCTTAAATGTATATATAAATGGGACTCATCAGGGAGCTGTCGGAATTTTCCGACACGCTCTGTCGCCTGGGCGACAGCTAAAAGTATAAAAACGGCTAAAAAACCGAGGCAAACCCGATTGTACATCATTTTCTGGACTGGAAGGCAAGAGGAAGGTGTCAGAGTGCGGCGACAACCCTAGATCTAAGGTATGTTTGGTTGATTTTCAGGTTTTTGACTTAAATTTTTGAAATAAGGTATGTTTGAATCTTGTGTTTTTTTTTTTGGTTTAAGATTTGTATTTTTACATTGATTAATTTCAAAAAACTGTAGATGATCTTTTTGAAGATGGTTGAAGAAGATGTATAGTAAATGATATGTGAGAAGGTTTAGTTTTGTTCAAAAAAAATTTTTAACAGAAATATAGCTTGATTTTGAGTAGATCTGGAAGTCTATGTTGAAAAAACATATAAAAAAGCTCACTGGATCAATGTCGGAATTTTCCGACAGCCAATGTCGCTTGGGCGACATCGTCCCAGTGCACAGAACAGTGATTAACTTAAATTTAGTTTTGTTATGTTTGCAGAATGTCTTCCAGTTCTAAGGCTCGTAAAAGTATATCTGAAGATGCTCATAGTTCATATCAAGTATATCCGGGGATTGAGAATGCAATTATTGGAGTTTCAAAATATGTTGAATTTGTCTCTCCTAAGGACGACCATATCTACACTCTTCTTACTAATGCAGGTATATTATCAGTAATTTTAGTAGATATGTTCTCATCTATCTTGATCCGAGAGTTTTACAATCATTTGGAAGACCCTAAACACACTGAATTGGATGGGGGAGTGCGATCGAGAATCCAAGGTCAACAAGTGGAAATAACACATGTTTATCTTAGAGATGAATTTGGTCTTCTTATGATTGATCATATGCCAGACATAGTAGAAAGCTATAGAAGGGACAGAGACTGGACTCTTGTAAACATGAGTTTACATGGAAGTAAAAAGAGGACCCTAATCACGGAAGTCTCTTCACTCACTCCTGATGCCTATTTAGTCCAAGACATATTGAGAAACACAGTCATGCTAAAAAGTGGTGATACAAGGAGTATCACAGCACAGTTGATGTTGTTTACATATTTTATTATAGAGAAGGAACCCTTTGATGTAGCGGACCTCATCCTTGCCCAGATTCGTTATGCTATTATATTAAAACAACCAAAATGGGTGAAGGTTCATACTTTGCCAATGGGGGCTATAATTCAACGTATTCTCTATAAGAAGTATGAATGGATAAGTCAAGATTCATACTTAGATGATTGTATTCCTGAAATATACTATACTAGTACCATGAAAGTTAAGAAGCCTCATAAAAAGCCTCAGCCTGGAATAGATATTAGAGAGCCTACAAATCCTAGAGGAGGATTACTACGAGGGGCTATAGATGATCTTCGTGATTCATTTGAAGAACACGAGAAAGAAGTGAAGAAAGATCGCAGTAGACTGCAGAAATTTATGAAATTTTTGGTGAAGGGACTGAAGTTAAAGCCTACTCCTGAAGAAGCAGCCAAATGGGAAGTCCCAGATGAAGAACCGCCACTCCAATCGGCTAGGCGGACTCGACGTGGAAAGGTTGTAAGACGTGGATCTTCAGAAGACTGTCCAGAAAGTAGCGGGGATGGATATGATGATTCTGAGTAGTTTCCAGCAGGTTGCTGCTTCTGACTGATGTCGGAATTTTCCGACACTCACTGTCGCCTGGGCGACAGTGAACTTACCCAGATTTCCTTTTCTGTTTACTGAACTTAATCTTCTGTTTATTTCTACTGTTTTTCTGGAACAATTTGTATGAATTATTAATGATATGAGTCATTCAAATTCTATTTTTTGATTTAAAATGATGTTTTTCCATTGTTCTTTATCTTATTAAACTTGATTTGTCATATTGGATATGCTTAGTTTGAAATATCTAGGATTCTT
The DNA here is from genome assembly GCA_033032865.1 of Dactylorhiza incarnata. Classification (NCBI taxonomy): domain Eukaryota; kingdom Viridiplantae; phylum Streptophyta; class Magnoliopsida; order Asparagales; family Orchidaceae; genus Dactylorhiza; species Dactylorhiza incarnata. The sequence continues at coordinate 1,353,670 of JAWHQI010000366.1, read as the reverse complement.
AATTCAAGCCTTAGCATTGAAAACTAGGAATCCGGCAATGGTTTTGTGAATATATCGGCTAGTTGATTATCCGTTCCTATGAAGGAAATTTTAATCTGATTATTTTTAATGTGGTCTCTTATAAAATGATGCCTAACGTCAATATGTTTAGACCTAGAGTGATGAACCAGGTTGTAAGTTAAATCAATTGCACTTTTGTTATCGCACCATAGCTCTATAGTTTGTTGTTTAATGTTAAAGTCTTCTTAAGTTTGTTTCATCCAAAGATCTTGTGCACAACAACTACCAAGTGCGATGTATTCAGCCTCGGTGGTTGAGAGGGCAACAGAATTCTGTTTCCTACTCGACCATGAAATGTGTGAAGGGCCTAAAAAGTGACAAGTGCCACTAGTGCTTTTCCTATCTAGTGAGCAACCGGCATAATCAGAATCAGAATAGCCAAAAAGAGTAAAATGATCGCTATGAGGATACCACAAACCAAGTTTATATGTGCCAATTAAATATCTAAAAATTCTTTTTACCGCTTTTAAATGTGATTCTTTGGGATCGGCTTGAAATCTAGCACATAAACAAACTGAAAACATAATATCTGGTCTAGAAGCGGTTAAGTATTGTTGGGAATTGTATTCACAATTACCTTGATTTGTGAGAAGTCGCCCTTGAACTAAGATTGAATTGCATTTGTATTTGATATGCTTTTCCAGTATTGTCTTGCAGATTATCTTTGCTAAGTGTAAATCAATGTCAGGTCACAATGGGTCTGCAAACACAGCTTCATACAATGTAATTCCTCATTATATGAAACATGGTGATGACTCATGTGTGATCTCTCTATTGGGGTACACTTCATTTTCAAGACTATTGAAGACTTTGGAGTGCGGTTGCAGCAATTGTTCAAGAGAAGAAAAGGAGTAAATGAATATAAAATTTTCTAAGGATATGTCTCGAGAGATCAAGCATGTCTCGAGAGTCGTTTAATGTCTCGAGAAGCAAGTTCTGTTGATCTCGGTATTTCTGTTCTTGATGACTCGAGAGATCAAGCTTGTCTCGAGAGTCCTTAAGACCGAAATCTTTGTAATGTCTCGAGAGATCATCGAGTTCTCAAGACATCCCTTTCCTGCTCTCTTTGTTTCATATCTCGAGAGATCCGTTAGTTCTCGAGAGATCCCTTATGTCTCGAGAATTCTGTCCGTTATTTTCTAATTTGTTTCCTCTGTTCTTGATGGTTCGTAAACGCTCCTTCCCGATCCTAACGGCTATATTGAGTGCGTTTAAGGTCGATTTAACCCTTAATCATTGCCCTCTATATATAGGATCGCTCTTGGGTTTTTTACAACAAGTTTTTCGAATCGTTCTCAAACCCTAATTTTCTTTCCTGATCTAAAAGAATGAGAAAAGCGCCGCCTCGCTGTCGCCTACGATTGAAGATCGATCTACTCATTTGAGTTGCTGATTTCTATCAAAGAAGGATTCGATCGATCCGTGTTCTGATTCTACAACCTCTATTGGATCGTTTCGGATTGCCAAAGACAGATTTGAAGGATCGTTGTTCTTCCTCATCGTTCTCAAAAGCCATTCAAAGAGAAGGAAGAAAACGCCTCTGTTATTCAGATCTGGTATCTTATTGTTCAAAACCTTTTATCATCTATTGTAGGAGTTGTTATCTCCGAGCTGTAGGAGAGGTTGTTCTCCGAGTTGTAGGAGAAGTTTTTCTCCGAGTTGTAAGAGAGGTTCTCTCTGAGATTGTAGGAGTTTGACTCCGAGTTTGTAGGATCATTCTGATCCGAGATTTAGTGAGTAGTCAAGTCTAGCTGTGGTGCTAGATTGGCGAGGCCGGCAGTGGAGTACCCAAGTACGGGGATCCACTATAAATTCCTGGTGTTATCTGTGGCTGTGATTTATTTTGTGTGCTGTGCTTTACGTTTAATTCTTAATTCCGCAAAAGACGTAGAGATCACCTATTCACCCCCCTCTAGGTGATTTAGGTAAGCAACTAGATACTTCAATTGGTATCAGAGGGAGGTTGTTCGTTGCTAGGTTAACACCTTGAACAGGGTCCATCCTTCTAGTTGCTAGCAAGCCATGGATAGAGTCAAGGAATCCTCTCTGAAACTGCCCATCTGCACTAAGGCCAACTTTCCTATGTGGAAGGAAAGAGTCCGTTTTTATATGGAAGCTGCAGATCCCAGAATCTTCCAAGCCGTGGAAGAAGGTCCCCATGTGCCCATGACCGTTTCGTCAACAAATCCTACTGTTCAGATACCTAAGAAAATGATGGATTTGAATAAGGATGAGATAGCTCTTGTTGCTCTTGACAAGAAGGCTAAGAACATAATTGCTAGTGCAGTGGACGATTCCATGTTGCAAAACTTAATCCACTGCAAATCAGCCAAAGAGATGTGGACATCCTTAATTGTTCTAATGGAAGGTACTGACGAGGTAAAAGAAGATAGAAGGTCTCTACTTAATCAAGAGTATGAGGCGTTTAAGCGGAATAAGAAGGAGTGCATTGCTGATGCGTACGAAAGATTCTTCAAGATAGTCAATGGTCTGAGGAACTACGACAGGGAGTTCACAAACGGTGAACTAAATGACAAATTCTTGCATTCCCTAACGAAAGGCTGGGATAGCAAGATTGTTGCTATTAGAGAGTTTGGAAAATTGCCCAGTCTAGAACCTCAGAATCTGTTCGGAAAGCTGTTGTCTCATGAACTGCAAATGAACATCCGAAAGTCTGAAGAGGATGTAAATCGAGCTTCAAGCAAAGAAAGAACCTTAGCCTTGAAGGCAGAGAGTTCAAAGAAGAGCAAAGCCATGATACCGATCAGAGAAAAGGAATCTGATAATGAAGAAGAATCGGAAGCCAGCTCCTCCTGTTCCGAACTGTCTGATGGGGAGTTCTCTTTGATTTCCCATCAGTTTAAGAAACTGCTGAACAAACGAAGGCACATGAACAACAAGCCGTCTTCCTCGGATCATAAACATTCTCGTCGTGATGGCGACTATCACAGGAAGGGCTCAAGCAATAATGACAGGTATAAATCCAAACAGAACAAACATTCTTCTTCTGACATTATTTGCTACTGTTGTAATAAGCTAGGGCACATAATTGCTGAGTGTCCCTACAAGAAGAAAGAAGGTGGAAGAAAAGAAGACACGAAATCCATCCACGGAAAGAAGAAATCAGATAGAAGTTTCGTCGCTAAGAAAGCCAAAACTCTGAGCGACAGTGACTCCGATGAGTCGAGTGATGAAGAAGAAGCTTACTTCGGCCTGATGGCCATGTCTGATGATGAAGAAGCACCCCCGTACACCGAAAAGGTAAATGATCACACTATCCTATCTGATTCTGATTATGCTTCGGCTGAACAAAAGGATAACCCCTCAGACGATGAATCTGAGCTTATGTCTCAATATACCAAAATGCTCAAAGGCTTTGACAAGTGCCGAAAGGTCGTCAAAACTCAAGGTAAGGAGATCATAGCTCTCAAGGAGGTGGAATCTAACTTGAGAAAAGAAGTTGAAGAACTTTCTTCTCTCAAAGAGGAAGTCCAAGCCTTGAAAGACAAGATCAAAATCTCGGAAGAGACTCTTTCCCTGAGAGATCATTCGATAAAAGTCTTGGAGGAACAGCTTGCGGCTGAGAAGAAGTTGGTTGAAGCTTTCTCTCAACCTAAAACTGTTCTGCCAATTATTGGTACTTTTACCACTAAGGCAAAAGGAAGCGGTATAGGGCATGAAGCTAGTACTAGCGATTCTTCTAAAAACACAATTGCTAAGAAGAATGGTTTGGTTGCTAAGAAAGCTACCACCAAAGAAAAAGGGAAAGCTCATCAAGAGCCTGTAACATTCAAGAGAGTTATATTCCCTACGAATGCTTATGATATGGAGAGTTCCTATCGTCATTTCACACGACCAATTCCTTTTGCGCCTGTGAATGATCATAAGGAATGGGCTCCTCCCCGAAACTTTGGTGATAGTGCTTTTCAAGCACCCTATCAAGAGATTAATCGGAAAGGGTACGGTCCATTTGTTCATGGTCCGAGTGCTAAGAAAGCACCAAAAGTGAAGGCTGTTGCACCAAAGCCGAAGAAGACAGTACCACCTTGTGTGTGCTGCCCCCATGAGGCATCCTCATCTAGAAGGACTGCTCCTGCAAGAGCTAACGTTCAAAAAGTTAAGCAGGAGAGTGTAAAAAGAAGGTACAACAGATTCGACTGTTGGTGCTGCGGCAAAATTGGTCACTTTGCCGTTGATTGTTGGTTCAACACAACGTATCCTAGGAGACCACAAGTGAACGTTGCAAGGCAGACCACTCGCAATGTTAACATTCATCGTGGTGCTCAACTGACAAGGGACCAAGGACCCAAATCTGTTTGGGTTCCTAAGGCAAAATAATCTGTTTTTGCAGATATGTCCAAAGGCCAATAAAAATCCTATCTGGTACTTGGACAGTGGATGCTCTCGGCATATGACCGGGACAAGAAGCCTTTTGCAAAACTACATTCCAGTTGCGAATGGTCCAAAAGTTATTTTTGGCGGTTCAAACAGAGGAATAACTAAAGGCTATGGTATGATTTCTAAGGGTAATGTATCGTTTTCCGATGTAGCTTATGTGGAAGGATTACAACATAATATGATAAGCATAAGTCAACTTTGTGATAAAGGATACATTGTTGATTTTCATAAAGATAAGTGTTTGATAAAGTCGGCTGAAAATCATGAAACGATTTTATCAGGCATTCGCTGTAGAAACATATTTTGTTTAAATTTTCTTTGTATATCATCTTCTACACCTGTGTGTCTTTTAGCTAAAGATAGTGCATCTCTTGTTGACCAATGGCATAAGAGATTAGCACATATAAATCTCAAAACTATTAATAAATTGTTTTCTCAAAACTTAGTGCGCGATGCACCAGATGTTAAGTGCGTTAAAGATAGACCTTGTCATGCATGTGTAAAAGGCAAGCAAACTAGAGCTACCTTTAAGAGCATTATTGGCAAAGATTCAACCAGGTGTTTATACCTGCTCCATATGGATTTGTTTGGTCCTTTGCAAATTAGGAGTTTAGGAGGAAAGTCTTACACATTGGTTATTGTAGATGAATACTCTCGTTTTGCCTGGGTATTCTTTCTGAAACACAAGTCAGATACCTTTGACACTTTTACTAGCTTTGTCAGGCAAGTCCAGAATGAATTTAACTGTTCGGTGGTCAAAATCAGAAGTGACCATGGTACAGAATTTGAATCTGGAGCCATGACAGAATTCTGTGAAAGCCTTGGTATCTTTCATGAGTTTTCCTCTCCTCGAACTCCACAACAAAATGGAGTAGTTGAGAGAAAGAATAGAACACTTATTGAGGCTTGCAGAACCATGTTGAGTGACTCTTCACTACCTGAATATTTCTGGGCTGAAGCTGTCAATACTGCATGCCATGTGCAAAACAGAGCACTCATAAACAAAAACCATGAAAAGACTCCTTATGAACTTCTAAAGGGCAAGAAACCGACCATTTCTTATTTTCGAATCTTTGGTAGTAAATGCTTTGTACTAAACAATGGAAAGCATTACAAAACTAAGTTTAGTGAAAAGAGCTTTGAAGGTACTTTTGTAGGTTATAGTAGCCATAGTAGGGCATATAGAGTTTTTAATAAGAAAACCCTAGTGGTAGAAGAATCTATTAATGTTGTATTTGATGAGACGAGCATGCTACAAGACAGCTCCTCTAGCATTTCTTCTGTAGACACAGGTTCAAAGCTGCAGGACTTAAGCTTGGATCAGCCAGTTGAAGAAAATTCTCAACACTTCATCAAGATTCCCCCAATAACTACCTATGAAGAAGATCATCCGGATGAAGAGCCAATCCAAGTGGAGGAAGATACTCCAACAGTAGAAGAAAGTCCTATCGGTCCAAATCATGCAAGGAACCTCGGGCTACGACACATGAGGTATCATCCAGTTGATCAGATCATAGGAGATCCTCATGAAGGAATAAGAACAAGACGAGGTACCTTTAATGAGAATATGCATTTGAGTTTTCTTTCGCAGGTCGAACCAAAGAAATTCCAAGAGGCAAATGAAGATCCATCTTGGATAATTGCTATGGAAGAAGAATTAAATCAATTCAAACGCTGTAAGGTATGGACACTTGTTCCAAAACCCAAAGACGAAAATGTCATTGGAACAAAGTGGGTGTATAGAAACAAGCTGGATGAAGAAGGAACAATCATAAAGAACAAAGCCAGACTTGTAGCTAAAGGATACAGACAAGAGGAAGGTATCGACTTCGATCAGACGTACGCTCCAGTAGCAAGGCTCGAAGCGATCAGACTATTCCTTGGTTATGCTGCTTTCAAGGGTTTCACCGTATATCAAATGGATGTCAAATCCGCTTTCCTAAACTGAGACATTAAAGAGGAAGTATACGTTGAACAACCCCCAGGTTTTGTTAATCCTGATCATCCCAATCATGTTTATTTATTACAAAAAGCTTTATATGGTTTGAAACAAGCTCCTCGAGCTTGGTATGAGACGCTATCTAACTTTCTTCTTGAGAACAAGTTCACAAGAGGAAAGATAGATAAAACATTATTTCTTAGGGAAGTAAAAGGCAAGATTTTGCTAGTGCAAATCTATGTCGATGACATCATATTTGGCTCTACGGACAATAACCTCTGCAAAAAGTTTTCTAAACTTATGCAAGGGAAATTTGAAATGAGCAGTATGGGTGAGCTGAAATATTTCTTAGGACTTCAGGTGAAACAGTCTGAAGATGGAATCTTCATTTCTCAGATAAAGTTCACTAAGGAGTTGATTAAGAAATTTGGAATGGAGAGTGCAACCTCTATGAGGACTCCAATGAGCTCAACTACGTCTCTGGACAAGGATGAAAAAGGGAAACCTTTTGATGAAACTAAGTACAGAAGCATAATTGGCTCTTTGCTCTACCTTACTGCCAGTAGACCTGATATAATGTTCTCTACATGTGTATGTGCTAGATATAGGGTGAACTCTAAGGAATCTCACTATACTGCCGCAAAGCGGATTTTGAGATACCTTAAAGGCACACCAAATCTTGGCTTATGGTACCCAAGAAGTAATGATAGCGAACTAATTGGTTTTTCAGATGCAGACTTTGCAGGTAGCAAAGACGACAGAAAAAGCACTTCCGGGACGTGCCAATTCCTCGGAAGGAGACTTATTTCCTGGAGTAGCAAGAAGCAGAATTGTGTTGCAATATCAACCGCCGAGTCGGAATACGTTTCTGCTGGCAGTTGTTGCGCACAACTTCTATGGATAAAGAATCAACTTCAAGACTACAACATGAAGATCAAAGACATTCCTATGTTTTGCGACTCTTCCAGTGCAATTGCTATCGCAAATAATCCAGTCTCTCACAGTCGGACAAAGCACATCGAGCTACGATATCACTTTATCCGGGAGCATGTGGAGATGGGTGACATAAATCTGAGTTATGTTCCCACGGATAAGCAAGTTGCAGACATTTTCACGAAGCCACTGGATGAGACTAAGTTCTCTTTCTTCAAGACGGAACTTGGAATGCTCAACATGGAGTAATGATCAAGTCAACCAAAACCATGACGAATAGGAAGTTTTTGACAAGTCATGTCTCGAGACCTGGCTGGATTTCTCGAGACAAGCTGAAGATTTCGAGATAGGCAGATGTCTCGAGACACGGGTTATCACTCGAGACATCAGGGAAGGAAATGCCGCGCTGAATTTCCTGAGTTCTCAAGACATAATCGATGTCTCGAGACATAAGTACTTTAAAGAACTCCAAACGTCAGGTACGCGCTGCTCTTTCGCTTATTTTTCTTCAAAATGTCACTTAAACGTCAAATCAAGATAGTATATATATATATATATTAGAACTCTAAAACTTGATGTTCACGCAAATCATTTCCGAGACCTCCAAGACCTTTCGATTTCTTCTCGAGCGGCGACAGGTCGGTGCTTCCGTGGTTCTCGGTGCTTCATCATTCTCGTTCGACAATTCTCTCTCTCTCTCGCATTAATGGCTCCTACTCCTCATCCAAAGATTGGCGTCGGGAATGAGGTCGTTCGCTCAGAGTTCTTTATAAATGTGAAGCCTATTAAGGAAGGAAGAATGTTGATTTCATTTGTTAAGGGTATCAAAATCAAAGTCTCTCCAAAGACTCTTTCTAAGTATTTGCAGCTGCCTGAAATAGAAGCTGAAGCAGAGCTGAATGAAATTGACTGGTTGAGAACAACAAGGTACTGTGGTCTTGATTCAGATTTTGCTGCAGTGAAGAGGCACAAGATGAACGATCCTGGCAAGCTTTTAGTGGACATTGTTTCCAAGGTTCTTTTCTGTAGGACAGGAACATGAGGACATGTGTCTGAAGAAATATTTCAGTTGGTGATTGGAATTGTGTCAGGAAAACAGAGAGATTGGGCCTCAATCTTATTCTCAAATATCAAGGCTTGCATTAATTCTCCAAACTTTGCCTGGATCATCTCATTATTCCTGAATCAGTTTAATCCTGCTATATTTGACATGTCCAAAGGTGCAGTTATCCATCACCTTAAGAAGATCGATGTCATCTCCATGCAGAGATGGGACATTCGAATCAAGAAGCCGGGAGTGGCTAGTGCTACTTCTGAGGGGGAGACTCATAAATCTGCAGTTGCAAGTGAAGCAGAAATTCCAGTTCCATCTTCTGAAGGTCAGGTACCTAAAGTAACATCATTTCCACTTCCTTCACGGATTCGTTCTAAAGCTTCAGGTCGAGCCAAGCTGCCAATCCGTTCCAAAGCCAAAGGTCAGCCCTCATCAGCTCCAACAGAATTCATTCCATCAGTGACACAGTCAGATCCATCAGATACTATCCCATCACCTGCTCATATTCACATTCCAGCTCCATCTTCACCTCTACCAGATTCAGTTCCATCACCTCCTCCTTCTCCATCAGTACAAGCAGATGTCATAGTGTCAGATTTTCCAGCTAAGGAGAACATACCTTCTTCTGACAAGGATGTGTTCATCCCCTCTTCTCCCTCAGTTCTTGAAGCAGACACTTCTTTGGCAGATGACAGAGTTTCAGATGTTCAGAAGGTTTTGCAACAAGAAGTATCTGAAGTGCACAGTCCCAGTGGCCAACAGGCAGGGTCTGGTGCAGATTTTGTTTTTGAAGACGATGGTGATGATTCCGTTCATGAATCATCCCCTCCCCTAGTACATGTTGAGGGGGAGTCAGAGTTTGACACAACCAGGAATGCTCCAAATGAGCTAGGTTGTGAAGAGGACAATGTGGTTCACTCTCTTGAGATTGAAGAGCTCCCTAATGATGTTCCTGATGCCGCACCAGCTGTTACTCTTCCTTCCTCTCATCCTTCCCCTCCAATCCTTGATGCAGATTCTCTTCTGGGAAAGATTGAAGCTATGCTCAAGAAGCAGAGTGAACAGTTTGAGAACTCTTTGACAACTGTTCACAGGAAGATTGCCTCAGTTGAAAGTGAACTTGGTAGGGAGTTAGCTAAAATCAAATCAAATTATGAAAATCTCTCTGAATTGATGTGCCTAGGGAGCAAAGCAATTGAACATGCAACTGAAGGTGTAGGCACAGTGTTGGCTCAGACTTTTACAATGACAAAGCTTCAAGACTCATTGTCTGACAAGGCTGAAGCAAATACATTCCGGATTGTTGATGAAGTCGGAAATTTCAAAGATGATACTCTCCAAACCCTATCTGTAGAAGTCAGAAAGGGGGAGGACATTATAATAGAAACAATGACAGATTTAGTGGAAAGCTCTGTGTCAGCTATTCAAAGCTCATGGAAATCACAGTTTGATCAGTTCTCTTCTAGGGTGCGGAAGCAAATTGCTGATGTTAATGCTTATTCCTTCAAAACAGCAACGTGGCTTCATAATCAGATTTTTCCTGAGTTAGAAATTGATCCAGATGTTCCTGTTCCTCAGTTTTCTCCAAGGCCAGAAGAACTACTTGGGAAGGTTCCTATAGTTGAAGATCAATCAGATAGGGCTGGGACCAAAAGAAAAAGAAAACTTGGTGAAGGTCCCTCTGTGAGTAGATCTGTTCCGAGTTCTAGCTCTGCAGGCCATAGCAAAGCTCAGGTTGAGGAGGTTCTACCAGAAATCTGGAGCCCAGTCTCAAAAGACATAATTCTTGAAACCTATAGGTTAGTCCGTGAAGGCAAAATGAAAAGTTCTGAATGCTACAGCTCACTTGAATGGGAAAAACATGAGACAGCTCAAAGGAAGAGAAGAATCCATTTCAGGGCATTTGGTTATAATAATTCTGATCCTCCGGCTCCACCTCTGTTTTACCATCCCAAGCCTTATGCTTATTTCTCTAGACAAGAAGAAAAGAGGAAAAGGAGATCTTGAAGGATAATGCTGATGCTGACAAGACATATTTTGCTTTGGTTCTGATTTTTTGAACATCAAGTCTTCTTAACAATTCAATTTAGACATATATATATATAATTGTTGATTTGATGTTCTCTACTTGTTCATTTCTATATCTTTGTGTAGTGTAGCATATTTATTCTATATTGCTGTAATTCAACTTAGTGTATAGGGTTCTGACTTCTACAAATAGGGGGAGATTGTTGGGAATTGTATTCACAATTACCTTGATTTATGAGAAGTCGCCCTTGAACTAAGATTGAATTGCATTTGTATTTGATATGCTTTTCCAGTATTGTCTTGCAGATTATCTTTGCTAAGTGTAAATCAATGCCAGGTCACAATGGGTCTGCAAACACAGCTTTATACAATGTAATTCCTCATTATATGATTCATGGTGATGACTCATGTGTGATCTCTCTATTGGGGTACACTTCATTTTCAAGACTATTGAAGACTTTGGAGTGCGGTTGCAGCAATTGTTCAAGAGAAGAAAAGGAGTAAATGAATATAAATTTTTCTAAGGATATGTCTCGAGAGATCAAGCATGTCTCGAGAGTCGTTTAATGTCTCGAGAAGCAAGTTCTGTTGATCTCGGTATTTCTGTTCTTGATGACTCGAGAGATCAAGCTTGTCTCGAGAGTCCTTAAGACCGAAATCTTTGTAATGTCTCGAGAGATCATCGAGTTCTCGAGACATCCCTTTCCTGCTCTCTTTGTTTCATATCTCGAGAGATCCGTTAGTTCTCGAGAGATCCCTTATGTCTCGAGAATTTTGTCCGTTATTTTCTAATTTGTTTCCTCTGTTCTTGACGGTTCGTAAACGCTCCTTCCCGATCCTAACGGCTATATTGAGTGCATTTAAGGTCGATTTAACCCTTAATCATTGCCCTCTATATATAGGATCGCTCTTGGGTTTTTTACAACAAGTTTTTCGAATCGTTCTCAAACCCTAATTTTCTTTCCTAATCTAAAAGAACGAGAAAAGCGCCGCCTCGCTGTCGCCTACGATTGAAGATCGATCTACTCATTTGAGTTGCTGATTTCTATCAAAGAAGGATTCGATCGATCCGTGTTCTGACTCTACAACCTCTATTGGATCGTTTCGGATTGCCAAAGACATATTTGAAGGATCGTTGTTCTTCCTCATCGTTCTCAAAAGCCATTCAAAGAGAAGGAAGAAAACGCCTCTGTTATTCAGATCTGGTATCTTATTGTTCAAAACCTTTTATCATCTATTGTAAGAGTTGTTATCTCCGAGCTGTAGGAGAGGTTGTTCTCCGAGTTGTAGGAGAAGTTTTTCTCCGAGTTGTAAGAGAGGTTCTCTCTGAGATTGTAGGAGTTTGACTCCGAGTTTGTAGGATCATTCTGATCCGAGATTTAGTGAGTAGTCAAGTCTAGCTGTGGTGCTAGATTGGCGAGGCCGACAGTGGAGTACCCAAGTACGGGGAACCACTATAAATTCCTGGTGTTATCTGTGGCTGTGATTTATTTTGTGTGCTGTGCTTTACGTTTAATTCTTAATTCCGCAAAAGATGTAGAGATCACCTATTCACCCCCCTCTAGGTGATTTAGGTAAGCAACTAGATACTTCAAGTATAAAAGTGAACCTATCATGCCTCTATATAAATTTTGATCTATGGATATTCCACTTTCATCTTTTCCTAATTTTAAAGAGACACTCATTGGAGTACTAGCTTGTTTAAGATTTTCAAATCCAAATCTTTTCAAAACATCATGTATATATTTTGATTGGTTTATAAAAATTCCATCATGTTTTTGAATAATTTGAAATCTTAAGAAATATTTTAGTTCTCCTACCATGCTCATCTCAAATTCACTTTCCATCATTTTAACAAAATAATTACATAACTCTTCATTAGTGGCTCCAAAAATAATATCATCAACATAAATTTGTAAAACAATTAAATCATCATCAGCTTGCTTAATGAAGAGTGTACAATCAACACCACCCATTTTAAAACCATTTTGTAATAAATATAAGGTCAATCTATCATACCATGCTCGTGGTGCTTGTCTTAAACCATACAAAGCTTTTAGTAATCTATACACGCGATTAGGAAATTTTTCATTTATAAAGCCTGGGGGTTGTTCAACATAAACTTCTTCTTTAATCAACCCGTTTAAAAATGCAGTTTTAATGTCCATTTGCAATAATTTAAATCTTTTATGACTAGCAAATGCAACAAAAATTCTAACTGCTTCTAATCGTGCAACGGGTGCAAGAGTTTCATCAAATTCTACCCCTTCAATTTGATTATATCCTTTCGCTACAAGCCTAGCTTTGTTTCTAGTGATCCTAGAGTCAGTATCTAATTTATTTTTAAAAACCCATTTGACTCCTACCACAGGATGATCACTAGGTCTATCTACAAGAATCCAAACTTTATTTCTTTCAAATTGATTAAGTTCTTCATTCATAGCTAGAAACCAAGATTCATCATTTAAAGTGGTGGCAACATCTTTTGATTCTATATTTGAGACAAAACATAAATTTGAAAATTTTCATGTAAACTAGAATGTGTACGTACCCCACTTGATGGTTCTCCAATAACAAATTCTTGCGGATGATCTTTTGAGAACCTTAGCTCGGTTGGAGGTACATAGCCTTGTTCTTCTTCTTCACCATCTTTTTCATCTTCATTCTCTACTTTTTCTTCATCTTCATTATCATCATTTTTCGTCTGATTTTGTTCCACATCTTCTCCATTGTTCTCATTACCTACAGCTTTAGAATTCTCTACACAAGAAATGCCTTTATCAAATTTTACATGAATAGTTTCTTCAACTACTTTTGTATGTTTATTATAAACTCTATAAGCCTTACTAGTTGAAGAATAACCAATGAAAATTCCTTCATCACAATTTTCATCAAATTTACCTAAGTTATCTTTTGTATTCAAAATAAAGCATTTACAACCAAAAACTTTAGAGTAAGATACATTTGATTTTCTTTGAAAATAAATTTCATAAGGAGTTATTTGTAATGTAGGACGAATTATGACACGATTAATAATATAGTATGCAATACTAACGGCTTCGGCCCAAAAATATTTTGGCAATTTAAATTCACAAAGCATAGTACGTACTAATTCTTGAAGTGTTCTATTTTTCCTCTCCACTACACCATTTTGTTGTGGTGTGCGAGGAGCGGAAAATTCGTGTCTTATCCCAAATTCATTACAATATGAAATAAATTTTTCATTAACAAATTCTCCTCCATGATCTGATCTAATGCATTTTACTTTTAAATCAAGCTCATTTTGAATACGTGAAATCAGTTTTACAAATTCATCAAAAGCATCAGATTTTGAATTTAAAAATGATGTCCAACAAAATCTAGAATAATCATCAATAATAACAAACGTATAATTTCTACCTCCTAGACTTTGTGTAGTAATTGGACCAAACAAGTCCATATGTAATAATTGTAAAGGTCTAGTAGTAGAAATAACATTTTTGCTTTTAAAAGAAGATTTTATAAACTTTCCTTTTTGGCATGGTGAACATAATGAAGAAAGCTTTCCATTCAAATTTGGTAAACCTTTTATTATTTTATTTTTAGAAAGCTTTACTATGCGTTTAGCACTAGAATGTCCTAGTCTCCTATGCCATAATTCAAGTTCATCATTCTTTGAAATAAAACATTTAAGTGTAGAATGAGAAAAATCATGAAAAGTTATTGTATAGACATTGTTTATTCTTGGTGTAGTAAGTACAATTTCATTTGTTTTGGAATCAATAATTTTGCAAAGGTTTGAGCTAGAGTCAAATAAAACATTTAGATTTTTATCACATAGTTGACTAATAGAGATTAGATTATGTTTCAAACCTTTAACATATAAAACATTTGAAATTTTAAACTCTTCGTTACCTACTACTCCAATGTCTTTGACTTTACCCTTGCCATTATCTCCAAAGGTCATTGTTCCTCCTTTTTTCAACTCCAGGCTTAGGAACTTTGATTTATCGCCCGTCATGTGTTTTGAATAGCCAGAGTCCAAATACCACACGTCTTCCTTGTTCCTAGCCTGCACGCACACCTAAAAAGATGATGAGAGTAAAGATCTGGTTACCCAAGTGGTCCCTCCCATGGTATAGGTGGACGCCTTAGGTACCCAGATTTGTTTATCGTGAACTTTTCCTTTCTTCCAACATGAGCCCGAGATGTGACCAAATCGATGACATTTGGCACATACAATGAATAGTGAGGAACCAGTTTTCAATGGTTTCTCTGGACTCTTGCTGGAGGAAACATCTTTATATGTGCACTTAGAAGAATTTTTATTTTGAGAAACAGGTTTTTTGAACCTGGCGTTGTCGCTGGTTCCGACATCAGCTGTCGGAAATTTCCGACAGCTTCCAGAGCTTCCAGAAACGTATCCTAGCCCAAATTTTGCTGACCCATGGCATTGGTTGCCTAAAATCATATCCAGAGATTTTTTTCCCAACACCAAATTTTCCAATTGCCATGTTCAATTCATTTACTTTAGACTTTAAAATTGAATTTTCTTTTACTATCATGCCACATCAATTTGCAACATTTTTCTTGTAATTCTCTAATTGAGAATGAGAAGTTTTGACAACCTTTTCTAAGTCCTTTTTCTCTTTTAGAAGTTGATCAATTTTTTGATTGGACTTAGAAATAGTGTTTTCAAGTTCTTTTATCCTTGTCGAAGAGTGATCACACTCTTGACAAATTACCTTCTCGTTCCCAATAGATTTAAACTCATTTGATAACTTTTTATTTACTTTCAAAAGATCTTTATTTTCACATTTTAAAAAATCGATTTCCTTTAGGCTTTTATCCAAAAATTTGCAAGTTTTCATAAATTCAGAATATAAATCATCATAAGATGGAGGAGTTACCTCAGTGTCGCTTTGGACACTGCTATCATCGTCAGATGACGCATTTTCTTTCCCCATCAAGCATACATTTGCTTCTTCTTTATCTTCATCGCTTGCTTCACTTGATCCTTCAGAAGTTGTGTAATCCCAAGTCTCCGCCTTCAGAACCTTCTTTTTGAACTTCTTATCGTGCCTCTTCTCTTTCCTCTCTCTCAGATATTTTGGGCACTTGCTTCTTATATGTCCAATCTTTTTGCAATGATAGCATTCCGGTAGCGGACGTTCTTCTTCATCATCCATTTTTCCTTTGCCTTTGTTGTAGGAAAAATCCTTCTTTTTGAAAACTTTGCTAAATGAGTTTCTCCTCTCAGGATTTCTCATAAAGTTCTTAAAGTTCCTCACAAACAGTCCCTCTTCATCTTCCTCACTTTCTTCAGTCTCACTTTCAATTTCCTTTTTAGATTTAAACGCCAAGCTCTTCTTTTTGGGCTCCAAATTGTACTCTTGGCTTTGAATCTTCAACTCCACTTCATGGGTTTTTAGATTCCCAATGAGGCTCTCTAATTGTAAGATCTTAAGATCATGTGGCTCAGAAATTGCAGTCACTTTAGGATTGAACTTCGGGGGAAGTGATCTTAAGATTTTCCTTACTAAATCTCCATTGGAGAAAACCTTACCCAACACCTTTGAATCGTTCACAATTTTAGTGAATCGTGTGAACATTGTATCAATTTCTTCATCCACCTCCATTTTGAATCTTTCGAACTCTGACTCCAGTTGAAATAGCTTTGAATCTTGTACCTGCGAAGTACCTTCATGAGTAATTTCTAAAAGATTCCAAATTTCAAATGCAGTATCACAACACAAACTCTATTAAATTCAGTGCGATCTAGTGCGCAAAATAAAGCATTCATGGCTTTTGCATTGTTCTTACATTTTAATTTATCATTGTCATCCCACGCGTCTGTGGGTTTGACCATAGTTATGTCTCCTACAACAAATGTTGGGGAAGTATAACTCGTCTCAACCATATTCCAAACTTCTATGTCGAGAGCTATTAGAAAACACCGCATTCCGGTTTTCCAATAGTTATAGTCTGTGCCCATAAAAAGTGGTGGCCTACTAATTCCTTGCCCCTCAACGAACGCGTGATCGTTGTGCGCCATTACTCCCGGTGGTAAAACCGATTTGGAGTAACCTATCTCTAATACCACGTGTTGGATCGTGTGACGCCCTTAGAGGGGGGGTGAATAAGGGTGTGTTTTAATTATAATTTTTAACTTAAGAATTCTTAAACAAATTTTACTTTTCTAAAAATTACTTATAAAAAATTTCAAACCAATGTAATTTTTAAATTAATTCAAACACAAATTTCTAAGTTAAAGATTAAGAAACAAAATTTGCAATCAAATTTTTAGCTTAAGAATTTCATACTTTTTTAATCATGAAATTCACATACAATAAAAATGATCTTAACAATGCTTAAGATCAAGGCACAAATATGATAATAAACTTTTAACAATTTGAGTTTACCAATCCTTCTCCCAAGGATCGGAAGGCTATCACTTGTCTCTCCCTAGACCAAGCCCAAGCCTATCCTCTAGATCTTCCCAAGATCTAGACGTAGCACACAAGGCCACGATTTCCTACCAAGCCACGCAAGGACTTGGACGCTCCGCACAAGGAAGCGATTTTCCCCTAAGCCACGCAAGGACTTAGACGTCACGCACAAGGAGACGATTTCCCTACCAATACAAAGTGAAATGTATATAAATGAAAATACAAAATCAAATGAAGAACTCCCTAGAAATTCAGATCTCTGAAAGGAAGGTTGAAGCCTCGAGATAATCGTTGATGTACAAGCGCGTCCGATCTCGTCTTCAATTTCAAACCTTCTAAGCACAAATGGGAGTTGATGAGGTTCTGGAGCTCTCTGGTTCGTATGCACTCAGGAAAGGACTTAGAATTTTCAAAGCTTGGAATGCACGAACAAAACGAACTAATTTATAGTTTTTCACTGTCGCCTGGGCGACATCGCAGTCAGAATTCTGACAGCGCCAAACTACTGCTCATCATGTTGTCGTGCGGGCTGCTGCTGTAACTTCTATCCTGTCGCCTGGGCGACATCGCTGTCAGAATTCCGACAGCGCCCAAATACTGCTCGCTGTGCTGTCGTGCGGGCTGCTGCTGTAACTTCTGTCCTGTCGCCTGGGCGATAGTAGATGTCGAAAAATTCCGACATTGAAATTCTCCATACAGTTAAATTGAGCTCCAATCAGAATTGTGAACATCTCATACCTATTACCTGCACACCATCAATAAAAATAGAATCAAATACAAACGGGATTTTGTTATTTATCAAATCGGAAGAGTGTGAAACGCATGCTCCAATAGTTCCTCCCATAGAATAGGTGGAAACCTTAGGCACCCAGATTTGCTTTATAGCACTACGACCCTTCTTCTTACATGAGTCTGAGGTGTGTCCAAAAATATGACATTTGGCACACGATCTAAAAGGGATGAAGCCCTTTTTCGAGTTTTGGATAAACTCTTGCAGGAAAATGACATAACATTTGAGTTCTTGACTTAATTATTATTTAACAGAAATAAAATTTCTGGATTTATTGTTAATGTCAGCGTTAATAATTAACGCTGGGCGGTAGCTCCCAATAACATATCCAAGGCCATATTTGGCACTACCATGGAATTGGTTGGCCAAGATCATGTTTAGAGATCTTTGCCCAACTCCAAATTTTTTAATAGCCGTATTTAAATCATGAATACGAGCTTTGAGAGTGGTATTTTCCATTACTAACATAATGCACTGATTCACAAAACTCTTCTTTCCTTCTTCTATTTGAGAAAGAGAGGTTTTTAAAGTTCTTTCTAAATTCCCCTTCTCCTTAGTAAGAATTTCGATATTAGAGTGGGACTTAGAAAGAGCTTCTTCAAGTTCTTTCACTCTTGCCAAGGAGTGATTGCACTCTTGGCAAGAAACCTTCTCTTTCCCTAATAGTATAGATAATTTTTTGTTTTCTTTTAACAAAAGTTTATTTTCATAATTTAGGATCTCAATATCATTTAAACTTTGATTAAAAAATATGCCTGTTTGTAAATACTCAATATATAAATCATCATAAGTAGTATGGAGAGTTACCTCAGTGTCACTTTAGACACTGCTTTCATCATCAGATGGCTTGTTACTTTTTCCCATAAGGCACATATTTGCCTCTTCTTCATCGCTAGTGGATGAGCCGCTTGAATCCTCGGAGGAGGAGTCATCCCATGTAGCCACTTTTAGGACCTTCTTCTTCTCTTTTCCCATGTGCGCTTTTCTTTACGCTCCTTCAGATATGTCGGGCACTGGCTCCGGATGTGTCCGATCTTTCTGCAATGGAAGCGCTCTGGTGGTGGTCGCTCATCATCGTCCTCGTCGCTACCTCTTCCTTTCTTTGATGAGGATCCCTTCTTGATGAAATATTTTTGGAAGGTGTTTCTCCTTTCCGGATTCTTCATGAACCTTTTGAACTTCTTCACAAAAAGGCTCTCCTCATCCTCTTCATCGACACCTCCGTTAGCCTCCTTCTTTGATTTTAAGGCCAAAGCCTTCTTCGTTGGCTTCATGTTGTACTCTTGTTGTTGAATTTTGAGTTCAACCTCATGGGTCTTGAGGTTCCCAATGAGGCTCTCAATTTGGAGCTTCTTCAAATCATGTGACTCTGAGATAGCCATCACCTTTGGATTGAACTTCTGAGGGTGAGACTTAGATTTTTCTCACCAAGTCGCTATTGGAGAACACCTTTCCAAGTACTTTTGAGTCGTTGACGATCTTGGTGAACCTTGTGTACATTGAATCTACATCTTCATCTGCCTCCATCCGGAATTTCTCATATTTTGATTCAAGTTGGAAGAGCTTTGAATCCTTGACCTGTGAAGTACCTTCATGAGTAATTTCTAATAAATTACATATGTCATAAGCTGTTTCGCAATCACAAGTTATATTTAATTTCGGTCTATCCAAAGCACAAAATAACGCAATCATTGCTTTAGCGTTATTCTTACATTCCAACTTATCATTGTCATCCCATCTATCTTTAGGTTTTTCCATAATAATATCTCTAACAATAAATGTTGGTGGAGAGTAGAAAACTTCTACTATGCCCCAAACGTCATTATCTAAAGCAGTTAAAAAACAACGCATTCTTGTTTTCCAATAATTATAATCAGTACCAGTAAATAGTGGACGTCTACTTATCCCTTGACCCTCCAAGAAAGCATGACCATGATGCGTCATTATTCTTGGTTGTGAAACCATTTTGGAATAACCTCGCTCTGATATCACGTGTTGGATCTTATGGTACCCTTAGAGGGAGGGTGAATAAGGGGCATACGATTTTTTCTGTGAAATGAGTGATTTATTTTCAAGGAGTTAAGAGTTAATGCTGAGCGTTAGCTCTCCAGAAAATTAAGCTTCTCAGAATTATGTCGAGGTGATTTAACTTATGAAAACTTTAATGAAATAAAATTTTTGAAAATCAGAGATAAAGAAAAAGAATATTGTATTACAAAGATAATATTTCAATAATGCTTGAAATTAAATGTCACGATGTAAAATCAATTTTTGATCCTTCATCGGTCCTTCTCCCAAGGACCGGTTGGCTATAGCCAATCTTTCCCCGGATAAGGCCTCTAGCCACCCCCTAGATCTACCCTTGACCTAGTCGCCACGCACAAGGCGGCGAATTACCCCCTAAACCGAACCTGTCCTAGTCTCCACATACAAGACGGTGAATTCACTACCATTTACAAGAAAATAATGAAAAGATAAAAGTAAATTCAGAATAAAAACTCCCTATAATGAAGAGCTCTGAAGGAGATGTTGAAGACACGCAATGACCATCGTCGGAGTTGAAGCAAGCATCCTTCTCCAAATTTGACCGTTGATGAGTCCAATATTTATATGATTTTATGGACTCATTCAGGCTAGTTTTCACTCTTGTGCACGTCTTATTCAAGCTAGAATTGCTTGTATTTCTCTCATAATCACTTTCACGCTATGTGCACTATTTAGGCCCATCTTGGTATGATTTTATGCTTCTTGTTGTTGGGGGTAAGCACATGGTGCTCCCTAACCTTTTATTATGTATTTGTGTTGAGCTGGAGGGGTATTCCCAGCTGTGTTGATGTATATGCAGGTGGATGGTTCATCCTACTTTACCCAGATTTCATGTCTACGTGTAACGCATGGTCGTGTGTTTTTCTTGACGCACAGTAGGCTGCGGTCGTGCGCTCTCGTTTGGGGTGAAAAATGATGATCTAGATTTGTTCGTGCATTTTTACACAAGGGCAGTTCCCGTGCGCAAAGGAAACGCACGATCACCTGTTAAGCCTGGTTTTTAGGCCATCTGGATTTGTTCGTGCATTTTTACGCATGAGCGGCTTCAACCGTGCATGAATAAAATGCACGGGCACTGCTGCTTCTTCTTCTAGGTCTTTCTTCTTCATTAATATTGTACGGTCTACGCATGGTCGCGCGTTCGACCGTGCCTGACTTAATTTCTGATATTTTAGTATATAAGCCAGGAAATCTGTTGGTTTGGAAAAGACTTTGGATCCCTCCATTTCCGCTCCAGTCCGCCCATTTCTCCTCTCCACCACCGCTCGACCTAGGAGAAGCTCCGGCCACCACTTTCTTGTGAATCTTCCGCCAAAGCTTCCTCCTTGGCCTCCTCCATCATCCACGAGCTCAAGAACGCCATCGACGGAAAGTCTCTACTACATTCAAGTTGTGTCCAATAAGAGTTAGCTTGAGCTAAACCACGAAGAAGACGGGTAAAGTGGTGGAAGGTGACAGCTCCTCTGGACCCCGAACGGCAACTGAAGACCGAGCACGGATGAGGCTTGACAACCCTACGATTCCGACCGAGAATCTTCAGCAAAGACTTCGAGCTTCTGTTTTCTCTTTCCTCTTGTGTATTGCTTCAGAGTTTTCCTTCGTATGTGTGTTATTTTGGATGATGTGCATAAACCCTTTATTTAGCTAATGTAATTTCATGTCTATGAGATTCAATGTGGTTTATGTGAGTTGAGGAGTGCCCCATTCCACCATCCACTCCACCACTGCATTTTACGCCCCACTAGCAATTGCTAGTGGCGTGTTTTGTGATGAGGTGCTTACGACCCTCACTCTGTCGGTTATGAATCGTCCATCCGCGAGCCTTCTCATCCAACTGCTTACCGAAGCACGACATTGCGGCATGCATTCCATACCGCCAAGCGAAGCGGTGCTTTAGGCCCGCATTTTCTTCCGTTGTTGTTAATTTAGGAAACTCAAGATCAAACCCCCTTTTTTATTATTAACATAGTAATCTTTATAATCAATTTCCCTAACGAGAAATCATACACCCCAACTTGCAATCCTCTGAGAATGATATTCGGTGAGTCTCTCCCAACTTTTATTACTTGTACGACCGGTGCACTTGCCGTAAGTGTGTCAAATTTTTGGCGTCGTTGCCGGGGATTGTAAACATTGCATGAGTTTTTCTTCCAGGAAGCTGTTATAAAGGTTCTTTGTTGTTTTTTCTTTTTTGTTTTGTGTAAGTTTATGCAGGGGCAAGGCCCTTAAGAGCTAGTAGAGTACGACCCTGAGATAGAGAAGATGTTGCACGCACGTCGTCGTGTTATTGCTGCTATGGATCTTAATATCAACAGAAATGAAATTAACCCCGGGGTGAGAATGCACCTTCTGCTTGTCATGTGGATGATGAGAACGAGGTGGCCTGGGCGAGTCCCAGAACAATGCTAGATTACACCACTCCCATTATGGGGAGTGTATACCCTGGTTTTGGCCCATCCATCACGAACAACCAGTTCAAGATCAAGCCGGCGATCCTGAACATCATATGCAACAATGCCAGTTCTCTGGGATGGCAAGTGAAGATCCCCAACATCACTTGGCAGAGTTCTCAGAAATCTGCAGAATGTTCTGGTACGCCGGTATAGCGGATGACATGGTGAAATTAAGATTATTCCCGTTCTCCCCCCATGATAAATCCAAAGTGTGGCTCCATACGATCCCACCGGGCACCGCAACTACATGGGAGCTTCTTTCCTCCAAATTCCTAGCAAAGTTCCACCCTGTGGACAAAACTATGAACCTAAGGAGAGAGATTGCAACCTTCCAGCAGCACGCTCAGGAGGCCCTCGTGGAAGCTTGGGACAAATTTATGGAACTCTTTCGGAAATGTCCTCACCATGAGCTGCAACCCTGGAACCTTGTGGAGTATTTCTACTTCGCGGTAAAGCCAAATTACAGGGCCATGATAGATGTTGCCGCCGGCAGAACCCTCTTAAATCATACTCCATATGAAGTTGTACGAATTTTGCAGGATACTGCGACTCATAGTTCTTTTTGGACTACAGGGCGGAACACCCCGCAGAACGCAAGAGGGCTATTAGAAGTGAACACCTCTGGTCCAGCTCTGTCACCAAACGAGAACATAGGGTTATTGAAGAGTCATGTCTCTTCT
This sequence comes from Dactylorhiza incarnata, assembly GCA_033032865.1. Taxonomy (NCBI): domain Eukaryota; kingdom Viridiplantae; phylum Streptophyta; class Magnoliopsida; order Asparagales; family Orchidaceae; genus Dactylorhiza; species Dactylorhiza incarnata. The sequence continues at coordinate 1,330,861 of JAWHQI010000366.1, read as the reverse complement.
CTGGCTCCGATGATGGCTATATCTTGTCAAGCATGCGGGAACTCCATCATCATACTTATGAATGCCCCTCAGGTGAAATCTCCTCTGACTTTTCTAATCTCAATATGGAAGAAAATGTTAATTTTATTCAATATCCAAATCGCACTGCACCATTTTCAAATACTTATAATCTGGGTGTGAGAAATCACCCAAATTTCTCATGGAATCAAAACACTGTGGGCCAACGTTGGCAACCGGGCCAGCATTAATTTGATGCTCAAGCATCCGGAAGCCAACAAAGGCCGCCTCAACCCATATATAATCAAGGCACTCTGGTGCAGCGCTAGAGTGCGTTAGAAGAGATGATGGAGAAATTTGTTGATGTGGCTCAAGAAAATATGGTCAATCAAATGGCCTCGATGAGGAACTTGGAAATGCAACTGGGCCAATTGGCTCAAGTGCTTTCTGAGCGTAATCAAGGTGCTCTCCCCAGCACGATGGAGAAGAATCCTCATGAGCAGGGAAAGAGCATAATCGAGACGGATGGATGCCATGAGGGAAATCTGATTGTGAAATGTGAAATTAATAACGTTGAAACCACCGCTCTTTATGACACTGGATCATCACACAACGTTCTTGCATTGCAAGACATTGAAAACTAAACCTAAAAATCAATGCCGATGATCGGGCGTCGCTTGTCCTGGCTAATGGAATGGTGGTAGAAACGGAAGGAGAAATTAAGGATGTCGAGGTAATTATAGATGGAACTTCGGTTATCACGGACTTCCAAGTTTTGGGCTCCATGGAAAACAACTCCATGCCTATTTTGGAAGTCCCATTCTTGAAGGAGAGTGGTGCCACCATTCACATTTCTAGTGGGTGTATCACCTTGTCACCCAAGGAGACACACCACACTCACCCATCTACAATAACCAATGACATCAGTTTTATGCATGTTATTTCTGATGAGCTTGCTAGTGAATCGAATGCAGTTGTGGAGGGAAATAGAAATAAGACAATGGTTGAGAAAAGGAGAAGGTAGAGCAAAGAAATACATGTTGAGGGAACATGATGACGACAACAAAGGCAGCGAGGCTGAGAAGTTTGAAGTCACCATGGCCACCTTGGCCAGAAACTCTTTAAGTACTTTATTTAAACAGGAGTCAATAATAAACACTTAAAACAGGTTAGTTGGGCAGATCTATCACCCGTAGGGGGTGAAGAAATGAAGCCCTTGGCTGCTCCGAAACGGCTAGACAATGATTTTGATCGAGCTCTTATTGCTCGTTGGCGCTCTCCTACTATGGAGAGATTGAAGCAGAATGAGTTATTGCGCGCAGCGCACTTTACTGCCCTCCAGCATGATAAGGAAGAGGTTAGGGGCAAGGGAGAGAAATCTCCTTTGTGCCTTACAGCCTTCACCTCCTTCCCATCTCGTGTGGCTGGGGAGAATCATCACAAATCAGCCTACAGCTGAGTCGTGATGTAGTCTCCGGGCTTATGTTTCTGCGGTTTTATTTTGCTTCATTCTGTTTCTTTGATCTTTGCTTGTGAGGTTATCTTGGTAATATTTTGGACAATTGCTAGAATTTTGCTTGAACTCTATTGTTATAATGTTAATACAGGTATTTGGTCCACCTTAAGGACGGTACATAAAAGGGCTCTTGGGAGACAACCCATTGGGACCGCTTGGTTCCGCTCCTTTTCTTCCTTTTTCTATTCTATATATTAGTTTATCTCTATTTTTTCTGGAGAAAAGCTTTAATCACAGGGCCAAAAAATCTATTTAGAGCATGCGGGACTGCTGCCTTTGAAAAAGAATCATTGATCTTCTGGTAGGCTCATTTATGAGCCTAGGTACCCTTTACCCGTAGCTCCTTTTTATTATGCGAACATTTTCTTTCGATTTGTTTGACTTTAAGTCTGGGGGAGAGTCGTACCTAGTGCCCACTTGCACGTGCACATAAGCACAACATACTAGAAGTTACAATCTTATTTTTATTTTCATTCTCATAGCACACCACAACACCCAATAGAGAGCGCACTTAATTGTAGGCGCGTAATGAGTCTAACTCATTTCTTTTGTAGGATTGGGAAAATTGTTGTGATGGCTTAGGGTTATAAGACGGAGTAAAATGTTGACTCCCGTAGTGCTCTAGTCGAGTACTCGCATCTTGCATAGAATGGTGTGTAGAATAAATTTTTCTTTATGCTTATAGTTTTGTAATTTTTCTAATTGTGTGATAATTGATTATTCTACTCAAAAGTGGTGAATCCGGTGTGAATCCTACGGTAGCTTAGGAATGTGTGTAGATGGTTGCTAGGCTTTTCTTGCTCGAGTCAGGAGAAAGAATCATCTTTCTTGGTGGCTAAGAACTTGCCCCAAGCGACTCTTGAAGCATTGGCATAAGTTAGTTCAAAGCATGAGAATGATGTAGGCCTTCATTTTGGCCAGGTTGAGCTTTGTATACCGACCCTATCATTATCCTTGCTAGCCCTTTGTGCCTACCCCGTCTCTTGATTCATCTCCACTTATATTTCACCAAAGCCTGCAAGTTAATCCTAGTCGCACACCCAATCCGAGCTTTAGCGTTGTATTATTTTTAATTGAGGGTGTTGATGCGGTATAAAGTTTGTGAAAGTGTGGTTTGTGCTTCCTCAGATTATTCGCTGAAAAAGTGGTGAGAAAAGAAAAATAAAGAAATTAGAAAAAGAAAAGAAAAGAACAAAAAAGAAAAAAATTGTTTGGTTAAGAAAAGAGCCTGATTGAAAATCTTTTTAAGAGTTGTTTTGGGAGTAGGCAGTGCACACACCCACGTTTTCAGGTTCAAGTCTGGGGGTATGGTGCACCCGTGTTCTTATTGTGGTGCTTGGATAATTTCCTTGACACAAGCTCTTTTCGGTTAGGTGCAGAAACCTTCATGTTTATCCTTGTAAACCCTACCGAATCCCAAGCCCCATGTTTATCCTAAAGTCCTACTGACTCACGTAATGAACCATACTAGTGTCATGGAGAGAGTGCGACCGGGTGATCTTATGGTCACCGACATTGATAGATATCAATGGAGGTTGTTTAACCGGATGATTTGCCGTGATTCAACTTTTGAGTAGAAATAATATATAATTACGCCCTTAGATTATTACAAAGTATTTGTATAATTATAAATTTCTTCTATTGCATTTCTATGCGCGCGAGCATGCAACTTCACATGGTACACTACTTTTGCAATTTTTAAGCCATCTAATCCTTTTCCCATCCGCATAAGGGATGATTTTCTCGGGACGAGCAAATGGTTAAGTCTGGGGGTGTGATGAGTCCAATATTTATACGATTTTATGGACTCATCCGGGATAGTTTTCACTCTTGTGCACGTCTTATTCAAGCTAGAATTGCTTGTATTTCTCTCATAATCACTTACGCGCTATGTGCACTATTTAGGCCCATCTTAGTATGCTTTTGTGCTTCTTGTTGTTGGGGGTAAGCACATGGTGCTCCCTAACTATTTATTCTGTATTTGTATTGAGCTGGAGGGGTATTCCCAGTTGTGTTGATGTTTATGCAGATGCATGGTTCATCCTATTTTACCTAGATTTCATGTCTGCGTGTAACGCACGGTGGTTCATTTTCCTTAACGCACGGTCGGCTGCGTTCATGCGCTCTTATCTGGGGTGAAAAACGATGATATAGATTTGTTCATGCATTTATACGCACCGGCAGTTGCCCGTGCACGAAGGAAACGCACGATCACCTGTTAATCCTAGTTTTTAGGCCCTCTGGATTTGTTCGTGCATTTTTATGCATGGGAGGCTTCAACCGTGCCTGAGTAAAATGCATGGGCACTGCTGCTTCTTCTTCCTGGTCTTTCTTCTTCGTTATTATTACACGGACTACGCACGGTCGTGCGTTCAACCGTGCGTGACTTAATTTCTGATATTTTAGTATATAAGCCAGGAAATCTGCTGGTTTGGAAAAGAATTTGGAAAGAGACTTTGGAGCCCGCCATTTCCGCTCCAGTCCACCCATTTCGCCTCTCCACCACCGCTCGACCTAGGATAAGCTCCGACCACCACTCTCTTGCGAATCTTCCGCCAAAGCTTCCTCCTTGGCCTCCTCCATCATCCACGAGCTCAAGAATGCCATCGACGGAAAGTTTCCGCTGCATTCAAGGTGTGTTCAACAAGAGTTAGCATGAGCTAAACCACGAAGAAGACGGGTAAAGTGGAGGAAGGTGACAGCTCCTTTGGACCCCGGACGGCAACTAAAGACCAAACACGGACGAGGCTTGACAACCCTACGATTCTGACCGAGAATCTTCAGCAAAGACTTCGAGCTTCGATTTTCTTTTTCACCTTGTGTATTGCTTCAGAGTTTTCCTTTGTATGTGTGTTATTTTGGATGATGTGCATAAACCCTTTATTTAGCTAATGTAATTTCATGTCTATGAGATTCAATGTGGTTTATGTGAGTTAAGGAGCACCCCATTCCACCATCCACTCCACCACTGCGTTGTGCGCCGCACTAGCAATTGCTAGATGCATGTTTTGTGATGAGGTGCTTACGACCCTCACTACGCCGGTTACAAATCGTCTATCCGCAAGCCTTCTCGTCCACCCGCTTACCGAAGCATGACATTGCGGCCTGCATTCCATCCCGCCAAGCGAAGCGGTGCTTTAGGCCCGCATTTTCTTCCGCTGTTGTTAATTTAGGAAACTCAAGATCAAACCCCCTTTTTTATTATTAACATAGTAATCTTTATAATCAATTTCCCTAATTAGAAATCATACACCCCAACTTGCAATCCTCTGAGAACGATATTTGGGGAGTCTCTCCCAACTTTTATTACTTGTACAACTGGTGCACTTTCCATAAGCGTGTCAACCATAGGAAATCTCCTTCTTAATGGTGGTGTAGGGAGTGCTCTCTAAATTCGGTGATGAAATGCTCTCACAGAAGATTGGAGTGAAGGCTTGGAAGATTGGCATTTGAGCAACGAAATCAGGTCTTTAAATAGACACGGGATCTAACGACTGACGTTAAGAGTTAACGCCAGCGTTAAGGATCATGTACGGTCGTGGCTGAGATCGTGCAACCATCGGGATCATGGCAGATCGTGGGCTCAACGCGAGCGTTAACTCTTACGCTGGCGTTGTCTCTGGCTTCTCGATGGATTCCTTCTCAACGTTATTTCATCTCGACGTATTCTTTCTCGTTGAAAAATAACGCGGGGCGTTAACTTCTAACGCCGAGCGTTATATCTCTTTTCAGAGAATCGTCATTAATAATAATCCAATTCATAGAGATATATACCTATAGTACCTGCACACTATAAACACAAGCAAGATCAAAAACATAGTGTGATTTGTTATTCTCAAACTAAGAGATGTGGAACACAAGCTCCAACAAAGGCTTGGTAAAAATATCAGCAAGTTGAGATTCAGTTCCTATAAATTTTACATGAACATGTTCCTTTTTTATGTGATCCCTAATGAAATGATGTCTTACGTCTATATGTTTGAATCTTGAGTGATGGACGGGATTGTTTGTTAGGTCAATAGCACTTTTGTTGTCACATTTTAATTCAAAATTAGTTAGATGAAATCCAAAGTCTTTTAAGGTTTGAGTCATCAATAATGCTTGAAAGATATTGGATATCAATAATCTAAACCTAGAGGGGGTGATTAGATGTTTTCAATATTCTTTGCTACTTTAATGTTTATCTATCACAGCACAAAAGTAACACAGAAAGCACACAAGATTTATAGTGGTTCCCTACAAGACAATGTGTCTAGAGGTAGTCCACTGTCCCTCCCACCTATCTAGCAGTGTGCTAGACTAGGCAACTTCTCCAAATCTTAGATTTTTTTACTATACAGCAGATCATACAACTCATATCAAAAAGGATCCTACCTTATCCCTTCACACAGAAAAACCTACACTTAGGTTATACAAACCTTACAACAATTTTCTCAGACTTTACAAGTCCTACCAAGCACTCAGATCTACACCAAGATCCTACCAAAATATCGGCTCACACAGAACCCTACCAATCTCAGGCTCACACAGAACCCTACCAACTCAGATCTGGTACAAGATCCTACAAACTCAGGTTCACAAAGAATCTTACAGAATAGTTCAGAAATGTTTGCTAGTGTAGAAGAAAAGTCTTCAAGATGTATGCTTTGAATAACAGACTTCTTCTTCTTGCAGATGTAAGCTCAGTGATCTTGTGGATTACTGAGCCTTTCCTTTTAATCTCCTCCTCAGTTGATAAATGCACTTCTAGTATAGGAGGAAGATTGTTTCTTGTCTTCTTAGCCAAGTGATGAAGTTTTTCTGTTTGTTCTCCTGTTTTGTTTTCTTGATCAGATTCAATATTTTCTAAGAAGAACCACTCCTCTAAAATAGAAAATTTCTTCCTTTTATATTCTTCTATAACTTTGCATAAAAGCCCTTCCAGAATTCTTCCATAAATTGCCCGATATAATATTTGAAAGAAACGGCAGAATAGATTATAATAAATGCCTTGTCGTTCTTGGAACTTGCAGAATATAGAAATAATAATATTCTTCCTTAAACACTGTGCAACGGTTATATTCTGTACAGAATATATTATTTATTACTCCTTGATTAGTGCGCAAGATGGGCGGTGTGCATATTCCCTAAATATCAATTTCCAAGAATGTATGCGCATTAAATGCTGCTCTACAACTGTCAAGGCGATAATATTGCTTCAAGACGATATCGTCTTGATCAAGGTAAATGACAGATATTCTTCATGACGATATCGTCGACATACTTCCTTCTTGACGACTCTACTTGATATCTCAACGAGATTACTTCTTCTTGACGATATCGTCGAGATATTACTTCTTCCATATGACTTAGACTTTTCTTCAAGGTGATAGCCATTCTTCAAGACAATGTCATCTTGATCTTCAAACGATATTGTCTTCATGAACCTGTCTTCATGACTCAATGAGTTATGTCTTTAACTCTTCAATACTAGACCTTTACTTCAAGACAATTTCGTCGAGACATCTTAGCTTTATCCACGATAAGCTTTCTTCAACCTTCAAGACTATACATCTTCTTCAAGACGATGTCGTCGAGTTATCTGAACTTAGTCTCTCTACACTATAAGCTTTCTTCAACCTTCAAGACTGTATGTTTTTCTTCAAGATGATATCGTCGAGATATCGTCACTAAGCATTATCAATGATAAGCTTTCTTCATGACGATATCGTCGAAACTGGTTTGACGATATGATACCTTTCTCAACGATTTTTCTGCTGAATCTTGAGACGATATTTTACTTAGTTAATTTTCATTACTTTTATGGTCTATATACACTAGTGATGTAGCTTTGATTCTTTTCAACGATATGTATATTATCTCAACGATATATCAAGTCCTTGATGATTTTGGACTTAGAAAATTTCTTGACATATATTTTATCTTCTGCAGTCATGAATAAAATATACCATCAAATACATAGTGCATTTATCATTGATCTGAGCACTTCTTTAAATCAAGAACATTGCTGAGCATAGTTCCCAACAATCTCCCCCTATTTGAAGAAGTCATAACTCACTTCAATGATAAATGGTCAAAGATAAATAAAATAATAATTTGAGTACATTCAGAAATTATTATAGAATTCATCCATCAACATGATATAAATAGAGACATTCTATTGTTTCCGAAACATTCTATTGTCTTCAGGTCCTACTACTGCTTCCTTTTACTTTTCTCCTCTGCCTTTCATAGAAGCCGATTAGTTTTGGAATCTTCTTTGGAGAAGGAGGAGGACCATGAGGAAATGCTAGTTTATGATTTCTCCTTTTCTCCATTTGAGTTAAGCGTAGATTCTAATCAGCATAATAGTAGACTCTCTCTTGCCCATCCTGAGGGTATCCAAATTCCATCTAGGCTTCTGAGATCAAGGTCCTAGAGTTAGGAATCCACTTGCATGACTATGGATCCTGCTCAATTTCCCTAAGCCTCTTCTGCTTATACCTCTTGCTCTGAACCCTTTTTTCTTTTTCTGGAGCTGGCAGATTCTCTAACTTCTATACCATAAATCTCTGATACAGTGCTCTCAAATGGTTCTGCTAACTCAAAGGCTGAGGGAGGCTTCTGTAAGGCTTGCTTAACTTGATGGACTGTCCACATGGCTTGATTTGAGCAAGCATTTATCATTGCCTTCCCCCACTTTAGGACTTCTTTAGCTATGTGATCATCAAGAGCTACTCGTATTAAGTTTATCCTCTCATGCGAATGTTGTTCAGCCTCATCCAAGTTATTTCTTACCTCTAGCAGATGTTCATCTATGTTCTGAGTATATACTTCCATTTTGTTTAGAATTTGATCTTTATCTAAATTCATGAACCCTGTTACCTGTTGAAAAGCTCTCTCTATATTCCTTGACATGGTGCCTTAGTTTTGGATGATTTGATGAGTCAGATGCCCAACCTTGTTGATTTCCACACCAACATGTTCCATGGCTGGAGCTGCTAAGTGAAGGAAGTGAGTGTGTTGAGTGTTGAGATGATGCATATCATTCTGTACAGTATGCAGCTCAGCCTTCATTTCTTGCCTCAAGTCATCTACAGTCTGTAGAATGAACTTTTCTATCTTCTCCCTTTGAATATTCAGCAAGGCAGAGATCATATGAAATAGGGAGCCTGAGTGATCAGTAGATGGTCCAGCTACATTCACCTCAGGAGCTGCATTTTCTTTTGGAGAACCTTCAGGAACACTATCTTGAGCCAGAAAATTAGGAGAGTTAACCTGCATCTGCTCATCTTCTTCCACCAGCACTTGCTTGCCTTTTAACAGAACTAGGACAAGCCCAGTCTGGGGATCAGAACTTTCATCCTTCTCTATCACATTTTATTCATTTTCCTTGTCTAAAGCATCCTTCTCTTGGTCTGCTTTCTCAGTAGCAAATCCTTCAGCTTGATCCTCTAGGGTAGAGCACCCCAGATGGGTCTCCCCCTCAATTCTCTCAGTGTCTTGGGCTGAGCTTCCACCCAGGAACTTCCCCTCAACTAGATTACTACTCAGAATGGGACTTCTTCTTTCTTCAGGAACCTCTGTGTTAGCAGGTTCACTCATGTCCTCTAGGATCATCTGATTTAGAACTACCTCCCCCTCTATCAAAGCAGGCTTTGGTAGAGATGGGGCTCCTTCTTCCATAGAAACCATGGATAGGTTTGGGTCTGGAATTGATGATGCTCCTCCTCTTTCAGAACTGCTAGAGGACCCTTCCTCCTCTGACTCATCAACTATCACAGTTTTCTTTTTCTTTCCTTTTGTAGTAGTTTGGGCATCCTTAGGATTTTTGGTGATAACTCTCTCCCATCTGTCCAGCATTTTTGAATCCAACATCTTTGAATAGTGCAGAGGTGCTCCCATGTTTCTCTTCACTACATCCCCAAGGGTATTCAGGAGGAAGATGGATAAGATTCTTCCAAATGATGGGGTCTTCAAGGTGTTCTTGATCCTCTAGAATAGGAACTTTCTCCAGTCTGTCATCGTTGAAACAATGATCCTGCACATTCTCTCAAACATTTCCTTTGAAATCCTGTCATGGGAACCAGGTTTGCACAGCAATACTTTCCCTACAATGTTTGTTAGGAGCTTTCCCTTTTGGTTGAATTCTGCCTTTTTAATAGACTCATAGGTCTTGCCACTATGCCCACACCAGGCATATCCAACAGATAGATCTTCAGTAGTCAGATCTTCCTCTTCCACTTCTTTCTCCAGTCTTGGAATCCTCAAATCTTTTCCTAAGATCTTGTTAGATACTTTGATCTTCTTCCCGGCCACATTAGACTTTAGAATGGATTCTAAATGATTGATTATCGCTCCATCAAAGAATTCCTGGACCTCTCTGTTCATGAGAACACAGGGTTCGCAGAGCAGATACTCCAGCCCTGCCGATTCTACCAACGCAATTACTGACCAAATCTCTTCGGAACAAGAGCTAAATCCTCCCCTCATGAGCTTGCATCCAGAGATGACTAAGGATTCTTCCTTCTTGGGAGCCATTTAAGCAGAACATCGGCAATTAGTGATTGTCGAAGACGAAATGGAGGTTTGTCGCAGAAATGACTTAAGGAAAATGAAAGTGTAATTTTTGACCTAAGCATTCACTCTATTTATGTTAGAAGTAGATGAAGAGGCATGTACATTTTTGTTAATAGACTAAAAATCCATCAGACGGCTCTGATTAAAGATCCAATATTGCATTAAGTATCTGCGATGTATTTTGATGATGTGTATTTTTGTCGTCGATAGTATCGTCGAAACTACTTCAATCTAGTCGTTGGAATCACATCAGCTTTGACGTCGAGACTCAACTAATATCGTCGAGATGCGGGTTTTGTTGTCGAGACTGTTTGTTTTGTATCGCTGAGAATCCATCTATGTCGTTGAAATACTCATCTGATACATTTCCAACTTGAGAAGGTTGTCAGCATTTCTTGAAGGATTCTTGGAGATAGTGCTACTTAGATCTTTTCCTTCATATTTCTTACATAGAAATACCAGTTTGATATTTTCTTGAGCAAGGGCTCCACTTTTCAAGGTTTGGATTCTTCTTTACTTCATTCTCTTCAATTTTGGCTTCTTGTTCTTTAGTGGCAACATGATGTCTTTTGCATTTTCTAACTTGCCTACTTCTCAAGCATGGTGATGAAAGAGTAGGGACTATGATGGTTGGAACATGGTCTTCATCTTCTATCATTGATCCGAGGTCTCCACTGTGAGTGGAGCAGTGGACTCCCCCTCTATTGTTGCAGGTATTTGAGAGGGCTGTACAATTTCTTCTTCATCTCATTTTGAAGAGCTGGATCATTTTACATTACAGTTATATCTTCTCTTTGAGTCTCCCCCTCAATAGAAGCAAGAGAGGGTTGAACTTCTTGTGGGAGGTGTGCTGGGATTTGAGTGGCATCAGTTTGTTTGAAACCCCAAGTATCATTATTAGTCTATTCTCTCTGAATTTAGTTTTCTTGAATACTTATTTACTTATGCTTTGTGCCTGGAGTAATTATTGTCCAAATACCAAAAGGGTTGGCATTTGGACATACCTACAAAAAGAATTACTTATCCTTAGGAACCCAATTGAATTTGGGTCCTAGATTTCTGTTAGGGGAATAACCTGAAATATTACATCTCTGAGTGGTCTGCAATCTTGTTGCATTGGGCACTGTTTGATTGAACCAACAGTCCAGGGCAAAATGACTAATCTTTCCACAGCACCAGCACTCATACCTGTTGAATCTTCTCTTATGACTTACCATCTAGAAATGTTGATGGACAGGAGTGAAGATAGCAGATCCAACAGGCCTTGGGTGAGCCTCACAATGGTGAGTGTGCAGTTGAGCTGATCTCACCACCTTTTGATTCACCACTTTGGGAACAGGCTTTGTTGCATTTCCCTAACTTTTAAGTGTTGATGTTGCAGATCCATGGAGATGAGAACCTAGATTCTTCACTTGGGTCTGTTCAAGGGGTGTCTTAGAAACACTTGGCCCAAAGATTGCTCACATATGTGTGTTGGAGGGTTTACTGCTTCTTATAGAGCAAGCCTTGGTCAGATGACCATGTGAAGAATCCTGGTCAGAGAAATTTGAAATCAGTAGCTTCTATTTGAAAGAAGGTTGGACTTCAAATGCCTTGCCCTTGACTGCCTCCTTACCAAATCCTACACCACCTCTGAATGGTGCAGAGAATTGGTCAATAATGGGAAGGACAGTCTTGGGCATAGAGAAGCTGGAAACAATTTTCTTCTCTGCCAATAACATTTCCTCAAGGTCCTTGATGACCTTGTTCTTCTGACCCAACTCAGCAATTTTAAGCTTTATGACATCCTTGAGTTTGTCCATTTCCTTATTCATAGCAGTCAGCTTTTCAGCTGTCTCTTAGAGCTCAGATTGGGCAGATTTTAGGGATGATAACTCCTTAGATTGAGCTCTAAGAAGCTTCTTGCTTCTTTTCAAAGCAATCTACAGGGCTTCATTATGATGCACTAGCTCAGATTCAACCTCATGTGGAGATCTTGAGGGTATGCTATTGCAAGCAGATCCACATTCACTCTCATGCATAGAATCTGTCATTGATTCAGAATCAGATACAGATAAGGGGGCTCTAATAAGTACCTTCCCAGGAGAAGTGTTGTCATCCTGGATTTTTTCAGTTATAGCCATGAAGCTAATGAGAGCTTCCTCTTTAGTTTCTGATAAATCTGAATTAGAATCACTAAGTGTTCTGATTTTCTTAGCAATGAATCCTTTCTCAGATTCCTTTTTGTCTCTTGGACTTCTTCTATCATCACTCTTCTTGGATTCTTTCTTCTTAGAGGGACAGTCAACAATCATGTAACATGTCTTCTTATAATGACAACAAACTAAGTTAGCCAAATCAAATTCATTGAGTTTAGAGTTATACCTTTCCTCCTTTAAAGATTTGGACTTATCATGTTGACCAGATCTTCTGGAGTTTGAGGAGGATGTCCTATGGCTATCTCTTCTTCTTCTAGGCAACTTCCTTTTGAGCTGCTTAGTGAAGAGTATAGGTCTTTAACAATGTCATCATATTTTGATGTGCTTGTATCAGAAGCTTCATTGTCTTCAGAGATTTTCTGGATTTCAGGAATCTTGTCCTTGGTACTTCTTAGGCTTTCACCCACAAGAACCATGGACCTTTCTCTGGTGTACCCTTTTGTGTTTTCTTCTTCAGTTCCCTCCATGTAGATCTCCAAGGAATCCCACATTTCTTTTGCTATTTTGCAATGACTTAAGTTTTGAGATGTAGAGTCATCAATTGCATTTTCAAGTATATGTTTTGCTCTCTTATCAATAATTATCAGATCTACTCTTTATTGGTGAACTGTGACAAAGTTTCAGGGACTGAAGGAGTTGTTGGAGTCATTGAACCAGTCATGAGGACATAGGGTCCCTCTTCAACAACCATAAATAATATGGGATCTGATGCTTCCATGAACAACTTGACTCTTAGCTTCCATATGGCAAAGTTCTCTTTGGTGCAGATGGGTAGCCTCATTGATCTCATCTCTTGATGATGATCACAGGCCATTGAAAGATCACAACTCAATCAAAAACTTGTAGATCTTGTTCTAAGTTGTTTAGCCTTTGAACTTAACCTACCTCTGATACCAATTGAAAGATATGGGTTGTCAATAATCTACACGTAGAGGGGGGTGATTAGGTTTTTTCAATATTCTTTGCTACTTTAAAGTTTATCTATCACGGCACAAAAGCAACAGAGAAAGCACACAAGATATATAGTGGTTCCCTACAAGACAATGTGTCTAGAAGTAGTCCACTGTCCCTCCCACCTATTTGTTGGAACATGCTTTCCGCATCTCTTGGTTTGACAATAACAAATCCTATTGTATTTTATCATACTTGCATTGTGTTTATAGTGTGCAGGATCTTCAACATTCAATCCCCAAAGGAGTGTGAAAAAGAAAGACGTCGAAGCGACATCAGGATGATTATCTGTTGTTACCACGGCGCGGTAACACTACCGCTGGCGCTAGCGAATCAGAAACCGTTGAGAAGGAAAACGCTGAGAAGGAAACCGCTGAGAACGGTACTGGCGTTCGACGAAATGAAAGCTCCGTTCGACGAACTAGCGTTCGATGAAATGAAAGCTCCATTCGATGAACTAAAAGCTCCGTTCGACGATCTGCATGCTCTACCACGGTGCTCGACGAAATATATGCTTTACCGTGGCGCGTTAGAACTACCGTTGGCGCTAGTGTTCGTTCGACGAAATGAAAGCTGCGCTCGACGAAATGTGAGGCCGGTTAGACGAAGATACGCCTGACGAAAAGAGATGTGCTCTACCGCGGAGCGTTGGCACTATCATAAATGGAAACAATTGACGAGAAGGAAACAGTGGAGAAAAAGGAATGTCGACGGGACGCTATTTTGGCAAGTACTATCGCGGTGCGTTAAGGACTGATGCCCGGCGGTAGCTTTTGCAAACCTCCCATCTGCATGTAATTGAGGAGCAATTATGGAAGGAGATATTGGCTGAAGGAAGGATATCTCGCTATCGCGGAGCGTTAGCATTACCACGGCACGCTAGTTGGAGTTCAAAGTTTGGCGCTCAAACGTTGCCTAAACTGCCACGTTCCGTGTGCCAGATCATTGCCTAATGTGGCTAACATGGGGCGGTAGTACTACCGCAGGCGGTAGCGGCTGATTCTATTTAAAGACGCGCGCTGCCTCCGTTGATGCTTGCTGTTACAGAACGAATTAAAGACACATATTCAGAGCACTCGTGAGAGCCTTCTCTAAGCAGCCCGAAGAACTCCGTCAACGTATGTGAACGCAAAAGAACTTGAAGACCAATCTGATCGCATCTACATCGACATCAAGTTCTTCTTTTGAGGGAGTTTTTAGTTTGTGTTTTTTTTTAGTTTCAAATTGTAACCTTTTTATTTTTTGTTCGGTATTGGAATTCGCCACACGACGACTAGGGCCTTGCGGGGACTAGGGGAAATTTGCCTCGCGTTGGCGACTAGGTCTAGGGTGTAGATCTAGGGGGTGCTCGAGGCCTTTCCGGTGAGGGAAGGGCTAGAGCAGCTTGAGGCCTTATCTGGGGAGAGATGGGCTAAAGCCAACCGGTCTTTGGGATAAGGGTTGGTATAGAAAACCAAAAGAGTTTTCATTGGTGGCCTCTTTCCAAGCGTCATTGGGAAAAGTTTTTGTAATCATAACTATTTTAATTTAATATTAATGAAAATATGTTTGTTTCTTCATCTCTGATTCGTGCTCTCTGACTTTCATTAGTTTAAACCTAAACGTATTTTCTTTGTCGCTAACACCGAGTGGTAACACTACCGCTGGCGGTAGCAACAGAGAATTATTTTCTTTAATGAGCTGAAAAAGTTTAAAACCCTTATTCACCCCCCCCCCCCCCCTCTAAGGGTGCCTACAGATCCAACAAGTGGTATCAGAGCTACGTTATTCCAATTCGGTCTAACAACCGGGAATAATGGCGCTCCGTGACCTCGCTTTCCATGAGGGGCAGGGAATAAGTCGACCTCTGCTGTTTACTGGAACTGATTATAATTACTGGAGAACGCGTATGCGTTGTTTCTTGATAAACTTAGATCTAGATGTATGGGCATGTGTTGAAACTCCATACACTTCTCCTACATATATTGTTGTAGAAGTAACCATGGATAAACCTAGGGATAGATGGTATGATGGAGATAAGGCTAGGTGTAAGAATCATGTGAAAGCGATGAATGCTTTGTTCTGTGCTCTTGATAGGACTGAATTTAAAAGAGCAAGTGCATGTGAGACTACTTATGATATTTGGAACTTATTAGAAATAACGCATGAAGGTACCTCGCAGGTCAAAGATTCAAAACTATTCCAACTGGAATCTGAATTCGAGAGGCTCAGAATGGATCTGAATGAGGACGTCGACGTCATGTACACTCGATTCACCAAGATCGTCAACGCCTCAAAAATTCTTGGAAAAACATTTTCAAACGGCGACTTGGTGAGAAAGCTTCTTCGATCACTCCCACCAAAGTTCAATCCAAAGGTGACGGCGATTTCCGAATCGCATGATCTTAGGCGGCTCCAAATTGAGAGCCTCATTGGGAACCTCAAAACCCATGAGGTAGAACTCAAGATTCAAGAAGAAGAGTACAACAAGGAGCCAAAGAAGAAAGCCTTGGCACTGAAGTCAAGAAAAGAAGATGACGAGGAGAGTCTCTTTGTGAAGAACTTTACTAAGTTCATGAAGAATCCAGAAAGGAGGAACACATTCCAGAAATTTTTCCGAAAGGGCTCCTCATCCAAAAGTGAGAAGAAGGAGAAGTCTAGCGACGACGACGATGAGCGGCTACCTCCCGAGTGCTTCCTTTGTAGGAAGACCGGGCATATTAGAAGTCAATGCCCAAAATTTTTAAAGGAGCAAAAAGAAAAACGGGTTAAAGGAAAGGAGAAGATGGTCTTAAAAGCTGAAACATGGGATGACTCTTCCTCCGGATGCTCAAGTGAATCAAGCTCAAGCGATGATGATGCGGCAAACTTGTGCCTTATGGGGAAAAGCAATGAATCAATCGACGACGAATGCAGTGTCCAAAGTGACACTGAAGTAATCCCTTCTAACTATGATGATCTTTATTCCGAATACTTAAAAACTTGTAAATCTTTTGGCAAAAATTTAAAAGATCTCGATCTACTTAAAACTGAAAATAAAATCCTTTTAAAACAAAATAAAAAATTAAATAAGGAATTATTAGCCTTGGGAAAGGAGATGGAGTCTTGCAAAAAGAATGATGATCTTTTGGCAAGGACTAGTGAACTTGAAATTGATCTTTCTAACGCTCTCTCCAATATTGAATCACTCTCAAAACAAAAGAGAGACTTAGAAAGAAATTTGAAACTCTCACTTTCTAATGTTGAAAATGAGAAGAAAAACTTTGCAAATAGATGCGGAAATTTAGTTAGAGAAAATTTTGCATTAAAAGCCCAAATCCATGACCTTAACTTGGCCATAAAAAAATTTGGTGTTGGCCAGAAAAGTCTTGATATGATTTTGGCCAACCAAAGTCATGGTAGTGCAAAAACTGGGCTAGGTTATGTCTCTGCTAACTACTGCCCGACGGTAATAGTTAACGCTAGTGGTAGTAGTAAAACTCATAATTCATGTAATAATCATAACTCTGGAATTTTTTCTGCTGATTCCCCATCCTCCAGCAAGAGTCCACAACAAAAACTGAAAAAGGTCTCAACCCATTTTATGTTATGTGCCAAGTGTCATCACTTCGGGCATACCTTGGACTCTTGCAGGATGAAGGGTCGATGTACTGTCAAGCAAATCTGGGTGCCTAAGGTTTCCACCTATTCTATGGGAGGAACCACTTAGGTATCCAGATCTTTACTCTCATCTTCTTGTTAGGTATGTTGGCAGGCTAAGGAAAAGGAAGACATGTGGTACTTGGACTCAGGATGCTCCAAACACATGACCGGCGATAAAGCAAAATTCCTTAGCCTCACTAAGAAGAGAGGAGGAATGGTGACATTTGGGGACAATGGAAAGGGAAGGATATTAGGTACCGGTATTGTTGGTAACAATTCTTTCTCTCTTAATATTGTCTTATATGTAGAAGGTTTGAAACATAACTTGATTTCTATTAGTCAATTTGCGATAAAGGTCTAAATGTCTTATTTGAGTCTTCTACTGATTTATGTAAAAGTATTGATCCTAAAACCAATAGTATTGTACTCACTGCACCACGAATTCACAATGTGTATCTAATTGCCTTTCATGATCTATCACGTGCGTCACTCAAATGTCTTATATCAAAAAATGAAGAACTTAAATTATGGCATAGGCGTCTCGGTCACTCTAGCACCAAGTTAATCTTAAAACTGTCAAAGAATAAACTCGTTAAGGGTTTGCCTATGCTAAATGGAAATCTATCTTCTTTATGTTCGCCATGCCAAAAAGGAAAATTTTCAAAAACATCGTTTAAGAGTAAAAAGGAAATATCCACTTAAAGACCCTTACAACTAATTCACATGGATCTTTTTGGACCTATTAGCACATGTAGTCTTGGTGGTAAAAAGTACACTTTTGTATTAATTGATGATTATTCTAGATTTACTTGGACCTTATTTCTCACCTCCAAATCCGATGCGTTTTCTGAATTTACAAAGCTTTGCAATCGTATTCAAAATGAATTAGATCTTAAAATCAAGTTTATACGATCGGATCATGGAGTGGAATTTGAAAATGATAGCTTCACCACTTTCTGTAATAATCTAGGTATTAAGCACGAATTTTCCGCTCCACGCACCCCCCAACAAAACGGTGTGGTGGAGAGGAAAAATAGAACTCTTCAAGAACTCGCACGCACTATGCTATCCGAGTATGGGTTGCCTAGATATTTTTGGGCCGAAGCCATAAATACATCATGTTATGTCATAAATCGTGTCATGCTTCGCCCTATTTTGAAATTAACTCCATATGAATTGTATTTTCAAAAGAAACTTAATGTATCATATTTTCATGTTTTTGGTTGTAAATGTTTTATTCTAAACACCAAGGATGCATTGTCTAAATTTGATGAAAAATGTGATGACGGTATTTTTCTTGGTTACTCTTCCACTAGCAAAGCATATAGAATATATAATAAAAAATCTAAAAAGGCTGAAGAGTCTATTTATATGAAGTTTGATGAACTTGTGTCTTGTGTAGATTTTACTTATGCAGGTAATGAAGATGAGCATCCTTCACCATTGGAGCATGATGATGATGAACCACTTGGAGAAGAAAAGGAAGTAGAGACGGTGCAAGAGGAGTTCATGCCTCCAAGTGTGCTTCGATTTACAAGAGATCACCCAAGGGAGCTTATCATTGGAGAACCATCAATGGGGGTAACGACACGTTCTTCTTTTAATGAATCCTTTTCAAACTTATGCTTTGTTTCCGAAATAGAACCGAAAAATGTTTCCACCGCTTTGAATGATGAATTTTGGTTTATTGCTATGAATGATGAATTGAATCAATTTGAACGTAATATGGTATGGAAACTAGTTGAAAGACCATCTAATCACCCTGTTATTGGTGTCAAATGGATATTTAAAAATAAATTAGATGGAGAGTCTAGAATAACTAGGAACAAAGCTCAATTAGTGGCACAAGGTTACTCACAAATTGAGGGGGTAGATTTTGATGAAACTTTTGCACCCGTTGCTCGCCTTGAATCGATTAGAATTTTTCTAACTTTTGCGAGTTTTAAGAAGTTTAAATTATTTCAAATGGATGTTAAAAGTGCTTTCTTAAACGGGATAATTAAAGAAGAAGTCTATGTTGAACAACCCCCGGGATTTATTAATTAACAATTTCCAAATCATGTATATAGATTAGAAAAAGTGCTTTATGGTCTAAAACAAGCGCCCCGTGCTTGGTATGAACGCTTAACTTCTTTTTTATTAAAGCACAGTTATAAAATAGGTAGTGCCGATAACACGCTCTTCATTAAGCATTTTGATAATGATTTGATTATTTTACAAATATATGTTGATGATATTATTTTTGGAGCCACTAATGAAGAGTTGTGTAATGAAGTTGTTTTAGTGATGCAAAATGAATTTGAGATGAGTCTAGTGGGTGAACTAACATATTTTTTAGGATTTCAAATAACCCAAAGAAATGATGGAATTTTTATATGTCAATCCAAATATGTCCATGATATGCTAAAACATTTTGGTTTTGAAAACTTGAAACAAGCTAGTACTCCAATGAGCGCATCACTAAAATTAGGAAAAGATGAAGCCGGAATTTCAATTGACCAAACGTTATATAGAGGAATGATTGGATCCCTATTATACATTAGTGCATCTAGACCCGATATTATGTTTGCCGTATGTTTATGCGCTAGATTTCAAGCAAATCCAAAAGAATCTCATTTAAAAGCGGTGAAACGAATTTTTCGATATCTAATCGGCACATCTAAATTAGGACTTTGGTATCCAAATAATGATTCTTTTCTCTTGCATGGGTATTCAGATTCTAATTATATGGGTTGTTCATTAGATAGGAAAAGCACTAGAGGTACCTGTCACTCCTTAGGTCCTTCTCTAGTTGCATGGTCAAGTAGAAAACAAAATTCTGTTGCTCTCTCCACCGCCGAGGCAGAATATATTGCACTAGGAAGTTGTTGTGCCCAAGCATTATGGATGATTCAAACCTTAGAAGACTTTGGTGTTCATTTAACTAATATTGAACTTAAGTGTGTCAACAGAGTGCTATTGACTTAACAAACAACCCTGTTCATCACTCACGATCTAAACACATAGATGTAAGACACCACTTCATTAGGGATCACATCAAAAAGGAACATGTTCATGTAAACTTCATTGGAACTGAATCGCAACTTGCGGACATCTTTACCAAGCCTCTACTTAATTCTCGATTTGCTCTACTTAGACTAGAACTAGGAGTCTTGGACATTCATACTTAATCGTGCAAAACTCGCATTTTTGTGACCACGCATATCTGATTTCTGTAATCACATTGTCACTAATCTGCACAACTATATGTTGGAACATGGTCTTCCGCATCTCCTAGGTTTGAGAATAAAAAATCCTATGTGTATTTGATCTTGTGTGTTTAAGTGTGCAGGATAACAAAGTCCACAAGACTCAAGGATTACATAAGAAGGTTGCCCCCAAAGTTGAGCCATCAAATCCAGAACTCCTACTAGCGTCGGCGGTAGTACTAGCGCAGGCGCTAGCTATCGTTCGACGAACTGTAAGCGGCGCTCGACGAAATGCTCATAACTGCGTTCGATGAAAATTCGCTCGACGAACTCTTAGCTGCGGTCGACGAAATTTCGATCGATGAAATGTTTGCTTAAGCACAATTCCGGGAGTACTTATAGAAAGAGATAGCGCCTGGCGGTATCCGATAGCGCAGGTGATAGCGCGGAGCATAGTAGGCAAGAGAGAAATGTTTCCTCGGATGGATGATTCTGCCGCGCAGAATATGTCCTAATATGGGATAGCGCCGGCGGTACCACTAGCGCAGGCGCTAGCGCTATGGATATAAAAAGGACCCCTCTTCTCTCGTTTCAGAGAGACATCAGAGAGAGAGATAGAGTGCTAGAATTCCAGAGGCTATCTTGGCTGAAAGTTGATGTCCTACCAAAGTTCTGCAAACTTCTGAAGGAGAATCTCATCACGCCGGATCCAAACGAAGTCCGCTTCTACAATGCTTACCCTACAGCAGATCTTCGTCTCCAACTTCAGAAGTTCATCAAGAGGGAGTTTTATTTAATTTTCATTTCATATTTCTTGTAAACGGTTAGTGAAATCGCCTCGTGTTGGCGACTAGGTCTGTGTAGGACTTAGGGCGGAAACTCGTCTCGTGTTGGTGACTAGATCTAGGCTAGGTCTAGGGGGTGCTCGAGGCCATATTCGGGGAAGGGTTGGCTAGAGCGGCTTGAGGCCGAATCCGAGGAGGATAGGCTAGTGCCACCGGTTCGTGGGGATGCTAGTCGGGATAGAAAACAAAAAGAGTTTACTATTCATCGCCACCAATTTCTAGCGTTATAGAAGTCAACTTTTGTAAAACCTTATTTGATATTAATAAAGCATGTCTCTACTTTATTTCAATTGTTTTACTTGACTTCTTATTGTCTTTATCTTGCATTATTACAAAGCTTTTCAAAATATCACTTAAGTTTTTGAAAACCCTTATTCACCCCCCCCCCTCTAAGGGCGCCTACCGATCCAACAAGTGGTATCAGAGCAGTTTTATTCCAATCGGCTTAACAACCAGGAATAATGGCGTCTCATGATCTCGCTTCTACTAGTGGGGTAAATTTTTATGAAGAAGGAAAATCACTAGCACCACCTTTATTTGAAGGAAGAAATTTTAAAGGATGGAAAATTTTAATGGAAAATTTTCTTAAAGCTTTAGATGAAAAAGTTTGGAATATCACTATTAAAAAGCCACCTAGCGTATTAAATAAAAATGAAATGGTTTTAAATGCAAAATCTATGAATAGTCTATTTTGTGCATTATATCAAAATATTTCCAAACTCATTCATACTTTTCCTACTGCATACGAGATGTGGAATTTTCTTGAGATAACTTATGATCTTCCTCTTGCAGGTATGGAACAAACACAGGAAGAGAAGGACATACAAGCATCCACCATTATTCAAGAAAATCTCTCTTATAGCAAAACCATGGAAATCATGGAAATTGACTTAGCCAAAGAGAGCAATTCATCAAGAGAATATGAAAATTCATCTATAAAGAAGGAAGGCCTAGAAGACAACAAAGGAACGTCATGTTCACATCTTGCCTCTTCCGATTGCGCTGTAAGAAAGTCTAATTCTTTATCTTATTTCCATATACAAAAAATTGCTAAACGTAGAATGATGAAATTAAAAAATGCTAATAAGAGATTACGTTTAGAAAATAAAACTTTGAAAGCAAATGTGAATGAAGAATCCAAAAAGGATGTGTTTGAATCTCAATCATGCTCTTCATTTGAAAACTATACACCTTATTTTGATTATAATAATATTAAAGAAAAATTCAAGGATTTAGAAAAAGAACTTTTAATTTCAAAAGAACATAATGAAAAATTGATAAATGAAAATAATATTCTCTCTCATAAACTAGAATCTTTAAAATCCCTCTTTCAAAAAGGATTAAATAATTTTAAATATCTTATTTCTAGTTTATCATCAAACGCGTGTAAAACTTCTACTAGTCTGTTAAAACATATTAAACATGCACTTAGTAGAATGTTTAATCACACAAACATAATGAATTCTAACCCACATTATGTATCTCCCAAATTAAATTCTAATGTGCACAAATTTCCTATGAAATATAATTTCAAAAGTGATTATTATTTTAAACCTAAGTTTAATGAATATGGAAATTTGATGCATAATATTAAATCAAAATATGAATGGTGACCCAAAATAAAAAATGAAACATTAACTCCACTTGAAAGAATTCGTTCATTGTCGTCTCCCCAAAAATTATCACGCTATATTTGGATACCTAAAGGAACCGTTACACTTGGTTCCCTTTGGATACCCAAATCTCTCATCTACTAGTATCATCCAAATGCATGAAGTAGAATATTTTCAAATTGAAATATACAAATTTCTACTTCATGATGTGCTTTAATGTCTTTTCTATTTTTTCTTTTTGTTTTCTTTTTAAGCTATCATGTTATAGTCATCTTATATATTATAGGAAATATGATCTTATAAATCAAATTGATCGAAATTCAAAATCATATTTTATTTTGATGTCCTATCTTTTATTCTTATATTCATTGCTTCTAAATATCTTATATTATCCAAACTCTAAATTTGTTACGAGATATTTATCTAAATTATAAAGAAAATCACAAAAGACATATTGAAAGATTAATTGTCTTAAATAACTAATGCCACTCGCACCACCATGATCTATTGATGTCCTTTCATAAAATTCTCTAAAAATTATATATCATAATTCATATAAAAAACATCTAAAAACAACTATCTCTATCACATGTATATGAATTATATGATAACAATTGACATTATAATTGTTTACCATGGTTGGTGTATTATGTACGTATTGTGATTTATGTCAATTTTGAACCTTAGAATCATCGTGATATCAACAAAATCAAATCAAATAGAATCTTCACTTCATTCTAGGTCTGTAAGTTGAAACACTATCAAACTTTGGCATAACATTAATCATATCTTCTTTGTTTGCATATTCAATAATAATTAAGCTTAAATGGTTGTGCAAAACTCAAGAATTAAGGTTTAATGAATATGGAACTTTAATGAATGTGAAACCCATGTACTAAAATTTTAACTTCTGCATCTTTTTGTGATTTCTTCTCGTCTTTTCACTTCATTAGACAGGCCTTACATTGCATAAACATAATTAAGAAAAATCGGAAGCAAAAGTGAAGAAAATCTAAGCTATATGATTAAAATAAGCACTCTCTGTGAGCTTACGCAGGCGCTAGGACTTAACGCCGGCGCTAGCTCAAGTGTCCGATTTTCTGTAATTTTAAAATTCTGAAAAATAAAAATAAAAAATATTATTTTATATGTACTACTCATTTCTGCATCTATGCCTATAATTGATTTTTGAAAAATTAAAATATAAAATTACAAAAACCAAATTACAAAAAAAAAAAAAATTTTTGGTTATTTGTTTGATTTCTACATGCAAAAATCAAATACAAAAATACAAAACAAAAAAAAAATATGAACAATAATTTTTTTTGAACCTACATTTTCTACTTACATGTACCTTGCGAAAGGGGGATTTGGGCTATCATCCCATCACATCTCCTAGTACCGGGCGAACCCCTCACAAGGTAGTCCTCGGGAAGTCCAAGATCAATCTTATGAGTTCAAACTTTAAATCAAAATTATTCTTCAAAATATCAAAAATACTGTATGGACTTCATTGAAAATCAAGCATGATTTAACCCATCATTTAGAACTTCTATAATGTTGCAATTTATCTTTTCAAACTACTTTGAACATTGTTTTCATCATGCTTTGATATATCTATTAATATGTGCATCAATTATATTGTAAAAGTTGTGTAGAACCAAGCTTAGCATGCCTCTAAGTATGAGTAAATGTTTTATGTTTGATAATGATATTTATTCACTCACTTTGGCATTGTCTACATATGTGTTTAATCTAAGAATGCTTGTGTATGTTTTGTATTAGTACAATAAATTAAAATTGCACAAGTATCTTACCTACACTGCCTTTATTTGCACTTTTAAAAGTTAAGAAAAGTGGTTATATTTTCATACTTTATATTGATTTGCAAAACAAGTGTATTCGGAGAACTTTGTACAAAACAAAAATCATAAAATAAAGTGACAGAGATAACTCCACCAAGCACTACTTGAACCTCCTGATAAGTCTTAATAAGCGTTGTGAGGTTGAGCACCTTGGAAAGAATAGTAAAGTATCTTGTGCAAACCATATCTTTCTTTCAAAATAAAAATCACTTACTCTTAAGTACACCGGATCACTAGTTTCAACATTAAAATAAAATAAAATATGTGATCCCCCAAGCACTACTTTGCACCCTGATAAGTCTTGATGAGCATTGTATGTGCAAAGCACCTTGGTAGTTGTACATTTTGCTTGTGCATTGAAGTGTGTGGAAGTAAAATTATTTGTGTTTTATTGTGCTCTTTACTTTACATATCTCTTGTATTTTTGATTAAAACATTTGTTTACTCTAATCAAAAATACACTTATGTGCACATCATTATCTTCCATAACACTTCTTCTCATGAGTATTAGATCCTAATGCAAATTCTATACTACTCTTTATTTATGAAATGCACTAGATAACCTAGCATGCTTTCTACAATGTTTTGTATGTTTTGAAATTATGAATTAACATAACATTGTAGTACTCTCTTTTTGATAACATTATTTCATGCTTGGTTACTTTATTGTTGAACCTAAAGAATTTAATTGAACAATGATTTACAAAAACATCTTCTTTATGAAATTTAACTCATATATCTTTTTATGGATTGAAAGGAGAGTTTAGTTCTTATTTATCTTATTAAAAGATCTTGCTTAATTTTTACTTTCAAAATAAGTGATATATAAAAATATATATGAGTTTGCTGATTGTTGTATGAGTAATAAAAACAAATACTAAGAGTGCATAAATAATCACAGCACAAATAAAAACATAAAACAAACAAGCAAACCAGATGACACAAGATATATAGTAGTTCCCCAAAACCCGGGTACATCTACTCTTCTACCCACTGGTAGGAATCCACTAGGAGAGTTAATCAGGTGCCCTCACACCAAGGTGTTTTGTTCAGGTGTCCACACACCAATGGAGGTTTGATCAGGTGCCCAATTCACCTATAAGCTTTTGACCAGGTGCTTATAAACCAACTAGATTTTTTGATCAGGTGTCTTGCCACCAACAGGTAATCTTTTGAAGGGAGTTTTAACCCTGTACAAGATGGGGAAGGAAAAGGGAAAAGATTTATTGTTCTTCTCTTTGTGCTGAGAAGACTCTTGATGAAGATCCTGATTGGTAGTTGTGTTTGGATCTTGATGATGATGTTGAAGAGCTCCCCCTGTCTGATATAATAGTTGACAGTTTATGGAGGCCTCTTCTCTTGATTGTACAAACTCATTTCTTCTTATGCAGTAATGATCCTAAGCAAATGATTGTGATTGGTGTCTCAGGATGAATGTGATCTGCAAGAAAAAGGGTTAGCAAAAAGAAGATAAATAATAGAAGATCTACTTCTTCTTTTTGCTCCTCTGATTTTCTCTTCTTCTTTTTCTTTTTTCTTCTTGTACAGCAATATAATAATGTTCTGTTCTATTCTTCCTTTCTATTCTGTCGAGAGATAACAGCTATATATATACTGATATGTATTATCTGCTATAATATATTCTGTTTAAATCCTTGCCGACCAAAGAGGAAAGAGTATAATAAATATATCCTTTATTTCCCAGATCCTCGAGAACATAAGTTGCCGTCTTTGGCTTCTGCAACGGCTATATTAACTAATGCTGCAATGGCTGGATTGTTAAATCAACAATATATATAGCAATATATAAAATAGAATAAATAAATATTGCTTTATTAAAGTCTGACAGCAAATATATATTTTAGTCAAGCTAAATAATATAAAATATTCCTGTCAGAAATTCGTCGAGCTGAACTCTACGTTCGTCGAGCTCATCATTTGGTTCATCGACCAGATTATTAAATTTACTGTTTCTGAACATCTGTTGGAATTCGTCGGCCGCTGTTCGTCATTCGTCGACCGCTGTTCTGGTTGGAATTCGTCGACCACTGTTCGTCATTTGTTGAGCGCTGTTCCGATTTCATCGACCGCAGCTTCCTTACTAAAATGATGAGCGCTGCTATAATGTAATCTTTTCATCGATCACCGTACGACGAATTTTGAGCGCCGTTCGACGAATGTCGAAGGCCGTTCGTCGAACACAGTGAATATATGAAAAATATTTCTTCTCTTATTTTCTCTTATATTATTTTCTCTTATAATATTTTCTCTTATACTATTTTCAGCCTTTTAACTTAATAGGATATTTAATCTAAGTTAAAGATATATTATGATATAAACTTTAGACATTAAAGGTGGATCCTAACTCAAATCAAAACTAAGGTTCCAACAATCTCCCCCTATTGGAGTTGGGATCCTAATCCAAAATAACTAGATTCTAACAATCTCCCCCTATTTGGTTTAGGATTCCTAAGCATAAAAAGTTTGATCTGCTTAAGGGTTAGAGATTATTAATAGGAATTTAAATGAAATGAATTGCTAGCTGTTAACAGATTCTATGAATTTTAAAATCATAAATACAAAGTCTGATAACTTCTTTCTATAGAATCCCCTTTAATCAGAAGAGACTCACACTCAGTTCCAAGATCATTCCCGATCAATGCAACTACAGTAGAATGCTCAACATGATTTTAGGAAAAAAAAATCTGTAAGAAAGTGAAGTCTATTTGATATTGCTTTTAAGATAGAAAATTTCAAAAAATCATAAAACTACTGTTTAATTTAATTTTAATTTGAGTAAAAAATATTAAACAGTTAAAACAAAATTGCCTTATAATTAGATATTTTGGCCTTTTTATTTCATTAAAGTATAAATTTGAAAATTTAAATTGACTTTGTTGAACATAAATACTTTTCTTCTTAACAGGTTGTTCAAATTTGTTTTTCAAAGAAAAAATGTTCTTTTCTGATGTTTTCAAATCTATTTTAAGCCTTGTGTGTTCATAAGTTATTTTTAACTCTTTTATATTTTCTTTGTCAGATTTGTAATTTTCACATAACATTAGATCTGTACATGATGAATTAAAAACAGATTTAAAATTAGATTTTATTAAATCTGTGCATGAAGAAGTGAAAACAGATTTAGATGTATCAGAGGTAAAGTTTGAAGATACCTCTTTTACCTTAGTTACCATTTTTGTTTCAGATTCAGCATCTGATATGTAATCTGAGCCATATATTGCCATCATACAGAATTTTATGGCTATTTGTTCTTCTTTTTCTTCTTCTTCAGTTAAACTGAATGATGGTTCTGCATCAAAAGTAAAGTTAGTGGAAGAAGTAGGAATGGATTCATTTACCATCCTAGAGAGGGAGTTCCAGATGGTCTTTGCTGAAGTGCAATCAGCCACTTTTTGAAGAATGTCATCAGACATTGATTTAGCCAATATGTTCATGGTTATGGCATCAACACTGATCAACTTTTCTTGATCATCTGTTGAAGAAGAGGTTGAAGATTGAGTTCCTGTCAAAATAGATTTATAAATATTTTCATCTATTGCATTCATAAATAAGTTGATTCTAACTTGCCATAGATCAAATTTATCCAAATTACATAAAGGTGGATCTGAAAAAGAGAAACCAGCTAGTGCCATCAAATTTTTGAAAAACCTTTTTAAAACAAAACAAAATAAGAACTAAGTGATCTTTGTGATTTCAGGTGTTAGCCTGTGTGAAAAATCAACTTCCTCTGATACCAATTGAAAGGGACAATTGATATCCTCTGATGGGGGTGATTGATAAAATCAACCTGCTTTGATACCAATTGAAAGGAGAGTTTAGTTCTTATTTATCTTATTAAAAGATCTTGCTAAATTTTTACTTTCAAAATAAGTGATATATATAAATATATATGAGTTTGATGATTGCTGTATGAGTAATAAAAACAAATACTAAGAGTGCATAAATAATCACAGCACAAATAAAAACATAAAACAAACAAGCAAACCAGATGACACAAGATATATAGTAGTTCCCCAAAACCCGGGTACATCTACTCTTCTACCCACTGGTAGGAATCCACTAGGAGAGTTGATCAGGTGCCCTCACACCAAGGTGTTTTTGTTCAGGTGTCCACACACCAATGAAGGTTTGATCAGGTGCCCAATTCACCTATAAGCTTTTGACCAGGTGCTTATAAACCAACTAGATTTTTTGATCAGGTGTCTTGCCACCAACAGGTAAATTTTTGAAGGGAGTTTTAACCCTGTACAAGATGGGGAAGGAGAAAGGGAAAAGATTTATTGTTCTTCTCTTTGTGCTGAGAAGACTCTTGATGAAGATCCTGATTGGTAGTTGTGTTTGGATCTTGATGATGATGTTGAAGAGCTCCCCCTGTCTGATATAATAGTTGACAGTTTGTGGAGGCCTCTTCTCTTGATTGTACAAACTCCTTTCTTCTTATGCAGTAATGATCCTAAGCAAATGATTGTGATTGGTGTCTCAGGATGAATGTGATCTGCAAGAAAAAGGGTTAGCAAAAAGAAGATAAATAATAGAAGATCTACTTCTTCTTTTTGCTCCTCTGATTTTCTCTTCTTCTTTTTCTTCTTTCTTCCTGTACATCAATATAATAATGTTCTGTTCTATTCTTCCTTTCTATTCTGTCGAGAGATAACAACAATATATATACTGATATGTATTATCTGCTGTAATAAATTTTGTTTAAATCCTTGCCGACCAAAGAGGAAAGAATATAATAAATATATCCTTTATTTCCCATATCCTCGAGAACATAAGTTGCCGTCTTTGGCTTCTGCAACGGCTATATTAATTAATACTGCAACGACTGGATTGTTAAATCAACAATATATATATAGCAATATATAAAATAGAATAAATAAATATTGCTTTATTAAAGTCTGACAGCAAATATATATTTTAGTCAAGCTAAATAATATAAAATATTCCTATCAGAAATTCATCGAGCTGAGCTCTACGTTCGTCGAGCTCATCATTTGGTTCGTCGACCGGATTATTAAATTTACTGTTTCTGAACATCTGTTGGAATTCGTCGACCGCTGTTCATCATTCGTCGACCGCTGTTCTGGTTGGAATTCGTCGACCGTTGTTCATCATTCATCGACCGTTATTCCGATTTCGTCGACCGCATCTTTCTTACTAAAATGTCGAGCGCTGTTATAATGTAATCTTTTCGCCGATCGCCGTCCGACGAATGCTGAGCGTCGTTCGATGAATGTCGAAGGTCGTTCGTCGAACACAGTGAATATATGAAATATATTTCTTCTCTTATTTTGTCTTATATTATTTTCTCTTATAATATTTTCTCTTATATTATTTTCAGCCTTTTAACTTAATAGGATATTTAATCTAAGTTGTAAGGTATATTATGATATAAACGGATCCTAACTCAAATCAAAACTAAGGTTCCAACATGGATCATCATTGATTACAATAAGATGTTTCTTGTATTTCGATAAGTCTTCCGCATCATAACCATATAATTGTTTTACCTTGCACTTTCATGCTTAGTTAAAGTCTTTTATTTTGTGTGCATCCCCACTTGAATCTTAATATTCCTTTCTCTCAACAAGTGGTAGAATTTCTTGGTAAACTCTATATTGGTTACTCTAAACATGAATATTTGTTTTGCTAAAAACTCTGATTTATTTCTATGAAAATATTGTTATATTAAAAACTCTAATTCATTAATGGATTTCAAAATAGCTATGTGAGTATTTTCATAAATTCAAATAAAAATATAAACCCATAGTCTATGAACTTATCACTAAATTTAAATGCTTAATATTTCCAATAATTATTATCCATGACTTCATATCTCACCATAGCGGGGGCGTAGGATTGTAGACATGAGATAACCATATCTCTAGTCATGTCTTGTCCTTAACCGGGGAGGGTTCCAGTGGGGCCTTGCGAGGCACTGGGGGGAAGAGTGCTAGGTTTGGTTTTTGTCTAGTGTTTGCATATGAGACTAACACCCCAACCTACGACATGTTTGCAGCTCCTCATGCCCATCCGTCACTTAGTACAGGGCTAGGGTGTAGACATATTGTCTGGGTAGTTTAGTTACTTGGAAATCATTATTTTTTTATGCTTAAAACTCTTATTTAAAAAGGGGATAAACCAACATAAGAATACTTGAAAATGTTATATTGCTAAAAACTCTGATCTATCTCTATAAAAATTATTCTAAAACTCCTTATCATTTCCTTCTCTCTACAAGCTCGATCATGTCGTTATCTTACTATCAACTTTTAAGTGGTGTCTCCTTTATCCATCTCGCTTTTGCTAATAACAAAAGGGGGAGAACTAACATGATAAATATAATCTGCTATCAAA
The DNA here is from genome assembly GCA_033032865.1 of Dactylorhiza incarnata. NCBI lineage: Eukaryota > Viridiplantae > Streptophyta > Magnoliopsida > Asparagales > Orchidaceae > Dactylorhiza > Dactylorhiza incarnata. Next base: position 1,300,130 of record JAWHQI010000366.1, on the reverse strand, counting down.
ATATAAAACTAACATGCTTAATTAAGATGATAGCTTACATATTAGGGGAGAATTCACTTAGGGGGAGCATGTATTTAGGGGGAGCAATTCTAAATGCTAAAATTGATAATTATCCTAAGTCATCACTCTCACACACACATAAGTATGTTTCATCATGCTTATATATTAATGCTCTGATTTATCATTAATGGATTTGTTATTATCAAAAGGGGGAGTTTGTTGGAACATGGTCTTCCGCATCTCCTAGGTTTGAGAATAACAAATCCGATGTGTATTTGATCTTGTGTGTTTAAGTGTGCAAGATAACAAAGTCCACATGACTCAAGGATTACATAAGAAGGTTGCCCCCAAAGTTGAGCCATCAAATCCAAAACTCCTACTAGCACCGGCGGTAGTACTAGCGCAGGCGCTAGCTATCGTTCGACGAACTGTAAGCAGCGCTCGACGAAATGCTCATAACTGCGTTCGACGAAAATTCGCTTGAGGAACTCTTAGTTGTGGTCGACGAAATTTCGATCGACGAAATGTTTGCTTAAGCGTAATTTCAGGAGTACTTATAGAAGGAGATAGCGCCTGGCGGTATCCAATAGCGCAGGCGATAGCGCGGAGCATAGTAGGCAAGAGAGAAATGTTTCCTCGGATGGATGATTCTGCCGCGCAGAATATGTCCTAATATGGGATAGCGCCGGCGGTACCACTAGCGCAGGCGCTAGCGCTATGGCTATAAAAAGGACCCCTCTTCTCTCATTTCAGAGAGACATCAGAGAGAGAGATAGAGTGGTAGAATTCCAGAGGCTACCTTAACCGAAAGTTGATGTCCTACCAAAGTTCTGCAAACTTCTGAAGGAGAATCTCATCACGCCGGATCCAAATGAAGTCCGCTTCTACAACGCTTATCCTACAGCGGATCTTCGTCTCCAACTTCAGAAGTTCATCAAGAGTGAGTTTTTATTTATTTTTCATTTCATATTTCTTGTAAACGGTTAGTCAAATCGCCTCGTGTTGGCGACTAGGTCTGGGTAGGACTTAGGGCAGAAACTCGCCTCGTGTTGGCGACTAGATCTAGGCTAGGTCTAGGGGGTGCTCGAGGCCATATCCGGGGAAGGGTTGGCTAGAGCGGCTTGAGGCCGAATCCGGGGAGGATAGGCTAGGGCCACCAGTTCGTTGGGATGCGAGTTAGGATAGAAAACAAAAGGAGTTTACTATTCATCGCCACCGATTTCTAGCGTTATTGAAGTCAACTTTTGTAAAACCTTATTTGATATTAATAAAGCATGTCTCTACTTTATTTCAATTGTTTTACTTGACTTCTTATTGTCTTTATCTTGCATTATTACAAAGCTTTTCAAAATATCACTTAAGTTTTTGAAAACCCTTATTCACCCCCCATCTAAGGGCGCCTACCGATCCAACACTATATTCATAAGAAGAATTCTAAAAAATTTCACATTTTCCCAAATATTTGAGTTCTGTCACTAACGCCCGGCGATAGCATGGTACCGCTGGCGTTAGTGGGTATTTCTGAATTTCCAGTTTCTTTTTCATTCATTATTTTTCAGTTTATGTTATTTTTCTTTTAAAATTCTAAAAACAAAAAACTATAAAACAAATCAAAAACAACAAAAAACATGCTTTATATTTGTTTTATTTTTTGCTTTTCGAAAAACTTAAATTTTTTATAAAAACTGATGTGCTTTTCTATGTTTCAAGGATGATATGGTTTATCTTGCTAAGTTTAGAATACAATGTTTCATTCTCGATTTCAAGTATCTTAATAACATTGTTTTGTATCATGCCTTGATCATTATCCTATGTATGCTTTGAAATTGATCATAGAAATCATGTATAGTATTGCATATCATGCCTCTATGTATGAGTAAATGGTTTATATTTGATAATGATTTATTCACTCACATCTTTGATAAACTACATATGAATTTAATCTACTCTTACATGATTGTGTAGTGTAACAACCTAATATTAGTGTTATGCATGCTTAGTTTTTTTTACCTACACCACAAGTAAAAATCTTTTTTCATGCACTTATTTTTGAAGAAGTGTGTCTTTTCAAAAATCTTTTGTTTGCACATACAAGTGAATTCGGAGACCTTTGTCGTTAAGCAAAAATTCAAATGAATAATTGACAAAGATAACTCCACCAAGCACTACTCACCCTCCTGATAAGTCTTAATGAGCATTGTGAGGTTGAGCACCTTGGAGAGAATTGTAAAGTGCCTTGTTGCAAACATTTTTTTTGCACTACTTCTTCTTGTACACCGGACCACAAATAACTAAAATTCCAAATTATAACTGTGATTCCCCAAGCACTACTTTGCACCCTGATAAGTCTTAATAAGCATTGTGTGTGCAGAGCACCTTGGTAGTTGTACTATTTTTCTATGTGCATTGAATAATTTATATAGCTTTGTGGGTAGAAGTAACTCTAAAAATGCTTTTTCAATAACATTGTGTTTATTCCATTATACATGTCATGTGTTTTGATTAACTCATATGTATACTTTTATCAAAAACACTATTTTGTACACATCATTATCACCTGTAAGCCTTCTACTCATGAGAATTGGATTCTATTGCATATCTATATGTATTCTCTAAATTCTTAAAGTAAATGCACTAGATTGCTTTGCATGATCAATACAATGTATAAGTGTACTTGATTTCTCAATTTAAGACATTGTCTTCTTCTATCTTGACTTGATATGTTGTATCATGCTTACATTTTTTTCCGCTATGCAATGTGTACTCTTTATTGCTTACCTTTCAAATCAAGTGTATGGTTATGTTGAAACTGAAATCATTTTTGTGTACTTAAATTGCTACAACATCTATTTTTGTCTAAAACTCTTAATCATCTACTATGCTTCACCATTCTTATATAGTTGTTCACTTCAAAAATATTTTTCTCCGTGCTTTCCACCTCTTTACTACTTGTACTCTCGATCATGAATACGTTTTTCCAACAAATGGTTTTCTTATGACAATTTTTTCACATTCCCTTTTTCACTCCTATATATTGTTTTCTTCCTAAGCGTTTAACTCTTTATCATGTTCATTCCCTCTCTACACATTTATTGCACACATTAACGTTTGACTTTCTCTCCACCCTCTTTTGATAATACCAAAAGGGGGAGAATAAATTTGAAAGAAATTCACTTGTTTGGGGAGTCAAGTTCATAGGAATTTTTTATTGTAGGGGGAGCATTCACTTAGGGGGGGCATTCATTTAGGGGGAGCATTTGCGCATGTCTTAAAATTCATGCTTATCCTTTTTAATAAACACAATTCCTATCTTTTGAACTATTTCTTTCTAAAGGGATTTGTTATTATCAAAAGGGGGAGTTTGTTGGAACATGCTTTCCGCATCTCTTGGTTTGACAATAACAAATCATATTGTATTTGATCGTACTTGAATTGTGTTTATAGTGTGCAGGATCTTCAACATTCAATCCCCAAAGGAGTGTGAAAAAGAAAGACTTCAAAGCGACATCATGATGATTATCTGTTGTTACCGCGGCGCGGTAACACTACCGTTGGCGCTAGCGAATCAGAAACAGTTGAGAAGGAAACTGCTGAGAAGGAAACCATTGAGAACGGTACTAGCGTTTGACGAAATGAAAGCTCCATTCGACGAACTGGCATTCGACAAAATGAAAGCTCTGTTCGACGAACTGAAAGCTCCGTTCGACGATCTGCATGCTCTACCGCGGCGCTCGACGAAAAGTATTCTTTACCGCGGCGCGTTAGAACTACCGCTGGCGCTAGTGTTCGTTCGACGAAATGAAAGCTGCGCTCGACAAAATATGAGGCCGGTTCGATGAAGATGCGCCCGACAAAAAGAGATGTGCTCTAGCTTGGAGCGTTAGCACTACCGCTAGCGCTAGCATAAATGGAAACAATTGACGAGAAGGAAACAGTGGAGAAAAAGGAATGTCGATGGGACGCTATTTTGGCAAGTACTATCGCGGCGCATTAAGGACTAATGCCCGGCGGTAGCATTTGGAAACCTCCCGTCTGCATGTAATTGAGGAGCAATTATGGAAGGAGATATTGGTTGAAGGAAGGATATCCCGCTATCGCGGAGCGTTAGCGTTATTGCGGCGCGCTAGTTGGAGTTCAAAGTTTGGCGCAAAAACGTTGCCTAAACTGCCACGATCCATGTTCCTGGTCATTGTCTAATGTAGCTAACACGGGGCGGTAGTACTACCGCAGGCGGTAGCGGCTGATTCTATTTAAAAACGCGCGCTTCCTCCGTTGATGCTTGTTGTTACAGAATGAATTAAAGCCACATATTCAGAGCACTCATAAGAGCCTTCTCCAAGCAGCCCGAAGAACTCCGTCAACGTATGTGAACGCAAAAGAACTTGAAGACCAATCTGATCGCATCTGCATCGACATCAAGTTCTTCTTTTGAGGGAGTTTTTAGTTTATGTTTTGTTTTAGTTTCAAATTGTAACCTTTTTATTTTTTGTTCGGTAGAGGAATTCGCCACACGGCGACTAGGGCCTTGCGGGGACTAGGTGAAGTTCTCCTCACGTTGGCGACTAGGTCTAGGGTGTAGATCTAGGGGGTGCCCGAGGCCTTTCCGGTGAGGGAAGGGCCAGAGCGGCTTGAGGCCTTATCTGGGGAGAGATATGCGAAAGCCAACCAGTATTTGGGAGAAGGGTCGGTATAGAAAACCAAAAGAGTTTTCATTGGTCGCCTCTTTCCAAGCATCATTGGGAAAAGTTTTTGTAATCATAACTATTTCAATTTAATATTAATGAAAATATGTTTGTTTCTTCATCTCTGATTTGTACTCTCTGACTTTCATTAGTTTAAACCTAAACATATTTTCTCGTCTCTAACGTCGAGCGGTAGCACTACCGCAGGTGGTAGCAACAGAGAATAATTTTCTTTAATAATCTGAAAAAAGTTTAAAACCCTTATTCACCCCCCCCCCCCCCCCTCTAAGGGCGCCTACAGATCCAACACTATCTAGCAGTGTGCTAGACTAGGCAACTTCTCCAAATCTCAGATCTTTTCACTATGCAGCAGATCTTACAACTCAGATCACAAAGGATCCTACCTCAGCCCTTCACACAGAAAAGCTTACACTCAGTTTATTCAAACCTTACAATAATTTTCTCAGACTTTACAAGTCCTACCAAGCACTCAGATCTGTACCAAGATCCTACCAAAACTCAGGCTCACATAGAACCCTACCAATCTCAGGCTCACACAGAACCCTACCAATCTCAGGCTCACACAGAAACCTATCAACTCAGATCTGGTATAAGATCCTACAAACTTAGGTTCACAATGAACCCTACAGAATAGTTCAGAAATGTTTGCTGGTGTAGAAGAAAAGTTTTCAAGATGTATGCTTTGAATAACAGACTTCTTCTTCTTGCATATGTAAGCTCAGTGATCTTGTGGGTTACTGAGCCTTTCCTTTGAATCTCCTCCTCAATTGATAGATGCACTTCTAGTATAAGAGGAAGATTCTTTCTTGTCTACTTAGCCAATTGATGAGGATTTTCTACTTGTGCTCATGTTTTGTTTTCTTGATCAGATTCAATATTTTGTAAGAAGAACTACACCTCTGAAATCGACAATTTCTTCCTTTTATATTCTTCTATAATTTTGCATAAAATCCCTTCCAGAATTCTTCCATAAATTGCATGATAGAATATTTGAAAGAAACGGCAGAATAGATTATAATAAATGCTTTATCATTCTAGGAACTTGCAGAATATAGAAATAATAATATTCTTCCTTAAACACTGTGCAATGGCTATATTCTGTACAGAATATCTTATTTATTACTCCTTGATTGGTGCACAAGATGGGTGGCGTGCATATTCCCTAAATATCAATTTCCAAGAATGTCTGCGCATTAAATGCTGCTCTGCAACTCTCAAGGCGATAATATTCCTTCAAGATGATATCGTCTTGATCAGTGTAAACGACAGATATTCTTCACGACGATATCGTCAACATACTTCCTTCTTCACTACTCTACTGGATATCTCAACAAGATTACTTCATCTTTACGATATCGTCGAGATATTACTTCTTCCATATGACTTAGACTTTTCTTCAAGGTGATAGTCTTTCTTCAAGACGATGTCATCTTGATCTTCAAATGATGTTGTCTTCATGAACCTGTCTTCATGATTCAATGAGTTATGCCTTTAACTCTTGAAGACTATACCTCTACTTCAAGACGATATCGTCGAGACATCTTAGCTTTATCCATGTTAAGCTTTCTTCAACCTTCAAGACTATACATCTTCTTTAAGATGATGTCGTCGAGTTATCTGAACTTAGTCTTTCTCAACTATAAGCTTTCTTCAACCTTCAAGACTATATGTTTTTCTTCAAGGCGATATAGTCGAGATATCGTCACTAAACATTATTAATGATAGGCTTTCATCAAGTTGATATCATCGAAACTGATTCGATGATATGATACCTTTCTCAATGATTCTTCTGCTGAGTTTTGGGACGATATTTAACTTAGTTAATTTTCATTCCTTTTATCGTCTATATATACTAGTGATGTAGCTTTGATTCTTTTCAACGATATGTATATTATCTCAATGATATATCCAGTCCTTGATGATTTTGGACTTAGAAAATTTCTTAACATATGTTTTATCTTCTGCAGTCATGAATAAAATATACCATCAAATACATAGTGCATTTATCATTCATCTGAGCACTTCTTCAAATCAGGAGCATTGTTGGGCATAGTTCCCACCAATGCATATGCACAACAGCTTCCTAGTGCAATTTATTCGGCCTCAGTGGTGGAGAGGGAAACTGAATTTTGTTTCCTACTTGACCATGCAACTAGTGAAGGGCCTAAGAAATGACATGTGCCACTAGTGCTTTTCCTATCTAATGAGCATCCTGCATAATCAGAATTAGAAAAGACACGTAAGAGAACATAATCACTATTTGTATACCATAAACCTAATCTAGATGTTCCGATTAAATATTTAAAAATTCATTTCACCGCATTTAAATGTGATTCTTTTGGATTTGCTTAAAATCTAGCGCATAAACATACGGTAAAAGTAATGTCGGGTCTAGAATAACTTAAGTGCAATAATGATCCAATTATTCCTTTATACAAGGTTTGATCAATTGAGATTTCGGCTTCATCTTTTCCTAATTTTAGTGATGCGCTCATTGGTGTACAAGCTAGTTTTAAGTTTTCAAATTCAAAATATTTAAGCATATCATGTACATATTTAGTTTGGAAAATAAAGATTCCATCATTTCTATGTGTGATTTGAAAACCTAAGAAATATGTTAGTTCTCCAACTAGACTCGTTTCAAAATTTTTTTGCATAACTTGAACTACTTCATTGCACAACTCTTCATTAGTAGCTCCAATAATTATATCATCAACATAAATTTGTAAAACAATCAATTCACTTTTAATATGCTTAATGAAGAGCGTGTTATCAGCACTACTCATTTTATAACTGTGCTTTAATAAAAAAGATGTTAAGCGTTCATACCAAGCACGAGGCGCTTGCTTTAAACCATAAAGTGCCTTTCCTAATCAATATACATTATTTGGAAATTTTTCATCAATAAAACCTGGGGGGTTGTTCGACATAAACTTCTTCTTTAATTATCCCGTTTAAGAAAGCGCTTTTTATATCCATTTGAAATAATTTAAACTTCTTATATCTCACAAAAGCAAGAAAAATTCTAATACATTCAAGGCGAGCAGCGGGTGCAAATGTTTCATCAAAATCTACCCCCTCGATTTGTGATTATCCTTATGCTACTAATCTAGCCTTGTTCCTAGTGATTCTAGAATCGTCATCTAATTTATTTTTAAATATCCATTTTACACCAATTACCGGGTGATTAGATGGTCTTTTTACTAACTTACAGACCTTATTTCGTTCAAATTGATTAAGTTCATGATTCATAGCAATAAACCAAAGCTCATCATTTAAAGCAGTTGACACATTATTTGGTTCAATTTCGGAAACAAAGCATAAATTAGAAAATGATTCATGAATGGAAGAACGTGTCGTTACCCATCTTCACAGTTCTCCAATGATAAGCTCCCTTAGATGATCTTTTGTAAATCTAAGTACGCTTGGAGGTACGAAATTTTCTTGCACTGCCTTTATTTCTTTATCAACTCAAAGTGGATCATTTTCCTCATCCTCCAAGGGTGAAAGAGGTTCCTCCTCTTTTCTTATAATAGTAGAATCTACACACAGGACAAGTTCATCTAATCTAACATGAATAGACTCTACCACCTTTTTAGACTTTTTATTATATATCCTAAATGCTTTATTAGTGGAAGAGTATCCAAGAAAAATTCCTTCAGCACATTTTTCATCAAATTTTGCTAATGCATCTTTGGTGTTTAAGAAAAATCATTTACACCCAAAAACATGAAAGAAAGATACATTAGGTTTCTTTGATAATATAGTTCATATGGTGTTAATTTCAGAATTGGGCAAAGCATGACACAATTTATTACAAAACAAGAAGTATTTACCGCATTGACACAAAAAGATTTTGGCAACCCATACTCAGATAGCATAGTACGTGCAAGTTCCTGAAGGGTTCTATTTTTCCTCTCCACCACACCATTTTGTTGGGGGGTTCATGAAGCAAAAAATTTGTGTTTGATGCCTAGATTATTACAAAATGTAGTGAGGCTTTCATTTTAAAATTCCCCTCCATGATCTGAGCGAATGCATTTTGTTTTTAAATCTAAGTCATTTTGAATGTGATTACATAATTCTGTAAATTCTGAAAACGCATTGGATTTGGAGGTATGAAATAATGTCCATGTAAATCTAGAATAATCATCAATTAACACAAAAGTATACTTTCTACCTCCTAGACTACAAGTGTTAATTGGTCCAAATAGGTCCATGTGAATTAGTTGAAGAGGCCTAGTGGTAGACAATTTATTTTTATTTTTGAATGAAGTTTTAGAGAATTTTCCTTTTTCGCATGACGGGCATAACGAAGATAAGTTTCCATTAAGCATTGGTAAACCTCTTATTATTTTATTTTTTGACAATTCTAAAATCAACTTGGTGCTAGAGTGACCAAAACGCATATGTCATAATTCAAGTTCTTCATTTTTTGAGATTAGACATTTTAAAGATGCATGTGAAAGATCATGAAAAGCAATCAAATAGACATTGTGAGTTCTTTGTGCAGTGAGTACAATATCATTTGTTTTAGGATCTATAATTTTACACAAATTTGTAGAAGATTCAAATAAAACATTGAGACCCTTATCTCACAGTTGACTGATAGAGATTAAGTTATGTTTTTAACCTTCTACATATAAGACATTTGTAATGGAGAAAGAGTCGTTTCCCACTTTACCGATGCCTAAGATTCTTCCATTTCCATTGTCACCAAATGTCACCATTCCGTCTTTCTTCTTTGTGAGGCTAAAGAACTTTGTTGTATCGCCCGTCATGTGTTTGGAGCATCCCGAGTCCAAGTACCACATGTCCTCTTTTTCCTTAGCCTGCCAACATACCTAAAAAGAAGATGAGAGTAAAGATCTAGATACCCAAGAGGTTCCTCCCATAGAGTAGGTGGAAACCTTAGGCACCCAAATTTTCTTGAACGCACATTGTCCCTTCATCCTACAAGAGTCCATGGTGTGTCCAAAGTGAAAGCACTCAGCACAAGACACAAAAGGGGTTGAGACTTATTTCAAATTTTTCTGTGGACTTTTGCTGGAGGATGGGGAACCAGAAGAAAACAGTATGGGTTTTTTATTATACGATTTAATAACTCTGTCACTACCGCCAGCGGTGAGAGGTACCGTCGGGAGATAACTTCCAGATCCTAACCTAAGCGCATATTTAGCACTTTCATGCCTTTGGTTTACCAAAATCATATCAAGAGTCTTTTGGCCAACCCCAAATTTTTCTATAGCTCTGTTTAAATCATGGATCCGGGCTTGTAAGAAGGTGTTTTCGTTTATTTGGTTTCCACACCTATTTGCAAAATTTTTCTTTCCATCTTCAATTTGAAAAAAAGAGTATTTTAAACTTCTTTCTAAGTCTCCCTTTTGTTTTGTAAGAGCTTCGTTATTTGAGAGAGACTTAGAAAGATCATTTTCTAGTTCTTTTACCCTTGCCAAGTAATGATCATTCTCTTGGCAAGACCCTATCTCTTTTCCTAAGCTTTCACTTCCTTATTTAACTTTTGATTTTGTTTTAAAAGAAATTTATTTTTAGTTTTTAGAAGATCGAGATCTTTTAGACACTTATTAAAATATTTGCATGTTTTCATATACTCAATATAAAGATCATCGTAAGTGGTAGGAAGTACCTCAGTGTCGCTTTGGACACTGCAATCGTCATTTGATGATTCATGGCTTCTACCCATGAGGCACAAATTTGCCTCATCACCATCGCTTGAAGTAGACCCTCTTGAGCTTTCGGATGAAAGTCATCCCATGTTGCAGCCTTCAGAACCTTCTTCTTCTCTTTACCATTGTGTCGCTTTTCTTTTTGCTCTTTTAGGTATTTTGGGCACTGGCTTCATATATACCCGGTCTTCCTACAGTGGAAGCACTCGGGTGGAGGCCGCTCATCGTCGTCATCGCTTGATTTCTCCTTTTTCTCTCTTTTGGATGATGAGCCTTTTCTGAAATACTTACGAAAAGCATTCCTCCTTTCCGGTTTCTTCATGAACTTTGTGAAATCTTATAGAAGGCTCTCCTCATCTTCCTCATCATTGTCGTCCTCATTCAGGCTTTCTTCTTTGGCTCTTTGTTGAATACTTATCCATGGATTTTGAGTTCAACCTCATGGGTTTTAAGATTCTAAATGAGGCTCTCAATTTGGAGTCATCTTAGATCATGTGATTCGGAAATAGCTGTAACATTTGGATTGAACTTCGGAGGGAGTGACCGAAGGATTTTCCTCAGCAAGTCACAGTTTGAGAAAGTTTTTCCAAGTATCTTTGAGGTGGTGACGATCTTAGTGAAGCGAGTGAACATCGAGTCTACGTCCTCGTTTGTATCCATTCTAAACTTTTCAAACTCTGACTCCAGTTCGAATAGCTTTGAGTCTTTAACCTGCAAAGTACCCTCATGTGCTATTTCCAATATATTCCGAATATCATAGGCAGTTTTGAAAGCACTAACTCGAATAAATTCAGTTCTATCTAAAGCACAAAATAAGGCGTTCATTGCTTTAGCATTGTTTTTGCATTTATTTTTATCTCCATCATCCCACCTATCTCTAGGCTTTTCCATGGTTACTTCTCCAACAATATATGTAGGAGTAGTATATAGTTGTTCAACACAAGCCCAGACGTCTAGATCGAAATTAATTAGAAAACAACTCATTCGTGTTCTCTAGTAGTTATAGTAAGTTCCTGTGAAAAATGGAGGTCTTGATATTCCTTGCCCCTCATGAAAAGAGTGATCATGGAGCGCCATTATTCCTGGTTGTTAGACTGTGTTGGAATAACCTAGCTCTGATACCACTTGTTGAATCTGTAGGCGCCCTTAGAGGTGGGTGAATAAGGGATTTAAAACTATTTAATTTAATTGAGTTTATTCAAATACGTTGACAGTATTTATAAGAATATCTCAGATTAAACACTGTAGTAAGCTTCTTATGAAAGTTGTTTGTATTTGGCACGACAGATGTGAACTCTATTACTACCATCAGCGGTAGTCTTATCGCTCAGCGTTAGTGACAAAGAATGCCTTTTCGTTTAGATTTCAAATATCAGAGATTGCATAACAATATTAGTGAAAACATATAGTAATATTGCTTTTAGAAATCATTACAAAATCTTATCTCAATGACGCTTGAGATTGAGGCGAATGCGTAAAATCCTTTTTGGTTTTCTATACCAACCCTTCTCCCAAGGACCGGTTGGCTCTAGCCTATCTCTCTTCAGATGAGGCCTCAAGCCGCCCCCAAGATCTAACCCTAGACCTAGTCGCAACACCCACGTAGTGAATCTCCCTAGTCCTCACAAGTCCTTAGTCCAACCAAGCGGCGAATTCTCTATTGACAAAAGGAGTTACAAATAATTAAAACTAAAACATAGAAGAAACTCCCGCAAAGGTTGAAACTTGAAGATGAAGTATGAGTGATTGATCCTTCTTCAAGTCCTTTAGCATTCACGAGCGTTGATGGAGTTCTCTTGGCTGCAAAGAGGAGGCTCTCACAAATACAAGAGTTTTGGCTTAGATGTCTCGTCAAATCAGCAAATCAAAATGGAGGTGGACCGCTCTTTAAATAGACTCGGATCCTAGCGCCAGCAGTAGTGCTACCGCCAGGCGGTAGCCTCTTTAGGGAACAAGCTGGCATACGGATTGAGTCAATTTTGGCAATATTCTGGCTCCAAATTTGGCATCCCCTCTTACCGCACCGCGGTATGGATAGCACGCCGCGTTAGCATTTTCTCTTTCCTAGCCATCATATCATCTTCCTTTTTTGCTCCTCAATCAGCATCATGATCGCGGGACTTCCATAAGTTACCGTTGGGTGTTAACCTTAATGCGTCGCGGTAAGAGTTGTTATATTCAGTCCTGATGACATTCCTTTTTCAACAAATGTTTCTTTCTCAATGATGTTTCTAAATATGCATAAGTCACCACCAACGGTAGTGTTAGTGCACCGCGCTCGCATCAGAGTATTGATCTAATAGGGAATCATTGTCTTTCTTTTTTGTACTCTTAGAGGCTTGAAAGCAAAAGATCCTACACACTATAAACACGTGGCAGGTATGATCAAATACAATTGGATTTGTTATTCTCAAACCCAGAGATGTGGAAAGCATGTTCCAACACTTGCGAAGTCGAGGCAACGCTCTTGCGGTAGATTTGATGGAGACTCCCCTTGCGGGAAGCTCCTAGCCCAGCTCCCCCGTAGATAACTCCTACTCCTCCTCCTCCTTGGACAACTCCTCCTCGACCTCCTTGGTCGATTCGGTCATTGTTCCTCCTTCGAATGGGGTCTTGGAATGCCATCAGCTCGATAGGGGCTTCTTGCATCTGCTACCCTCCTCCACCTCCGGTGGCTAGCCTTCTTCTGGCTTCCCAGAAGTCCCAACAGGCCATCATCACATGTCGTGCTACTTGATGCAGCTCACAGTAGAGGGGAATCTCCTTCGCCTGTGGCCTTCTTCGTTGGTTCCTTTGAGACAGCTTGTTACCTCGCTGGGCAACGGTCATTGCTTCTTCTCTCATTCTCTCCTGATGCCTCTCTGGCTGGTTGAAATTCCTTCTTTCCAGGGAGAATCTCCTCCCCGGACCTTGGTGCTGGGGTCCGCCGGCCGGCCCCCACGGGGGACAATTGACCGGGACCTGGTACCTCCTTTCTTTTTCCTGACGCTCAGGAGCGCTACGGGTCTTCGGACGGCATGCCTCCTCAGCACTTCCCTCTTGGGCTCCTCCTTCCTTCGTTGTTCTTGCTTCCTCCCATCTTGCCTTTTGGACTCCTCCTTCTTAACCCGAACGGGGATCTTCTCCTCCTCTTCCTCCCTGTTCAGCTTGGTGAGCTTTGCCAGGAAGCTGCGATTTGAGGCCTCTCCTTGAATGAACTTATTGGCCCGTTCAATAAGCTCTTCGTAGGACATGGGGAATCTCTATTGATCTCTAATTTGAAAATGCCCTCCCTTAGGCCGAACGTTAAGGCTAGCTGCAAGGTGAAGTCATCCACCTATTGGATGTACAGAACTTCTTCTTGAAAGCGGCTGATGTAGTTTCCTAACATCTCTCGCGCTCCTTGCACTAGATCGAAGAGGTTCGGTGCCTCCTTCTTCATCTTCTTTGTCGCGGCAAATCACATCGTGACTCCCCGACGTAGGTCTTCCAAGCAGTAGATGGAACCTGCCACCAGTTGGTGGAACCAATCTCTGGCCTTTCCTCAAAAGGTGATGGAGAAGAGCCTGCATTTGAAGGCATCCGATGTGGTTCGAATGGATACAACATCTTCAAACCACTGGAGGTGGCGGACAGGATCATCCCTCCCAGAGTATTAACTCATGACTGCTCTCTAAACCCTTCTGGAACGGGTGCAGAGAGGATCTCTTCACAGAATGGGCTCCTCTTGCCTTGCTGGCGACGATCCTCGACCTGGTGAGAAACCCCATCATACTCACCATATGGGCGAGGATCATGGTATCTCGCCAGATTCTCCACATCGCAGAACTGGATTCCCTCGAGCTTCGCTGGAAGAACTACAACCTCCTTGGTCGCCCTGGATCCTCCTCCACATGCTCCTTCCCTGCTTTCTGAGAGGGACCACCATCTTCTGATGGAGTCACATGATGAGGTGAGTTCGTCGTGTACTCTATGCGGGGAAGCAAGGCTGCTCACAAACTTCCCTCCATTCTCCGTGCGAATTCCTCAAAATCCGCCTTCATCACATACTCGCCTCCTTCTATAGAGTTGATGGTAGCTCCTTCATGATCGCCAACTTACACCATCATGCTTTCTTGCTAGCCTTTCTTCCTATGATTATGATCCATGCTCACCTCACCAAAGTATTGAAGCCAGGAAAATTCCGACCCCAAAAATTCGGATCAATGCAGCCAAAGGTTACTCGTCTAGCGATCCGGCTCGATGACTTGATGGGAAATGATGAAGGGACTAAGAGAGCAACAATAGGACCCCCGGTGCTGCGTCAGGGAGGTCCCACCATGTACCCAGAAGCTCAGAAGAGACTTCCCCTCCACAACCAAAGATGGTCGAATAGGGTACGAGGAAGGCACTAACTTGGCGAGTATCAATAGTGATGGCCAAGGATGACGGGTCCAAGTGTTCGAAAGTAGGGTTCTGAAAGCTCAGCCAAAGGTGCCAATCAATACCCCTGGGGTCCTATTTATATGAAAACCAAAGGGGAGGGGGGTCTTATTTATAGCACAGCCCAACCCAGCGACTATGCGATATTTGAGAGGATCTCGCCTGGCTTCGGAGAGCATCGCCTATGTTTGCCCACCTTGGCGAGTATGAGTGGATGCTCGAACATGCTCGCCTATACTTGCCTAGGCCTTCTACTATTCCTGCTGGCTAAGTTGTCTTTAACCTCTGACTCTTGGCTTCTGCTTTGAACTTTTGACTTTGACTTATGCCTACGTGGCCTAAATTGGGTCCCAACCTTAAAGAATATGGGTTGTATACTTCGCTCTCTGATAAGTCTCCAAACATGCAATATCTCCTTCCTAAAATTAGGATACGTGATATTAATCAATACTGAAAGTGCACAGTGTGCCTGATGCGCAAATCTAGTACACCGCTATAGGTCGTAGCAAGATTGTGGCACAAAACGACAGTGTACCGATCGTTCAAGTAATATAAAATATGGGAGTGAATCCCCAAGTATCGAATCTCAAAAGAACACAGTAAGGTGGAGTTATCTATCGAGTAAGGACTTGAGATCGAAGTCCTTTAGGTCAGATGGATTGCAGAAAAGGGGTGATTTGAATTGTAGAAAATAAAAGAAAAGAACTAAACTACTCCTATGCAGGCCGCTATACGCTGCTTCACCGGGTGGATGGAAACTATGCAGACCGCTATGCACTGCTTCGCTAGGTGGATGGGCGAAAAGTCAAGCGGATGGAGTGGTTCGCACTGGCGGAAAGGTTTGAGGGCCGTTAGCATCTCTTGGCTAGGCGGATGGATTACACGGGCCGCTATGCACCGCTTCGCTGTGCGGATGGAAGAGTAGGCTTGCGGATGGAATGGTTCGCACCGGCAGAGTCGAAGTGGATTATATGGGCCGTTAGCACTGCTTAGCTTGGCGGATGGAAGAGTAGGCACACGGAATGGGCAAGTAGGCTAGCGAAATAAAGTGGAGGGTGGAGTGGATTTGGTGGCGCACCTCAAATACACATATAAACAAAAGAGTAATTTCACATAGACATGAAATAAACACTACAAAGCAAGGTTTACATGTGACACATCATCAAATAATGAAGATTACATTCATATACATTAACACAAGTTAGAGAAAAAGGCAAGAGATACGACCGAATCCGGAGGCTTATTGTAGATTCATGGTAGGAATCGTCGGGTTCTCAATCCGCATCCTAGCTCGGTCCCAACTATTGTCTGGGGTAGAGGAGGGATGTTACTTCCTCCCAATGGACAGAGCTCCTCCTTAAGGTGGGCGGCGATGGAGCGGCAAAAATGGCGCGGAGCAGAGCCATTGGGCGCGAAAAAGAAGATCGATCCGGTCAAGGGCGAAGTCTGCAGCTTTTATAGAAAAACAGTCAGAAATTGGTCACGCACGGTCGAACGCACAACCATGCGTGAACCGTGCGATATTAAAACTAAAGCAGACTGGGCAGAAGAGTAAGAAGCACCCGTGCGTTTTATTCACGCATGATCGAAGCCAATCGTGCGTAAAAATGCACGGGCAAATTCCGAATGTACAAAAACAGGCTAACAGGGGGGCTCGTGCGTTTTACTCACGCACGGTCGAAACCGATCGTGCATAAAATGCACGGGCAAATTGAGATCACCATTTTGCCAGCAGATAAGCATGCACGGTCGATGTGATCGTGTGTCAATAAAACAAACGACCGTACAATGTATGTAGAAATGCAATTTGGGCAAAATGAAGATATGCACAACTTCTCAGCACAATAAATAGTTGGAAACACACCTCCAGCACGAGCATTAAAGCATAAAAACAATGGGGAACACCAAGTGCTTACCCCCAACAATAAAGCGCGTTGTTGCACACCAAAGTGGGCCAAAACAATGCACTTAAAGTGAAAGCGCGACGAGTAAAATATAAGCAATTGTGAACTGAAAATGAAGTGCAAATGCAGGAAAACTAGCCCGGATGAGTCTGAAAATCGCTATATAAATGGGACTCATCACACCCCTAGACTTAAGTGTTTGCACGTCCCGAGCAAACAAACCTCAAGCAGGAGGAAAAAATGGAATAGCTAGCTTAAAAGTATAAAATGGAGTACCATGCGAAGTGGCATGCTCATGTGCATAGAAAAATAGTAGAGAAGATTTCTAATTATACACATAGTTTATAAATTTCTAATATATTAAATAACTATTACTTCTACTCAAAATGGGAGTCACGGTGAATCATCCGGTCACACATACGGAGAAAGTAAAATAAACGCTGAGATGAGCATTGCCCAAGTTGGGATTCCGGACAAACACCACCGAAATCCATCGGTGTCGGAGAACATAAGCTCGCTCGGTCACATTCTCTCCACACACTAGATTGGTTCATAGCGCGAGTCAGTAGGACTTTAGGTTTTAAGTGGGGCTTGGGTTCAGGTAGGGTAAACAATGATAAATAACGGGGCTTTACGCACCTAACCCAAATGAGCTAATGCAAAATACAATCCTCAAGCACCATACAAACATGCGGGTACACCACACCCCCAGACTTGAACTTAACAACATGGGTGTGTGCACTACCTACTCCCAATCATAAATTTATACAAAGATTTTTCAATTAAGCTCATCTCTTTTTTTTTTCTTTTCACTTCTTTTCTTTTTCTCATTTTTTTTCTTTTCAAATCATTTTCAGCAAATTGAGCAATAAAGCACAACCACATTTTCACAAAAGTATCACAACATCAACACCCCAAATAATAAACAACTAAAGCTCAAATTTGGGAGTGTGACTAGGGTTGGCTTTGAGGCTTTGGTGAGATAAAAGTGGAGCTGAATCAAGAGGAAGGGGTAGGCACAACGGGGCTATCGAGGGAAGATATCAGGAATGGCACAAAGGCTCAACCGGGCCAAAATGATGGCCTACGTCATTCTAACGCAACAGAACTATCCTATGCCAATGCTTCAAGAATCGCTTGGGCGAGTTTTTAGCCACCGAGAAAGATTATCCTTCCTCCCGGCTCGAGCAATATGCGTCTAACGATACTTTACACACATCCATATGCTACCTTTTGATTCACACCGGATTCACCATTTGAGTAGAGTAAATAACATTTACACTAATAGAAATGTATACAACTAATAGTATACAAGGAAATCTAACCTACACAAATCTCTATACTTATGTGAGTACTTGACTAGGAATACCGAAGTCAACATTTTACTCCACTGCATAATTTAAAAGACAACACAATCATTTTCCTAAACACACAAAGGAAATGAGTTATACTCGATACGTGCCTACAACTAAGTACACGCTCAAGTGGGTGTTGTGGTGTACGGTAAAGATGAACAATATTAAATAAATGAGATAAAATTACTTCTAGTATGCAATGCAACGTGTGCGTGCACAGTGGGTAACGAAAAGCAGCTCTCCCCTAGACTTAATCTAAACATTTTGATACAAGATATACAATACAGACTAAAATAAAAGCTGGGGGAGAAGTTACTCAATGCTCAAAAGTGAGCATACCAGAAGATTGGCGTGTAAACCAAGAAAAAGCTGCAGCATCCGCCATCCAGAAGAAGGACCTGCAGGGGTGAGCTCTGCAAAAACAAAAGAAAATATACAGACTAAAATGAAATACCACTAACAAAACTAAATTAGATAAAATAAAAATGTAGGAAAAGTAAGATAACTACTAGGGTTATTGTCTTCCCAGCATGACTTATACAGAACTTTAAGAGTTCTAGATAATGGGTCTATGAAAAGAAAAGTGCACAGGTAACTGTTCTAATATTCGTGTCGGTAACGGGTACCGATACGGCGATAAAACAGTTACCCCTCTACCTAAATAATAATACCTGCTCTTCACAAGTAGAGGAAGCAGAAAGTAAGAAGTGGAGGAGGAGTCCTCCTCACTATTCTCACCAAAATATATGTCCTTGCCCAGCAAGGTATCATCTTATTCAGGACGGGTGCAGGAGGAGAAGTCAATAAGTGGAGCATCCACCATGGATTGGGTCAACCTCCTCACAAAAGGGAATACTCTCCTCATTATCATGAGCAAGATGCTCCGAGTCCTCCTGGAGTCCCTTTGAAGAATCAACCTGCACAGGCTCAGACACTAAAGAAGGGGGGTCAGGAAATAAAAGAGAAGAAAAACATAAACAAACATCAATCGGGGGAGTGGTCCCGGTCTCACTCCCAGCAGGTTGAGGAAGTAAAATAATGTCAGCATTGTCAACACTGCTGCAAGGTTCGGTAGGATCAACAATTACCTTGCCCAATATTTGGACTTCCTCCACTGGTGCTGAAGTAAAATCCTCTTCACCTAGAAGGTTGTCCTCCTCCATAGGAATAGGTATAGTATATAGATCACATGCCTAATCATGCAATGCATCATCAATAATGTCATCAACGACAAGCGTAGTGGTATGCACAATAGGGGGAGGAATAGTGCTTGGATAAAAGCCAAGCGCCGATTCCTCACAAAGAATCGAATCTACACATGGTGATATATGCACATGGGAGATGGGCTCAGCCATGTCAGAGCCCAGATCAGCCACACATCTGATAACTGTGTCCACATCATTCCCTTCAAAATATGAAGACATAACCAGATGTTGAAGGTGTTGAAGGCATGGACACATAACCAGATGTTGAAGGTGTGCCGCCAAAGGTAGGAGTCGGGATGATCCGGATATCTGGCTCATCATCCTCGTCCAATTGGCAAAGATACATGGCACAGTCCTTCAGGGCGTGATCTATGCTTTGACAAAACAAGCACCATTTTATATTACTCCTTGATCCTTGCGGGCCGAAGAGGAATATAAAAATGGTACATGCTGCGAGGGTGAGTGGCCATAAGAATTGGGCACGAAATATGAAGAACCGTAGGAGAATGGTGCTCAATACACTGGGCCACGAGAATTATGCTCCTCCAGTAGGGCATTTATCACTATCGTGGGAAATATCTCCGCACCAATGGCAATGGACATTAAACGCAGCCCACATTGTGAAGATACCAAGATTCAACAGAAAATTGCAATTGTGCAAAACACTACACCTAACAAAAAATTACTAAGACAACTTAATTTAAAACACGAAAGAAAATCAGAATATGAAACAAAACAAGAAAAAAGAATGCAATTTTCAAATGAAAGAACTTCTATCTCTCAGCTCTCCCTCTCTAGAAACTCACACGACTGTGCTCCCCGGAAACAGCGCCAAAAACTTGATGCGCAAATCTAGCACACCACTATAGGAGGTAGCAAGATTGCGACACGAAATGGCAGTGTACCGATCATTCAAGTAATATAAAATGAGGAGTGAATACCCAAGTATAGAATCTTAAAGGAACACAATAAGGTGGAGTTATCTATCGAGGAAGGACTTGAGATCGAAGTCCTTTAGGTCCGATGGATTGTGGAAAAGTGGTGATTTGGATTGTGGAAAATAAAAGAAAAGAACTAAACTACTCCTATGCAGACCGCTATACGCTGCTTCGCCGGGCGGATGGAAACTATGAAGGCCTCTATGCACTACTTCTCTAGGTGGATGGGCGAGAAGGCAAGCGGATGGAGTGGTTCGCACTACCGGAAAGGTTTGAGGGCCGTTAGCACATCTTGGCTAGGCGGATGGATTACACGGGCCGCTATGCACTGCTTCGCTGCGTGGATGGAAGAGTAGGCTTGCAGATGGAATGGTTTGCACCGGTGGAGTCGAGGTGGATTATACGGGCCGTTAGCACCACTTAGCTTGGCGGATGGAAGAGTAGGCACACGGAATGGGCGAGTAGGCTAGCAGAATGAAGTGGAGGGTGGAGTGGATTTGGTGGCGCACCTCAAATACACAAATAAACAAAAGAGTAATTTCACATAGACATGAAATAAACACTTCAAAGCAAGGTTTACATTTTCCACATCATCAAATAATGAAGATTACATTCATATACATTAACACAAGTTAGAGAAAAAGGCAAGAGATACGACCAAATCCGGAGGCTTGTTCTAGATTCACGGTAGGAATCGTCGGGTTGTCAATCCGCGTCCTAGCTCGGTCCAAACTATCATCTGGGGTAGAGGAGGGTTTTCACTTCCTCCCAATGGACCTGTCTTCTCCAGTAAACTACAATCCAGTCACGTCCGATGTGAATAACTCTTTGCTTGGTGATGAAGATGAGGGTGGAATCCTCTCCTTGAAGCACTTGGATGATGGAGACGGACGAGAGGATGCTCCGGCTTTGGATTTGCATGGAAATGGTGGATGGAGCTCCTCCTTAAGGTGGGAGGCAATGGAGCGGCGAAAATGGTGCGGAGCAGAGCCGTTGGGCTCGAAAAAGAAGATCGATCCGATCTAGGGCGAAGTCTGCAGCTTTTATAGAAAAACAGTCAGAAATTGATCACGCACGGCCGTGCATTAACCGTGCGATATTAAACCTAAACCAAACTGGGCAAAAGAGTAAGATGCGCCCGTGCGTTTTATTCACACACGGTCGAAGCCAATCGTGCGTAAAAACGCACGGGCAAATTCTGAATGTACGAAAACAAGCTAACAGGGGGCTCGTGCGTTTTACTCACGCACGGTCAAAACCGATCGTGCGTAAAATGCACGGGCAAATCCAAATCACCATTTTGCCAGCAGATAAGCACGCACGGTCGATGTGATCGTCTGTCAATAAAACGCACGACCGTGCGTTGTATGCAGAAATGAAATTTGGGAAAAATGGAGATATGCCCACCTTCTCAGCACAATAAACAGCTGGGAATACACCTCCAGCACGAGAATTAAAGCATAAAAAGAATGGGGAACACCAAGTGCTTACCCCCAGCAATAAAGCGTGTTGTTGCACACCAAAGTGGGCCAAAACAATGCACTTAAAGTGAAAGCGCGACGAGTAAAATATAAGCATTTAAGAACTGAAAATGAAGTACAAATGCAGGAAAACTTGCCCGGATGAGTCTGAAAATTGCTATATTAATGGGACTCATCAGTGCCTCTGAGTATACTCTAGAGGGGGGTGATAGAGATTTAAAAATATTTTTTATCCTATTTGTGCACACACAATAAAAACATTAAGTGTTATGTTTCAACAATACCAAACACAGAATAAAATAAATGATGTTAAAGTAAAGCAGAAAAGTTGTAAGTTATATGGGACAACACAGAAAATTAACACACACAGAAGACACAAGACTTTTATAGAGGTTCCCCAAAATGTGGGTAGTCCTCTCTTCTACCTCCCTGGAAGGATTGCACAACCTGTGTCTGAGTCTTTTGATAAGGAGACTCTTAGAACCAAAGATCTTTTGATAAGGAAATCTTGAACCACTCAAATCTTTTGATAAACAGATCTTGAACCACTCAAATCTTTTGATAAGGAGAACTTGAACCACTAAATCCTTTGGAAAAGGGATTCTTAAAACTCTGTACAGTTGAGGGAAAAAGTAAGAAGAAGGTAAGAGGAAGAAGATTAGAATTTTGTTCTCAGGATCCTTCAGAAGCACTTCTGCTGCTTCTTTCTTTCACGGGATCAGAAATGATGAACTCTTGCTTATGATAATGATGATTGCAAGGGTTATTTGATAAGAACCTTCTCTGTGTATCCTTCTTATAATTTGGTTGTTGTATGATGTAAAATAAGAAGCAGTCCTATTTTCTATTCTGAGAGAGAGCACTTGTTTTTTCTTTCTCTTTTTAGGGTTCTAAGAGGAAGAAGAAGAAGTGGGAACCCTAATCGACAAGCTATGGAAGATTGTAATGAATGCTCTAATGGTTTCTTCTCTTCTCAGCCTTCTTATTGTCCATCATTGAATTTGAATTTCTTTCTTATTTTGGACAGGCCTGAGAAGGTATTCTTATTGGATACTTGATTTCTTTTCTTCTTTTGTTCCCGACCCATCTATCACATTCTATTTCATTCCAAGAATGTTTTTCCTCTTCTGGAATACTTCTTTCCTTTATTGGTAGCAAAATAGTCGTTGGACAACTGTCTTCAGTATGGTGGACCTTCTGAAAAGGTATTAGAAAGATAGCTGGAAAGAATTCCTTTTTCTGACTATATTCGACGTTGTGTCGACTTCATCTTCCTTCATGTCGACGCACCTATGAGTTCTTATCGACGTAGCTTTGAATTGCTCCTTATCTTTGGTTGAACTCAGATGTCGACGTTGCATCGATTACTTATCAACGTAACCGTCGAGTAGAAGACTTGGACTTGACCTTCATCTTCTGCGTCGAGTTGAGTCAAAGTTGTATCGACTTCTCACTAAGCTTCGATTGGGTCTTTCTTCTGCATCGAGATCCTTTCGACGTTGCGTCGACTTATTATACTTTGACAGAGAGTTTGAGTTACTAATCTGAGTTGTGTCAACATCAAGTCGAAGTTGCGTCGACTTATATTCGATGAAATTATTAATTCAACATAGGTTGTGCTTGTCCTGACCTGGTCTTGACACTCTAAGGTGAGTGAGACAACCTAAGACATTTAATGACCAAATTACCCTTATTATACAATGGGTAATAAACCTAGAAGGTAAAATCACTTATAGTTAAATTGTTAAGTTAAATCAAAGGAGTTTTTCTCAACCATCTCTCCCTAATTATCTTAACAAATTTTACAGATTGATTTAAAGTGATTTTACACATTCTCTTACATAAAATCAATACAGATAGAACCTACATAGACAATAGAGAAAGATGAATGGAATCACATCATGAAACCACATTGTTCTTAATAGTTGTATCCACCAGAGAATAGAAATGTACTAAGCTCATAATTATAGAGTACCTGGACTTCATTATCCTCTATCAGAGGTTTTGCTTTTCCTGGAGAAGACTTTTGGAACTACCTTCCTTGCAGCAAATGCAAGAGATTCTTCATCTTCTTGAAGATTCCTATCAGCTTCTTTATTGACTTCATCATCTTTGGGAAGCTCATGATCTTTAGGAAGCTCCCCCTGAGATTGAGCATTCTCCTCAGCATCCTGAGCAGCTTCTTAGCAATTGTTGCAACTTCATCCAGAATTAGATCATCTAAAGTCTCTCCCTGATTTTCTGCATACAATTCTCCAGCTGGTTCATGAGAAATTGTAAGAAGCTCCCCCTGATTTGGTGCTTCTTCTTCAGTTATCATCTCTTCCGGGTTCAACTTTGCATCTGATTATTGAACTGAAAGCTCAGGCTCCCCTTGATTCTCTTGAGGCTCCACTTGATACTCCCCCTGAGCATTTGCTTTTTAGAAGATAGTAACTTTGTCAGGGGCTTCAACATCCTTGCCCTTTAGATGGACACTCATCTTTAGAGTAGGTCTTTCCTCCTCTTGAATTTTCTGCCCCTTCTTTGTTAGAACATGGTCTTCCGCATCTCCTAGGTTTGAGAATAACAAATCCTATGTGTATTTGATCTTGTGTGTTTAAGTGTGCGGGAAAACAAGTCCACATGACTCATGGATAACATAAGAAAGTTGCGCCAAAATTTGAAGCCAAAATTCCAACATGCCCGCTAGCACCGGCGCTAGCTCTGATTTGAGAAAATTTCGGAAACAGTTATGGAAGGTGCTAGCTCCAGGCGATAGCAGCTAATGCAAGCGATAGCAGCTAGTGCAGGCAGTATCGACTAGCGCAGGCGGTAGCGCAAAGCATAAGAGGAAGGCGGTCGGCTTGCTTAAAATGAAGGATTCTCACGCGAAGAATATTGCCTAATCTGGATAGCGCCGGGGGTAGCGATAGCGCAGGCGCTAGCTTCAAGGCTATAAAAAGGACCCCTTGGATCCGTCTTTTTATCATCTCCCACTCCTAAATTCCAGAGCTTCGTGCCACTTCATGTAGAGGAAAAGTTTATAGAGATACTCCCACAAATCCATGAAGGCTTAAGGAGATCCGTGGAGAAGATTTCAATATGCATCATCATCATGACGAAAGACCGCATCGACTATGATCATACTCTGCGGGTCTTCGTCTACTTCTCCAAGAGATCCGCATAGAGGGAGTTTTTAATCTTATCATTCTTTTCATTCTTGTAATTACTTAGTAAATTTGCCTCGTGTTGGCGACTAGGCCTGGTAGGACTTAGGGCAGAAATTCACCTCATGTTGGTGACTAGGTCTAGGGTGTAGATCTAGGGGGTGCTTGAGGTCATATCCGAGGAAGGATTGGCTAGAGCAGCTTAAGGCCATATCCGGGGAAGGATAGGCTAAAGCCACCGGTTCGTGGGGATACGAGGCGGGATAGAAAACAAAAAGGATTTTATTATTCGACTTCGATTTCTAGCGTCATAGAAATCTAGTTTTGTAATCAATTTTATTAATTGTAATCATGTCTCTCCTTTTGTAATGAAATTGATTTACTCTTTATTTCTATAAATTGTTTATCTCTCACTCTTTCATTATAAAACAATTAAGATCTTCATTCTAAATCACTATTTCAATCTCTTAATATTTCAAGTATCTCAAAATATAATATAAGTTTTTAAAACCCTTATTCACCCCTCCCCCCCCCCCCCCCCTTTAAGGGCGCCTACCGATCCAACAAGTGGTATCAGAGCGGTTTTATTCCAATCGGCTTAACAACCAGGAATAATGGCGTCTCATGATCTCGCTTCTATTAGTGGGGTAAATTTTTATGAAGAAGAAAAATCTCTTAAACCACCTTTATTTGAAGGAGGAAATTATAAAGGATGGAAAATATTAATGAAATTTTTTTTAAAGGTTTAGATGAAAAAGTTTGGAATATTACTATTGAAAAACCACCTAGCATATTAAATAGATATGAAATGGTTTTAAATGAAAAATCTATGAAAGGTCTATTTTGTGCGTTAGATCAAAATATTTCCAAACTCGTTTATACTTTTCCTATTGCATACGAGATATGGAATTTTCTTGACATAACTTATGATTCTCCATCTACAGATATCGAACAATCACAAGAACCGGAGAATATGCAAGTTTGCACAAGTGTTCAAGAAAGCTCCTCGCAAGATGAATCCATAGAATGCACATCTAACAAAAGGGAAGATGAAAACTCATCCATGGAAGAGGAATGCAATAATGATGAAAAAGGAACTTCATGTTCAAACCAGTCCTCATTCACAGGTGCTGTAAGGAAATCAAAATTCCTTATTGTTTGTAATTCAATTTTTACTCTATAATTGCTACAATCTACTAAACGTAAAATAAATAAATTAAAAAAAGGCTAATTCAAATTTACGTTTAGAAAATAAAAGGTTAAAGGCTGATTTAGAATCCAATTATGATGTGGCTTCTCCATCTTGCTCTTTAATTGAAATTTCAAAGCCTTGTTTTGATTGTAATAATATTAAAGAAAAATTCAAGGATTTTGAAAAAGGAACTTTTAATTTCAAAAGAGCATAATGAAAAATTAGTAAATGAAAATAATATTTTATTTAATAAACTAGAATCATTAAAACTATTTGTGGAAAAATTTACAAGTAATAAAAAAATCTTTTATTTCTAGTTTATCATCTAACATGTGTAAGACTTCTACTAGTATTATAAAATCTATTAAACATGCACCTGGTAAAATGTTTAATCATAAAAGCATAATGAACTCTAATCCTCATTACATATCTCCCAATTTTCTATGAAAAATAATTTCAAGAGTCATTATTATTCAAAGCCTAATTTTAATGAATATGGAAATTTGATGCATAATATTAAATCAAAATATGAATGGAGACCCAAAATAAAAAATGAAACATTAACTCCACTTGAAAGGATTCGTTTATTTTTGTCTCCCAAAAAATTATCAAGCTATATTTGGGTACCCAAAGGAACTGTTACACTTGGTTCCCTTTGGATACCCAAATCTCTTATCTACTAGTATCATCCAAATGCATGAAGTAGAATATTTTCAAAATGAAATATACAAATTTCTACTTCATGATATGCTTTAATGTCTTTTAATTTTCCTTTTTGTTTTCTTTTTAAGCCATCATGTCATGGTCATCTAATATAATATTTGAAATTTGACTTTGTCCCCTAAAGCATAAATGAAGTTTACAAATCAAAGTAAATCAAAAGTTAAAGACAGGTTTTCATTTATAAATGACCAATCTATTACTATTAAAATCATTGCCTATAAATATCATATAGTATTCATATAAATTGAACTATAAATTTGCTATAAGATATTTTAAATTAAATCAAGTTATTAGGCTATTAAGCTCTTTAGCCTTCATCAACCAAATTAGAGAAATAACATGATCTAAAAGAAAGCTCAATTTTAAAAAGAAAATCACATTTATATGAATTATATGATGGCAATTGATATTATAATTACATACCATGGTTGGTGTATTATGTGTGTATTATTTCAAGTTGAGACCTTAGAATCATCTTGATATCATTAAGATCAAATCAAATAGAATCTTCACTTCATTCTAGGTCTATAAATTGAAACACTATCATACTTTGGCATAGCATTAATCTCAAACTTATCATACTAACATTGTCACCTAAAGAATAGTAGTATCTATATTAGGTTTCATATGTTTACCAAGAGATACATGTTGAGTATTCTTATCTAGGGCATGTCCATGTTATTCTTTGCATAAACATCATTTCATACTAATCATTCAAATCATGCTTATTTGGCCTATTCGAACTGGTATCTTGTGCTTACATTTCCTATCATTTTCAACTTGCATCATATTGATAAATATATTTCTTAAGAAAAATCAAAATGAAGATATAAGAAAATATATATATCATGCGTTGTCAATTCATATAAGAAATCGCTAACGTTTCATGCAAATTTACACTATCTAGACATCTCCAAAAATTCTAAAATTTGTGCATGAAACTACTCTTAGGACACTTGATGAAGATCAATAATCAGAATTTCCAAAATCTTGAAAAATAGTGTACTGTTTGCCAGGCTAGCGCTAGCGCTAGCGCCGGCGCTAGCTTGAGTTTCTGATTTTCTGTAATTTTAAAATTCTAAAAAATTAATAAAAAAATGTTAGTTTATATGTACTACTCATTTTTGCATCTATGCCATTAATTAATTTTTTGAAAAATTAAAATACAAAATTACAAAAGCCAAATTACAAAAAATATTTTTCTTACTTCCTTTCTTTGGTTATTTGTTTGATTTCTATGTCTATATGCAAAAATAAAATAAAAAAATATAAAACAAAAAACAAGTATCAAA
This sequence comes from Dactylorhiza incarnata, assembly GCA_033032865.1. Lineage (NCBI taxonomy): Eukaryota > Viridiplantae > Streptophyta > Magnoliopsida > Asparagales > Orchidaceae > Dactylorhiza > Dactylorhiza incarnata. Next base: position 1,272,100 of record JAWHQI010000366.1, on the reverse strand, counting down.
ATTTATTTTTTGAACTTAGCTTTTCTATTTACATGTATCTTACGATAGAGAGATTTGGGTTATCATCCCATCACATCTCCTAGTACAGGGTGAACACCTTACAGGGTAGATCTCGGGAAGTCCAAGATCAATTTTAAGAGTTCAAACTATAAATCAAATTTTTAAAAAAATATCAAAAATACTGTATGGACTTTATTGTGAAAATCAAGCATGATTTAATCTATTATTTAGAACTTCTATAATGTTGCAATTCATCAGTTCAAACTACTTTGAACATTGTTTTTATCATGCTTTGATATATCTACTCATATGTGCGCCAATTATAATAAAAAGGTTGTGTAGAACCAAGCTTAGCATGCCTTTAAGTATGAGAAAATGTTTTATGATTGATAATAATATTTATTCACTCAGTTATTTTGGCAAAGTCTATATGTGTTTTTAATCCAAGAATGCTTGCTTGTGTATTGTAATTGTACAACAAATTAAATTTGCACAAGTATCTTACCTACACTACATTTATTTGCACTCTTTAAAATTAAGAAAAGTGGTTGTGCTTTCAAAATTACATTAGTTTGCAAAACAAGTGTATTCGGGGAACTTTGTATAAAAAATAATCATGAAATAAATTGACAAAGATAACTCCACCAAGCACTACTTGAACCTCCTGATAAGTCTTAATAAGCGTTGTGAGGTTGAGCACCTTAGAAAGAATAGTAAAGTGTCTTGTGCAAATTTTCATTTTTACACCACTTATTCTTAAGTACACCGGATCATAAAAATCAATATTGAAAAATAAAGTATGTGATCCCCTAAGCACTACTTTGTACCCTGATAAGTCTTAATGAGCATTGTGTGTGCAAAGCACCATGGTAGTTGTACATTTTCTTTGTGCATTTAAGTGTGCGGAAGTAAAATTATTTGTGTTTTATTGTGCACTTTACTCTACATATGTCTTGCACTTTTGATTAAATCATTTGTTTACTCTATTCAAAATACACTTGTGTGCACATCATTATCTTCCATAATACTTCTGTTGGATCGTGAGGCGCCCTTATAGGGGGGTGAATAAGGGTTTTTAAACTTGATTATTTAATATAAAACTTTTGTAGTTTTTCTGTAAATCAAATTAAATCAAAACTAAAGAGGAGTGGATCAATTTAATACAAACTAAAAAGAACATGATTTTCATTATGATTTATGGTTACAAAATATGTGATTTCTATAACGCTAGAAATCGAAGGTGAAATATGAAATCTTTTTTTTGTTTTTTATACCAACTCTTCTCGCCAAGAACTGGTTGTCTTTAGCTGATCTTTCCCAGATCCGGCCTCAAGCCGCTCTAGCCTTCCTATACCCAGAAAAGGCCTCGAGCACCCCCTAGATCTACTCCCTAGACCTAGTCGCCAATATGAGGCGAATTGCCCCTTAAGTCCTACCCAGACCTAGTCGCCAACACGAGGCGAATTTTCTTCCAAGCAAATAATAAAAAGGTTACAAGTAAATATTTGAACACATAAACTAAAAACTCCCTATGAAGAATTCTGGAGATGGCGAAGGGTGCTGAATGTTCTTGAAGTTGAAGCGCGCGTTCTAAGCGTTGAGAAAGCGTTGATCCGGTTCTCCTTTAATTCTTTGCTCGAATGTGTGCGGGAGATGAAGTTCTGGAAAATATGGCTCTGATAGAGTTTCTGGAGTGCTGGTGTAAGGCTAAAACCAATCAGTAGTTGGGGAAGATGAAATCCATCTATTTATAGGCCAGGAGGCTAACGCCGACGTTAACGCTAACGCCTGGCGTGGACCTAGATTGGAAATGCTTTGATGGCTCAGATCTTCAAAACAGGAAGGAGATTATGCACTTTAGGAATCTTTCATTTTAGGCAACCATAATGTTGGCGTTGAGGCTAAGCTAGCATTAGGTCAAATCATTCCCAAAGTGCCCCTTCAATCACGGCTGCTTCCCCTCTTGCCAAAATCATCGAATGATAACGCCCAACGTTAAGCCTAACGCCTGGCGTTAAAACTGTAACATCCCAATCCTAGAGGAGCAGATATTGCTGTCGCTGATTAGAAATTTAGAATTCTCGGCTAGCAGCTTCCGTTCGACGAATTCGTCAAATTCGTCGAATGCAAGCAGCTCCCGTTCGTCGTTCAACGAACAGGGAGCTGCTCCCATTCGACGAATGTCGAACGGGGAGCGCTCTGCTAGAATTCATCTCGTTCGTCGTTCGACGAACGGGGAGCTGCTCCCGTTCGACGAATGTCGAATGGGGAGCGCTCAGCTAGAGAACCTCCCGTTCGTCGATCGACGAACGGGGAGCTGCTCCCGTTCGATGATTGTCGAACGGGGAGCGCTAAGCTGGGAAGGCTCCCGTTCGTCGTTCGACGAACGGGGAGCTGCTCCCGTTCGACGAGTGTCGAACGGGGAGCGCTCAGCTAGAGAACCTCCCGTTCGTCGATCGACGAACGGGGAGCTGCTCCCGTTCGACGAATGCCGAACAGGGAGCGCTAAGCTAGAGCAGCTCCCGTTCAACGATCGACGAACGGGGAGCTGCTCCCGTTCGACGATCGTCGAACGGGAAAGCTTAACACATTCCCGAGAAAAAAAGGGGGGGAGGCCTGGCTGCTATTTGTTTATTTTATCTTGGGGAGCCAGTGGAATAAAGTCCAATAAGGAGATGACACCTATGTTTGGAGTCCCAAGGCCTATTAATGCAAACCAAAATGAAAGGGCCGAGCCATCTTATTTTCTCCTCTTCTTCTTCATCATCTTCTTCCCAGAACTCGATCTTCCTCCCTCTCTTTCTCATTCTCGGTCTCCACCTCTCCCCCACCCCACTTAGGGTTTTGGCCAAGAAAATTCGTGGAGAAGCTCGTACGTCCGTTGGAAGAAGAGCTAGCTTGGAAAGAGTTGAGTTCGTCCAAGCGTCGTCATGCCGCCGCGATCGTCGGCCCGGATTCAGGTGACTTCCGACCCCTCTCCCTTGGTGCTAGTATCTTAGACCCCCTAGGCGAGATATCGAACTCAATTGAGTCGATTTGGGAGCGAAATGGAGTTCCATAGGTTGAGGTCGCGTTAGGGTTTTCGCCGTAGGGCACCGATCGCCGCGAAATGCCCTCATTCAACTCCCCGCTTCATTACGAATGCAAGGATGCTGATCTCGTGAGACGTAGTGGCCTCATGAGGGAGCATGGGAGGAGAGAAGATGTTTGCCCTAAATTCCATTTGGGAAGACGATGAATAATTCCCTGTAAATGGGATTTCATTTATATATATATATATATATATATATCTATATATGTTCAATAAGGATGAAGAAGGTGGCCTTTGCTTTGCTATAAATATAGGTATATGTTCCCTGCCAATAGGATTTCCATTATATATATTTATATATATGTTCAACAAGGATGAGGAGTCCTCTATTATATAAATATGTTCAACAAGGATGAAGAAGGTGGTCTTCGACTTGTATATATATACACATATAGTTCCTGTTATAGGATTTGTTAATTATAACTTGCATAATATGATAAATAATCCTCTGTTATAGGATTGTTAATTAATTATGACCAATGGTGGAAGACCAGTAGCTTGGCTTGAATAGATTCCATAGTTAAATAATATGTTATGCCCTCATGTGCGCAAGTAGTCCGTAGTCCTATGAATTGGTTTAATAGTGTCCATGTTATACGCACACCACTACACACGAGTAATCAACTCGGAACGGGCGGCACGGTTAACTTAGTGCGGGTCACAAGTTATAGTTATAGCCGGTGGTGAAGAGGTAAGGACCCAGTTGTTGGGGGACTTGGATGCTAATTAGCATCGATGATTGCCGCGCGAGGCGGAAGGTGGTAAGGCTCGTGGAGCGAGTCCTTGGTGCTCGATAGCAAGCATGGTGTGTTCAAACTACGTAGGTAAACATAATTGCGCATGGTGGTATAGATCCTCGTGGGAGGATAAGTTGTGGCGGGTCTACGGGCTCGCTAGTCATGACACCGACAGAAGCCGACAGTTAGACTCAGACCGGTTGGGTTGGAATGTCTTGGTGTCCATCTACCCAATAGATCCCCTCCACGTCTTGAAGACCCCGCATGAATGCGGGTAGTACGCAGGGACTCCGCTATGAGCAAGAGCGTCGAGGCGTACATAGGCCTAGGACCGGTAGTGTTCATACCCTCCTAGTAGTGGCGAAGCCCGTGCCACTGCCACCGTCTGGCCACGACGGGGGGCGCCTGAGTGGTTAGCTACTCTCGAAAAGTGGGAACTAAATGTCTATGTCGACATAGAAATCGTGCATGAGTCAGTCCTCATATCATAATCATTGCATTGCACCGCATTGGAACCTCATCATATAAACTTGTATGGGCATCCTTATATGATGAGTTACCTTTATACGCAGACCCTTGACTTATAAGCTTGTATGGGCATCCTTATAAGTTAAGTTCAATTCAGTTCTCTAATACTCTGCTTATGTCTGTGCTACTTATACTTGCAAATATATATAACCACTGCTACTTTTATGCTTACGAACATATTAGATAGTGTTATGGAAAGTGCGTGGGCACTTAAACAACCGACACATATGAACAACTATTACCTGTCACCTGCTTGTTTATTATTGCTAATATTGCAGCTCCTTTTCTTCCTTTCCGCCCTGTGCCTTGGAGTCGCCGGGGGAGCGGATGTGAAGCCACTTAGTCTTTATGACTAACGGTTGCTACGTCCCCTTTTTAGGAGCGCACCCTGGAGCGGCAGCGCAACCTGGAGCAGCGGCGCACCCTGGAGCAGCAGCGCACGGCGCTAGAGACGGATAGTCCGACCGGGACGACAGGGCAGGATACCACGATACCATCGCAGCCGTCAGTGACAGATGTGAGCGAGATTTGTTGTAGCCCTTGGGGCCTTTCCTTTTGTTACTCTGATATTATACACTCGTTTTTTGTGTATTTGGACTGTACTTATGCGGATATATATATATCTGGTGGCTTCTTGTTTTATTTTATATGATGGGTTGGCATTGATGATATTTGTTAGCCGGCAGGATAGGCATCTTGTGGAGGAGGCTAGCCCGTGAGCTGGCGCTTCGGCAAGGCGGCTGTCCTGTGCATAAGACTTCCCTCGGCCGTGTTTTGTGTTCCGGAGGGGGGGTCTTACAAATGGTATCAGCTTGCAACGATCCTGAGATCAAGATGTCCACTTCCGCATGGTGCACCCCTCTCACCTCTTCAGTTTGAGGACAAACTGAATGAGCGGAAGCAGTGGTGTGCCCATGTGTAATTCGCATTAAGTATGTCTATTATCTTCCTTCGAACAGCCAACCTAACCCAAACATCTACCTTGCATGTAGATTCTGGTACATTCAGAACCGGCGACGACCACTCCCCTGCCTCTAGTACCTACTCCTTTTCAACAATCAGAGCTAGGCCAGACTCTGACGGCAATCCTGGATGCCTTCAGGTCTCAGCAGATGTCGGTGCAGCCGCAGGCCCCAAGCTCAAATTGGTTGAGCACCTTCTGTGCTCTCTCCCCTCCCACCTACCATGGGACGGAGTCCGCAGTTCAGACGGAGGAGTGGCTGGATACAGTGAAGGAGTTACTGGCAGGGATCCGTTGCCCGAGCAACATGGCAGTCATATTGGCAGTCACGGCCTTGGATCTACATGCGAAGAGGTGGTGGAAGTCCTTGATGGGCTCCACCTTCGAAGGACGCAACCACCTGGACATAAGTTGGGATGAGTTTGCGGACGCATTCCTGGAGCACTTTGTCTCTTCTACGGCCAGGGACGAGCTTGAGGAGAGATTTCTGCAGCAGAAGCAGGGGTCGAGATCGGTGGTCGAGTACCAGCGGGAATTTCAGCACTTAGCCAGATTCGCAGACTCTTATGATTTAGATGATCGCGGGTACGCGAAGCGGTTCTACAAGGGCCTGCGAGATCCTCTGAGGCAGGCTCTCCTCTTCGTCGCCGATTCGAGCCTCGCGCAGATTATAGAGATGGCACAGAAGTTGGAGGCGGATCACTTGGGGGTCCAGGCCAGGAATAAGAGGCCCGCAGAGGAAGTGATGGAGGGGGGGCCCAGCTTCAGGAGGAGGCAGAACACCAGGGGCAGAGACAGAGGCCAGCGGAGAGATGGCGGGCGTCGTCGCCCAAACTTCAGGTTGGAGCAGCCAGCGCGACCGCTACCATTGCCCCCACCACATCAGGGTCAGGCGCTTCAGCCGCCGAGAGAGCACTTTTGAGTGGTGTGTTATCATTGCAACCAGCTCGGCCACATTCGGAGATACTGCCCGCAGCTGCAAGGAAACGCTCCGAATCGCCCCATGGCTCCTCCGGCAGCGCAGCGAGGAAGAGGCCGAGGTCGAGGCCAGGGTCAGCAGGGTAGGAACCCCGGACCTGCTCGGGAGCAGGTATACGCTTTGGATCTAGCTCAGGAGCGAGACCCGCAGGAGGTCATCACAGGTAATTATGTTTGTATTTTCCTCATTGCATAACTAAGGTGCTTAAGTTCGAATGATTTTAACCCCAGGTACCGTGCTCGTTTGCGGTAAACCCGCTCTTACTCTTTTTGACACGGGTGCCACTCATTCGTTCGTATCAGAAGAATTTGTGAATGAACTGGATGCAGTACAGTGCTTCAGGGGAGCCCCCAGGAGGGTGCGCCTTCCGGATGGCTCGGAGATACGATCTACCTCCAGGTGCAGCTTGGTAATATCCATCGGTGGGAAGCAATTTGAGACACCGGCAACAGTGTTGCGGATGCCTGACCTTGATCTAATATTGGGCATGACGTGCTTGCACTGGAATCACGCGAAGATCGACTGTGTGGCGAAGCGGATCACACTGAGGCATGATGACTCAGAGGTGGTAATTCAAGGTAGAAGACCCGTATCACGAAACTTGTTGTCTTCTATACAGGTTGTGAAGGCTCACGAGCAAGGCGATGAGGTGTTCGTGATCTGTATTGAGATGAAGGAGATAGGGCCTGAAATGAAGGATGTACCGGTAGTCCGGGATTTTCCGGATGTTTTCCCCGAAAAACTACCCGGACTACCCCCACCTAGGGAGGTAGACTTCCAAATTAAGCTGGTACCGGGAGCTAAGCCTATTTCAGGGGCCCCGTACAGGATGGCGCCCAAGGAGCTAGCAGAGTTCCGTGTACAACTGCAAGAATTGGTGGACTCAGGGTTCGTTCATCCTAGCTTGTCACCCTGGGGAGCCCCGGTTCTGTTCGTGAAGAAGAAGGACGGTTCGCTCTGCTTGTGCATAGATTATCGGGAGCTCAACCGACTGACGGTCCGGAACACTTATCCTCTGCCGCGAATCGACGAACTCTTTGATCAGTTGGAAGGAGCGCAATGGTTCTCCAAGCTCGACTTGCGCTCTGGCTATTATCAGTTGAGGATTCAGGAGGAGGATATCCAGAAGACTGCTTTCAGCTCGAGGTACGGGTTGTATGAATTTACGGTTATGCCCTTTGGGCTCACTAATGCACCCTCTGCATTCATGAGCCTGATGAACAGGGTGTTTGCGCCTTATTTGGACGACTTCGTGATCGTATTCATCGACGACATCTTGGTTTATTCGAAGACATTACTGGACCATTGGAAGCATCTAGAGCTGGTGTTGGCAAAACTGAGGGAGCATCAGTTATTCGCAAAATTTGGCAAGTGCGAGTTCTGGCTCCATAAGGTGGCTTTCTTGGGTCATGTTATCAGCGGTGCGGGATAGGCCGTAGATCCTGCTAAGGTTCGTGCTGTGAAGGAATGGCAGTCGTTGAAGTCAGTCGCAGATGTGCGCAGCTTTTTGGGCTTGCCGGGTACTACCATAAATTTGTCGAGGGGTTCTCGAAGATCGCTCTCCCACTCACTAAGCTGACCAGAAAGGAGGTGTCGTTTGTGTGGTCGCCTGAGTGTGAGGCCGCATTTCAGGAGCTGAAGGATCGCCTCACCTCAGCCCCGGTCCTTACTCTTCCGTCTGGTAGAGAAGGATTTCAAATTTACACGGATGCGTCCTTGCAGGGGATGGGTGTCGTACTGATGCAATACGACCACGTGATTGCTTATGCGTCGAGGCAGCTTAAGAAGCATGAGGTAAACTATCCGGTGCATGATCTGGAGCTGGGTGCAGTGATATTTTCTTTGAAGATTTGGAGACACTATCTATATGGGGTCCACTGCGAGATATTCACCGACCACAAGAATTTGAAGTACATACACACTCAGAAGGATCTGAATTTGAGGCAGCGGCGGTGGATCGAGTTCCTGTGTGACTATGATTACACGCTAAACTACCACCCAGGGAAGGCAAATTCGGTGGCCGATGCTTTGAGCAGGAGGACATCCAGTACGGAGTCACGGCTGATGGCCATGGAGTTGGTAAGGATGCTCGAGGAAATGCAGATCACGCTCGTGTCAAAAGCCGATCCAGAGGTTTTCGCCGAGTACCTGTCCGCGATGAGCATAGTTTGTGATATCCGAGATCGCATTCGAGCAGAGCAGAGGAAAGATGTTGCCGTGGAACCTATTCTTCGAGCAGTGGAGGCTGGTTCTGCGGAGGAATACACCATGCAAGAGGATCTGGTTCACTTCCGTGGCAGGTTATACATACCCGCAGGTGGAGGAATTCGAGAGGACATTATGAAGGAAGCTCACTGCACAAAATACTCCGTGCACCCCGGGATTGTCAAGATGTACACTGATCTGCGAAGGACGATGTTTTGGCCTGGGATGAAGAAGGATGTCACTTATTTTGTCATTCACTGCGAGGCGTGCCAGAAGGTAAAGGCAGAGTGTAGGAGTCCGGCGGGGTTGCTGCAGCCGTTGTCCATTCCCGAGTGGAAGTTTGAAGACATATCCATGGATTTCGTTCACGGGCTGCCTCGTTCCCGCTCCGGGAGTGACTCTGTTTGGGTGATCGTGGACCGTCTGACGAAGGTCGCAAGGTTTATACTGATGAGGAAGGATTCGCATGTTGATGTGTTGGTAAGACTCTTCGTCGAGCAGTTTGTTCGCTATCATGGGGTGCCCAAAACGATCATTTCGGACCGTGATGGTCGCTTTACCTCCAGGGAGTGGAAGGCAGTGCAAGCTTATTTGGGTTCCCGTTTGACCTTTAGCACGGCCTTCCACCCTCAGACGGATGGTCAGTCAGAGCGGACGATCAGGACCCTTGAAGATCGGTTGCGCCTTTGTGTTTTAGATCGAGGAGAGCCATAGGAGAGACTCCTGCCCTTGGTGGAGTTCTCGTATAATAACAGTCACCAGGCGAGCATTGGCATGGCTCCTTATGCGGCATTGTATGGAAGAAGGTGTAGGACACCTTTGTCTTGGGTCCAAGATGAGGACCCGAAGGCGCTAGGGGAGAAATTCATCGATGATACCGATGAGATGGTCAGGCTGATACGAGACCGCATGCTTGAAGCGCAGAGCCGGCAGGCAAAATATTATGACAAAAAGTACAGGGCCGTGGAGTTCCATGTTGGGTACAAAGTGTTCTTGAAGATCAGGCCGATGCATGGTGTGTCTCGGGTTCGGGGAAGGAAAAAGCTCAGCCCTCGTTATATGGGGCCTTATACCATCCTGGAGCGGATTGGCCCCTTAGCTTATCGATTGATGTTACCGCCAGAATTGGAGAATTTACACGACGTCTTCCATGTGTCCTCCCTTCGGAGGGCCTTGCTTCGCCCTGATCAGCATGTGGTAGCTACGTCTGGTCCTGTGGAGACCGACAGGTCTGTCCGGCTGGAGCCTTTGCAGATAGTAGACACCGAGACCAGAGTGCTGCGAAGAAAGAGGGTTCCGTTGGTGAAAGTGTTGTGGTCCAACCATGGACGGGAGGAATACACTTGAGAGCCGATGGACCTTATGCGGCAGCATTACCCGGGATTGTTTTCCCCAGGTATGGCCTAAACTTGTTTGTCATACCTTGATTTAATACCATAGCCTAAACTTAGTATCATGTAAATATGCGCTAAACCCAGGTAGAAGCCTTGTAGGCTTATCCATCCCCTTTTTGGTTTCGCTATGCCCCTACAGGTTTGGGATTAAAACATTTCCATACACATATATCCGTGAAATCTTATTACCTGGGCTCTATCTCTCTTTTATTAATTTTCAAATGGTATTGTGTGTTGAGGTTATGCTCCAGGGAAGGATTGGTTTTTTTCTTTTCTTTCTTATTAACTTTACTGATGGGGCTGTTTTGAGGTTATGCCCCAGGAAAAGTTTTGGTTTATAAACTAGGAAATCTATGGTTATTAGTAACCCCATTATAGTGCTGTTTGAGGGTTTGCACTCCAGGAAGTTAGGCTAGCATTTTATTTTGTGTTCAGAATAGACCTGCTGCTATGGTTTATGACTTTATGTGACCCTCGTGACCCCCAACCTAAATTTCGGGGACGAAATTATTTTTTCGTTTATAGGATTTGTAACATCCCAATCCTAGAGGAGCAGATATTGCTGTCGCTGATTAGAAATTTAGAATTCTCGGCTAGCAGCTTCCGTTCGACGAATTCGTCGAATTTGTCGAACGCAAGCTGCTCCCGTTCGTCGTTCGACGAACGGGGAGCTGCTCCCGTTCGACGAATGTCGAACGGGGAGCGCTCTGCTAGAATTCATCTCGTTCGTCGTTCGACGAACGGGGAGCTGCTCCCGTTTGACGAATGTCGAACGGGGAGCGCTCAGCTAGAGAACCTCCCATTCGTCGATCGACGAATGGGGAGCTGCTCCCGTTCGACGAATGTCGAACGGGGAGCGCTAAGCTGGGAAGGCTCCCGTTCGTCGTTCGACGAACGGGGAGCTGCTCCCGTTCGACGAATGTCGAACGGGGAGCGCTCAGCTAGAGAACCTCCCGTTCGTCGATCGACGAATGAGGAGCTGCTCCCATTCGACGAATGCCGAACGGGGAGCGCTAAGCTAGAGCAGCTCCCGTTCAACGATCGACGAATGGGGAGCTGCTCCCATTCGACGATCGTCGAACGGGAAAGCTTAACACATTCCCGAGAAAAAAAAAAAGGCGGGGGGAGGCCTGGCTGCTATTTGTTTATTTTATCTTGGGGAGCCAGTGGAATAAAGTCCAATAAGGAGATGACACCTATGTTTGGAGTCCCAAGGCCTATTAATGCAAACCAAAATGAAAGGGCCGAGCCATCTCATTTTCTCCTCTTCTTCTTCATCATCTTCTTCCCAGAACTCGATCTTCCTGCCTCTCTTTCTCATTCTCTGTCTCCACCTCTCCCCCACCCCACTTAGGGTTTTGGCCAAGAAAATTCGTGGAGAAGCTCGTACGCCCGTTGGAAGAAGAGCTAGCTTGGAAAGAGTTGAGTTCGTCCAAGCGCCGTCATGCCGCCACGATCGTCGGCCCGGATTCAGGTGACTTCCGACCCCTCTCCCTTGGTGCTAGTATCTTAGACCCCCTAGGCGAGATATCGAACTCAATTGAGTCGATTTGGGAGCGAAATGGAGTTCCGTAGGTTGAGGCCGCGTTAGGGTTTTCGCCGTAGGGCACCGATCGCCGCGAAACACCCTCATTCAACTCCCCGCTTCATTACGAATGCAAGGATGCTGATCTCGTGAGACGTAGTGGCCTCATGAGGGAGCATGGGAGGAGAGAAGATGTTTGCCCTAAATTCCATTTGGGAAGACGATGAATAATTCCCTGTAAATGGGATTTCATTTATATATATATATATATATTCAATAAGGATGAAGAAGGTGGCCTTTGCTTTGCTATATATATAGGTATATGTTCCCTGCCAATAGGATTTCCATTATATATATTTATATATATGTTCAACAAGGATGAGGAGTCCTCTGTTATATAAATATGTTCAACAAGGATGAAGAAGGTGGTCTTCGACTTGTATATATATATATATACACATATAGTTCCTGTTATAGGATTTGTTAATTATAACTTGCATAATATGATAAATAATCCTCTGTTATAGGATTGTTAATTAATTATGACCAATGGTGGAAGTCCAGTAGCTTGGCTCGAATAGATTCCATAGTTAAATAATATGTTATGCCCTCATGTGCGCAAGTAGTCCGTAGTCCTATGAATTGGTTTAATAGTGTCCATGTTATACGCACACCACTGCACACGAGTAATCAACTCGGAACGGGCGGCACGGTTAACTTAGTGCGGGTCACAAGTTATAGTTATAGCCGGTGGTGAAGAGGTAAGGACCCAGTTGTTGGGGGACTTGGATGCTAATTAGCATCGATGATTGTCGCGCGAGGCGGAAGGTGGTAAGGCTCGTGGAGCGAGTCCTTGGTGCTCGATAGCAAGCATGGTGTATTCAAACTATGTAGGTAAACATAATTGCGCATGGTGGTATAGATCCTCGTGGGAGGATAAGTTGTGGCGGGTCTACGGGCTCGCTAGTCGTGACACCGACAGAAGCCGGCAGTTAGACTCAGATCGGTTGGGTTGGAATGTCATGGTGTCCATCTACCCAATAGATCCCCTCCGCGTCTTGAAGACCCCGCATGAATGCGGGTAGTACGCAGGGACTCCGCTATGAGCAAGAGCGTCGAGGCGTACATAGGCCTAGGACCGGTAGTGTTCATACCCTCCTAGTAGTGGCGAAGCCCGTGCCACTGCCACCGTCTGGCCACGACGGGGGGCGCCTGAGTGGTTAGCTACCCTCGAAAAGTGGGAACTAAATGTCTATGTCGACATAGCAATCGTGCATGAGTCAGTCCTCATATCATAATCATTGCATTGCACCGCATTGGAACCTCATCATATAAACTTGTATGGGCATCCTTATATGATGAGTTACCTTTATACGCAGACCCTTGAATTATAAGCTTGTATGGGCATCCTTATAAGTTAAGTTCAATTCAGTTCTCTAATACTCTGCTTATGTCTGTGCTACTTATACTTGCAAATATATATAACCACTGCAACTTTTATGCTTACGAACATATTAGATAGTGTTATGGAAAGTGTGTGGGCACTTAAACAACCGACACATATGAACAACTATTACCTGTCACCTGCTTGTTTATTATTGCTAATATTGCAGCTCCTTTTCTTCCTTTCCGCCCGGTGCCTTGGAGTCGCCGGGGGAGCGGATGTGAAGCCACTTAGTCTTTATGACTAACGGTTGCTACGTCCCCTTTTTAGGAGCGCACCCTGGAGCGGCAGCGCAACCTGGAGCAGCGGCGCACCCTAGAGCAGCAGCGCACGGCGCTGGAGACGGATAGTCCGGCCGGGACGACAGGGCAGGATACCACGATACCATCGCAGCCGTCAGTGACAGATGTGCGAGTTTGGTTGTAGCCCTTGGGGCCTTTCCTTTTGTTACTCTGATATTATACACTCGTTTGGTGTGTATTTGGATTGTACTTATGCGGATATATATATATCTGGTGGCTTCTTGTTTTATTTTATATGATGGGTTGGCATTGATGATATTTGTTAGCCGGCAGGATAGGCGTCTTGTGGAGGAGGCTAGCCCGTGAGCTGGCGCTTCGGCAAGGCGGCTGTCCTGGGCATAAGACTTCCCTCGGCCGTGTTTTGTGTTCCGGAGGGGGGGGTCTTACAAAAACCATCCCATCGATTGTCAAGCCATCCCATCGATCGGTAATCCATCCCATCGATCGGTAGATCATCCCGTCGAATGATAACGCCCAGCGTTGAAGCTAAAGCCTGGCGTTAGATCAATTTCCATACTTCAGCTTAGAGTTGTTCCAAACCAATGATGCAGCAACCTAGTGCCATACCTGTTCAAACCTGCATGCTAAAAACACAAAGGCAAACAAGATCAAATACAAGTAGGATTTTTTATTCTCAAATCAAAGGGATGCGGAAAACCATGTTCCAACAATCTCCCCCTTTTGATAATAACAAATCCAATAGAGATAAATCAGATTCATATAAAATTTTTGTGTTTTTATAAAGTCATATGAGACTAAGCAATAATGAGACAATAATAAGAGTTATAGTTTATTTAACATTGTGTAATAAGAGTTATAGTTTATTTAACATTGTGCTCCCCCTACTTAAGTGCTCCCCCTCAGTGTATGCACCCATAGACTAGATTCATGTTGTAAAATCCCAGTGCGCGCTAGGCCCCTCATGAGTGTGTTGTGTCACCGGAGGTTGACTCAGACTCGGTAGAAGCCCTAGGACCCCGAGGTGATCAGGTTTGAGTCACGGTCAGCAAGAGATAACTAATTTACTTACCCTATTGGGAGCTTTGTTTGGGCTTGTCATGTGACCTATTAGGTGTGCTGATAGCAATTGCTTAAGTTAATCTTTATATGGCTGGCTTTTAAGTGGCAGTGGTGGACTTTATTTCTACCGACATCCTCTTTATTTCTCCCGTCTCGGTTTATGTTGCTTATGGTTTTTCTTTTGTATTTTTGGTGATGAGATTTTACGGAGGTGTTTAAGTTGGTAAACTGGTAAATCCCCTATGATGAAAATATAACTTAGTGTGAACTCGACATAGCAAATATGCATGGGTGAGTCATCATATCATAATCATTGCATTGCATTCATCCTTCATAATCATTGCATTGCATTCATCCTTCATAATCATTTCATTGCACCACATTGGATCCTCATCATATAAACTTGTATGGGCACCTTAATATGATGAGTTACTTTCATGTTCAGATCCTTAACTTATAAGATTGTATGGGCACCCTTATAAGTTAAGTTCAAATTTTGTTATTATATGCTCGACTGCTTATACACTGTCGTTGATCATGCTCTCTTTTGGTGTACTTTCTTACACATATGTTATTATATGAAAGACTGCTTATACACAGTCGTTGATCATGCTTTCTTGTTACTAGTACTTGCTCATATAACCACTGTTAATTATGTACCTGTTAGTTAGAGTTATTGCAAGTACTTGGGTACCTATACAACCGACATATATGAACAACCATTCCTGTCACCTGCTTTGTAAATTATTGCTTATATTGCAGCTTTTTTTCCTTTCCTACCACCTGGTGCCTTGTAGTCGCCGGGGGAGCGGATGTGAAGCCACTTAGTCTTTATGACTAACGGTTGCTACATCACTCTTTTTAGGAGCACACCCTAGAGCAGCAGCGCAAGGCGCTGGAGGAGGATAGCCAGCTCAGGATGGCAGGGCCGGTGACTGAGATA
Organism: Dactylorhiza incarnata; assembly: GCA_033032865.1. Lineage (NCBI taxonomy): Eukaryota > Viridiplantae > Streptophyta > Magnoliopsida > Asparagales > Orchidaceae > Dactylorhiza > Dactylorhiza incarnata. Next base: position 1,256,971 of record JAWHQI010000366.1, on the reverse strand, counting down.
CCTTCACTACCGTCGGTGATAGATGTGAGCACAGTTTGAGATGTAACCCTTGTGGCATTTAGCTTGATACTCTGATATTATTGCAGGAGCTCTCGAAGCTTCTTATCTTTTGTTCTTATTTGGACTCTTACTTATGTGTGCATAAGACAAGAGCTCTCGAAGCTTCTTGTCTTTTGTTCTTGTCTTGTGGGGGAGGCTAGCTCGTGTGCTAGCGCTCCCACAAGGCGGTTGTCCTGGGCTTAAGACTCCCCTCGGTCGTGTCGTGTGTTCCGGGAGGGGGGTCTTACAAATGGTATCAGCTTGCAACAATCCTGAGATAAAGAAGTCCATTAAACCACTAGGCCACCCCTGCTAGCTAAATCAGTTTGAGGACAAACTGATGCAGCGGAAGCGGTGGTGTGCCCATGTGTGATTCACATTAAGTATGTACACTTTTTCCTATAGAAAGTGCCAACCTAAGGCAAACTCGTACCCTTACGTATATATGTTGGCTCATTCCGAGACAGTAATTGGTATTCCCATTCCAACAGTCAGAGTTGGTTTGGCATAGGATTGATGCCAACCTAATTAGGATACCATTTTGGTCGACTTAGCAGGATATGTCGTGACATACCCTTACCTTATACCGATCTCAGGGATGATGTGGCCAAGCAAATGTGACCTCAAGTGACTAAGGGAAGAGTTTAATGTGACTGTAAATGCTAGAGACTCACACCCTGAGATTTCTATTTCAGATATGGAGTAATATTATCACCTTACCCAAAACATTAGGGAAATCTCAACGAGATTGGTGCATGTAGTCTATTATCAGCTTAGTAAGAGACCACCAAGCATGTCTTTTATACTGTATGTGGATACCTCTCACTTCTATTTATGTAGAAGGTTTCATATGGAGAAGATATGATAAGAATTCGGATCCAGAGAAGGCTCATTTTGGGACAAATGTGTTATATTGGTGGCAGAAGAAACTCAATCGAAGAGATATGGGGGCTTATCTCTTCGTTTATTGGGTTAGTTATGTACTGTCTTGGGTTTCTTTGAGGATTTAAAATCTTTGTAATTTTTGACATTGGAAGTGGAGACCCTTGAAGAGTTAATTCACCTTAAGCAAGGCGGACTGCTAAGGCCATGTTTGGGTTGATAGGAATTTTATTAGCAGATTAAGAAAGGAAAGCATTTTGAAGATGATAATTTTCTCTATATGGTTCTAAGATTATGTGGATAAGTAACGAGGAGAGTAGTAAACTAACACGTTGGGGATATGCAGCTATGTTGTGATAACATTATAACTGGGAAGTTAATGAAATTTTGGGCATGCATTGCTGGTATGATGATACACTACCCCTGAGTTGGGAAATTCTTGGTGAGCATCCCCTTAGTGTTGTAATTACTTGACATTGGGAAATTAATAAGTGTTAGGCGGTGTAGTCAACAAGATTAATATGACTTGATTGATGATCTAGAATCCTAAAAGTTTTTATAAAATAAACATGCCATGGATGATCGTTGGCAGGGATGGTAGGGCGCTTGAAATGGATTTGATTTAGTTTATCATATTGTGAAGTATGCCCTATTTTTGGTAGTCTGCATAACCCATGTCGAAGGGAAATCATCCTGAGCCTTGCACCTTGGTTCATGTTAAGTTCAAACATATGTAAATGTACCGGGTGGTTAGATGTTATTTGTACATGCTCTCGTTACAATGAGATGCAGCTTGGTCGTCGCCGTAAAAATTTGAATTTCTACATCACGGCTAATATATAAGTGTGTCGATACGGGGATCTATAGGGTAAGAACTCTAAGTCGTGGAAGATATGCCCCTAAGGTTTGTGCCCATACGTGAGATGAATGTACCATATGGGCGGTGGAAGAAATTTAGTCCAAAAACATACGGGGGCTTGTCCCTTCGTTTATTGGACTATTTACGTATCGACTTCGTTTTCCCTTAGTTCTTGTTTATTTGAATAGTACGTGAACAATGATGATTAGATTCGTGATAACCTCTCAATATGGGTGATAGCGTCAAGGGTGTTGAGACACGTCGTGAATTGAACCGGTGAAGGGGATATTGATGGTAAGTTGCACTTATTTAGTGAGATATGAATATGTCTTTGTACGAACAAGTAAGAGTATGTGTAGTGTTTTACCTCGACAAGGAAGATTTCTAAAGGCTCTGTACCGAAACCCAACCGTTGGATAAGGTTTATGTTCACGGTTTAGGAGCCCTTAAATGAAATGATTTAAATCATGAGATAAAAGTAACACCTGACTCGGGGTCACGGGTTATTAGAAGGGAATGATGTGATTATAACCCATGCGAGGTATAGAGTCATGGATTCACTTTACTTTGAGCCTCGATAACGATTCATAATATCACCAGAACCAATTGATAAGCATTATCGGACGATCACGTGCGGAATTTGGAAACTATTTGGAAACATAAAAGCTTCCTAAGCTTAAACCCTTGAGCTAGTAACATCATTTTGGTAGTTGATGGATTGAAAGGGCATAATGTTAGGGGGTTTAGATCAAAGGTGCAATGAAAGTTGGTTTATTAAGGTGAGGGAACTCATTTTACTGTGAGCTGCTAACATAAGGGATACCTATTCCTATTTACAACCATTCATCATTAATTACTCGGGGAGAAGTCTTGTGTGGTCCTTTTGTTGGCCGGCTGCAACTAATTCCTCTATTCTTTTGGAGTGTTGCTGGAAACAGAGGATGGGAGTTGTTTGTTTGGCTCATTCAGAACAGTTCTGCTATTATGTTGCCCTTATGCAGTCGAATAAGTATTGTTTGATTGTTCTTCTTCATTAAATAACCCAACTATATCTTATCACCACAATATTTGTGTTTGCATCAGGATGAGAGACACTTAAGATTTCTCTGTGCATAATTTGGATTATAAGTGTCATGAAGTATAACAGAAGTACACTCCGGAGAAATTGGAAGTGAGGTGATGTGAATGAGTTGTAACCCTCACTAGTGGTGAGTGGGATTTAAAGTGTACTCCAGATGACTTTTGTGATCTGAACTTAAACCCCCTAACCTCAACTTAAATTTCGGGGATGAAATTGTTTCTTCGTTTATTGGATTTGTAACATCCCAGTGCGCGCTAGGCCCCTCATGAGTGTGCTGTGTCACCGGAGGTTGACTCAGACTCGGTAGAAGCCCAAGGACCCCGGGGTGATCAGGTTTGAGTCACGGTCAGCAAGAGATGATTAATTTACTTACCCTATTGGGAGCTTTGTTTGGGCTTGTCTTGTGGCCTATTAGGTGTGTTGATAGCAATTGCTTAAATTAATCTTTATATGGCTGGCTTTTAAGTGGCGGTGGAGGACTTTATTGTTACCGACTTCCTCTTTATTTCTCCCATCTCGGTTTATGTTGCTTATGGTTTTTCTTTTGTATTTTTGGTGACGAGATTTTACGGAGGTGTTTAAGTTGGAAAACTGGTAAATCCCCTATGATGAAAATATAACTTAGTGTGAACTCGACATAGCAAATATGCATGGGTGAGTCATCATATCATAATCATTGCATTGCATTCATCCTTCATAATCATTGCATTGCATTCATCCTTCATAATCATTGCATTGCACCACATTGGATCCTCATCATATAAACTTGTATGGGCACCTTAATATGATGGGTTACCTTCATGTTCAGATCCTTAACTTATAAGCTTGTATGGGCACCCTCATAAGTTAAGTTCAAATTCTGTTAGTATATGCTTGACTGCTTATACACTGTCGTTGATCATGCTCTCTTTTGGTGTACTTTCTTACACATATGTTATTATATGCTCGACTGCTTATACACTGTCGTTGATCATGTTTTCTTGTTACTAGTACTTGCTCATATAACCACTGTTAATTATGTACCTGTTAGTTAGAGTTATTGCAAGTACTTGGGTACTTATACAACCGACATATATGAACAACCATTCCTGTCACCTGCTTTGTAAATTATTGCTTATATTGCAACTTTTCTTCCTTTCCTACCACCTGGTGCCTTGGAGTCATCGGGGGAGCGGATGTGAAGCCACTTAGTCTTTATGACTAATGGTTGCTACATCCCTCTTTTTAGGAGCGCACCCTGGAGCAGCAGCGCACGACGCTGGAGGAGGATAGCCAGCTCAGGACGGCAGGGCCGGTGACTGCGATACCTTCGCTACCGTCAGTGACAGATGTGAGCACAGTTTGAGATGTAACCCTTGGGGCATTTAGCTTGATACTCTAATACTCTGATATTATTGCAGGAGCTCTCGGAGCTTCTTGTCTTTTGTTCTTATTTGGACTCTTACTTATGTGAATATCTTTATATGGCTTCTTGCTTGTACATCATTGATGGGTTGGCGTTGTTCAGTTGGTTTGGCCGGCAGGATAGGCGTCTTGTGGGGGAGGCTAGCTCGTGTGCTGGCGCTCCCGCAAGGCGGTTGTCCTGGGCATAAGACTCCCCTCGACCGTGTCGTGTGTTCCGGCAGGGGGTCTTACACATGCTCCCCCTTAATCTAGTGAATCCTACTCCTTGTGATTTATCAATTTATTCTCCCCCTTTTGTTATTAGCAAAAGTGGGTGGAGTGTAAAAAAGAGAGGGCAAAAGGTAGAACATAACTAAGAGAGGAAGTAAGAGTTTTGTTTTAACATAAGTTAAGTCGTGATCGAGCTAAGGGAGAGAGTGGCACAATGGAAAATATATGATAAGCGTGAAAGAACAATAGTCCAAGATTCAACCAAAGGAATTCTACCACTTGTTTTTCAAATTAAATTTTAAGTAGAATATTACCTGTTAGAAGAGAATGTAATGTTGTTTGACAAGTACAAGTGAAAGACACATCTTTAGAAATAAGCATCAGAACACATGGTAAAAACCACATAGTCAAATAGGACTGCGGAAAGATAAAAACAAAGTTATTAAGATTTATATATTTGTAATAAATTGACCATTTCAACAATATATCTAGACTCTTCACATGTGAGCATTTTAGATTTGGAAATTTTCATAACCAATAGGCAAGCATGAATCAACATATTCATAAAGATAATAACTCAATGTAACCAAATCGTATTTCAAGTAAAGAAAACATTATAGAAATCATGCATTGCAATCTAGTGCTTTTACTTAATATTTGAGAGAATTATGTAAATATGCATTAGGATCCAATTCTCATGTGTAGAAGCTTTATGAAAATCAATGATATGTGTATAAGGTGTTTTGAAAAAAGTATGCAAGTGAAATAATCAAAACACATGACATATGTAATGAAAAAGTAACAACAACATTAAGAATGTAATCTTATAATTACTTTCACACATCATATTTAGAATAAAATTTCAAAGCACAAAACATAAGTACAACTACCAAGGTGCTTCGCCCACACAATGCTCATTAAGACTTATCAGGGAGCGAAGTATTGCTTGGTGGATCACATAAGCATTTGTATACAAAATTTATTTTAGTGATCCGGTGTACAAGTAGAAGTGATAAAAAAGAGATATGTTTGCACAAGACACTTTACAATTCTTTCCAAGGTGCTCAACCTCACAATGCTTATTAAGACTTATCAGGAGGGTGAGTAGTGCTTGGTGGAGTTATCTTTGGCTTTTTTATTTCATATTTTTATTTTGGGCCAAAGGTCTCTGAATTCACTTATTGTTGCAAACATTTATAATTTTGAAGTGACACTTCTATGTATGCAAGAAATTTATTTTTTAAAAGACGGTGTAGGTAATTTAGACATACAATAGAATGTGTTAAAACTATTACACTACACAATCATGCAAGACTAAGATTATGAACACATGTAGATTATCAAAATAGTGAGTGTATGAATCATTGATTATCATAAAACATTACACATACTTAGAGGCATGCTAGGCAATCATACATAATTATCTATTGACTATTTCATTGCACATAACCAGATTAAGGTCAAGGCATGACAAAAAAAACAATGTTTAGAAAATTTGAAATTAAAATTAGACATTGGAGAAAATCCTTGTGAGTATGCCAAAATCAATTTTGAACATTGGAAACCAAAAATAACAAAGATGTTTGCTCTTGTGAAGTTTATAGTAATACTATAATTTTGTAAAGAGTTAAAGCAAAACAAATAACAAAAACATATTTTTGATCATTTTGAATTATTTAAATTTTTTTTTTTTTAGAATAAAATAACAAAATCAATAACAAAATAATTTGAAATCAGACAAAATAGACTGAGAAAAAAAATACCAGAAATATGCTAGTGAACAGAATTTTGATCTGGAGAAAAAAGCTAACGTCTGCCGTTAACTAGTTAACGCCGAAACAGTACTCGATTTTTTAGGTTTCTGAAAAAAAATTCTTTGGAAAAAGGAGTATGTACATAGACCTTCTTAGGGTAGAAATTTCAGAGAAAGTTGAAATGTTTAGAGGGCTTATTTAAGCAAATTTTGGTGGTTTTCAAATATTTTTATCTTTTATATTTGAAAAACATTTTTTTATTTGGAAGGAGACATAGCATGTGGTGATTTTTAATTTATTATATCTAAGACTCCTAATTCTAGTCTAAGTAGAGCAAAGCAGGAATCTGGTAAAGGTTTGGTGAGGATGTCCGCAAGTTGTGATTCAGTTCCAATAAAGTTTACATGAACATGTTCCTTTTTTATATGATCCCTAATGAAATGATGTCTAACGTCTATGTGTTTAGATCTTGAGTGATGAACGAGGTTGTTGGTTAAATCAATAGCACTCTTGTTGTCACACTTTAGTTCTATGTTAGTTAGATGAACTCCGAAGTCTTCTAATGTTTGAGTCATCCATAAGGCTTGGGCATAACAGCTTCCTAGTGTAATATATTCTGCCTCGATGGTGGAGAGGGCAACAGAATTTTGTTTTCTACTTGACCATGCAACTAGAGAAGGACCTAAGAAATGGCATGTGCCACTAGTGCTTTTTCTATCTAAAGAACAACCCGTATAATCAGAATCGGAATACCCATGTAATAGAAAGGAATCATTAGTTGGATACCAAAGTCCTAATTTAGGTGTGCCAATTAGATATCTAAAAATTCGTTTTACCGCTTTTAAATGAGATTCTTTTGGGTTTGCTTGAAATCTAGCGCATAGGATACGGGAAACATAATGTTAGGTATAGATGCACTAAGGTACAATAAGGATCCAATCATTCCTCTATACAAAGTTTGATCAATGGAAATTCCGGTTTCATCTTTTCCTAATTTTAGTGATGCACTCATTGGAGTACTAGCTTGTTTTAAGTTTTCAAATCCAAATCGTTTTAGCATATCATGTACGTATTTAGATTGACATATGAAGATTCCATTATTTCTTTGAGTTATTTGAAAGCCTAAAAAATAAGTTAATTCACCAACTAGACTCATCTCAAATTCATTTTGCATTACTAGTACTACTTCATTACACAATTCTTCATTAGTGGCTCCAAAAATAATATCATCAACATATATTTGTAAAATAATTATATCATTATCAATATGCTTAATGAAGAGTGTGTTGTTGGCCCTACCCATTTTATAACCGTGCTTTAATAAAAAAAAGATGTTAGTCGTTCATACCATGCACGGGGCGCTTGTTTTAGACCATAAAGCGCCTTTTCTAATCTATAGCCGTGATTTGGAAAATTTTCATCTATAAAACCGGGGGGGTTGTTCTACATAGACTTCTTCTTTAATTATCCCGTTTAAGAAAACACTTTTTACATCCATTTGAAATAATTTAAATCTTTTATAACTCGCAAATGCAAGAAAAATTCTAATTGATTCAAGGCGAGCTATGGGTGCAAATGTTTCATCAAAGTCTACCCCCTCGATTTGAGAATAAACTTGTGCTACCAATCTAGCTTTATTCCTAGTGATCCTAGACTCACCATCTAATTTATTTTTAAATATCCATTTTACACCTATGACCGGGTGATTAGATGGTCTTTCAACAAGTTTCCAAACCCTATTGCGTTCAAATTGATTAATTCTTCATTCATAGCAATAAACCAAAATTCATCATTTAAAGCCATAGAAATGTTTTTGGGTTCAATTTTGGAAACAAAACATAAATTGACAAAAGATTCATTCAAGGCAGAACGTGTAGTTACCCCGCTTGACGGTTCTCTAATGGCATGATCCCTTGGATGATCCCTTGTGAATCTAAGCTCGCTTGGAGGCACAAAATCTTCTTGCACCGGCTCTACTTCTTTGTCCTTTCCAAGTGGTTCATCGTCATCAAGCTCCAAATGTGAAGGGGGTTCATCTTCTTTTCCTGTAATATTAGTATCTACACAAGGCACAAGTTCATCAAACTTAACATCAATAGATTCTTCAACCTTTTTAGATTTTTTATTATATATTCATATGCCTTGCTAGCTGATGAGTACCCAAGAAAGATTCCTTCATCGCATTTTTTATCGAATTTAGTTAATGCATCTTTGGTATTTAAAATAAAGCATTTACATCCAAAATCATGAAAGTACGATACATTAGGTTTCTTTTGGTAATATAATTCGTATGGAGTTAATTTCAAAATAGGGCGAAGCATGATACGATTTATAACATAACAAGATGTATTTACCGCTTCAGCCCAAAAAGATCTAGGCAACCCATACTCTGATAGCATAGTGTGTGCGAGTTGCTGAAGGGTTCTATTTTTCCTCTCCACCACACCATTTTGTTGGGGGTGCGTGGAGCGGAAAATTCGTGTTTAATACCTAGATTATTGGAGAAAGTGGTGAAACTATCATTTTCAAATTCCCCTCCATGATCGGACCTTATGCATTTAATTTGTAAGTCTAATTCATTTTGAATGCGATTGCAAAGTTTTGAAAATTCAGAAAACGCATCGGCTTTGGAGGTAAGAAATAAAGTCCACGTGAATCTTGAAAAATCGTCAATCAATACAAAAGTATACTTTTTACCACCAAGGCTACAAGTGCTAATTGGCCCAAAAAGGTCCATGTGAATTAGTTGCAATGGTCTTGAGTGGGTACTTCAATTTTACTTTTAAACGATGTTTTTGAAAATTTTCCTTTTTGGCATGGCGAGCATAAGGAAGAAAGGTTTCCATTTAGTATTGGCAATCCTCTAATAATTTTATTTTTTGATAATTTTAAAATCAACTTGGTGCTAGAGTGACCAAGACGCCTATGCCATAATTCAAGTTCTTCATTTTTAGATATAAGACATTTAAGAGATGCACGTGATAGATCATGGAAAGCAATTAAATAAACATTATGAATTCTTGGTGTAGTGAGTACTATATTATTAGACTTGGGATCAATGATTTTGCACAAATTTGTAGAGGACTCAAATAACACATTAAGACCTTTATCGCATAATTGACTAATAGAGATTAAGTTATGTTTTAAGCCTTCTACAAATAAGACATTAGTAAGAGAGAAAGAGTCGTTACCCACTATACTGGTGCCCAATATTCTTCCTTTTCCATTGTCACCAAACGTCACGGTTCCTCCTTTTTTCTTGGTGAGGCAAAGGAATTTTGCTTTATCGCCCGTCATGTGATTGGAGCAACCTGAGTCCAAGTACCACATGTCTTCTTTGTCCTTAGCCTGCCAACATACCTAAGAAGAAAAAGTTAGTGAAGATCCGGATACCCATGAGGTTCCTCCCATAATATAGGTGGAGACCTTAGGTACCCAGATTTGCTTAAAGCTGCGCTTTACCTTCATCCTGCAAGAGTCTGTGGTGTGCCCAAAAACTAAAAAATTGGCACAAGCAACAAAAGGGGTTGAGACCTTTTTCAGAGACTATTGTTGACCCTTGCTGGTATACACAGAGGTAGAGGGAGTGAAGGAAATATTTTTATGAAAAGATTTTTTATTTCTGGAAGCAGAGCTAACGCCAGCGTTAGTAGTCAACGCTGGGCGGTAAGTTTCGGAAACATAACCCAGCCCAAACTTAGCAGATCCATGGCAATGGTTGCCCAAAATCATATCCAGTGATTTTTGGCCAACCCCAAATTTGTTTATTGCCACATTAAGATCATTTATTCGGGCTTTTAAAGCGAAGTTTTCACTTACTAAATTTTCACATCTCTTTGCAAAATTTTTCTTTTCATTTTCAATTTGGGAAAGAGATATTTTCAACCTTCTTTCTAAGTCTCCCTTTTCTTTCATGAGTGATTCGATGTTGAAGAGAGCCTTAGAAAGATTGTTTTCAAGTTCCTTTGCCTTTGTCAAATGATTGTCATTCTTTTGGCATGACATTATTTCATTATTTAATTTTTTATTTTGTTTTAAAAGAATTTTATTCTAAGTTTTAAGAAGATCAAGATCTTTTAAATTCTACCAAATGATTTGCACGTTTTTAAATATTCAACATAAAGATCATCATAAGTAGAAGGGATTACCTTAGTGTCGCTTTGGACACTGCACTCATCATCAGTTGATTCTTGGTTCTTCCCCATGAGGCACAAGTTTGCCTCATCATCCTCACTTGAACTTGGTTCGTTTGAGCATCCGGATGATGAATCATCCCATGTTGTCGCCTTCAAGACCTTCTTCTTCTCCTTTCCTTTATGCCACTTTTCTTTTTGTACCTTCGGGTATTTTGGGCATTGGCTTCTTATATGCCAGGTCTTCCTGCAGTGGAAGCACTCAGGAGGAGGTCGCTCTTCATCTTCGTCGCTTGATTTTTCCTTTTTCTCCTTTTTGGAAGATGCTCTCTTTCGAAAGTACTTACCGAAAGTATTCCTTCTCTCTGGATTCTTCATGAACTTTGTGAAGTTTTTCACAAAGAGACTCTCCTCGTCATCTTCCTCATCGTCGTCCTCTTTTCTTGACTTTAGTGCCAAGGCTTTCTTCTTTGGCTCCTTACTGTATTCTTCATCTTGAATGTTGAGTTTGACCTCATGGGTTTTGAGATTCCCAATGAGGCTCTCGATCTGGAGCCGCCTTAGATCATGCAATTTGGAGATTGCAGTCCTCTTTGGATTGAACTTTGGAGGAAGAGGCCAAAGGATCTTTCTCACCAAGTCACCGTTTGAGAATGTTTTCCAAGAATCTTTGAGGCATTGATAATCTTGGTGAAGCGATTATACATTGAGTCGATGTCCTCATTTGGATCCATCCTGAACCTTTCAAACTCTGATTCCAGTTGGAATAGCTTTGAGTCTTTGACCTGCGAGGTACCTGCATGAGTTATTTCAAGCAAATTCCAAATGTCATAAGCAGTTTCACAAGAACGAACTCTATTAAATTCAATCCTATCTAATGCGCAAAATAAAGTATTCATGGCTTCAGCATTATTTTTATATTAATTTTTATCTCCATCATCCCACCTATCTTTAGGCTTTTCCATGGTTACTTCTCCAACAATATAAGTAGGAGTCGTATACGGTGTTTCAACACTAACCCAGACATCTAGATCTAAATTGATTAGAAAATAACGCATGCGTGTTCTTCAATAATTGTAGTCAGTTCCGATGAAAAGTGGAGGTCTACTTATTACTTGCCCTTCATGAAAAGAGAGATCACGAGATGTCATTATTCCCGGTTGTTAGACCGTTTTGGAATAACCTGGCTCTGATACCACTTGTTGGATCGTGAGGCGCCCTTAGAGGGGGGTGAATAAGGATTCTTAAAACTTGATTATTTAAAATAAAAATTTTGTTGTTTTTCTGTAAATCAAATTAAATCAAAACTAAAGAGGAGTGAATCAATTTAAAACAAACTAAAAAGAACATGATTTTGATTATGATTTATGGTTACAAAATAGGTGATTTCTATAACGCTAGAAATCGAAGGCGAAATATGAAATCTTCTTTTTGTTTTCTAGCCTTCCTATACCCAGAAAAGGCCTCGAGCACCCCCTAGATCTACTCCCCAGACCTAGTCGCCAACACGAGGCGAATTGCCCCCTTAGTCCTTCCCAGACCTAGTCGCCAACACGAGGCGAATTTTCTTAGAGGCAAATAATAAAAAGGTTACAAGTAAATATTTGAACGCATAAACTAAAAACTCCCTATGAAAAATTCTGGAGATGGCGAAGGCCGCTGAATGTTCTTGAAGTCGAAGCGTGTGTTCTTCATGTTGAGAAAGCGTTGATCTGGTTCTCCTTGAATTCTTTGCTCGAATGTGTGCGTGAGATGAAGTTCTGGAAAATACGGCTCTTATTTATTTTCTGGAGTGCTGGAGTTAGGCTCAAATCAATTAGTAGTTGGGGAATACGAAATCCTTCTATTTATAGGCCAGGAGGCTAACGTCGACATTAACGCTAATGCCTGGCGTTGACCCAGATTGGAAATGCTTTGATGGCTCGGATCTTCAAAATAGGAAGGAGATTCTGCACTTTAGGAATCTTTCATTTTAGGCAACCATAACGCTGGCGTTGAGGCTAACACTTGCGTTAGGTCAAATCATTCCTAAAGTGCCCCTTCAATCATGGTTGCTTCCCCTCTTGCCAAATTCATCGAACGATAATGCCCAGCGTTAAGCCTAACGCATGGCGTTAAAACCATCCCGTCAATTATCAAGCCATCCCGTCGATCGGCAAGCCATCCCGTCGATCGGCATATCATCCCGTCGAATGATAACGCCCAGCGATGAAGCTAACGCCTGGCGTTAGACCAATTTCTATACTTCAGCTTTTAGATGTTCCAGACCAATGATGCAATAACCTAGTGTCGTACCTATTCAAACCTGCATGCTAAAAACACAAAGGAAAAAAGATCAATTACAAGTAGGATTTGTTATTCTCAAATCAAAGGGATGCGGAAAACCATGTTCCAACAACTTCTTTTCATGAGTATTGGATCCTAATGCTAAATTCTATACTACTCTTTATATATAAATGCACTAGATAACCTAGCATGCTCTCTACAATGTTTTGTGTGTTTTGAATTTTTGAATTAAAATAACATTGTAGTAATCGTCTTTTTTATAATATTATTTCATGCTTGGTTACTTTATTGTCAAACTTACAGATTTTATATACAAATTGATTTACCAAAACATCTCCCTTTTTGGAATTTAACTCGTATATCTTCTTATGAATAGACATGATTACAAAAAGATGTTTTTTGTATTTCTATAAGTCTTCCACATCATCACCATATATTTTTTACCTTGCGCTTTCATGCTTATATCAAAGTCTTAAATCTCAAAATTCCTTTTTCAACAAGTAGTAGACTTGCTTGGTAGAATTTATATTGGTTATTCTAAACACGCATATCATTTTTATGCTAAAAACTCTGATTTAATAATGGATTTCAAAATAGCTATGTGAGCTTTTCAAAAAATCATACAAAATATAAACCCATTGGCTATGAAATTATAATTAGATTTAAAATGCTTAAATGTTTCCAATAATTATTATCCCATAATTTCACATCTCACCATAGCGAGGGAGTAGGGTTGTAGACATTAGATAACCTGACCTCTAAGTCTTATCTTGTCCTTAACCGGGGAGGGTTCCAGTGGGGCCTTGCGAGCCACTGGGGGGAAAGAGTGCTAGGTTGAGTTTTTTCTAGTGTTTGCATATGGGACTAACACCCCAACCTACGGCATGTATGCAGCTCCTCATGACCACCCGTCACTTAGTAAGGGGCTAGAGTGTAGACATATTGTCGGGGTAGATTGGTTACTTGGAAATCATTACCTTTTTATGCTTAAAACTCTTATATAAAGGGGGAGAACTAACATGATAATATTGATTACTTGGCAAATGTTATATTGTTCATCTTTATGCTAAAAATTCTGATCTATTTCTATGAAAATATTTATGCTAAAAACTCTGATTTATTTCTATAAAATTGTTTTTATGCTTAAACTCCTTATCATTTCATTTCCTCTAAAAAGCTCGATCATGCCTTATCGTATTATCAAAAATCATGTTTATGTCTCTTGCTTCCTTGCCCACTTTTGCTAATAACAAAAGGGGGAGAACTAACATGATAAATATAAATCGCTATCAAATGGGAAAAACTAACACGACTAATGATTAAGATGATGGCTTACATATTAGGGGAGCATTCACATAGGGGGAGCATGTATTTAGGGGGAGCAATTCTAAATACCAAAATCGACAATTATCCTAAGTCATCACTTTCACACACACACACAAATAGGTTCCATCATGCTTATATATTAATGCTCTGATTTATCATTAATGGATTTGTTATTATCAAAAGGAGGAGTTTGTTGGAACATGGTCTTCCTCATCTCCTTGGTTTGAGAATAACAAATCCTATGTGTATTTGATCTTGTGTGTTTAAGTGTGCAGGAAAACAAGTCCACATGACTCAAGGATAACATAAGAAAGTTGTGCCAAAATTTGAAGCCAAAATTCCAACATGCCCGCTAGCACCGGCGCTAGCTCTGATTTGAGAAAATTTCGGAAACAGTTATGGAAGGTGCTAGCACTGGGCAATAGTAGCAAACGCAGGCGGTAGTAGCTAGCGCAGGCGGTATCGGCTAGCGCAGGAGGTAGAGCAAAGCATAAGAGGAAGGAGGCCAGCTTGCTTAAAATGAAGGATTCTCACGCAGAGAATATTGCCTAATCTGGGATAGCGCTGGTGGTAGCGATAGCGCAGGTGCTAGCTCCAAGACTATAAAAAGGACCCCTTGGATTCATCTTCTTCATCATCTCCCACTCCTAAATTCTAGAGCTTCGTGCCACTTCATATAGAGGAAATTTTAGGGAGATACTCCCACAAATCCATAAATACTTAAGGAGATCCGTGGAGAAGATTTCAACACGCGTCATCATCGTGACGAAAGACAGCATCGACTACAATCATACTTGCGGGTCTTCATCTACTTATCCAAGAGATCCACATAGAGGGAGTTTTTAATATTATTGTTCTTTTCATTCTTGTAATCGCTTAGTAAATTCGACTCGTGTTGCGACTAGGTCTAGGTAGGACTTAGGGCAGAAATTCGCCTCGTGTTGGCGACTAGGTCTAGGGTATAGATCTAGAGGGTGCTTAAGGCCATATCCGAGGAAGGATTGTCTAGAGCGGCTTGAGTCCGTATCCAGGGAAGGATAGGCTAAAGCCACCGGTTCGTTGGGATACGAGTCGGGATAGAAAACAAAAAAGATTTTATTATTCGCCTTCGATTTCTAGCGTCATTGAAATCTAGTTTTGTAATCAATTTTATTAATTGTAATCAGGTCTCTCCTTTTGTAATGAAATTGATTTACTCTTCATTTCTCTAAATTGTTTATCTCACACTCTTTCATTATAAAATAATTAAGATCTTCATTCTAAATCACTATTTCAATCTCTTAATATTTCAAGTATCTCAAAATATAATATAAGTTGTTAAAACCCTTATTCACCCCCCTCTAAGGGAGCCTACCGATCCAACATTCTTAACCTTACTGGGAAGTGAGGTTAAGAAATCCTTTGTCACCAAGGAGGAAGGCATGAATTCTTTGAGACCTAGGAGAGACCTCTTTGAATCTAGGATTTCAGACTCCATTTGGGAGTACTTATTTTCAACTCTCCTATCTTGGCTGGCTAGTAAATCAGCAAATGTTCTAGAGGCCAATCCTACTGCCTTAGAAATGACTTGCTCAATGTTAGTGGAAGGGGTAGACTGAGATGTATAGGCAAGTGGAGGTGGAGGTGTGAGGTTCTCATTCATATCAGGAGGGTTTTGGTAGACAGGGGAAAGAGATTGGTAGATTTCTAGAGAAACATAGTATGATGGTGGTGGTGGAGGAGCAGACTGAATGTATGTGATGATAGTGGATAGTTGATGTTGTTGCTGGAGGGACGGTTGAGGTGTAGGTTCTAGGGCTGCGGTGGATGGGATGGATTGGAGGTTTTGTTCTGGAATGACACCGTGTTGTGCTGGTGGATTGTTTGAGCAGAAAGATCTGGTACAATTGTCTCCATGTCCTGTGGTGCTGGAGAGAGAGTAGGTGAGGATGCAGCTTGACCAGGCTTGAGGATCTTCCTGGTCTATTTGGAAAAGATTCCAATGTTCAACCTTTTTCCTGGAGGAATGGGCACTCCCTTGGATTTGCACACCATTAGATAATGGTGGTAGAGCACTTATCTCATAATCCTCATGTATGCATTTTCTTTGTGGGCATATTTGTGCCCAATCATTCTTAGGAGGCATCTCCCCCAATTTATCTTCTTCTGAAGGACCAGAATGCCCATGATCTGCAGTTGCTGCTAGGGAATAGCATCGTGAGCTGAGATTTTATAAAGGAGCACCTTCCCTACAATGTCAGCCAGAAACTTGTAGTCCTCTCCAAGATCAATCTTCTATAGATTGATGGCTCTGTCTTTCTTGAACTGCATGATCTCCAAGACTTTCTTTGTCTCTTCCCCTGTTAATTCATCAGATTCATCACATGTTGGTAGATCAAAGGTGAGAGATAGCATTTGCTCTATAATGATCCATCCTATCCTAAGTGAATGTTGTCCTTGAGCTCTGTCAGCTGAACATCCAGAATCTTGCATCTGGTGGATATTAATTTGGTTAACCCAACAAATTGAAACAAGCCAAGAATGGCTTTGAAATTATCTGAGACAACATTGAATGAGTCCACATCAACATCAAAACCAGAGAAGAAGAGAGCAAGAGAGTAGGGAGATGACAATTCTAAAGCGTAAATGATTCGATGTTGAAGTTGCTTAAGAGAAGATGAGTCGCCGCAAATTAGGATTTAAGTCAAAGCTGCGTCGATAAGAATTAATATTTGGCGAACAAAAATATGTCGAGACTGCTTCTAGAAGCAACTCTGCGTGCGTTGATATATCACGTTGCGTCGATTAGTATTCGACGCAACTTCGAGATTGTTCAGCAATTCTTAAGTCGACGCAGTGATGTCGTCATTGCGTCGATTTATAATTGACGCGCCCTCGAATTTGATCAGCGACTATTAAGTCGGCGCATGCTTTGATATAAACATGACGCTGCATCGAATATCATTCATATTATCCACTTTGATTGGCTCTCAACGCTTGCGTCGAGTAGGACCCGACGATACGTCGAATTCTACTTGACGCAACTCTGAATAAATAGTTCTTTTTTCTTAGAAAATTTTTGTTGTTTTTCCCAGCAATGATGCTTATTGAAAATAGTGTTTATGCTATTAATTTTGTGAACCATAAGGATAACAAGGAAATTTAAAGGAGAAATCACTCCCTTGGTTTCATTTAGTTCTTCCTTCATGACCTAGATCTTTCTTCCCACCACATTCTCTCTTAAGAGAGATCCTGCCTAATCCTTCACAATCAGCTCAAACATTAGAGGGAACCTAGGTTACCTTGGGCCCTTTCCTTTTACCATTGTAAGGTTCAAGGAAAGAATAGAATGGTCTTTCATGGTATCCTTTTGGATGGTAGAGGATTGTTTTACCAAACCTATGTTTATTACCTTGATACTGAAAAAGTGCATAAAAGGAATCACAATATAGTAGATCGGCAGAATGTCTTGTTATTATATTTTTGACTTTAGCATTTTGATTTAGATTTTTAGGCTTATCTGGAATAATTTTCTTAGCATTTCCTTTTTCACTATTAGAATTTGCTATATTGAATACAGTGATTTTATCAGGATTATTGTTATCTTGATTCTCAGTTAATTCACTTCTCTCACTTGGTTGATAATTACTAGGTCTAATAAATCTAACTGGATTTTTCCAGGCTGGTCTACTAGTGATTTCAGTGCCAGTGCATGGGTCTGCTCCTAGACCTAGATGCTTAAATCTTATGGAGAGATTTTGTGTGATATTTTAAAGCTTCTGACTCCTCCCATTGAGAGAGTCCCCAAAGGCTTTTGCCTTTGTTAGCTCTTCCTTTAACTCTAGGTTCTCATTTCTTATGTTAATTAGTTCTGATTCCTTATCGTTTATTTCATTTATTAAATCTTGATTTCTCAAATATAATTCATCTTTCTTTAGGTTTTCTAGTTCTACCCTAGATGTTTCTTGATGAATTAAAATTATTTTATTTATACCGCTGCAAAAGCTTTCCGAGGATAGAGATAGAATTCGGCGGGCATTTTCGAGGTGTCTCGAGATTACTCCTACTTCGAGAAACTAACCATTATCCTACTTCAATGAATAGAAGTAATGGTCTTTCCTTCTTTCAGAATATCGACGAAAATTATGCCGCAGCAACGGCGCCGAATTCTTTTAAAATGTTTTAAATAGAAAAGGAGAGTTTTTGCGAGTCTTTGTATCATTATTATCCAAACTAATCATTCGTAAAGGCAAGTATACCTTATCGCGTATAGTATAGGATAAGTTTTAGAAAATTATCAAGGTCGTATTTTTCCACGGATCTCGTCGAGTACTGTTACTTTGAGAATACGGATATTGTTTTATCGGATAAAAATGTGATTTAAAGAAATTAAAATTAAAGAAAATGAAAAACAGAAAGAAAGTTACACAGTTAAAATTGAATAATTAAAAGACAGAAATGCAATCTCTACCCGAATAGGTAGAGGGGAAATAAATGCGTGAGCGAGTTCTACCCAAACGGGTAGACGGGAAATAAATGCGTGAGCGAGTTCTACCAAAATGGGAAGACGGGAAATAAGTGCGTGAGCGAGTTCTACCCAAATGGGTAGACGGGAAATAAATTCGTGAGCGAGTTCTACCCAAATGGGTAGACGGGAAATAAATGCGTGACAATAAATAAAACTAAGCTATTAATGGAAATAACGAAAACATAGGTAACAAAAACGTAAAACAACAGAAATAAAAATAACGGAAATGGAAAACAACGAAGGTGGAAATTGCGGGAACTAAAATAACGAGAATGAAAATTACTTCAAAACAAACATAAATGAAAACTTAATATTCGGCTCTAATCTCTACCGCATCAAGGAAGAAAAAGAATGAAAATTACGGCAGCGAATACTTCTGAATCAAAGCGAAAATAGAGATAACCAAAATTCGAATTAAAGCGAAAATAAATAGAAATGTAATATTTGGCTCCATCGATTCCGTGTCAAGGAAGAAAAGAGCGTAAGTTACGAAGACGAATAATTTGAATTAAAATGAAAACCAAAATTACGGCAATAAATAAATTGCTAACCAAAGCGAGAAAAAATATAGAAAATGCAGGAATTGAAGTTAAGCTAGGAATTATAATTGCATGACATAATTAAAATTGCAAAAAAATAAAGCTAAGCTAAGAATTAAAATTGCAGTGCAGAAAGGAAATTGCAGAATTGAAATTGCACGAAATAAAAACAAAGTTTATTTATTTCCATAATAAGGGGTTACAAGAAATAAAAATTACAAGAAATAAAAACATTACAACAATTAAAAAGAAAATACAAAAAGAAATAAAAATACAAAACAATAAAATAAACTAAAAACTAAACTAAGAAAAACAAGTGGAGAAAAGGGTGGAAGATCACCCCAAAATGGGCAATCCAAGAGAGAGAGAAAAGAGAAGGGGAGGCCTCTATTTATAGAGAAAACTTGGGGTGCGGATAGAGGGCAAGAAGGCTAGCTAGCGGTTTGACTAGAGAAGCCAATTTTGACTTGAGAGCTGTGGGGTGTGGATAGCAGGTAGCAGCTGGCGGGTGACTGGCAGTTGGATGGAAGGTGCTGGAAGGAGGTGTGAGTTGGCGGGCTGGAAGGCTTCTAGTCAATCGACGGGACACTGGGTTGATAGAGAAGATGGCTCGATCGACGGGAAGGAGGGCTGAATTTGGAAATCAATGGGAAGCTGGCTCGATCGATGGGAAGGAGGACTGAATCTAGAAATCGATGGGAAGCTGGCTCGATCAACGGGAAGCTGGCTCGATCGACGGGAAGCTGGCTCGATCGACGGGAAGGAATTAAATCCAGGCAAAAACTTGAAGTGGCCTGGTTTCGATCTCGTCACCTGTAGAGAGAAAATCAGGTTCCTTTTCCACTAGGCATGCTGCTCTTATTTGTTAAACTCTGAAATTTATTATATACATAATAACAATATGTATTTAGTAAAAAACAATATAAACAATATATTAACTTATGTTTCTACAAATAACTTATATATAATTTTTTTTATTAACATAATATATATATATATATTATAGTTTTATTTTAATAAATATTTATATATATTTTTAAATACTTTTAAATATATATTTGCATATAGATTTAGTATAGATTTACATAATTACTTACATAATTATTTACATACTTATTATATAGTTTTTATTTAATATATACTTAAATAATTCATTTTTACATATAAATATATAAATATAAGAAAAAAACAAATCATTTATTCAATATTTAACAAGAAATATTGCAAATTTTTAATAAAACTATACAAAAAACTATATAGAAAATAGGTATATTTTACTATTCATCATTTCTATTTCTTTTTGTATATTAAAGAAATCATTACAGAATTCTTTAAAGTAATTTTTGAAATCAGCAGAATTGAAATCAAATTCATCAAAAATAGATACCTAATCATCTTCATCATCTGAAGATATTCCCAGTGCCATCATGCAGGCTGCTTCAGCTTCTTTTTCTTCATCACTTTCTGATAAAGAGGAACTTGACTCTGCTTCAGAGTCACTCTAGGTTTCAGCAAAGAAACTTGTAGCTTTCTTCTTGTCTTTCCTACCGAAAGACATCTTTTTCTTCTCATCTTTGTTGCTACTCCTGTCCCTTTGCTCCTGTGGGCAATATAGGGTTATGTGGCCTGGCTTGCTGTAGGTGAAGTAAATCAGCTCCTTCCTTGGAGTCTTGTCATATCTAGGCTTTGAGCTCCTCTCTCTTCTCCTTGAGTCTTCTGTCTTGACCCATTTTCTGAATCTCCTGGCTAGAATACTGAACATCTCATCTTCAGGAGTGGAGGGCTCTCCCTCAGTATCTTTCAAAGTTAGGCTCCTTTGTATAGGAGCTAGAGTTGTCTCCCTTTACTCTGATTCAGCTCTATTTTTCAGCAGCATCTCATATGACTTAAGCTTTCCTAGCAAAGCCTCAGTAGAGATTTCTCTATGGCATCTGGACTCTCTGATGGCCCAGATACTTGAATCCCATGAGCTAGGGAAGCACATTAGGATTTATCATTTATTTCTGTCAAGGATATCTCCTTGTCCAGACTCTTCAACTCATTGACAATGATACTAAATCTGTCATACATCTCAGCAACAGATTCATCAGCTTTCTTTTGAAAGTTCTCATATTGGGATATGAGAAGGGACTTCATATTCTTTCTTTCATCAAAACTTCCTTCTACCATTCTGGAGAGAGATTCCCAGATCTCTTTGGCTGATTGGCAGTCAGCCACCTTCTAGAAGATGTCATCTGACATGGTGGATACCAGAATGTTCATAGCTTTGGCATCATATGCCTTTTGCTTCTTTTCAGTCTTTGTCCACTCAGCCCTGGGTACAGGTTCCTTTGTAGAAGCTCCACTCGCATCCTTCTTGTATGGGGTTGAAGGACCTGAAATGATAACATCAAAGATGTCCTCATCAATAGAGTTAAAATACAGTTTTATTCTGGCCTTCCAGAGTATAAACTTATTTAGTTTACACACTGGAGGTCTTGTTGAGGCATAATCCTTAGAACTCATTTTATTTATAAAATAGATTTATTGTAAAGAAATACGAGTAGGAGGTCTTTTTGATCAAGGTGTTAACCTTTTAATGATCAACCTCCCTCTAATACCCATTGAAAGTGCACAGTGTGCCCTTGAGTATACTCTAGATGGGAGGTGAATAGACATTTAAAAATATTTTCTATCATATTTTTTTACACACAATAAAAACATTAAGTGTTATGCTTCAACAATACCAAACACAGAATAAAATAAAAGCTGTTAATGTAAAGCAGAAAAGGTGTAAGCTATATGGGACAGCACAGAAAATTAACACGCACAGAAGACACAAGATTTTTATAGAGGTTTCCCAAAATATGGGTAGTCCTCTCTTCTACCTCCCTGGTAGGATTGCACAACCTGTGCCTGTGTCCTTTGATAAGGAGACTCTTAGAACCAAAGATCTTTTGATAAGGAGATCTTGAACCACTCAGATCTTTTGATAAGGAGATCTTGAACCATTGAATCCTTTGGAAGAGGGATTCTTAAAACTCTATACAGTTGAGGGAAAAAGTAAGAAGAAGGTAAGAGGAAGAAGATTAGAATTCTGTTCTCAGAATCCTTCAGAAGCACTTCTGCTACTTCTTTCTTTCACAGGATCAGAAATGATGAACCCTTGCTTATGATAGTGATGATTGCAAGGGTTATTTGATTAGATCCTTCTCTGTGTATCCTTCTAGTAATTTGGTTGTTGTATGATGTAGAATAAGAAGCAGCCATGTTTTCTGTTCTGAGAGAGCACTTGTTTTCTCTTTTTCTTTTTAGGGTTCTAGAAGGAAGAAGAAGAAGTGGGAACCCTAATCGACAAGCTTTGGTAGATTGTAATGATTGCTCTAATGTTTTCTTCACTTCTCAGCCTTCTTATTGTCCATCATTGAATTTGAATTTCTTTCATATTTTGGATAGGCCTGAGAAGGTATTCTTATTGGATACTTGATTTTTTTTTCTTTTGTTCCCGGTCCGTCTATCACATTCTTTTTCATTCCAAGAATGCTTTTCCTCTTTTGGAATACTTCTTTCCTTTATTGGCAACAAATTAGTCATTGGACAACTGTCTTCAGTATGGTGGACCTTCTGAAAAGGTATTAGAAAGACAGCTGGAAAGAATTCCTTTTTCTGACTATATTCGATGTTGCGTTGACTTCATCTTCCTTCATGTCGACGCAACTCTGAGATCTTATCGACGTAGATTTGAATTGCTCCTTAGCTCTGGTTGAACTCAGATGTCGACGTTGCGTCGATTACTTATCGACATAACCGTCGAGTTGAAGACTTGAACTTGACCTTCATCTTCTGCGTCGACTTGAAGTCAAAGTTGCATCGACTTCTTATATAGCTTTGTATACCTTCTGCGTCGAGATCCTTTTGACATTGCGTCGACTTGTTATAATTCAACAGAGAGATTGAGTTACTTGGACTTCTAGTCTGAGTTATGTCGACATCAAGTCGAAGTTGCGTCGACTTATATTCTTCACAATTATTAATTCAACTCAGATTGTGCTTGTCCTGACCTGGTCTTGACACTCTAAGGTGAGTGAGACAACCTAAGACATCTAATGACCAAATTACCCTTACTATACAAGGGGTAATAAACCTAGAAGGTAAAATCACTTATAGTTAATTTGTTAAGTTAAATCAAAGGAGTTTTTCCAAATAATTTCTAAGCTGACTCAATGTCTGGTGTTAGCTCTAATGCTAGTGTTAGCTTCCTCACCTATAAAAGGGTGGCTTTCATTCACTTCAACTCAACAACTCAAGGAGCCCTAATCCACCACTATGAAATCTCTGTGAAGGTCTTATTTCTAGACGACCAAAGATCTCCCATTCAAATTCAAGAGAAGGAGTCAAAAGAGGATTGGATTAAAGCAAACTCAACACGAAGAACGCACGCTTTGACTTCAATGATCTTCAGTGGTTCTTCATCGTCTCCTTCAAATTTCTTCAAAGGGAGTTTTTGTAAGACCCCCTTTTTTTCTTTTTTTTTCTAGGTCTTACGCCCAGAATCGCCGCCTTGCAGTGACACCAACACACGGGCTGGTCGCCACTACATGTCGCCAATCCTACCATCAATTCAAACATCCAGGCCAACAATGAATCGCAGAGTAATCGAAAGTTTTAAAGAATAAGTCTACAAATCACATCACAAATATATATAATCACGAATATAGTCCACGGACGAGATAAAAGAGTACGGATAATAAAAGGGCTTAAGTCCAGTACATCATATCCTCACTAAAATGCTCGCAAAAGAAAATCTAAAATCTCTACACAGTCACTACTGTAGCTACTCTGGTAGGTACTAGACGGGGGTGGATCACCTCATCATGCTCATCCCTTCTAATGTGTTAGTTCTACTACTCTTGTTGCTCATATTTATTATGCCACATTTGGTTATTAGTCAAAAAGACTAAGCAATCTCCCCACCCCCTCCTCTGGTGACTCCTAAGCTCGGGCAGGGGGATGGATAAAGGAAGGACATCAAATAGAAAGTAATCAAGCAGGTGACGGTGGCCCTAGCTAGCAGGTAATATAAACAAGTAGGCAAATAAAAGTATGGGAGCATACTTTAACAATTTTATTATAGTCTACAAATAAGAAAATGAAGCAGCAGTAAGTAAAAAAGAGAAAGTATAAACTACTAGCATAGAAATGACTTAACTTATATAAATGCCAATAAAATATATACGTTAACGGTCGTTTTAACATAACAAATCCATCGTATACAAGAGCACGTACTAGTTTATACGATGGGGCCTTGTTGTATTCAATGGTGTGTATATTATGTGGTATAATGATTATGTTATGACTTCACACACATGCAACTCACACACTCGACTCTGTACGAACACACCTTTCAGTTCCAACTTTTTGGAGGTAGCTAACCTCTGGGGCACCTGCCGTCATGGTCAAACGGTGGCAGAGGAGCTGGCATCTCCTCACCTAGGAGGGTATAACACACTACCAGACCTAAGCCCTAACGTACGCTATGACACCTATTTTCTGTACTCATGAGCTCATGTGTACTTTTGCTAGATCCATCGGGACCAGACCTTGTATAAGGCTAAGTGTAGGGTTATTAGGGAATGTGACCTTCTGGTAGCGCAGTAAAATAATCATGGCCCTTTGAACACCTATCAATTGCCAAGTCATCGTACATCCATCGGTGTGTCGACTGGGCTAGTACTGAAGACCCACCACATTCTATGCACATGCACTTATGTATCATCTCTTTCATTCGAGCCTCAAGCTCATCAGACTAACTGGCCAA
This sequence comes from Dactylorhiza incarnata, assembly GCA_033032865.1. Taxonomy (NCBI): domain Eukaryota; kingdom Viridiplantae; phylum Streptophyta; class Magnoliopsida; order Asparagales; family Orchidaceae; genus Dactylorhiza; species Dactylorhiza incarnata. The sequence goes on along the minus strand of JAWHQI010000366.1, from coordinate 1,232,154 downwards.
TTCTACTTATTCACAAATTCTATTACTCGCAGGACCAACGCATCCTTCAGGAACACTGAGCCTACAGCTCCAAGGACTGACTTGCACTTCAACTCTAAGAACTACTATTCAACAAAATGTGTGTGTATACATAGGACTCGTTCACTTTCCCTAATCAATCTAATCTTTCATACTCTTTTGTTTAACTTAATAATTTGTAGAGAATCTTGAACTTCCCGGGGTCTACTGATGAGTCCCATTTATATACACATTTATGGACTCATCTGGGCCGTATTTCTAGTCGATGCACCACACTTTAGGCATGTTTACGATCATATTTGTTATTCCCTGCTATGGGCACTCTTAGGCCCGTTTCGGTGTGCATTTGCGCTCCTTGTTATTGGGGGTAAGCACATGGTGCTCCCTAATCCTTTTTCTGTGTTTATTTGGTGATGGAGGTGTATTCCCGGCTGGTATGTCTTATGTGCAGGTGGCCGGATCGTCCCGTTTTCCCCCAAAATCTATGTCTGTGCATATCGCACGGTCGTGCGTTTTCCTTGACGCACTGGCTGTTGCGATCGTGCGCTCTGATCTGGGCAGAAAATGATCGATCTGAATTTACTCGTGTGTTTTTGACGCACGGGCGGAATCGCCCGTGCATGAGTAAAACGCACGGCCTCCTGTTTCTTCTATTTTTAGCTATTTCTGAATTTACCCGTGCATTTCGACGCACGGGCGGATTTTCCCGTGCGTGAGTAAATCGCACGGGCGGCGCAGCTTCGTCTTCACGCCAACTTTTATCTTTAATTAACGCACGGGCAATGCACGGTCGTGCGTTCGACCGTGCGTGACCAAAATTCTGCTGCCATTGGGGAGCACTGTTTTGGGCGCGAATTCTTCCGCATGCTCTTCTGTTTTCCCTCTCCAAGCTCCATCCATCCATCCCCTTCCTTGGGAAAGCTTCTTCCATCGATCCTAAGCTCCATCAAGGGTTCCGGGAGCATTCCCTGCCATCTACAACAAGTATTTCAAGGTGTGGCATCTCCATTGGGCTAAGTGGAAGAGACCCAGCTCTGAGAAGAAGACGGATGATGTTTGGAGGTAGTGACAGCCTCTGAACTCCGGAAGCAACCAAGGACTGAGCTCGGAGGAGGCTTGACAACCCCCCATTCCGGCCAAGATCTACGGCGAGGCTTCTCATCTCGTGGTTTCCTCTACCCTCTCTCTTTTAGAAATGTATACTTAACTATTATACTGAACTAGAGTGATCTCTATTTGTCTATGAATGGAAGTATACTCTTGTTTTATTTCTCGCTTAATGCTTTGCTGTGATGCGCTCCGCCCCCACTCCACTTCCACACACGCGTTCTAGTTAACCATCTAGCAATTGCTAGTGGTGATGTTGGCGAAGAGGTGAATACGACCCTCACAAAACCTCGCACTGCGGTCATTCCACCCGCTTACCGAAGCGCGGCATCGCGGCCGCTGCATTCACCCCCACTTTGCGAAGAGGTGTGTGCGACCCTCAATCATCACAGTTACTTTCCGTCCACGCGCCTTCCGAAGTACGGCATCGCGGCTGTTGCATCCATCCCGCCTTACGAAGCGGAGTTTTGACCCGCATCTTATTTCTACAATAGCTTAGGACACCAATCACAATGCCCTTGTTTTTACTTTCTTTTACTCGTCGAAACAATTACCTCACTCTACTTTCTTGTCACCATATCCTGCATTCCTCAAGAGATCGACATTCAGGGAGTTCCTCTCTATTTTATTACTTGACAGCGACCGGTGCATTTGCCGAACACGCATCATCTACCTGGTGAAGGGCTCGCTGCGGTACTAGGAGGTATGATGGGATGACCTAACAAACCTCCCTTTCTCAAGATATTTATTTTTATTGGTGGCTACCCATTTATTCGATCCCACACTCTCTAGTTACTATTGAATCCTAAGGTGGATTATAGTTTATAGAAAGGGGAAGTATTGACTTTCAATTGAACTTCAACACTACCCGCCTTGGGGACTAAGTACAAATACACTCCTAACCTTGCCCTAAGGTTCCAATTCCAAAAGTTGGATATACTTTTATCATCTCCTTGACTCATCATAATGTCTTCAACATGACTTTAGCCTTATCAAGCTTTTTACTAAATGCAGCCCAATCGTATACTCAAGTATTAACACCCAATTGAAATGTCCTACAATTAACCCAATATTCTTCAGTATTGATCCACATATACATGGTGTCTATGATATGATCAGTTAGAGTCCAAATTCTTAGATTTATGGTTGGCTATTCGCATACCAATATTGATTATAGTTATAACCATATGTCAATCATTAAGTACATAGTCATTTCTCAAGTCCAAATGACCTAAAGTTAAATCCAAAGGTTCTATATGGCATATGAAGTAATTTCATTCTGATTTGACTATTTCTGATAATTGGGCCTAATTATTTTGCATAATTGATAAGTGAATTCCAAATTACACATGAAGTACAATTCTCATATGTCTAAACTATCCACAACAATTTTCAGAGATTATCTAAGGTCTAAAATGCACTTTTACAGAGATTTATAATTTTCCATTTCCATTTAATCATAATAAATAATATTTCACCAATTGGGGCTTTTTCAATATTTATAAAGGATATATGTGGTTTCGTCTTCTAAAAATTACAGCAAAATTTCCAAAGGATATATTTGATCCAAAAAGTGTTCTAACATTTTCATAATTTTCCAGATAGATTTATGCACATAAATTTAATTTACTAAAAATAACAATAAACCATAAATGTACTAGAACTAAGTAATTTCTTCATCAATAAATTTCTACAATTTCTCCAAAGGTTCTACATGTTTAAACATGTGCTCTAGCAGAGATTGGTATTTTTTTCAAATATAAATTTCCACCAATAATAAATATTTCTCCAAAATAACAAATTTCAATATTGTGAAGAACTACTGAATATCAACAACCAATAATTATGATAAATTTTCCACAGGTTCATAATGTTCTAATAATAGTCTATTCAGGGATTTAGAATTTTCCAAGTAATATAAACCACAAATATTCCAATAATACAAAATTATGACAAATGAGATTTTGATATTTTTCCAAAGTAAATGACTCCCAAAAATTCTAACAAATTTACCAGAGATGTAATATAACCTATACCATCATGTGACAGAAAATTAGAATTTTCATAAGTTATTTTGTCTCTTTCATTTCAATAATTTAAATGTGTGACATAATCCTAATTAACAAAATACCTAGGATTTTTAACTCCAAAATTCCTAATTTTTCTAGGGATGGTTCCTTTCATCATATTACTTGCATGCCCCAAATTTCGCGGGCATACATCAAGGGAATATTGAGATACATCAGCATGCACTAGTCCAAAGGGTCCCAAATTTTGTCCGGGGACTTTTCTTGAACTAGTCTTCCATTCATAAAAGATTTAAGTGGATTTGACTTCATTAAACCCTAGATCCACCACATGCATGGATATATAATTTATTTCTAAAACTATGGAAATTATGTCTCCAAGAATTCTGATTTTTGGACAGCATGTGAATCCCACAATATTACATGCATGATAAAATTTCCAGCTCATTTGGTTGAGTCAAAAGATGGGGACACACAAATTTGTGTCTAGGGTTCACTTTATACACCCTGCAACAAAATAGGTGCCAAGGGAGTTGTATTGCACCAAATACATGAAACAAATTCATGTGTGTAGTTAAGATCTAGAACTATATTTTTCATGTTGAAGACTTTCCCTAGCTCAAGCTCTATGGTACCTAAATAATTCCTTGAACCTACTATATGAAGTGTGACAATAACACACAAATTTGTTAAATGTGCACCAACTCCCCATACACCATTATCACTGCAAAATGTGTGAAATAAAGGTAATAAACATTTCATTTCATTAAGCCTGGCCTACAGATAGCAATCAGCTTAAAATCCAATGGCCATCAGCCCATCTTCAAGCTCTAACCAAGGGACGGGATTGTCTCGTCATAGGCCAGATTCAGAGGGTATTTCTCGGCCACCTGAGCACTCTCCCGGCCGGCTACCATCACCACCACATGCGCCGATGTGGTGGCTGTAGTTGGGTGGTCGTTTGTCGGCCGGTGGTGGCCGGAATAGGGAGTTAGGGGAAGGGCTAATAGGCTCAAAATCGAGCCGATTTCTTCCTTTATTAGTGCTCGATTGAGCTCAAATCAAGCATAAATGTTTCTAGATCTAGCACAGATGGAGGAAGTAAGGAAACCTTCCTGATTTGAAGCCATGATCTTGGTGATTCTCTTGGGTTCCATTGCCAAAATACTTGCTTGAGATCCAATGGAGATCCCTCTCTCCAGTGGATAATTCCTTCTCCAAGGATGGGGCTTCTTCCTCTCTCGACTCACTAAAGGTGATGGAAGATCCAAATGGGCAAGGGGATGGTTATATCTTAGATTGCCATTAAGGTACCTCTTGGCCACCCAATGAACAACCATACCCCACTCTAGCTGGCCTCCTTTCCAGGCCATTTTGGCTGGAATTTACTGTGGCAGCTAAGAGAAGCCATGGGGAAGAGGAATTGGAGGACATGTGGAAGCTATTCCACAAAATCATGTTTTCTCTCTCTCCAAAATTGGGGATTTCTCCAAAATGCCTCCATGCATGGCACTTATTTTGAATTTCAGGGGTAAGCCATGGTAAATAGCCACTTGGGCTACATAATGAGCCATCAAATGAGGCTTTAGCCCATTTGAACTTGGTTTGGGTACACATGACCCAAAGGGGTCAATTTGGGGTTTAATGCACTTGAGTTGACCCTAGGTCAAATTGGACAATGTGGATGAGCCACATTAATGATCATGAATGTATGGACGCCTTCCAAGGTGAATCATGGCTTGGTGTGAACAATTTAGGGGCATTTGATCTAATTACGTCAAATTGGGCAAAGTGGGCCCAATGGTGATTTTGGCCTAATCCATAGACTTATTTTAACCCAATGAGTTATTAGTTATCCATTGACCTCCCTTAGGTGTTAGGAAGGCTTGGATGAGGTCACATTGTCCATTTGAAAGCTAATTGACCCTAATTAGAGAGGTTTGACCCATTTAGGGCTAGGGTTGACTTTGGTCAACTTGACCATTTTGGTTGAACTCAATGAGTTGATTTGGGTCCATTTACCTCCCTTAAGGGTTAGGAGAGTTTGGGTGAGGCCAATTCGATCATATATGAGCTTATTGACCCTTGTTAGAGAGGTTTGACCCATTTAGGGTTTAGGTTGACTTTGGTCAACTTGGCCAATTTGGTTAACCCCAATGGGCCCATAGTGAACTATTGGTCTCCTTGAAGGGTTATGAGGGTCAAGGTGAGGTTATATTGACATGTTGAAGCTCATTTGGTTATCCCTAGACTAGGTGACCTAAAACTATTAAATGCAGACCAAGGTGTTTTCATCTGGTCACTTAGACTTCTAAGGTCATTTTGGGTAAACCTAGCCTCATGTCATGACACTTATCATGACAAAATCCTCTTGGGGGGCCTAGTTGTTCTAGGGATGTTATAATTCCCAGTATATAATGAAAAAATTTTGTCTCCGAAATTAAGTCTGGACCTATGGGGTTCTCACTGTGGTAAATGAAAGTAAAACTTCAGGCGGGTTAGGGTATACCTGATGTGAAGAGTCCCAGGTATTATTGTTGCCTGAGGTCCAAGAGCTCCCATGTATGCTCCTCCTACCCATGATAGACCATAGGACCTTGACCAACGGGACCTTCTTCCGCCACAAAACTCGAACGTCTGTGTCATCAATTTTAATAGGCTCTAAGCGGACTAAATGGTCAGATGCTTCTGGGCCTAATGTAGAAGTAATCTACTTTTTTGGCCTAAGTAGAGCCCTCCTGAGTGAAGAGACGTGAAAAACATCGCGCAGGTTTGTCATCTCCTGTGGCAGCTCCAGTCGGTAAGCCAGGGGGACAATCCTCTCTAGGATCCTATAAGGACCCATATATCTAGTACTGAGCTTTTGTAGTCTCTGCACCCGCGTGACACCATGCACCAGATATATCTTCAAGAAAACTCTGTCTCCCACCTGGACCTCTACCTTACGGTGGCGCGCATCATAATGATTGGCATGTCTGCTCTGGGCCTCTAGCATTCGCTCACATATCAGTCGTACCTGAGCATTTGTATCCTCCCCATATTCCGATCCTAGCACCTTCAGATCCTCATCCTGGACCCAATATTGAAGAGTCCGGCACATCCATCTATATAATGCTTCGTAGGGAGCCAATCAGGTACTGGATTGATGGTTGTTGTTGTAAGAGAACTCGATAAGAGGCATCAATCTCTCCCACATCTCCCCACTATCCAGGATGCAGAGTCATAGCAAATCCTACATCGTCTTGATGGTATGCTCAGTCTGGTCGTCCGTCTGAGGATGGAAAGTGGTGTTGAAGGTCAACCGAGATCCAATATAAGCCTGGACCGCTCTCCATTCCCTAGATGTGAACCGGTCATCCCGATCTAGCACAATCGATCTGGGAACTCCATGGAATCGTACGAACTATTCTACAAATAGCCGCATCAAGGTACCAACCGAAGCGTCCTTCCTTATGGGAATGAACTGAGCGACCTTCGTCAGCCTATCCACGATCATCCATATAGAATCATGCCCGGAGCGGGAACGAGGTAACCCATGTACGAAGTCCATAGAGATGTCCTCGAACTTCCACTCTGGCACTGGCTGCAATAATCCTCCTGGTCTCTTGCACTTGACTTTTAGCCGCTGGCAGGTTTCGCAGTGTGTCACAAAGTGTGCAATCTCCTTCTTCATGTCGGGCCAGTACATCATTCTCCTCGGGTTCGCTGTCATCTTTGAGATACCCGGGTGCACCGAATATATGCTACAATGTGCTTCTGTCATGATATCCTCCCAGATCATATCTCCCACTAGTATATATATTCGGCCTCGAAAGTGAATGAGATCATCACACAAAGAAAAGTCTTTAAAGAGCCTATCTTTAGGGCCCAAAACACCAGCTCCAATGATGCATCCTGCCTCTTCCCAACCCTAATGATATCTCGTATATCACAAACCATTCTCATCTAAGACAAGTACTCTGCATAAACCTCAGGGTCCGCCTTGGACACCAGTGTGATTTGCATGTCCTTCAGCACCTGCACCAGCTCCATGGCCATCAGTCGGGGATCCAGATCAGATGTGTTCGCTCTCCTGCTTAGTGTGTCTGCCATGGAGTTCACCTTTCTAGGGTGGTAGTGCATGGTGTACTCATAGTCACAAAGAAACTCAACCCACCGCCTTTGCCTGAGAATCGGGTCCTTCTGCATATCCATGTACTTTAAACTCTTATGATTGAAGAAGATATCGTAGTGGACACTGTATAAGTAGTGCCTCCAGACCTTCAACGCAAATATCACTGCTCCCAGCTCTAGGTCATGCACCGGGTAATTCTCCTCGTGCTTCTTCAGTAGGAGGGAATCATATGCAATGACATGACCATGCTGCATTAGCACACCACCCATCCCTTGGTATGATGCATCGGTGTAGACCTGCAATCCTTCCTTCCCAGATGGATGTGCAAGGATTGGAGCAGTAGTAAGTCTTCCCTTTAGATCCTGGAAGGCTGCTTCGCACTGTGGTGTCCACATAAATGGCACGTCCTTCTTCGTCAGAGATGTAAGTGGGAGGGAAATCCTGGAGAATCCTTCCACGAACATCTGATAATAGCCGGCAAGTCCTAAAATCTCTATACATCAGAAGCTGTCTTCAGCTGAGGCCAATCCCACACCGCCTGAATCTTCACTGGGTCCACTGATAATCTAGTTCTGCTGATAACGTGGCCCAGAAATGCAACCTCCTTCATCCAGAATTGGCACTTGGAGAACTTCGCATAAAGCTGATGCTCCTTCAGCTTCCCCAATGCTAGTGTTAGATGGCCGGCATGCTCCTCCTCGGTCCTCAAATAAATCAAGATATTATCCATGAATACAATAACGAAGACATCGAAGTTGGCCTCGAATACGTGGTTCATCAAACTCATGAACGCAGAAGGGGCATTTGTGAGTCGGAATGGCATCACCGTGAACTCGTAGAGGCCATACCTAGAACTGAAGACCGTCCTCGGGATGTCCTCCTCCAGAATCCCAGCTGATAATACCCTGATCTCAAATCTAGTTTCAAAAACCAGTATGTTCCTTCCAACTGATTGAACAACTCATCAATCCTAGGCAAGGGATAAGTGTTCCGCACTGTCAGGCGGTTAAGCTCCATGTAGTCGAGGCACAATTGGAGAGTCCCATCCTTCTTCTTTACGAACAGCACTGGGGCTCCCCATGGTGATGAGCTCGATCAGATGAACCCTGAGTCTACCAAATCCTAAAACTGGGTATGGAACTCTGCCAGCTCATTTGGGGCAATCTGTTAGGGTGCTCTGGATACTGGTCTCACTCCTGGTACCAACTGGATTGGAAGTCAGTATTTATGTGTTGGGGTAGTCCCGGCAATTTCTCCAGAAATACATCAGGGAAATCTTGGGCCACCTGGATGTCAGCTAGGGAGGCCTCCACCTCCACCATCTCGATGCGAATCATATATACCTCATCTCCCAGCAAATAGACCTTGGCGGCCTAAACGAATGAGAGTAAAGCACAAGAGCCAGGTGTAATACCTTCGAAGACCACCTCCGTGTCTCCGCATCTTAGTACGATCCTCCTTGTTGGGCAGTCAATCTGGGCATGATTCCAGTGGAGCTAAGTCACTCCCAAGATCTAGTCAAAATCCTACAACCTTAGTATTGTGGCAGTGGTCTCGAAGGGTCTTCCTCCAATGACTACCTCCATGTTGCAATTGGTGGAGGATACCATATCAGATTCGTCGGGAAGGCGCACTCTCCTGGTGATTCCTAGGAAATGTTGAAAGCCATCCAGGTCCTCCAGAAAGCTCTCGGAGAAGAACGAGTGTGACGCCCCTGTGTGAAATAGAGTGTGAGCGGGTTTGCCGTAGATAAACACTGTGCCTGAAGAGTTGTTGTATTATTTGGGTAACTAAATTCTCTACCTCTAACAACTCTATATCATTTCTATAGTTTATGAATTGAAATTGATGTTTACTATAGTACCTGCACTAATCTCCCCGGGGTTCCTAGGCTGAGCAAGTTCTAGAGCATAGACCTAATCCCTAGCTGGTCGGCAATCTCCTCCATGAAATCCTCGGCCTCGACAACGTCCTCAGCCATGGCCTCTAAACTGCTGTGTAGGTGGGGTAGCAGGTGGTGGTAAAGGATTTCTCCATCTCTGGGGCAATGGGCCCACATGTGACCTGGCTGGTGACACTGGAAATACACTAGTGGAGGGTGTGCCCCATCTGCATGCATGTGTGGCTCGGGGATCTGCAGTGGCTGAGCGGCAAGTATAGTAGGGGCCCTCTATTCCTCTCTGAAATTTAGACGAGGTAGTCCTCCGCCTCTTTGGTGTCTGATAAGTCTGCCTCACTGCTGAGGGTAGACTCTGCCCTTATTCCTGCCCCCAAATACCATATCATCTGCTAGTCTCTTTACTATGGTATTTTGGGGCAGACCAAAATTTGGAAGCCAAAAAGATAGTTCAAGATAGTCATGAATACATCTATGAATACAAAACTATACTATTTACCTCCTAGACTACACGTACTAATAGGACCAAAAAGATCCATGTGAATTAATAGTAGTGGCCTAGAAGTGGTAATGTCAGGTTTGCTTTTGAAAGATGATTTGGAGAACTTGCCATTTTGACACGGAGTACATAAATAAGTCAAACTACCATTTAATTGTAGAAGCCCACGTATTAGCTTTTCTTTTGATAGTTTGAATATTAATTTGCTCCCGGAATGACCGAGCCTCTGATGCCAAAGTTTTAGCTCCTCATTTTTCGCTACTAAGCATCGTAGATTAGAGGATGATAAATCCTCAAATTTAATGGTGTAAACATTATGATTTCTAGGTGTTGTGAGCAACACGGTATTCGTTTTAGCGTCTAGAATTTTGCATGAATTTGTAGAGGTTTCAAATGCAACATTTAAGCCCTTATCACATAATTGACTAATAGAAATCAGATTATGCTTTAAACCATCTACAAAGAAGACATTTAAAATAGAAAATGATTTATTACCTATGGTGCCAACGCCTAGAATGCGTCCTTTGTTGTTGTCTCCAAAGGTCACCAGTCCTCCTTTCTTCTTATCCATGCTAACGAATTTGTCTTCATCTCCCGTCATATGCTTGGAACACCCAGAGTCCAAGTACCACACGTTCTCCTTATCCTTCGCCGGCCAACATACCTAGAAAGAAGATGAGGGTAAATATTTGGTTAGCCAAGTTGTTCCACCCATAGTGTAGGTAGATGACTTCGGTACCCAGACTTGCGTTGCTTTCTTTTGACCTTTCCTCAAACATGAGCTAGACATGTGACAAATTTTTTTACATTTGGCACACAAGGTATAAGCGGTGGATGCCGCCCTTTTCGTGTTAGTAGAGCCCATGCTGGAAGATGGTGAAGAGCTTCCAGAACTTCCAGAAACATTTTTATTTTTCTTAAGCATATTTGTATTCTCTGCTGGAGATGAACTACCACCGGTGCTAGTACTAGCGCTTGGCGGTAGCGCTTCACTTACGTAGCCCAACCTAAATTTTCCAGATCCAAAGAACTGTACTCCCAGAAGCATATTCAAAGATTTCTAGCCTATCCTGATTTTCTGGACAGCACAGTTCAAGTCATGAATCCTTGCTTTCAAGGTAGTGTTATCTGTGATCAGCATCACACACCGATTCATGAATTGCTTTCTATTTTCATCCACTTGCGTAAGAGAAATGTGAAACTTTTTCGCCAGAACCTTCTTCTCGTTAGTAAGACTTTCTACTTTCGAGGAAGTCTTCGAGAGGCTTTCTTTTAGTCCATTTATCATTTCCACCGAGTGAAAACACTCCTGGCACTCGACTTTCTCCTTCCCGCATTTGGTGAGTTCATCATTTAAATCCCTCAAATCTTTCTTAATTTTCTTGTTTTCATATTTGAAGGAATTTTTCTCTAATAATACCTCATCAAGTTATTACACAATAATTCATAGGTTTCATATAGCTCATCATATAAAGGAGGGATTACCTCAGTGTCACTTTGAACACTGGATTTGTTGTCGGATCCATTGTCGTGCTTCCCCATGAGACATAGATTTGCCTCATCCTCACTACTTGAACCAGAAGTGCTTGACTCGTCTGAACCGGCATCGTCCCATGTTGCTGCTTTTAGCACTTTCTTTCTTCCTTTGTCCCGGTTTCGTTTCTCTTTTTCTTACTTTTGAAGCTTTGGGCATTCCCTTTTCATGTGCCCAGATCTGTGGCAATGGAAGCATTCTGGAACTGACTTTTCTTCATCACTCTCCGTCCCTTTTGAAGTTTGTTCCAGCTCCTCTTCTCTTGCGCACCTTTCTTCAAAAATTTCTTGAACTTCCCTTACCTCTTTGGATTTTTCATGAATCTTCTAAATTCCCGTATATATAAACTCTCTTAATCATTAGATTCTTCCACTTCCTCATTTCCCTTATCCGCCTTGAGAGCAAGAGCTCTCTTCTTTGGATCCCTTGGATATTCCTCGCTTTGGATCTTCAGCTCCAACTCATGGGTTTCTAGATTCCCAATGAGGCTTTCAATTTCCAAGGTGCTGATGTTGTGAGATTCAGCAATGGCGGTCACTTTTGGGTTGAACCGTGGAGGAAGGGATCGCAAAAATTTCCGCACCTAGTCCCCATTGGAAAAAGTATTTCTAAGTGATCGAGAGGCATTCACAATGTTCGTGAAGCGAGTGTACATGTTGTACACCTCTTTATCGATCTCCATCCGGAACTATTCGAAATTAGATTCAAGTCAAAACAGCTTCGACTCTTTCACATGTGACGTACCTTCATGCATTAGTTCAAGCTATCGCCAAATAACATACGCAGTTTCACAATTGCATATTCTATTGAATTCAGTTTTATCTAATGCACAAAAGAGAGAGTTCATTGCTTTCGCATTATTGGTGGAGTTTAATTTATCTACATCATCCCATTTATCGCGAGGTTTATCTAGCATTTGTTCGCCTACGGTGACAGTGGATGCATGTATTTCATCTCGATCATGGCCCATACGTCCATGTTTTGTATCATCAGGAAAATTTTCATTCGAGTTCTCCAGTGACTATAGTCACTTCTCATAGACAGTGGAGGTCTGCTCACACCTAGACCTTCATGGAAGGCCTGATTTACGTTGGTCATTTGACTTCAAAAGTTTAATCCCTTTTTGAAGTAACCTTGATTTGATACCACTTGTTGGATTGGGTGGCCAACCTTAGAGGGGGTGAATAAGATTTTTAAATAGTTCTTTGAGTTTTAAATAAAACACTGCAGGAATGCGCGCACTGGGGCTAGCACTGGGCGGTGACCCTAACGCGCGGCGTTAGCTCTGGAAATATCATAATTACTGTAGGATAATATTTCGGGAAAACACTACAGCAACCAATATTTCTCTAGGAAAACACAGCAGGTTATATAATAAAATATAGACTCAAGATATCATTGAATAATAAGACCTTGTTTATATAACAACTTAGATCTCCATGACGCTGGAGATCAGAGGCGATGATTGTGACAACCTTGGGTTTTCTATACCGACCCTAAACCAAGGACCGGTTGGCTCTCTCCCTTTCCTCCCAGGAAAGGTCTTTGAGCCGCTCTTCACCTTCCTCCCAGGAAGGGTCTTAGAGCCCCGCTAGATCTCCCAGATCTAGACGTCCTCCCAGGATGATTTCCTACGGAATCCTCCCCGGATTCCGATGACCTCCCCGGTCGATTTTCCTTCACACAAAACAAAGAGAAAAAATGAAAGACTAAATAAGAAAGAGATAGAAACTATTGATCCCTCAAACACCAAGATCCTCCGTAGAGCGGTGAGCGATCGATGCTTCTAAATATCATTTCTCTTGCACTTGATCATCAGTGGATGGTCATTGTAGACTTTGCTCTTCGGAGATCGTCAAACTAGAGCAGGAGGGAGATAACTTTCTTGTCCTTGCATGGAGACGGTGGTTCACTGCACCAGAGGTGGCTGAGGAACCCTATTCTCGTAAGTGTGTGTCTCTCTAATTCAAGAAAAGAATCGAGACCATTTATAGCTGATTCTTTAAAGTTACCGCCGGTAGTAGGATTACCGCGCAGCGGTAGTATCTTTACGCGCATTTGCCAGCTGACCAGCACCAGATCAGGAAGGTGCCCGAAAACATTCTCTTTCCATCTTTAGATAGAGCTGCGCGGTAGCAAATACGGCACAGTAGCATTCACGTCGATTTCTTCTCGATGACAGCAGAGTCATTCCGTTGACATAATCTTCTCGTCGATAGAACTAGCACGCGGCAGTAGGCTAGTGCGCGGCGGTAGTCTTCTTGATGAATCTGTCGAGAAAATATGTCTTCTCGACGGCACCTTAGATGATATGGCATTCGTCTCAACGCAATGGTTAGCTCCTGCGGTAGGTTATCGCGCGGCGAAAGTCATCTCGATGAATCCGTTGAGATAATAAGTCTTCTCGATGGCACCATTGAGACGATATGGAATTCGTCTCGACGCAATGGTTAAAGCCCGCGGTAGGACTAGCGCTTGGCGATAGGTCAGAAAGAGTGGAATTCTCGACGTCTTCACACCTGCAAACCTGCACACTATACCCAAGACATGTATGATCAAATACAGTATGGGATTTGATATTGTCAAACTAAGGAGATGCAGAATGCATGTTTCAACAAACTCCCCCTTTTGAAAATATCAAATCCCGTTCATGAGATATAATCAATACTTATCATTAAGAGCATGGTATAGTGTAATCAATAATAATCATGAAACATGAACAAGTTTATATATCATGATCCAACATAGAGTGTGAACTTGCTCTAAAGTAGTATGTCTCCCCCTACATACATGCTCCCCCTATCTATGTGCACTCTATAAGAGTATCTCTCCCGATAAGTGATCTTCCCTAGAAGGCTAATGTGTGACTAGCTCATGAACATTCTCTATTCTCCCCCTTTGATGTTAGCAAAAGGGGTGGTCTAGATCAAACTAACATAGATATATGAGAGATGCAGCGAAGTTGAAGAATAAATGCACACATACAAGTAAATCATGATAGGAATAAGGGTTGACCGAAAGAAAATCAGAGAATTTTAAAATGACATGGGTCAAGACGCACGGGGAAGTCAAAATAACACTTTAAAATTGAGCAGTTTTGCATTTAAAAACTTGGTTATACATATATGAATTGGACACATGTCACAAGACTGAATACATATGAAATTTCACACAATGTCACAAGATTTAGAAAACTAATTCAAAGGAACATTGTATGTGTCATGAAAGCCAATCGTGTATTAGTACAAACGTGTAAGAGATAGATAATGCAGTTCAAGTCCAATTCTTATGCACGGAAGTGTTATACTAAACAATGACAAGTGTTTGTGTAGCATCAAGTGAAATCAATTTTATTACAGGCTATATCTCAATAATTCTATATGATAACATAAGAGTAATGAAATGATAAATCATGTCATGTTTGTCAATCTTACACATATACCAAGTATAGAACTAGGGCACTAATTCATGTTCTGGGTTGGCACAAGATCGTAATGATTCTTTTGACCAAGGTGCTCATCCTCACAATGCTCATGAAGACTTATCAGGAGGAGTGAGTAGTTCTTGGGGGAAATCCTTGTCAATAAGATTGATAGTATATGATTTTCATTATTTGTACCACTATCAAGTTTTTCATTTTAATTTTCTTTCTTTTAGACAAGGTTCCCAAATCAAACAAAATCTACCCACATAGATAGATACACTTTAACTCGTTTACACAACCCATTTACCAATATAATTTTTGCCCACGGTTCTATGTCAATATTTCTAAGATGAGTATCATGATATTGATTTATCAAGTCATTACAAGATTGTTAGACACAATATCATGAGTTATATCATGTAAGCATTTGGATTTCTACTTGAGTGCATTTTCTAAGGATGTGTGGATGTGCAAAATCATTGTCTAGCCTAAATCATCACACATACTTATAGGCATATTAAACATACATTACTAATCACTTAGCACTCAGTAAGAGCTACCTTTAGATTAGGACATATCAAAATGAAGACATACAATGGATACAAGAATTAGAAATCATAAATCAAACAATGTATGAAATCATGAGGATTCAATTTCATGTCATGTATGCCCCTTTAGCAAGAGCATTTTCAGTGTTTTTTTTAGTTTTTCAAAAGATAAACACATAGCAACAAAAAAAAACATGTTTTTGTGATTTTGGGGTTTTCAGGTTTTGTATGTGTTTTTGGTTATAACAAAAAAACTGAAAAGAAACTAAAAATAGACAGGAGTACAGGAGAAATAAATAAAAAAATTAGAAGAGAAATCGAAGAATACATTAAGAACAGCTACTGTCGACGGTAAGACTAACGCCTGGCAGTAAGTAACAGAACACGATTTCTCTGAAAAACAGTCCAGATTTTGATCGTTTTTGCTTCTAATTACATCCCAGTATGATTGTAAGCAAAAACATCAGTTATGGTACATGATAATTATGGTGAAAGATCCAAAACCCCCAATTCTAAGTGAAGTAGAGAAAATCGAGCGTCAGGAAGGGGTTTGGTAAATATATCCGCAAGCTGATCGTCAGTCCCAATAAAGGTTACTCACACATTCTCCTTCTTAATGTGATCTCGGCTAAAGTGATGGCGTACATTAATATGTTTGGAATGAGAGTGGTGAACCGGACTGTTCATCAAGTCTATGGCACTTTTATTGTCTCACCTGAGTTCAACATTCTTGCAGTTTAGACCAAAGTCTTCTAATGTTTGTGACATCCAAAGTGCTTGAGCGCAATAACTTCCTAAGGCTATATACTCGGCCTCGGCAGTAGAGAGGGCAACAAAATTCTATTTCCTACTCGACCATGAAACTAATGTCGGACCAAGTAAGTGACAAGTGCCACTCGTGCTCTTACGATCAAGGGAACGTGCAACATAATCTGATTCTGAATACCCATGGAGTGTGATGTCAGTGTTGTGTGCCAAAGACCAAGATTTGGGTGCCTATGAGATACCTAAAGATGTGTTTAACAGCTTTCAGATGAGATTCTTAAGGATTAGCTTGATATCTAGCACAAAGACACACCGCAAATATAATATCGGGTCTAGACACACTTAGATACAAGACTGATCTGATCATACCTCTA
The DNA here is from genome assembly GCA_033032865.1 of Dactylorhiza incarnata. Taxonomy (NCBI): domain Eukaryota; kingdom Viridiplantae; phylum Streptophyta; class Magnoliopsida; order Asparagales; family Orchidaceae; genus Dactylorhiza; species Dactylorhiza incarnata. The sequence goes on along the minus strand of JAWHQI010000366.1, from coordinate 1,215,847 downwards.
AAGATTGTTTGATCCTTTCCAAGTTTTAGTGAGGCGCTCATTAGAGGTTTTGCTTGTTTCAGATTTTCAAAACCGAATCGCTTAAGCATGTCTTTTATGAATTTCGATTGGCATATAAAAATTCTATCAGCCTTTTGAAAAATATGAAAGCCTAAAAAATATGTTAATTCACCTACCAAACTCATTTCAAATTCAGTTTGCATCACTTGAACAATCTTATTACATAAAGTTTCATTGGTGGCACAAAAAATTATATCATCTACATAGATTTGCAATATAATTAGATCGGAATCACTATGCTTTACAAATAGCGTCGTATTCGCACTCCCCATCTTAAAACCATGTTTTGAAAGGAAGGTTGTATGTCTATCATACCAAGCACGGGGTGCTTGCTTTAGACCGTACAAGGCTTTCGATAGTTTGAAGACATGGTTTGGGTGATCACCGCTCTTAAAACCGGGTGGTTGCTCAACATACACTTCCTCCTTAATATAACCATTTAGGAAGGCACTTTTGACGTCCATTTGATATAAGTTTATTCGTATAAAATATGCAAATACAAGAAACATCCTAATGGACTCAAGACATGCAACCGGTGTGCAGGACTCTTCAAAGTCAATGCCTTCAATTTTTGAGTAGCCTTGAGCAACCAACCGTGCCTTATTTCTCGTTATCCTAAACCCACCATCAAGTTTATTTTTATATATCCACTTTAAGCCAATTATCGGATGGTTACTAGGACGCTCCACCAACATCCATACTTTATTTCGCTCAAATTGGTTTAATTCCTCGTTCATGGCTAAGAACCAAGATTCATCATTTAGAGCTTCCGAAATATTCTTGGGTTCTATTTCAGATATGAAGCATAAGTTTGAAAAAGATTCATGCAAAGATGAGCGAGTCCTAACCCCATGTGAAGGCTATCCAATCACTAGTTCTCGTGGATGTTGTTTTATAAGGTTTAGAGTGATTGGAGGCTTATATCCTTCAACATGAGTTTGATCATTTACTTCTTCCTCTTTCTCCACTTCCTCATCTTCCAGATGTACAACATCTCCATCATTATCTCTAATTAATTCAACTTCAGGATTTGGTGTATTTTCATTAAAATGCACAAGAATTGATTCTTCAACTACCGAGGTTCCTCTGTTGTAGACCCTATAGGCACGACTCGTGGAAGAGTATCCTAAAAATATGCCTTACTCAGATTTTTCATCGAATTTTCCTAAGTGATCCTAGGTGTTTAGATTGAAACATGGGCAACCAAAGACCTTAAAATATGAGACATTCGGTTGTTTATCAAAATATAGCTTATATGGAGTAAGCTTTAAGATAGGGTGAAGCATGGCCCGGTTCATCACAAAGCATGCAGTGTTGACCGCTTCAGCCCAAAAAAAACGGGGCAACCCGTACTCTGATAGCATCGTGCGAGCCAATTCTTGCAAAGTCCGGTTTTTCCTTTCCACTACTCCATTTTGTTGTAGAGTGCGTGGAGCAGAAAACTCGTGCCGAATTCCTAAGGTGTTACAAAAATTTGTAAAGTTTTCATTCTCAAATTCTCCCTCATGACCTGACCATATGCGTTTTATTTTTAAATCCATTTTGTTTTGAACTTTAGTGCATAGGATAGAGAATTCAGAAAAAACATCATATTTGGGTACCAAAAAGACAGTCCAAGATAGTCATGAATAGTCATCGATCAATACAAAAGTATATCGTTTACCTCCTAGACTACACGTACTAATAAGACCAAAAAGTTCCATGTGAATTAATTATAGTGGCCTAGAAGTGGTAATGTCAGGTTTGCTTTTGAAAGATTATTTGGAGAACTTGCCCTTTTGGCACGGAGTACATAAAGAAGTCAAACTACCATTTAATTGTGGAAGAGCACGTATTAACTTTTCTTTTGATAGTTTGACTATTAATTTGCTCCCGGAATGACCGAGCCTCCGATGCCAAAGTTATAGCTCCTCATTTTTTGCTACTAAGAATCGTAGATTAGAGGATGATAAATCCTCAATTTTAATGGTGTAAACATTAGGATTTATAGGTGATGTGAGCAACACGGTATTCGTTTTAGCGTCTAGAATTTTGCATGAATTTGTAGAGGTTTCAAATACAACATTTAAGCCTTTATCACATAATTGACTTATAGAAAACAGATTATGCATTAAACCATCTACCAACAAGACATTTGAAATAGAAAATGCTTTATTACCTATGGTGCCAACGCCTAGAATGCGTCCTTTTTTGTTGTCTCCAAAGGTCACCAGTCCTCCTTTCTTCTTCTCTAGGCTAAGGAATTTGCCTTCATCTCCCGTCATGTGCTTAGAACGCCCAGAGTCCAAGTACCACGCGTTCTCCTTATCCTTCGCCTGCATACCTAGAAAGAAGATGAGGGTAAGGATCTGGTTACCCAAGTTGTTTTACCCATAGTGTAGGTAGACGACTTCGGTACCCAGACTTGCGTTGCTTTCTTTTGACCTTTCCTTAAACATGAGCTAGACGTGTGACCAAATTTTTTACATTTGGCACACAAGGTATAAGCGGTGGATGTCGCCCTTTTCATGTTAGTAGATCCCATGCTAGAAAATGGTGAAGAGCTTCCAGAACTTCCAGAAACATGTTTATTTTTCTTAAACATATTTTTATTCTTTGCTGGAAATGATCTACCGCCGGCACTAGTACTAGCGATTGGCTGTAGCGCTTCGCTTACGTAACCCAGCCCAAATTTTCCAAATAAAAAGCATTGTGCTCCCAGAAGCATATTCAAAGATTTCTGGCCTATCCCGAATTTCTGGACAACACAATTCAAGTCATGAATCCTTACTTTCAAGGTGGTGTTTTCTGTGATGAGCATCACACACCGATTCGCAAACTGCTTTCTATTTTCATCCACTTGTGTAAGAGAAATGTGAAGCCTTTTCTCCAGAACCTTCTTCTCATTTGTAAGACTTTCTACTTTCGAGGAAGTCTTGGAGAGGCATTCTTTTAGTTCATTTATCGTTGCCACCGAGTTAAGAACACTCCTGGCACTCGACTTTCTCATTTCCGCATTTGATGAGTTCATCATTTAAATCCCTAAAATCTTTCTTTATTTTCATGTTTTCAAATTTGAAGAAATTTTTCTCTAACAATACCTCATTAAATTTGTTACACAATAATTCATTGGTTTCATATAGCTCATCATATGAAGGAGGGATTACCTCAGTGTCGCTTTGAACACTGGATTCGATGTCGGATCCATTGTCGTGCTTCCCCAATAGACACAGATTTGCCTCATCCTCACTGCTTGAACAGAAAGTGCTTGACTCGTCTAAACCGACATCGTCCCATGTTGACGCTTTTACCACTTTCTTTCTTCCTTTGTCCCGGTTTTGTTTCTCTTTTTCTTCCTTTTGAAGCTTTGGGCATTCACTTTTCATGTGCACATATCTGTGGCAATGGAAGCATTCCAGAACCGACTTTTCTTCATCGCTCTCCGTCCCTTTTGACGGTTTGTTCTAGCTCCTCTTATCTAGCGCACCTTTTGTCAGAAATTTCTTGAACTTCCCTTGACTCTTGGTATTTTTCATGAATCTTCTAAATTCCCGTACATATAAACTCTCTTCATCATCAGATTCTTCCACTTCCTCCTTTCCCTTGTCTGCCTTGAGAGCAAGAGCTCTCTTCTTTGGCTCCCTTGGATATTCCTCACTTTGGATTTTCAGCTCCAACTCATGGGTTTTAAGATTCCCAATGAGTCTTTCGCTTTCCAAGGTGTTGATGTTGTGAGATCCAGCAATGGAGGTCACCTTTGGGTTGAACCGTGGAGGAAGAGATCGCAGAATTTTTCGAACCATGTCCCCGTTGGAAAAAGTCTTTCCAAGTGATTGCGAGACATTCACAATCTTCGTGAAGTGATTTTACATGATGTCAACCTCCTCATCGTTCCCATTCAAAACTGTTTGAATTCAGATTCTAGTCGAAATAGCTTTGACTCTTTCACCTGCGACGTACCTTCATGTGTTAGTTCAAGCAATCGCCAAATATCATACGCAGTTTCACAATTACATGTTCTATTGAATTCAGTTTTGTCTAACGCACAAAAGAGAGAGTTCATTGCTTTCACATTATTGGTGTAGTTTAATTTATCTGCATCATCCCATTTATCGGGAGGTTTGTCCAGCATTTGTTCGCCTACGGTGACAGTGGGTGCAGTGTATTTCACTCGACCATGGCCCATACGTCCATGTTTTGTGTCATCGGAAAATTTTCATTCGAGTTCTCCAATGACTATAGTCACTCCCCATAAACAGTGGAGGTCTGCTCACGCCTTGACATTCATGGAAGGCATGATTTACATTGGCCATTTTACTTCAGGAGTTTAATCCCTTTTTTAAGTAACCTTGCTCTGATACCACTTGTTGGATTGGGTGGCCAACCTTAGAGGGGGGTGAATAAGGTTTTTAAATAGTTCATAGAGTTTTAAATAAAACACTGCAGGAATGCACGCACTGGGGCTAGCACTGGGTGGTAACCCTACTTTGCGGTGTTAGCTCTGGAAACATCACAGTTACTGTAGGATAATATTTTGGGAGAAACACTACAACAACCAATATTTCTCCAAGAAAACACAGCAGGTTATATAATAAAATATTGACTCAAGATATCATTGAATAGCAAGACCTTGTTTATACAACAACTTAGATTTCCATGACGTTGGAGATCTGAGGCGATGAATGTGACAACCTTGGGTTTTCTATACTGACCCTAAACCAAGGACCGGTTGGTTCTCTCCCTTTTCCTCCCAGGAAAGGTCTTCGAGTCGCTCTTCATCTTCCTCCCAGGAAGGGTCTTAGAGCCCCGTTAGATCTCCCAGATCTAGACATCCTCCCAGGATGATTTCTTACGAAATCCTCCCCGGATTCTGACAACCTCCCCAGTTGATTTTCCTTCACACAAAACAAGGAGAAAAATTGAAATACTGAATAAGAAAGAGATAGAAATTATTGCTCCCTCAAACACCAGGATCCTCCGTAGAGCAGTGAGCGATCGATGCTTATAAATATCGTTTCACTTGCACTCGATCAACCGTGGATGGTCATTGTAGACTTTGCTCTTCTGAGATCGTCAAACTTGAGCAGGAAGGAGATAAATTTCTTTTCCTTGCATGGATACGGTGGTTCTCTGCACTAGAGGCGGTTGAGGAACCCTATTCTCGTAAGTGTGTGCCTCACTAATTTAGTAAAAGAATCGAGACCTTTTATAGCTGATTCTCTAGAGTTCTTGTCGACGGTAAGGTTACCGCGCGGCGGTAGTATCTTTATGCATTTTTGCCAGCTAACCAGCACCAGATCAGGAAGGTGCCCGAAAATATTCTCTTGCCATCTTTAGATAGCGTTGCGCGGTAGCAAACACGGCGTGATAGCATTCATGTCGATTTATTCTCGACGATAGCAGAGTCATCCCGTCGACATAATCTTCTTGTCGATAGAGATAGCGTGCGGCGGTAGGCTAGCGCACGGCGGTAGTCTTCTCGATGAATCCATCGAGACAATAAGTCTTCTCGAAGGCACCATTGAGGCAATATGGAATTCATCTCGATGCAATGGTTAGCGCCCACGGTAGGTTATCGCGCGGAAGTTGTCTTCCTGATTAATCCATCAAGACAATAAGTCTTCTCGCAGCACCGTTGAGATAATATGGCATTCATCTCCACGCAATGGTTAGCGTCCGGCGGTAGATCAGAAAGACTAGAATTCTCGACATCTTCACACTTGTAAACATGTACACTATACCCAAGACATGTATGATCAAATAAAGTATGGGATTTGATATTTCCAAACTAAGGATATGCAGAATGCATGTTTCAACAGGTCTATGCTAATGTTTAATTGCATGTGCAGAAGGGAGATTGTTCTACCACAAACCAGCAGTGGTATCTGGACAGTGGATGCTCCATGCATATGACTAGAGCAAAGGAGATGCTTGAAAAATTCAAGGCCAAGGAAGGCCCTTAGGTAATTTTTGGGAACTCCCACTCTAGTCAGACCAGAGGATATAGTGTGCTCAGAGTTGGAGAAATCTCCTTCTCAAAGGTAGCTTATGTTGAAGGTCTTCAGCATAATTTAATTTGTATCAGTCAACTGTGTGATGGTGAATACAAAGTTGTATTCACCAAGTCCCTATGTCATATAGTTAGCTCTATAACCAATCAGATAGTATTGACTGGCCTTAGGAAGGGGAAGGTCTTTATGGTAGATTTTGAGTATGCTAAGTCAGAGATCTGCTTATTTAACTTTCAATTAGAAAACAATGAGTTGTGGCATAGTAGACTCAGTCACCTAAATTTTAAGACCATAGTTAAGTTGTCGAAGCTTAACCTAGTAAGAGGCTTACCAACATATAAGTTTAATAAAGACCATCCCTGTAGAGCCTGCCAACTAGGAAAGCAGATCAAATCATCATTCAAACCAATTGGTAAGAATGATTCCCCCAGAACCCTATACTTGTTGTACATGGACCTATTTGGTCCTATCTCCACTCAGAGCTTAGCAGGTAAGTCCTACACTTCAGTCATTGTTGATTACTTTTCTAGATTTAGCTGGGTGTTCTTTCTAAATGCTAAGTCGGACACCTTCAAATTCCTGTAACGCCCTTGAATTTCCAGGAATTATTTTCATCCTTCTTTGACGTCATTTTTGAAGTAAGGGCATTACGTTAGTGCGAAGTTAGCAGTGCACCGTCGTTTGCGCATTTTCGCGTTCGTTTGGTCAATTCGACCAAATTTTAGAGTGTGCCAGATTTGGAAAATTTTATGTTATGAAATTAAATAATTTAATTTTAGGAAGGCTCGTCGAAGTTTCGTTGTGATTCGAGCATTATTAGAGCCTCGGTGATTTTCTAACGATTTGTTTAAGTATCGTCGCCGCATACTTCAAGAAATTATTTCTTGATTTTGGCTCGTCGAATTTGATTTTGGCTTCTTCATTGGATTCATAGCGTCGGTGTTCATATTCGGTGTGAATTTCATTGGATTCGATGACCGTTGGTTCGGCCATTCTTTTCTTATTACTATTATTATTATTCATCTCCTTCTTTTCTTATTCTTATCATTATTATTATTATTACTAATATTATTATGGATTCCTTTTGTCATCCACTATTATTATTATAAGTTTTTTTTATTTGTAGTGATCCGGTGTACAAATAGAAGTGGTAAAAGGAAATATGTTTGCACAAGACACTTTACAATTCTTTCCAAGGTGCTCAACCTCACAATGCTCATTAAGACTTATCAGGAGGGTGAGTAGTGCTTGGTGGAGTTGTCTTTGGCATATTATTTCATTAATATTTTTGTTTGGGCCAAAGGTCTCCGAATTCACTTGTTGTTGCAAACATTTATATTATTAAAATAATACTTCTATGTGTGCAAGAAATTTATGTTTGAATGATAGTGTAGGTAATTTAGATATACAACTTAATGTGTAAAAACTATTACACTACACAATCATGCAAGACTAAGATTATGAGCAAATGTATATTACCAAAATTTGTGAATGTATGAATCATTGACTAACATAAAACATTACTCATGCATAGAGGCATGCTAGGCAATCATACATAATTATCTATAGACTATTTCATTGCACATAATCAAATTAGGGTCAAGGCATGATAAAAAACAATGTTTAGAAAATTTGAAATTAAAATTAGACATTGAAGAGAATCTTTGGGAATATGCCAAAAACAATTTTGACCAAAAAAAATTTTGCTCTTTGTGAAGTCTTATAGGCAAACCATAGTTTTTTGTGAATAGTTAACGTAACATAAATACTAAAAACATGTTTTTGATTAATTTGAGTTATTTAACTTTTTTTTATTTTGGAGAAAATGAATAAGTTAGGAAAAATAATTTGAAATCAGACAAAATGAACTGAAAAGGAACAGTAGAAAAAATACCAGAAATATGCTAGAGAAGGCAGAATTTCAATATGGTCAAAAAAGCTAATGCCGAGACAGTACTCTATTTTTTTAGATTTTTGAAAAAAAAAATCTTTGGAATAGGGTGTATGTACATAGACCTTCTTAGGGTAGAAATTTCAGAGAAAGTGGAAATGTTTAGAAGGCTTATTTAAGCATATTTCGGTGGTTTTAATATATTTTTTCTTTTATATTTGAATTTTTTATTTTTCTGTAATTGAAGGGGTAAATTGGCTGTAGTAATATATAATGGTACACAGATTGATAAGCAGCAAAGATATTTGCAATTATGTAAGAAAAGAGGCTAACGCCTGGCGTTAGAGTCAACGCCTGCGTTAAGTTCATTTTATATAAAAATCCCTAAATCCGATTTCTTCTCTTTTCTCATCATTTCAGCCCATTCCTCTCCAATTTTCGCCGACAGCCCTCTTCAGATCTAGGTAAAGTAGGTGTTTGTCTTCATATTTTTTTGATTAACTCATTTCTCTACCCCTAAATTGTAATCCTTTTAAGTATTGAAGTGTTTTGTTATGGAACATGATAGGTCTAGGATTTTGAGATCTAGGGTTTCGTTTTTTTTAGTTGTAGAATGAGGTTTTTCAGATTCTTTTCAAAGATGAGTCCTTGTTTTACCTTTTTAGTTGTTATGAGTTTTATTGGTGTTTTTTATGTATTCCTTCCATTTAACGAATTTTTTGAGTTATAAGTGTTACTGGAGGTTGGCATTGTGTACTGGTAGTGATAGGATGTTTCAGAGCATGCGCCTGGCGTTAACAGTAATGCCTGGCATTGAATCAAAAATGTTCTTTTGCTGATTTTAATTTTTGGTGTCCTAATGTGCAGGTTATGGCTTCTTATAGTGTACATGGAGTTCGTGCCAGAAATTCTTCAGCCCGTGCACCACAAGAATCCTATCATTCTTATGTGGGGATTGAGAGGGCAACCATTGGAGTAGGCATGGTTTTGCAAATCAAACTTCCCTGTCATGCACACATTCAGAACCTTCTGGCTGCATCAGGGGTGTTATCTGTTATTTCTGATGACTGCTTTTCTACAGATTTTGTTAGGGAATTCTACAACAATTTGTTTGATCCATCAGAAATAGAACTCCATGGAGGAGTGATGTCAACGATGCAGTTTGAAGTAATTCAGATCACACATGAAGACTTAAGGAATGGGTTTGGGTTAATAGAGAGCGAGAATCATTTATATGTGGTTGAGAAATATAGGGCCAAGCGAGACTGGTCACTTGTGAATCAGGTTTTGCATGGGAAGGAGACACGATAGCAGATAACAGATGTTTCTTCTCTTAAGGAAGAGGCATTCATAATTCAAGACATTTTGCGACATACTGTAATGTTGAAGTCTGGAGATACCAAGGAGATCACCACACAGCTGAGTATAGTGACTTATCATATTATGCAGGAAGAAAGTTTTGATGTCTCAGATCTCATACTTTCCCAGATTCATTATACTTTTAAGTTGAAGGATCCAAGGAGGTCTTGTCTCAACACACTTCCCTTAGGAGGAATCATACAAAGTGTGGTGATGGGGAAATATGTGTATATAGTTATAACCAACTATATTAATGATCTTGTCCCGAAGTTTTATTCTACTTCTACCATTCGAGTTCCTAGGTCACGAGATATACCATCATCTTCTCAACCACCTCTACGACTAGGAGTATCACTCCATGAGACACAACGGGAGCATCAGGAGTTGTTTGAAGAGTTCAAGGAGAATACGACATGCCGAATGTCACGGATAGAGAAGATGGTGTGATATATTATCAAGGGCCTGAAGATGAAACTGTCACCGACAGAAGAGAGGGATTGGGACATTCCCGTGGAAGATCCGCCATGCCACTCGACACATCGGACTCAATGTCAAGAGATCGAGGAAGTACAAGTACTGAGGGGACTGATTCACTTAGTGAGAGTAGGGAGTTTTAAGGTGATTTTTGTGATGTGATAGTAATATGTAGAATTTGAACAATATTCTCTAACGCTTGGCGTTACGGCTTGCGCCCAGCGTTAGCTGTCCTTGAGTCAAATGGACTTGTTTCCTGCACACTTAAGCACACAAGATCAAATACACATAGGATTTGTTATTCTCAAACCTAGGAGATGCGGAAGACAATGTTCCAACAAACTCCCCATTTTGATAATAACAAATCCATTAATGATAAATCCGAGCATTAATATATAAGCATGATGAAACCTACTTTTGTGTGTGAGAGAGATGACTTAGGATAATCGTGTATTTTGGTATTTAGAATTTCTCCCACTAAATACATGTTCCCCCTATGTTCATGCTCCCATAATATGTAAGTTATCATCTAAATCATTAGACATGTTAGTTTTCCCATTTGATAGCGATTAAAATTTATCATGGTAGTTCTCCCCCTTTTGTTATTAGCAAAAGGGGGAAAGGAAGTAATTAGACATAAAAAGAGGATTGTTTGATAAACAGATAAGGCATGATCAAGCTTGTAAGAGGAAATGATAAGGAGTTTTAAGCACACAAAAATCTTTAGAGAGATAGATCATACTTTTAGCATAAATCTTTTCATAGAAATAAATCAGAGTTTTGTAGTACAAATATAACATTTACCAAGCAAGTCTACCACTTTGTTGAAAAAAAAAAAGAATTCTGAGTTTGGAGACTTGAGATAAGCATAAAAGCACAATGTAAAAGTTGTATGGTAATGATGCGGAAGACTTACAGAAATACAAGAAACATCTTTGTTGTAAACATAATGATTCATAAGAAAGAATATAAGTGAAAGTCCAAAAATGATAAAATGTTTTTATAAATCATTTTTCTTTTAAGTTTGATAATAAAATAACCAAGCATGAAAGAAATGTATCAAAAAGAGACTACTACAATGTTATTTCCAATTCACAAATTCAAGACATACCAAACATTGTAGAAAGCATGCTAGGTTATCTAGTGCATTTTATATATAAAGAGAGTATAGAATTTTAGCATTAGGATCCAATACTCATGAAAAGAAGTGTTATGGAAGATAATGATGTGCACATAAGTGCATTTTGAAGAGAGTAAACAAATGATTTAATCAAAAATACAAGACAAATGTAGAGTAAAGTGCACAATAAAACACAAATCATTTTACTTCCACACCCTTCAACGCACATAGAAAAGAACAAGTGGTGTACAAAAATTTATGGTTTGCACAAGACACTTTACTATTCTTTCCAAGGTGCTCAACCTCACAATGCTTATTAAGACTTATCAGGAGATTCAAGTAGTGCTTGCTGGAGTTATCTTTGTCAATTTATTTCATTCAATTTTTTGTTTTGTACAAAGTTCTCTAAATACACTTGTTTTGCAAACCAATGAATTTTTGAAAGCACAACCACTTTTCCTAATTTTAAGAGTGCAAATAAAAGTAGTGTAGGTAAGATACTTGTGCAAATTTAATTCATTGTGCAATTACAATACACAAGCAAGCATTCTTAGATTAAAAGCACATGTAAACTATTGCCAAAATAAGTGAGTGAATGAGTATCATTATCAACCATAAAACATTTACTCATACTTAGAGGCATGTTAAGCTTAATTCTACACAACTTTTATAATACAAGTTGATGCACATGTTATTATATATATCAAAGCATGATAAAAACATTGTTCAAGGTAGTTTGAAAAGATAAATTTCAACATTGAAGAAGTACTAAATGATAGATTAGACCATGCTTGATATGAACAATAGAATTCATACAGTTTTTATTTTTGAGAAATAATTTTGATTTAATGTTTGAAACCTAATAATTGATCTTGGACTTCCAGAGGTCTACCCTGTGAGAGGTTCGCCATGTACTAGGAGATTTGATGGGTGATAGCCCAAATCTCCCTTTCGCAAGATACATGTAAATAGAAAAAGATATTTGAAAGTGGAGGTTTAGTTCTTATTTATCTTATTAAAAGATCTTGTTTAAGTTTTTCTTTAAATTAATGATATATATATATGTATGCTGAGTGAGGAATAAAATCAAGCACTAACAGTGCATAAGAAAAAACACAGCACAGCAGTAATAAAAGTAAAGTAAAAATAAGCAAAGTCAGATGACACAAAATATATAGTAGTTCCCCTCAACTGGGTACATCTACTCTTCTACCCACTGGTAGGAATCCACTAGGAGGTTGTTGATAAGGTGCCCTCACACCAGGTGAACTGTTGATAAGGTGCTCTAACCAAACTGCAGGTTTTTGCTAAGGTGCCCTATCACCGGGATTAACTTTTGAAGGGAGTTATAACCCTGTACAGGATGGGGTAAGGAAGTAAAAATGAAAAACAGAAGTTATATTGTTCTTCTCTGTATAAGAAGACTCTTGAAGATCCTGATTTGAAGTTGAATGGATCTGAATATGATGTTGAAGAAGGCTCCCCCTGTCTGATTAAAGTTGATGACAGCTTGTGGATAGAGCTTCTTCTTTTAACCACTTCTTCCTTCTTTTGCAGTGATGATCCTGAGCAAGTGGTTGTGATTTGTGTCTCAGGATGTTTGTAATCTGCAGGAAGATGTTAGCAAAGAAGAACAATTGATTTTCTCTTTATTTTTGTCGTGTGTTTTCTGTTTTGCTTTCTCTGTAAATGTCCTTTTATAATCTGAGAACCTTTACTCTTATTTTGAATTCTTCTCTTGGGAAGAAGGAAAGAGCTGAGGTCTCCATCAATGCTTTGACTCCTCGAGAGGATAACCTGTTGTTTCTTTTTATTAAAGCTAGTTTGCAACGGTTAAAAGTATTAATTGATCTGCAACGGCTAAGTGGAATAGTCAAAAGACAGAGAAAAAGATATTAAAATAATTCAGAAAGAAATTCGACGATCCTAGCTTTGACATTTGTCGGGCTGAGCTCACCGTCTGATGTACTGAGCGATTGTCTCTATCTTGGAATTTGTAGACCGCTGAAATGGCTAGATTGAGTTTGTCGAGTGTCGTTCAGAGAATGCCTGGCCGCTCCATTTGTTCTGACTGGATTCGTCGAGCGTCGTTCGCCATTTGTCGAACGCTGTTCTGATGAAGATTTGTCGAGCGTTGGCTGACTGGAATTTGTCGAGCGCCGTTCGTCATTTATCGAACACTGTTCTGATGAAGATTTGTCGAGCGCTGGGAGTTTGTATTATTTTCTTATATATTCTCTGATTCGATCGCATCATATTTAATTTATGTTTTCTTAGATTTCTAAGTTATTTAGATGACTTATTGATAAGAGAATGGATCCTAACTCAAATCAAAAGCTAAGGTTCCAACAATCTCCCCCTATTTGAGTTGGGATCAAGATTTAAGTTAAAACCTAGTGGTCTGGAAATCTTCTTTTAGTCCAAACAACTTTTGATTGAAAATTTTCAAGTGCAGCAGCTTATTTCTTGAATTAAAATTTTCAATTGCAGCAACCTATGTAATCAGAGAGATTAAATCTTGTGGTCTGGTAATCTCCTCTATTTGGTTAGGATGCTAGCTGTTTTAATTTTTATTTTCTCCTTTTCTCTCTCACTTGGTTTCTCTGAATTTCTCATTTTCTTTCTCACTTGAGTTTTAATAATTTTTGCTCTTAAATTATTTGAGCAACTCTGCTTTCCTAGACTTGATTTCTAAGGATCTGAATTAAAATTTTCAATTGCAGCAACCTTTAATGGATTTTAAGGAATGAAAAACTTTGTCTGATACCTTCCTTCTTAAAGAATCCCCTTATCAGAAGAGACTCACACTCAGTGCTTCTGATTATTTCCAATGCAACTTCAGTAGAATGCTCATCATAATTTGGAGAAGGTCTGTAAGAATTTGAAGTATATCTGATAATGTTTTCAAAAGAATTTTAATTATAATTTAAGTGAGATTATTAAACATTTCCTTATAATTAAGTATATTGGCCTTTTTACTTCATTAAAGTACAAACAAAAAAAGTTCTTTGATAATGAATTTCTTTTTCTTTAGAAATTTGTTCAAACTTTTTGGCCTGCATTTTGAGATTTCTCCCATTGGTTGTGCTTGCCATAGAAAATTTGTTTTTAAGAAAAACAGTTTGTTCTCCTGATGATTTCAAATTTTCTTGAAGTTTATTATTCTCAGGAGTTAGAAAATTTATTTTTGTTAACTCTTTTAAAATTTTATTTTCATATTTTATTAAGTCTGTAAATGTTAATTTAAGGTCAGACTTGAAAGTATTAGAGGTAAAGTTGGAAGTTGGAGTTACCTCATTTACCATTTCTAATTTAGCTTCTGTATCTGGGATTTGATGTGAGCCATTTATGGCCATCATGCAGAAAGCTCTAGCTCTAAGTTCTTCTTCTTCTTCTTCTTCACTTAGGTTTGTTGATGGTTCTGTATCATAAATACAGTAGTTAAAGAAGTAGAAGATGGTTCATTTACCATCCTAGAGAGGGAGTTCCAGATTCCTCTTGCAGAAGTGAAGTCTTCAACTCTTTGAAGGATGTCTTTTGACACTGATTGAGTTAAGATCTGCATAGCTTTTGTATCTGCATCTATTGAGTGGTCTGAAGATGGGGAAGATCCTTTATATTTATCAGTCTGCCCAGCACCAGCTTTGAATTTGTCTGGCTTCATTTTGCAAACACGGGCAGTGACGTCAGTTTCTCTGTTGGTAGTCTTCTTTGAAGAAGATATATCAGCACCAACATAAATAGGTCCTTTCATTGCTCTCGAAGGGGACATGAGACTCGTGGAACTAGGTAATGCAGGTGTAGCTACCTTTGATGATATGAGGGGAGGTCCTGTCAATTATAGATTTGTAAATTTCTTCATCTATAGCATTCATGTATAATTTAATTCTAACTTGCCATAATGAGATATTATCAGAATTAAATATGGGTGGATCTGAGAACAGAAAGGTTTCTTGTGCCATTTTGAAAACCTTAAGAACTAAAAGTGATCTTTGTGATTTCAGGTGTTAGCCTGTGTAAGAAATCAACTCCTCTGATACCAATTGAAAGTGGAGGTTTAGTTCTTATTTATCTTATTAAAAGATCTTGTTTAAGTTTTTCTTTAAATTAATGATATATGTATATATGTATGCTGAGTGAGGAATAAAATCAAGCACTAACAGTGCATAAGAAAAATCACAGCACAGCAGTAATAAAAGTAAAGTAAAAACAAGCAAAGTCAGATGACACAAAATATATAGTAGTTCCCCTCAACTGGGTACATCTACTCTTCTACCCACTGGTAGGAATCCACTAGGAGGTTGTTGATAAGGTGCCCTCACACCAAGTGAGCTGTTGATAAGGTGCTCTAACCAAACTGCAGGTTTTTGCTAAGGTGCCCTGTCACCGGGATTAACTTTTGAAGGGAGTTATAACCCTGTACAGGATGGGGTAAGGAAGTAAAAATGAAAACAAAAGTTATATTGTTCTTCTCTGTATAAGAAGACTCTTGAAGATCCTGATTTAAAGTTGAATGAATCTGAATATGATGTTGAAGAAGGCTCCCCCTGTCTGATTAAAGTTGATGACAGCTTGTGGATAGAACTTCTTCTTTTAACCACTTCTTCCTTCTTTTGCAGTGATGATCCTGAGCAAGTAGTTGTGATTTGTGTCTCGGGATGTTTGTAATCTGCAGGAAGATGTTAGCAATGAAGAACAATTGATTTTCTCTTTATTTCTGTCGTGTGTTTTCTATTTTGCTTTCTCTGTAAATGTCCTTTTATAATCTGAGAACCTTTACTCTTATTTTGAATTCTTCTCTTGGGAAGATGGAAAGAGATGAGGTCTCCATCAATGCTTTGACTCCTCGAGAGGATAACCTGCCGTTTCTTTTTATTAAAGCTAGTTTGCAACGGCTAAAAGTATTGATTGATCTGCAACAGCTAAGAGGAATAGTCAAAAGACAGTGAAAAGATATTAAAATAATTCAGAAAGAAATTCGTGGATCCTAGCTTTGACATTTGTCGGGCTGAGCTCGTCGTCTGATGTACTGAGTGATTGTCTCTATCTTAGAATTCGTAGACCGCTGAAATGGCTAGATTGAGTTTGTCGAGTGCCGTTCAGAGAATGCCTGGCCGCTCTATTTGTTCTGACTGGATTCGTCGAGCGTCGTTCGCCATTTGTCGAATGTTGTTCTGATGAAGATTTGTCGAGCGCTGGCTGACTGGAATTTGTCGAGCGTCGTTCGTCATTTGTCGAACGCTGTTCTGATGAAGATTTGTCGAGCGCTGGGAGTTTGTATTATTTTCTTATGTATATTCTCCGATTCGATCGCATCATATTTAATTTATGTTTTCTTAGATTTCTAAGTTATTTAGATGACTTATTGATAAGAGAATGGATCCTAACTCAAATCAAAAGCTAAAGTTCCAACAATATTTTTGATAATTTTTATGTTTTAAATTTTTGTATTTGATTTTTATATATAGAAATCAGACACATAAAAAAGAAATGGAGTGAAACAAATATGTTTTGTAATTTGGCTTTTGTATTTTTGATTTTTCAAAAATCATTTAAAGGCAGAAATGCAAAAATAAGTAGTACATATAATATAGCATATTTTTAGGGATTTTAAAAATACAGAAAAACAGAAAGGTCCGCTAGCACCGGCGCTAGCGATAGCGCCGGAAACAGTACACGAAATTTTGGGATTTTGACAAATCTAATTTTGGATATTTTTTAAGTGTCCAAAGTTTAGTTTTATGCAGAAATTTCAGAAGATTTGAAGATGTTTAGATATGTACACAATTGCATAAACCATCGCGTTTAAGAATGTGATTTAACTCAAAAGATCTAGGACACCTAATTCAAGTCGTAATAATCGAAATCTTGCATATGGGAGAGGTTTAGGGAATATGTCAGCAAGTTGGGAGTCCGTACCAACGAAACTTACTTTTACATGCTCTTTTTTAATATGATCCCTAATGAAATGATGACGAACATCTATGTGTTTGGATCTAGAGTAGTGTACGAGATTATTTGTAAGATCTATGGCACTTTTGTTGTCATATTTGAGATCAATGTTTTTGAGATGGAAACCAAAATCCTCTAGAGTTTGGCTCATCCATAACGCTTGTGCACAACAGCTCCCAAGAGTGATGTACTAGGCCTCCTTGGTGGAGAGTGCAATCGACGATTATTTTCTACTAGACTATGCAACTAATGAGGGTCCTAAAAAGTGACAAGTGCCGCTAGTGCTTTTTTGATCTAGTGAACATCAGTCGTAATCCGAATCAGAAAAGCCGTGAAGATTAAATGAATCATTGTGTGGGTACCATAATCCTAGTTTAGATGACCCTACTAGATACCGAAAAATAGATTTTACCGCTTTTAAATGAGATTCTTTTGGATTGGATTGAAACTGAGCACATAAACATACGACAAACATTATATCTGGTCTAGATGCACTTAAGTAAACAAGAGATCCAATCATACCTCTATATAAAGTTTGATCAATAGAAATTCCAGATTCATCTTTTCCTAATTTTAAAAAAGCACTCATAGGTGTAGAAGCTTATTTAAGATTTTCAAATCCAAATTGTTTAAGCGTATCATGAACATATTTTGTTTGACAAATAAAGATACCATCATCTCGTTGTGAAATTTGAAAACCAAGAAAATAAGAAAGTTCTCCTACAATACTCATTTCAAATTTATTTTTCATTACTAAGAATACTTCATTACACAACTCTTCATTAGTGGCTCCAAAAATGATATCATCGACATATATTTGTAAGATAATTAAATCGTTATTATTATGCTAAATGAAGAGTGTGTTGTCGGTGTTGGGAATATTACCCTCAATGTTCCCTTGATTTGAAGAAGCATCACACTTAATGCTAACTACAAGTTGTATTTGATAAACCCTATTTCATCTCATGGCCATGCAGGGTTAGGTTATTCCAAGGTGTGGAGTAATTTTAGTGGTTTACTGTCAAAACCGTTGAGACAAAGTCTCAGTCTTAGCTGAACCGCTGAGAGAAGGCCAGGAGCCGCTGAGAAGGTGTCTGAGCCAGCTGAGCTGCAGATAGAGGAAAAACGCTGAGACAATTGTCTGTCTCAGCGGATCCGCTGGGATGGGACAGAAGTAGCCCCTGAGACTGGAATCTGTCTCAGCCCAACTGCTGAGACAGATTCAAATGTTCTGGCGGGTTTGCTTTTGGCGCAACACGCTATAAAGCAAGATAGGATGTTCCAATCACCACCATACTATGTCAGGAGGACATCTGATAGTCGTTGAAGACTAGAGGAGTATAAAAGAATCATTTAGGGCTTTGTAAAAGGGCATTCACTCCCTGAAGAAGATTAATCTACTATTCCATTGACGGCAGCCCAGAAAGTTTTCTCTTCTTACTTCCTAAAGCTGCAAGGAGAGAAAAGATTGCTCTTCTTGATTGACTTAAGATAAAACAAGTTGATCCCCATTCATCCTCTGAAGAAAAGGATCAGAAAGAATCAGAGTTGAGGCCTTTTGACTCATCCCTGTTTCAAGACTGCTACAGCAGTTGTTCAACAACAAAAGACCAAGGCTTGATATCTATTATAGATTCTGTTGTAATCATCTCTAATTATATTCTGTAGGAACATTACTTGTTCTGAGTGTGCAGTGCATTTTGCCCGAGGGAGTAGGGCTGTTGGGACTGAGTGTAGAGCTGAGAGTTCAGCTTGAGTGTAGGATCTCTGTGGAGATCTGAGGAAGGACTACTTGATAGGTCTGAGCATGTAGGGCTGCTGTGCCTGAGGTAGGGTTGTTAAGCCTGAGGTAGGGTTTGGGAAAACCTGAGAGATCCTGAGGGATCTGTATTATAATCTTTTGGAGCTGAGATTGGAGGTATTGGCCTTGTCTAACTCATTGTTAGAAAGGTGGAGGGTGAAAGAGGACTACTCAAGACACCTTGTCTTGAGGAACCTCTATAAATGCTTGTGTGTTTTCTGTGTGATTGATTCATAGTGAGCATTAACTCTGAAAATAGTTAGGCTTTTGCTTAGAAACAAAAGAAAATTATTCACCCCCCCCCCCCTCTAGGTAATTAAGACTATATCCTATATAAACTATCAAGTGGTATCAGAGGGAGGTTGGTCAAGAAGGACATAACTGTCTGACCAAATCCTATAAAGGAGTAGTCATATATGAATCCAATGGCCTCCACTGGATTGCAGAAGGAGATGGGATCTATGAAGTTGCCCATATGCAACAAAGAAAACTTTGGCATATGGAAGCAAAGGGTTAGGTTGTTTATGGAAGCATCAGACCCAAGGATCTACATCACTGTAAAGCAAGGCCCTTTCACTTTTCAAACTGCCTCCACCATAGATCTAACTAGGAGAGTGGCCAAGGTTTTCAATGACTTGACAAAGGATGAACTTGCATTATTCACTATGGATAAAAGAGCACAAAACAACATTGTTAATGCAATTGATGACTCCACCTTTCAGAACTTGGTGCACTACACAACAGCCAAGGAAATGTGGGATACATTAGTGGTGTATATGGAAGGGATAGCTAAGGTGAGGGATGATAGAAAATCACTCCTCAATTAAGAGTATGAAGCTTTCAGGCAGCTGAGCCAAGAAAGCATTTCCATCTGCTATGAAAGGATCTTTAGGATAGTCAATGAACTAAGAACCTATGAAAGGGTGTTCAGTGACTATGAGCTTAATGACAAGTTCCTATGATCTCTAACTAGAGACTGAGACACAAAGATATGTGCCATCAGGGAAGTGGCCAAGCTAGGTGAAACTCCCACCCATACACTATTTGGGAAGCTACTCTCTTATGAGATGCAAGGAAGGAAGAGGACACTTCCACCATGGCTGATGCAAGGGAGAGAGTTGTTTCTCTCAAAGCTTACATCTCCAAGAAGAGCAAAGCCAGGATGGTGTCTCCTCCAAGGAGGACTGTTGAATCTAAGAAATCTGAGAATAGCACCTCAGACAGCTCTTCATTCGATGAGGAGTTTGTTGCCTTCTCAAGGCAGTTCAAGAAAATGATGAGGAGAAAGCAGTGAAAGAACAAGCCTTCCTCCTCCTCACATTCCAAGAAGGACCACAACAGATCTGAAAGACAGCACTCCAAGGGTGACAGGTATGAATCTAAACCTGGTAAACATGTTTCAAATAACATCATATGTTATTGCTGCAGCAAGCCTGGACATGTCATTGCTGACTGTCCAGTCAAGAGGAAGGAAAAGGGTGATAAGAAACGTCATCACCAAAAGGATAAGAAGGGGGAAAATTCTTCCTAGCAAAGAAAGGAAAGAGCTGGAGTGAATCTGAATCCTCAACTTCAAATTCAGATGATGAAGAGGAAGCCTACACTGGGTTGTTTGCAGCAGAAAATGATGATGATTTTCCTGTTGCCAAGATTGGAATCAGAGCCCCTCTATCACATTCAGATAGTGATATTGAGGAGGATGAAGAGGACAAAGTTCAGCTAGGCCTCATGTCTATCACTAATGAGGAAGCCAGTCAGAACAATTCTGACAGTGAACAGGTACTGATTCATTCCATCTCTTCTTCTGATTATGAGACAAGCCCAGAATCTGAATCACCTTCATCAATTGGTGGAAGTGATTCAGAATCTAAGGAAGATGTTAATCAATTGATTGACAAGTATGATACTCTCTTGGATGCTCTGAAAAAGAGCAAGAAGCTGGCCAAGAGGCAAGCCCAAGAAATGGCTTCCCTTAAGATGGATAAGAAAGAGTGCACTGGGTCACCTACCATGGTGGCTCAGATGTGCAGAGAAATAAGCCATCTAAAGGGGATTATAATTGTTCAATTGAGCACCACATCCCAAAAGAACAAGGTCATCAAGGACCTTGAGGTGAAGCTTCTGAAAGAAAAGAGCCTAGTGGCTCAATTCTCCAATCCCAAATTTGTGCTTCCAATTATTGACACTTTTTCATCTCAAACCAATAGGAGAGGACTATGGTTCAATAAAATGGAAGAAGGAGAAGGGAGTGGAGAAAAGAGCAAGGACAAGGCTAAACCTCATACCACCTTTCAAAAGGTATTATTTCCTTCTAACAGGTATGACCATGACAGTATGTATGGTCACTGGAAGAATGGAGGCTCATATAGGAAGGAGAACACTCCTTCCCATAGTGGAAGAAAAAGGATGGGAATGAGTGCTATGAAGGCTCCCCATGAAGAAATTCAAATGTCCCAACCTGAACCATTTGTATTTGGTACTTCAATTCCTTCATTCAAGAGTAAGGAAGCTAGCACTTCCAAGTTCTGTCCAGCAAAGAACATGGTTGCTGTCAAATCTGTAGACAAGCCATGTTGCTCAGTGTCTGATGTCATCCAATCTTGCCTGGCTCCCAAGCCAATGCAAGATGATGCCATTAAGACAAAGGGTGCCAAGACTGTTCATAGGTTAACATTCAGCCAGATCATTGCTGAAAGAAACAAGAAAAATGTTGTTGTCTCCCCTCCTGAACACAAGCTTATTAATGCTCCTTCCTCAAGAAATGTTCAGAAGAGGAGATATAATATTCATGAATGCTGGTATTGTGGTAAGGTGGGACACTTTGCCATAGACTGTTGGCACAATCCCAATGTTCCAAGTGCAAAGAAGAGCCTTCCTGCAAAGGGTGTAGCAGGTGTGAGATCATTTTATCATGATAACAAGGACCCAGAACCCAAAAACTTTTGGGCTCCTGAGGGTAACTAAATTCCTTCTTGCAGGTGAGTTTAAGTACCAGTGTTAAACAAATATGGTACTTGGATAGTGGGTGCTCAAGGCACATGACAGGTACCAGAAGTCTTCTACATGACTACACAGTTATGAAGAATGGACCTAAAGTCATCTTTGGTGGATCTGAAAGGGGAATCACCAAAGGAAATGGTATGATCTCCAATGGCATAGTTTCAATCACAAGGGTAGCTTATGTTGAAGGTTTGCAACACAACCTTGTAAGCATAAGTCAATTATGTGATTTAGGCTATGTCATTGAATTCCACAATGATAAGTGCTTGATCAAAAAAATCTAATGACTTAGAGCCCATTCTCTCAGGAACTATGAGTGAGAATGTTTATTGTTTAGATTTTAAATGCAATAATTCTCTATCATTTGTATGTCTTATTGCCAATGAAAGTGAGTCTCTCTGTGTTCAATGGCACAAGAGACTTGCTCACATTAACTACAAGAAAATGTATTGACTATTCTCTAAAAACCTTGTTAGGAATAGTCCAAACTTAAAATGTAATAAAAGTGGTCTGTGTCATGCTTGCCAAATGGGTAAGAAAACAAGGGCCACCTTTAAAAGTGTTGGCTCCAAAGACACTGAAAGATGTTTATATCTATTGCGCATGGACTTGTTCGGTCCTTTGCCAATTTAGAGCCTAGGTGGGAAGTTGTATACTTTGGTGATTGTTGATGATCACTCAAAATATACATGGGTATTCTTCCTTAAGAAGAAGTCAGATACTTTAAATATCTTTATAAACTATGTCAAAGCAATTCAGAATGACTTGCAATGTTCTGTGGTCAGGACTAGGACTAACCATGGCACATAATTTCAATCTGAAGCCATGACAAGGTTTTGTCAAGAATTTGGTATCACCCAAGAGTTCTCCTCCCCAAGGACTCCACAACAAAATGGTGTGGCTGAGAGGAGGAATAGAACCTTGATAGAAGCTGGGAGAACATTGCTTAGTGACTCCTTGACGCGCGATTTCAGCAATGCTAATTAGCAAGCACGAAATGCGGTACGACGGCAGTGCACCGGTCGTTGTCAAGTAATAAAAGTAGGGAGAAACTCCCCGAATATCATTCTCAAAGGACTGCAAGTTGGGTAGTATGATTTGCCTACTAGGGAAACTCTTATAAAGATTCTAAAACACTTAATAAAAAAGGGGGGTTTTGAAAGTGGTTTTCCTATGCTATCAACGGAGAAAGAAAATGCGGGCCTAAACCTCCGCTTCGCTTGTCGGGATGGATGCAACGGCCGCGATGCCGTGCTTTGGTGAGCGGATGGATGAGAAGGCTGGCGGATGAGGGTCGTAGGCACCTCATCGTGAAACACGCAACTAGCAATTGCTAGTGCGGAGCACTAAGAGTGGTGGAGTGGATGGTGGACTACGGCGCTCCTCAAATCTCATAAACCACAAAGGATCTCACAAACATGAAATCATAACAACTAAAACATAAGGTTTATGAACATCATCCACAATCTCAAATACATATAAAGAGAAACTCTGAAACAAGCATAGGGGAAAAGAGTCAACCAAAGCTCAAAGACTATGCTGAAGATTCTCGGCCGGAATCGTAGGGTTGTCAAGCCTCATCTGTCTCGGTCTTCAGTTGTGTCCGGGGTTCGGAGGAGCTGTCACCTTCCTCTATTATTACCCGTCTTCTTCGTGGTCTAGCTTGAAGTAGCTCTTGTTCGACACCTGGAATGTTGCGGAAGTTCTCCGTCTATGGCTTTCTTGAGCTCGAGGATGATGGAGGAGGCCAAGGAGGGAGCTTTGGCGGTAGATTTGCAAGCCAAGGGTCACCGGAGCTCCTCCTAGGTCAAAATGGTGGTGGAGCGGCGAACAGGGAGAAAATGGCGGGCCTTAGAAGCTTTTCCTGCGGGTCTCCCCTCTTCCAGTAGATTTTCTGCTTTAAATACTAAACAGGCAGAATTTTAGTCACGCATGGGCGAACGCACGACGTGCGTTGCCCGTGCGTTATTTAATGTGAAACCAGGCTTGAGGAAGAAACAGCAGCGCCCGTGCGTTTTACTCACACACGGGCAAATCCGCTCGTGCATAAAAATGCAAGAACAAATTTAGATTGGTTGGAAAATAGGCGAAACAGGCGATCGTGCGTTTCCTTCACGCACGGGCGATCCGCCCGTGCGTAAAAATGCACCATCAAATTCAGATCACCAGTTTTCTCCCCAGGTGAAAGCGCACGACCGCAGCCGTCCATGCATCAAGAAAACGCACGACCATGTGATATACACACTCATGAATTCTAGGCAAAAGGACATGATCCAAACACCTGCAAGCACAGCAAATCAGATGGGAATACACCTCCAGCACCAATCATACATAGAAAAAGGATTGGGGAGCACCATGTGCTTACCCCCAATAACGTGGAGCGCAAACGCACACCAAAACGGGCCTAAAAGGAGCATGAAGCACGCAAGTGCGCATGAAAGAGCATAAGAGAAATAGATGCAATAATAGCTCGATAATGACGCACAAGAGAATAAAAACTAGCCCGGATGAGTCCATAAAAGAGTATATAATTGGGACTCATCACACCCCCAGACTTAATCATTTGCACGCCTCGGGCAAACTACTCAGCTCTCCGTCTAAACAATTGGTTATTAGAGTGAGTTTGAGCGGTAGAGACCCACGCGAAGTCGCATGCTCACGTGCGTTTCTATACATTAGAATAGAATTTAACTCAAGATTATATTTAACTATTTCTAGAGCAGTAATTTGAAATCTACTTTACTCGTATGGTGAATCCCGATGAATCTTTCGGTCGCGCACAAGGGAAAATAGCGTGACTAATGAGTAGAGTATTACTCGAATCAAAGCTCGGGACAATCTCCTAAGAAATCCATCAAATTCGGTGTCCATAGGCTTGCACGTTCGCACTCTCTCCACTGCATGAGATGACTCATATCTAAAATCAATAGGACTTATAGGTTAAGATTTGGCTTAGGATGAGCTTAGGTTAGATAAGTAGAAGAACGATGGGCATCGCACTCAACATAACCTGAGCACACGAGAGCATAAAATCACCAATACAGGGAAATTAAGAACCACGCAACACCCCCAGACTTCAACTGGACACTAGGTGTGTGCTAAGCCGATCACACATTGTTTTGTCGAGAGATTGCATTTGAAAGTTCTTTTTGTACAATTTTATTTTTTATTTTTTTCGTCTCGACAAAAATATCTTTTGTAAGCACTTTTATAAACTTCTCTTTTAGCTTTCTCAAAGCTACCATACACATCAAAGATAACACCAAACGTGATAGATATATAAATTTCATTCAAACACATATGTTGGTGCGAATATAGGTTTGGTCGTATGGCCTTGGTGAAATTTAAGTGGAGCTAAACAAGAAGGATAGGTAGGCTCAAGTGGGTTTGCAAAGGTGATTACATTGGTTAGGATTTCAAAAGCACAAACGGACCAAGAAACGGCCTACATCACGCTTTAAAACGAGTTATTCTACGCAATCGTTTCAAGAGTCGCCTGGTGCAAGTTCTAGCCACCGAGTAAGATTATCCGTCCTTCCGATCCTAGTAATAAGCTACTACTAATCCAGCTACACTCGACCCTATGCTACCGTTGGATTCACCGGATTCACCACTAAGAGTCAAATAAATTGCAACTACTATAATAGAAATAATTAAATTATAACATTGAATTTTATTCTACTCTAATTGAATTTCTAGGCGTGACGGGAGCACTCGACTAGAGCACTACTCGAGTCGACATTTTTCTCTACCACTCACTCCTACACTAATAATCCAATTCTTACGAACGGGGAACCTCGCAGCAATACCCAATAAGCGCACGTGATCAAGTACGCGTGAACTAGGTGCAAATGTGTGCAACATAATTGAAATCCTAACTCAGCACATTCTTGCTATGCAAAGTGTGTGCACGTGCATAACCGATCTCTCCCCCAGACTCGATCAAAACCATATAAAATAGAGAATTCATGAATAAGGATAATAGGGGTAGAGTGGACCTATGCTCATGAATGAGCATGCCAGAAGTGCGGCAATT
Source organism: Dactylorhiza incarnata (assembly GCA_033032865.1). Lineage (NCBI taxonomy): Eukaryota > Viridiplantae > Streptophyta > Magnoliopsida > Asparagales > Orchidaceae > Dactylorhiza > Dactylorhiza incarnata. The sequence continues at coordinate 1,190,164 of JAWHQI010000366.1, read as the reverse complement.
CCTTCTTTAAAGTGCTCCTTCCTCATCTCCCAAGCGAGAGCTTAAACCTGCGATGTTAGCAAAAAGCCCAAAACAACACATAATAAACAAAAATCTTAACGAAAGGTCAGAACCGAATGGTTCCCCCATGGGTTATCTCCCAAGAAGCACTTTTGTTTACTGTCCTTAAGGTGGACCAAATACCTGTATTAAGCATAGTTCATAAAGCAGAAATTTTCAAGAAGAGTTCACACACACAAAGATCACATAACAAGAAAAATTAAATCAGCTATACACACTTTTGTAGTGCACATCTCCAGTGGCTCGTAGGCTGGAGGTGAATGCTTTAGGGACAAAATTGGTATCACCCAATTTTTCCCTAGCCTCCGCCATCTTGCTATTTTTGAGAGCAGCAGAGCGTGCACCACGCAATAGTCTTTCCTGTTTACGCTTCTCCACTGTTGGAGAGCGCCGACGTTGATAGTCATCAGAATTTCCCACCTTGGAGGTGGGTGGCATTACTTCCATTGCCGCAGTGGCAACTAGATCAGCCTACGAGATAGAGCATTTAAGTAGTTTATTACACAGTTTATTGCAAAATGAAAATGGGACGTTGTCCTGAGTTGCGTTTGGCTTGACAGTCTCAGAAATGAAGCTCTCTTCCCTCTCGGAGTCATCTTCTTTCCGAGAGTCAACTTCATCTTCTTCTTCACTCGACAACTTCTCTTCCTTTCCTCCATCCAACGATCTTTTTTCTACATTACTAAGTTGTTCATTAATAATAAAGTCGGGAGAGTGAATCAATGTTTTAGTTGCATTTTTGGGGCAAGTAGGGGGTGTTACCTTACAAGGTAAGATGACACACCCCGCGGAGAATTCCAAAGTGGCACCGCTCTCTTTCAAGAACGGTACTCCCAAGATGGGAATGGATTGATTCTCACGGGGTCCCAATACTTGGAAATCGGTGATCACCAACGTCCCCTCGATTACAACTTCAACATTTCTCACTTCTCCCTCCGCCTGAATGACGGTCCCATTCGCTAGCACTAAGGACTTTCGGTCATCCGTGTTCATTTCAAGATGCATTTTAGCAACGTCCTGCAGTGCAAGTACGTTGCGGGATGAACCGGAGTCAAACAGAGCAGCAGTTTTGACATTATTTATGGAGCAAGTGATTACCAACGCACTTGGGTTACTCAATTCCGCATCGGTGAGATTCTTCCCTTGATTGATTGGGTTCTTTTCAGTGTTTCTGGGAAGGGTCCCTTGCGAACGCTCAGTTAGCAGTTGAGCCAATTGGCCCAATTGCGTCTCCAAGTTTCGCATGGACGCAGCTTGGTTAACCATATTCGAGTTAGCAGCCTGCATAAACCTCTCCATCATTTCTTCTAAGTTGCTCTTCTTAGGAGCTGGAGCACCTTGATCATAACTCTGTTGAGGTGGCCGCGGTTGGCTACCGGAGTCTTGAGCATCAAATTGATGCGAGCCTCCTTGCCATCGTTGGCCAGGAACGTTTTGTTTCCAAGAGAAGTTCGGATGACTCCTCACACCCGGGTTATAAACATTATTAAAAGGGGCTCTGCTGTTTTGATCATTAATATAATTAACACTTTCACCATAAGATACTTCGTTAGGTTGCTCACCTGTGGGACACTCATATGCGTGACGCCCCGGGCTTCCACAACCTTGACAGGAGATAACCATCACTGGGGCAGAAGGGAGGGGAGGCCTATTAAGAAGCATCGCACTTTCGTAGGGTGTTGATGCCATCACAGCGGATGCACCAGATGTGCTCACCTCAAAAAGTTCCCGAGCATTCCTTGGAGCGTTTCTTCCAGCAGTCCAAAATGATCTATGAATGGCAGTGTCTTGGAGGATCCGCAATGCGTCTTCGGGAGTGTGGTTCATCAGAGTTCCGCCTGCAGCTGCATCAATCATGGCCCTGAAGTTAGGCTCAATTGCAAAGTAAAAAATTTCTACTATGGTCCACGGTTGCAGCTCATGCTGGGGGCATTTCCAGAGAAGGTCCATGAACCTTTCCCATGCTTCTGCGAGAGTCTCCTGATCATGCTGTCGGAAGGTTGCGATCTCCCTCCTCAAGTTTACAACCTTGTCGACAGGATGAAACTTCGCCAGAAATTTTGCTTGCAGAGCGTCCCAAGTGGTAGTTGTGCCATGTGGTATGGTATGGAGCCAAGCTTTCGCCTTGTCACGGAGAGAGAATGGAAACAACCGGAGTTTCACCGTCTCAGCAGCAATCCCGGCGTACCAAAATGTCCCGCAAATTTCTGCGAATTCAATCAAGTGAAGATGGGGGTCTTCACTAACTAACCTTGAGAATTGGGCCTGGTTGCGGATCATATTCAGGATGGCCGTCTTTATCTCGAAGTTGTTATTTGTGATGGTCGGGCCGAATCCGGGGTACACACTCCCAACAGTGGGCGTAGTGTAGTCTCTCAAGGTCCTAGGTCGTGGCCTAGCCACTTCATTCTCGTCAGCAGCCTGACCACCTCCTAGTGCATTTCCCACCACGGGATTGATCTGATTTCCATTAGCATCCATGGTGACAGCAGCACGGAGACACGCACGTAGGGTACGCTCTATTTCAGGTTCAAAAGCTACAAAGTCACCGAGATCTCGTCTGTTCATACACACACCACAACACAAAAGAAGAAGATCAAAAACAAGAATATCTTTAAGCTAATTTCCAGAGAAGGGCGACTCATACATGCTTGCAATCCCTGGCAACGGCGCCAAAAACTTGATGCGCGATTTCAGCAATGCTAATTAGCAAGCATGAAATGCGGTACGACGGCAGTGCACCGGTCGTTGTCAAGTAATAAAAGTAGGGAGAAACTCCCCGAATATCGTTCTCAAAGGATTGCAAGTTGGGTAGTACGATTTGCCTACTAGGTAAACTCTTATAAAGATTCTAAAACACTTAATAAAAAAGGGGGTTTTTGAAAGTGGTTTTCCTACGCTATCAACGGAGAAAAAAAATGCGGGCCTAAAGCTCCGCTTCGCTTGTCGGGATGGATGACAATGGCCGCGATGTCGTGCTTCAGTAAGCGGATGGACTAGAAGGCTGGTGGATGAGGGTCGTAGGCACCTCGTCATGAAACACGCAACTAGCAATTGCTAGTGTGGAGCACTAAGAGCGGTGGAGTGGATGGCGGACTACCGCGCTCCTCAAATCTCATAAACTACAAAGGATCTCACAAACATGAAATCATAACAACTAAAACATAAGGTTTATGAACATCATCTACAATCTCAAATACATATAAAGAGAAACTCTGAAACAAGCATAGGGGAAAAGAGTCAACCAAAGCTCGAAGACTATGCTGAAGATTCTCGGCCAGAATCGTAGGGTTGTGAAGCCTCGTCCATCTCAGTCTTCAGTTGCGTCCGGGGTTTGGAGGAGCTGTCACCTTCCTCTATTATTACCCGTCTTCTTCGTGGTCTAGCTTGAAGTAGCTCTTGTTCGACACCTGAATGCTGCGGAAGTTCTCCGTCTATGGCTTTCTTGAGCTCGAGGATGATGGAGGAGGCCAAGGAGGGAGCTTTGGCGGTAGATTTGCAAGCCAAAGGTCACCGGAGCTCCTCCTAGGTCAAAATGGTGGTGGAGTGGCGAACAGGGCGAAAATGGCGGGCCTTAGAAGCTTTTCCCGTGGGTCTCCCCTCTTCCAGCAGATTTCCTGCTTTAAATACTAAATGGGCAGAATTTTAGTCACGCACGGGCGAACGCACGACCGTGCGTTGCCCGTGCGTCATTTAACGCAAAACCAGGCTTGAGGAAGAAGCAGCGGCGCCCGTGCATTTTACTCACGCACGTGTGAATCCGCCCGTGTGTAAAAACACACGAACAAATTCAGATTGGCTGGAAAATAGGCGAAATAGGCAATCATGTGTTTCCTTCGCGCACGGGCGATCCGCCCGTGCATAAAAACACAAATTCATATCACCGGTTTTCTCCCCAGATGAAAGCGCACGACCGCAGCCATTCATGCGTCAAGAAAATGCACGACCGTGCGATATACACACTCATGAATTCTGGGCAAAAGGAGATGATCCAAACACCTGCAAGCACAGCAAATCAGCTGGGAATACACCTCCAGCACCAATCAAACATAGAAAAAGGATTGGGGAGCACCATGTGCTTACCCCCAATAACGTGGAGCGGAAATGCACACCAAAATGGGCCTAAAAGGAGCATGAAGCATGCAAGTGCGCATGAAAGAGCATAAGAGAAATAGATGCAATAATAGCTCAATAATGACGCACAAGAGAATGAAAACTAGCCCGGATGAGTCCATAAAAGTGTTTATAATTGGGACTCATCACTCCTCACTCCCAGAATACTTCTAGGCTGAGGCAGTCAATACTGCATGTTATGTTTGTTGGATCGGTCGGCGCCCTTAGAGGGGGGGTGAATAAGGGTATTCAAAAACTTAAGTAAATATTTAGAAAACTTTGAATTATTGCAAGATTAAAGTAATATTTTTGAATAGCGATCTAAATTGATTTATGATTAAAAAGAGGATAATAAACAATTTAGATGAATGAAGAACAAAATCAATTTTATTACAAAAATAGAGACATGATTACTATTAATAAAATTGATTACAAAAATGGATTTCTATGACGCTGGAAATCGAGGCGAATAATTATAGTTCTTTTTCGTTTTCTATACCGACTCGTATCTCCACGAACCGGTTGGCTTTAGCCGATCTCTCCCCAGATACGGCCTCAAGCCGCTCTAGCCAATCTATCCCCAGAGAGGCCTCGAGCACACCCTGGATCTACACCCTAAACCTAGTCGCCAACACAAGGCGAATTACCCCCTAAGTCTACCCCGGACCTAGTCGCCAAAACGAGGCGAATTAACGAACCGTTTACAAGAAAAAGAGAACTAAACTGAAATTACAACAATAATAAAAACTCCCTCTAAGAACTTATGATGTAGGAGACGTTGGACCGTTGTAGTATAAGCGTTTGTTGAGGCGGTCGCCTGTTGGATGAAGCGTGAAGAAATCCACCTTCAGAAATTCCTTCTCTAAGCTTTTGGTGAGAGTATCTCTCTGATCTCTCCTCTCTCTGCTGTGGCACGAAGCTCTGGAGTTCTTGGATCTAAAGAGGATGAAGACTTCGGAGCCAAGGCATCCAATTTATAGCCTTCACGCTACCGCCGGCGCTAGCGCTACCGCCGGTGCTAGCCCGGATTAAGTAACAAATTGCGCGGCAGAATCTCCCATTCGCGGCAACATCTTGCTTTATTCCTTCTGTGCGTCACGCTACCGCCGGTGCTATCCCCGATTAAGAAACTTCTTGCGCGGCAGGATCTTCAATCCGCGGCAACCTTGCTTTTATTCCTTCTGTGTTCATCGCTATCGCCGGCGTTATCCGCTACCGCCAGGCGTTAGTGCCTTCTATAACATCTCCTGGAATTGCGCTATTCATCGCTAGCGCCCGGCGCTAGGTGCTACCGCCGGCGCTAGTGAGCCTCTTCGAATTCTGGCTTCAATTTTGGGGGCAGTCATCATGAGTACTCCTTGAGTCATATGGACTATATTAACATGCACACTTGAACACACAAGATCAAATACACATAGGATTTGTTATTCTCAAACCTAGGAGATGCAGAAGACCATGTTCCAACAAACTCCCCCTTTTGATAATAACAAATCCATTAATGATAAATCAAAGCATTAATAAATAAGCATGATGAGACTATACTTGTGTGTGTGTGAGAGTGATGACTTTAGGATAATTATTGATTTTAGCATTTAGAATTGCTCCCCCTAAATATATGCTCCCCTAATATATATGCTATCAACTTAATCAATCATGTTGGGTTATTATTTTGATAGCGGATTATATTTATTATGTTAGTTCTCCCCCTTTTGCATTTTATCATGTTAGTTCTCCCCCTTTGTTATTAGCAAAAGTGGGTAGGGATGCATCACAGAAAAGTTGGATAATAAAGGCATGATCGAGCTTCGTAGTGAGAAGGAAATGATAAGAAGTTTTAGAACAATTTGTAGAGAAAATAGATCAGAGTTTTAGCCTAAGAAAAATAATGATGTCCCCTTTATATAAGAGTTGTAAAAATATCAGAGTTTTAGCATAAAATTATGATTTCCAAGTAACTAATCTACCCAGACAATATGTCTACACCCTAGCCCCGTACTAAGTGACGGATGGGCATGAGGAGCTGCAAACATGCCGTAGGTTGGGGTGTTAGTCCCATATGCAAACACTAGACACACACTTATCCTAACACTCTTTCCCCCCAGTGCCTCGCAAGGCCCCACTGGAACCCTCCCCGATTAAGGACAAGACATGACTAGAGATAAGATTATCTAATGTCTATAAACCTACTCCCCCGCTGTGGTGAGATATGCAGTCATAGATAATAATTATTGGAAACATTAAGCATTTAAACCTTAATGATAATTTATAGCCTATGGGTTTATATTTTTATTTGAATTGTTTTGAAATAAAACTCACATAGCTATATTGAAATGAATGAATCAGAGTTTGAGTATTGCGGAAGATTTCAAAAACATCATAATACTAAATAAGAGTTCAAGCTCAAAAAGAAGATGTTTTGGAATTTCAAAAAAAAACACTAACTTTATAAAGATAAGAGTTAAAGCTTTTTGGAATAAAGAAACAACATCCTTATAGCAATTAGAGAAGAAAAATATTGATTTGAAATTCAATAAAAAAAGGATGTTTTTATAGGCGATATTTTACTTGTTGGAGAAGTGTTTAGCATGAAAGTTTTTATAGAAATAAATCAGAGTTTTTAGCATAAGAAATGATATGCGTGTTGGAACAACCAATATAAATTCCACCAAGCAAGTCTACCATTTGTTTTTTTTTTTTTGAAAAATTGAGATTTTAGACTTGATATAAACATGAAAGCGCAAGGTAAAAATTATACGGTGATGATGCGGAAGACTTGTAGAAATACATGAAACATCTTATTGTAATCAAGGATAATCCATAAAAAGATATATAAGTTTAACTTCAAAAAGAAGATGTTTATGTAAATCATGTTTCAATGAAAATCTTTTATGGTTGACACAAAAATAATAAATAACCAAGCATGAAATAATATTATCATAAAGAGATTACTACAATGTAATTTCAATTCATAATTTCAAATCATACCAAACATTGTAGAAAATATGCTAGGTTATCTAGTGCATTTCATAAATAAAGAGTAGCATAGAATTAGCGTTAGGATCCAATACTCATGAGAAGAAGTGTTATGGAAGATAATGATGTGCACATAAGTGTATTTTTGAGTAGAGTATACGAGTGTTTTAATCAAAAATACAAGAGATATGTAAAGTAGAAGCACAACAAAACACAAATAATTTTACTTCCACTCACTTTAATGCACAAAAAAATGTACAACTACCAAGGTGCTTTGCACACACAATGCTCATTAAGACTTATCAGGGTGCAAAGTAGTGCTTGGGGGATCACAGATTTTATTTTTACTGTTTGAGACTAGTGATCCGGTGTACTTAAGAGTAAGTGGTTTTTCTTATTTTGAAGGAAAGATATGGTTTGCACAAGACACTTTACTATTCTATCCAAGGTGCTCAACCTCACAATGCTTATTAAGACTTATCAGGAGGTTCAAGTAGTGCTTGGTGGAGTTATCTTTGTTATTTATTTTATGATTTTTGTTTAGTACAAAGTTCTCCGAATACACTTATTTTGCAAACCAATGGATTTATGAAAAACATAACCACTTTTCTTAACTTTTACAAGTGCAAATAAAGGAGTATAGGTAAGATACTTGTGCAATTTTAGTTCATTGTACTAATACATAAACATACACAAGCATTCTTAAATTAAACCATATGTAGACAATGCCAAAAAGTGAGTGAATATCTATCATTATCAAACATAAAACATTTCTCATACTTAGAGGCATGCTAAGCTTGATCCTACACAACCATTAACATATAATTGATGCACATATTAATAGATATATCTAAGCATGATGAAAATAATGTTCAAAGTAGTTTGAGATGATAAATCGCAACATTATAGAAGTACTACATAATATATTAAATCATGCTTGATTTTTACAATAAAGTCCATACAGTATTTTTTGATATTTTTTGTTTTATATTTTTGTATTTGATTTTTAAGAAAAATAGACTTTAAGCAAATGACAAAAAACAGAAAGCAAAACATTTTTTTTTTGTAATTTGGATTTTCTATTTTTGTATTTGATTTTTCAAAAATATAATAAAAGGAAAAATGCAGAAATGAATAGTACCCATAGATTAATATATTTGTAGGGATTTTTCAAAATTTTAAAATTACAGAAAAACGAACCTCGACGCTAGCGCCGGCGCTAGTGCTAGCGCGGGAAACAGTAAGTGATTTTTTAGGGTTTTGAAAATTTTGATGCTTGAACTTGATTAGGTGTCCCATTAGTAGTTTCATGCTGAATTTGCAGAATTTTTGGAAATGTTTTTGATGGTTAAAAATGAAGAAAATTGCATTTGTAAGCATGTTTTAACATGAAAGATCTAGGACACCTATCTCAAGTCATAACCAACGAGATCTTGCATGAGCTATAAGATAGATTATCATAGTTATTTTATCGTTCAATTTTATTTTATTTTACTTCATAATTAATTCATTATGGTAATATGAGATAACTAGCATGAATAATATCTATTAGTTGATAATGCTAGAATAATGAGTTTGATTGCAATTGTTATACCACAAGATTAATTGAGATAATGTTGCATGTATTCAAGAACGTGATTTAATATTTTTACATGGAATGAATTTATGATTTCATTTGATTTATTAATATAAAGTTGATTCTATGGTTTATAATCAAATGAGATACATGCAAGTCATACTTCATTAATGTACTTATTATGATCACCAATCAAATGTTAGAACTAAGTGGATCTTTTGTAATGTTTGAATTTAAAGATCTTTTGATATTACATAATTATGATGGTGAAGCATGTAGCACAAATCATATTCATCATTTTTCAGAATATTTTTAAAGAAAGATTGTGAGGTGAATAGTGAATATGAAAGAAATGAGAAACTATTCTTGGTTAGTTTATTGTAAATTTTCTCTAATATAAGGGCTGTCATATTCAGTACAGAAGATAGATAGAAATCAACACATTGTGCATTTTAATTTTTTTGTTTGCCTAAGCCCTTTATTAACCCATTTAAATCCATTAAAATAATATCATTTGTCTTGGCAATTATTTCAATTTACGAGACATGTTAAGGAATGGATTTAGAAGGTAGTAATGAGAATAAGTAGATCACCTAAAAATGATATGACTTTTATTCAATTTTATTCAATTTGATTCATTTATGAATTATGGTTTAATTTATGAAAGTCATATTACAAGATATATAAAGTGATCATATCATGATGGTTTTAAGAAAAATCAAAAGAAAAATAGACAAAAAGAAAGTTTAAGTATATCATGAAGTAGAGAAATGATAATTCATTTTTTAATTGATCTCTTCTTCATGCAAATGATGGGATACTAATGAATGAGAGATTTAGGCATCCAAAGAGGACCGGGTGTGACGGTTCCTTTGGGTACCCAAATACATCGTGTTTGCTTTTGGGGAGATGTGATTGAATGGGCCCTTTTGATTTGAGTTTGTGTTTCATCGTTAACTTTTGGCCGCCATTCAAACATTGGTTTAATATTATTCTTATTTATCAAATTTCCATGATGATTTTCTTTCCTTTGAAGATTATAATTGAAATTATCATTTATAGGAAATTTGTGTAATTTCAATTTTAAGTTGGGAGAAACATGATTTTGCAAATAATGATGATTTGGTTTTTGATATGAAAAAACATTTTGTTTCTTATTCCCATTATTAGGTTTAGTTAAGATATTTGTATTCAACTTGCTTTTAGATATTGCTTGTTATTCTAAATTTGTATGTTTTGAATTTGTATTTATAATTTTCATAAGCAAGTTGATTTTTTATTTTAATTCATCATTCTTTATCTTTAGATTATGCCTAGCTTTATTATAAGTTGTTGTGCTATTTTTAAGAGTGGAGACAATAGAGTCAATATGATTTTGATACTCATTTCTAAACTCATCAAATGTTTCATCCATCTCTTTAATTTCAATTTTAAAATCTTTGCACTTAGCACAATCATTTTTCAAGGAAGAATTTTCTAAACATAATTTTTCATTTTGTTCTTTTACTAAAATAAAATCCTTTTCAAGTTTCATGAGTTTTTCCTTAATATTATAATAATCAAAACAAGGTTTTGTGTTTTCAAGTAAAGGACAAGATGGTGAAACCACATCACACTTTGATTCTAAATTAACATTAGCTTTTAATCTCTTCTTTTCTAAATGTAAATTTTTAATAGTAATTTTCAATTTCTTGATCTTACGTTTAGCAGTTCTTAGTATATTGAAACTAGAAATGGAAGTTATCACACAAGAAGAGGATTTTGACTTTCTTACAGCACTTTTGGTAGAGGCAAAATGTGTGCATAAAGTTCCTTCGTTATCTTTTGGTCCTTCCTCGATCACAGATGAGTTTTCATCTTCTTTTGATGTATTGTTCCCTTCCTCTATTTCAATATTCTCCATGGCTTTGCTCCGAGAGAGATCTTCTTGAATAATAATGAATGTTTGTACGTTCTTTTCCTCCTGTGTTTGTTCCACACCTGCGAGAGGAAGATCATACATTTCTTCAAGAAAGTGTCATATTTTGTATGCAATAGAAAAGCAATGTATGAATTTGAAAATTTCATTAGATAGACCGCAAAATAAATAATGTTTAGCTTTTGCATTTAATTGAAGTTCCTTTTTATTTGATTCATTTGCAGGTCTTGCTATTGCTAAATTCCAAGCTTCGATGTCTAAAATTTTAATAAATTTCTCAATTAAGATTTTCCATCCTTTATAATTTGATCCTTCGAATAAAGGTGGTGCAAGAAATTTTTCTTCTTCTTCAAAATTACCCCCACTGAAAGAAGCGAGATCATGAGATGTCATTATTCCCGGTTGTTAAGCCGATTGGAATAAAACTGCTCTGATACCACTTGTTGGATCGGTCGGCGCCCTTAGAGGGGGGTGAATAAGGGTTTTCAAAAACTTAAGTAAATATTTAGAAAACTTTGAATTATTGCAAGATTAAAGTAATATTTTTGAATAGCAATCTAAATTGATTTATGATTAAAAAGAGGATAATAAACAATTTAGATGAATGAAGAACAAAATCAATTTTATTACAAAAATAGAGACATGATTACTATTAATAAAATTGATTACAAAAATGGATTTCTATGACGCTGGAAATCGAGGCGAATAATTATAGTTCTTTTTCGTTTTCTATACCGACTCGTATCCCCACGAACAAGTTGTCTTTAGCCGATCTCTCCCTAGATACGGCCTCAAGCTGCTCTAGCCAATCTATCCCCAGAGAGGCCTCGAGCACCCCCTAGATCTACACCCTAGACCTAGTCGCCAACACAAGGCGCATTACCCCCTAAGTCTATCCCGGACCTAGTCGCCAACACGAGGCGAATTAACGAACCATTTACAAGAAAAAGAGAACTAAACTGAAATTACAACAATAATAAAAACTCCCTCTAAGAACTTCTGAAGTAGGAGACGTTGGACCGTTGTAGTATAAGCGTTTGTTGAGGCGGTCGCCTGTCGGATGAAGCGTGAAGAAATCCACCTTCAGAAATTCCTTCTCTAAGCTTTTGGTGGGAGTATCTCTCTGATCTCTCCTCTCTCTGCTGTGGCACGAAGCTCTGGAGTTTTTGGATCTAAAGAGGATGAAGAGTTCGGAGCCAAGGCATCCAATTTATAGCCTTCACGCTACCGCCGGCGCTAGCGCTACCGCCGGCGCTAGCCCGGATTAAGTAACAAATTGCGCGGCAGAATCTCCCATTCGCAGCAACATCTTGCTCTATTCCTTCTGTGCGTCATGCTACTGCCGGCGCTAGTAGCTACCGCCGGCGCTATCACCGATTAAGAAACTTCTTGCGCGGAAGGATCTTCAATCCACGGCAACCTTGCTTTTATTCCTTCTGTGTTCATCGCTACCGCCGGCGTTATCCGCTACCGCCAGGCGTTAGCGCCTTCTATAACAGCTCCTGGAATTGTGCTATTCATCGCTAGCGCCCGGCGCTCGGTGCTACCGCCGGCGCTAGTGAGCCTCTTCGAATTATGGCTTCAATTTTGGGGGCAGTCATCATGAGTACTCCTTGAGTCATATGGACTATATTAACCTGCACACTTGAACACACAAGATCAAATACACATAGGATTTGTTATTCTCAAACCTAGGAGATGCGGAAGACCATGTTCCAACAATGTTCTCAATAGGGCTTCCATCATTAAGGTTCATGGAATTACCCCCTATGAGATTCTGAAAGGCAAACAACCAACAATTTTATACTTTAGAATCTTTGGTTCAAAATGCTACATCTTAAACAATGGAAAATCTCAGTTAACAAAGTTTGCAGAGAAATGCAATGTGGGGGTTCTAGTTGGTTATAGCTCACATAGTATAGCTTATAGAGTTTATAACAAGAAAACTCATATTGCAGAAGAGTCTATGCATGTGGTATTTGATGAGACCAGCCTAATCTATAAGGGTTGGTCTAGTTTTTCTGTTTTGACAGGAAGTGAAAAAGAAATGGAAAATATGTATGTACAAGACATGCCAGTAGCAGCAAATCCTATACAGATGCTGCAATTCCTGAAGAGGAAGAGGTGCAGGCTACTGAAGATACTGTTGAACTAGTTGAAGAATTACATCAAACTGAGGACAGTTTGCCTACAGCTACAAGACACCTAAGGGATCATCCAAGAGAACAAATCATTGGAGATCAGAACCAAAGTGTACTAACAAGAAGCAGGGCTCATAATGAGGCCCTATTCTTGAGCTTCTTATCACAAATGGAGCCCAAGAAGTTTGAAGAAGCCAACCAAGACACATTTTGGATTCAAGCCATGCAAGAAGAACTTCTTCAATTCAAAAGATGCAAGGTATGGAAGCTGGTGCCAAAACCTCAAGGACACAACATTATTGGAACCAAATGGATTTACAGAGACAAGTTGGATGAAAATGGTGTAATCATCAAAAACAAGGCTAGATTGCCAAGGGTTATAGACAAGAAAAGGGAATAGACTTTGATCAAACCTTTGCCCCTTTTGCAAGGTTAGAAGCAATTAGGCTATTCCTTGCCTATGCTGCCCACAAGGGGTTCAAAGTATATCAAATGGATGTCAAATCAGCCTTCCTCAATGGTTACTTGAAGGAAGAGGTATATGTTGAACAACCATCAGGTTTTGTGCATCCAACCCTCTCTTCCCATGTGTATTTACATAGAAAAGCTCTATATGGTCTAAGGTAAGCCCCTAGTGCTTGGTATGAGACCTTGTCTAGCTTTCTAATCAAGAACAAGTTCTTGAGGGGAAAGATAGATAGTTCATTGTATCTTAGGGAAACAAGGAGCAAGTGTCTCCTAGTCCAAATATATATTGATGACATAATATTTGGGTCTACTGATGACAACATCTGCAAAAGGTTTGCCAACCTTATACAGGGGGAGTTTGAGATGAGCAGTATGGGAGAGCTCAAGTACTTCTTAGGCCTCCAAGTGAAACAGTCTGATGAGGGGATATTCATCTCAGACCAAGTACACTAGGGAGCTATCAAGAATTTTGGGATGGAATCAACTTCCACCATGAAAACCCCCATGGGGTTCAACATTTCCCTATACAAGGATGAGAAGGGCAAGGCCTTTGATGAATCCATGTACAGGTGCATTATTGGATCCCTATTATATCTAACTGCTAGTAGACCAGACATTATGTATGCTACATGTGTTTGTGCTAGATACCAAGCATGCCCTAAGGAATCTCATTATTCAGCTGCAAAGAGGATCTTGAGATACCTTAAAGGCAGCCTACACCTTGGCCTTTGATACCCTAAGAACAATGACTTTGAACTAACTAGATTTTCATATGCAGATTTTGCAGGATGCAAAGAAGACAGGAAAAGCACAAGTGGTACTTATCAATTCCTAAGAAGGAGGTTGATATCTTGGAGCAGCAAAAAGCAGACAAGTGTGGAAATATCCACTACTGAGTCTGAATATATTGTTGCAGGAAGTTGTTGTGCCCAACTATTATGGATACAACATCAGTTAGAGGGCTACAACCTCAAGGTAAGTGAGTCTCCTCTTTATTGTGACTCATCCAGTGCTATCTCTATTGCTAAGAATCATATCTCTCATAGCAGGACTAAGCACATAGAGATAAGATATCATTTTATAAGAGAACATGTTGAATGTAAAGATATCTGCCTTGAATTTGTCCCCACTGACAATCAAGTTGCTGATATTTTTACAAAGCCATTGGATGAGGCCAAATTTAATGCTTTCAAGATTGAACAAGGAATGTTAAATATTGAATAGTTCCTTCTTTCAATCATCTATGATATTGTGCATGCTATGTTAGGGTTCAAATTGTTGTCACATCAACACTCCTAGTGACATAGTTAAGTCATAATACAATCAAATCTCAAAAGGATTCATGTTTAGGTAGTAAGGTCAGTTGAATCAGAAAAGATTATTTCAGCTGAGCCGCTGAGATAGCTGGGAAAAATCTCAGCTGAGTCGCTGAGACTACTAAACTGTCCTAGCGGTTGACTGTGCTCTGTCCCAGCGGTTTAGTTCACCGTCTCAGCAATTCCGCTGAGACGGGCTGGTCCCATTACAGCTTGTCTAAATGCAACCCCATTTGACCTAATTCTCATTACAACTATAAGTTCACTTAACTCTAATTATTAGGGCTAATCAAAACATAGATTCAAGCCATAAAAATAGACAATTGTTAATTAATGAAAGCTACACAACCTTTCCCTCCTAGCCGCTGAGACGAATCATATTCTCTTTCGTCCCAGCGCCTTCTTCTATAGCAACAATAGCACCCAAGAGTTCAAATGACCTAACGGAGGGATATAAAATTGTCAGGAATGGGTTTGCCCATGCTCCTGAACAGATCAAGGGAGTGATCCAACTCCTGGAAGACCAAGGTTTGGAGTTTCTTCTTTCTGAACCAAGTGTCATTCTCAGAACTAAAGTTCTGGAATGGTTTGGCAATACAAAGTTATCCACTTCCAAGTCATCCCACAAATCTAGGATAGGAGAAGAAAGAGTAAAAATAACTTCTGCAAAAATAGAGAAAGCCTTACAACTTCCCTCCTGCAGTCAAAATGAGGAGGAAGAAATCTCTGACAAAGACAAGAAAAAGGCTTTGAAATTGACTGAATACAATGATGCCAAGACTAGATCATTGAAAAGAAAATTCTTCAACCAAAGAGGCAAATTGTTATCAGACATTGTGGGACTATTCTTTGCAAACCTGGGTCTCATGACATAATCTCACAATATATATTTGACCTCATGACTAGGATCATCCTAAAAAGGAAAACCTCTTGGGGAGAAATCATCTTTCAAAGAATTAAGGAATGTTTGCAGACTACCAATTTGGGTAGAATACTCTCCTTGTATCTACTCCAAACTTATCCTGAGAAATTTGGAAAATCTAAAGGATCAAACCTCAACTATCTCAAGAGGATGGATATCAAGACACTAGATAGGTTCACAAGGCTACTCCCCATGAGCCAGCCCTCTGAGGCAAAAGAAAAATAGAAAAAGAAGTAAAAAACAATCAAGAGAACAAGAATGATTGTTTCAAGCTCAGAGTCAGGCCACTCTGATAGGCCTGAAGATGATGTTGCTGATCTTGGATCTCCCAACAGTCAAGAGAAGGAAGCCCATGCAACTGACATACATAAGGCTGCTGCCTCAGATAGAGGTAATTTTATTACCAATTAAATAAATCACCTTAGACTCTATTCATTATATAACATGATGTGCTTACGGCTTCGACCCAAAAGGACTTAGGTAATTTATATTCAGATAACATGGTACGTGCTAGTTCTTGGATAGTCCTATTCTTTCTTTCTACAACACCGTTTTGTTGAGGTGTGCGTGGAACAGAGAACTCATGCTTAATACCTAACATTTCACAAAAGGATTTAAAATTTTCATTTTCAAATTCTCCTCCATGATCTGAGAGAATGCGTTTTATTTTTAAATCCAGTTCATTTTGAATATAGGTACATAATTTTGAAAATTCACAAAATGCATCAGATTTGGAAGAGAGAAATAAAGTCCAACAATATCTAGAGAAATCATCTATTAGAACAAAAGTATATATTCTACCACCAAGACTTGCAGTGCTAACGAGACCAAAGAGATCCATATGAATTAATTGCAAAGGTTTTGTAGTAGAAATTTCATTTTTGCTTTTAAAAGAGGATTTTGTAAATTTTCTTTATTGACATAGAGAACATAGTGAAGATAAATTTCCATTCAATTTAGGCAATCCTCTAATAAATTTCTTTTTGGCTAGTTTTAAAATGAGCTTTGTACTAGCGTGACCTAAACGTCTATGACATAGTTCCAACTCATCATTTTTAGTTATAAAACATTTTATAGATGATTTGGAAAGATCATGAAAGGAAACTATATAAATATTGTGAATTCTAGGTGCAGTTAGTAAAACATCGTTTGTGTTAGGATTAAATATTTTGCAAAGATTTGTGGATGACTCAAATAAGACATTTAATCCCTTACCACACAATTGACTAATATATATTAAGTTATGTTTTAATCCTTTTACATAAAGAACATTAGAGATAAGAAAAGATTTGTTACCCACTATACCTACTCCCATGATCCTTCCTTTACCGTTATCTCCAAAGGTTACGATCCCTCTTTTCTTCTTTTCTAGGCTAAGGAACATTGCTTTATTGCCCGTCATGTGCTTGGAGTAGCCCGAGTCCAAGTACCACACGTCCTCCATTTCCTTAGCCTTAGGTACCCAGATTTGCTTTAAAGATCCCTGTTTTATTTTCCTACAAGAGCCACACGAGTGTCCAAACCTATGACAGTTTGCACACAAAATAAAGGGGGTTGAGACCCTTTTCTGAAAATCTACACTGCTCTTACTGGATGAGGTTTGATTTTTAGAAAAAACAGAAGAATTTTTATTTAATGGGCTACCGCCGGAGTTAGTGGCTAGCGTCGGGCGGTAGTGGTCACTTTGATATCCGAGCCCAAATTTTTCAGAACCATAACATTGGTATCCCAAAATCATGTCAAGGAATTTTTGACCAATTCCAAATTTTTTGATAGTCATATTGAGGTCATGAGTTTGTTTTTTAAGAGATGAATTTTCATTAACAAGCATGACACATTTATTTTCAAAGCCTTTTTTTGTGATTTTCAATTTGTAAGAGAGAGGTTTTAGTTTTTTTCTAAGTCCCCCTTTTCTTTTATAATAGTTTTGATTTGTGAGAGGGCTTTAGAAAGAGAAACTTCAAGTTCTTTTCCCTTACATAAAGAGTGCTCACACTCTTGACATGAAATTTTTCTCTTTTCAAAGGAAATTAATTTTTTTGTAAGCTTATGATTTTCTTTGATGATAGATTCATTTTCACGATTTAAAATAATATTATCTTCTATGTTTTTATCATGTGCTTTGCAAACTTGAACAAATTCATCATAAAGTTCTTCGAAGGTGGGAGGAGTTACCTCAGTGTCACTAATAACACTAGTGTCGTCATCGTTGATTTTTGTCATTAAACATAAGTTTGCTTCCTCCTCGTTGCTTGACTCAGATCCGCTTGATTCTTCAGAGGAAGAATCATCCCAAGTTGCGGCTTTCAACACTTTCTTTTTCTCATTCACTTTGTATTGTTCTTTTTGCTCCTTTTGATACTTTGGGCATTGGCTTCGAATGTGCCCAGTCTTTCGGCAGTGATAGCACTCCGGTGGTGGTCTTTCTTCTTCGTCTTCACTTCCTTTTTCTTTCTTTGATGAAGAGGAAGACCCTTTTCGTCGAGCATCTTTTTGGAAGTATTTCCGGAAGGTGTTCCTTCTTTCCGGATTTCTAATGAACTTCCTGAAGTTCTTCACCAGGAGACCATCTTCATCTTTATCATCATCCTCGATGCTCTCCTTCTTTGACTTTAGTGTCAACGCCTTTTTCTTTGGCTCCTTGTTGTATTCATTGTGTTGAATCTGGAGTTCTACCTCATGGGTTTTGAGATTCCCAATAAGGTTCTCGATCTAAAGCGTTCTTAGGTTGTGTGACTCTGAGATGGCCGTCACCTTTGGATTGAACCTTGGAGGTAGAGAGTGAAGAATTTTTCTGACCAAGTCCCTGTCCGAGTAGATCTTTCCAAGAGCTTTTGAGGCGTTGACGATCTTGGTGAAGTGTGTGTACATCGAGTTGATGTCTTCTTCAGCATCCAACCTAAATTTTTCATATTCTGATTCCAGTTGGAACAGCTTTGCACCTTTTACCTGCGATGTACCTTCATGAGTAACTTATAGTTGGTTCCAAATATCATAAGCAGTTACACATGCAGAAATTCGATTAAATTCAGTTCGATTTAAAGCACAATATAAAGCGTTTATTGCTTTTGCATTATTTTTGCACTTTAGTTTATCGTTGTCGTCCCATTTATCCTTAGATTTTTGAATCATCATCTCCTACTACAATTGTAGGAGGAGAGTACCGAACTTCTACTATATTCCAAACCTCCACATCTATGGTCATAAGAAAACACGTCATCCTATTTTTCCAGTAGTTAAAATCTGACCCAGTAAAAAGAGGTGGTCTACTAATACCCTGACCCTTTGGAAAAGTGAGATCATGAGACGCCATTATTCTCGGTTGTTAAGCCGATTGGAATAAAACCGCTCTGATACCACTTGTTGGATCGGTAGGCGCCCCTAGAGGGGGGTGAATAAGGGTTTTAAAAACTTTTTAATATATTTTGATAAACTTGAAAATATAAGAGATTAAGATAAGAAATTAAGCAAATAAAATTGAGACATCATTTCATTAATATGAAAGAAGAGTTTACAAAACTTGATTTCTTATAACGCTAGAAATCGAAGGCGAATACTAATAAAACTCTTTTTGTTTTCTATCCCGACTCGCATCCCCACGAACCGATGGCCCTAGCCTATCCTTCCCTGGATACGGCCTCAAGCCGCTCTGGCCAATCCTTCCCCGGATATGGCCTCGAGCACCCCTAGACCTAACCTAGATCTAGTCGCCAACACGAGGTGAATTTCTGCCCTAAGTCCTACCCAGACCTAGTCGCCAACACGAGGTGAGTTCACTAAATGATTACAAGAAAAGATATGAACTAAAAGGACAATAATATTAAAATCTCCCTCTTGAAGAACTTCTGAAGTTGGTGACGAAGGACCGCTGTAGTATAAGCGTTGATGAAGAGATCTTCGGTCGGATCCGGCGTGAAGAAATCCTCCTTCAGAAATTCGTGGAACTTTGGTGGGAGATCTCTTTTCAGTAGAATAAGGCTCTGGAATTCTAGCACTCAACCTCCCTCAAACTTTTTGTGTAGAAAACGAGAGAAGAGGCCTCCTTTTATAGGAGTGAGCGCTAGCGCTACCGCCGGTGCTATCCAGGTATAGAATTATTCTGCGTGTGCGTATCTTTCCTTCCAGGGAAACTCTGTCGTCTTGCCTCTTGTGCTCCTCGCTACCGTCTGTGCTATCTGCTACCGCCTGGCGCTAGAGCCTTCTAAAGATGCTCCCGGAATTGCGCTAATCATCGCTAGCGGCTGGCGCTAGGTGTTACCGTCGGCGTTAGTGGCCATGTTGGAATTCAGGGGGCAACCTTCATATGTTATCATTGAGTCAAATGGACTTGTTTCCTGCACAATTAAGCACACAAGATCAAATACGCATAGGATTTGTTATTCTCAAACCTAGGAGATGCGTAAGACAATGTTCCAACACTCTCTACTAAGCTAACTCGGACAAAGAAGAGATATAACCAGGATTAGAGATCTCACCTTCAATGACGCGATTACCAACTACAATCAGTTCTTGATAAGAACTAGGCTCTTGGTTGTTATTTCAAATTTGAGAGGGCCTTTCCGGAGGCCACTAATGAAGGAAACTTGATAAAGAGAGGGATCCACATCTTGGATGCCTAAGATTTCTTCCTGAAATATATCGACAAAGTGAGCTATGGTCTCACTTTCACCTTATTTTATCCTGAAGAGGGTTGTAGGGCCACTCTTCCGCTTCTTTGAGGTTGCAAACCTCAAGATAAGCACCTTCCTTAAGTCTCCAAAGGAGGAAATAGACTGAGAAAATAGCTTATAAGACCACTCTCTAGTTCACCCCCGAAGGATGTGACTAAGAGTTTGCAACAAAGACTGTCGGGCAGATTCCTTATGGAAAATGCTGACCCAAAAGCTTGAAGATGCGAAATGGGATCATCCCTCCCAGTGAAGACTAGGAGACGAGGCTCTCGAAAGCCATTTGGAATAGACTCCCAGCGAATATTAGCAATGAAAGGAGAAGGGTCCTCCCAATTGTCAGCTGAAGGACTATCACCGCATTCCTGGAAGTTCAGCACTACGGTTGGACCTTCTTGTGCAGCTGCCCGAAAGAAATCACGGTGAGCAGCCGCAAACTCATCAACTTGAGGCTGTAGGGGAGCTGTAGGGGAGCTGTGGGCTAAACAGCTCGGCGGTTAGGAACTTGATCGGCTTTAGCTGGCAGACTGGTTGGAGGTGTCACGTCCAGGGTGGTCTAAGGAGCTAACCGCTGGGCTATCACGACTAGGGCTTGATTGATTGCCTCCAAATGTTGAGCGGTCTCGTGATGAGACTACTCAAGACGGAGCTCCATGTAAAGCTTCTAGAGTGAGCGCACTGCTTGAATTGGCTTAAGCCCGTGTGGGAAAACATTATTGGGTATTGCGATCTGTCATTCTTAACCTCATGGTTCGCCTAACAACTCGATCTGAAGGCCGCGTGTTCGTTCTATTGGTGCAAAAATTGTACCTCTACAACAAGGGACACCGAGGGAGGACTGATGAGTTTTTGTTTACTTGCTGGTTGAAGAATCACAAAAAAGAGGGTCGCGGGGCGGCGAGAGCAAACTTACCCGTCGTGGAAAATAGCACTTGTGGTGGCAATTTATAGATTGAAAATAAGTGGTTATAGGAGAGAAAAATCTAATCAACAATCAACTGACCGGGAAGGCACTAGATTTGAGACTACTTCCATAGGTGGTAAGCATGAGGATTCTAATCAGCGTCCCTCTGGGTACTGCTCACCTCTATTTATAGTTGCAGGGGCCTTCCCAAATGAGCAGGCTCTAAAATTATGGGTTGCCCGTGGTACAGGAGAACGGGGCAGGGATGAGAGGTTACATGGGGTGCAAATAGCAAGAAAAAGAGAACAGACAACTGACCGCATGGTCTAGCAGTCAGCCTGGTGCACAATCTCTGTCCTTACTTTAGAGAGTTGTCGGAGAGCGCTGAGTGGTATAGGCAGTCATCAAAATGTTAACCGCACGTACTGGCTATAGTTGAAAAATTACTGGTCGCGAAATCTCGAGTAAACAAAGTGGATGTTATATGCACATGCTAAAAATCACGACGCGTCCAAATGACTTGGAAAGACCTTCTCTGACAATGACTTGATGAGGAAAATACTGAGATCCCTTCCACATAACTTCAATTTGATTCACTGCAATCTCAAAATCCCATGATTTAAGTTGCCTCGAAAATGAGAGACTCATTGGGAATCTTAAAATCCATGAGGTTGAACTCAAGATTCAACATGGTGAATACTAATTGGAGACGAAAAAGAAGTCCTTAGCACTGAAGTCGCGAAGTAAGAAGAGGATGATGATAAATAAGGGTTTTCATCCAAGGCTTCAAGAGATTCATGAGAAATCTAGAACGAAGGAACTATTTATAATAAAAATTTGTATAAGAAAGGAGCATCCTCAAGAAAGGAAGAAGCTCATGCAAGTGATGAAGAGAAGCCAGCTTCTGAGTGCTTTCAATGTAGGAAGACCAACCACATATGAAGAAATAATCTGAAACATTTGAAAGAAGAGAAAGAGAAGAAAAAAAGAAAGGACAAGAAGAAAGCATTAAAAATATCCACCTGCAATGACACAAGCTTTGAATAATTTGGCATGTCTAGCTCCAGCAAAGACGAGAAGACAAATATGTGTCTTCTGGGGAAGAGCATGCAATCCACTGATGATGAAACCAATGTCCAAAGCGACACTGCGGTATCTCCTCCCTCCCTTGATGATATTTATGAATAATACATGAAAACATACAAATTTTGTTAACTTAAATATAAATGATTTTGACAACATTAAAGTAAAGTTGAAAATAAAAGATTATCAAAATAGAATAAAAAATTAAGCAAGGAAATAATAAATTCTTGGAAGGCCAAACTTGATAGCCATCAGCCCAAAATCCAACGGCCATCAACACGTATTCAAGCTCTAGCCAATAGATGGGATTGTCCCATCCTGGGCCAGCTTCAGAGGGATTTCCCGGCCACCTGAGCACTCTCACGACCGGCTGCCACCACACCTCCTGCGTCGATGTGATGGCTATCGTGGGGTGGTGGTTTGCTGGTCGGTGGTGGCCGGAATAGGGAGTTAGGGAAGGGGCTAATAGACTCAAAACCGAACCTATTTCTTTCTTGATTCGTGCTCGATTGAGCTCGAATTAAGCCTTAATGTTTCTAGATCTAGCACAGAAGGAGGAAGCAAGGAAACCTGCCTGATTTGAAGCCTTGTTCCTGGTGATTCTCTTGGGTGTCATTGCCAAAATCCTTGTTTGAGCTCCAATGGTGATCCTTCTCTCCAGTGGCTAATTCCTCCTCCAAGGATGGGTCTTCTTCCTCTCTTGACTCACTGAAGGTGATGGAAGATCCAAATGGGGCTGGGGAAGGCTATATCTCAGATTGCCATTAAGGCACCTCTCGGCCACCCAATGAGCAGCCTTAACCCACTTTAGCTGGCCTCCTTTCCATGCCATTTCAGCTGGAATTTACTGTGGCGGCTTAGAGAAGCCACGTGGAAGAGGAATTGGAGTACATGTGGAAGCTAGTCCACAATATCATGGTTTCTCTCTCTCCAAAATTGGGGATTTCTCCAAAATGCCCCCATGCATGGCACTTATTTTGAATTTCAGGGGTGTGCCATGGTAAATAGATACTTGGGCTGCAGAATGTGCCATCAAATGAGGCCTTAGCCCATTTGAACTTGGTTTTGGTGCACTTGATCCAAAGGGGTCAATTTGGGTTAAGTGCACTTGAGTTGACCCTAGGTCAAATTGGACAATGTGGCTGAGCCACATTGATGATCATGAGTCTATGGACACCTTCCAAGGTGAATCATGTCTTGGTGTGACCAATTTAGGGTCATTTGGCCTAATTAGGTCAAAGTGGGCAAAGTGGGCCCACTGGTGATTTTGGCCTAATCCATGGAATTTGTTTGACCCAATGAATTATTAGGGATCCATTGACCTCCCTTAGGGGTTAGGAAGGCTTGGGTGAGGTCACATTGGCCATTTGAAAGCTAATTGACCTTAATTATTGGGTTTGACCCATTTAGGTCTGGGTTGACTTTGGTCAACTTGACCATTTTGATTGAACTCAATGGGTTGATTTGGGTCCATTGACCTCCCTTAAGGGTTAGGAGAGTTTGCATGAGGCCAATTTAGTCATATAGGAGCTTATTGACCCTAATTAGAGAGGTTTGACCCATTTAGGGTTAGGGTTGACTTTGGTTAACTTGGCCAATTTGGTCGATCCAAATGGGTCCATAATGACCTGTTGGTCTCCTTGAAGGCTTATGAGGGTCAAGGTGAGGTTATATTGACATATTGAAGCTCATTTGGTTAACCCTAGGCTAGGTGACCTAAAATTATTAAATGCAGAGCAATGTGTTTTCATCTGGTTACTTTGACGTCTAAAGCCATTTTGGATAAACCTAGCCTTATTTCATGACACATGTCATGACAAAATCCTCTTGGGGGCCTAGTTGTTCTAGGAATGTTACACTTGGGGATCTTCATGTTACCTAGCATTGACGCGGACATCACGCCCACTGAGCTCCCACTGTCGACAAGTATCCTCTTAACCCTGAAGCAGGGGTCACCGATACTTGTGTTGATGACGAGGGGGTCCTGGTGTAGTATGTGTACTCCCTCCAGGTCTTCGTCCCCAAAGCTGATGGCGGTGTCCTGCGGCGCCTTCGGGTCTTCAGGGTCCTTTTCCAGGTGAGCGATGGAGAGGACTTGGGCGATGTGGAAGGGAGAGCCATCAATGGTTTCAACTTCACCAACCATTTGCCTGCTACCTGTGCACCCTGGCGTGCAGGGGGTTGCTCCCATCCTGGCTGGTGTGGCTGAGGCCGATTCGGTACTTGGTTATGCAAGAACCTCCACAGGTTTCCTTGACGGTTGAGGCGCTCTATCTCCTCCTTCAACCAGGTGCAGTCCTCTGTGGTGTGCTTGTTCCCGCAGTGAAACTCATAGTATTGTATTTGGTCTCCCCGACTTGGGGGGGGGGGGGGAGCGACATGGGCCTGCGAAGCATATCAGAGTCTTGGGTGGCTATAAGCACTTGCGCCCGTGCAATGTTCAAAGGAGTGAACTCCTGGTGTCGGCGAGAGCCCTGGTTCTTGCAAGGGTTGTTACGACGGTCGTCGTTCCTCTTGGATGCTTGTGGGGCGGACCCCGACTCCCTCTTTTGTTTAGCGGTTCCTTCAAATTGTTGGCGGTGCGTCTCGATAACCTCATCTATCGCGATCTGTGCTTCAACCCGGTGAACGAGATCTGCGTAGCTTGGCACCGTCTCTCGCATTAGAGCGGAGTAGAATACACTTAGGCGGAGCCCTCCCAGGAAGACACCGCGGAGGAGTTCTAGGTCGACTCCCGGGATTTGTCGCCCCTCAGAGGTGAAGCGACGGAAGAACTCCTTGTGTGATTCCCCCTCACTCTGGTGAATGCCAGAGAGGTGCGAGGGGTCTCTTACGATCCGAAGATTTGCTAGGAACTGGTCAACGAAGAGGCGTGTGAGCTCTGCAAAGTTGATATCCCCTTCCCTCAGAGAGTGA
Source organism: Dactylorhiza incarnata (assembly GCA_033032865.1). NCBI lineage: Eukaryota > Viridiplantae > Streptophyta > Magnoliopsida > Asparagales > Orchidaceae > Dactylorhiza > Dactylorhiza incarnata. The sequence continues at coordinate 1,165,107 of JAWHQI010000366.1, read as the reverse complement.
AACCACGCGTGTGCACCCTTTAGGTTTATAGGGAACACATGACACAATATCTGATCTGGCGCATTGAAGAGGCGCATGGCGGTCTTGAAGTGGTTGACATGCTCCAGAGGGTCGTCCATCCCATTGAAGGCCTCGAAGTGGGGTAGCTTGAATCTGTGCGGTATAGGGTGCGCCCAAACCTGAGGAGCGAGCAGGGAACCATGGTGAAGCAGACGCCGTGCATTCACGGGGCGGCCCCTACCCTGGGCGTACTCTTCCTCGATCATGTCCCTCAATTACCTTCAGTGAGTCTTCGATCTCCCTGCCCGACGTCGTCCTCCATTGGGTGCGGGGCAGAGCTTGCTACATCAGATAGATCCTTAGCAGGGGGATCCTCAAGGTGAGCAGCGTTTCGCGGTAGGATGCGTTCCTGAACCGCCGACCATTCTCCTTGGTGGTGGCTGGTTTGCGAGGATTGGAGACTCCTAGATCTCGCAGAAGGGTGAGCACTTCCACGTGTCGTTCCTCCATTAGTCGAACTCACTCCTCTATGGAAGTTGCAGGCGCAGCGACCGCGACTCTTCCTATAAGCGGAGCGTTGGTTGTAGGCGAGTTTGCGGGAGCCAAATCTGCACGCTTTTTCTGGGGCTGGGCCGTTAGCGGTGCACACACTTTTCCTTGCTATTGTGGTTGGTTGGGGGTGCTTGCGTTGTACAAGCGTTGCTCTCAAAAATTCCTTAGAGCTTTGTGAACACTTTCTCACAGACGGCGCCAAACTGTTGTGGGTCACCCGATTTTCCTCTTGTCTGGAGAAATGGACCACCTTAGCTCCGAGTCAAATAGGGTGCGCAAACAATCAAGAGAAAACCAAACAACATTGACACGAAGATGTTTTAGCATGGGAAACCAAGAAAGGGTGAAAAACCATGAGGCCGGATCGGTGTCGGGCCGAAATCGACTAGTTTCCTTGAGTTTACAAGAGTTTGAGTTCCCTCGAAGGGTGTCACGCCACCACTCCGTTACAAGCTTTTAGTGAAGAAAAGCGGAAAAAATAGCTAAGTACACAAAATATTGAAGTGATCGCCCGCCGATCATTTTACGAAGTATCCACGACAGCGCTCTTCCTTGCTTTGCCTCGAGCTCACTAAAGCGTCCAAGTGAGCGTTGAGTGTGAGCGGACTAGAAAGGGAACAAAGTGAATTCCGAGCGAAGGAACGATCTAAGTCCCACGTTCTCGCCGGAAAACCTCAGAGCTCTCTCTAGTCCCTTGAGTTGTCTCTCTTCAAATGAAGACATGTGGGCCTTTTTATAGTCTTCTTGAAGGGACGTGGTGGTATTTGCGTTTAGCTGAATCTTCGGTTGGCAAATGGAGTCGCTTAGTTCTGGTCATCTGGATCACCACTTTTCACAAAATGACAAACATGTCCCCACCGGGCGGTCCGGGTACATTGCCCGGAGACGGTGGTGGCCTGAGGCAACGAAGGCGGCCGGAGATGGTGGAGGCGGTGGAGGTGGCAGAGGCAACGATGGCACATGCGGCGCGGACACGCATCGACGTGCTCGTGCGGGGGTGCTGCCGCGCGCGGGGGTGTAGGTTGGCTACGCGCGCAGGTGGCCGCACGTGTAGAAGTCGCGCGTGTAGGGGCCACGCGCGAGCGTGTAGAGGCCCTATGCGCCCTGGCCATATGTGTGCGCACGTAGGCCGTGCACGACGCCCGTGTGCGCTGGGTCTCTTCCCCCCTTCTAGGGTGTTTTTGGGCCCTTCGAGCGGACGTGCTAGCTCGTCCGGGTTGCATTGCTTCAGAGTTTCGGTCGAACTCCTACCGGTCTGTACTAGGAATCTTTAGGGGGAACCCCATCATTACTGTTGGAACCGAGAATCGGCCCAACGAGAAGTTAAGACCCCTTAGAGGGGGCAGCTAGCACTTACTCGTCCGGAAGAAGAACTTGACCGAAGATTTAGAACTAAACACCGACCCTTGGCTATAGCGCGGAGGTCCCACCACACACCCGGAAGATCTTAGAGCGCTTCCCCTCCCTAGCCAAAAGCTGCAGCTGGGCACCTTGGAGAGCCTTGGGAGCTAACCAAAATTGTTTAGAGGCGGAAGAAGCCAAATAATTTGAATCCTCTCCAAAGGTGCCATTCAGGGACTATATATAGTTTTATCAACTGGGACTGCTAACAACATAAATCCACCTTTTGGTTTTGTTAAATGCACCCCAAAATGGTCTGCCAACAACCAAACTCCGTTGTTTGAAATGGCTATAGGTAAACAGGTCTAAAAATTGGAATAATGGATTACACCCCAAAACCGGCTCGCCTCGTAGGAGAAGCAAGAGCCGGAGGAGGCCTGTTCTCGGCTCGCTGGTCAGTCCTCGGCTGACCCTCGTCTGGCCCCAACCTTGTGACATAGGCGATCACAGACCCATTCATGATCCGCGCGTCGCAGGACGGAGAGTCCCCGCTTGCCTCGCTGCAAGGCGCGAACCCTAGCTGTCCGCTTCCCGCAAGGCGCGAGTCTTCGCTTGCCTTGTCACAGGGCGACGAGCCCCCGCTCGTCTCGCCCGCATGATTCGCCTACTCCTAAGTCACAGCCCCTCTTCGGCGAACCCAGGGTTGCACAATTACTAATTGCAAATACTCTTTTTTTATGAGCGGTTATATTTGCAGCCTCTATATAGCTATTTGCAACCCCAAACAATTATTAATTAATATTTTATAACCTAAAATCAATCTTATATTTGCAGTCCCCCCCAATCAGGAGACGTCCAAATCCAAGAAAATGGCGGCCGGGTCTTCGAGGAGGTCGCTGAAACTTGGAATGGGTTGGATCAAGCTTGATGGAGGCGATTGAACATGAACCGATTTGAAGAGCTCTAGCTCGGATCTGGAGCTAGCTCGTTGAAAATGGTGAGGAGAGCTTGAATCAGAGTTGTCGGAGAGGAAGACTGTCGGTTTGGAGGTGAGCTTGCCGGAGAAGGTGCAGCTCGGGTTGGAGGAAGGGCGGCTGGAGTTGTTCGCCGCTATTGAAGAAGGTTGGTGACCGGAGCCCATCGAGAGCAGAAATATCTTCTCCTCAGCAAATATAACCACTCCGGCCAAGTGATTGCCTGCAATCTCAACAAAAAGATCTTCTCCCAGCACCCGAGACTGTTGCCATTCTACTCAGAGTACTCCATGGACGTCGTGGTTTGCGGCGGGGAGATGATAGGGAACGGTCTTCGGCGGGAACCACCGGTCTCCGACGGGATCGACTAGGTTAGAAAGGGGCTGCAAATAGAGGATTAATTTTAGGATAAAAAATATGAATTAATAATTATTTGGGGTTGCAAATAGCTATATAAAGCCTGCAAATATAACCATCCTTTTTTATAACTCATGCGAATAGCAATTGTATGAAATTATAATTGATATTACTAAAGTTTAGTGGGCAAATATGATTCGCTAATAAAAGTAGGGAATTGTTAAAGGCAAATCAGAATTGGCTATTCGCAAACCATTGTTAACAACAAATCATGATTTTTGGAAATTACTTGGTGCAAACAAATCTATTAACGACAAACCATTATTGTTAACAACAAACCAAATATAATATTAAGAACTCTTCACCTTCCTCTACATGCTTCTCCCTCGCCAAGCTCAATTATGAAAATTATATACAAATCTGATATTAAGAACTGAAATCAAATCTGAAATTTAAAACCAAAAGAAAATCTGAAATAAAAAGGCATATACAAATCTGAAATGGAAACCCTAGGGAAAATATAAATCTGAAATGGAAATGAAAATTAGAAGGGAACCCTAATCCACACTCTTGATCACCGGCGATGGAGGTCTCCTCCAGAAGCAGCTCGCCGGAGTTCCTGGTGGCGGGACATCAACTCGTCAAAGTCATCCATCACCAAATCCCTCTCCGACACACTCCCAAACTCCACTTTCGCCACCGACGAATCAATTCTTCCCACATGCGAAGATTTCGTAGCTTCTCCCCTCTCTCCCCCCACGGCCTCCAATGCTGCCGAGTCCCCGTACAACTCCTCCGTCGTCTCCCCCATTTGCGATCCATCTGCCCCCATGAACTGCTCCAACCCTGCCGTCCTCGTTGCAATCAAACGCGATAGGGTTTGCGTGAGAGGACACATGAGAATCGACATAAGAAGCGACTGGTAGGATTTGCGTAATCAAACGCTAAGGGTTTGCAATCAAACGGTGAGGATTTGCGTTAAAAAAAACAGTCGAAGAAAAAATGAGATGATTTTTAAGATTTTGGATTTGCGAATAGCCAATTCTCCTTCCGTTAACCATTCTGATTTCCATACTCTGTTTTTGAGGGTACAGGAGGAATCTATTGATTCGCACGGTCGCACCCCTCGCTACTAGAGATAGAGAGAGATAGGGGGGGGGGGGGGGGGGGGGGGGGGGGGGGGGGGGGAGAGAGAGAGAGAGAGAGAGAGAGAGAGAGAGAGCGCAGAACCTTCCGCACCTAATGGCAGTTGAAGAGCGACCCACAACGTCGGCGGTGAGAGCGGCCTCGCCTAAGATCTGAAGCTCGTTTACGTATTTCGAGATATCTTCGTCACGGTCTCGTCGGTTTGGAGGTAATGAGGTTCTTTGACGAGTTGCCTCCCATGGAGTTCCTCCGTTCGGAGAAGATGAGCTTCGTGCAGCTCATAATCCCAGTGGAGTCTGCGCAAAGGGCCATCTCCTATCTCGGCGAACTCGGCCTCGTACAATTCAAAGACGTAAGAAGCTTTATTCCCGCAGATCTGGTCCTATTTCCATGACTCATAACTCCGATCCTTCTGGAGACATCCGGCGGAGTGTTTTCTGCTGATTGGGATTGATTTTCTTTTCGTACATCGATCCCAATATCCGGTTTCTCTTTTTTCTCGGTGCAACAAGATCTATTAATGCGTAATTAGAAACTCGTGTGTATGTTTGCACGAACTCAATCGGGAGAAACCAGCGATGAAGTAATCGGGTCGGATTTGTATCTCCTTTGTTTCCATTTTCTGATAAACTTGCCTAGTTTTGCTTGAATGTCTGTTTTTGAGGTTGGGATCCTTGTGGGCTTTGAGTAGCTGCATTTGATGAACGGTGGAATCTGGTCAAATTTTCGTAAGAATCTGGAGCTCATTATTTGGTGTTTTAGGCTCGGTTCTGTTCTTTCTCAATGTTTTGGCTTATGCACACACGAGCTTGAGTCTCTGAATCAACCAAGTATCTGTTTTGGTTTTTATTTCACATTCATCAAGACTAGTGGTCCGCCTATGTCATCAGTTTGGGTATTGCATCATTAATATGATGTTTAGATCTAGTTTTTGATCAAGCAAAGTAAAGTTTCCCAAAGTTGTAAAATTTATATGCCGTTGCATGACACAAGGAATGCTGTTATAATAAGCAATTTAGAGGATGGTGGAGATGCAACACAAGGGATGCTGTTATAAAAAAGCAATTTGGAGGATGTTGGAGATATGTGTGGTATGTGGAGGATAATGAAGGTGGTAATGGAACTCATATTTCATATAAGTTCTTCATAGAGCAGTAAAACTGATTTTCCTAGTTGATTTGAATAGCTTCATGATAAAGAAGTATACTTAAGACAATTGAGCTTGTAGAGAGATACAATAACTTAACATATCCACGGACAGTTCCTAAATGCTAGTGATATTAAGGGAGTAAAATGGAGATTTAGTGGGTACGATTTCATCAAGGCTTGCCAATGCTAAATGCCGAGTGTGTTCTGTGCATTGACTTTTCAAATAGAGGCTGGTGATCTGCTTGATTCTGACAGATATACTTGTGAAATTGCTGTTAATAATTTCTACAATTTGGTACCAAAGAAGGGTGGTATCGACTTGTTTAACTGTTTAAGTGTATGCAAGTAGTTGGTTTATAGAAAGAAATAATTGCATAGCAAGAACAAAAACAGTCGTGCGGGGGTTTCCACGTGCTCTGACAACGACAGTACAACTGCCACTCTGTTCCCGCGATAAATTATGTTTAACCAAATACAAAATTTAATAGAAATAGAGGGGAGGAGCACACACACACATACACACACACGATTCTTACTTCAAAAAATATAACAAAACACACAAATTGAGCCCCACTTGAAAAAGTTGCAAAATATGTAATAAAGGAGGGGTAAAGTTGCAAAGATAAATGTTTTACTAGAGGGTGTAATTTTGCATTATTTTAATTTTAATATAGTACAGCATTGTTTTGCATTATTTTAATTTTCTTTGATTTAGACACATTAAATGTGGTCAAGGGCTGATAAATACATGTTATATGAATCCCAAATGTTGATACTTATACGAGGTGATCAATCCATAGGACTTATTAAAAGAGGACTGAAATGAATTTCAATGCACTATGATTTATAAAACCTTCATTAATTATTGTTTGGAGAAACTAGGGTGACTTGTTTTATTGATAATCCAACTTAGCATTAAAGGCGATTCTTTTACTCAAGTTCCAGAGTGAGGGCTCTAATTGTAGCAAAGATAGCTTGGAGATAAACTTAGTGTTCTTAATTGTTATCCTTCAAGTGAAGATAAAATTGTTTCGCAACTTAAGGAGTACTTTATTCAAGTTTTCTGTAGGTTCCAAAATCGATCGTGAACTATGAAGTGTCAAAACCAGAAAGGTACTTCCGCCAGATTCTTGAAAGGCACCACTTTATCCCCAAAAATTAGCTTGAGTATATTGCAGCTCATACCAATTAATTTGCGTGATAATATATGCACAATCTTCATTGAATTCATTTCTTCAAGTTTATTAGTAGCAATTAAACATTCCCATCATATTGGGAGTTAGGGTTAAACTTTATGTGATTGTTCTAGAACATCTATTGTATAGTTTGATGGGGAATCAGAACCATTCATTTTATGCGGATCGACGATCGTAGCAGTTTTTGTTCTTGTCATTTTTTATTTCGAGTTGTAATTTTATGTATTTTTGAGTCGGGACGTTCAGCCAATCATAGCCGTCCGTTGTCCCCTAGGAATCTATAAATAGAGGTTGGGGGCTCTCATTTTAGGCATTGAAGAATGGAGTATTGAAGCCCATTCTTTGGTCATTCGGTGCCGAAGCCGTTAATCCGGGTGCGAAGCCTTGGATCCCTTTCCCCTTGCCGCCCACCATATTTCCCCTCCACCCTCTCAGGAAGCTGCCGGATCCCCCCAACCTCCATCTCTTCCCCACTACAACAACCAACCTAAGATCCTTGCCTTCCCCTCCAAAAGCAGCCACCGGCCCTAAGCCTATCTCCCCTCCCTTTCTTGGCCAGCAACACTCCCAAACCCCCACCTTCTCCCTCCTGATTGTTGCCAGGAAAACAGTACAGCAGGCCCTGGCACTTCCCCTCCATCTCCCACCAAAAAACAGCCTCCCATACTCCATAAAAAATCCCCGGCGATCACCGGAGTTCGCCTCTGGACATCTCCGGTGATCCTCCTACTCCTCCCCTTCATTTTCCTACATTTTTACGTTTTCCGGTGATCGCCGAAAAACTTTTCCGGCGACCACCACCACCACCTCCGGCCATCACCAGCCACCAACCACCTCCACCACCACTCATAGCCACCATGACCACCTTCATAACTACACACTACCCCCACTTTCTCCTCTCTCCTAAATTTTAGGCACTCCTCCTAAAATTAATCCCAACCTCCCCACTCCCCTTATTTCACTCTCAGCCTTCCCCAAATTCACGTGGAATCACCTTAAAATTCCCCTAACAGTTAACCCATTAACTCCACATTATCAAGACAGCCGACTCCACTCCTTACCCCCCACTAACCCCTCTTCTCCATTACGTGGAGCCTCAATCAGCAAATACCCACCTCTTCCCTTCACCTGGAACCCCTTTCAGCAACCCTTCCTCTCCCGTTCCCAGCCCCATACTTAACTTTTACTGTTCTGCTCTTCCAGAACAGCCCAGTAAATTATCCCAAGCATCCCACGCCTCCCCTCACTCACCAATCTCCTTGAAACCTGCTGCCAGCTGCCTCAAAATACTTCCCTTGCATTGTCGGGCTTGCTGTCCTTCCTGGACCATCAAAAACTGCTGCCCTTGCTGAAAACTACCTCCCAACACCCTCGTTATTGCTGACCCTGTTTCCGGACAGCCCCAAACAGTTCCAGAGCTCTGAAAATCAGCCCCGGTATCCTTCTAACAGCACCTCCAGCCCTCCCCTCTACATTGTTTGCAAAGTCCAAGGTTTGTTTGTTGATTTCTTTACTTTGTGATCATGTGTTTGTTCTCTACTTGAGAGATAGTGGTTTATAGACTTTGTTTTCAATTGTTTTGGTCTTTGTAATCTCTCATTTAAATAGTATTTGATTTTCTGACACTCTTGCACTTATACGACTTCTCGTGTCTCCTTATTTGAGAGCTTTAACTATTGTGGCATAAGTTTATTTTGATTTATAAAACTAATTATTATTGCAAGTTAAATTCGTCGGATATGTATGGTTGCATGTAGGAGTTCATTCATGTGCTTTCACATCACATATGATCGTCCTGCGTCAGATTGGTATCAGAGCCCAGGTTCGGGCTTAGTTTATAATACGCGGGACTAGAACCTATATGTTGTACCATGTCATATCATAGTAGCAATTGCTAATCTAATCCTTTATTTGATAAACACGAGTCCACTCATTTCGGTAATCCTCAATTTGAGGAACCGAATTCCACCACTGATCATGCACATAGAGTTCCCTCGGGAGGACCCTCATACTATCATTTTTATCCTCATCACCAATACGTCACTCATAGAAATCGTGCTAACCCTTTTTCACACTTTGATTTTTCCAGAGATAATTACCTTGAAGAATATCAAGAGCATTATAGAGGTCACCACTATCAAGATAACATCACGTGTAGTGGCCTCCCTAGTGTTCTGAAAATGGATATGTCGGTAGACGAATTTCAACGCTGGGTCAGTGATCAATTTGATCGCTTGGATGTTCATTTTGATGACATAAAGAATGCCTCAAAGGGAACCCGTAGAAAAAACTTAAGGATTTAGGTCAAGCCACCAATGTGTCTAGTAGTGCTCCCACTGACATGAGAGACCCGACGCTAGATTTTGATTCCTTTCATATTGAGGAGATTCAGTGCCCACTTGATTTTGGGGTTGAGTCCGATCTTAATCTTGTGATATCAGTGGAGAGCGACACTAGTATGATTAGTGAACATGGTCGCGAGAGCGAGGACGAACGACCCAGTGACACAGTGACGGTATATCCATTCTCCGCACCTCACTTAGGCCTAGTGTCCCCTACGGCTAGAAAGTCAGTCCTCGACATTACTATCAGGAGCCGAGAGCCTAGTGTTGACCTCGTGGTGACCATCCCACCCCTCGTTGGGAACACTGCCCCTTGCGGTAGTTTGCATCTGGAGGACCATCACCCTGTTGACTGGTTCTTTGGAAACCCCCCTGTAGAGCCTCCTGTTGAATCACCACGCCCTTGTGAGGATGAGACTACGATGAGTGATTCATTTCTGAGTTCAAGATACTCGACACCTCTTCTAGTCAGATCTTCGAGTCATCCCATCTATGTGGTTCTCGAATCTAGTGTTGTGTACTCAGTGATGTCTCCTCTTATATTTAAGGTCACTCCTGATATTCCAGGAACCTATGTTGGTACTCGTCGCATTTGCGACGAATTTCATTGTAGCCCTCCCTGTGAGCCACTTGATGAGTTTCTACTTTACGGAAGCATTCTACACATCATGGAGTGGTAGCTCAATGCCAAAGTCCCGCATAGCCTTCTGGGTGTTTATCTCACACTCGACGAGTATTTCTACACTCCAGCAAAAGAGCCTCCAGATAAGCCACCACTATTTAGGTACGTGTCCACTATCTTTGAGTTAGTCGAGGGTGAGAGTGCTCTCGATGATCTTGGGTTTAGTTCCATCATTGTTAGTACAGACACTTCAGGTGTTTATTTATATGATCATCGCCCCCGTGATGAATTTTTTTACACCCCACCCACTGATCCCCCTGATCATGTGCCCCTCTAGTATGACACCTGGAGGGATGCAGAGTCTCTACATAGCTGTTCTGTTATGTTTGTCGGTCATCATTTATTGTCACTGTGTAACATGCATGAGTCTGTCCGACGTAAGAGTACTTGCAATAAAATTATTTATAAATCTTATGATGATAGCCACAGGAGATTGCAAAGCTTCAACGAATGAGGACAAGTGTTGATTTGTATATGTGCTGAGAGGTTCCCCAAGGAATTGCTCGAAAATTGAATGCTAAACGAATGGGTCCTTACACTGTGCTTAAACAAATTGGAGCAAATGCTTATGAGCTGGATATCTCGCCGAGTATGGGGATTTCACTGGTATTCAACGTTAAAGATTTGACTCCATACTTTGAGCCGCATGACTACATGTACCCTTCGTCCTTTACTTCCACATCCTCTCAGCCTCCGTCTGCAACCATCACTCCACCACAGCCTCAGTTACCACCATTCTCGCTTTCCACCTCGCCGCATCAGCATTAGCCTTCACCTACCACCTAGCTTCCTCCTCAGCCAGAGTCCTCGGTACCGACTGCTCATCCGACTTCTCCAGTTCCTACATCTCGTTCGTCGCCAGCAGTTCCACCGTCTTCATCAGTACCACATTCTCCGGCATAGGCATCATCTAGCTTCTTCCACTGCAGTACCGTACAGTGTTCGACGTCGACGACAGTAGTAGTACCTTCTTCAGCATTGATGTCCAGTACTCCGTCCCTGACATCTTCGACATCATCTCTTTAGCAGCAACACCAGTTACAGTACCATCATCAGCTTCAACAGTACCATCCTCGGTTCCATCATCATCAACTTCAGTGACCTACGAGTTCAGAGCTACATGGTTTCGCCTTGCCTTCAGACGAGAGCACGCTCATCTTCATTCACGGAGATGAATGCTTTCAAGGCGGGGGGAATTGATGGGGACTCAGAACCATTCATTTTATGCGGATCGACGATCGTAGCAGTTTCTGTTCTTGTCATTTTTTATTTCGAGTTGTAATTTTATGTATTTTTGAGTCGGGACGTTCAACCAATCATAGCCGTCCATTGTCCCCTAGGAATCTATAAATAGAGGTTGAGGGCTCTCATTTTAGGCATTGAAGAATGGAGTATTGAAGCCCATTCTTTGGTCATTCGGTGCCGAAGCCGTTAATCTGGGTGCGAAGTCTTGGATCCCTTTCCCCTTGCCGCCCACCATATTTCCCCTCCACCCTCTCAGGAAGCTGCCGGATCCCCCCAACCTCCATCTCTTCCCCACTACAACAGCCAACCTAAGATCCTTGCCTTCCCCTCCAAAAGCATCTACCGGCCCTAAGCCTATCTCCCCTCCCTTTCTTGGCCAGGAACACTCCCAAACCCCCACCTTCTCCCTCCTGATTGCTGCCAGGAAAACAGTACAGCAGGCCCTGCCACTTCCCCTCCATCTCCCACCAAAAAACAGCCTCCCATACTCCATAAAAAATCCCCGACGATCACCGGAGTTCGCCTCCGGACACCTCCGGTGATCCTCCTACTCCTCCCCTTCATTTTCCTACATTTTTCCGTTTTCCGGTGATCGTCGAAAAACTTTTCCGGCGACCACCACCACCACCTCCGGCCATCACCAGCCACCAACCACCTCCACCACCACTCATAACCACCATAACCACCTTCATAACTACACACTACCCTCACTTTCTTCTCTCTCCTAAATTTTAGGCACTCCTAAAATTAATCCCAACCTCTCCACTCCCCTTATTTCACTCTCAGCCTTCCCCAAATTCACGTGGAATCACTTTAAAATTCCCCTAACAGTTAACCCATTAACTCCACATTATCAAGGCAACCGTCTCCACTCCTTACCCCCCACTAACCCTTCTTCTCCATTACGTGGAGCCTCAATCAGCAAATACCCACCTCTTCCCTTCACCTGGAACCCCTTTCAGCAACCCTTCCTCTCCCATTCCCAGCCCCATACTTAACTGTAACTGTTCTGCTCTTCCAGAACAGCCCAGTAAATTATCCAAAGCATCCCACGCCTCCCCTCACTCACCAATCTCCTTGAAACCTGCTGCCAGCTGCCTCAAAATACTTCCCTTGCATTGTCGGGCTTGCTGTCCAGTATCCTGGACCATCAAAAACTGCTGCCCTTGCTGAAAACTACCTCCCAACACCCTCGTTATTGCTGACCCTGTTTCCGGACAGCCCCAAACAGTTTCAGAGCTCTGAAAATCAGCCCAGGCAGCCCTCTAACAACACCTCCAGCCCTCCCTTCTACATTGTTTGCAAAGTCCAAGGTTTGTTTGTTGATTTCTTTACTTTTGGATCATGTGTTTGTTCTCTACTTGAGAGATAGTGCTTTATAGACTTTGTTTTCAATTGTTTTGGTCTTTGTAATCTCTCATTTAAATAGTATTTGATTTTCTGGCACTCTTGCACTTTTACGACTTCTCGTGTCTCCTTATTTGAGAGCTTTAACTATTGTGGCATAAGTTTATTTTGATTTATAAAACTAATTATTATTGCAAGTTAAATTCGTCGGATATGTATGGTTGCATGTAGGAATTCATTCATGTGCTTTCACATCACATAGGATCGTCCTGCGTCATAGTTGCTGAGTTGTTAACTACGTTTAATTAGATTGGTATATTCAGATGTTAATTAACATTGTTTAACTTTTTAATTGCATATGTAGTTCATGGAGCTCCCACTGTTGTAAGGTCTAGTATGGGTTGTTGTATGCTACCTTATCCTTAACATTGGGAGAGACTATTTCCATAACTTAAGGATAGGATCTCCATAACACTGTAAATACAGTTCAACTATTACCTAGAGCTGCCTTTTAACTTACAATTAATTAATAAAATGTATAACATGAATTTCAGGATATCATGTGTTCTTAGAACAAGGTTTAGAAGAATATTTCATGGTTTCTTTTCCTATCAACTCAGTGGCTTCACCTTACAGCATGACACTACAACTTTAGTACAAAATCATAAATTGTTGACTGACAAAGGCGATCATATCAATTAATTTGAATAACAACATTTTGAAGTTTTCTCCCTATTAAAAATTTCTAAAGCAAGTATACCTTCTCGTAAGGTTCCCTTAGTTTTTTGTAATGCTGGACCAATTGGTCAAACTGCATAAAGTTATCCTAGCAAAATGAATTAATACCATTGAAAAAAAATTAAGTTCGCCTCCAATCAATTGAGAGCAAATACTTCAATTTTTTCTTAAACAAATACTTAAATTTATTCTTAGTTTTACCATTAGGATTTATGGGAAATTTCTCCAATCAGACTTCTTCCGAATTAGATAATCTGAAAGATGCATGAAAAAATTCCCAGACTTTCCCTTTTGAGATTTCTCCACAAAAAATTAGGCTTTCTTTTCATACAGTTGATTTTCGTGCAACTGGTCAAGTTCCCAGACTTTTCCCTTTTTTGACAAAAACACTAGGCTTTGTTTCACAGCATAGCTGCGGGTTTTGAGTTGATACAACATAATACTCTCACACCTAAAGTACATGAAAAGCCTCTTTGGGCATGCAACATGATACCGCTTAGGTATCGGACGGCCGGCGAAGGTAACGTCGTCGGCGGCGGTCGGCGAAGGTAACGTCGAGAGGGAGAGAGAGAGAGAGAGAGAACGAGGAAGGGAGAGAGAGAGATAGGGAGAGAGATAGAGAGGAAGAAGAAGGGGAGCAGCCCTAATTTACTCAAGTGATCAAAGGATGCTCATTAGGTTTTTAGAAAGACCTCTTATACTATGAGGCCTTTCCCAATACATGACCAAAATACCCCTAGCCAGAAATCTAAATTACTAAGTCTGCTCATCACCAAAGCCAGCGCCAATCCTGCTGTCGCCGATGCTACCGCCTGGCGGTCCTCCCATGCTATTGCCGCTGCTACCACCCGGCGGTACTCTCATGCTGCCGCCCGCCTCGCTCTCGCCCCCCACGGTATCGCCGGTGGTACCGCCCGCTCCGCGGGCTCGCCGCGCATACACCCGCCACGGTGGTTCGTCCTCCTGTAAGTTGGTAACAATGCCGCCGTCTGGGAAAATGGCCTTGTCCTCAAGGCAGTAGTCTGGGAATTGACGGCGGAAGTCGTTGCGAAGTAGCCACGTGCTTTCGGTCTGGGGCCGGTGGCGCCACGCTACCCAGACTTCCTCAGGGAAGTGCGTCCCGGAGTGAGACGAGCGGTGATCGATGATGGCGGCCGGATATAGGGGTGCGGTACTGGAATAGTCCAAGTCAGCGGGAATGTGATCCACGGCCGGGTGGTTGCCGATGACTCGCCGAAGTTGTGATACGTGGAAGACGGGATGGATCCGGCTGTCGTCCGGGAGGCGAAGGCGGTAGGCCACCGCCCCAATGCGGTCGATCACCTCAAAGGGGCCGAAAAAACGTGGGGCCAATTTTGGGCACGTCCGGCGAGCCACGGACAATTGCCGGTACGGTTGCAGCTTGATGAATACTTTCTCCCCGATTGCGAGTTGGAGGTCCCGGCGTTTGCGGTTCGCAAAGGATGTCATCTTGGCCTGAGCGCGCCGAAGGTGATGCTTTAAGCTGTCCAAAATAGTGTCACGATCTTGTAAGTGCACCGCGAGGCCGTCCACATTGCACTCGCCGGGCAGATACCGGACGATCGAAGGGGGTGGGCGGCCGTAAACCACTGCGAAGGGAGAGGTGTTGGCGGCATAGTGATAAGCCGTGTTGTACGAATATTCCGCCCATGGGAGCCACTTAGCCCATGTCCCCGGCCTTTCGCCAATGAAGCACCGTAAGTAGGTTTCAAGGCACCGATTGAAAACTTCCGATTGCCCGTCCGACTGCGGGTGGTAGGCGGTGCTCATGCGAAGCTGAGTTCCTTGGAGACGGAATAGAGATGTCCAAAAACTGCTCAAGAACAGGGGGTCTCGGTCGCTCACGATGGAGCGCGGAAACCCGTGAAGGCGCACGATGCCGGAAATGAAACTGTCTGCGACCGTCTTTGCTGTGTACGGATGGCGAAGGGGAAGGAAATGACCATACTTTGAGAGGCGGTCTACCACCACCAAGACACAATCGAACCCGTCCGACCGCGGTAGTCGGGTGATGAAGTCCATGGTGATGTCCTCCCAAATGCGCTCCGGTATCGGAAGGGGTTGTAGGAGGCCGCCTGGAAACAGTGCTTCATACTTGGCCTTCTGACATGTAAGGCATTCGGCGACGTAGGCCTTAATCTGGCGGAACATGTGGGGCCAAAACAAGGAGGCCGACAAGCGGCGATATGTCCGGAAGGCGCCGACGTGGCCGCCGGTCGGGGACGCGTGTAACTCGGCGAGCAACCGAGGAATGCAAGCGGAGGATGCGGAAAGTGCCAAGCTGCCGCGGTAGAACAGTCGTCCGCCAATGAGGGAGTAGGGAGGGTGCGCCGCCGGGTCGGTGATGAGGGCCGTCCTGATTGCTGACAAGTATGGGTCCTGCTCGACGCCCTCCTGGATGTCCGAGCTCTCTTCCCAGATCGGCCGCGAGATTGCGGTCAACTCGGGCGCGTGCGGTTGGCGAGACAGCGCATCCGCCGCCCGGTTGGTCTTACCGGAACGGAACTCGATCGAAAAGTCGTAGCCCAATAACTTTGCGATCCAAACTTGTTGAGCCGGTGTAGCGATTTTCTGTTGGAGGAGATAACGGAGGCTGTGGTGATCCGTCCGAACCACGAACGACCGACCGAGCAGATATGGGCGCCAGTGCTGCCGCCAGTACCAAGGCCATCAGTTCATTTTCATAGGCCGAACGGCTGCGAACCGTGGGGGAGAAAGCCCGGCTGTAGAAGGCGATTGGTCGTCCGGACTGCATAAGGACCGCGCCGACACCGGTGCCCGATGCGTCGCACTCGACCACGAAGGGCTGGTGGAAGTCCGGCATAGCCAATACCGGCCCCTGCACGAGGGCCGATTGCAAGGCTGTAAATGCGGCCATGGCCGCCGCCGACCAGATGAAGGGGCCCTCCTCCGAAAGCTTGAGCAGTTGGGTGAGGGGGCGGGCTAAAGTCCCATAGCCCTGAATGAACCGACGGTAGTAGCCGGTCAAGCCCAGGAATCCGCGCACCTCGCGGACCGATGTGGGCGTCGGCCAGTGAAGAACCGCCGCAACCTTGTCGGCCTCCATGGCCACACCGTTGGCCGAGATCGTGTGGCCCAGGTAACTAACCGAAAGGGCGCCGAAGGAACATTTCTTCCGGTTGAGGACGAGGTTGTGGCTGCGAAGGGTGCGGAGGGTGGCCCGGACGTGCTGGAGGTGTTCCTGCCAAGTGGAACTATACACCAATATGTCATCAAAAAAAACAAGCACATGTTTGCGGAGTACCGGCCGAAAAATGTTGTTCATCGTAGCCTGGAAGGTTGCCGGGGCGTTGGTCAAGCCGAACGGCATGACCAAGAACTCGAAATGGCCGTCGTGAGTCCGGAACGCCGTCTTGGGGATGTCCGCCGGGCGGACGCGAATCTGATGATAGCCGGAGCGGAGATCCAGCTTAGTAAAGAAGGTGGCGCCATGGAGCTCGTCCAAGAGCTCTTGGATGACCGGGATCGGGTATTTGTCGGCGACGGTGGCCCGGTTGAGCTCCCGATAGTCCACGCAGAAGCGCCAACTACCATCTTTCTTCCGCACAAGGAGGACCGGGCTAGAGAAGGGGCTTGCGCTCGGCCGAATGATGCCCCCCAAAAGCATTTCCCGCACGAGGCGTTCGATTTCGTCCTTCTGGATGTGGCCATAACGGTACGGTCGAACTGATACGGCTGATGTCCCCGGTTGAAGTACAATGGCATGGTCTGTGGGGCGGGCCGGGGGTAAGCCGGTCGGGGCCACGAAGATTTCAGCAAACTCGTCCAAGATGCCGCGGATGTCGTCCGACAACGGCTGCGGATCCTCCGGGTCACTTGCCAAGAGCCATAGGCAAGCCGAAAAGTTGACAGCCGAAGTGCGTTGAAGGGCCCGGAATGAAACTGGCGTCCGCAGGAGGGTGGAGTCGCCCGTAAGACAGCACGACGTCGCCCCTTGTTGAAAGTGCATCGTCATCTTGGCCCAGTTTACATGAACGTCTCCCAGCGTTTGCAACCAAGCAACCCCCAAGATGGCGTCAATGCCGCCTAACTCAAAGATGTAGAAGTCAGCCGTGATGGAACACGAGCCCGCGGTCAGCGTGATTGCTTGGCACAGGCCGTGTGTCGGCCGTCGGCGGCCGTCCCCTAAGCAGACCGTGAATTCCGCGGAGGGATGGTGGGGGAGAGCGAGCTCGCGAGCCAGGTGTGCCGAGATAAAGTTGTGGCTCGCGCCACTGTCAATCATGAGAATAACATCACGGTCCCGAATGCGGCCTTGGAGTTTCATCGTGCGCGGACCCGTGATGCCGCCGACCGAGAAACACGGAAGCTCCAGGCAGTGGAATGGCTCGGCCGGGTCAGTGAGGGGTTCGACGTGCTCGGGAAGTGAGGTGCAAGCTCTTCGGCCAGCGCCTCCGTAGCTGTGTCGTCTCCAAATAGGGCATGAAACTCTTTGACCGGGCATACATGGTTGGGCGAGTACGGTTGACGGCACCGGAAACATAAGCCTTTGCGGCGGAGGTCGTTGTACTCGCTATCGGAAAAACGGTGGTGAGTGGGGCGGCCGGGCCGCTGGCCACCTTGTTGAACCTGCCGGGGCACCACGTCACGCGGAGGGGCTGGCCGAGGCGGCGGGTGGGGAGCCGGGGCCGGGTGGTGAATGCCCAGATCCGCCTCGACGGCGCGAGCCAGGTCGATTGCAGTCGAAACAGTGCGGGGATTGTGGGTACGTAGGCGAGAAGGAATGGCGGGCCGCAATCCTTGCAGGAAAAGACCCAAATAGTGGTCGGGAGGCAGGCCCGGAACGTGGGAGGCCAATGCCACGAACTCATCAATGTACGTGTCGAGGTCGGAGGACTGGCGTATGCTGTAGAGGCGCTCAATGGCGGAGCCGGAGTAACGCGCATCGTAACGCTGAATCATTTCGTGCTTGAGCTCATCCCAGGAAATCTGGGGTTGCACCTGGCGAAGCCACCGTGCCCAGTGCAACGCGGAGCCCGAGAAACCGACGACCGCCGTGCCCACCTTGTCGGCTTCCAGGGTAAGGTGGAGGTCGAAAAATTGCTCGGCGCGGGCTATCCAGCCCATGGGGTCCACCCCGGTGAAGGACGACAATTCCAATGCCAGCGGGGGTCGGCCGGCCGCCGGAAGAGGGGCCGCCGGTCGTGGATCGGGCCCTAAGGGCGGCTGGTGAGCGGGGGGTGGAGTTTGCCCGAGGATCGAGCCACCCTCCCGGATCGATGCGGAGGACGCGGCGACAGGCGAGGCGATCGTGAACTGGTCCATGCGGGCGAGGATGGAGGCGGTGTTGTTCTGGTTGGTGAGGGCGAGGGTTTGGAGTGTGGCCATGGCGGCCCGGAGGTCGGAGATGTCGGAGTTGAGGGCGTCGGCGCGAGCGCGGAGGTCGTCCGCATCGTCGGTGGAGCCGGAGTTGAGGCGGGTTGTGACCGGCATTGCGTGGAGATTCCGGCGGCTTGGCGGCGGGCGGAGCGGCAGGTCGGACCAATGATACCGCTTAGGTATCGGCCGGCCGGCGAAGGTAACGTCCGCGTCGGCGGTCGGCGAAGGTAACGTCGAGAGGGAGAGAGAGAGAGAGAACGAGGAAGGGAGAGAGAGAGATAGGGAGAGAGATAGAGAGGAAGAAGAAGGGGAACAGCCCCAATTTACTCAAGTGATCAAAGGATGCTCATTAGGTTTTTAGAAAGACCTCTTATACTACGAGGCCTTTCCCAATACATGACCAAAATACCCCTAGCCAGAAATCTAAATTACTAAGCCTGCTCATCACCAAAGCCAGCGCCAATCCTGCTGTCGCCGATGCTACCGCCTGGCGGTCCTCCCATGCTATCGCCGCTGCTACCGCCGCTGCTACCGCCCGGCGGTACTCTCATGCTGCCGCCCGCCTCGCTCTCGCCCCCCACGGTATCGCCGGTAGTACCGCCCGCTCCGCGGGCTCGCCGCGCATACACCCGCCACGGTGGTTCGTCCTCCTGTAAGTCGGTGACACAACATGTCTCATGCTGATCTTTAGAAGCTTAATTGTTAACCTAAATATAATTATGATTTGATGATCTTAACATTGTATTCCTATATTCTGCTCTAACAGAAAGAGCTGTAATACAAAGGGACCTGAACTTTTTAATCCTGACTTTTGCTAGCTTACAATTTGAAATTTTCCATCTTCATTAATTTCCTGTAATACAAAGGGACCTGAACTTTTTAATCTTGACTTTTGCTAGCTTACCATTTAAAAATTTCCATCTTCATTAATTTCCCATGTTCTGCATGCTTCTCTGAAATATTAGTGCATCTATTTTTTTAGTGCTCTTAAGTCTTACCGTAGTCTCTTCTTGCAGTTGAATGATGATAAGAGTCCCTTTCAGCGGACATTTGTTAATCAGGTATGAAGTCTTATCTCATACTTTCTGTTTGTTTAGATTTTTTTTATCTTTTGTTCAAATTTTTATAATTTAGCTCGAGTTACTTCCTCTTCTTCCTTTTTGTACTTTAGGGTTTGTGTAAAACCCCACCTTAGTTTTACCACAAATCAGCACTCCGGCCGGGCCCCGTGATAAGAAGCAAACCAAGAAACGGTAATAAAAATTGGTACATAGCTGGTATAAATGAAAAGTGCTAAAGAGTACTTACAGCGGAAGCAGTAAAAGAAACTAAGGGATAAAAATGTACCTCAAACTTGATTTCACAGAGCCACTAAAAAGAAAGTGTCCAAATACTTGAAATACTGAAATCTTAAACATAGTCTGATACAAGAACCATTAGAGAGATTCCGATTCGAGTCCAAAACACAGAACAGAACCATAAGAACAACTACATCATGTAAACGAACTAAAAGAAGGGCAAACTGCAGGCATGCTCATCCTAGACGCAACACCCCACCTGTGACTCCTGTAATAATAAGCCCATAAAAATGGGTCAGCCCAACTGAAGAGTAAGAAAGACCATTTCCCC
This sequence comes from Dactylorhiza incarnata, assembly GCA_033032865.1. Taxonomy (NCBI): domain Eukaryota; kingdom Viridiplantae; phylum Streptophyta; class Magnoliopsida; order Asparagales; family Orchidaceae; genus Dactylorhiza; species Dactylorhiza incarnata. The sequence goes on along the minus strand of JAWHQI010000366.1, from coordinate 1,145,048 downwards.
CAGTGACACTAAAAATGTTAATAATTGCAGAAATATGAGTGCATGCCAAATACAGAAATAATTATTTTGTACTAAATAAATAATTATACTTTATTTGTACGCATGCTTTTCTATCAAAATGCCGCAAACATAAATGACTATTCTGTTGTAATTTAATCGTGTATTTTTCTATTTAAAAATCACAATAACTACGAGGGGGTTTCTAAACCATGACGTTCACATAAATCTTGGTGTTGCATCTTATGCGCAATCTAACGATCCGAGTCCTTACTAACGAACGCATCACGTTCTATGTCTCACGGACTTGGACTCGTACCTACTAAACTATAAGAGGGTGTATTTCCCCCCCAAAAGTTGAGGCACAAAGGGACTACTACGCCCTATGAGTAAGATTGTGCGCCTCAATCTATCACGAGCGAAACCATCATTCGTGCCTCCTAACTAGTTCCTGTTAATATTTGGATTTTAATAACATATTCTACTAGATGTCTGAGATCGAAACTTTACTTGTTGCCGCCCTAGGTACACATTCAATTAAATGCTCTACCAATATACTTGAATGTCCGATATAGTTAATTACTCGTACTACTAACTGCGAATTTACGAGACGTAAGTACATGTTTCTGGTAAATTGTTCATCTTCACTAAATTATTAATGCGCTACAAAGTGATATGTCTAACCAAAAGAAATAGAATTTCTTACAGTAGTATTGCGCCGCTCGTATACAAGGCGCGGCGGCATGACACCTTAATATATGACAGAATTTGAGGCCTTCTCCGTTCTGTTATCCAACCGAAACCCAAATCTGAAATACAACCGAGAAGAGACCAACGGCTGGAGGGGGGGGGGGGCTGCCCTAATTTTATGAGGGGAAGGAGATTCCAACGCCTCTATCTGTTGCATAGAGGGGAAAGAAAATCGAAGGTAACATCAATTGAACTAACTGACGACCAAAAGGGACGGAGACGTCGATTACTTACCCGAGGAAATCCTCTGAATCTGAGAGAAACAACAAAGACGCCTTCTGCGGCTGGCTAGGAAGCGGCAGGGTTCACCCGACTGCGAGGAGGAGTCGACGAAAAACTTCTGGGAAGGGAAGGAAGAGGTCGACGAGACCTAACAGCGAGCGGAGGAGACGTCTAGGGCTTCTGGAAAGGAAGGGTCGTCTTCTGCGCCTCCAACGGCGAAGACTAGGAGCGGCAGAGCCACTCGCGCCACCGGCTGGAAGAATCGAGACCAGGAAAGTCCAGAGAGAGCGTGCGAGAGGGGAGGAGACGACAGTTACGCGGCTGGGAGAGGATACGCACGCCCTTTATCGGTTGCACTGGACGCGTGAGCCCTAGCGTCGGTTCAGGAAAAGAAACGACGACTGCGAATGATAACCGCAAGGGCTGCAGTTACTCATACTGCGCAAAATTAAAGCGCTTGCGGCTTGTTAACCGCATGAGCTGCTTTTAGAGCTCTAAAAGCAACCGTGCATTAGAGAGGGGAAAGACTAGACTTGGGTTTTATTATTATAGCGCCATTGGACAATATCGCACTAAGGTTATGAGTCTAGATGGACTTGTGGGCGTCTAAAACGCGTCGAAATAATTTCTTAAAGATATTTCATGTACGTGCACGCAACGATTAACTATGATACTCTCATACCTTGATTTGAACTTGGCTTGATTACTCCCGGCCATGATCGGATCCTGAAAATAAGTTTTAATTTTACGTATCACATTTCGGATGTTACAAATCTCCTCTCCTAACAAAATTTTCGTCCTCGAAAATTACAAACATACCTGAGTCAAATAGGAAAGCATAATTTGCATTGCTCCGGAGTTCATCTTCTCTTTCCCAGGTGTACTCTGGTCGGCCACAGTTCATCCAAAGGACCTTTACAAAACGGATCTCTCTGTTTCTGAGCTTCTGAATCCTTGTGTCCACTATCCTGACTGGTTGGATATTAATACTAAGATTTGATTCGATTGGCGCTTCCTCAGTACCGATTATCTGACTGGGATCTCTGACTGCTCTCCTCAGATAGGAGACGTGGAATACATCGTGTAGACCACTCATTTCCTCGGGCAAGGCCAATCTATAAGCAACCTCACCTATGCGCTCCAGCACCTCAAAAGGACCAACGAACCTTGGACTCAGTTTCTTCATCCGCTTAATTCGAGAGACACCCTTGACTGGTTTGACCTTCAGATAGACATAGTGTCCTACGCTGAATTCCACTGATCTATGCCTCTGATCATAGTATTTGGTCTGAGGATCCCGTGCTATCTTCATACGCTCCTGAATGAGTTTGATTCGAGCTGTGGTCTTGTCCACCCATGATTCTTTGTTGGAAGACCTCTCCTCAACTTCAGCCCAGCACAACGGTGTCCGACACCGCCTACCATAAAGAGCTTCAAAAGGCGCCATCCCAATGCTTGCCTGAAAGCTGTTATTGTAGGAGAACTCTACTAAGGTGACATACTTCTCCCACTTACCTCCAAAGTCCAGTATGCACATACGGAGCATGTCCTCCATAGTTCTATTTGTGCGTTCGGTCTGCCCGTCTGTCTGGGGGTGGAAGGCCGTACTGAAAAGTAGCTTAGTGCCCAGACGCTCCTGAACGTACTTCCATTCCTTGGAGGTAAACCTGTCATCTCTATCAGAAATAATAGTCTTGGGAACACCATGGAGTCGGACTATCTCATCTACATATAACTGAGCCAATCTCGGTCCCTGATCCGTTTTCTTATTGGGAATGAATTGGGCAACCTCGGAAAGACGATCAACTATAACCCATAATGAATCATTCCCACTTTGCGATCGGGGAAGGCCGTGAACAAAATCCATCGATATATCCTCAAAGTTCCACTCCGGAATAGGTAGAGGCTTCAACTTGCCCCTGGTCTCTGACACTCGGCTTTAACCAACTTGCATGTTTCACACCTTCCAACATATTCTGCTACATCACTCTTCAAACCTGACCACCAAACTGACTTCTTGAGATCTGCATACATCTTCGTGCTACCCGGATGTATCGAATATCTGAAATTATGAGCTTCAAACAGTATATCCTCTCGAAGGTGACCAGCGTCTGGAATGCATACTCTACTATAAAAAAGAAGTAAGCCCTCCTGAATGCTGAACCTCTCCTTCTGACCAGCCTGGGTCAAGTCCCAAACCTCCACCATCTTCGGATCTAGGGGTAGAGCCGTTCTGATCCTATCTTTAATATCGCAAGTGATTTCCATCCAAATTAATCTTGTAGTACTAAGATTGGAGCGTGGTATGATACTGATCTCCAACCTCTCCAGAGCCCGCACAAGCTCTTCCTGCTGAGTAATGAGGGCATAATTCGAACCTCTTCTACTAAGCGCGTCGGCCACCACGTTTGCTTTCCCCGGGTGGTATTGGATACCAATATCATAATCTGAGAGGAACTCCACCCACCTTCGCTGTTTCATATTAAGCTGTTGCTGATCATATATATAACTGAGACTCTTATGATCCGTAAAGACCTCACAACGAACTCCGTAGAGGTAGTGTCTCCAAATCTTCAAGGCGTGGATGACCGCTGCAAGTTCCAAATCGTGCACAGGATAATTTCTCTCGTGAACCTTTAACTGCCTGAAGGCGTAAGCTATGACCTTACCATGCTGCATAAGTACACAACCCAACCCTTGACCTGAGACATCGCTATAAATCTGAAAACCTTCTGAACCTGAAGGTAAGCTCAAGATCGGGGCGGTCATCAATCTAGATTTTAACTCCTCAAACGCAAGCTCACACTCAACTGTCCACGTGAAGGCTTTCCCCTTCCTGGTAAGTGTAGTCATTGGTAGCGCTATTTTTGAGAAGTCCTTAATGAATCTCCTGTAATATCCTGCTAGACCGAGGAAACTGCGAACTTCAGTCACTGCCTTCGGCCTTGGCCAATCCTTTATTGCTTCTATCTTTTTCGGATCCACCGCGAGACCCTTCTGACTGATAACATGACCCAAGAATGCCACCTATGAAAGCCATAACTCACACTTTGAAAACTTGACATACAACTGATTCTTCCTGAGAGTGCTCAACACTGCCCGGAGGTGCTCGGCGTGATCTTCTTGACTCTTTGAATAAACCAAAATGTCATCTATGAAGACAATCACGAAACGATCTAGTAGTTCTCGGAACACCCTATTCATCAGATCCATAAAGGCGGACGGGGCATTAGTTAACCCGAACGGCATGACCACAAACTCATAGTGCCCATATGTAGTGCTGAACACCGTCTTCTGGATGTCCACATCTCGAATCCTCAACTGGTGGTAACCCGACCTCAAATCTAGCTTGGAGAACGTGCTAGATCCCTCGAGCTGGTCAAACAAATCGTCTATCCTGGGGATATGGTACTTATTTTTAATTGTTAGTTTGTTCAGCTCACGGTAGTCTATGCATAATCTCAGGCTACCATCTTTCTTCTTAACAAACAGTACGGGGGCACTCCAAGGTGAAGTGCTCGGGCGAATGAAACCCAAGTCAATCAACTCCTGCAGCTGAACCTTCAACTCAGCAAGTTCTCTGGGAGCCATTCAGTATGGACTCTTGGCCACTGGCGCAGCTCCAGGTACAAGATCTATCTGGAAATCAATCTCCCTGGTAGGAGGGGCACCAGGTAACTCCTCTGGAAAGACATCAGAAAAATCCTTAACGACAGGCACTTCTAGCAGATTAATCATGGCTTCAGCATTCATCAGTACCAAGAAGGTTGCACAACCCTTATTGATGCATCTTATAGCCTTGATTGAGGAGATTATTAATTTGAAGACTCCCTTCATTCCCTGGAAGGTAAATGCAACTTGGTTGGGTCCTTCGAACTGTACCACCTTGTTCCTGCAGTCAATTCTTGCATTCATATCTGAAAGTCAGTCCATACCCACTATCAGATCAAAACCTGCTATAGGGAGGAGTGAAGCTTCTATTGAGATTTCAGTTTCTCCAAACCACACTGGAACTCTACACTTATTCCTGGTCTGCAAACAGGATCCATTAGGCATCATAACTTCTAATGATGCAGACTCTGGAAGGACTTCTAAATCCAGCCTACGCACCAGAGATTCTGCTATGAACGAGTGCGAGGCACCTGTGTCAAAGAGAATCTTGGAGGGAACGTTTCGTATCATAAGTATTCCTACATGCATGAATGCAACAAAGGTATAATTTTAGTGTCACTAAGAAGAGAAATACAACAACATCTAGGACGTACACATACCTGTCACCACGTCCTCCTGATCCTTAGCTTCCTGCTGGCCTAGCCCATAAGCTCTGGGTTGCACCGGACCTCGTCCTGCAGTATTTTTCTCCTCAGTTCCAACATGAACCTTTCCTCTGTCGGTTCTGCTAGGACCACCGACCTCAAACTTCGACTATAAAAGAATCATAATTAGGCCTATTGAGGGAAAGGTATAACTTAAGAAGATTACTCAAATGAAATTTCGTACCTGAACCACGGGAGTTCCCTGACAATATCGGGCTATATGTCCCGGTTGTTGGCATTTGTAGCAAACTCCTGCAGCAGCTAAACACTCACCCAGATGGTGGCGGTAGCATTTAGGGCAGAGGGGGTAATCTTTGACCTTGGAACCGGTCTGACCACCCTTCTTATCATCAGATCTTTGCTTCTTGTTCTAGTTCTTTCCTTGAGTATTCCTGTTCTGCTGCTGCTGCTGTGGTGCATCCTGAGGCTGCTATGATCGGAAGTTGTTACGCTTTTGAACCTTCTGCTGATCAGCTTCCAACTTCCTCGCAGTATCCACCAAACTTTTGTAATCAGCATTGACCATCGTCATCAGTGGTTGCCTCAGAGAGTCACGCAGTCCGTCCACGAATCGACTACACTTCTCGTTCTCATCCCCTTGCATATTGCCCGCATAACGAGATAAGTGAGTCAGCTCCCGCTCATAGGCTATTACAGTCCTGTCCCCCTGAAAGAGCCGGAGGTACTTCTCCTGGAGACTGCGGCGCTCGGATGGGGGCACAAACCAGCTAGATAGTGCCGTCAAAAAATTGTTCCACGTGAACATATCTGCTGTACGGCCTAACATAATTGAAAATTCATATTACTACAACGCTAACAGGGTAAAGTATTCTAGGAAAAAGGGAATTAGAACAACGTTACTTACCAGCGGGGTCGTCCGCCAGATGCCTAGTCCACCACAGATTTGCCTCACCTTTCAGGAGGAAGGCAGCTAGAGGAACCTTCTTGTTCTCTGGGCACTGCATCACTTCGAGCAGGTCACGTGTCTTTATCAGCCAATCGTCAGTCTCCATCAGTGTTTCTTCTCCATTGAAGTTGGAGGGCTGAAGGTCCCGAAAATTCCTCAGATAACGATCCATTCCTAAGTATCCGACAGCTGGTACAGGAACTGCTGCTGGATCTGCTGCAGGCAGTCCATTTCTGAATTCCAGCAGGGCTATGACCACTGCCCTGGCGATAACGGCTGCTAAGTCGGTAGGTTCTGGTGCTGCTGGTGCTGCTGCTGGTGCACCACCGTCATCCATGACTATCTTGGGAGTGGTATTCTGCCGCGAAGGCTCGCCCGCTTCGTTGGTACGCGGTGCCTATACGATGGAAGGGAAACAGTTATTGATGTACGAGACACAAAGAAAGATCTACTAGAAAGATATTTCCATTCAACGCATAGTTGAGCTAGAAGAAACTTTGATGACTCTAACGTCAAAGAATGATTCACTTGAAATCCTAAGGCTCTGTGAATTTTCCTGGGTCGTAGGATCCTAAACCTAGCTCTGATACCAATTGTAAAACCCCACCTTAGTTTTACCATAAATCAGCAGTCCGGCCGGGCCCCGTGATAAGAAGCAAACCAAAAAACGGTAATAAAAATTGGTACATAGTTGGTATAAATGAAAAGTGCTAAAGAGTACTTACAGCGGAAGCAGTAAAAGAAACTAAGGGATAAAAGTGTACCTCAAACTTGATTTCACAGAGCCACTAAAAAGAAAGTGTCCAAATACTTGAAATACTGAAATCTTAAACATAGTCTGATACAAGAACCATTAGAGAGATTCCGATTCGAGTCCAAAACACAGAACAGAACCATAAGAACAACTACATCATGTAAACGAACTAAAAGAAGGGCAAACTGCAGGCATGCTCATCCTAGACGCAACGCCCCACCTGTGACTCCTGTAATAATAAGCCCATAAAAATGGGTCAGCCCAACTGAAGAGTAAGAAAGACCATTTCCCCCAGTGACACTAAAAATGTTAATAATTGCAGAAATATGAGTGCATGCCAAATACAGAAATAATTATTTTGTACTAAATAAATAATTATACTTTATTAGTACGCATGCTTTTCTATCAAAATGCCGCAAACATAAATGACTATTCTGTTGTAATTTAATCGTGTATTTTTCTATTTAAAAATCACAATAACTACGAGGGGGTTTCTAAACCGTGACGTTCACATAAATCTTGGTGTTGCATCTTATGCGCAATCTAACGATCCGAGTCCTTACTAACGAACGCATCACGTTCTATGTCTCACGGACTTGGACTCGTATCTACTAAACTATAAGAGGGTGTATTTTCCCCCCAAAAGTTGAGGCTCAAAGGGACTACTACGCCCTATGAGTAAGATTGTGCGCCTCAATCTATCACGAGCGAAACCATCATTCGTGCCTCCTAACTAGTTCCTGTTAATATTTGGATTTTAATAACATAATCTACTAGATGTCTGAGATCAAAACTTTACTTGTTGCCGCCCTAGGTACACATTCAATTAAATGCTCTACCAATATACTTGAATGCCCGATATAGTTAATTACTCGTACTACCAACTGTGAATTTACGAGACGTAAGTACATGTTTTTGGTAAATTGTTCATCTTCACTAAATTATTAATGCGCTACAAAGTGATATGTCTAACCAAAAGAAATAGAATTTCTTACAGTAGTATTGCGCCGCTCGTATACAAGGCGCTGCGGCATGACACCTTAATATATGACAGAATTTGAGGCCTTCTCCGTTCTGTTATCCAACCGAAACCCAAATCTGAAATACAACCGAGAAGAGACCAACGGCTGGAGGGGGGGGGGCTGCCCTAATTTTATGAGGGGAAGGAGATTCCAACGCCTCTATCTGTTGCATAGAGGGGAAAGAAAATCGAAGGTAACATCAATTGAACTAACTGACGACCAAAAGGGACGGAGACGTCGATTACTTCCTCGAGGAAATCCTCTGAATCTGAGAGAAACAACAAAGACGCCTTCTGCGACTGGCTAGGAAGCGTCAGGGCTCACCCGACTGCGAGGAGGAGTCGACGAAAAACTTCTGGGAAGGGAAGGAAGAGGTCGACGAGACCTAACAGCGAGCAGAGGAGACGTCTAGGGCTTCTGGAAAGGAAGGGTCGTCTTCTGCGCCTCCAACGGCGAAGACTAGGAGCGGCAGAGCCACTCGCGCCACCAGCTGGAAGAATCGAGACCAGGAAAGTCCAGAGAGAGCGTGCGAGAGGGGAGGAGACGACAGTTACGCCGCTGGGAGAGGATACGCACGCCCTTTATCGGCTGCACTGGACGCGTGAGCCCTAGCGTCGGTTCAGGAAAAGAAACGACGACTGCGAATGATAACCGCAAGGGCTGCAGTTACTCATACTGCGCAAAATTAAAGCGCTTGCGGCTTGTTAACTGCATGAGCTGCGTTTAGAGCTCTAAAAGCAACCGTGCATTAGAGAGGGGAAAGACTAGACTTGGGTTTTATTATTATAGCGCCATTGGACAATATCGCACTAAGGTTATGAGTCTAGATGGACTTGTGGGCCTCGAAAACGCGTCGAAATAATTTCTTAAAGATATTTCATGTACGTGCACGCAACGATTAACTATGATACTCTCATACCTTGATTTGAACTTGGCTTGATTACTCCCGTCCATGATCGGATCCTGAAAATAAGTTTTAATTTTACGTATCACCTTTCGGATGTTACAGTTTGTGTTTGTGCGGAGTTTGGTGCAATGTAACATTTGCAATATTTTTCTGTTACCAATTTTTCTATTAATGGTCTGACAAACATCTCGTGGTTTGAAAATAAATGATTATTGAGTATGTTTGAAGTTGAGAAGCTCCATTATCATACTGGTTAATAAAGTACATACTTTATTCCTCTTATTTTCTTATCAAAATTCCATTTTCTAGAATTTATCCACAAAATTATCTCCATCTACCTATCATCCTTGGGTGTTTAGTGCCCATATTACAGAGCAACTTTTTTGGTAACACAGGTAACTTATAGTGTAAAATTAGCTAAATTTTTCTTTTACTGCAATCTTTTATCCATGAGATGTTTCACCTCATCTGCAGATTTTTTCCCATTGTCCTCATTATAACACTTACTTGAAAATTTTAATGATCAAAGCGAAGTTACTTTCAGGTTGATAATCATCATTACTAATGAGTGTTTACTCCTAGTTATTATTTTGAAGATTTCTATGCATTGTAGTGAAAATTGTAATCGGAGCAGAATGGTTTGAATTTCTTATATTTTTTTCATGGGCCAAGTAGAACGTATAATGTGTAGTCACTTTCCCCTAGACAAATTTTCCCAAAAGTGTCCATTGATTTTCTTGCCTTTTGTGGTGATTTAATATGAAGGGGAGCCTTGGCGCATCGGTTGAGGTGTTGCCGTGTGACCTTGAGGTCACGGGTTCGAGTCCTGGAAGCAACCTCTTGCAAAAATGCAGGGTAAGGTTTGCCTACATTTCACTCTTGTGGTGGGACCCTTCCCCGGACCCTTGCTGCGCGGGGATGCTTTGTGCACATGGCTGCCCTTTTTTGTGGTGATTTAATATACACAGCATGAGAAGATGGGTAGTATTGACTATTGAACAGAAGTAGAGCGATTGATTGTTTTGTTGCTCCTACTTCTGTACTGGCAATTTATCTATTCATATATATATGAGCATTTTTAGCTGCAGTTTATACAAATTTAGTATGGAGATCCATGGACCTTCAATTCAAAAATGTAAACAACATAGCATAAAAATGTATTATATTTATCATTGGTGTGATTTGCTTTACCTCATTAATAGATGTTTTCCCATTGCCTCTTTAGAACTCTTACTGAGAATTTTAACAATCAAAGTGATGTTACTTGCAGGTTGATAATCTTCATTACTTGTCAGTGTTTACCCTTCATTATTTTTGTAGATTTCTTTGCATTGTGGTGAAATTTGTAATGATTTGGAGTAGAATGGTTTAACTTTCTTGTTGTTTCCATGGGCTAAGTAGCACCTATATTTCTGTAGTCACTTTCATCAAGACAGGTTTTCCTGAAAGAGTTAATTGATTTACTTGCCTTTTCTGGTGATTGAATGCACACAGCCTAAGACAAGATGGGTAGTATTGAAAAGAAGTATTCATATGATATCGATTGATATTTTATTGTTCCTAGTTCTGGACTGGCACTTTATCTATATATATTAGCATTTTAGCCGACAATTTATACAAATATGAAATATCACTATGCAGACCTAAGGAGTTCCTTCAAATTCAAAGGATGCAAACAACATAACATAAAAATGTGTTATATTTCGCAATGATGTGATTGTGTCTGAATACTTTTTGTTTTTTTAGTATCTTTTAATTTATTAGTTCAGTTAAAAATTGAGAGCACCTTTTTCTTTTTAGATGGATATGTTAAATACCGGTAACAATTGCAAACAGATCAAAAAAATAAATATCATGAATCAGTAGAATATACAAAGAAAAAAAGCCACCTAGTCGCATGATGTCTCAAATTGTCTTTCTGCATATACCACTTATTACTACTCTCTTTCTTCTCCGTCCTGTATACAAAGAAAAAAAGCCACCTAGTCGCATGATGTTTCAATAATTATGTCTTTCTGCATATACCACTTATTACTACTCTTTCTTTTCCGTCCTATGTTTCTAAATGGGGCTTCAAACCAGGTAAAGCGTTGTGGAGAGATGTCACGGAAGTTAAGGTTTCTTAAGGATCAGATAAACAAGTCCAACCTCACGATTTTAGCTCGCCCGGCTTTGGAACCTGATACTAACTTGGAGGAATTAGAGGTTACTGTAAAAGTTTAAATTTTCCTTCATCAATTTAGGCCATTAACGTTCCGAAGGTCTACTAAAGTGTTATATTCTCTCTCCTGTGTTCAGGTTCTACTAGGTGAACATGAGGCTGAACTTCTTGAAATGCATACAAACAGTGAGAAACTGCAACAGACATATAATGAACTTCTTGAATTTAAGTTGGTTTTGCTAAAGGTACTTATTAGCCTGGCCACTATTTATTTCCTTTTCAGTTTTTATCTGTAGAGAGATTAGTATTTCTGATAGTGGTATCATATCATCTTCACAAGAGGGTACTTCTTTAATTTTGTGAAGTTTGGAGTCTGAGATACTACTGGAAATGATTCATATCCATTAGTAAAAAGTCCTGCTCCTAATGTGGTTGTGCTGATTTCTCCTTGACTAAACTTATCCCAAACTTGTCATTTTCCATACTTGATGTCTCAAGCGCATTTTATCTATGCGATGAATTGTTACCATCTCTTTTACATTTATGGGTTTGCAAAGTTTGTCAAAGGACAATGCTACTTATAGAGTTTAAAGAAGTGTGCTACAGGATTTACCACTACAAAGTGTCTTGCATTATGTATTACCCAGCACGAAGGAGCAGGACTAATATTATTATTGAACAGTATTATGATGTCTCAAGACACTAGACATAACGTCTCTTTTGAATAGTATTATGATAGCTCTGACTAATATTGAACAACCAATATTGATTAATACAAATGAAGATACATTATATTGAGGTATACTCTATATCCAACCCTTGAAGGCAGGATCCCTTTAAGAGCTCTTTTCTCCTATGAGAGCCTAAACAACTAAATGAACCAAGATGCTCTAAAAACTCACTACCACTCCCTTATTTTAGTATGAATAAGATGTACATAATTACTGACGGCGCGCCACGACCGACGCGCGTGTATACCCGCATGAGTCGGTGATCCGCTCTCCGGACGGGCGATCGGAGTCCACGGTCGCATCCGGATGTGTGTTTCTAATCAGTTTCATGTTTTATACTTTTTATTCCGCGTTGTATTTTATCCCCGATCGAACCGAACAATGTGAGCCGTTCGATTTGAGGGTTTTATTAGGGTGCAGTTACTGTGCAGTTGTTGGTTTGGGTTTATTTAGAGTTACAGGCTGGCGGTTCGTGGGTATCGTGGATTTGGAAACTTTCCAAACTGGCGATCTTCTTCTCCAGGTGCGACGCCGGAGAACTTCCTGGTGCGACTCCAGGTTCGCTGTCTACCCCCTCTCGTGAGCCCCTCCTCCCTCTTCGGCAAGCCCTCCGCCCCGTCTCCATCTCCAGCCCCGACGCCAGCCCCTCCTCCCTCTCCGGCAAGCCCTCCGCCCCGTCTCCATCTCCGTTCAGCCCGCCTCCATCTCCAGCACCGACGCCAGCCCCTCCTCCCTCTCCGGCAAGCCCTCCGCCCCGTCTCCATCTCCAGCCCCGACACCAGCACCTCCTCCCTCTCCGGCAAGCCCTCCGCCCCGTCTCCATCTCGTTCAGCCTGCCTCCATCTCCAGCCCCGACGCCAGCCCCTCCTCCCTCTCCGGCAAGCCCTCCGCCCCGTCTCCATCTCCGTTCAGCACGCCCTCCGATAGCCGCTACAGCAGCCCCTTCCCTCTGAACCTGCAACCTTTCCCTCCCTGAAGCCCCTCCCCTTTTCAATACCCGAGCCCCCACAACCCTCTAACACCCGCAGCAGCCATCCAACATCCACAGCAGCCCTCAATATCCGCAGCAGCCACAACATCCTGGAATACCCGAGGCCCCACAGTCCTCTAACACCCGCATCAGCCATCCAACATCCACAGCAGCCCTCCAACACCCGCCATTGTCCCTGCTTATATGTGTGAGTTGTGGTAAAATGTCATTCCCTTTGATTGTTTATTTTGGCAACTTGTATTGTGGTGGATTTCTAATTTTATTGCGCTAGTATTCTATTTGTCGTGCAATTTGCGGAGTTTATTCTGCGCGTGCCCAAATTATTGCGCCTCGTTCGGGTTCGTGATCATTACTTGTTTTATTAAATCAAAGTTTTTGTCAAAGCTCGTGCACCTGTAATTTTTATAATAAAATAATTACTTGTTGTAATTTTAGTGAACCACTCTTGCACCATATTGCATCTCATCGCATTTAGGGCTGCATTTAGCGAACCCTTCCCGAGTCGGCCTTACCACTGCATCAAATTGGTATCAGAGCATCAGGTTGGGATCATTTGCATGCTACGTAATGGTAGGGAGTATCGTCAGTCCATGTCAATTCACAATCACACCGACGATAGGACCGCTAGTTCTCAAACAGACATGACACCCGCCGAGTTTCAACGTTTAGTTCTCGACCGATTTGATCGGATGGGAACCCAATTCGAAACTCTTAGGGTTGATATTGCGAGGGTTAGTACCAGGGTTGATCAACTAGAGACTCCTAGAGGACGAGCGCTTCCTCTCCCTGACGAGGAGCCTCATGAGGATCCTCGAGATGCCACACCACCTCCCGATAGACGTGGTAGAGACGGTCCTCACCGAGATCCCCCACCCCCACCATGAGCAAATTATCGTCGTGGTTATGAGTTTCGGCGTGATCCAGGCATGGATCAATGTTCTCCGGATGAACCTCGTCCTCCCGCACTTCGTCGCAGAGATTGACCACGATATGATTATGACAAAGATGATGAGTACGGTGACTTTCGTGAGCCACGTCGGGGGATGACCCCAGAGGAGGATGACATCACCCGACGGATCCGTATTGATGCTCCCACCTTCGATGATCATCTGGACCCGAGGGCGTTTAGTGATTGGCTCATGGATATGGATCACTATTTTGACTGGTTTGACATGAATGATGAGAGATGTGTACGGTTTGCGAAAATGAAATTAATTGGCCAAGCCAAAATTTATTGGTCAAGTTTAGAGAGGTCTCTTGAGCGGGATGGTTGCTACCCCATCACCCGATGGGACGAGATGAAGCAACGCTTACAGGATAAATACCTCCCCGCATCATATCGAAATCAACTCTTAGATCAGTTGCACGCGCTACGCCAGGGGACTCTCTCTGTTGCTGATTACATGTCACGATCTGACGAACTCGTAGTTCGTGGCGACATTTGGGAGGAGCCCATCGCCACTGCTTCACGTTTTCGTGCGGGCCTTAGAGCAGATATCCGAAGGGAGTTGATTCCCCATAGGATGGAGTCGGTAGAGCAGGTTTTTCAGCTCGCACTAGAGTACAATCAGTATTTATGCTCCGCCGGCCAAAGGCAGGTCACTACACGACCCGATGCCATCACAGCTAGGAGACCCCCTCCTGCCACGCCTACTGCCACCCCTCGCACTCCCGCAGACGCGACGGGGAAAGCTATTGTTCCTGGAGGCCCCAAGCCTGAGGGCGTCCAATGTTATCGTTGTTCTGGCAGGGGCATTTCGCAGCGCAATGCCCTACTAGAAATTTGCTGATTGAAGATTCAGGCGGGGCTGCAGGGCACTTTGGTAGAGATAAGACGATCGCATTGGTTGAGGATCGTTTCTTCTGGCCCGACCTAAAGAAAGACGTCACCAGAGTAGTTAGGCATTGCGGGGGTTGCCAGACGGCAAAGGGGTCTCGCCAGCCCACGGGATTATACACTCCACTACCGGTCCCTGAGCGACCCTGGTCTGATATTAGTATGGATTTTGTTCTCGGGCTCCCTCGCACTCTGAGGAAGCTCGATTCTATATTTGTTGTGGTGAATCGTTTTTCCAAGATGACACATTTCATTCCTTGTCGAAAGACCGCTGACGCCTCCCACGTGGCAGCATTATTCTTTAGAGAAGTATTTAAGTATCATGGTCTCCCCACCTCCATAGTCTCTGATCGTGATGTACGATTTATGAGCTATTTCTGGAAGACTTTATGGAGGAAGACAGGTACGACTCTGAGGTTTTCCTCCGCCTACCACCCGCAGACGGACGGACAAACTAAAGTGGTTAACCGTAGTCTTGGGACTCTTCTTCGTTGCCTAGTTGGGGATTCTGTCCTCCCCGTAGCCGAGTTTGCATACAATAACTCAGTCAATAGGACCACAGGCTTGAGTCCATTTCATATCATGTTTGGGTATGAGCCTAGGAAACCAGTTGACTTGGTGGATATTCCCCTAGGGTCCAGACCAAGTGAGTCCGCCGAGTCTTTCATTCAGCACGTGCATGCACTACACGAGTCGGTCCGTAAAAAGATTGCAGCTAGTAATGATCATTATAAGAATCAAGCAGATCAGCACAGGAGGGAACAAATCTTTGAGGCAGGAGAACAAGTATTAATTCGCATTCGATCTGAGAGGGTCCCACAAGGACCAGCAAAAAAATTAAGCGCACGCAGAATGGGCCCTTATATAGTTGTACGGCGGATTGGTACGAATGCTTATGAAATAGACATCCCTCATGGTATGGGCATCAACCGGGTATTCAACGTAGAGGATTTGACCCCTTACTACGAGGAGCATGTGTACGCGGATCCACTCACCACACCTCTACCCGAGCCCTCATCTCCCATAGCCCCACCACCTGAGCCTTCCTCTCTTATTGCCTCTGCTCGTCCCTCTGTGTTGCCACCAGCGGCGTCGCGTCATGCAGATCGAGTTACACCATCGACGGTTCCACCGACATCTTTGCCAGACGGAGATACATCTTTGCCAGACGGAGATACATCTTTGTCAGACGGAGATACATCAGCATCAGACGGAGATACATCAGCATCAGACGGAGATACATTGGTACCACCTGCTTCTACTGGCGACGTGCGTCAGATCGTCGGACACGACTTCTACGCCGCGGGCGAACGAGATACCCTACGCTATCTTGTCCGTTGGAGCGGCCGGCCCTTGCACGATGCTACTTGGATTTCCTCGGAGTAGCTTCAGAGACTCGCCCCACGGCTGCTCAGCGAGTACATCCATCTACACTCATCGTAGTTGAGTGCCTTTAAGCCGGGGGAATTGACGGCGCGCCACGACCGACGCGCGTGTATACCCGCAGGAGTCGGTGATCCGCTCTCCGGACGGGCGATCGGAGTCCGCGGTCGCATCCAGATGTGTGTTTCTAGTAAGTTTCATGTTTTATACTTTTTATTCCGCGTTGTATTTTATCCCCGATCGAACCGAAAAATGTGAGCCGTTCGATTTGAGGGTTTTATTAGGGTGCAGTTGTTGGTTTGGGTTTATTTAGAGCTGTAGGCTGGCGGTTCGTGGGTATCGTGGATTTGGAAACTTTCCAAACTGGCGATCTTCTTCTCCAGGTGCGACGCCAGAGAACTTCCTGGTGCGACTCCAGGTTCGCTGTCTACCCCCTCTCGTGAGCCCCTCCTCCCTCTCCGGCAAGCCCTCCGCCCTGTCTCCATCTCCAGCCCCGACGCCAGCCCCACCTCCCTCTTCGGCAAGCCCTCCGCCCCGTCTCCATCTCCGTTCAGCCCGCCTCCATCTCCAGCCCCGACGCCAACCCCTCCTCCCTCTCCGGCAAGCCCTCCGCACTGTCTCCATCTCCAGCCCCGACGCCAGCCCCTCCTCCCTCTCCGGCGAGCCCTCCGCCCCATCTCCATCTCCGTTCAGCCCGCCTCCATCTCCAGCCCTGACGCCAGCCCCTCCTCCCTCTCCGGCAAGCCCTCCGCCCCGTCTCCATCTCCGTTCAGCCCGCCCTCCGATAGCCGCTACAGCAGCCCCCTTCCCTCTTAACCTGCAACCTTTCCCTCCCTGAAGCCCCCTCCCCTTTTCAATACCCGAGCCCCCACAACCCTCTAACACCCGCAGCAGCCATCCAACATCCACAACAGCCCTCAATATCCGCAGCAGCCACAACATCCTGGAATACCCGAGCCCCCACAGTCCTCTAACACCCGCAGCAGCCATCCAACATCCACAGCAGCCCTCCAACACCCGCCATTGCCCCTGCTTATACGTGTGAGTTGTGGTAAAATGTTATTCCCTTTGGTTGTTTATTTTGGCAACTTGTATTGTGGTGGATTTCTAATTTTATTGCGCTAGTATTCTATTTGTCGTGCAATTTGCGGAGTTTATTCTGCGCGTGCCCAAATTATTGCGCCTCGTTCGGGTTCGTGATCATTACTTGTTTTATTAAATCAAAGTTTTTGTCAAAGCTCGTGCACCTGTAATTTTTATAATAAAATAATTACTTGTTGTAATTTTAGTGGACCACTCTTGCACCATATTGCATCTCATCGCATTTAGGGCTGCATTTAGCGAACCCTTCCCGAGTCGGCCTTACCACTGCATCAATTACGAAATGCCTAAGACTACATAGATAGATAGGGGGACGCGTGGCCGCCCGAAGAGTCCTCTTCGTATCAACACTCCTCTCTCGAATATCAACATTGTCCTCTAGGTTGAGGCTCGTAAGGGCCATCAACGGGTGTCAGAGGATTCAACGAGATCGGGATCGTAGTCTTCAACGCCGAGCTACATACAAAAGTTCTTGAGAGGGCATTTGTGGGTGAGCGAGTATGGATGGTGGCAGTATAAACAAAGGCCCTTTTGATGAAGTTCAAGGTACCGCTGGTGAGATAAGCGCTGTGGTGGTGGGGCTACCGACGGAGGCAGGATCGACCGAATTGGTGGTGGCGGCTATGGGCTGATCAACCAGGTTCCATGTAGAGGTGGGTGATTCAGGCGTGAAGAGGTGATTGAGGTTTTGGCGGTGGTAGCGGCTGGTGGGGTGGACGAGTAGAGGAGGATGGATGGTCTGGATAGAATTCATCGTCTAGGCAACCGAGTTTGCTCAATGGCGCAAAAGAGAGTAGCTGGGTTTTGGCATGAAGGCGCGTCCGAATGTGGGGCTGTATGTCCGCGAGAAAGTACCTCAGATAATGGTCTGGGGATAAGCCCACAACGTGCGTGGCGATCTCAATGAACTCAATGATGTATGTAGCAACGACGTCAGGCTGGCGAATGAAGCCGAGGCACTCATAGACATTACCGGTTTGGTGCGTGTCATCGTGGCAGAGGAGTTCCTCCTTCAATGTGGGCTAAGAGAGATTAGAGACATGCGTGTGACTGTGGCGGTTTCCAAAAATGGGGGCCGTTACATGTTGGCGCGTCCAACACACCCTATAGAGCGCAGAGACCTCCATATAGATAGTCGCCATGTGAACCTTCTGGCTGGTGAGGGTGGAATGGAGGTCGAAAAATTGTTCGACGTGGGCGACCAAACTGAGGGGTTTGGTGTCATTGAACACCGCAATCTCAATCCGGTGAAGGTGGGTCGGGTGGATGTCCTCAGTGGGGTGTAGGAACCCCAGGTAGTCCATGCCAGGCTGATTGGGGGGAGCGGTGGAGGTGCCAGTGGAAGGCGCACAACTCGCAAAGGAGGAGAGTGAGATCTTCAAGATGATACAAGCGAGTTGAATTGGTGGCCAAAGTGAAGGCGTCCTTGTTGGCGCGTAGGGCCAATGGACGAGTGCAGAGCGTGTAAGGATGATCCGGAGGGAGCGACGAAAACACTGAAGGAGGCGGACTACTGTTGCCGTAGGAGGCGGATTGCGTCTGTTTGAATAAGACACACGAGGTGCTGGACTGCGCCGAGGGGAGCGCCGAAGGGGTTATGCCTACTCCTGGAAGGGCATGGGTGAGATGCGCAGAGGAGCAAGAGGCGGGATGGAACCAGAAATGTGTTTGGGGGTCGGCGGCCTGAAAGGATGTTGGCTGGGGTCGTCAGGGAGTGAGGGTGATTGGTCGGAGGAGGCTGGACTGGAGGAGTCGCTGTACGCGACGCTGACCCGAGGAGATGGGTTGTGCGGGGGATAAGAAGTGTTGGACGCGTCTTGCGAAGGGGCCGCTGAATTAGGACAGTTGGCGTGCTTGCAGAAGAGTAGTTGAACGGGGACACGTGACCGAAGAGCGAGTAGGGATGTCGCCGGGTCAGTGGAGCGATATCGTGCTGTAGTAGGGTTGTCGCAGGCGTGGGGATGTTGTGCGAGGGAGAAGGAGAGAGGGCTCGACGGGAGTTGCGAAACCAGCAGGCGTATCGACTGCGGTGGATTACCAAAAGTAAGAGGAATTATGCCTCCAAAATGAACCCCACGTGGTAGGGCAGGTCAGACTAGTTGATAGTTCCGCCTATCGTCGAACAACTAATATTGATTAATACGTATAAAGATACAATATATCGAGGTATACTCGATATCCAACTCTCAATTAAAGGATCCCTCTAAGAGCTCTTCTCTTCTATGAGAGCCTAAACAATTAAATGAACAAAGATGCCTGAAGACTCACTACCACTTCCTTATATTAGTGGGACTGGGCGTGCATAATTATGGAAATGCCCTAAGACTGCATAGATAGCTAGGGGGACGCGTGGCCGGCCCGGGGAGTCGTATTTATATCATATTAGTGATACATCATACATGATAAGGTGATGATGGTGCAATTGTGCATAAGGGGACT
Organism: Dactylorhiza incarnata; assembly: GCA_033032865.1. Classification (NCBI taxonomy): domain Eukaryota; kingdom Viridiplantae; phylum Streptophyta; class Magnoliopsida; order Asparagales; family Orchidaceae; genus Dactylorhiza; species Dactylorhiza incarnata. The sequence goes on along the minus strand of JAWHQI010000366.1, from coordinate 1,125,530 downwards.
CTAATGATTATCGTGAGTGAGAAGTAGTAGTGAATTTGTGGAGGGAATAATGGTCTTAGGTTCAGGCAGCAGTCACCATTCAGGGTAATAACAGAGAATCAGCTAAGGGAATCTGTGGAGGAAATGTTATCGTGAGTGAGAAGGGTAATAACAGGTAATCTGTGGAGGGAATGTTGAAGGTTGCTGGATGTTGGGGATGGAATTTCCGGCCGGAGTGGGTTGTTATGATCAATGATATGAGCTGTTACTGGTTTTGGGGGCCAAAATTGGACAGTTATAGGCACATCAGTGACCAACAGTTTTCTGGGGTAGTGGGTGGTGGTTAATAGTGATTAGGGGCAGTTTTATGGGAAGTTGGTGGTGGGGAAGGGTTACCTTGGTTTCAGCACCAAGGCTCCATGGAATCGACACCGTGGGACGACCATGATACCCCAAAATTCTGTCCAAAATCTGCAATCCTCTGAGATCAACCCTTTGACCCCTTATTTATAGATATAAAGATCACTATGGACGGTCTAGATCGTCCGAAACTTCAACCCCTACTAATACATGAAAATAAAAATACAGAAAACAAAAATAAGAGAATATAAATATCCTGTCATTGCTCTGAACGCGGCCATGGACTTAGATTGTTCATATGATGATCATAACTCATACTTTTGCATATGCAGACGTGTACATGTTCTGATAAAGGTCGACCCGTCCGCCTGATCCATGATCTCCATCAGTTACAACCTATGTATCCAATTTAGACCAATTGATTATATGTGGAGAGACTTAGATCTTATGTAACACGTGAACTATTTTAATTGGGTGATGTGGCAGTGGAATGTTGGGCTAATATGCTCTGATACCATGTTAAAACCTATAAATCTAACTTAAAACCAATTAGTTGTCGACCCGCCCGCCCGCGATCTGTGATTCCCATCAGTTACAACCTATGTATCCAATTTAAACCAATTGGTTATATGTGGAGAGACCTAGCTCTATATTAACAAGTGAACTATTTTAATTCGGTGATGTGACAATGGAATGTTGGGCCAATATGCTCTGATACCATATTAAAATCTATACATCCAACTTAAAACCAATTAGTTGTAAGTGGAGGGCCCATGATCTATATTAAATGCACAACTCTTAATGAGTATCCTAACGTGAGATTATCTTAACAAATAGTAAAAAGGGAAGTATGATTTGTCCGTATTATCTTCTTAGACCTTCATTTATTGTTCACAAGGATTATACATCTAATATATCTAATATACATATATATATATATATATACAATGCCGACCTTTGCAGCTTTTGGGGAAACGATGGTCGTCCGTCGGAGATGGTGCAACAGGGGGAATCGGGGCAGTGTCGGCGAGGTGGTAAATATGCGTCAATCCGTTGGAGATCGCTTGCACAGGAGAGGGAATCGGACGGGCGAGAAGCCCTCGTAGTAGAGATATTAGGAGCGGGAAAAATAGGGTTTGGAGCGCGAGAGATGGAGTTGGGCGAGAGAGAGGCTTTCGGGAGGGTTCTTTTTTTGCCGCCTACGCGGATACTCACAAATTTGAAACTCGGACGGGAATGAGATGAAGGTCTGAGATCTAAGCAATCTCTTAACTTGCTAAATGCCACAACTTGATAAATCTTTTTAATATAGTATATACTGGAGACAAAAGTGTCCCTAACCTCCACGCTTAACTGCGAATAACTAAAAGACAGGGGGAACCGGGAGCTGCAAGTGACCAACTACTAATCGCAAAGAGTTGAAGAGAAGAGAAGGGGGGAGAGATGAGAAGGTTGCTGCGAACGGCTACACCAGACTTCCCGCAACTACTGCAAGCCTTAGCTTTGGATGATTTTATTACTCAGCATGTAAAAGCTATTACAGAGTGATTACAACCAAATAACAAGAAGCTCAGTTGTCAGAGAGAGATGGGAGCTTGAGTCCGCACCAACAAGGAGGATTTGACACAAGTTCAACATGCTTTTCTGGGTACTATACCCTCTATTTATACTAATTGGGGTCTGTCCGAACGAGCAGATACCTAAATTACGTGCTGCCCAGGGTACAGGAGAACCGGGCAGGAAAGAGAGAGTGCGGTTACAACAGTCTGTAACAACCCTAACTAAAAGGCTGGAAAGAAAAGCCCGGGTGGTCTCTGGATAGTGTCCGCCCATGCTGCTTGACGCCAAAAGGATCCTTGCTCCATCTGAGGCGGACTGACTCTTGATGGGCTCGCAGGATTCCGGGTTAACATAATCCCTGCACTTTTTTAAGTCTGCGCGGTCTTCGAAAAAGTAAACAAGTAACCACGGAGATTGCGAATCGACTTGACTGCTCAGAAAATCTATAAATAGTTCAAGATTAGGCTGTTTGGAAGGTCATTTTTCTGACGATTCCCTTCTTACTTGTTGCAGTTACGAACCCTGACGAACGGATGGTTGCTCGGAATGCTTCGCTGTTGGAGGAACAGGCGAAAAAGACAGCAAACCTTTCCTCCCCTAGCAAGAAGCAGGGGAAGGATGCGGTGGATGTGTCCAAAGCATCGTCCGCTGCAATCACTTCGAAGAGGAAAGGGACGGATGGTCTCCCAAAAATGACCTTCATTCCCGAGACTCCTCAGGCTTCCCTGGAGATAAGAGTGACGGATACGCCGACTTCTTCTCAATTGAAGTTGGCGACCGTGGGCACTTCTGATTCCGTTGACAAAATACTGGATGAGTATCTAGCGAAGATGGACGACGAGTCTGCGAATGATCCTTCTCGCGAGCCATCGCCCAAGGAGCCCAACGAACAAGAGATGCTCCAGGAGGCCGAGGTGGTTCTGACGGATGCTTCTGGCAAGAAGAAGCGCAAGAAGGACTCCAAGAATGAGACCACTACGAAGAGGCACAAGCGCGTTGATGCTAATGGCGAAAAGGAAAAGCTTCCCTTTGAACTCGTTCATTTGGACACGGACGAGTCTGGGCGGACTCCCCTAGTTGAGGACTTGCCCAACACTCAAATTATTGATGATCCCGCACTGGACGCGGTCATTGCGAAGTATACTGTGGGCGATGCGGTCAACAAGGCTGTCTTGCAGGACAAGGAGACGACAGACGAGTCCGCCGAGACCCCGCGACGAGAGAAAGAGGCTCTAGAGCAAGAGAACGACGATTAGGCGAAAAAAGATGCAAAGAGGCTGCAGTTGGAGGAGTATTTAATCGGGCGGACACCGAGAGAGCGTTGAATGCTGCTGGGAAGAAGCAGAAGGCCGTTGAGAAGACGCAACTGAAGATAGAAGCTCGAGATCGAGCGGTTGCTGAGACAGTGCAGCCTGAGACTGAGACCGAGCTAAGAGGTAAGCCGACTGCTGACTTGGGGACGGCGGCTACCTTGGCTCAGTTTAGTGCTGATGTTGCAGAGATTCTAGGTGAAGACAGAGGAATCGGCGCAGGAGGCGCTGCAGACACTGGGGAGAGTTCGCGACCACCTTCCGGAGGGCTTTCGACTTCGCTTCCTCTTCCGCCGCTGAAGCCCGTGTCAAGAGTCATCCCCCCTTTAATGGGAGCAGCTCCAGGTGAGCGCCCTCTGACTCACAGGAAGATGAAGGAGCGACGAAGGCTGGGTGAGTTGCTGCGGAAACTATTCCTCAGAAGGACTGACCCTGAGCGGAGTAGACGCCTTGTGTGGGCCCCCAAAGAAGTATTCGCTGCTGGTGCTGATTACTTTTGCAGACTCGACCAAGTCCCTGAGCCAGTATCAGATACAAGGGGTATGTCCGCCCTTACCTCTTGATTAGTTATGAAAAAATAAATTTCTTACCCATTGCTGTTGTGGTTACCTTGCAGAGCCGCGACGATTACACTTGCTGGTATAAGCGAGGAGTTGCGTCGCTTTGGGGGGAGTTGCGGATAACCAGAGATAGAGTTCACAACCTGGAGGAGCGACAAGTTAAAAGATGAAAAAATAGCTGCACTTACCTCCGAGATTTCTCTGTTGAAGCAGAAGGTTTTGCGAGAGGGTGAGGCCTCTGGGTCGAGACCGCGGTCACTCTCCGAAGAAACGAGTGTCCCCTACGAGGTGTAGATGTGGAAAGACGTCCAGGATCTTCACAACATTGGAGCGCAACTGAATAGGGGCTTGGCGGTTGCCCACAAGGCCTATGGCGATCTTGCTAATGGTTTAACGCTTTTGTGCGTAGAGTGAGCTCCTTCTCAGGATTAGGATTGACATGCGCGATTAGAAACACTTTGTTGGTTTGTTTGTTTGTAAAACTTAGTGATTATTTATGAATCTTTAGTGTGCGCGGTTACGCGCTCGTCTTTCTGTTGATATGTTGTCTTGCCTGTGCTTTTATCCTGTGCTTGGGATGTTTTGAGAATGTTGTGCTGTGGAGGTTGCATGAGGTTGATGGGAATACTTGCCTTGCTATCTTCTATTCCGTTTTGCAGGTAGACACTCTGGAAGGGGCGATTACAAGATGCGTAACCGCACAAGCTCCTTACGCAACTTACGCGGAAAAAATGAGCCAATTGGTGCGGTTATTGACGATGGTGTCTAAGCGAGTAGACTACACGATTAATTTCATGTCTACTTGGCCTGAGATTCCTTTTATCTCAGAGCTAGAGTTCAACAATTTCATGTCTCGCCCCCCCCCCCCCCCCCCCCCCGTCGAACCCCCCGTCGACCCCTGCTACACGGTGCGGTTACCAGAGGGTAAAGAGAGGTTGACATCTGTCTATGACGAAGAGCTGGCCGTCCCATTCGATCACTTCGACTCTGGGTGGCGGTTTCCTATCTTCCCTGAAGTCGTTGAGATCCTGAACTACTTCGGAGTAGTGACCGCCCAGCTGTCGCTGAAGGATGTAACGACCGTCATTTTATTTGTAACCTACATTAGGACAGTACGGATTCAATTCAGCGTGGATGTTTTCCACAATCTCTTCTACGTGATAGCCAGAGCCGGGGGGCAGATATACTTCGACTCCGACAAGAAGCGGGCTCTGAATTTACCGAACAAAGTCTGCAACTGGTATGATCAGTTTGCCTTTTTCAAAGGCGACTTCGGCGGTCTCCCTACCCTTCCGGACGCGTGGAGCGAGGACGCCTTCAGAGTGCCAAAGCCGAGAGGAGTGGTGAGGCGGATCGTGGATTTTCTTAACCGCTCACCCTTGGATGTGGATTACTATATCCCGCTAGTCCGTGAAGTAATGAATGTTCCTGTAGAAGATTGTAAGTATGGGCAGTCAACAATATAAGTAACCGCACATACCTGGTGATTCTGACTTGTTTTTTTCCTTGCAGTCGTCTTGATGGTTCCCGATCAGAAACCGCGCCAGCCCCTCAGAAATGTTCTAACCGTTGGCGAGCGGAGACGTCTTCTTGAGCGACAGAGAGACGAGGCGCTTGTGGTAGGTGGCGCGAGTACGTTTTCTTTGAGGAAGCGGAAGTCCGCGCAAGCTCATGCGAATGTGGCGGGAGAATTCGCGTTCTACGGCCTCGGAGAGGACCTGCAGGATGCCGCGGGTGGTCCCTTGATGTAGCGGCATCCCGAGGGTAAATCAGTTACCTTTAGCACTTCCCTTCCTTCTTGGAGGGAGGATGACGAGGCAGGGATGCATGCTTATGCGTACACCTCTGCTTTGTTCGGCAGAGAGAATCTCTGTGAGTTGGAGAAGATTTTGGTGAAGGCTCTGACCAGGAAGACATCGACGTCGACACTACGGGAGGTCACTCTTAATCATGTTATTAGGTGCGGGCTTGAAGAGGCGTTGGAGGAGAACGCCTGTTTGAAAAAGGAACTGAAGGTACAAAGGAATGATTTTTTAGATGTAGCGGTCATACATACCTGCCCACATCTACTGATGTTTTGATTCCTTACTCTGCAGGCCGCCCACACTTTCGAGAATCAAAAGTTTTGGTATGCGATGCCGCGGAACAATAAAGTGTCCACGACTCTCACTCTAGATCTTTTAAAATAGAAAGGTGCCTTGAAGGACGAGTTTGTCAACATCGACTATCCGACTCTTTATGCGGAGTTTGAAGATGTTGAAATCTCAGAATTGGAGGATGCATGCTCTCAGGCTGGCGCGAATGATGTTTCGCTGGTCGGTGCTGAGGACGTCGCTGATCCAGAGCAAAAAGTCGGAGAGGAAGATCATTTATCTTCAGAGACCGACATTGAGTTGAGCTGATATTGCTTGACAGCCCTTCTGAAATGAGTTCCTCTGAATCTCGACCCAAGAAGAAGGCCAACTGTAAAGATGTGGAAGTCTCTTCCAAGGAGGAATGATACCTCATGCTTTATTTCTTTTTTAATGAGTGTCCGCGCATAATCTTTTTGTAAGCGCGGTCACCATAACTTTTGTATACATTAGTTACAGAAATGAAAGAATATTTTGCTTCCAATCCTTTTGTGCAGTTTTTGTGTTTGTACCTGTGAATGCATGTTTCATGTGTATATTGAAATGAAACTACGATGTACATTCGTTATGCGGAGCGTGCAGACTCATGACTTGAAATCGCCATATGTATAGGTACCATACTGTATTATTTCTGCAGATATAGAGCACACGGTTATTGAAGCTTAACCGCGATTATTCGGATTCCAGAGAGATGACCAATAACCCAAGTGGTGCTGAGTGGCTTCTTCGGATGAGAACCTTGTCTTCAATATTGAGAAATACATTGCATGAGATCGTGCAGACACACTCAATCGTGCCCGCGCATTGTAGAGGATAACAACAAGATGACCTTGATAATATAGAGTCGGACACGAAGCCTGTGTCATAAGAGTAATCACATGCTGTGCAGAAGAATATTGAGATGGCCTTGATATTAGAAAAATGACAACCGATAAGCTTGATGTGGATTCTATATGGGAGACCGCCCGCATAACAATTAATATCCCAGAAAACCTTAGTTGTAATGATCGAAAACCGGGCGGCTGCTCTTATGGGTAACCACCTGTTTGCTGGTTATTATTTTCGAAAACTAAGGCCTCAGACTTATGAAGGATCCAGAGAGCGTGCGTTCCCTATACGAGTAATCACACATTATGATTATTAACATTTCGAGAAGTCCTCAGAGGTATGATGTGCATTATAATTACTACTATGCATACTTCGATGCCATGGGATTGGCCAGAATGTGCGCGGCCTTTACAAGAGTAACCACACCATATGGTAGTTAATGCCACGCTTATTCCGACCATGGACATGGAGAGAAAACAGAGAGCGTGCAAACACGATAATGTGTAACAACACGATATTAAGCTTTGCATATACGGATTTGAGACTAGCAAGAGTCAACACGGCCTTATAAGTCGCCGTACATTGTGATAATTATTGCCGTGCATACAGATGTTTCTCTCGATTGCTGGGATGATTTTTCATCAGATGCGACTGCACATATTGTAACCGCCCATGGTATGGGAGACAACCTGATGGAAAAAGAAAAGAGATGGGCATAGACACTCCTACGCGTGGGAAATACCCCACCACACCTTCCAACTCGACCTAAGAAGTCTACCTCCAGAGGCTAAGGTGACCAGTTGGGCATAATGCATCCGTGGAGCTTTCCTTTGTAAGAGTCATCCAGTTGGGCTATAGGTGTCCGGAGACAAAGCTCATTCCGCAGAAAGGATTTCGAGGGGGTTTAAGGCATCCATTACTCAGAGCTTGTCTTTAGAAAGGTACCAGAGCGATAACGATACCTCTGTTGATGCACGACAACCGCGAGAGTCTCCAACATATGCCAGCCGCGATAACAATCACTATAATCATCATAGTTTCCCACATATGCCAGTCGCGAGAGTCTCCAACAGAGCAATTTTAGTGGCCTTACAACGCTGATAGAGGAGACGAGCTTATGCCGGCAGAGAGGGTTGGAGACTTAAAGACCTCCGCAAGAGGTTAGATCTGGGGATCACAAATCAAGGGGGTTCAAGTAAGTTCCACGGACTGTCCCAAGGGAATGACCACTTGCTTTGAGTTCTCAGCATGATCGGATCCGAAGACCGCACATTAAGGGGGGAACATGTAAGTGATGTTATGATAGATAGGACCTCTCGTAATCCGCCGTTCAGACGAGATCCAGAGACCTTACATGAAGGGAAAAAGGTAGTAACTGGAAAAACAACAATTCATAAATTAACTGTTCGCGAGAAATTGTTGAGAGGAAAATACACAAAGGATAAAAGTACTGATAGAAGCGTCTTTTGCGCGACGCAATTGAAAGTACGAGTTGAGCAAACAACTTTGTTGTTTTGGCCTCTACAGGCTACGCTGCAATCTCTTAGACCTCTTTTCAGACGGAAAGTAATCCTCCTCCATTGCTTCGTTGACTCGAGGGGGAATGTACGCACCGATCATGTTGACCTAGCTGATATGACATTCTCTAGCAGTCCTGGCGCCACTGCGGACCTTGAACTGTCTTCCCCCCAAAGGGAACTTCACGGCTTGATGAAATGTGGATACTACCGCCTGGTATTCATTCAGGAGAGGTCTCCCGAAGATAGCGTTGTAGCTTCTTGGGCCGTCGATCACCAAGAAAGTCTCCTGCCTTGTGATCCCGCACATTGTAACCGAGAGATCAACGCTCCCTTCGACTTCTTTTTTGATGCATCCTGCGTCGCATCCAAAATTGCATGACGTCGCTATGCGTCGTGGATCTTTATTTTTATGCATGCAGTTATTTTCATGTATTTTTTTCTCATCGCACTCCTGTTTGTTTGAAATTGCTCGGCTCGTCGGGTTGACCGTTCGATGAGACTTTCAATAAAAAAGTCCGGTAATTTAGGTAGCTAGGATGGTAAAGGCAAGCTTAATTTATTTAAGGACGTATAAATTTAATTGAGAAAAATTTAAAATAAAAAAAAGACGTCGCTATGCGTCGTGGATCTTTATTTTTATTTATGCAGTTATTTTCATATATTTTTTTCTCATCGCACTCCTGTTTGTTTGAAATTGCTCGGCTCGTCGGGTTGACCGTTCGATGAGACTTTCAATAAAAAGGTCCGGTAATTTAGGTTTCTAGGACGGTAAAGACAAACTTAATTTATTTAAGGACGTATAAATTTAATTGAGGAAAATTTAAATTCAAAAAAAGACAACCTATCATAATAGATGGAGGAAGATTACTTGGAAAATTTTCAAATTCAAGCCCCACGGAAATTTGGAAACATTGCAGAAAGGAAATATTTGAGACCCGGCAGAATTTGGAAGGAAATATTTGGAGACTCATTGTTTGGAAAGTTACTAAAAAAAACAAAAATTTTCTATTAAAAGCAATCAGGCTTTAAGGAAGAAGGAGCTCGGGTAAACAGAGGAACGACAATCTAGTCGCTCCCTCTGTAATACCGGCGAGACCCCTGCCGAAGAGCCACCGTCACCCTCCGTCGCTTCCCCTGACGAAGTGTTACCGACGCCCAGGCAGAGGAACTAGAATGGCACGTGTACTCGAGGAGGACGCGAGACGGCGCGGGAACTAAGGGCGGAACAAACCGCACCGGCCCAAGCACCGAACCGGGCGGTTCGACGGAGGCACTCTAGGAACCGATCCGGTCTTTACTTGCTGTCTTGTTTTATTTTATGAAGTGTTGTAATATTTAATTGTCACTTTGGATTTGAGGTGGGTTCCCCCTATATATGGGATCACCTTAGGGTTGGTATGCATCTTTTGGATCACTTATGCAATTGGGGCTGCTCCCCTTGTCTTCTCCTCTATTCCTCTCTCTCTCTCTCTCTAACCTTCTCTCTCTATCCTCCTCCTCGCCCTCTCTCTCTCGTTCTCGCCCGCTCGGTACCGCCCGCCTAGCGCCGTCCGACAGCCCAACGCTAGCCTGCCGCCTCCGCTAACGCCCTTCGATACCCTAGCGGTATCATTTGGTCCGACCTGCCCATCCGCCCGCTTCAGTCAAGCCGCCGGCATTCGCAATGGCACCAGGAACCCGCCTGCATCCGAACGACCCCTCCGACGACGCAGCTCCCGTCGCCGACACCATCGCGCAGCACAGCAGCCAGCTCGCCCTCCAGGCCGGTCAAATCGCGACCCTGCAGTCGTCCTTTGACGCGCTCCTCACTCGCCTCGACAAACTGCTCCCCTCGCCGAGCACGCCGCCGCAACCACTCACGGCCACGTCTCCGCCGGACACCACTTCGGTGCTCGGGATGCCGCCCTCACCGCTCGCGCCCCTCTTCCACGCGCCAGCCCCGTGCCAGCCCACCCCGGCGCTGCTGCCGCCCATAGCAGTTCGACCACCACTCGCGCAAGACGTGCCCTCCTTCTCCGGGAGGGACCCGATGGGGTGGATTGCCCGGGCGGAACAATATTTCGACCTCAACAGTACTCCCCTGGCGGATCGCGTCGGCACCTCCATGGTCGGCTTGGACGGCTCGGCCCTCCATTGGGCTCGATGGCTCCGTCAGATCCAACCTCTAATCCCGTGGCACGAGTTCAAGCAGGAAATGATTAGTCGCTACGATTCTCGCTACACCGGCTCCGCCATCGAGCGGCTCTGCTCAGCCCGCCAATCGACGATCGTGGACGCATACATCGACGACTTCGTCGCGCTCGTCACGCAAGTGCCGGGCCTTCCGCCCGACCATTATTTGGGCTTCTTTTTCCAAGGTCTCCGCCCGAACATCCGTTCTCGCCTCCGCACGCACCATCCCCACACGGTCTTCGAAGCCCTCGAACTTGCGCGGACCGTTGAGGCGGATTTGGGCCGGGGGCCGACCCCCGCTCCCACCTATCGGCCATTCCCGCCGCCTGCCACAGGCCCTCGGGTGGCCCCTACGGGAAACGGCCGGCCGCCCCGCACGGATGCTCCGCCACGCGTCGACTACAACAAACTCCGCCGCCGCGGCTTATGCTTCCGTTGCCGCCAACCGTACTCGCCACACCACGTATGCGCGGTGAAGGAATTTCATGCCATTTTTGTGGATAGCGACGGCGACGACGCGCCCGACGATCCATCTCTGCTGGAAGTCCCACCCGATTCTCCTCTAGGGGACACGGAGCCGACACCACTCAATGTCTTGGAGTTACCCTTTTATTCGGTGGGCGGCCTTATGGGCCCACGCACAATGAAGTTGGCCGGCACACTCCAGGACCGGTCCGTAGTGGTGATGATTGACAGTGGCGCGAGCCACAACTTCATGTCGGCCCATCTGGCGCGGGACTTTTGGCTTGCCGTGCGATCCTTCCCCCGACTTCTCCGTCTGCCTTGGGGATGGTCGCCGCCGACCCACATTGGGACAGTGTGCGGGGATTACTCTCTCCCTGGGCCCGTGCACGGTCACGACCGACTTCTACTTATTCGAGCTGGGCGGTCTCGACGCCATTTTGGGTGTCGCCTGGTTGCAGACGTTAGGCGACGTTCGCGTCAACTGGGCCTCCATGACCATGTCGTTCCTGCACAAGGGACACCCTTGCCGATTGGTGGGGGATTCGGCTCTCCTTCGCTCGCCGGTCTCCTTCCGGGCCATGACACGCGTCACCGATATCGATTTCTCCGCCTGGTTATGGCCTGTACAGGCGGCTTCCCCGCCGGACGACCGGCTCTCCGCAGACATGGATGGCGTTCTCGCAGATTTTCCCGACCTTTTTGCTACCCCGACCGGCCTTCCGCCCCCGCGGCCGACCGACCACGCCATTGTTCTCCATCCGGGAGCAGCGACGGTGTCCGTCCGCCCCTACCGCTACGGGAATGCGCAGAAGGACGAGATTGAGCGACTCGTGCGGGAGATGCTGTTGGGAGGCCTGATCCGGCCCAGTGCTAGCCCCTTCTCCAGTCCGGTGCTTCTGGACCGCAAAAATGACGGCAGTTGGCGTTTCTGTGTGGACTACCGGGAACTCAACAAGGCTACGATACCGGACAAATACCCCATTCCCGTCATTCAGGAGTTGTTGGACGAGCTTCATGGCGCCGCCTTCTTCACCAAACTCGACCTCCGCGCCGGCTATCACCAAATCCGGGTCCGACCGGACGACGTGCCGAAGACGGCCTTCAGGACACATGATGGCCACTTTGAGTTCCTCGTGATGCCGTTTGGGCTCACCAACGCCCCGACCACCTTCCAAGCCACCATGAACGATATCTTCCGCCCGGTCCTTCATAAGCACGTGCTCGTTTTCTTTGATGACATTCTTGTGTTTAGTACTTCTTGGCAGGACCATCTCCGCCATGTGCGGGAGACATTTACCACTCTTCGCCGCCACCACCTTACCGTCAACCGGAAGAAGTGTACTTTCGGCGCCACGACGGTCAGCTATTTGGGGCATACCATCTCCGCTCTTGGCGTAGCCATGGACGCGGACAAGATCGACGCAGTGACTCGGTGGCCGACCCCAACTTCCATCCGTGACGTCCGAGCTTTCCTTGGACTGACCGGGTATTACCGACGCTTCATTCGGGATTACGGCGGGTTGGCCCGCCCTCTCACCCAGCTGCTCAAGTCCACCGACGACGAGCCATTCTCGTGGCCTCCGGCCGCCATGGCGGCCTTCGCCGCGTTACAGTCAGCCCTGATCCAAGGGCCGGTCTTAGCCATGCCGGACTTCCGACAGCAGTTCATAGTGGAATGCGACGCCTCCGGCTCGGGCGTCGACGCCGTTTTGATGCAGGCCGGTCGGCCGGTGGCTTACTTTAGCCGCGCCTTCTCTGCGGTGGTGCGCAGCAAATCAGCTTATGAGAATGAGCTTATGGCCTTGGTTTTGGCAGTGCAACATTGGCGTCCGTACTTGCTCGGCTGGCCCTTCATCATTCGCACCGATCATCACAGTCTCTGGTACTTGCTTCAGCAGAAAATTGCTACGCCGACGCAGCAGCTTTGGGTAGCCAAACTTCTCGGCTATGACTTCGTCATCGAGTTCCGGTCGGGCAAAACCAACAGAGCGGCCGACGCACTCTCCCGCCACCCTCACGCTCCGGAGTTAGACGCCATCTCGCGACCTGTTTGGGAGGACGCGGCCATTCTTCAGCAGGAGGCGGATGCCGACCCCCACCTGATAGCGATCCGTTCGGCCCTGCTTGCCGACCCAGCGGCCCGGCCGCCCTATACTCTCCTCGGGGGCCGACTGTTTCATCGGGGCCGCCTTGTCCTGTCTGCCTCATCCTCCCGCATTCCGCTCCTTCTCGCCGAGTTTCATTCTACCCCCTCAGGGGGCCATGCTGGGGCTTTTCAGACGTACCGGCGGATAGCAGCTTCCTTATATTGGCCCCACATGCTCCGCTAAGTGAAGGCCTACGTGGCGGCCTGTTTGCCTTGTCAGAAGGCGAAGTACGAGACGTTGTTCCCAAGCGGCCTCCTGCAGCCCCTACCGATTCCCGAGCGTGTCTGGGAGGACATAGCGATGGATTTCATCACCCGTTTGCCGCGCTCAAACGGGTTTGATTGCATATTGGTGGTGGTCGAACGCCTGACGAAGTACGCCCACTTCGTCCCACTCCGGCATCCTTATACAGCAGCGACAGTGGCCGACTGTTTCATTTCTGAGATAGTACGCCTTCACGGGTTTCCTCGTTCCATAGTGAGTGATAGAGATCCTCTCTTCCTCAGCAGTTTTTGGACCTCGCTGTTTCGTCTTCAGGGCACTCGACTCCGGATGAGTACCGCATATCACTCCCAGTCGGATGGGCAGTCCGAAGTGCTGAACCGCTGTTTGGAGACATACTTACGGTGCTTCATCGGTGAGCGACCTGGGTCGTGGGCAAAGTGGCTATGCTGGGCGGAGTACTCGTACAACACCGCCTACCATCACTCCGCCAACACCTCGCCCTTCGAGACGGTCTATGGCCGACGCCCTCCCTCGATCCTCCGACACCTTCCGGGCGAATGCCCCGTGGCCAGCTTGGCCGATCATCTGCATGACCGGGACGTGATTCTGGATAGCTTGAAACACCATCTGCGCCGCGCACAGGCGAAAATGCTCTCGTTCGCTAACCGGAAGCGATGCGATCTCTCCTTTCAGGTGGGCGAGCGTGTTTTCATTAAACTTCACCCATACCGCCAGCTGACAGTGGCCCGCCGTACCTGCCCCAAGTTGGCCCCTCGCTTCTACGGCCCTTCGAGATCCTCAGCCGCATTGGAGCCGTCGCGTACCGTCTGCGCCTACCAGACCATAGTCGCATCCACCCGGTGTTCCATGTTTCCCAGCTTCGCCGTGTTATTGGTGACCATCCAGTCACCGAGAACATTCCAGCCGACATTGAGCACTCCGACTCTCCACCCTTGTACCCGACTTCTATCGTGGATCGACGCCACCATAACCCCATGCTCTGCCGGAAGAGATTCGCGTCGCATGGCGTGACCGTCCTCTCACCACCGCGACATGGCTACTGCGGGACGACTTCCGTTGTCAGTTTCCAGACTATTGCCTTGAGGACAAGGCTAATTTTCCAGACGGGGGTATTGTTACCGACGCCCAGGCAGAGGAACCAGAATGGCAAGTGTACTCGAGGAGGACGCGAGACGACGCGGGAACTAAGGGCGGAACAAACCGCACCGGCCCAAGCACCGAACCGGGCGGTTCGGCGGAGGCACTCTAGGAACCGATCCGGTCTTTACTTGCTGTCTTGTTTTATTTTATGAAGTGTTGTAATATTTAATTATCACTTTGGATTTGAGGTGAGTTCCCCCTATATAAGGGATCACCTTAGGGTTGGTATGCATCTTTTGGATCACTTATGCAATTGGGGCTGCTCCCCTTGTCTTCTCCTCTATTCCTCTCTCTCTCTCTCTAACCTTCTCTCTCTATCCTCCTCCTTGCCCTCTCTCTCTCAATCTCGCCCGCTCGGTACCGCCCGCCTAGCGCCGTCCGACAGCCCAACGCTAGCCTGCCGCCTCCGCTAACGCCCTCCGATACCCTAGCGGTATCACGAAGCCTACCAGCCATCGAATCCCCGCCGAAGCAGTTTCCGTAGACCCTAAAGGTTCACAGGCGACCCGACGGGACTTCTCCCTGCCTCACGCCGCAAGCAGCCCCGCTGGTCAGATCCCGTCCCCCTGAGCAATTCAACGTGCTCCTCCGTCGGCTAGGTCGCTGTCGACTACGCCCCTGACTCCGACGACCTGCCCGACTGACGTCGACGTCAAGCTAACCCTTCCGTCAGTCGGTTGTTCTGCGCCTTCCTGCCATCAAACAGTAGCTGGTCCGCTAGTCATGCCAGCTGCGCCTGGACTGAATCGGTCCCCTGCTGCTGGTACCTTCACCACACTAATGCTCCTCAACTTAGCTTAATTTTACGCGTCTAACTAGATAATTAAAGCTTTCCTCGAACGTTCGATCTCCTTTTATTACCGCCATTTCATAAATTATTATCTGCGTGTTTTGCTTGTGGATGTACGAACCTCGCAATGGTTCAACTCATTGGATACCAACGAATTTTCTTTTGAATAACGATTAACGGATTTGGGGAAATTCATCGTTAAGAGTAGTTGCGCGCGCGAAAGTTTCGTTTTGGCCGCTCGACCTCTCTTTCAAGATTAAAAATTTACGGTTTTTTTTTAAAATCATAATTTTATTTTTACAACAAAATAAAATATTTTCAATTAAAATAATTAATTTTCAAAACCTAATCGCGGTCTACATCATTTTCGCTCCCCCGAAAAGCCATACAGAGGACCGTCTCAAGCTTTCAACGGTTTGCTGGTATTTATGGCTTCGAATGCCGGCTTGAAGTGAACATTAACTGAATTACTGGTGTCTATCAGAATTCTTGACACCAAGTTGTTTTCCAACACCGCTTTGATCACGACCACGTCGTGAAAAAGATTCATAGTCTTGGGGAGGTTTTCTTCCCCGAAGGAAACCTCCCCTCTTAAGGGTACTCCAAGAGAAGTGGAGGAAACCTCGTTGATTAAGGCGCTTGATACTGGCTTTCTTTGACGACTCGAGGCCAGCTCCACCATGGATGCAATTTATCTTGCCAAGTTGGGCAAAGTCCTTTACTTCCACACATCTTGAGCCTCTTATGCTCTCGAGGTTGTCGACGTCTTCTTTCTCCACACATGCATCATAGAGCTTGAGTTCCCGCCACCTCCTTCCCCCTCCCGTAGTGGAGGTACCGCTGGTCTAACCGACTAGGAGAACTTTCAGCTTACCTTGAGCAGTTTCTCAATCAGATAACAAAGAGCTCTACAGTTCTTTGTGTCGTGCCCCACATCACGGTGGTACTTGCAGTAGAGCTCATGGTTCATGTTCCCGAAACCTACTTTGAGAGGCAGCGGCCTCTTGAATCCAGGTTGCTGCTGGATAATCTCCACCACTTCATCCATGGGAAAGCCAATGTCAGTGTACTCTTCTTGGTCGTCACCCCATTGTTGGGGGTGAGTTGGTGCCGTCGCCTGAACAACAGGAGGCAATCTTCTGTCCTGCAGAGGGAGAGGAAGCGGTTCGGGCCTCATCTACTAAAAGTGCTGATGAGTTCGATGGGGAGGATGGTGATGGATGTTCCTCCTGCGTTGTGCTGTGGGAGGTTGGAACTCATTACGAGGCGATGCGGTCGCTGTAGGGCGACATGAGGTGGAACCTTCACTCGCTGCTGGGAGAGCTCAGAGAGAGAGGAGACGAATCCCTGTTTCATCGTTTCTGATGTATACTAAAATCTGGATTTGATTCTGAATGATAAAACTTGTAAATCAATTTTAAAATCATGTGGCATTATCAGAGTTCACACGAGTAATCTCGGTCGTTAACCGATCTCAATTTCACAAGTCGCATAAGTGCCTAGCATTCGTGCGAGATTAACAATACGAAACACTTCTTCACAGGAATTTAGAAATTAACGACAAAAAATGCAAGATGATAATTTTGAGGGTAAGCTCTGATTTTAGAAATTCATTTAAATTAAGCATAAAAATATTATAACTTCATACGAGCAGGGGAGAACGCACATGGTATACCCTCCATGAGAATGAGTTGAGGAGTTAAGTCCTCCCTAGATAGAAGGCTGTACGGGTCTCTTTAAAAGGAGACAAAAATCCGGCCCTGTTGGAGCTGAAGGAGGTTGCACGAGAAGCACGACGAAAGCTGTGTTGCTGGACTCGGCTACGAAGAAGTCTACTCAGACAGAGGAGAGGAGAAATGAGGTCACCAGAGACTAGGGAAGAGACAAGAACTCAGGTGGAGGGGAGGATGGTAGTGGTACGTCAGTGGGCTCGCCGGAAATGACGGTTAGCAGTACAGGAGAGGTCGCCGGAGCCCTACGGAGGCTCCAGTATGGGCATCGTCGGCAGGAGAGCGGGGGTTCACGGGGAGAACTCGTCGGTAGGGAACGCCGTGCTGGACGGAAACGAACAGAGGAGTATTCTCTCTATTCGTTTCTTTTTCCAGCTGCCGCTTTCATGGATGGAATCAGCTATTATATAAGAGAAATGAGGGGGGCGGGGTTAATTTTAACAAGGATATCATGAAGAGGAGGGGGTCCAAAAAATATGCCAGCTGTCTGCCTTTCTTTATGGTGGCTAGAGGTTTTAAGACTTAATGGAATTAAAGTGGGGGAGTTTCCAAGAGTCGTCAGTTTTTCTGATGGGAAGGGAAGAGCCCGGCAACTTTTTTATAAAAAGAATTACAAAGGTTTAAATATTGACTTTAAAGACGGAGGGTTCAAAAAATGCCAACTATATTGATGGGAGAACTCTTCATTTAAAATTCCCGCCCAAAAATTTATTCTCAAAACTATAATTTCTGGAATTAATGTTTTTAATGTTAATTTCAGAAATTAAAAATATTTTAAATATTTAATGAAAATGTCTTTTCAAAATTTGCCATAATTATCATCCAACATAATTTGATGGATCTTTTTATTCAGGGCCTTAGTGGTCGGTCACACCAATAAGCCGAAAGACGTACACGAGTGAAATGTGCGAAATAAACACAAACATGCGGGAAGCCGTGTGCTACACAAATTTAGAAAATGCTGTAAATAGAAGATAAAATAAAGATGCAACTCAGGTTGCATTAATTCCCCAGGGATTGAAAGAACTCGACCCCGTCGAGAATATGATAGAGCCTGCTGCTGAAGGATCCAAATGTCGACCTGCTGTAGTAGATAATGGGGAAAAGGAAGGACTCATCGCTGCAACACATGACCTGTAAGCACACTCTTTTTCCTGAAAGATACAGGAAACCAATCTCCATTGAAAACATATAACTCGCAGTGATTAAATCAACCATGGAGTTATATTTTTTCAAAGATGCTCGCAAACCGTTAGTTATAATTCTATGCATAATATTCAAATGAACAATCAAAATCAGAGCATCAAAGAGTGAGCATCACAAATTAAATCATATAACATCTTACACACTCGTGCGAGACACCTCCGTGTGTTTACTTAACCAAGATCAATCATCTGAATGACATCACCTGTGACAGTCTGACTAGCACTACAAATTTTAAAACCGATCATAAATCGACCATTTAGAACCAACCAGAGAAATCCCTTAAATCGCGTGCCCCTATTAGGAGTAAAAAGCTAGGGATTGTCTCTAGTCTCCTAATACGACTAAACCTAGAAAGTTCGGAAACAAGCTCGCTCATAATCGTAGGATAGTGAGGTGAACCAAAAGTATGATCGCCAAAAATGAAATCTATATAAGGTGGTGCTTCCAGGTCATCTAAGATGAAAGACTCTTCAGAGTCAGCTACTTCTATGTGGAGCGGTGGTCCAGGGAGAAGGGTGGCACTGAATAAAAGTGGTGTAATAGAAACTAAAGTAGGCGAGACAGAAGATGGTAAG
Source organism: Dactylorhiza incarnata (assembly GCA_033032865.1). NCBI lineage: Eukaryota > Viridiplantae > Streptophyta > Magnoliopsida > Asparagales > Orchidaceae > Dactylorhiza > Dactylorhiza incarnata. The sequence continues at coordinate 1,106,810 of JAWHQI010000366.1, read as the reverse complement.
GTCCTCCCAGGTGCCTTGGGAACAAGACTATTCTTCTGGGGAAGAAGAATAATCTTGCGCCATGGTGATCGAAGGAATGTGAGTTCCTTACATCGTCATGGATAAATCGTCTGTCGTACTGCCATGATCATCCTAATAGTATGTGACAGACATCGATGGGCGCGACATCACATAAAACTGAATCCTGATACACGCCCCCTATAGAGAACTCGACAAGACAACGATGAGTAACAAACATAATTAAGTGGCTATTAACCCCAGATAAGTTGTAGAGCTGCTTTAAGGGATGCGTCTCGAGTCCCAACGTCTCGACCATGCGTTGAGAAACGAAGTTCTCCATACTACCGCTATCAATAATAATGGAACAAAATTGTCCCTGAATCCGCGCAATAGTGTGGAAAATTTCTTTCCTTCGAAAATCATTCTTAGTGGTCTCGCTAGGGGAAACCAAGCTATAACGTATGACACAAACTAAATGCTTAGCTTTCTCTCCTTCGACCTCGATCACGTTTTCAGACTCGGGCTCAGGTTTGGAGTCACTAAGGAAGACTCCATATTCAGACCCATGTCCATCAGTGGAATCAGTAATGGCGACGAAGTGGCGTCGCGGGCACTCAGAAGATTTGTGCCCATGCTCCATAAACTTAAAGCATCGGAATGCTCCTTACCCCGGGAGGGGCCAATGTGAGGAGTCGGGGTCTCAGTAGTGCCATGAGGATGAGGGGGATCTGAAATCCTAGAAGTGGGTGCAGTTGTGGTGGTGCTCGAGGTAGGTCTATCAGTAGACCTATGCCCAGATGTCCTCTTCAGAAGTGTGACCTCTACTCTACGGGCCCTATTATACATTTCGCCAGAATCTCTAAAGTCGTGCAACTCTAGCTCATCCCTATTGGCATTACGGAGCCCGTTCAGATAACGAGACACTGTCATGTCATCCTCCTTATGAAGGTCTGGCCTAGACTACAACACTAAGAACTCGTTGGTGTACTCGTCCACGGAAAGCCTGGCCTAATGAAGGTTGTGAAACCTTCGATAAAGTGTTTGCAGATAGTCCGGGGGAACATATCGCTTCTGTAGCTGCGTCTTAAATTCTACCCACGTAATGGTAGGGGCTAGGCCTAAGGTGAATCGTGTGCACTCTAGCTGAACCCACCAGACTAATGCGGGTCCTTTAAGCCTAAGGACGACATACTCAACCTGACGATTTATAGACATTTGCTTCCATGCCATGAATCTCTCAACACGCTTACACCAATCTAGGCATTTTTTGGGCTCTGCGTGACCCTCAAAATCACCTACATCTAGCTTAACTCCATCATCCCAACAGGGTTGGCGACGGAGCCCAGGTTTTGGTTGTGCAGGCTCTGAAGATCTAGAGTTGTGCTCCTCGTGTCTAGGGTTTTTGTGTGGTGCCTGATTCAAACCTAGGTGACGTTCGGCTTCTAAATTATTATCGGAGGTCCTTAACCCGTTCATGACGTGGTGATTATCTCTCTTGTTGGCAGTGAGTGTGTCGACCGTCGTCATCAGATCACTCATTCGATTGGCTAAGTCGCATATGCTGATTTCTATTCGATCTGAGTGACTCCATATTTTTAAAAGAAAATTAAATTTTAAAGGCTTATTGTTTTTTTGGTTTTTTCAAAAACTCGGAAAAATTTGATAGAAATCTGTTACTTTTTTTAAAAGCATAAACAAAATTTGCTGTTTAAACATATAAAAAAACTCACTTTTTTTACAGCAAAACTAAACTTTTGTTTTCCTTTTTTTTCTAAAGAATTTTTTTTGGATAAACAAAATTTGCTAACAAATTAGATCAAGATCGTCGGAGCTGCTCTCATATCAAACTGATGCATACTAAAATCTCAATTTGATTCTGAATGATAAAACTTGTAAATCATTTTTTAATTATGTGGCGTTATCAGAGTTCACACGAGCAATATCGGTCGTTAAACGATCTCAATTTTGCAAGTCGCATAAGAGTCTAGCATTCATGCGAGATTAGCAAAACGAAATAGTTCTTTCACAAGTGTTTAAGAAAAACACAGTAATTTAGAAATTACACAAAATGCAAGATGATAATTTTGAGGGCAAGCTCTTATTTTAAATTCATTTAAATTAAGCATAAAAATATTCTAACTTCATACAAGCAAGGGAGAACGCACGGGGTATACCTCCATGAGAATGGGTTGAGCAGGTAAGTCATCCCTGCATAGAAGGCTGGATGAGTCTCTTTAAAAGGAGACAGACATCCGGCCCTGTTGGAGTTGAAGGAGGTTGCACGAGAAGCACGACGGAAGCTGTGTTGCTGGACTCGACTAGGAAGAAGTCGACTCAGACAGGAGAGGAGAAATGAGGTCACCAGAGACTAGGGACGTGACAATATCTCAGGCGGAGGGGAGGATGGTAGTGGTACGTCAGAGGGCTCGCCGGAACCGATGGTGAGCTGTACAGGAGAGGTCGCCGGAGCCCTAGGGAGGCTCTAGCATGGGCGTTGTCTGCTGGCGAGCGGGGATTCACAAGGAGAACTCGTCGGTGGGGAACGTCATGCTGGACGGAAACGAATTGAGGAGTATTCTCTCTGTTCGTTTCTTTTTCCAGCCGCCGCTTTCATGGATGGGATCGGCTGTTATATAAGAGAAATGGGGGGGGGGGATTTAGCAAGAATATCATGAAGAGGGGGGGGGGGGGGGGGGTTCCAAAAATATGCCATCTGCCTTTCTTTATGGCGGCTGGAGGTTACAAAAGGTTTTAAGACTTAATGGAAATAAAGTGGGGGAGTTTCCAAGAGTTGTCAGTTTTTCTGATGGGAAGGGAAGAGCCCGACAACTTTTTTTATAAAAGAATTACAAGGTTTTAAATATTGACTTTAAAGAGGAAGGAGGGTTCAAAAAATGCCAGCTATATTGATGGGAGAACTCTTCGTTTAATATTCCCCAAAAGTTTTTATTCTCATAAGTATAATTTCTGGAATTAATGTTTTTTATGTTAATTTCAGAAATTAAAAAATATTTTAAATACTTAATGAAAATGTCTTTTCAAAACCTGTTCTAATTATCACCAAACATAATTTGACTGACCTTTTTATTCAGAGCCTTATTGGTCGGTCACACCAATAAACCGAAAGATGTACGCGAGTGAAATGTGCGAAACAAAACACAAATATGTGCGAAGGCGTGCGCTACACAAATTTAGAAAATACTGTAAATAAAAAATAAAATTAAAATGCAACTCAGGTTGCATCAGTTTCCCCCTCGATAAAAAGATTGTCTGCCTCTATCAGTTCACCGTAGGTCTTTGGCCTTCTTCTACTGACTTCGAACTTGAAGAGGCCCTCTTGTATGCCAAAAGTAGGCAACTTTGTAGAGAGAAGGGTCCACATCGTGGATCTCCAGGATTTGCTCTTGAAACCTGTCCACGTACTGGCCAAAGGTCTCAGTTGCTCCTTGTCTAATCTAGAAGAGTGCATCCGGGTCACTCTTCCTCTTTTTCGAGGTTGCAAATCTCAACATGACCTCTCTCCTTAGCTCCTTGAAGGAGTTGATGGAGCGAGGAGGCAACTTATGGACCACTCGCGCGCTTTGCCATCGAAGGGCGTGGCAAGCAGTTTGCAACGGATCCCATCAGAGAGGGTCCGAAGCGAGGTTGCGGTGTCAAAAGCTTGGAGATGGTATGCTGGATCTTCTTTCTCGGAAAACCTAGAGAGCCGCGGCTCTCTGAATCCAACTGGGATGGGCTCCTGCCAGACTTGGTCGGCAAAAGGTGAGGTGGTTTCGTACTCTTTCGAGGAGTCAGGATCTTCCTCGAAGTTCGAGCCCTACCAGGGTTGAAGGCTGCGGTTTCTTTGAAAAAATTCCTTCGCTGGGCTGTGAAATCTTCTTCGCGCATTGACGCATCAGTGGTGGTCTCAGGAGGGGCGGTCTTGCATTGGGAACCGTGGTCTCTTGATGGAGGGGTGCTTTCCTGTTGACGAGTTGGGAGACCATATCGAATAGTAAGTTAAACTTCTGCTCAAACTCTTCCTTAGTGACCGCACCAACTCCTCCTGGGTGGGAGCTCTCGGGCGAACTCTGCTGTGGTGACCTCTTCCAACCATTGCGATGATTTCTTCAGTCACTTGGATCTGAAGGCCGTGTGTTCGTTCTGTTGGAGCCAAAAGTGTCCCCAACCTCCACACTCAACTGCGAACTACTAAAAGCCGGGATGGGTGGGTGGGTGGGGTGGGTGGGGGAACCAGAAGCTGCAAGTGACCAACTACTAATCACAAAGAGTTGAAGAGAAAAGAAGAGAAGAGAAAAGAAGAGAAGAGAAGGGTGGAGAGATGAGAAGGTTTCCGCGAACAACTACACCAGGCTTCCCGCAACTTCAAGTCTTAGCTTCGGGTGATTTTATTACTCAATAAGTAAAAGCTATTACAAAGTGATTACAACCAAATAACAAGAAGCTCAGTTGTCGGAGAGAGACGAGAGCTTGAGTCCGCACCAACAAGCAGGATTTGACTCAAGTTCAACGTGCCTTTTGGGACTATGCCCCTTATTTATTCTAATTACGGTCCGCCCGATTGGGAAAATACCTAAATTACGGGCTGCCCGGGGTACAGGAGAACCAGGCAGGGAAGAGAGGGTGCATGTACAACTGGCTGTAACCTCCCTAACTAAAAGGCTGGAATGAAAAGTTGGGGCAGTCTCTGGATAGTGTCCACCCATGTTGCATGACGCCAAAAGGCTCCTTACTCCATCTGAGGCTGACTGGCTCTTGCTGGGGTTGCATGATTCCGGGTTAAATATATATATATATATATATATAGCTATTGAATATTGCATCTCTTAACATATTTAGCTATTTTTTCCCTCAACATGGTATCGGAGATTTAGATTTGCTCTGCATGATTTCTCTTAACGTTAAAGTTCTTCTCCGTAAATCTTGCTAAATCCCTTCTACGACTAGATTTAACTGATGCAACCTGAGTCGCACCCGTGTCTTATTTTATTTTATGCATTTTAATTAAGTATTTTGTAGCGCATATATTTGCGCATGTACTTTTTACTTCGCACATTTTTATGACTTATTGGGGGTGATTGTCCCGTAAGTCTTTGAATAAAAAAGATCCGTCAAATTAGTAAAAATAATAATTAAGGGAAACTTTAAAAATATCGATTTCTTGAAATGGAGCATATTTAAAATAATTCATATTTGGCTGCCCATTAAATAAATTCTATCCTTTAGAATCTATTTATGGTGTGAAATTTTAGCAAAGAGATTTTATAATTTCTGCCTATTTCTATCCTTAAGAATCTCCTACCAAAAAATAATGAAATTATCTCCTTTAATGTTTGTTTCCTAAGTTAATTATGTCATCTCTATTTAATAGCCGCCCCCTTGGAAATAACAAGCTTGGAAAATATTGGGAAAAACATACTTTGTTTTTTTCCTGATATTCCAACGACAACCCTCCTCATGCGAGCCAAAGCCTTCCCTCCCATGACCGTCGGCCGACTGCCTCATCCATCCACCGCCGCCGAAAATTCCACTGGATCCCAGCGTCCCCTCCTCCCCTCTCCTCCGGCGATTTCGACGATTCCACCGTTGGATCCGCCGCCTAGGTCGCAACTGAAACTCTCCGGGTCCTTTGAATCCTTGCAGAATGACTCCGCCGCCGTTAGTCTACGCGGGCTCCGACGAACAATCTTCCTCCACCTCCCAATGAAATTTGCCTCCAGTCCGACGGAAGTCTCTAGCTTCCGACCACTTCATTCCTGACGGTAGCAAGTGACCTTTACGCCTCACTCTCGACCCTGGAGGTCTCACTGCCCTCAAGCTTGCTTCCTGTTAGTTAACGATATGCATTAATTATTTGATCACTAAATTGAATCTGAGCTTCCTTAAATTATTGTTGAATCTATTTGTCGTTAATTTGAAAATCTTACTTATTCTCGTGTTTTGTTTATCTAATTGTATGCTTGTGGAAAATTAATTCATATTTATTCTACGCTCAAATGTTGGCCCTATATGTGCGAGTGCGAGCCTAAGAGTATCACGTTTCGTTATTCAACGAGAATCTCTCTTGAGCTACTTATTTAAAAGAGAACTCAAATTTATTATTTTAAAACGATTTCAAGAGTCCGGTTTACATCATTTTGGCATCAGAGCAGGTTGATTTACTCCGATTCGTGTTTTTCTACATAAAAAGTGTTTATTATTTCTAGTTTTAACCGAAAAAAATTTAATTAAAATCTTTATTTAATAATAAAAAAGAATCATTTTACTCATTTAATTTTTAGTGCTTAAACTATTTTTTTAACTAAAGTCATTTTTCTCATTAAACGATTCCACTATTTTAAATATTAAAAAAAGGTTTTTGAATTAAGATTTAACAAAAAGCTATTTATAAAATCTTTAAGTCTGTAAAAATTATTTTAAAGTGGGAAATCACGTAGAGAATAATGTAGGTTACTTTGATGAACGTCTTTAAACTTTAATGAAAATGGTTGAGATCCTCACCACAGACATAAAGCAGGACATGAATGAATTTTGCACCTCTGTACACAACCTATAAGTGACGATGCACAAGCGTTTTGCTTTTCCCGACTACCTCCCAACCCAGTATCTTAGAGTGGAATTCGGGCTTAGGTCTACTAGTAGTCCATTTTCTAATCTCGCCATTTCCCCCACGAGCACCTTGACCCCACCTATCCCCACCTTGGCACTACCTTCAGCCGAGGAGTTTTTTCCTGCGCGTCAGCTCCAGGAAGAAGAACTTCTTCCTCCTATTTTTGTCATTCTGACTGAAGTTGTGCCCCACTTGTCCCCATTATATCACAACCCTTAGCCACTGAGCTTATTCCTGAGCCCATGCTTCAGGAAGAACTTACTAGTGATGTGTCACTCACTTTGGATGGCAATTTCGATCTAAATCCTCCCGGAGACGGATTTGACTAGCGTTGAGTCACTCATCTTAGATGACATAGACTCGTTCTCCATATGTCCTGATTTTTCTAGGCCACTGCAGTCGCAAACCCTCGAGGCCACATAAATTTTGTTTGATAGTCACTTGTCACTCACACTAGAATCATCACTTTGTATTGACTTTGTATTTGGTGATCTCACTCTTAGTCCACTTCACTATCCTCTGAGTCTAGGCTTGCACCCTGAAATTTATCGTCACACTATTTATCTGTTTAGGAAGATTCATGTTAGGAGGTTACTAACGATTCCTAAAATATTCACTCATCGTAGAGACACGTGTTTTAAAGGATTTCTCTGGAAAAATTTAAATGATAAATTTGGGATCAATTCTAATTTTTGTAGTGTTAGTCAGGTTCTATTGGATGATATGTTTGTGGTAGTTGATTTTGGTCTAATAGATGCTCGTATTTGTCTGATAGGAGATCGTTTGATGTGACATGATTTAATGATTCCACAGGTCGAACCTACTTGCTTCTTTGATCCACATTCTCTCCCACTTTGTGATACTAGTCTCTTTGATGTTCTGATTTTTACTGATCATTTAAATATTATGCATAAAGTTGTGAGTAACAGTTTGCGATCATCTTCGTAAAACTTTTATTCCATGGTTGATTTTATCACCAGAGATTATATTTTTTCGATGGAGATTGGTGTCCTGCGTTTTTCAGAAAAGGGAGTTTACCTATAGGTCATGAGCTGCAACGAAAGATCCTTCCTTTGCCTCACCATGCACCACAACATGACAGTAGCAGAGCAATTCCAGATCGACGTTTAGATATTCTAGTAGTAGGTCACATCACAGTCTCGCTAGGGTCGAGCTCTTTCAACCCCGGGAGAATTGATGCAACCCGAGTCGCACCCGCGTCTTATTTTATTTGGTATTTTGTAGCGCATGTATTAGCGCACGTATTAGCGCATGTGCATTTTGCTTCGCTCACTTTTTACGACTTATTGGGGTGATCGTCTAGTAAGTCCATGAATACAAAAATTCATCAAATAGGTAAAATAATAATTAAGGCAAGCTGTAAAAATATCGATTTCCTAAAATGGAGCATATTTAAAATAAATTAATATTTGATTGAACATTAAGTAAATTTTATCCTTTGGAATTTATTTATGGTGTGAACTCTTAGTAAAGAGATTTTAAAATTCCTGCCTATTTATATCCTTAAGAATCTCCTACCAAAAAAATAAAGAAATTATTTCCTTAAATGTTTGCATCCTAAGTTAATTATGTTATCTCTATTTAATAACCGCCCCCCTTGGAAATAATGAGCTTGGAAAATATTGAGAAAAAGCATACTCTGTTTTTTCCCTATATTCCAGCGACAACCCTCCTCACGCGAGCCAAAGCCTTCCCTCCCACGATTGTCGGCCGACTGCCTCATCCCTCCCTCGCCGCCGAAAATCCCTCTAGATCCGGACGACCCCCCTTCTCCTCCGGCGATTTCGACGAGCCCACTGTTGGATCCGCCGCCTAGGTCACAGCTGAAACTCTCCGTGTCCTTTGAAACCTTCCAGAACGACTCCGCCACCGTCGTTAGCCTACGTGGGCTCCGACGAACAATCTTCCTCCACCTCCCAATGAAATTTGCTCCAGTCCGACGGAAGTCGCCAGCGTCCGACCTCTTCCTCTATTCCTGACGGCATCAAGTGTCCTCTATGCCTCACTCTCGACCCTGGAGGTATACTTCTCACTGCCCTCAAGCTTGATTCCTGTTAGTTAACGATATGCATTAATTATTTGATCACTAAATTGAATCGGAGCTGCCTTAAACTATTGTTGAATCTATTTGCCGTTAATTTGAAAATCTTGCTTGTTCTCATGCTTTGTTTATCTAATTGTACGCTTATGGAAAATTAATTCATATTTATTCTATGCTCAAATGTTGGCCCTATATGTGCGTGTGCGAGCCTAAGGTCGAGTATCACGTTCCGTTATTCGATGAGAATCTCTCTTGCGCTACTTATTCAAAAGGGAAGTCAAATTTATTATTTTAAAACGATTTCAAGAGTCCAGTTTACATCATTAACCCTAAAATTCTGTGTTATTTCTTCTCTACTACAAGCTTTGTTGCGCCTCGTGCGTGGTGACAGGATCTAGTATGCCGAGTTAATGCATTATTTAGTAAAGACCTAATCCACAATATTTGAGGTATTGTCCTTTTTGGCGCAACTCAATCCACACTATACCAATCCTCATGGTTTTGCCTTTTCCTTAAGGTGGCTTATGAGTACTTCCTGAAAGGTCAATTATCCTATTGCTACTTTCACCTAAAATGCTTAACCACATAGTTTATAATTGAACTTCACTACATGCTCTGAAAACACCCTTAGATATTTGGGATCTAAAGTATTACCTATAGATAAATATTTTTTTGTAAATCTAATTTCAATGTGAAATTTGTTTAATCCATGCAACTCTTTTGTCCTAGAAGTTTGCCATCCTAGGAGTCCGTCACGAATCGCTTCTTGTCTGTCGTAGCCTGTTAGACACTTTCCGCCGTCATTAAATTCAGAATGTTTTAGGCCCACTAACTTATGCCTTATTCGTCTTTGATATTACACATTATACTATAGAAGATCTGCCTCTAATATTGTTTGTAATGACCCATCCCGCAGTATCTGAAGTATTGTCCGCTTTAGCTTAGTCTAACCCATACAAAGCTGAAAATCATGGTTTTACCATTTCCTTTAGGTGTCTTATGTGTACTTTCGAGTAAGTTACCCATATTGAAATTACTCCAACATGAGCAAGCTTATCTGTGAAGTTTATTTATGAACTCCACCACGTGATCTTAAAAGGCGCATATGATACTTGGGTTCTAAACAATTATTCATAACCCAGTAAATTTTCCTTCAATTTTGATGAGAGATTTAGTTTCTTCTTGCACCCATTTTCTCCTTGAAGTCTATTATCTTAGAATGCTGACAAAAGCCGCTTGCCTTGACATCACTGCCCATGAGACACTCCCTACCCATCAGATAACTCTCACCAGATTCAAAATAGTACATTCTATACTTTTGATAAGGTCATTTGCATCACCGACCTATTTCTTGTCTACGTCAATCTCATTAGACACCGTCTCCCATCATCTCACCGACCAAACTCAATTTGATCATGCCCCACTTGATTTTTTTTGGAGTATTAACAAACCTAATCCATCACCAGTGACAACTTCATCCTCCCCGTCTTCCTTGCATATCTACACCAGCTATATCCACCGTCTCTTCGCTGGAAAAGTCTCTCACAGTCCAAATCTAAAAGTAAAATTTTGTTATCTAAAGATGGAGGCTTTGAAGTTGTCGAACACTTGGCTCAACGGGCTAAACATACCGTGTTTCATGCACTTGATTTCAGCGATTTCAACTCCTAATAGGTTTCAAAACCTTTTTCTCGGGTTGCCATACCCACTCACAGGTTACATAACATTTCCCTCTGGATGCTGACCTTCTCTAGTTACAAAACCTTTCTTTCAGGTTACTGGACCACCATATCGCATGACCACCGCCATAACATTTCCCTCTGGATGCTGACCTTCTCTAGTTCACAACTCGTGCTATTTCAAATGCGTGAAACCTCAAGCTACTATCAAGTCAAATCAAGCAATCAAAACTAAATTTATTTGATGAAACGTGGATTCAAAGGTGAAACATAAAATCATAAGAACATGTCATGCTAAATAAAATTCAATGTTTGCAAGAGAGAGGGATCTCTACTTGCCTTAAATGGGGCTGAAACTGACGGCGGCGGCGAAGCGGCGCAAGCAAAAACAAAAGCTCTATTGAACCTGCTCAAGATCAATATTTATAATATTCGACTTAGCGAAGTTCTCTACGCTTGCACAAATATTTGCTAATAGCACAACACAACAAGAGAGGGTTAGCGAATTACCTCCCTCAAAAAGAGGGGAGAAGAGATACCACGCGGAGACGGAGACTTGGCGGCGCTTAGGTTGCGGAAACCCTAATTCGGAGAGGGCTTCGCGTGTTCCCGTCAATTAGGGCGACGGATGGCGCCGGGGAGCACGAAAACCTTGAAATTAGACGGTTATAACGGTGGCAAAAATGTTGGATCACAAATATCTGCAACTTAGGGCACACAAATTGCAAGGATTCAAGAGAAATCTGAATAGAGGGGGAAGGAGGAAGAAATCTTACCCAAAGGAAGTCATATCCGGGCTCTAAATCCGAGTAGAGGGGGGAAAACGATCGAACCCTAGGCATTCTTCTTGCAAAGCCAACCCAATCGGAAGGGAAGAGTGCTGCCGGAGGAAGGGAAGGAGATGCCGGTCCCTTAGAGGATAGGGAGGGCTGCTTGAAGGAGGAAAAAGGCTGCTGCAGCCGGCTGGGGAGGAGAAGCTGCTTTTGTCGATGGACTGGGTAGGAGGAGTCGTCGGCCTGAGCAAGAGGAAATGGCGACGGCTTGCAGGAGGGAGCATTGACGACCACAGTAGGAGGAGGCGCAGGAGGCGGCGGCCACGTCTGGAGGAGGAGACGATTGCAGGAGGGAGAGCAGCAGACGTCGGCGGCTGCGCTGCGCACGCAAGACGGGAGCGGGAGACGAGAGCGGGAGTGCGGCTTGCGACCGGGGGGGGGGGGGGGGGGGTTAATCGGGAGAGGGGCTGCTCGGGATTTAACAGAGGAGGGTTTGGGTTGCTGCTAGACAAAGAAAAATTAGGAAACCTAATTTTTGCTTTATTATTAAACATGGGCTGTTACACCCCCTTGCCGCTTTTAAAGCTCTTCCTCCCTGTAGCTCTGGGACCCACTCCTCTGGCGTTTCTGGCGGTCACTACTGCGCTGACCGCCGAGCTCCCTGCTTCTCCTGCGAGCTCCTTTGTTCGCAGCGACCGATCCGCAGTTGCTCGCAGCTCGCCGAGCTCTTCCTGTTCGTAGCGGCTGACCGCTTGCTCTCCGCCTCATCGGCAGGCCGCTTCCCCGCAAGAGCTCCCGCTCGTCAACATCCTAATCGCAAATCGTCGTGTGAGCTTTCTTTGCCTAGCCGTCTGTTTTCCTTGAGATCGCCAACTCTCCTGCCCGCAAGAGCCTCTTCTCGTGCGATCTCTTTCCGCTGCCTCTTCTCGCGCGATCTCTTGATCGAAGCTACTGCTCGCCGCCTCTTCTTGCACGCTTTTCTGATTGTGCTCTTGCCCGACGTGATCGACTGATCGCAGATCTTGCTTGCCCGCATCTACTGCCGTGCTTATTCAGTTCCCGTGCCAGGAATTTTGTTTTGTCTTAAGGCTCTAAACGACGCCAACTCCCTTCTGGCCCGTGCAGTCCCTAATCAACCTGAAGTTCACGATGAACTTCGGATTACTACCATATCCCTCAACGGCAAGAAGAACTTTGTTGAATGGGTTCCCTCTATTTGGCGAGTCCTCCAGAGTAAAGGTCTTCTTCATCACTTTACCAAGGCCACTCCTTCTGAGCCCAATGAGGAATGGCTCCGTGATGATGGACGCATCCAATCTTGAAATCTATGGACAACGAGCCATATCGCATGACCATGTATCATGAAACTGCCAAGGCAATGTGGGATGAACTTCACTCCCTCTACTCTGGCAAGGACAGTCTGCAACATCTCTTTGACATCATTACAGACCTTCAATCTCTTGACCCGGGAGCCGATGGACATCAACCTTCCACCACTGATCTTGCCGCCCAACGTGCCCAGAAGAAAGCTGTTGGGATCGCCATGATGATGAACCGTGTTCCTCCTCATCTCCACAGTATTCGTGCTCAGATTCTTTCATCCTCCACCATTCCTTCCCTCTCGGATGTGTGCTCCATGCTCTTAAAGGTGACACCCAGCCAACCTGAACATTACTCCCTCCAGCTCTCTTCGCTCGGTTCTTCATGTTTCGGGCTCTCCCTTCAATCTTCTCTCAATTAATCGTCTAAATCAAGACCTTGATTGTTATGTAACTTTTTCTTCAACCTCCTTTCTTGTGCAGGATCGACAGACCCAGACCATCATTGGTAAAGGGCAACGGACAAATGGGCTCTACACTCTGGACATCCCTTCCTCAGTTCTCTCCTCCGTTAGTACTGTTGAGTGGCATCGGCGTCTTGGACATGCCCCTCTCCAAATCCTCAAGAAAGCTCTTCCATATCTCTTCTTAAAAGACTTCACATGCGAGTCTTGTATCTTCGGAAAACAACATCGTTTTTTTTCTCTCCTCATTGTACTCGGTGCGAGGATCCTTTTATTTTAGTTCATTAAGATATTTGGGGACGATACAAAACAACATACCTCTGGTTGTCGTTATTTTATTATGTTTATTGATGATTACTGTTGTACTTACTTCATGATCACTCTGAAATAGCTCGTGTGTTTCATGCCTTTCTTATTGAGACCCGTAACCAATTTTCCACCACCATTAAAACACTTCGAACCGACAATGCCCGAGAATACACAAGTCGTGTTTACTAATTTGTGTCCCGAGTTTGGGATCATCCATCAAACCTCATGTGTATATATACCCCCCAACAAAATGGTGTAGCTGAATGCAAGAATCGTCACCTCCTTGAGGTCGCTCGCTCTCTGATATTTCAAATGCAAGTTCCCAAAGTGTATTGGCATTTTGTGGTATCGACAACTTGTTACCTCATCAACCGTATGCCCTCCTCTATTCTCAACTCTGCGACTCCCTCTAGCCTTCTTTTTCCCTCCACCCCACCCTTTTCCCTCACGCCTCATGTCTTCGGCTGCACTTGCTATGTTCATATTCTTGGTCTGTTAACCGACAAGCTTGCTCCTCGTGCTACCAAATACATGTTCGTTGGTTACTCGCGCACTCAGAAAGGATATTTCTGCTACTCTCCTATTGATTGGAAGGTTGTTACATCTGCTGATGTAACATTTCTCGAAGAATAGGCTTATTACTCTACACCTACTACTTCTCCAACGCCTTCTACAGTTCCTCGTCCTACTATGCCTGTTATTTCTCAACAGACACCACTAACCTCAACACCGGCTCCCACCACAACAAAACCTCTTCTTCTAAGTGTCTATACTCGTCGCTCATCTCGGTTTGATGCTCTGCAACAGATGCCCTCTACTAATGATACCACGCGACCTGAAAATCCGGCACCCGCCTCTACTGCTCATCCAGTGGCAAATTACGTGTCCTTGCATCACCTCTCTCCGGTACTCCGCAAAGTCGCAACCTCTTTATCCTCTATTTCCACCCCTAACTCTTTGCAGGAGGCTCTCCAACATCCAGGATGGCGGGCGGCCATGGATGAGGAAATGGCTGCTCTTTGGGCAAATCAGACTTGGGACCTTGTCCCCCTTCCTTCTGGCCAGACCTGTGTGGGCTGTAAGTGGGCATTTGCCATCAAACATGGTCCTGATGGGGCAGTACACCGTCTTGAGGTTCGCCTTGTGTCCTGCAGCTTTACTCAGCAACAAGGTCTGGATTATTACAAGACCTTCTCCCTGGTCACCAAATTGAATATTGTTCGTGTTCTGATCTCCCTTGCTGTTCTTCGACATTGGCAGCTGCATCAATTAGATGTCAAAAATGTCATTCTCAATGGCGATTTGCAGGAGACTGCCTATATGCAACAACCTCCCAGGTTTGTGACCACGTGGGAGTCCCTTGTATATCGTGTAAAGAAATCTCTTTATGGTCTCAAACAGTCTCCTCGTGCATAGTTTGATAAGTTTAGCCAGGTTGTTCGTGTTGTTGGCTTCACTCGAAGTTCAGCCGACTTCTCTCTATTCACTCGTCATCGTCCAACAGACACAATGATTCTCTTGGTGTATGTCGATGATATTTTGATTATGGGAGATAATCTCAAAGGAATACACATGATCAAATAACATCTGGCCTATGTTTTTCAAAAAAAACCTCGGAAATCTTCAGTACTTCCTTGCTCTCGAGGTGGCTCGACGTCCTGATGGACTTGTTCTATCTTAGCAGAAGTACTGTCTTTACTTGCTCCGTTATGCTGGTTACTCTGGATGTAAGCCTGCTGACACTCGTATGGATATCAATCACGAGCTCTGCGCTCTTGCCTCAGACTCCGACCTACTCCTTCCAAATCCAGAGTATTATCGTCGTCTTGTCAGGAAATTGATATATCTCACTGTTACGAGACCTGGTATATCATTTGCTGTTGGAGTTGTCAGTCGATTCATGCATGAACCACGAATCTCTCATCTCCAGGCAGTCGAGTGCATCCTTCGATACTTGAAGGCTGCTCCGGGATAAGGACTTGTATACAAGCCATCTTTATCTCCCTTATCTCTTGTAGCATACTCTGACGCTGATTATGCTGGCTCACTGGATGATCGTCGTTCCACAAGTGGATACTGTACATACTTTGGTGGACACCTTATTACCTGGCGTAGCAAGAAACAGTCGGTGGTTTCTCGCTCATCTACCGAAGCAAAATATCGGTCAATGACCTTTGTTGTGTCCGAGCTCACCTGGTTGGGAAGTCTTCTAGGTGACCTTAGTGTCAGACTTCCCTCACCGGCCACTCTCTATTGTGACAGTCAAACTGCCATACAAATTGCCAAGAATCTTGTACTTCATGAACGTATCAAACACATCGAAGTCGACTGTCACTTCATTCGGGAGAAGGTTCAACTGAAGAAACTGGAATTGAAACATGTTCCTGCTGCTGCGCAAGTTGCTGATATTCTCACGAAGGCATTGCCACGTCCGTTATATTATCAGTTCTTATCCAAGCTTGGAGCCTACGATCTGTATGCTCCATCTTGCGGGGGAGTGTTGAAAAGCCTATGTAAAAGGCCCACTAATGAAGACCCAATTAGGAGATCATTCTCTTTGTTGGTGTTTAGTCCCACATCTTAGAATGTGTTTTTCTATCCCCTCTCTTCATATAAATATACAAAGGCTTGTATATTGTGTGCGAGAAAAAAGATTAATAAAAGTTTTAAATTTATTTATCTTAATTCCGTGTTTTTCTACAAGTCTCAATATGAATACTTGTGAATAGGAGACTTTATACTGTTGTGGACCTGCAAAGTAGTGACTTCTACATTCAGCCACAATGCAAGCTTTAGTTTGTTTTCTGTTTGTCAGACAGTTTGCCTTGCTATCGTTTTCTTCTAAGTTTTTATAAATGCTTTAGAACTTGTTTTGACCTACCATATTTGTTCAATATATGATTAGTTGATAACTGTTAAAAAGTTTTTCTTCTCCCTCTTCTAAGTCTGTCCTTTCAATTCTATCTCCTCTTTCTCATACTTTTTCGTTCCAGGCAGGTGTCTTTCTTGTTTCGGATCAAAATCATGCAGCTCCATCTGAGAGAGAGTTGGATGAACATGTATACAATCCTGAAGAAGATGGGAGAACCCTATCTTTGCTGGAACAGGTGTTCATCTCCATATCTCATTCACTACAATTTTGTAATTCAATTATGATTATGTATATGCTAAATTTGAATTTTAAAGGAAATTCAGCCTGAATTTTCTAATAAAGCTGGCTTGAGGTTCATTAGTGGGATAATCTGCAAATCCAAAGCTCTAAGATTTGAGAGAATGCTTTTCCGAGCTACAAGAGGCAATATGTTTTTTCATCAGGCACAAGCAGGGGAACTTGTCATGGATCCAGTATCTGGTGAAATGGTTTGAAACTTATTTATTTATCTAAAATTGTTTCTCCTTGCGCTGTTTTATTTTATTAATTTTTTCTACTATCACAGGTAGAAAATACTGTTTTTGTAGTATTCTTTTCAGGGGATCAAGCGAAAACCAAAATTCATAAGATCTGTGATTCATTTGGGGCAAATTGCTATCCTGTTCCTGAGGATATGACTAAACAGAGGCAAATTATTAGGGAGGTATGCCCCTTAAGACTGATTTACATTCAAAAATCAAGTGCTTATTGTGAAGAGATATAGTTCTGCATGACTGTTTTTTACATGTTTTTGTAATTTCATGTTTTAGTTTGTAGAAAGATTCGTTACTTGTATTTATGCAAGATTTATCTTGATTTTTCTTCTTCTGAAAGTCTAATTTTTTTCTTACTTTTTGAAGGATAATTTTAGTAATATTTTTCTATTAGTAGGTTGCTAGTTATCAAATGTCATGTGGTGATTGATTTTCTGGCTCAATCATGTTATAATGATTCTTTGAAATAGATTGATAGCAGGGACAACCTGTTATTCTCGTAGCTTAAGGAGAAAGGTATTCTGTATTGATGCTATAGTACACATTTGTAATTTAGTTTATGGCCAACCTGGTAGCTCGTTGATCTTAACAAACAACAGAATCTTGTAAAAGAGGGTTTACCCAATGTATGGGCTTCTGCTAATGCATGGTGTGGGGAGGGCTTGGCTCAGGAGACTCCAGCTCAGAAACTATGCTGTTAAATGACACAGAGATGCCGAAGAACGAAGAAAGATAGAGATGTAACACCCGTCCCTAGTTTAACAAAATATCAAGAGCCCCGCTGACACTCGTTTTATGACGTAAAACTAGAAAATTGTTTATAACGGCAACAGTAACAAGAAAATGCAGTACATGGAATTAAAGTAAACAATGGAAAGTAAAACTTGTGTTAAAGTTGGAAGATGTTATGCCCACACATTTGCCTAAGCGACCCCCCCCCCCCCCCCCCCCGAAGTGCTCATATGGAAGCCGCCGTGATAAATTCATGATGGAATATAATCTTTTGTAATCAATGAGTATTAATTAACTAGTTAATATTAATTAATGAGATTAATTAATATTAATTTGGTAAGTTATATTAAATAAAATATTATGTATGTGTTTCTTATTCCCTCCCTCATCTATATAAGGGGGAGAGGCATGAGTGTTTGAGTATCCTGGGGGATCATTATTGTATGGGGCTCTCCCTCGAGATCTCCTTCTCTCTCTCCCTCTTAGGACTCTCCTCTTTGTCTCTCACATATGTATCTTTATTACGAATGTAATGCAATGTTCTTTCCTTTGAGTCTGCTCATTCTCTCTCGCCGCACATCGCATTGAGTGGGTCGCTCATTGAAGATTCTTGTTCGTAACAATTGGTTGCCATTTTTCGGATGCGGTCTCCATCGCTGGATTCCGGCCAACCATCCTTGCAACCGTCGGCAAGAAATTCGTCCTTCCACTCGCCCTATGGATGTGTTATGGTCTCACATGACCAGTTATCTACATCATTAATTATTGTCGTCATGTATTCATATTATGTGTCTTTTATTAATCGAGTCGATGTACGAGTCCGTTGTGTTTTATTGTTTCATGTTCTCTTTAGTTTCAGGTATTTATACCCATTCCACATTGTAAGTCTATAAATAGACCCTTTGGGTCATGTGGGAGGTATGAATATATGAATGTACCCATGTTTCTATTCCTCTCTCCAGTTCTCTCCTCTTCCTCAATTTCTAGGGTTGGGTTTGAGCACGACTCCACTTCTTCCTCTCCCTCGGATTCTTCGCGGGTAGATCTCGACTCCCTTTGTATCTCTACCTCCACCGCCACCTATGACGAAGCCCGAAGTAGACTCGTAACATCTTGGTATCAAAGATTTTGGATTCTCCTCTTCTGCCTACAATACTAACTCTTTTTTGAAGCCAGAAGATCGACAACCGAAGCCTCGATGTTCCCCGTCAGAACTACCTACCCAGTCACGCCCAGAACAACTCCCCACAGACGTCGTCGTTTCTCCCAGTCGTCGCCATCGACGCTACTCCTCGCGCCATCGAAATTCTTCCCAGCACAAGTTGACGCCCTTCCTCCAGGCATTGCAACCCATACCGCCCGTCGAAGCTCTGCCACATGCGGTTTTCTGCAGGCACTCACTGGACTGCCCTAATACCCATGATCGACACGTTCCAGCTGCATGCGACACGACCAATTTAGCCGACAACGCCCCTCGTTCGAACCACATGCCATTCCTGCCTTTCGAGTATCACACTTCGAATGCCTGATTCCACCGGAGCAGTCATTGCTCCCACCTGCACCCTAAGATGCTTCACCGCTTTCCACAGTTCTCGTTGCTCCACTATCGCCTTTAGTTGTTCCCTCCTCGTAGGTCACACAACCAATATCGCCGCCTTAACAGCCCGCGGTGATGCCGTCACAATTTCTATTTCCGCCATTAGTCCCTGCGGTCTCCATCCTGCAGCCTTTGCGCCAGTCATCTGTTCCATCGGTCTCCATCCCGCAGCTTTTGCGCCAGTCACCTATTCCAATGGTCCCTCTCGATCCATTTCTTCCGACAAAAGCCCCCAAGTCGGCGTTGCCTCCCCTCATCACTCTATTGATCACCTTCAGTAGGGTTCTCCGTTGCCCTCATCTCTCTGCACTCACCGAACACACTCTCCCTGACTCCAAAGCTTTGGGTTGACGGTCTTCCTTCCGCAAGCGTCTCTGTCATGCCAGATCTTGCAGTGTTTCGTGCCATCTGTGAGCACGATGACGGCCTACTACGCGATGCTCCCTCCACCATAACAACGCGCTACCGATAGCTGTTCTGGCGAGAAAACGTCTTGCAAGCTTCGCTCGAGCTTGAGGACAAACTCGATTTGAAGGGAGGGTATAATGTTATGGTCCCACATGACCAGTTTTCTACGTTGTTAATTATTGTCGTCATATATTCATGTTAGGTGTCTTTTATTAATCGAGTCGATGTACGATTCTGTTGTGTTTATCGTTCATGTTCTCTTTATTTTCGGGTATTTACACTCATGCCACTTTGTAAGTTTATAAATAGACCCTTTGGGTCATGTTGGAGGTATGGATGAATGAAAGTAACCCAGTTTCTATTCCTATCTCTAGTTCTCTCCTCTTCCTCAATTTCTAGGGTTATGGTTGAGCATGCCTCTTCATCTCCTCCCATTCTCCGTGGGTAGAGTCAGCTTCCCTTATATCTCCGCCTCCACCGCCACCTCTCACTATGCCCGAAGTAGTCTCGTAACATGATGTTGTTGAGGATTCTTCTACTCAGCTCCAACATCACAAATACGTTTCCTTACATCCCGGAGGTGTTATCAAGAACCGTGCTATTTAGCACCAACCCCAAAGGCCTCACCCTTGCGCCCACTGGGGGTCATCGAAAAACTGCCCAACACTCCCCAAGACGACGCAATACCCGTGTGCCGAACTAAACGCCAACACTCTCAGAGACGAAAATGAAAGACATACACTGATAAGTGACATAAGAACGTGTATGTATCTATACTATATATAAGGGGAAAACACCCTTTGGTGAAACATTCATCTTTCCAATTTTACCTTTTTATAAAATTTCAAACTTTTCACAAGTGAATTTAATTTGTATGTTTTTTTATTTCATTTTAAAAAGTGTCTTCATCTCCTCAGTTTCTGTTAAATTTATATTCGCCTTGACAAAAAGTTTTATGGGGACGATGAATGGGCGATTTAATATCGCGCCGAGGCACGAGGGAATCCCGTGCACAACTGCTTATATTGACACACACACACATACATAGGTGGCACGATTACATTAAGTAAATGATGCACCCTCCATCACATTTGAGGACGCATGATACCATCATGTGTCATATATCATTTTATTATTTAGTTTGTCGTGTTTGTTTTTCGTTTTTCTCTTCCCGCACATCAGTTTGTATTTTCGGCTCATCGATTTGACCACCCGGTGGAACCATGAATAAAATGTTCGGTAATTTTAATTAGTTAGGACGAAAAATGATAAATCAAGGATATCAAAATCATTCCCCATTGAGAGAAATCAGTTAGATAAATCATTCTTCATTAAGAGAAATCAATAAGGAAATATTTATTTAGAAAAAAATAAAATAACAAAGGGGGCAAATCTTGGTTCTTTATTAAAAACTCACCGTGAAAGAAGAAGGGAGCCAAAAAGAAAGAGGAAACGATTTCCAAATCGTTTTCCTCTGTTAACTAGCTAAAGGTTATTGTTCTCAGCAAATCGCCTCTCAATTGTCTTCCCCGAACGAAGGTGACTACTGTTGCTGCGACTACTCCCCTCGGTCTTCCTCCCCGAAGACGCTAGTGAGGGTCCTTCATCATCGCTCAGGTCGACGATCAGTGTGCCGACTTCTGCGAAGGATACAAAGCACGTCAACTGCTTCGACCGATGTCCTCCCTTACCCGACGCTGCTCAACTCCAACAGTGCATCTCCTCTCTCGGGTCGCCGTCGAATTCAGAGCTTCCTTCCGACGACCTGGCCGTTCATCCCGTGCCAGGCTAGGGCTGTTGTCGCCTGCATCGTCCTCTCTGACAGCCCGGGCGAACGACATTCTCTCTGTGATAACAACCCTTCCATCTGTGTAGTTGTGCTTGAAAATGTCATACTCCTAGTAGTAGCTTATTTATTCGTGGGCAAACTCCACTTAAACTTGATTGCGCAATCTAATTAGCGTAGCTTTATGCGATCCAATTAATTAACTATAAACTTGCATCGGATATTCACGCTACTTTTAATTTCCGTTTATTCATAAATTATTATCCATGAATAAGCTTGTGGACGTAGAGAAACCGTCTCGATTCGAATCGTAGACACTTGAGGATTACATCCTCAAATAACGATTAACATCCTTTTTTGAAATTCAAACGTCGAGAGGGATTTCACGCGGAAAACTTTGAATTGCTCCTCTCGTCCTACATCAGTTTGGTATCAGAGGAATTTGATTTACTCTTATCGTAAATCAGGCGTTCCTTTATAAAAAAATATAATATTTTGATCTTGGTTTAAATAAATTATATATATATATATCTACCATATATAAAGAAATATTAAACCCATGAATTTTAAACCCATTGAAATGATTGCGACCATCGAATCTGGCATGATATTTCACAGCTGTCGGATCAAACCACTCCCTCTCTCCACTTTTTCATAGGTCTCCTAAACCTACTAGGGGCGTCCTAAACCTATTAGGGGGTGAAATAAAACTATGTTAAAATAATTGAATTTGATTTAGGTACCGCCAAAAATACGCTATGCGGCGTTATCATATATAGCCCGCCCCGATGAAGCCTCGCAATCTGTGTAGCCCACCGGGATTTCACGCGGAAAACTTTGAATTGCTCCTCTCGTCCTACATCAGTTTGGTATCAGAGGAATTTGATTTACTCTTATCGTAAATCAGGCGTTCCTTTATAAAAAAATATAATATTTTGATCTTGGTTTAAATAAATTATATATATATATATATATCTACCATATATAAAGAAATATTAAACCCATGAATTTTAAACCCATTGAAATGATTACGACCATCGAATCTGGCATGATATTTCACAGCTGTCGCATCAAACCACTCCCTCTCTCCATTTTTTCATAGGTCTCCTAAACCTACTAGGGGCGACCTAAACCTTTTAGGGGGTGAAATAAAACTATGTTAAAATAATTGAATTTGATTCAGGTACCGCCAAAAATACGCTATGCGGCGTTATCCTATATAGCCCGCCCCGATGAAGCCTCGCAATCTGTGTAGCCCACCAGGATTACATCATTTTTCAAATATTGAATGTTTTTTTTAAATTTATACCGAAATAAATAACTTAATCCCACAATTTGGACTAAATTTGAGCAAGATTTTTATAAATAAAAAAAAAAGGAAATAGGTGCGCCAGGTGATGCTCGATCCGCAGACCACCACTTTTACAGTCATGTGCCTTATCCATTAAGCCATGAGCACTTTCACGATATATTGTAGACACAGTTTTTATATGTGCTAATATTAATGAAATTAAGTTAAAATTAAATTTTGTTTTTTTACATTAAGTTAAAATTAACTTTTTATAGGTACTAATATTATTTATATTCGTCGGGGGAGGGCGAAGCCCGCCCCGATGCGGCCGATGGCCGCCCGAGAACATCGAGCACAGGCGTAGCCCGCAGGGGGAGGGCGAAGCCCGCCGTCGCCGGCCGAGTACTGTCGCGCTTGGTCGTAGGGGCGGGCGTATATATATATGTATATATATATATATATCAACCTCTTTGCCTCATTTTATATGAGTTTGAGGGACCTTCTTAGGTGTTTAACTGAAAAGGATTTAAAACAATGAGATCTTGTACTTCCACAAGATGAATTCACATTTAATAATTCTTAAAACCGCTCAACCAATAAATCTCCTTTCAAGATTGTCTATATACCTCATTTACTTGACCGCCACCCCTACCATCTAATGAACGTATTTCCTTCGATGCGCAAGCTCATATCGAATATTTAAAAGGACTGCATAAAATCATTGTTAATAAATTGCGAGCAACTTCTGAAAATTATAAAACCATATCCGATCGTCATAGCCGGGAGTTATACTTTTCAAAAGGAGATTGAGTGTTTGCTTATTTCAGGAAGCAGAGATTTGCTCCAGGGACATATCACAAGCTACATCAAAGAAAGTTCGGTCCTTTTCAAGTTTGAAAGCACATTTAGCCACATAGTTCCAGCCCAGTCCACCTACCACAGCCCCAGGACATATCATCCGCCTTATCACTAGTGCCGACACCTACCGCTGAGGAGATAAGCTAGGTTCTCGCTATCCGAGAGTTTCGCACTGGCTGCGTGACGTACCAACGCTATTTGGTTTCGTGGCAAGGACGAGACATTACTGGAAGCTCTTGGATTAACATTACCGAGTGGCAACGACGACGACCCAATCTCTCTGTTCCCAGTTTTTGCGAATTCTTGTCGGGGTTGAACTCTGTCAACCCCGGGGGAATTGGTGCACCCTCCGCCGCATCTGAGGACACATGATATTATCATGTGTCATATATCTTTTTTATTTTGTTTATGTCGTGTTTGCTTTTCTTTTTTCTCTTCCCGCGTATCAGTTTGTATTTCCGGCTCATCAGTTTAACCACCCGGTGAGACCATGAATAAAAGATCCGTTAATTTTAAGTAGTTAGGATGGAAAATGCAAACTTAATTTAATTAAGGACGCATAAGGTCAATTGGAGAGTAAATCAAGGATAACAAAATCATTCCTAATTAAAAAAAATCAATAAGAGAAATCATTCCTCGTTAAGAGAAATCATTGCTCGTTAAGAGAAATCAATAAGAAAATATATAATTAGAAAGAAAAAAAATAACGAAGGGGGCAAATCTTGGTTCTTTTTTAAAAGCTCCATGTGAAAGAAGAAGGGAGCCGAAAATAAATAGAGGAAACGATTTCCAAATCGTTTTCCTCTGTTAACCGGAGAAAGGTTTCTGTTCTCAGCAAATTGCGTCTCGACCGTCTTCCCCGAACGAAGGTGACTACTATTCATGTAGCTACTCCCCTCGATCTTCCTCCCCGACGGGGCCAGTGAGGGTCCTCCATTATTGCTTAGGTCGACGATCAGTGCGCCGACTTCTGCGAAGGATACAAATCGCGTCAACTGCTTCGACTGATGTCCTCCCTTACCCGACGTCGCTCAGCTCTAACAATGCATCTCCTCTCTCGAATCGCCTTCAACTTCAGAGCTCCCTTCCTATGACCTGGCCATTCTTCGCGTGCCTGGCTAGGGTTGTCGTCGACTGCAGCGTCGTCTCCGACATCTCGTGCAAACGACAGTCTCTCTGTGAGAACAACCCTTCCATTCGTGTGCAGCTGTGCTTGAAAACGTCATACTCCTAGCCGTAGCTTATTTATGCCTGGGTAAACTCTACTTAAACTTGATTGCTCCATCTAATTAGCGTAGCCTTATGCGATCCAATTAATTAACTATAAGTTTGCCTCAGACGTTCGCGCTACATTTAATTTTTGTTTATTCGTAAATTATTATCCGTGAATAAGCTTGTGGACGTAGAGAAACCGCCTCGATTCGAATCGTAGACACTCGAGGATTAAATTCTTAAATAACATTAACGTCCTTTTTTCGGAATTCAAACGCCTAGAGTGATTTCACGCGCAAAAATTTGAATTGGTCCACTCGGCCTACATCAGTAAAGAAGAAAACTACATTTTCTAATATATTAAAGTTCCAAGAAGAATTGTCTACATGTGGGGTTCGATAGGAGAACGATCACCGTGCCCAGCGTACTCCGGACAAGTTCTGAACTTAGAGAGTTTGGTTCAGACAAGCTTCAGTTCAAATAGTTCCTTCGACGACTACACCATCCTCGATCCCGGTCTCCTAGCATGACGTTTCAAAGATCAAGTGCTTGAAAGTCATCAGGTCAACTCATGGCCTAATTCTTGTTTTAGTCCAGAGTTGACGACACACTTCGTAGAAGGGTTTATGCAATTCATTTTGCGATCAAAGTTATGGCTGGCCAATAGGCACTTAACAAGCGGGGATCCCGCGTTACATCGTGCTAGCAGAGGAAAATGACATAATGGCAAGCGACGAGACACCATTGAGTGCATCCTATACAAGAGCCAAACCGCAGCGCGGGAGGATGCCAAACACCTCAGACGAGAGGAGCGGACGCCAGATTAAGTCGACTTTCCATCACTCCCTCCGCATGTGGAAGAATATGACAAACGCAGCCAACGACGAGATGTCGCTGGTTGAAATGTGCAAAGGAATACGTCTGTGATGCCAAAAGGCGCCCCTCACTTTAGGCCAAATAGGAGGATGGAGACTCAAGAGGGATCAATCAGGATGCATCCTATGTGGCATTCAGCGATAAGCCTTAGTGTGGCTCATTATTTTCGTATTTATTTTCCCCATTATATTATTATGTATGTTGTTTTTCACATGCGTATGTTTCATGTTTGAAGACGACTTACTGTGTTGACCGACCGGTAAGAGTATGAATAAAGAGGTCCGTTAATTTAGAATAGTTAGGGAGAAAAGGACAAGCTCAAATTATTTAAGTATCGAATAAAATTAAAGAGGAAGCATATTATTGGAAAGTTATGATAGCAAAACAAAATTATCATGTTATATAACCCTCAAAGGACAAAAAACGGGGAGACCAAATAATCAGAGAAACAAAACTCTTTCGTTTTGTTCTCTCTGACGGCCAAAGCTCGTGCATTCCTAGTTCGTTTTTGCAAGCCACATGAAACACATCCCCGTCGCCTCCCCTGCAATCAACGACGCCAACAAGAGGAATCGCCGAGGTTGCCCAAGTGCCTCTTGACATTTTCGATGCCATCGATGCCCTTCCCACTGTCGTCTACCCATTCCAGAGTATTGCGAAGCCGTTTGGATCCCTATCGACACTGATACCCTCCATGGACCTATTTGTTCAGAGCGAATCCTCTGCGTACTACTGTCGAACCTGACCCCTCTATTCCAATGGTCTGCGTGATTCCGCTCTGCATGCTACATTTCAGCCATTCTCAGTGGTTGTAACTGCGTGAGTGGACCGATCTCCTTACAGTTGCAGTGGTTACTTACCCGATAAAACCTACCTATTCTTCGGTGTTTAAGATTTATTAAAATATTTTTATTTGGTTCTTTAAATAATCTTAAGCTTGCCTGAATCTATTTGATTATTCGCAGTTGCCGTTATTTGTCATAAATTATTGTATGCAGCTTTACCTATGGAAGTGTTGAACCGTGTTAGAATTCAAGCCGCAAGTGCACGAGATTTTCACTCTTGAAATTTGGTTAATTACTTTAAGATATTCATCAACTTTGAGATTGGGAGCGTAAAGAACCGTGAGTTAGGGTCTGTTTGGGACAGCTCTGGCGGATTGAAAAGCTGCTGTCCGGATAGAGCTGTTTTAAAATAGCTCTCTGGGGAGCAGTTTTGAAAAGCTGCAGAGTGTTTGGGTGTTCTGTGCAGAAGTGCGCTTTGAAGAGCGATTTTCTAATTTATAGCTGTTTGGAGAAACAGCTTTTGGAAGCTGTTTTTTTTAGAACTTTAAAATACATAAAGTTTTAAACGTGGAGAATAATGATAAAATACATAAACGTGGAGAATAATAAAAAACAACCGATAACAATAGTCTTTTACAAATTTGAAATCAACGCGCCCCGTATATTTCTTCGGCAATGCTATCTCGTACTGTAGACATCTGTTCAGCTCCAGCAGCATCTCCCATTTCGCTTCCAATATCATCCTCCGCCGCAGGGTCTTCATCCTCTGAGGGAGCGAAAGAAGACTCATCAGCATCACAAACATTAAACTCAGGGTCCCAGCGAGAAGGATGTCTACGAATGAAGTTATGTAAGGCCATTGTGGCCAACACTATGGACCTCTGTTTCTTGAAGCTATACTGTGGCATTTTGCTCAAAATGTGCCACTTCTTCTTCCACACTCCAAACGTTCGCTCAATAACACTGCGAAGAGATGAATGAGCCCTATTGAAATGTTCTTGCCTTCCTTGAACAGGCCGACTCCCACGAGCAAAGTCTGCCAAGTGATATCTTGTATCCGGATACGGCTTCAAATAACCCATCTTTAACGGGTATCCAGCATCTACTAAATAATATTTACCTGCATTTATTTTGTATGTTAAACAAGCAAACATTAGGGGATATTTGAAGGATTTTAATGAATATAAAAATATTGATTATTATACCTTGTGGGGGATGCGGAAAATGCAATCTATCGTCTGCCAATGCGCGTGCAAAAATGCGACTATCATGAGCAGATCCCTCCCATCCAGCCAGGGCAAATATAAAACACATGTTAAAATCACAGACTGCCATTACATTTTGCGTCGTAGTGCCGTGACGTCCTATGTATCTGACTTGATCTTCTACGGGTATCCTCGCATCTACATGTGTACCGTCAATTGCACCAACGCAATCCTTGAAGAATGGCATGTAACGAGCATCATATCTTATCTCAGCCGGAATATCTCTGAACTGACGGTCTATAGGCTTTATAACATCAATTGAGAGTAACAAAAGAGATGTAAGACCTTTCGAAAAATATCTACTAATTGTTTCGGTCGAGTGCTGAAATCGCTCTTTCGCCAATCTAACGGAACCTCCTTGTGCTAAGATATACAATGTAATCCCTAGGACTTCTCTTGACGACGTCCGTTGTGATCCTTGAAGTTCATGATCTACCTCTAGTTTATGAAGTAAATCTATGAAAATGCGTTTCGACATCCTAAATGCATCATGAATCCTATCTGGATGTCCTTCTAGTAACTCTTTAATCCATTTATCACCTGTTTGGGTAGATGTCATGCATGGTCGTGTGTCACGAACATGATAATTCATCCTCTCGATCGATGACATAACTACACGACAGTACTCTATATATTGCATCCGCTCCGGCGAAAGACTTGTTGAATCCCCGGAATCCTCAGGGGAGGAGTCATGCTCTTCCATTGTAGTACCTGCATTTAAAGTATCACATAACATTTATCATAATCTATGTGAAGAAATTACCAAAACAACTAATATAAATTCGAGGTCCAATGTTAATCAACATGAGGTCCATATCAGAAGTAGAAAAATAGAAAATTCCACATAACAGTTTTAAAACGTAAAATACATAAATTTTTAAAAATAAATGATCACTGAGCCCTCTTCTCGTACGCCTTCGTAATCCACCAAACCCGCATATCTTCTGGAATACTCATGAAGATCTCCCTACTGGTCTTGTCCCTGATGTGGTCGAGAGCAAAGTAATAAAGATCCAGGTTTGCCCGTATCTCGGTGCTACTGGAAATCAACTCCACCACCTCTTTGACTGTGATAACTGGTGGAGGCTTCACAGCTAGGGTGGATTGATGTAAGTCTGACATCAAAGAAAATGTCATTCCTTTGTTCTTCCCGATCTTTCTTCTTTTACTCACCGAGGTGGACGCATTCCCAATGGTTGTTGAATGACCTCCTATCTCTTCAGGGCCACCTTGATTGTTCTCCATGATATCTTCTACATCATTATCTTCCAACTGGATCCTCCCCACATCCGGTGGCAAACTCCCAACAGATGGAGCCCATGAGTCATCTCCAGTTGCGACAACCTGACTGAACATGGTGTTCAGTTTCTCCTCCAACTCAGGTGATATCCCTCCGTATTGAAATTTTTTCGCTGCTGGAACAACCTGTTATAATCAATACATCAATACATCAATATTAAAATCTGTCAAAATAAGAACTAATACCATGAACTGAAAAATGAATTTATTTTCACCTTTATTTTTTCTGCCCACCATTCTTCTGATGCAGCAATAGTTCTCTTCTCTGGATCCCAACCTAAACCAGTCTCACCATGTTTCAGCTCCTTCCATAACTTCCAATCCTTTTTCAAATGATCCCATTTATTTTTCATTTGCATTCGATCGTAGCTTTTCCCGGTTCGTTCTTTAAACCCCGCAATCAAATTTTTCCACCCTTCTTTGCTAAAGTGAGTCGTAGGCCGATTCCCCAAACCAATCTCTTTTATGCAGAGATCACAAAATAACATGACCTCGCTAGACTCCCAACTCGCTATGATTCCTCCTTCTTTTTGTTTACCCATTACACTATTAATAAGTAATGAAATTTTATTAGCTATTT